>JAFJYJ010000004.1:8750000-10000000 GCA_019022615.1 Acacia melanoxylon | reverse complement strand
AATGTTATATTTGTTGTTCAATATGCCTTTTTTAGTTTTGATGTTATAGGACCTGGCACTTATAAGTCATACAATATTGTAAGGTTTATTGATCAATAATTTCTTGTACAGTTTGATCAAAGACAGAGTCTCCCAACCAACGAAGAGCTCCAAAAACAAGAACTTTTGAAAAAATTTATGGAGGAGGTGAGCACCTTATCCAAATCAAGTCATATGGTTTTTATAATTGAATTAATCTTTTACTAATGTGTGCCTCTAATAATGTTTTGCAGCTTCCAAAGATGGACTTCTCAAGGGCTAAAATTTCATAGAGTGTCATATTGTTGTGTGGATGCTTTATCGTCCGGTGTCCTATGCTGGTGGTTTCTGCTTTGTGGTCCCTCGTACAGTTGATGAAACTGTGTTCATAAAGTTCAAGATATTTGAAGTGTTAAAAAAACTGCTTTGTTCATTCTATAATTACTTGGTATATAACTTATTTAAGATTTTTGTGCTTTTTAGTTCATTTTGTTGGCAACATTGGTGTTTATATTTCGCTTTGTTTATGTATACTTTTTTAGGATTGCTACTGTATATATTTCTTCATATACACTTTTTTTAATACATTATTTAGTATTTTTTATTTCATAATATGTTTTTCTTTATTTGAGTGGTTGCCGTTAGGGGTGGAAATAGGTCGGGCGCGCATGGCTGGCTAGCGCATTTCAAGCTTCTGATCAACTGCTGGCTGTCATCGGCTAAAAAGCGCCAAGGCCTTTTTTAGGCCTGTTTATCTGAATAGGTTAGGCCTAGGCCTCTTAGTGAGCCTGTTAGGCCAGCCTGTTATGGGGTAAAAATGTAAATTCATAATTAATCTTTCTCTGCCCTCTCAGATTTTGCCACGTTGCTTAAAAATATCCCAAGTCCCTAACCTAATTCTATCGTGAAAGACTATCGAGCAGCAAAAAGAAACCCTGATAAACCCACTTCTCTTGGCTCACAGTCATAGATCTCGCTTTTCGTCCGTCTCACTCTCAAATCTGAGCTCATGAAAACAATGACTGAACCAGAAGATGCCGCTCGACGCCATAATGCGGTGGCGGGCGGATTATCGAAAGAAACTTCTTCAGCACAAAGAATGGAGTCCAGAGTTTGATCGGGTTGGTCTCTATACTGTTGCCAAATCTTATTAAGCGCATATATTTCTCGATTGAGTTCCTGATTTTGTTTTGGGTATAATACCGTTCTATGATTTGGTCATGTTCAATTTTCACTGTATCAGGAAAACCTAAGTTTTAGGGTTTGTGCCCTTTGGCATTAATAATTCTCAATGCTGTGAGATCAATACCCACTTTTTTACATTTTTTTTTTAAAAAAAAGGTGATTTTGATAAGCTTGCATTTTATTGGATATTTACTTGGCTATTGATTTCTTATTGGAAGGAACCTAAGCTATTTGGGGAAATTAAGTAATGTTAACGACGGGATCTGTTGTTACAATTCGCATGGTTCCCTCACTCGGATTATTTGGATAACAAATTTATTTGTGTAAGGCTACTGGGGTGGGTTACGCCTGCTATAGCATCATCTTAGCTTTTCCTGTGTTTATTCATGAGCTTATGTTTTTCTTATTAGAATGAATTTCCTTAAAATTTCCCTTTCTTTTACCACATTTTTAATTCTACAATAATTTGATCATTATGGATGAGATTGGTGACTTTGGATTTTGAGCTCTAATTACAGTCAGGGAGAATTTGTGAGGCGCAAAGAAAGAGTTCAATAAAAAAAAGATGATTTGAAGTCTCTTCAAAGTGTTGGGCAGATCATAGGCGAAGTTCTTAGGCCTCTTTACAATGAACGCTGTAATTATTCTGTCCACATTCTTAAAATTTGAAATGCTATTTTGCTATTCAACTTCCCTGGTACCATCTTTTTACTGACTTGTTGTTTCTTTTAGTGCTTTGCTAGCCTCTTATGTTCTAATAACTAATGTGTTTTAATTTTTTATCTTTATCTAAGCTGATTTGTTTGTTCAACAGCCTTCTGTAGTTCTGTTACTCTTTAAAACACAAGAAGTGTTTGCTTCTTTAATTTTGATAAGCTTGCATTTTATTTGGATATTGACTTGGCTATTGATTTCTGTTGGAAGGAACCTGAGCTATTTGGGGAAATTAGGCCTCTTTAAAAAATACAGGTCTCTTTAACAGGCCAGGCTCAGGCAGAAAAAAAGGCCTGAAAACAGTACATCTTGCTCAGGCCACTTCCTTACACAACAATTTGACCTATTAAGGGTGAAGCTGGCACGCAGCTTTTCACCCCTAGTTGTCGTGCAAGAATCCTAATATTTATAATATTTTTTTTCTTTATTTGAGTGGTTGATGTGGAAGAGCTCTAATAATTTTTAATATATTTTTTTTCTAATTCCTCAATTTGCGATGGAAAAAAATCCATTTCAAAAACCCTAGTTTGCGAAGGAATATTAATCCGTCGCGGATTTTTTTTTTCCGTCGCAAATTTTGTTTTCAACAAGGATTTTCGCGACGGATTTTTTCCGTTGCAAAAACTGTTTGTGACGGATTTTCTCTCTTTTGCGGCAGACACTAAATCTTGGCTTTTTTTGTAGTGGATCCCACTTAAGCTGATCATCTTCCTCACTTGTGCATGCAACGTTTGCCTTGGAGAGTTTCACTGGACAGTACTTCTTTATATGCCCCGTTCTACCACATTTGAAGCAAGTGATAGTTTTCATAGTGTACGTCTCGCTATCTTCTTCTGCATTAGTGTCTTCTTCTTTACTCTTGTTGCATGACATGTTTCTCGTGTTTGATTTTCCCTTGGAGATGAGAACAACATCAGTCTCGAGGTTTCTTTCCATATGTTTCGCCAACGCCTCTTGATTTGAGAGTAGGTTTTCCAGTTCTTCAAGGAAGGGTTGTGTTAGCCACCCTTGTATAGAGGTAACAAAGGGCATGTACTCTTTTTTCAAACCACAAATGATATAATGACGTAGATGAGCTTCGCAGACTTTTGCTCTTTCATCAATCTTTGAAATCTCAGCACATACACTCTTGACATATAAAAAGTACTCTGAAATAGACATACCTTCTTGTGTCAACGTTGAAAATTCATTCTCCAGAAATTGCAACCTTGCTGTGTTCTTCTTGGTGAACAACCTTTCGAGCGTTTGCTAGACTTCTTTTAGAGAGGTGACATCACGAATGTGATCAATAAACTCTTTGCTGATTGGCGTTCTTAAAGCAAAAAGAGCTTTTCCACACTTGATCTTCCACTTCCGGCGTGACTCAGCATTCTCAGGGGAATTGGAGGGAATCGTATCAGCACCTACTACAAGCTCCCATAAATCCTGACCTTGAAGATATGCCTCCATACCCAATCTTCAATATTTGGAGTTGTTACCCACAATTAAGTTTCTCCATCCCATTCTGAATACTTCCTCTATTTGAGATTTCCATGGAAGCAAAAGAAAAGACTCCACTAGACACTAGTTTACAGAACCAGGCTCTGATACCATAAAACAAAAAATTGAAAGTACAATGAAGAAGACGAGAATGGTTTCTATGAAAGTACTTTTCTGTATTTCTCTGCGTTTTTAACAATCTCAGTACTGACTCTTTATAGTGTAGAGCCATGGACTTATCTTCCACAATTCTCTCTAACTGCACTAGCACTTCCATTATTCACTCAATGGACTGAGACAAAAAAAATAGGAACTGACTTACATGAACAAGCCTCACGTATTTTGACTCAGTAAAACAAGCAACAAAAAAATAAAACATAAATTAAATAAAAGATTCAAGTCACGTGCTTTTCGATCTATAAGGTTTGTGCTAATTTTTTAACATGCTTTTGTCCTCACTAAACGAATTCCCTTATAAAAATATGGAAATCTTTTGTCCTCGAAATCTAAACATTTGGTTAAAATTTCTTGTTATCTACATTGTCATCCATTTTTTTACGTTAATTTGAGAACCACATTTAAAAAATGTTTATTTTTGACAAAACTGTTGTTTTGTCTGACTAAAATTTGATAAAAAATATTTAAGGTACAGTATATAAGATAAGCTTTATATATCTTATACAAAGCATAAAAATATTTTTTTTATCGTAATACTTATTTATGACTCGTGTAATTTTATAAGAAATATAAATATTCACCGTTCATTTTATTTAGTCAAAGGTATAATCCCTTTTAAAACTTGTAGCACAAAACACAAAAGGTTTTCATATCTTCGAACAAGTGTGTTTCTCGTTATTTAAACTTGTTTTCTTCTTCTTATGGGGATGAAGCCGCTTATCACCTTGACCAACAAGATAATAAATGACATTTTATGATGAACGGAAAACTTAATTAAATAATGGAACCGAACCCTATTTCTATGATGTTAAATGTAAGTATGATTTTTATGAACGCTAGATTTTATTTAATTTTGACCTTTTAAATTTATTCTTACTAAATTTCGATATTCTTAATTCAATTGTTATATTAAATTTTCATTAATTCATGATATAAAATGGGGAATAAGGTCTGGGAGTTATTAGATTTATATAAACCAGCTCAACACATTCTCATCCAAAAAAAAAAAATGAAAACATTATTACGTGTATTTCATATACATATACAGAACTATATACTTAGGTACTTTGCTTCCAAATTCACTCATCCAAATTCAAAATCTCATCACTCCATGTTGTTTTCATTCAATGAATTATCACGATTAAACGTTCCACCCCCCCCCCCCCCCCCCCCGGGTTCAATTTTCTAAGAACCGTATTATATGGACCCCACTTCTTTAGACTTTTTGTTTTTGGTCCTTAAAGTTACATTCCAAATATTATCAATTAGGGTGGTCCTAATAATGGAGCGTACTAACCATTTAAAACATGAGCAACGTTGTTGAAATGGAAAAATATGGTCGCCTTAGATTATAACCCAAATAATGGTACACAGATTCTTCGCAACAAAAAAATATTTCAGTTTTCATTAAAAAAAGAAAAAGCTACACACATATGGCTTAGAAAGAGTATATATGTTGAAGGAGCAAGTCTCAAGTACTCACCTAGTCCTTAAAGTAAGACATATTTATCTAATTTAAGGAGATCAATGAAATTAAATAAGTGACTTAACTATAACTTATGTGACATAATCTCCCTAAAATACTTCTGCATAACCTTAAATTATATATCAGTTTATTGGTTAAAAATTAATCTAAAGAAAAATGATAAATATAAGAGATGATATAATAGAAAAATATATTTACATTTACACCCAAAATTTACTCACAAATTAGGTTTTACATTTAGGACAAGAGGAGTACTCTTTCAATTTTTTTGAAAAAAAATCATTATGTAAAATTAGACAAATATAATGGAACAATCTCACTCAGGTCCCAAGGACCAAAAAAAGTATAAAACGAAAGTCTCAACGTAGATTACTCTATCAAAAAAGTCCGGGACTTTAATTATATAAATTCCAAATTAAATGTGAACTTATCTTTATGATATAGATGAGCTTGTCAATGACCACTCTATGAGTTGTCAATAAATGACATACACTATTAATGGAAGCTGTTTTAATTAATATAAATGAGCTTGTCAATGGCCACTCTATGACTAGTCAATATAGTCGCATACATTTATCAATGGAAGCACTTTTAGTTAATATAGACGGGCTTGTAAATAGACACTCTAGGACTTGTCAATATAATGACATACAAGTAACGGGAACTAGTTTAGTTAACATAAATAGGCTTGTCAACGGTCACACAATGAATTTTTTTTTTTTTTTTTTTGTTAATGCACTCAATAATTTAAGATCAAACCCGAACCGTAATTTGACCGGTGAGGAATGTCTCCATTTATCTCTCTCTCCGTTTCTTAGAAATATAGTACTGTTAGGCCATAATGCTCTTAACAAATCATCATGTGAAGTAGACACCTTTTTAACACAGCATGTTAATTATTTGATTTCAAATTTAAGCATGCAATGACACGTGTCTTCCTTGCTAACATCCACGTTCGCGGAATTCTCTATATAAATAACATGCACTCGCCTTGAGTTTTTCTCAAGTTTCAAGTGACAAAAAGTCTTGAACATTGAGTTGAACTGTGAGAGCAAGATGCCTGCGAGGTCATTGATCACAACCCTCTCCTTCCTCCTTTGCTTTTCCTTATCACTAGCCTCAGCTTCTGGATATGTAGTGAATGACCTTGATGGAGATCCTCTTGTACCAGGTCAAGAATACTACATAACCTCAGCTATACGAGGAGCAGGAGGTGGGGGGGTTTTCCCAGTCAAAACTGGTGATCTCTCATCATGTGAATATTCTATTACCCAATCATCTTCAGACCTGTTCAGGGGTACTCCAGTAAAATTCCATGTTAGAGGAGTAAGCACGGACAAGATATATTTAGGTTGGACGTTTCTGGAAATTGAGTTCGCGAAGAAGCTAGACTGTGCAGAATCCTCCAAGTGGGCGGCGGCTTCTGATTCTGCATCGTCCTCCTTATACAGGCTGGTGATTGGAGATTCTAAGTCGGTGAGCGGTTATTTCCAGATCCAGGGTCTCAACTCATTTTCTTACAAGCTTGTGTTTTGCCCAGGAAGCGTTCTGGTAGTGCCTCCAACATGTTATGACATTGGGTTAGGAACTAACCGGAATCTGGTTGTGAAACATGATGACACTGGAAATAGTGCCAAAACGTGGGTGTTCGTGAAAGCTCAGTCTGTTAAAGGCAAGTTCAGTATCGTATGAATCAAGTAGCTGATGATGATTCAGCTATGATAAATAAAGACTCAACTCGCAGATTCAGAGAACCTTAGTTGAGTGTTTGTACTAGTGTTATGTGATGAATAAATTTTCAAATAAGTGTGCCTTGCTTGCAAGGTCTTGATCTAGTGAATCATAGTTGTGTATGTGTTGTACTAGTGTTATGTGATGAATAAATTATCAAATAAGTGTGCCTTGCTTGCAAGGTCTTGATCTACTACTTCTATATATATATATGCAAGTGTTCTTATGTTTTAATTTATATATTCAGCATGCTTTAATAACTTATTAATAAATTTTAATGCATTGTTTTTGGGCGGAATGAAGCAAGAGCTAAGAATAGGTTGGAAGATAAGATTTGTAGTGATCATATACGTGAAAGAGTTGGAGTAACACCTATTAAGGAGAAAATGATAGTAATAGAGCGGGATCTATTGTTTAATAATCTGTCTAAAGATTTAATTTTTGATAGAACACAATAGGTGGGAACCATATAACCGACCTCACCTAATATTTTTTTAATGGCCATTCATGAAATAATAATAAAAAAAAATAGTGAAAAATTGTAAAGCAAAAGAGGAAGAGGGAGCATTTACCCTTCCCTCCAGCCAAACACGCCCTTAGGGAAACTAAAGGATCCAATACAAAAATATACAATATTCTTATTAAAAGGCAAAGATACACCCGTATTAATATTTTTGAGTTTTTGTTATTATGTTTTTATCTACCCTCTTAAAATCCTAATATAAAAATGTAGTTTTAAATTTTTTTGACAATGTAAAGCACTAAATGGTTTGCTTTCGTAATACTTCATGTAAAAATGTTGATGAAATATATTAAAATTAGTTTATTAAAAAATAAGTTATAATTCTAAAATGAATCCACAAGGAGAAGATAGATGTGCGATATCAACCACAAAATGAGCTGTCACAAAGCTGCACTTGCTTCCAAAACTCACTTTCACATTTTGTTTTTCACGTGCGTATTTCTGATGAATGATATTTTCTCTTTCACATGACCACTTCTGTGGCCCTTTTGTTTTGGTCCCCTTAAGTGCATTACTGTGCATTGCAAATATTATCTATTAGAGTGGTCCAAATAAAGGCATCTTTGTTCGAGTGGTCATTATAATTTTTTTTTCCCAGATTTAGAATGGTTTCCAATATTGCTTTTTTATGTGCACAAGTGTTTGCCTTCTTTAGTGTGTACGGGATCAATTGATTGAAAAGTTTAGTAAAAATTTAGTATTGACAATATAAAACAATAAGTATGAGGTTACAATCATAGAATCTGGTCGAATAATTTATCATAAATTCAATTAGCCGGGCATGTGAGATACAACTTAATCCAAATAATTGTTGATAGTGAAAAATATATTTTAGGATGCTGGATATACTAAAAATTAATTAATTAAGAATACTGAGTGTTACTAAAAAAATATTTGAAGGTATGAAATGCAACTTAATCCAAATAAATAAGAAAAATAAAAATTAATAAAAAGCAAAAAGGTCCCTCATCACGAAACGTTGCCGTTTTGGGGATGGGCATGCCTGCTTATTGAATCGATGTGCAGGCCATACAGAACCTTTAAAAATGAGCATGTTGTTAAATTGGAAAAGTGTGGTCGCTTTCACGCCAGCTAATGAGCCTATCCAAATAATTGTACGATTCTTCACAACAAAAAAGATTTCATTTTTCATTGTTTTTTTTTTTTTGAAAAAAGCTAGTCGGTCATCAATCGGACAGAGTAATATGTAAGTTTGTTTTTTTGATTCTTCACAAGTATATTACGTATTACCTTTTATATATATATAAAAAAAAGGTTAATACAATATTTGGTCTATAAATTTGTCCATATTTTAGTTTTGGTTAATTTCAAACCAACATGTAAGTCAATATATATGCTGCAAAAGAAAATTCCTGAAAAATCTTTAAAATGTGCCTTAAAATTATTCAATTACCCAGGTCCTTGAGCAGGTGCAATGATCTTCTTCAATTGTGCGTAACAACATGCTAAATGTCTTTTATTTTAGACATGATTGAAGATAGATTTGCACACAGTCAAAGATGAGTTGCATCCACTAAAAATGAGTCACAGATGAAAAAAGATGCACCTATTTAAGATGACACCTCAAAAGAATTACCTATACAGAAGTTCATTGTGCTAACCGAGTAAAATTAAAAGAATTAATAATAAGAAAAAAAAAAACATAGTGGTGCGAAATTAAAAATTGAAGAAAATTATTGACACCTCAAAAATAGTTTTTCCTTTAGGAAAGAAATATTTCAATGGGTATGTTTCTGCAAATTTTTCATTAACTAAAATATTTTACATATACATATTTGGTTAACTCAAAATATCAAGAATAAAAACTTATCTCCAACAAAAAAATTGAGAACATGAAAGGCATGGCATGCATGCTTTTGTCCTCACTAAACGAATTCCTTTATAAAAATATGGAAATCTTTTGTCCTCGAAATCTAAATCTCTGGTTAAAATTTCCAGTTATCTACATTGTCCTCTTTCTACGTATAAAAAAAAAAAAAAAAAAAAACATTGTCCTCTTCCATATTTTACGTCAATGTGAGAACCACTTTTGAAAAAACTGTTGTTTTGCCTGACTAAAATTTGATAAAAAATTTAAGGTACAGTATATAAGATAACCTTTATATATGGGAAAATGACAATAGGTTCTCAATTAAGAAAAATAATATTAGAAAAGTCTCATAACTTATTAATGGTAGGCTTTTTTTGTTATCGTTGATTACTCTTACTTTATGTCATTAATGCTTATGATACATTTTTTTTTGGGGCGCTTAGTGTGATTTTCTTTTTTATATATATATATATGTGATTTTATATATATATATATATATATATATATATATATATATATATATACATCTATCTTAAACAAAGCATTTTTTTTATCGTAATACCTATTTATGACTCGCGTAATTGTATAAAAAATAGAAATATTCAACATTCATTTTATTTAATCAAAGGTACTCCGTATAATCATTTCGAAACTTACAACACAAAGCACAAAAGTGTGAAAGGTTTTTCATATCTCCCAACAAGTGCGCTTCTCGTTATTTTAACCAATGATATTCTTCTTATGGGGACGAGGCCGCCTACCACTTTCACCAAGGTAATAAATGACATTTTATGATGAACAGACAACTTACTTAAATAATGGAACCGAACCATATTTCTATCGATGTTCAATGTAAGTATGATTTTTATGAACGCTCGCTTTTATTTTAATTTGGAGCTTTTAAATTTACTTTTACTAAATTTCGATATTCTTAATTCAATTGTTATATTAAATTTTAGTTAATTCATAATATAAAATGGGGAATAAGGTTTGGGAGTTATTAGATGTATATAAACCAGCTTAACACAACATCATCCACACACAAAATGAAAACATTACGTGTATTTCATATACATATACAGAAATATATACTTAGGTACTTTTCTTCTAAAGTCACTCATCCAAAATTCAAAATCTCAACATCACTTCATGTTGTTTTCATTCAATGAATTATCACGATTATATAACATATAAACGTTTTTACGCCCTCCAATTTTCTAAGAACCGTATTATATGGACCACACTTCTTTAGGCCTTTTGTTTTTGGTCCCCCTATGTTACATTCCAAATATTATCAATTAGAGTGGTCCTAATAATGGAGCGTACTGGACACTTTTTTTCTTTTCTTTTTTCCCCCACATACATATGGCAAGCATAGCTTGAAATCTAAAAAATTAGGTCGCCTTAACGACAGTTAATCGGACAGATTATAATCCAAATAATGGTACGAATATTCTTCACAACAACGAAAATTTCAGTTTTCATTAAAAATAAAGCTACACACTTATCAATTAGACTGAGTATATTTGTCACAAATCGCAAGTCTCAAGTACTCCTTTAGTCCTCAATATAAGATCTATTTATTTAATTTAGAAAAATTAAGGAAGCTAAATTAATTAATTAACTATAATATGCGACATTATCTTTCTAAAATACTTCTGTATAACACTAGCTTGTATATCAATTTATAGGTTAGAAAAATTATTTTGGAAAAAAATGATGAGTATAAGAGATAAAGTGGAAAAAAGGTCTTACATTTACAACCAAATTAAAATTGACCCCAAATTAGTTTCTATATTTCGGATAGGAGGACTACCCTTTCTAGGTTCAAACTTCGATCTCTTGTTAAAAAATAAACCTAGGATATGAAGAAGGATGTAATGCACGAAGCGATTCAATTTCCGTTAAAGGCACTTTCACAGAACCAAATGGGGTTAGTAAGAGCAATCATTGGTTAAGAGTACTTGACCTAAGTGTTAGCTAATGGATTTTCTGTAAGATTTGAAGGGTGAGTCAGTGCACAAGACTATCACCAGGTGAGGTCTGGAGAAAGTCGAGTGTATGCAACCTTACCCTACAAGTAGAGAAGCTGTTTCTAGAACATGAACCCATGACAACCTCTTAATCACATAGCAGCAACTTTTACCATTGTTTTAAAGCTCACCCTCTTTTTCTATAAGACTTAAGGAAGAATTAACTCTCAGAGATAGGATAACCATGATCACATCACCAAAAGGGGTATAACTTGAAAGGTTATGCAGGCAGTGACACGTCATGTCTTCCTTGCTAGTATTCTGCTTCGCGGCATTCTCTATATAAATAACATGCACGCCTTGAGTTTTCCCCAGGTTGCAAGTTACAAGAAGTCTTGAACATTGAGTTGTACCGTGAGAGCAAAATGCCTACAAGGTCACTTATCACAACCCTCTCCTTCTTCCTCTGGATTTCCTTATCACTAGCCTTAGCTTCTGAAAATGCAGTGACTGACACTAATGGAGAACCACTTGTACCAGGTCAAGAGTACTACATAACCTCAGCTATAGTGGGAGAAGCAGGAGCTGGTGGGGTTAAACCAGAAAAAACTGGGAATGCCTCATCATGTTCATATTCCATTATCCAAGAACGTTTTGACATGTTCAGGGGTACCCCAGTAAAATTCCGTGTTGTAGGGTCAAGCACGGACAAGATATATTTAGGTTCGACTAATCTGGAAATTGAGTTCGTGGAGAAGCCAGACTGTGCAGAATCTTCCAAGTGGGCGGTGGCTTATGATTCTACATCATCTTCCCCGAGGCTGGTGATCGGAGGGCCACAAGATCATCCAGATTCTACGTTCGTCAACGGTGTTTTTCAGATCCAGTTTCTCCTCTCATTTGCTTACAAGCTTGTGTTTTGCCCCCAAGTCATTAACATAGGGCCTCGATGTCATGACATTGGGGTCGGTGGCATTAACAGGAATCTGGTTCTGAGAGACGATAACAGTGGAAATACTGCCTCCATGTTGATGTTCCCGAAAGCTGAATCTGTTAAAGGCAAGTTGAGTATCATATGAATCAAGTAGCTGATGATGATTCTGCTATAATAAATAATAAAGCTTCAACTAGCAGATTCGGAGAATCTTAGTTCTGTGTTGTACTAAATGTGATGAATAAGTTATCAAATAAGTGTGGCTTGCTTGCAAGGTCTTCATCTACTACTTCTATATATGCAAGTGTTCTTATTATTTATGTTTTATATACTACTTCTATATATGTTTTATATTTTTTTATGCTTTAATAACTTATATAGTTTGTAGGAAGACAGAAAAATATCATTTGAATTACCAAAACACCAAAATGTATACTAAATTAGCAAAATGATATATAGGTCATCAAGGATGAATATGAGATTTTAAATTTTGGGTGCTTTTACAAAAATACTCCTCAAATTAAAAGAAGAAAAAAGGGGGGGCAAGAACCCAATTGTTAATTGCTATTCCAATGTTCTCATTGTTTTGATATATCAAGCGTCGTTGTCAACTTGAATATATGTAATAACAACGTGAGTATAACAAGTAGCAACTACGCTATTAGACACCGTTGACAGCATAAATAAGGACAATTAACAACTTGGGCATAGAGATTGACAACTTGAGATCTCCAAGTTATTAATTTCTATACATAAATTGTTAATTACTATACTCAAGTTGTCAACGACACCTGAGATTTGGATATGATATCAAGCATCGTTGACAACTTAATAATAACAATTAGCAACTTGAGTATAGAGATTAACCACTTAAGCTCCCCAAATGTTAACAAACTTGAGTTGCCCCACTTGAACCTTCTTCTCTTCCTCCATACCCAAGAGCCAATAATCAAAGCCCATAAAATCTCACCTCCCTTCTTTAACCTTCTCCTCCTCCTCCTCCATACTCAAGAGCCAAGAATCAGAGCCCATAAAATCTCACCTCCATTCTTTAACCTTCTCCTCCTCCTCCATACCCAAGAGCCAAGAATCAGAGCCAACAAAAAAAGCCACGAAAAGATGCCAACTTTAATCCTCATACTTAAGATGAGCTTCATGATGCTTCCGCTTTGCTTTTTTCATCACATTATCTTTCACTCTCACTCTCTCTTTGTCACTCCTCTCAAATTGGGATCGGCCTGCTGTTTGTTTGTTTGTTTGTTTTCTAACCATCTCATCAATGACCATGATTAATGGGAGGAAGAGGTAATGACGAAGCCAAGGCATGGATTTTTCCTTATCTCAGCGACAATGATCAGCAGCCATGTGTTTTCAACCCATCTCATTGAAGGCCACAGTTTGTGGGTGGAGGAGGAGGTAGTGGCGGAGCCAAGGCGTGGATTTCCATTATCTTCGACAGCTTCAACTTCACCACTAAGCTGAGATATTGGAAGTAACAGCGGAGGCGAACAAAGGCAGAGGGAAGAGGAGAAGAGACCCTTTTTTTCTTTTTTAAAAATATGTGAGGGACATTTCGGTGAAAACATCAAAACTTGAAAATTTCATATTCCTACCACATCACTTTTCTGTCTTTTCCTTTTTCATAAGACTTTTTTTAGAGGTTTTTCAAATTCAAATGATATTTAATGTCATTTTCCCTAAATTTAATAAGATTAGATTAGGTTAAGTTCTAGGGTTAGTCTATTAGACTATAGTTTGCCTATATTAAAGGCTTATTTGCACTTTCATTGATTAACAGATTCCAATGATTCATATACTCAGAGGTGCTCATTTCCCCTCTACTTTCTAACATGAGGAATGAAGAAAGAAATGAGAAGGGGTAGGCAGTGACAGATCTACCATCTAATTGTTGTATCTCCTTAAGTGTTGAGATTAATTAGCCGTATCTCAAGATAGAAGAATATCATTTGGTTCTATCTAGATCTACGAAGCCCCGCCACACGTGTGTTCTTTCCTCCGCAGATCATTAACCGAATTAAGTTGTTCAAAAAAAACTTAAAATTTGTTTTTTTTTTTTTTTTTTTAAAAAAAAACAAGACAGTAATGTAGGAAGGGTGGGCCAAAAAGTCATTTTAACCGGTTCTTGAATCATGGTGTAAATTTTTTTTTTTTTTTTAAAAATGAAAAGGTATGGTCGCTTTCATGCCAGCTAATACAAGCCTATCCAATGGTAGTAAGATTTTTCACGACAAAGGATATTTCAATTTTCATCTAAAATTAAATTTCAATAGACAAATTCTAAAATACTTTTTTTTTTTTTTTTTAACAATGCTAAAATGAAAAGTTATGGTCGCTTTCATGCCAGCTAACACTAGCCTATCCAATGGTAGTAAGATTCTTCACTGTAATACCCAAAAGTTATTGTTTATCTTAAATACAATATTTTAATAAATAATACCTATTTAAAATAGGTGAACATGCGGTCTCAAACCTTAGAATCTTATTGATTATTATGTAAGTAATTTCTTCTTGAAATTAAATAAGATAAAAACCAAAAATTCTAATTTCTTGTAGGGATCATAAAATCATCATAATTAAGCATAGTCTTAATTTAATCATGAGAAGCGATTAAATGACATAGAAATACTTATTTCAATTAGAGAAAATTACCAACAACTATTAGGCAATTAAATTTGCAATAATTAAAATAATTATGTTAATTTTCGTAATTAATTAATAATTAAATTAAAAAGTCATAATTAAGGAATATATGAGATTAATTAGTGATCAAATGCTAATAAAAATCCAAGATTAGTACATAAGGGGTTTCTAATAATTATGATTAATATAGTAACCTATCAATTAAGCCTTATAACATCTAAAAACACTCTCTTAGAGATATTAGCCAAGATTAATTTAATCTTCCCTATTTTGATATAAGTGGCGAAAATTCCTTTTTTTTTTTTAAGAGGCAAGATAATTGCACAAATATTAAATCCTAAGAGCACATAATATATGAACAAATATCATCAATAGTGGTAGGATTTTTCCAACACGAATTAAAGGCTTGGATTAAATCTAATATAGCTAAATCCTAAGGCCTTAATTAAACCTCATAAAGTGTAATCCATGTGAATCAAACATCAACCAATAAGAGACTTTCTTCTAGATGTTGTGAGATAATTGAAAAACCAAATTGAAGAGCAAGGGGAGTACTACACGGTTTGCATAGCTTCTTGGTTAAGAAAGGAATTGATTAATAATTAACGAAAATACACATGCTAAATTAAATCACATGGAAGCACATGGAGCATTAAATGCTTGGAAGACTTTGGGGCTAGTGTGTGTGTGTGTGTAGTGGAAGAAAGAGAAACAAGTTCAAAGAATTGTGAATTAAAACATTGGGGAGATTTAAGACACAAGTAAATGAGAATCTCTAGAGAATAAATTGTATAATGAGAAATGTTAATCATAGATCAAATATAAGGATTAATTTTGAACAAGCATATTTTAAACTTAGGATAGGTTGTCTTCAAAATCTTTTCCCCAACTTTTGTAATTAATCTTAAAATGATTAAAGGGCTAGTAGAGACTTCTAATGAAGCCATGATTTTTGAGATTAAAACTTCTCAACTAAGTTAAGATCCAAGAGCTCCAATTCAAGAAGAGGATGTTTGGTTAGAAGATTAGGTTTGGATTGAAACCTAACATGAGCTTAGACCTTTGCTATAAATAGAGGCTTTTGGTCTTCATAATTCTCACACCAAAAGCAAGCAACATCTGAATATAGAATGGACAGTGAGAGTTAGTGGGAAGCGAAGGAGTAGCGAGGTTAGCGAGGGTAAGTTCTACAGTTAACTTGAGTTATAGCTTTTGAGTTTATAGTTTAAATGTTGTTTTGATCTTTAATCTTCCAATATATTCTTGTTATCATGTTTTTATGGTTGAAAATGGTTTTATTTCGAAAAAATGATGGAGAAAGTGATATAGCAAAATTTTTGGAAGATTAGGATCAAAGTAGCGAAAAACTCCTGCGAAAATTTTGTCGGTTAGCAATTCACGAAGTCGGGGTAAAAACGCCAGTATTTTATGTTGAATATGAGGTTCCAAAATTCTGAGAAAATTCATGGTTAAAGTAGACATGTAGATATTTTCAAATATACCTAGACTGAATTATTTCGAGTTCTATACTAGGAGATAAAAATGTCTAAAGTTGGGCTACGTTTTCTGGAAATTTGCTGGGCAGAGGTTAGAAACACTAAACCTGGGAAGGACTCATGCAATCTGGGAAAAAATGAGTATTTTTCCTTAAAACTAGACATTTTAAGGATTCCGAGGAATTTTACGGATCCTCGTTTTTATTTTTGTAGAATTAATTATGAGTTTTCAAAGTTAGGCGAAAAATCAGAGATAATGCTGTCAACAGCGTTTTTTTACGAAATTTAGGAAAATAATTACACCAAGGGTAAAATAGTCATTTGTGACTAAGATATCTATTAGGATATTATTTATGAATTAATAAATGCGATATTACCCTTATAGGATATCTGTGATCGCATTTCGACCGACAAACGTACCATATTCATCAAAGGTATGGACACGTACTGTAACATTAACTCTGATGCTTATCTTATACTTATATGTGATAGATAACTTTACATGTGATGTGTTCTGTTAACATAGACAACTTTACATGTAATGTGTACTGTTAACATAGATAACTTTACATGTGATGTGTACTGTTGATATATTAATCTTACATCTGCTGTGTGCTTATGTGTTGATGTGTTGATTAATGTTGTAATGTCCTGAATAAACTGTCATACATATATTGTTTACATAAGCATGAGGTTAACCGTTACCTGAGGTCCGATGGGCATTGGACCTCAGCTCTTACCTTAGCTTCAGGGTCTAGGGGAAACAGGACCGAGGACAAGGGTAAGGAGGAGCCAGCGTGAGGATCAGACGGAAAAACGTTATTTTGATATGTACTTTATTATATTAAATACTCGGATGAATGTACTGCCGTATGAACAACCAGATACACCAAAATCAATGTTAATCAGTTACTCTCTATTTTAAATCATTCTGACGCTCAACTCTGATCAAAACGCTATGAAAACGTTTACGAAAATGGGGTGTTACATTCACGACAAAGGATATTTCAATTTTCATGTAAAATTAAATTTCAATAGACAAATTCTATCACTTAAATATTTATAATATCATTTTACTATTTCACCAAAAAATATAATTAACTTTTGTAACACCCCGTTTTCGTAAACGTTTTCTTGCCGTATTTGATCAGAGTTGAGCAGTCAGAAAATTTTTCGATTTAAAATGGAAACAGAGTCACTGAATAACAAGCATAATAATATGTCTGGTAGTCATAAGTAGTACAATCATCCGAATATTTTTAAACAAAATAGAGTACAATTTATTTTCTTCATCTTCTTTCCTATGCCGGCTCCTTACCCTTCACCACGTCGAACTCCTCGAGATCCCGAAGCTATATTAACAAACGAGATCCAATGCCCATTGGATCTCGGAGTAACGATTAACCTCATGCTTATGTAAACGGTATATGCATGATGATATCCACAACATTTCACAAAAGATAAAAACACATCTCCATATATCGGCAATAACATTACACAACCCCTGCAATATGTATGTCATCCCAGTCTGCACACTCTCCGGTGCCACGATAGCATGTCGTGTCCATAGCGCTAGGAAAACTCTCAACGGTGTTAACAATACCATAACCCGTGTACTCATCATTCCACCATTTTCAAACCAACAGAATCTCAGTATATAAACACAGCAATCACATATAGCATACAACAAGTATAAGAGTTAAGGTTACAATACGCGTCCGTACCTTGTTAGCGGTATAACAGAATTTTTACAGAAAAACGTGAAATTCAACAGCAGGAAAAACAGGGGGACGACGACAGCTCGATTATCTCAGATATCCTATAATGATAGTGTTTATCAACATTTGGCATCAAAACAGGCATTCTAGGCGAAAATTACTATTTTGCCCCTAGTTAGGCCAATCGGCAGAATTTCGCCAGAGCTTCGTTGTTTCTGCTCTATTTCTCCGAAAGATTTAAAGAAATTCTAGCATTTCTACTCTATCTACTGAAAGAACTACCGAAGCTTAAGACTAGAGACCGAGAAACTTACTCCGGCTTGCTAGAACTTCCAAGAGCTCCTCCTTCTCTCTACTCTCTCTCTATATTTCAGATTCTTGGTGAGAAATGAAGTGAAGAGGGCTTGGCTATTTATAGGAAAAGGAAGGGACAAGATGAGAATTACTTCAATTGTTTTCATATCGGATTTCAACCGTCGGATCGCACTTGGGACACACGGACTGATCCTGGCCCTCCACCTATGTGCCGACCTCTCCCCCCTTGTGACATCATCTTTGATGATGTCATACTAGCTGATTTACCGATATCGTTCCCTGATCGGTGTTCGAATCTCGTAATCTTGCCGAAACTCAAAATTCCGGGAACTAGGTTTTGTAGTTCCATTCTTTCTCTTTAAAATCACTGGGTTTTGCTAAATTTTTGATCTCATTAAGGGTATTACATTTGTCGCAGAAGATTTTCGGACAAACGTCATTTGCGATTCGGAAATAACTTCCTATAGCATACCACTTTCTGGACAAAAATTCACTGATTCCTAATATGCCCAGTCCTAAGTAACCTAATCCCTGGTTTGTCACAACTATTTCATTTTGTATAGGTTCTATTTTTGACTATCGACCTTTTCCTTAAAATCCCGTATCCTAATGACTCATTTGGTTTCGAAATGACCTACGAGATAGTCCACTCCGAGGTAGAAATTCACCTGGTCTATAAAAAGTCCAGATGTTTCTAACTTCAACCCTACATCTCGAGGTAGGATTTTATTTCTATCCGTTCTCGAATGTCTGTTGGCTTTTTTACATAATATATTATTATTTAATTCAAATATCTAGATATTTTTTTTTTTTATTTTTTATTTATTTTTCTAAGCATAAAATATTTTTTTATTTTTTTATTTTTTTTTATTTCGAATTTCAGCCCTTAATTAATATTTTTTTCCTAATTCATTTATCTTATATTTTAATCCAAGTAATTAGCCATTAATTACTTAATTAGCCATTCACTAATTGTTGATAATTTTCTTAATTATGATAAATTATTATCTCACAACTATTTTACTGACATTGGTATTTTATATCCTATGTAAAATATTAAAAATACTGGGGCCATAAAGTGCTTTTAATATTATTATATTTATGCTCTATATATTTTCAGGGAAATAATCCCAAAAATTCTTAAAATTAAAGATAACATACTTCCTAAGTTTTTGTCAATATTTGCAGTCATATGGGATTTATCATAATATTTTCAGGCCATTTTTTGCCTTATAAAATACATTTTTCATTGATCTTAGCTCTTTTTCTTTTCTAATTTTCACAGTAATTTCTCTAAGTAATAAGGTAATTTTGGCCATTTATTGAAACCACATATTCACCTCTAACACTTAAGAAATATTTATTTATGTTTAATAGTCATCCGGGTATTGAATATCCGGGTATTACAACTTTCTTTTCCTCTTTTTTTTCCCTAACTTTCTTGGGCCCGTCATATACTCATGGTATCCAAGCCTAGTATTTCTGAGGCTCCATGGGAGGCTCAGGCCTCAGGCTGATACTTATGGTTTACTTATGTTAGGATATTGTTTTCTGAGTTATATTACTATGTCAAAAATCTTTCATTTCGCATATAGTTAAAAGTATATTCCACAAGGTTGAAGAAGGCGCCCATTGAAAATAAAGACTCAACTCGCAGATTCAGAGAACCTTAGTTGAGTGTTGTACTAGTGTTATGTGATGAATAAATTATCAAATAAGTGTGCCTTGCAAGGTCTTCATCTACTACTTCTATATATGCAAGTGTTCTTATGTTTTATATATTCAGTATGCTTTAATAACTTATATAGTTATTAGTAAATTTTATATCCCAATGTTTTTGGACGTTTTGATTTTGGGAGGAATGAAGCATGAGCTAAGAATAAGTGGGAAGATAAGATTGGTAATGATCATGTATGTGAAAGAGTTGGAGTGCCACCTATTAAAGAGAAAATGGTAGTTATAGAGTGAGATCTATTGGTTAATAATATGTTTAAAGATTTAATTTTCGATAGAACACAATGTATATATATGTCATCCATATAGCCGACGTCACCTAATATTTTTGTAATGGCCATTCATGAAATTTTTTTAAAAAAATAGTGAAAAATTGTAAGGCAAATGAGGGGGAGGGAGCATTTACCCTTCCCTTCCATTCCATCCCCTCCCCTCCAACCAAACACGCCTTTAGGGAAACTTAAAGATCCAATATAAAAATATACAATATTCTTATTAAAAGGTAAAACTACTCCCGTATTAATATTTTTTTAGTTTTTGTTATTATGTTTTTATCTACCCTCTTAAAATCCTAATAGCAAAATGTAGTTTTTAAATTTTTTGACAATGTAAAGCACTAATTCTTTGCCTTCAATAATGGTTTGCTTTCGTAATACTTCATGCAAAAATGTTGCTGAAATATATTAAAATTAGTTTATTAAAAAATCAGTCATAATTCTAAAATGAATCCACAATGAGAAGATAGATGTGCGATATCAACCACAAAATTTGCTATAACAAAGCTGCACTTGCTTCCAAAAGTCACTTTCACATTTTTTTTTTCACGTGTGTATTTCTAATGAATGATATTTTCTCTTTCACAGGATCACACTCTTTTTTTAAAAAAAAAAAAACGAAAAATTATTTATCAATCTTGATATTTTCTCTCCTTTTATTCTTGTTAAGTATTTCAAAGATAATTAAAAGTCAAAATATTTTAAATTATAATAAAAACCTCATTTAATTTAAATTAGATATGAAAATAAAATTTAAGCTAAACTTAAAGAATTAAGTTTAAAGTTGATAAAAATGAAAGATAATAAACTGTCAAAAAAATTCAAACTCAGTAAAAAAAAATCGTCCTGTCTTACAATAGAAAATTTAGGTTAATTAAGTTACACAAAGATATATAATCACAAATTACATACTAAATGAGTTTTCACATTGAAAACGTTGAAGCCATCTGACCCAACTGTTATCAAATATCTCTTTAAATTTTTATTGAATATGAGATGGTGAATTCGACTTTCTATGAGTATGATAGGTCCGTGAAGTGTATGGCCAAAAAAATAAAAGTCTGTGAAGTGAAGTGTGTGTATATGTATGTATGTAAAGGATACTGTAAACTAGAAATAAAGGGAAAATTAAAATAAAAGCTAGACCTAGATAAAATAATATTTAATTAGAAGGACCATAAAAATTGTAATTATTAAGAATGACCAAATAAACTTAAAAGTACTAAATTGCCCTTCAAATTCTCAGTTGCTTCTCCAACCCAGAAATCAAAGAAAAAAGTGCCTCTCTTCCCTCCCATGACCAATTTATTAGTGCCACAATTGTACATATGCGGACAGCATTATGGTAACTTAACTCAGCAAGTTCTTCTTTAGGAATCTCCAGCAAGGACGCAAAGTAATCAAGTACCTGCACGTGAATTTCTAAATATGAGAACCCAAATAATAGTATTACCCCCTCCTGTGATGCATGACAATTACGTTTTGAATTTAATCATTAGCACAAAGTTATTAGATTGAAAGTGTGAAAGTCAACCCCTATGAAAAATTTCATGAAACTCAACTTCATTCAATATGTAGGGGAATGATATTAAACGGTATGCTTATTTAGAATATGAAAAGATGATGAGATGGGCCACAGTGCATATGTTGAGAATGTTTGCAGGATGATTAAGTGTTTTGAAGCATCAAAGTTGCAAATAATGGTTTTGCCACGAAGGTCTGGAAGGAGAGTAGGATCTCCCTGTCGTGGTTGTCTGTGAGAATGGTCATGGGAGGCAGGGAGGTGCTTTCTTCTTCTTCTTCTTTTTCTGGGTTGGGGAAGCAACTGAGAATTTAAAGGGAAATTTAATACTTTTAAACTTATTTGGTCCTTCTAATTAAATATTATTTTATCTAGGTCCTTTATTTTAATTTTCCCAATAAAGAAAGACATATACTTGTTAACTAGAGAGAGAGAGAAAGAGGTATAATCACATAAGTATGTATATACAAGTGTGCCATTGGAAGGAAGGAGGAGGGTCCCTTTTATAGCATGAAGTCCCCCCCCCCCAATTGAGTTGCTCAATGTGGGACTATTTCCTAACATTCCCTTTAAAGTTGAAACATAAATGTTAATCACACCCAACTTATTACAAAGATACTCAACCCATGTCTCATTTAAGGCTTTCATCAAAAGATCTGTCAGCTGGACGTTTAATTGCACGTGCCTTGTATATACAACATTCTCTTTGATCTTGTCATGAATAAAGTGACAGTCAATTTCAATATGCTTTGTACGCTCATGGAACACAGAGTTCGATGCTATATAAAGTGTTGCTTTGTTATCACAACATAGTTTCGCAGGCAATGTCGTGGCGATGCCAATTTCCTTCATGAGTTGAAATACCCGCACAATTTCTTGTACTAATTGTGACATGATATGGCTCCAAATTCTGCATCTGCACTTGATTTTAACATAACACCTTGCTTCTTACTTCTTCAAGATATCAAGTTTCCACCAACAAACATACAGTAACTTGCAGTGGACTGTCTTATGGCCTTAGATCCTGCATGATCTGCATCGCAGAAGCACTTGATTTTAGTGTGCCCATAATCTGTATAGAGAATGCCACAACCTGGGGAAGCTTTCAAATAATGCAATAAATGCTCTAAGGCTTCCCACTATGCCACTATTGGAAAATCCATGAATTGGCTAAGTACACTAATCGAGAAGGTTATATCAGGACGAGTTACTATCAGATAATTCAACTTCCCAATGAATCTTCTATATCTCTCAAGAGATGCAAACGACTTCAGTTTCTCTTGATCATTCTTCTTCTTCAAGTCATCAGGAAGTTCATCAAACATGCTATCATTAAGATCCAGAAATGGATTTGGAATCATGGGAATGCTAATTGATGCAACTCCAGGTATTCCAGTCTCCTTTAAGAGATTGAGAATATACGTCGTCTTAGTCAAAATGATGCCCTTCTTGCTTCTCAAAACCTCAATACCAAGAAAGTATTTTAATGGTCTCAAGTCTTTTGTTTGGAAGTAGGAGTTAAGGAAGACTTTAAGTTCTAAGATTCCAGAGATGTTACTCCTAGTAATCACAATGTCATCAACATACACTACTAGAAGAATCATGCCTACATCGGACTACTTGTAGAACAAAGAGTGAACATACTTTCTTTGGCTCAACCCAAACTTCTTGACCACACCACAAAATCTATTAAACTAGGAACAGGGACTTTGCTTCAGACCATACAACGACTTTCAAAGGTAGCACACCTTCTTATGCCCCCCTGAGCAACGAACCCAGGTAGTTGCTCCATATAAACTTTCTCAAGGAAGTCACCATTAAAAAAAGTATTCTTAACATCCAACTGATGAAAATCCCAATGATAGGTGGCATCCAAAGAGACAAGAAGATGAACTAAAGTGAGCATAGTGAACTTGGAATTGTGTACTCAATTGCTTTTGTTTAGGAGTACAAATGGGAGCTGATATATACAAATAGGCGGCGACCAAACTCTGCGTTTTGATCAGGAAACAGTGAATTAGGGTAAGCTGGGAGATTTGGATTTGGAGACCCGACAGATTTAATGGGGAGCTGATCTATACAAATAGGCGGGGAACCAGAAGGGAACTTGACGCCTCAGCATATTCGACCTTCGACCATCTCGATCTTGTCCCCTTGACGTCGCCGGTGACTTCTCACTCTTTATTCTTCCGTCGCTGGCGACCACTCTTCCTCCCTCAACCACAACCATTCTCACCGGCGGTGAAAATAAAAGGAGACGCCGCGAACACACCAGGGAGCTTCAACGCCGTGGAACTCGACCTTTGACCTTGTCCTTCCTCCCTCCACCTGAGTCCACCTCCGTCGCTGGCAATTTGTGCTCTTAACTCCATCATTTCCGGCGATGTGAGGAAGGGATCAGATCTGTGATTTTGGGGACTGACCTGGAGATCTCCATCTCTTCACCATCGGACCTCTGCCCTCACCACCGTCATTACACTACCTCCAGCTCTTCACTCTCTCACAGCACTCCTCTGCCTTCACACCACAACGAACATTGCCACTCATCTTCCCCTTTTCGCTGTCTTCACCGTTGCAGCACCATTATCAACTCTGTTTTAGTATCATTTTCTTCCATTCAAGCTGATTTCCCATTAATTTCTTCATTCTTTCATTAACTAACCATGGCTGAAGGTTTAATTATGTTTGGAGGAGCTGATTTGATGGTTGGCAGTGGCTAATTCTTTGCTTGGGGATGGATTAAGTGGTTGAAGTTCCAAAGCTTCAATTAGGGGAGTTTATTTTGTTCAATCTATTTTCTCTGATTTTGTTTGGATTTCCTAGTTTTAAGAATGTTGTTTTGTATTGCTGAGACTTAGTTTACCCGTTTGGATAACGTAACTTTGTGGATTGAACTTTAACTTTTGTAATTTTGCTTCAAACTTCCATTTTCAAATTTGGTCCAATTTCTTCAACCACCTACAATTTAAACCAATCAAGCCAACATCAAATCTTCCTAAGAAATAATGAATAAGAGTAATTACAATAATTATGACAATTTTACCCTTTTTAACACATTTTTCATGTAATCACTCATTAATCCAAATTAATCATAAATGATACATTTTTGGCCCAATTAACATGATTAAATCCCAAATTAATCATGAAATAACACATCAAAATATGGTTCGATCACATAACCACAGGGGAGAAAGTCTCGGAATAATCAATTCCATAAGTTTGAGCATACCCTTTGGCAATAAGCCAAGCTTTCAACCGTTTCAAGGAACCATCAGCTTTAGTCTTAACAACAAACACACATTTACATCCAATGGCCTTCTTCTCAGAAGGTAGATCAAAGAGAGTCCATGTACCAACCTTTTAAAGGGTCATCATTTCTTCTTCCATCGCTGTATGCCAACCAAGGTAAGTCAAGACTTGGTGAAGGGTGGCCACAAGGGAGGAGGAAACAGGGGACAAACATTGGTAGGACACAAATGAGGATATTGGGTAGGTACAATAATCATAGCTTTTAGGAGGACAATGAGGACGAGTAACTTTTCGGGTAGCAACGGGCAGGTCATTAGGTGGGTCAATAGCATAATCAATTACAATTTGGTCAAGGACAGGAACAACAGGATTTGGGGAATCAGGGTCAGGATTAGGATCAAGAACCAGGGAGTCATGAACAGAATCCATCGGTGAAGCAATCACTGGCGAAGGCAGAATATTGGCAACATCGGCATCATAGATGATATCAGGTTTCGGAACAACATCTTATACTAGTGAAATAGGGACACGATAAACTAGGATATCATCAGGCACATCAAAGATAGAGGAAGACTTATATAATACTAAAGACTTAAGAAAGGAGGAGACTCATGAAAGGTCACATCAGTGGACACAAGATAACGACAGAGATCAGAAGAGTAACACTGATAACCTTTTTGAACTCAAGAATAACCAAGAAAGACACACCTTAAGGACTTGGGATTGAGTTTACTACTACTTAGACAGACATCCTGAACAAAGCAGACATTGCCAAAAAAATTTCGATCAATAGGAAACATCTTATTAGTGGGAAATAGAACGGAATACGAAACGTCACATAAAGGATAGCTGAAGGCATGCGATTGATGAGTAAACATGCAGTAGACACGATATCAGCCGAAAAGGATTTGGGACATAGGAGTGAAACATGAGAGCTTGGTCATTCTCTAAGAGATGTTGGTTCTTTCTTTCAACAACACCATTTTGAGCAAGTGTATCAACACAAGAGGATTGGTGAAGAATGTCATGATTATGCAAATAATCGGTGAAAGGGGAGGAAAAATATTATTTTACATTATCACTTTAAAGGATTTTCACAAGAGTATTAAATTTGGGTTTGAATTTCAGTACAAAAATTACGAAAATGAGTAAACAATTCAGAACATTGTTTCATTAAGTAAAGCCAAGTGGTTTGAGGAAAGTCATCAACGAAAGTAACAAAATATCAATAACCAGCCCAAGACAAAACTAAACAAGGGCCCCAAACATCATAATGAACTAACTTAAAGTAGGACGCAGCCTGTTTATTGACTCGAGGTGCCAAATGAACACGATAGTGTTTGTCAAACTAACACGACTCACAATCTAAAGTAGACAAAGATGAAAACTGAGGATATGACCTTTGGAGGGATGAAAGGGACACATGACCGAGACAACAATGGACTTCAAAAGGAGAGGACCCATTAGAACAAGCAATAGAACATGACACCTGATCATCAAGGATGTAATACCCACCAGATTCATAACCTCTACCAATAATCTGCTTCGTCGAAAGATCCTAAATTAAACAATGGTTAGGGAATAGGGAGATAAAATAGTTTAAATGAAGAGTCAATTTACTCGGAGAAAAAACATTAAATGTGAGATCGGGAACATTAGGAACAGAAGATAGCGAAATGGATGTAGTTGGTATAACAATGTCTAATCTAAGTACTCAGATCGGAGTACCATTGGCGATGAATATGGAAGATGGGTTGGCATAGGGGGCATAAGATGAAAATAAATTGTGGTTACCTGTCATGTGGTCGGTAGCACCAGAATCAATGACCTACTTCATGGAAGTAGTAGCAAGGCTAGAGGACAAAGTACTTGTAACTAGAGCCTCTGCAGATTATGGACCAAAATCAAGCTGATCAGGTGTCTGGGCAATATGAGCAAGACCAAGCTGTTGATCACACTGTTGTTTATTCTGCAATTTATGACAATTTTTCTTAATGTGACCATGTTCCTTGCAATAATTGCAGATAATACTTCCAGAAGTCATGTTCAGAACACTAGTACCCTATTTGGACCCATTATTTTTGTTTTCAAATGGGCCACGCCCAACCCAAGCACTTTCATTCAGATCAACAACGGAAGAACCAAACTATCAGCACGAAGAACTCGTGAGAACACATCTTTAAGAGATGGAAGCTCCTGACTTGATAGAATTTGAGATCGGATGATGTCATAAGATAGGTCAAGAGCTTCAAGGAAACTGATGATCATATCCTAAAACTCCATATTCTTGATACGGGTCTAAAGATCCGCCTGCGAAGACATAAGGACCTTTATCTCTTGATACAACCTATTAAAGTACAAGAAGAAATCCTTCAAGGGACAACCCTACTGTTGGGAGCAATATAATCATTTACAGACTTCGTGAATCTGAGTGAAATTTCCTTTACTAGAGAACATAAATTCAATATAATTCATAATTTCTTTCATAGTGTTGCAATGACTAACAGAAGACAGAATCTATGGTTCAATAGAGTTCCGAATTTAGAAAAAGAGACAAGCATTCACTTTAGACCATGCCAAACTTTTCTCATTATCAGCGGAAGGGGGATCCTGAGTTAAATGGGCTTCCTTCTCAATACCCAATAGGTAAACCCTAACAGTTTTGTTCCAATCATTATAGTTTGTCCAATTCAATTTTGAATCAGTAATCTTGATAGAGGGCATTATATCAAATTTCTTAGATTCAGCTATAGAAGAGTAACCAAAGAATCACAATAACAAGCACGTTCAAGAGAAGAACCAACAATCAACAGAAGCAACAAACAGCGAGCACAATCACTAACCACACCAAAATCCCAAATTTGCACAAGTCAAAAGCAAATAATAGTTTTAGAATTAAGAAACTCACACCAGCTGAATAGTGCCACGTGAACAGTGCCAATAAACAGTACCATAAACAGCATCGGAACAGTACCACGAACAGCAACCAAATAGTCGAGAACACTTGTTAGGAATTCAAGACTCTGTTAACTATATCAATTGGCCAGGTAAGTGCAAATTTAGTGAGAGTCTCTCCGTGCTATTGCAACGGTGACTAATTAAATAACCATTTATTAGGAATTCAAGACTCAGTTAACTATCTCTCCATGCTATTGCAATGATGACTAATTAAATAACTGCTAAATCAAGGCTTGGCCTTTGAAACCACTTTCCTAAACACAAACGCTATGAATTAACTTTATCTAATTCCCTAGAATTCCCCAAGATCTTATACCATGTAAACTAGAAATGGAGAAAGAGATATACTTGTAAACTAGAGAGAGGAATAGGTATATTCACATAAGTGTGTATATACAAGTGTGCAATTGGAAGGAAAGATGAGGGTCCCTTTTATAGCATAAAGTCCCCCCTCTCCTCATTGAGTTGCCCAATGTGTGACTATTTCCTAACAGATACAATTTCGTGAATCCTGTTACATTAGAATAACCATCAAGTCTTCCTAATATATATTCATGGACTTCTCAAGTTATTTGCTAACTTGGCTAGCCACTTATCTCAAATATACTGTTGTTTACTTTAATTAATTGTCTCATCATATAAAAAAGAAAGCAAAAATAATAACCCTCAAGTCACCCTATAAATAACCCTGTCTTGCTGATGGCCTCCCCACAAGCGAAAATTACTCAGACAAGCGAACAAAGATGACTTAGCAAGAAAGTGATGTTGAAGATGGCATTGGTGCTTTTCCTTATGGCCATCACGGGAACCACCACCGTGCCGGGTCGCCGTAATCCGACCACTTTGCGGGCTCAAGCACTGATAAGCGGCAAGGCCAACTAAATGGTGAAATCCACCACAAGTGCCTGCTGCGACAACTGCGGCATTGATAAGTTGTTTTTACAAAGCATGTCTAATATTCTAATTCTAACTATTATTCTGATAAAACCATACTGACACTATCTATATTTCAGAAAGCAATTTTTTAAAAAAAAAATGCAAAAAAAGCGTATCAAAAAAATACATTAAAAGAAGAAACTTTGAACCCAGACCACTGTCAAAATTCCCACTACTCTAGACCATGAAATTCTAAGAGGGGAGGTTTTGAAGAAGCAGATCATATTAGAATCACCAACCCACCAGAACCCACAACTTTCTCAGAATTGTGATAAACTCAGTGAACCAGATCTACGACTTACGACTTTCTATAACAAAATTGTTGACCTGTACCAGTTCTGATGGTGGTGTTTGCTGCCAATTGGGTGGCGGTTGGTAAAGCCACGAAAGTGAAGGTTGTTAGAGGGAGGTCGATAAAGTCACCAGAGAAGGAGGTCGTTTGGATGATGATGAAGATAGGGAGGGAGGGAGGGAGGCGATGAAGTTAAGGGAATAATGATCTGCCCAAGGGAAAATATTGCCCTTCCCTCTAGATTCCCCCACTTTTAGAGTGAGGGCTATGAGGGGAAGGGAAAGTTTTAAAAAAAATTCTCTCCCCTCATACAAATTTTTAGATGCCAAATAAAGGGAGGGGAGCAAAATCACTCTCCTTCCCTCCATTCCCCTCCCCTCAAACCAAATAGATCATATGACCTGTTTGGTACGAGGAACAAGCGGAAAAAAAAAAAAGGGAATATCAAGAAATTCTCTTGTTTGATACATTTTTTATGTTCAATCTTCTCGGGAACTTAAGTTCTCGGTCCACCAATCTTCCTTTAAAGATGGGCAGATAAGATCTCATCAAAATTTG
Source organism: Acacia melanoxylon (assembly GCA_019022615.1). Classification (NCBI taxonomy): domain Eukaryota; kingdom Viridiplantae; phylum Streptophyta; class Magnoliopsida; order Fabales; family Fabaceae; genus Acacia; species Acacia melanoxylon. The sequence continues at coordinate 9,970,235 of JAFJYJ010000004.1, read as the reverse complement.
TGGGAATTCAAGTTCCCACTTGAATAGTGATACTTTTGGACAAATTTACCCCTCATGAAATATATATATTTTCCTATAATGCAAGAAAATAAGATTAAATTCAAATTTATGCGATAAATTCAAATTTATGCGATAAATTCAAATTTATGTGATAAATTCGAACTTATGCCATAAGTTCAAACTTGATGGGAGAATATTTTAGACAAGTTCGAACTTGGGGGAAAATATTTTAGACAAATTCGAATTTGATGAGAAAATATTTTAGATAAATTCGAACGTGATAAGATTTTTTTTTAAAAAAATATTTTTTCCTTTTCATTTTGAATTAATTACTTTTAAGGGTTAAATAAGTATTTTCTAATTCTTTACCACCTGCCACCCATTCATTTTCTTCCTACCAAACAACTCATCTTCCCTCAAGCCATATTTCTTCATCCCTCAAAATCTTCCCTTCCCCTTCCTTTTCCTCCTCTAAGTTCCATTCGCTCATCAAATCTTCCACATACCAAACAGGCCCTTACGGTATCAAATCAAGTCTCAAATGAGACCCTTGTTTTAGGAGGGGAAGTTACAACTCTTGAAATTAGACTAGTCGATTGTTTGAATACGGATCGAAAGTATAAAACAAATTAAGCACAAATTGTTGTACGGTATTCGTGGTGTTGATATTGCTTTTTGAATCTATCCTTTTGTAAACACTATAGCGTAGCTCCCTGTGCAGTTTACTCCTTGCAATTCTTGTTACTCCCGACTGTTTATGATATAAGTCACCTCTAGAATAATTTCTTATTAGTTCACATTATAATTCGAAATTCGGGATTTCTTAGACAAGATTATATTATTTGAATGCATTAAATTGGAGATGCATTAAATTACATGCGTGCATCTAGTCCAACAAGCCTTAAGATATGGCTTATAGATTAGTAATTACTAGTAGTATATGCTATGATGTGTGAGTAAATTATACTAGAAATTAAATTTAAAAATTACAAATTAATGAAATTAATTAATGTGACTAGGTGATAGAAGGGAGACTACAAAACATTAAACAATGCCTTTCTCGGGAATACATATTTCCTCTCATTTCTTCCTGAAGAACTTTCAACCACGATTTCTACGAGCAAAGTCAGAAAAATGGACTGAGACCATCAGATTGACCAATTGAGGCTCTTTTATTATGAGGGACAAGCTTGAATATATGCCCCTCAAATTGTAGTCGGGCCTAAAAAGGGTTAAATTTCAGAAAGCCCAACGTCGGCCCATTTAGTCCCTTTTATTTTTTATTTTTTTTAAAAAAAATTGTTCATATATATTTTATATTATTAATGATGTTACGAATATTTAGTTCTTATAGTCTTTTTTAAATTAAATTTTATTAAATGGCTTGATTTATTTGATTTTCCACAATGGTTTGTTTATTTAAACTTTAAAATAATAGGCTAATTAATGATTTTAACTAGAAATTTATGAGTTCTAATAACAATGTATCTCAATTTAAAACAAAAATAATGACTAGATTGTAAAAATTGAAAGTGAATCTTATTTGAATTACAATGATATTGCAATTTGCAAAACTTAAATGAGCATGTAGTATCCCAAAAAAAGAGTTAAGTTTTTCTCAAATGCTTAACTCATCACTTATGATAAATTCTTAGGTATAGATACCTATAAAGATTGTGTTTTTGTAATATATATATATAAGTCTACTGTCATATGTCTACCAGTAATAGTTTTAATTTGTGATAGTATAAGCATGTGTAAGTGTTGAAATTTTCATCCATAGTACCTTGTTTTTTAACTTTATTTATTTGTAATTTAATTATGATAATTTTATGCCTTCAATTTGGAATTTATTGTTTCAACTTTATTTCTTTAAAAAGATTTTTAAAAAATAAAGTTTTTTAGTTAAGTGGGCCTAAAGCTTGCGGGCCTAGCCATGGCCTAATAGTATAAGGGTCGGGCCTAAATGGATTGGCATGTTTAGGCCCAAACCCGTGAAGGGCCAGCCCTTATTTTCAACTCTACCTATAACGTCAGCTTTAGAACAAATTATATACAGTACTGTAAAATTTTGATTGATAAATGTTCAACTCGCTTTAATTTTCTTGTTCTTCTGGTTTATAAGACTTTGTGCCTTTGCACTTAACAGGGCTCAAGAGCTAAGCTGTTTGATAAAGACGCCAAGCCTATGGTATGACATCTCATCTCTCTCTCTACACTCTTCATTTGACCCTACAACACACACACACACATATGGGGCATAAAAAATTGTCTTTTTATTAGTGGGATCCTCTGAAGCTAGTTTGAGGATGACGATTGGGAGTGTCTGAAACTTCCTCAGAGATCAAACATACCCACCAAGCCGGTGAGTGAAGCCAAGTGGAATAGCTATGGCATGCAAATGGGTAGACCTTTTATTTATAATATATTTGGACATGATTAAGGTCTTATTGGGTGTTTTTTTTAAGGCTTGTTTTGGATAACTGTGCACAATATGGCTTATGGACTTCTTATTATTGGACAAGGAGTCGTAAGCCCAGATGAATTTTCTAGTGTGATTTTGTTTTTGTTTTTTGATATATAGTGTGAAATTGTTAAAGCTTCTGGAATAATTATGAGCAATTAAGGTCATTATTCTGTTTCTTTTTTTTTTTTTGGAAAGGTCAAGGTTAGGCTCACTTTGTATGCTAGTAGGCCCAAATTCTAGTTAGACAGGCAACACCACTTGCAGGGCCCAGATTGATTTTTTTAATCTAAAAATAATTTTATATATATATATATATATATATATATATATATATATATATATATATATATATATATATATAAATGATGTTGAATAAGGATGACAAAAGCTTAATAAATAAAATTTACGGTTACCTTAGCTTATATTATTTCAGTTTTAGTTTTCTCTTTGTCATCATATATATTATTATCATTTAGTCCATAATGATTAGCAAGAAAATATATAATTTTGTTAAGTCAAAGATTGATCTAATTGGTGAGAAATTAATCCTTATTTTATAGGAAAAATCATTTTAAGATCACAAAGAACCAAGAAAACGTGTCCCATAGAAAGTTCTTATTTGTGAGTTGGCTTGAATCTATTCTTATTGTACATTAAGAAAAAACAGTTCTTGAAAACTAATATCTGTATACACTAATAGAACATTAATAAAGATATATTATACTTAACCTAATATGTATAAGGAAAAAAATTTGGCAAGAGAAAAATAATTTTTTTTGTTTATTTATTGGACAAGGCTATACATCCTTTTCCCCTGGTACAAAATAAATAATAATTAATTTTCTGACAGTTAAATCCTATAAAAATGTATAAAAAATATATAAAGGAAAATATTTCTGGGAGTTGAATAAAATTTACAAAAATAAAAACTTACAAATTTTGGTGCTTGATTACATGATGATTAAAGAACTGGACTAGGCTGGACGGGAACAAACTGTTGACTGGGTTCGCTCACACAGCTTGTTGAAAACTAGAAATTTGTTTTGAGCAAAAAAAAAAAAAAAAACTAGAAATTTGTTTCGTTGATTGAGTTGTGTTGGACTGGAGTTGAGCCCCGATTAAGCCAACTGTCAAAAGTAGATAGAGAATTGAAATAACCTTTAGTCTTTCATGTTCTTAATATAAGAGATATTTAAAGAGTTTATTTTGATCCTAAATATTAAACATAATTTTTTTATTTGTCAATATTTTTCTCAATGTATCCCTATTGATGCTCGATTAACAATAATCAAGGAGGAGAGAAGGAATTAAGGAAGATAACGAGAATATTTTAAAAAATACATGTCATATTAATAAACTCAGCTAACTTTCTTAATCTAATCAAATTAGGTACATATGTCTTATATTAAAGAAAAAGAATATAAAACTACACCCTTTTTTAGGTTTGAGAAAAAAAAAACAAAAGAAAATGTACGCACACGTCTTGATAATCTTTAAGATAAGAAGGTTGGGAGGGCCTACGTAGTGGGTTTGTTCAAGATCATATGTGGTCCAATGTTATGGAGTCAAGTGACAATATGGTATGGGAGAAGAGACTCTGGTTTTTATACAACAATCTAATATTCTTTTTAGTCATTAATATAAGATCCATTTGATAATTCAATTTCTTTATTAAAATAATCTTATATTAAAGACCGATTGTCATATTACCATATTTAAGTATTGTCAGCCTTAATTAAAAAAGTCTATCATCAGATCAGGTGTAAGAAATAAAAAGTTTTAACACATTGATAACTGATCAAGAGACTTTTTAAGTGAGTAATTTTCCAATTTTATTGTCCACACATTTTTAAAAAGGTATTACTATTAATTGTGATTATATTTTATATGTGTGTGTGTGTGTGGGGGTATATATGTAATGTGGTGCGGCGAAGGGGTATGGGCGGTCCAAATTAAAGTTAGGTATGGAGGTATGTGATATAGAGGTATGGGAAGGGATAGCGTTTATTTTTTTTTGCTCAGAAGGGATATAGTTTATTTTTTTTTGCTCGCAGATATAGTTTATTGAAGCAACATAACTTTGGAGATGAAGATAAGATGTTGGGATCATCACTATGATATATACAAAAGGGACATAGGTCCCACTTACCCTCAAGAGATACAATCATATGCCTCTGCCTTAATAATATGGGTCCCTCCTTTCCTCATTGCTAGACAGCTTTATATAATTTACCTTCGTCTTCATCTTCATTGGAATTTGTTTGTTTATTTTATATGCTTTGTTCTCTTCTTCTATTACTGCTTTTTCGGGTCTCAAATATTGGGTGTGTTTTAAAAGAAATTCTTAGTTTATCATGTTAATCACACATTTTTTTACCAGCATGATCATTAATAAATTGTTTTCTAAGTAGTACTCATATAATAATTTAATTGGAAAGGATTTATTTCAAATTTAATGTAGTGTTTATCTATATTATTAAATATAGGTAAAAAAAATTAAAAAATCATTTTCAGATAATTAAAGTCAATGAGTCAACTACTTTTTATGGGCCAGGAGTACTACTTTCTTATGTTTTTAAACCTTTATCATGTTGAAAAAAACATGGAAGGTAGACATATATCATTAGTAAGAACGCTCGTTTAATTTCTTCATTTGTTGAAATTCATATACAATATATTCTGTAGCTTTTCCATTTGGGTTTTACCTTTTTTTTTTTCTAGTTTTTTCACATATACTAAAGAATTGAACAATATATTTTAATTTGAAAAATATTAAGGTATTGTTTATATTTATATGTCCTGTCCTTCATAATAATTATGTGATTTTCATGTAAAATTTCGCATTCTTGTCTCCATTGTTTATGGAGTACTGACAAGATTTATAGCTAATTAGATCAAATTAACTATTATATAAAAACTTTTTAATGAAAATGATTCTTTAGGTTCCTATAGTTTCATTTAATTTTTAATTTGATAACCATGTAATCTTTTTCTCCTTATTAAATACTTTAATTTTACTTCATTAGCACAATTAACTTTTCTACCGTAGTTAACAATGCTAACAGAACAAAGTCAGAGGGCCAATGGTACTAAAAGAGTAAAATTATAGGGTTTAATAAGGGGGAAAACACACATGTACTAAATTAAATATTGAAGAAAACTATAGGTACCACAAGAATTATTTTCCCAACTTTTTAATAGCTTTAATCTATATTTGCATGTGCATATAAATAATTATATATTCAAGAATTTAACAAATTATTTTTAATTTATGAATATTAAATTATTGATCACATCTAAGTATATCCTGTCCTTCATAATAATATAGTACCACATTTTTCAATTTAGAACTAGGCATTCTCGTGTTTACATTTGAATGCAACAAGATTAAGCTTACCAAATCATATTTATTTTCATTTTTGTGGTCTATTCCTTCATTCAAATATTATATTTCTTGTAAAAAAAATGCAAAATTAGCAAAGATACTTTTAGTTAGGAATGTGTACAAGGTTTGAATTAATTCTTAATTATCAATATGCAGTAAGGAGATAGAATCCTTTTGCAACGCACCAACAGAGGAGATAGAATCCTTTTGCAACCCACCAAGATACTGACAGTGATTGTGAGTGAGTATATTATAGTCCACAATAATATTTCAATTCTATTTCATGTCTCTTTCCAATCAAATAAGAACCCAATAGACATTAAAGCAATATACATAGATTATTAATTAATATAAGTTGCATGATGTTATTTGTGTCACTGTAAAATAGTTTCGGAAGCTTAATTATAATAATCCATCCAACTTTAATTTGCCGACATAAACATGATGAGACACATCGCTTTGTGACATGTTCGGTTCTTGTTTATAATTTATAATCTTAAAATGTTCTTAATTCATTGGATATGCATGATTTGGTTTTTTTTTTTATTGTGCCTTTTTATGATGTTAACCTTTTTCCATTTGATTAATTAGTTTACTGTTGTTCAAGATTAACAATTAACAATTGGTCCTTTTCGACTTTCAAAGTAATTGAGACATCTTCATCTCCTAATTAACGGAATTACATCTTAAAAAAAGAAGAAGCTATTTTCAAAGATAGTTTTAGATCAAAGTTTAATTTAATTACTTATAATATTTCTTAGATAAAATCATTTTATAACTTCAAGCCATTCAATATATTGCACATACCGTTTGTAGAGAAAACTACAAGAATTAATTAAGTCTGGAAAGTATCCTAATTAATTCTAAAATTTTAATTCTTGTTTGGTGTAGTCAATATGACCAATTTTGTAAGCTTTTATTAACAGCTTGTCATACACCCATGTGATGCCGAGTTTATTATCTCTGACCATATATGATATATCTAATGAGATTATCTATGTTTCGCTATTAATTAATAATTATTTTATATCAGAAAAATGTCATATCAGTAAGGAACATGCATTAAAGTAAAGCTTTTAGGAAAGGAAAAAAGTTCAAGAAATAGGGTGAAAATGACATTAAAAAGGAAAATCATGCTATAAAATTTATTAGGAAAACTGTACTCATCACTCTTTTCAAGAAGTCCCATATTATAAAATGATACTCCCTCTGATCCTTATTATAAGGCACCAACTAACTTTTCTCGTAAACCAATAAAAATAGTTAAAGTCAATAAAGTTGTCCAGAATCTAAGTAATTTCCAATATTACCCCTACTAATTGCACTAAAATCTAATATTATATTAATTGTTACTCTCACCCACTACCTTTATTAATTAGGGGTAGACATGAAAAAAATAATTATTACTCATTAGGAACAAGCAAGTGCCTTATAAAAAGGACCAAATAAACTTGCTAGTTGGTGTCTTATAATAAGGACTAGAGGGAGAGTACTATGCATATATTGTGTCTTCAATATAATCTATGCATATAATAAACTCTCAGAATATCAAATTCTTATATGCTCTAGCTTTCCAATTACATACACATACACATACATACTTACATACATACATACATATATATATGTGTGTGTGTATGTGTATATATGTATATATACGTGTGTATATGTATATGTATATATAAATATGTATGTATAAAAACAACAATATTAATATGGCCCCGTGTATGTGTAGTTCACTTAGTTCCTACTAAGACTCAATCAAATATATATATATATATATATATATATATATATATATATATATATATATATATATAAAATATATATATATATATATATATATATAAAACAAACCTTTGAGGCAACTAAAGTTTATTGAATTAAAGGCAACTTCAAATTCAATACTGGATGGAAGTCCCCTTCATACATAAAGCCTATATGAGACGCAATATTGTTACAATTTGGGAAAATGGCGTGCAATAACTTCTGTTTATATGCCTTGTTATTCACAACAACAAATAGTAGTCTTATCCCATTCATTTGGTGGGGATGACTAAATGAATCATACTGCGCTATTGTATTCTATTAGCAATTAAGTTTTTGAAAATAGTGTTAACAAGGATGTCTCGTTCAATAATTTTGTTGAGAATTCTCTTTTTCTATTACTTTTTGAAGACTTCATAAAGTCGATCTAATCTACCTTCTTCACGGGTGCCTCTACTCTTCCACAAGTTCCATTTCATTCGTAATTTAATTCAAGAATCAAGCAATCATAAAAATCCAGAATAAAGCGTGTCAGCATGGGCAAACATGGAAGCACAACATGGACTTGTACATGAATTATCGCCCTACATATATATGTAAAAAGGCCAACGAAAGATTCCCCATCTTTCAAATCTCTACCTTAAGAGTAACAATGGATGGCAGGAAAAGAAAGCAAGGTGGAACCCAAATTTCCGGGGTTGGTCCCCCATTTTCCATACCCAATCAAGAAAAAGGTTTTGGAAGGATTGTGCAACATGGAGGTGTGACTATTGCAGCACTTTGGCTTTTACTTTGCAAGTAAGGCCACTTCCTCATTTTGGAATTCTTGTGCTTATATCATCAGCACCATATAATTAATAATATCCCTCACCTTGAGATCGATTCTATGTGTTTGTGTACTTATAATTCTCTATATATACACAATAGCACAATGATTCGATCACAAACTTCACGAGAACTAAGTAGGACTTGCATGAAGAGGTAGAGAGTGTAGTGCAGCCAAGGATGACTTGCCGGAGCTCTCTCTCTCTATATATATTGCTTGTAATTAGCGCATGGCCGGCAAGTTGTCTTTGGCTATGTTAGGCTCTCTTCTGTCTCATGTAAGTACAAATCATTAGGCAGAGCTGAATTATTATTAGTCATCAGAGATTCAAATATCCAAGCCTTCTTCCGAGGTAAAGAGATATCGTATAGTACAGTTTCTGATCAGTGTTATTTATTGGACTACGTGTTGATGAATAATGTTTTTCAATTTTCATTTTGTTGCAGCAGGTTTTTCTTTCTGTAATGGCAGATCAGGTTTGATTCAAAGAGAAACATTTCAGTTTAAGAGGTCTGGGTTTTATCAGAATATATGATGTCATCCTATGTGTTATCCCAGCCAACTGGCGTCCAAGATAACATCATATCCTGAGTGGTATACAACATAAGCCTTTCAGGTTGACATCCTATATGATTTCGATGACAATCAAGTCATATATGGCAACTTATGTGGCATCCAACATGATACACCCAAGGTGCCACATATGCCGCAATGTATGACTTGATTGCCATGTAGGATGTCAATTTAATACCACTTAGGATGCCAACTTATATGGATGGAATTCCTATTATTGGAATAAATGATGAAGTACCAACTTGAATAATTGAAAAGATGAATTAAAGGTATATAATGTTAAGGTAAGTCGTATCAAATTAGTTTAAGCTATTTTGATATAAAGACAAATCTAATACACCCCCCCCCCAAAGTTAATTCATAATTTCAACAACTATGAGGCCGTAAGGAAATGACTTAATTATCAAGAAGTCCCAATGACAACTAAAGAGTAAGAAATAACAATGCCTTACTTGTCATTAGGACCTCATTGTAATTAAGTTCCTTACTTAGGACCTCATTGTAATTTTCCCTTAAATATATTCCTTAGGACCTCATAGTAATTCCCCCATATACATGTGCGAGGAAGTTGCTAAGACATGTTGCTTATCATTTGAAACCTGGTTTTTTGACTGATCTTGTGAGGACTGAAGAATATTGAAAATGTATTTGTGGGAATGAAAATGGACAAAAGTGAGAACGTTGTCAATTGGAATAGGTTTTGGTTTGGTTGTGTGAGAAGTGAACAAAACCATGTGCGAGAGAAACAGCTTGTTAACCTTTTCGTACATGACAACTCTTATTCACTTCCTAGTGGACCAACCTTTTCTCTCAACTTGCCTTCTTTTTCATTCCCATCATCCCATTATGGTCTACACAAACAGGATCCTTTCATAAGGAATCAATTTCAGCGCTTTTAGCTTTTCGTCTCCATTTTTCTTAATTTAATTTTGGATTGGTTAGATCAAATTTTGACGGTCCAAATATATTTATTTATTATCTTTCAATTAAATAATATTAGACCAGATGATAACAGAGGGAACATGGAATCTTTCCAGATTTTCTCGCATACATATATTTTGGGGATACCTTTGCTTGAGATTAGCCAATTCTGGACACTAAAAGTAGTCTTGTGGGCTGGCTGAATATGAACCATGTGTTCAGTTAGAACTGTTGTAACTAATTAATAGGACACGTCACTGCTATCGTTGCAACTGAGAGGACACGTCACAACTACACATGGCATGCACTGATGAGATCTCATGTCCTATATAATGTACTGCTAATCACTCAATAAACTTAGAGATTTGGAGCTTAAATATATCCTCTCTTCTTCTAAATCCAGGTTTCTAGCTCTGAAGCTTCTAACGAGTGCTTTGTTTGAAGATTAAGTGGTCACATATATTTTGATACTCATTTGCTACCAAGTGGCCCTTTATATTGTCTCCCAACTACCTCATTCAAATTAAGGCTTAATACTGATATGAGTCTTATGTGGAGGAGCCTCACATGAGAAGTTCGGTTTGATTGACGAGAGGTTGAGGGAAGTATCGTAGAGTAAAGAATAAATTAAAGATACCTTGTTATAAGTTTACATCGAGAAAATTCACATGAGAAGTGGCCTATATAAGTCTAATAATTGGCAACACATACATAAAGAAATGAGTTCTTTCTTTGCACTTGTATTCGTAAGAGACACTTGTAGATTATTGCATTTAATTGGAAAGAATAGTAATTTAACAGCTATGTTTTATTTTAATTTTATATATAATGATTATAGGGATAAGGTGCAATTTTACCAACAAAATTTTTCCCAAGGAACGTCTTAGACAAATAAGTTTTGGAAGGAGTAAAAATATTAATAAATAATTTAAAATAGTGCAGATTAAGCCAAAGCCGTTGAATTTCATCAAACATCCGTCGGTTTTACTTTAAATTGGCCTGAGTGAATCTACACCATTTTAAATTGTTTATTAGTATTTTTGCTCCTTCCAAAACTTAGTTGTGTTAGACAATCATCGGGAACAACTTTGTTAGTAAAATTGATCTTAACCCATGATCAAATAACGGACGGCTAGTCAAGAAGGCAATCTAAATCGAGTAAACATCTACTCTACTATATGAAATACCAAATGGATTAATCAAATAAATTTCTTTCCAGCTCAAAACTATAATGAATTAATGAAAATAAGTTCAACTTTATTTTTTTGTTAAGATATGAAAGAATTACTATTATTCGTCTCAATTTTAAATAAATTTACGTTAAAATAATACTAATATGAAAACACGTCACTACGGTAGCTGTGAACTAATCAACAAATAACTATGAAAGATGACAAAAAAGCTTAAGTTAAATTTATACCAAAAAATCAACATTAAAATTATTGGTCTTAGTTTAATTTTCATAATTGGTTTCTTAGAGCTGAGATATAAAGATAGATGAAAGAAGCGAGGAGTAGGGAAACTAGGAAACGAGCGGCAAGCTCAGTAACAGTACCTTATAATAGCTTTAACCTTCTCTTAGTGTGGAAAGAATATCTCTAATGGCGGCTTAATTTATTGCATTTCATTATAACCAGAGAAATATTATCATTTCAAAAAAAAAATTATTAATCATTATTAACCTTCTCTTAGTGTGGAAAGAATATCTCTAATGGCGGCTTAATTTATTGCATTTCATTATAACCAGAGAAATATTATCATTTAAAAAAAGAATTATTAATCATTATTCGTTAAATTAGTAAATATTAAGCACTAATAGTTAATTACATAATATTTCTACTTAAATATATGTGTGTGCCTGAATGTAAGTATGTATTCCTTATATAGCTAGTATAATCTTATCCAAGATTGCTAAACTCGTCACTTTAAGTAAGCTTAGGATAAGAACATAAACTCATGTCGTAAACTTTTATGAGTTTACTTTCATTAATAAAAATGTATTAAAAGTATATAATTAAATAATAAAAATTAAAATGGCAATAATTCAATTTAAATATATTTTAAATATGAATAATTGAAATTAAATCCATCAACATTCAGAATTTATCATATTCAACAAAGAAATTTTTATGAATTCATATATAATACAATTGAACATGATCTAAAAGAAAAAATTAGCATGAGTTTAAGTAAAAATGGTGAAATTGGCACGTGAACTCGCATTTCAACCGAGTTTATAACTATTACAAGTTTAAGAGTGACTCGACACAATTTTGAAAGCTAGAAATGTAAGAACAGTAAATTTAAAGAGTCACCTCGCGAGTTCAACAACAATAATTTTATCTAACTTGACCCAACAAAATTTTCCTTCAAATTCAAAGGTAATGTTGATGTATAATATAGTTCACATGCATTTCCATTCAATTAAATGTATTTTTCTAGTAAAATAATACGCAGATAAAAACTTGACAGCAGGGTATGAACATATGATTATTGAAGTACATGTTTTTTTTTTTTTTTTTTTTTACAAGTTTCTTTAGGATTATTGTCTGCTTATAATTGTCAATTACTCGTAATATATAATAATATATTGGTAGATTAATTAAAGCCTAGGGTTATAGGGTAAGGGTAGAGAAGGGGTGGTGTATCTAATTAAACTTTGCCAACGCACACATGGTTCGATATATTATTCGATGCTAATCTTCAATCAATAAATTAAAATCGTAAAAAGATATTCAAATCCATGCATGATTTGATTTTTTTTTTCCACTTTGCTTTTGAGGATACTTTTGTTGACTGTATTGCCTTTCAATTGGACTACAGCTGCCAAACATGAGTAATTATTTATAACCATGCTTCCTTTGAATTTGTCTATCATGCATGTTGAAATGAACTTTATATACTGTCATCCCATGTTCCACGCTTTAGCTTCTTTTTTTTTCCTAACAAAAAAAGAAAAGAAAAGAAAAAAAGATTTACCTCCTTCGTAATTTTTCTTTAATCATCAGTGGTTTTCAAAACTAGATTAATTTGACCAGTAATCTAATAAGCCAATGGAATGTTAAAAAATGAACCAATTAAATCCAATCAAATGTAAGAACTAATTAAACGCGACAAATGTATTTTTCTTGGTGATTATAATGCATATGGTTTAGAATAACGACGATATATTTGGTTTAGAACTAAATGGAGATGAAAACAATCTAGAAATCAAATTAAATGGGAAAAAAAATTAATTGGTTTGTTTTGTTGATTTGCTTTGCAAAGCACTCAATGTGTTGCTAAGTTTCAAGCTATGGGTTTTGGTTCTTCAAGTGGCAAAATGGTCTAGGTTGTATTAAATTATACATATTGGTCTAGGTTTTATTAAATTATACAGACCAGTGTTTTAAATAAAATGAAACTTGAGGGAGTAAAATCAAAATGAAGGTAAACTTGAGGGACTAAAAATTATATATCCTGAACCATAAAAAATTCTATCCATCCTAGTTACAACATGCACACTGTCATAGGTTACATATAACATTTTAAACAAATAATAACATGAACACACTGAATGGTATAAAGGTATTCAAAGCTGATTTATTAATGAAATTATTATTGTAAAAAAATCTATGAATAAAAATACATTTATATAGCCCATTTCATCCAGAAGTCTTTCAAACAAAAAAGAAGTAATGAAAAATATATAAGCCGACTAATTATAAAATCAAATAGGTTAGTTGAACATGTTTATTCCAAAAAAAAAATGATTTTTTTTTTTTTTTAAAATGCTTTGGACATTTTGATTACGAAAAGTGGAAGTTAGAGCCCAGTTGCGAAACATTAAAATAAAGGCATGTCCTATCAATCAACAAGTAACATGCATTAAAATAATGATCTTTTAAAAAGTGAGATCTTGTGGGAATAAAGCACAAACAAAGGAAGAAAAAAGTTGAAGAAATCATATGAAAATGACGTCAAATGGGAACATCACGATATAAATTTTATCCACAAACTAATATAACTATTAAACCCTCTTTGATGCTTCATTGAAATGATTCCATTTTTAGATAAGTCATGGATATGAACTCCTATCCTCTATTTATTTAAAAATTATTTGATAACAAGCTAAGACTATGTATAAGTTATATTCTTTGCTAATAGTTTATTTTCAACTGGCATTTAAACTTTGTAAAGCTATAACATTACAAATTTCGATTCCCAGCTAATAACAAAATGAAACAATTGATTCATAAATCCTAATATTTCTACTTGATTATGAAACAGGTCCCTATATTTTTGTTGGGGTTTTTACACTTGCCGCGGTTATAGGCATTAGCCCCAATACTCATAGTTTAATGATCAAGACTTATGTGAATACTAACTAAATGATATATAAGTTACCATAAAATAAAAAGAGGTTTCTTTAAAAAAATAAAATGATGGAATTAAATTAATTTATTCTTAACATAGAAATAAAAAATTAGTATGTCCATAACTATCTCTTTATATCTATATATAATCCGTAATTTGATTAATTTTGATTTTATTTAGGTCTATGTAGCAAAATTAATCCATGTTGATGAGTGAGTTTTATATCATTACTCTTACAAATTAACAAATTATGAGTATAGTGACTAATACCTATAATTGAGGAAACTATAAAGACCCAATAAAAAAGGATAAAAAAAATAATACTAGAACTTAATTAAAAATAAGGTGAAATTAATAGAAACCTGCATATTAAATAATATACTCTAGCCCTCTCTAAACAATAATATCATCGTTCTTTTTATTCCTTCCCACAATAGGAAAATGTACTGGCTTACGGGTTGAAGCCATATGCTGTTCTAATAATATAATATATATTGGCTGTGAGTAGAAAAAATTATCACTTGTGTCCACGAAAGATTCTTGCGAATCATCAATGCTGAGAATAGGTAAGGATGACAGAAAAATAGAAATTTGGGGGGCCCTAATTTTGTGGGGTTGGTCCCCAATCTACGATACCCAATCAAGTAAGGAATCTGGCAGGACATGGAAACAACTAGGTCCGCATTCGGTGCTGAATGATAAGTACCTAATTTCCCATCATCACTTCTTGATGAGATCTCAACCATTTAAATTTAATCTCAATGATCCAAATTTAGAAATTTTAATTTGTGATTTTCTAAATAATAAATTCTTCTTTTTATGAGAAGTGATAGTTATAAGATTATCTTTATAGAAATTAAATAACATTAAATTTGAACCGTCCAAAGTCAATTAAATGGTGTACATAAGTGATGAGAACATTTTTGTTCATAAGTTTGATGAGCACAAAATGTGCCCCAGAATTAAGGCGGTGTGAAATACACACACACATCTATATATATATATAGATAGATGGATGGATGGGTGTGTGTGTGTATATATCTCTCTGGCTTTTGGTTAGCAAGTAAGGCCACTTCCCATAATAAGTCCCACCTCACGAATATATATCTATCTCTGTAATCCACCTTTATTTTACATTATCACTAATCTAGCTGGAGATTCCATTCCCTTTATATATCTATCAACTTGTGATCCTAATTCTCTTCCTTCTCCTCTCTCTCTCTCTCTCTCTCTCTCTCTCTCTCTCTCTCTCTCTCTCTACCTATATACATAGTCACACACAGACATATATACACACTACACAAGCTGTGAGATTGCGGCAAATAGCCTAAAAGGGACTTGCATGAAGAGGAGGAGAGTGTAATGCAGCCAAGAATGACTTGCCGGAGATACACACATATATATAACAGCCATTTATATTTAACAATATTGCCGGCAAGTTTTTTCTTGGCTATATTAGGCTCTCTTCTTTCTCATGTCAGTTCCACCGTTAGGCTGATCTCTAGCTATGATCTTCCTTCTGCATATAGAGGTAAAGGAAATTTTGTTGGAGTTTTTGATCTTTATATGCTTGTCATTTCATTTCCTACTATATATATAAGCATCAGATCCATTTGTGAGTGTGTGTAATTGGATTATTTTTATACTATCATATGGTATTTGGTTTGGGGTTCGGTGTTGTCCCTCCCACCTTAAGTGTCTCTTATGGGACTTGAGTTTGAGGCCCAAAGAATTGAATGGGGTCTTACACCGTTAGACTAACTCTAGGTTGTGTAATTGGATATTGTATTGTTTAAGTTTACATAAAGATTTTTTATTGGAAGATCCGGAACAAAACATATTGATTCGAGTTTGTTTTGTATATGTTGTAAATGTTTTCGTTAACAATAGAGATTTTTTAACTGAAGAATATAGAAGCTTTTTGTCAAAGTGTACAAATTAAATTTTGCTTTTTGTCAAAGTGAATTATTGTTGTTGAGATAGATTTGTCTGAGAAGACTGTCCATTCCCATGTGCGTGCGCAGGAACATATAAAATTAATTTTAATTTCCTAACATTTCATTTAAAGCAGTCAAATAAAATCTAACAATTAAAATGTCACATACACGCATCTCTCGCACATAGAAAATCTGGATTAATTTTGGATACTTCAATTAAAAAATCTGGCCTTTCAAACTCCAGAGTGAGCCAACCTTTAACATGTCTGCTTCTTCTTTTTAACTTTCCCAATACATTTTAAAAAGTAATGTTATTCATTAGTTATAAATAATATGGCTTAAAAATATAGAGTTGGTCTAGTGGTGTAAGGCCTTATTAGATCTCTAAGTCTCGATTTAAAGTCTTAGAAGAAACACTTGGGAGGGCAGCCACGAGCTTCGAAGAGAGTATCTGATGAGAACATAAAAAAGCATAAATACTACAGCTTATTTATTTAATATTTCATGTAATACATGATCCATATCAGTGATCTTTCTAACATGGGTAGATATATATACATTTTTTATTTATTCAGATGGACAAACACTAATGGCATGAAGTTATAAGAGGAATCAAATTTCCAACTTTCTACTTATGGGACCTTTCATGTTTAGAGATGCTTTTCACCTTGCCTTTACTGTTTTTTCTTTAAAAGAAAAAAAGGGCACCTCATTTAAACTTATAAGATCAGACACTACACTTGATCTTAGCCAAAAGGCCTAGAAAAATATATAACCCTCATTTGGTATGCAATCATTTGGTATTCATAGTTTTATAATTTTCTGTAAGTTGCTGTACTCGTCCTCGTCCTCCTCGCTTCCATTCTTGGTCTTCGTTTATCAGTTTAAGTTTTATTTATTTATTTTTAACACTACGACAAAAAAATGTTTTTAACATCTTAAATTTGACCCAATTAACATCCTTTTCTTTAGGGATATCTTTTGAGGGGCACCAAAAATGCAAAATTTTGGCACCCAAAATTTGTTTAGACGCCAAAAATCACATATAACACAGTAAATAGTCGTGATTTTTGGCATCCCAAAATACCTTTTGGGATGCCTTATGCCTAATTTTTGGCTTTCTAAACTTGTTTTGGGACACCAAAAATCATAGTTAAGGCATCCCAAATGTTATTTTGTTACGCCGTAATTAATTTTTACATAGTAATTTTGGGACGCCTTATGCCTAATAATTGTTGAACAAATAATTTTCCTTCCTAGTTTACTTCTTTAACTTTTACATAGTAATTTAAGTTTCAAAAATGTAAAAAATAGACGAGACAATCAATATTTTAATCATGCACCAAATTTTTTTTTTTTTTCAAATATTTTAGGGAAAATATCAGTGAGGTCTCAAGAAAGAGAAAAAATATCAAAAAAGTCTCAACTTCAAATCACCTCTGAAAAAAGTTTTTTTGATATTAACTACGAGATTCTAATATCAAAAAAGTCTCATTGTCAAAATGACTTTATTAGATGTTAAAATTTCCTTATGAAAAATATCATTGTCAAAATGGTTTTTCATGTTATCAAAATGGCTTTACCTGTTGCCAAAAATTTTCCAGGTTTCTAAAATTCTACACGCGGAGGAAAAACTCAAAAAAAAAATTGATAACAGGAAAAATCATTTTGACAATATGAAAAACCATTTTGACAACAATATTTTCATAGGGAAATTTTAACAACTAATAAAACCATTTTGACAATGAGACTTTTTTTATATTAGAATTCGTAATTAATATAAAAAAAAGTCTTTAGGGACTTTTTTTGATAATTTTTCTTTTCCTTGGAACCTCACTGATATTTTCTCAATATTTTATTGAAGATTTTATTTTTTAAAAAATAAGATTATTATTTAATTTGTGCAAGGGAATAGGATATATAGCTAGCTTAACAAATTTTTCCTTACACATCTTAGATTGAGTATATATAATACATCTTTATTAGTTTTCTCTATTAGTTTATACATGACAATACATATGAACAAATTATCTTGCGAATAATTATGGTGTAAACGACAAATATATATGACCACAAAGAGAAAACTGAGACTGAAATAGCATAGTAGGATTTTATAATGTTTATTATAATTAAGTTTTTTTCATCATGTTTCAAATTCAACATCATTTATCCCTTTTTTTAAAAAAAAAAAATTATATGAAAAAAATGGATATGGGCCCGGCAAGTGTTGTCGCCCGCCTAACAAGAATCTGGGCCGACTAGTCTTGCACAAATCAAGATTTGGAATTAAAACAGTACACAAAGTGAGCCTAATTAATTACCTCTCACCAACCCTTCGTCCTTGGGTTCAATTGGCGAAGGGGTCAGACTTTCTCACTTAAAGGGAGGGGGTTCGATCCCGAGTTAAAAAAGACCAGGGAGAGCCATCCTGGTCTACAAAGCGGTGGAAACACCTTAAAGAGGTGGAGCGTGTGTCTTTCTCTAACCCAAAGATACCCCGGATTAAGACAGCGTCTTCTGCTTGGATTGTGGGTGAGCTCAACCCTTTTCCTAAAATTTTTATACCAAAAAAAAAAAACCTCTCACCACAAACCAAAAAAAGAAAAAGAAAAAAAGAACAGAGAGCTTAATTAATCAGACTTTCCCCAGAAGCTCTATCACAGTTTCACCCTTAAGAAATTATAGAAAGTTCATCTGGGATGCGGATGAATACGATTTTGCACTACGACAAATATAATTTATTTTGTTATTTTAAGCAATTATTCTATTCTAGGTAATCAAGAACTTATTATTTTTAACTCTTGGGTTCAAGAATTCCTATATAACTTAAGCAGTACTATAAAAAGCTTTTTCTATTCTTGTAGTAACTGATTTATGTATAGGATTTCA
Organism: Acacia melanoxylon; assembly: GCA_019022615.1. Taxonomy (NCBI): domain Eukaryota; kingdom Viridiplantae; phylum Streptophyta; class Magnoliopsida; order Fabales; family Fabaceae; genus Acacia; species Acacia melanoxylon. Next base: position 9,951,114 of record JAFJYJ010000004.1, on the reverse strand, counting down.
TTCGACCAATGGTTGGGAACTAATAATTGGTTCTGTCTATAAAGATTTTGGATTTTCTCATAATGATCAAATTATATGATTCCTTATCTGAAAATAATAACTGAAGCCAATGACCTTATACCCTAGTGACATGAAGGCTCTCTTGTAGTGGAAAGTGGCTGGTTGGATCTTGTTTGTAATCTCATGCAGTTATGTCTAACCCTTTAATTCAACAACAAGAAGTCCATACTATTTTGTGCAACATTATTAACCTACATAAGACTACTAAAATAGCAAACATCCAAGGTCTTAATCACATTCAAATATTTTACAGATATTAAAAATATCCTTTTTCAGATAAAAGGCCTTTCAATTTCCATGCTTCAGTTCACAGCTTGCTGAGTGTATTTGATCTGTGTGGAAGTTGCAGAAACTCCCAATTCTCATCTTCAACTTCTCTGAAGTACTGATCTATCATTTCTTCACTGACCAGCTCCAGCTTTGGAGGATCCCACTATCAAAGCAACAAAAAAACTTGTTATGCTATATGATGATGATGATGATGATGAAATATTGAAAGCTAAACCCCTATATTTCTCTCTGCCTTACCATAGCCTTGTTGTCCTTATCAAATAGCTTTGCTCTTGAACCCTGCAAGAAAATATTCCAAGCATTTTAAAGGTATTTTCAAATGAAGCTTGCCACAATTGAAAATAATTATGACACACACACACTGTCAATAATTATGAGCAGTGAAGAGGACAGTTCAACAATTGAATTATACTTGTAATAGTTCTGACCTCATAGAAATCATTGTTGACAGTTCTTCGCAAGAAGTGGCTGCTAATTTTGTAATCCCGATTAAGGCACTGTTCAATGCTTTGTACTCTGCCTTCTCTCACCTAATCACATTGATTTTCTATTTTTTAATTTAATTTCTAATAACACACACACACACACACAATCTTCGCATAGATACTTACTGATCTAAGCCATATTTTGAGGCTTGTAGGACAAGATGTACGCATGTAATTTAATGCATCTGAAATCCATTTTGCTGCTCCTTCAACTTCCATTTCCCTTTCCTACCAAAATTATTATGACATTTAAACCACATATTCTAAGAATGAAAAATAAAAATGAACATCAAATTGAACTATGCGTACCAAGGATAGCACAATTTCCTCAACAGTTCCTTTTGAGAAGAATTTGCTAATTGTGTCCAGTCTGCTTGATATTCAAAAGAATTTTTATTGTAATCATTGTGTCTTATGACATTTATAACATGTATCATGCAAATTGGCTAATAAACTAACAAGAATTGATGAAAAGTTGTTGGGCAAGGAATTTGACTATAAGCACTTGAAATATGTGTGTGTGTGTGTGTGTGTGTGTGTATGTGTGTGTGTGTATAAACCAAAGAAGAATATCAAACGTGTAGGAATCTCACCAGAAACGCGGAAGCGTATCGAACCGAGACGATGTAGAAAAAGATGAACCTTCATCGTTTTGATTACCTGGAAAGATGAGCGATCTAAAAGCTTCTTCTCGAACGGTCCAAGTCACGAACGGTCAAGTCACGAACGTCAGAGTCCTCTCTATGATCGATCTTCCAGACTATCTCTTGAGGGGGATGAGATGGTTGTGTGGGCAACCGTTCAGATGATGAACGTCTGCCTCTAGGGTTTTATTTCTGATGAGAGCCTCCTTGTGAATTCGGTTTCTCAATGGGTGAAAGTAAGTTTATATACTACTACACCAAGACCTAACCCTAAACCCTAAAGGGGCATAGGGCTCTTGGGCTGTGGTCTCACTTAAGCCCAATTGGGCTTAAGTGACCAAAGAGCATATATTCCAACAATCTCCCACTTGCTCTTTGAGATACAAAACTTGAGCTCGTAAACCCAAGACCATGTAGCCCTTAAGCCATCATTATCTCGATAATTTACCCCATCCATTGTTTCGAGCTAGCACTGGGGATCTATCATTTGTCATTTATCGAGGTTCATGATAATCTGCTTTGAAGAAGATTATCTAGTTCGGTGCTACTCCACTAAAAGCCCGAATGTGAACTCCAAGATTAATGACAATTATAACACGAATATGCATTACCCCTTTATAAAATGTCTATAATTTGATTGATTAGTTTTACGTAACTCAATCAATTATTTATTCCTTGACTAAGATAGTTTCTCTAATGGATTACATGCACTTTGGCCGATGTCTTCAATATCCAAGTACCGAAACATATCAAGTGGACATTTCCTATAAATTCCATGTTGTTTATCTCATAAACACCGATAACCAAAAAGTCTCAATCCCAAAATACCAAGTTATTGGCCGTCATATAGATCAAACCTCACCGTTGGTAAATCAAAGAATGAAAACTATTTGACTACCTATTTAAAATAAACTCGGGATTAAGAGCAATTACATGACTATAGTTATCTGGAGATTTGATTCCTTATGACGAAAGAGCAACCTTAATCAAATCTCTCCTTGATCCATTCAATGTAAGTATTAACTCACACCAATATTTTATAATGATTCGGACAAAACCATTTCATAAAATATTGCAGCCTAAATAAAGTGCCCAACTTAATTTAATAGCGAAGCTATTCATCAATTGTGAGTACCTATGACCATGTCCTCTATGAACGTATCCATATGATCATATACTCCACAATTGATCCGGACCTTTAAGTCTCGTAAATAGTGTGCGAAATTTAAATGAAAAACACCTCATTTATACCATTCAAAAAAATGCAATGTCATAATGTCTTGCTCATAAAGCACAAAATAACAAAATGAAATAACAACTATCTAAAGCTATAGCAAATGAATCCTCTTAAGACCCATAGATGTAACATGCCTCTCGAACACACGTTCGTGCAAACTCTTAGTAAAAGGGTCAGCAAGGTTCTCTTCTGATGCTATCTTTGCTACAAAAGTATCTCCTCTTTCAACTATTTCTTGGATCAAGTGATACTTTCTTTGTATATGTTTTTGTCTATTGTGAAACCTTGGTTCCTTGGACTGTGCTACTGCCCCACTGTTGTCACAGTAAAGTGTGATAGGACAGTCAACACCTGGAATCACCTGAAGGTCCGTTAGGAACTTCTTTAACCATGCAGCTTCCTTTGCGCCTCCGGCGGCTACATACTCGGCCTACGTGGCGTAGTCGGCCACACATGATTGTTTTACACTTCTCCAACAAACAGCACCGCCATTAAGGGTGTACACATATCCCGAGGTGGATTTACTTGAGTCAATATCTCCTTGGAAATATGAGTCCGTATAACCAATGGTTTCAAGACTCCCTCTAGAATAGACCAACATATAATCTCTCGTTCTCCGTAGGTACTTGAGTATATGTTTGACCGCTACCCAGTGTTCCTCTCCAGGATTAGATTGGTACTGGCTTACTACTCCCACTGCATAACAGATATCTGGTCTGGTACAAAGCATAACATACATGAGACTACCTACTGCGGAAGCATAAGGTATCCTACTCATGTGTTCTCTCTGCTCAAGAGTTTTAGGAGATTGCTCCTTAGAGAGATGAATCTCATGCCTGAAGGGTATCATTCCCCTCTTGGAATTCTCCATGCTAAACCTGGCAAGTATTTTGTCGATGTATTTAGCCTGGGATAATGCCAAAACCCTATTCTTCCCGGTCTCGTAAGAGTTTAATACCAAGAATATAATTGGCTTCCCCCGGTCCTTCATATCAAAATGCTTGCTCGGCCAGGTCTTTATGCCTAACAATACCTCTCGTATCATTTCCGATAAGGAGTATATCATCCACATAAAGTACCAGAAAGGATACTGCGTCACCTTGGATCCTTTTATACACACACGGCTCATCAGGACTTTTCTCAAAACCATAAGACTTAATGGCTTGATCAAATCTGATGTTCCATGATCTGGACGCTTGCTTAAGTCCATAAATGGACCTTTGCAACTTGCATACCATATGTTCTTGCCCTTTGGCTATAAACCCTTTTAGTTGCTGCATATAGATCTCCTCTTCCAAATTTCCATTTAGAAAAGCAGTTTTGACATCCATTTGCCAAATCTCATAATCAAGATTTGTCTTCCTGTAGCCTAAGAGAATCCGGATGGATTTAAGCATGGCAATCGGCGAAAAGGTTTCTTCATAATCCACATGTTCTATTTGGGAGTACCCTTTTGCCACCAATCTAGCTTTGAAGGTTTCAACCTTCCCGTCCGATCCTCTCTTTCTCTTGTAAATCCACTTGCACCCAATGGGTCTTACCCCTTCAAAGCATCTACAAGAGACCAAACTGAGTTGGAATACATAGAATCCATTTCATGATTCATAGCCTCAAGCCATTCCTGAGCATCAACATCTCCTAGTGCCTCATCATAGCTTATGGGATCATCATCTTCATCAATGATGACATCCTGATTTGACTCACCCAACAAGAGAAATCTTGTAGGTTTACGAATCAATCTCCCACTACGACTTTGTCTCACTTGATGTTGGGCATCTACATGTGGGTCCATATTTTGTGGGTTAACAATTTCTTGATGAGGACCCTCATTAGGTGGATTAACCAATTCGTGATTTTGTTCTTCCATACGTTCATCATTATGCTTGAACTTCCGGTTCTATTTCGTTCCCGTGTTTGTTCGGGTATGTTTTCCATATTTTCCCCTCTTTGAACAACCACAGGAATAAATGCTTTGGAACCGCTGAGGAGGTGGCGGTGAAACTTGATCTCGAGACTAGCTCATCAAGAATAACCTTACTTCTTGGCTTATGATTTGCCATATAGTCCTCCTCTAAGAAAGTCGCGTGTGTGCTCACTATGACCTTCTTATCTTTTGGACTATAAAACAACCAACCTCTCGGTTCCTTTAGGATAGCCTATAAACATGCATACTTCGACGCGAGTCCATCTTATCTGGTTTATGTTGCAAGACATGTGCTGGAGCACCCCAAATCCGAATATGTTTCATGGTGGGCTTACACCCTTTCCACAATTCTATTGGTGTCTTTGAAACCGACTTGGACGGTGCTAAGTTAAATAGATACATAGCAGTTTCTAAGGCATATCCCCAGAATGAATCAGAAAGAGATGAATAATCGAGCATAGATCTTGTCATTTCTAAAAGGGTTCTATTTCTCCTTTCAAAGAACTCCATTCTCTGGGGTGTCCTTGGAGAGGATAATTGTGAAACTATCCCGTCTTTGATCAGGTAAGACCTGAACTCTCCAGATAGGTATTCTCCCCCTCGATCAGATCGAAGGGTCTTAATTTGAACAACAAGATGCTTTTCTGCCTCAGCCTTGAACTCTTGGAATTTTCCAAAAGCTTCAGACTTGTGACGCATCAAGTACACATGTCCAAGTCTAGAGTAATCATCAAGAAATGTGATGAAATACGATACCCTCCTCTGGCTTGGACATTTATTGGTCCACATACATCAGTATGTACCAATTCCAGCTGAAGTGTGACACGTTTTCCCTTGGCCTTGAAGGATGTCTTTGTCATTTTACCTTCTAAACAAGATTCACATACTGGTATCGGTTCAAAGTTCAGGGATTTTAAAATCCCACTTTTGACCAAACCTTGTATCCTGTTAGAGTTAATATGACCTAATCTCAAATGCCAAAGATAAGTTTCATTGGAAACTTTTCTTTTCTTTGATGAATTATTATGCTCAACATCTCTTAATTCAACATGATTAATTTCACAGGGAACAAGATTAAGGAAATAAAGACTATTAATCATTACACCAGAACAAATAAAAGAAGATTTGCTTCTTATTGAAACTGAGGAATTAAACTGAATTGTCAAACCATGTTTTTCCAAACAACTAACATAAATTAAATTCCTCTTAAATTCTGGAATAAATAAACAATCTTCTAATACCAAAGTTCTGCAATTATCAAAAGATAAAATAACTTGTCCCACTACTAGTGCAGACACAAGCTCCCCAGTTCCAAGCTTCAAAACTCTTTGTCCTTCACTTAAAAGCAAGCTATGTTTGAACCACTGCATAGAGTAACAAACATGGTTAGTGGCTCCTGAATCAATGATCCATTTTTCATCGTAATTCTCCACTAAACAAGCCTCAATCACATGTAAATTACCCATACCTGGTTGATTCATCCGTGGGCAATTTTTCTTCCAATGCCCCTTTTGTCCGCACTTGAAGCACTTACCTTTTGGCTGCTTCATTGCAACTGTTTTGGCAACTGGAATGCCTGATTTCTTCTTTTTCTTGTTCTTGTTCTTTCCCTTGGGTTTCCCCTTAGGTTTCACAGAACTTTCACTAGCAAATAATGCACTGCCCTGCTTGACTAGAGACTGCTTCAGACTCTCAAGCTCTTGCATCGGTTGAGTGAGGTCAAGATGCATCTTATTCATATTATAATTCATCTTGAATTGATTGAAGTATTCAGCGCCGTGATTGTAAGAGAATGTCAACTTTTAAATCTTGTTCAAATTTGATACCATGGTCATCACCTTCTTAAAGTTTGCTATCATTGTTAGACAATGATCCCGTACACTTCCTCCGCATCACCGTCTTGGTGACCGAATTCAGCGCATTTTGCCTAGCGTAGTACGCTAGACGTAGGAAACATGCCATCAAGAGTCTCGGAGCATTTCTGCTCCACTCTCAATCATGCTCACTTGCTCTTGAAGGTGACTGGCGAGACTGGCTAAAATATAGCAGCAAATTGCCACATTCGCCTTCTCCCATTTTTCCTTCTCTTGCTGAAATTTTGTCTGGATTGCCACAGACGCATCTGCAGCAGGCTGCGCTGGCATAGGGGCAGTTAGAACAAAGTTGAGCTTTTCATATTGAAGAACAATATCCAAATTTGTTTTCCATTGTTTGTAGTTTGTACCATCCATAGGTTTTTGGCTCAAGATGGTAGCTAAAGGATTGAAAGACATTTTTCTAAAAATAAGGAAAAATCACACTAATTACAAACTATATTTAACAACAAACAGATATTGCGCTAGTAGATTCTAATAACTACTATTCGTTTATTGTTTAACAATCCATTAGTTATCTCTTCAAGGCTTACGATGGGCAAGATACTTGTAAAACTAATATTGTTATTTTGGGCCTTCAGTTCCATTGGCAGAGCCTCGATGGAAGGGTTAACAATTTTACCAAAGTTGAATGTATTTAACCATTGTTTACTTTCAAAATTATCTTTAATGTCTAAGTGTTGCCGACGATGGGCCGTACAAAACTTTACTAAAATTTTGAAAATATTAGGGTTTAATCTAGCGAAATCCGATTATCCTTATCCGATGGGGCTTCAACGATAATCATTTCACTAATAAACCCACAATTGGGGCCCGTAGGTTTTAAAATTAATTGGTTAATTTAAAACCTTCACCCATTCAATATTTTTAAATTTAGAAATTTTTTTTTTTAATTTCCAAAAATTGTTCAATTTAGAGTATTTTTTTTAAATCACTCTTAAATATACAATTCTCTTAGGAAATTTCCTGGATTATTTGTCTAGATTTTAATTCCACAATTAATTAATCCAATTATTAATCTAGATTTTAATATAAAATCATAATAATTAATTTAGTGGATAACCTAAATAATCTTGCAAAATAACTATCATACTAGTCGAATCAAGACATAATAGCTACTATGCAGTAATGACATGTGATTATGCATCAAATATGGCATCTTTCCTATTCTATATGACATGTTATTTCTAAAATCATGTTAATCGCACATTTAATTCATCAATTCAATAAAAGCATTTAAAAAATTAAACAAATAACTTTAATCCATGGCTTTCCTATTTTAAAAAATAAAATATAAAATTACAACTTTGGAATTTCTCTTTTGTCCAAATTTCTTGGGTCTGTCTCAAGCCCCTTTAGGCTATTCATGGGCCGTAAAAAACCCAAAGACCCACTTTTGGCGAGAAAACCTAGGATGCAAAAGAGGAACCCTAGCCGTCGATCTTCTTATTGCGCACCGAAGTCATCTCAAAGACGATGGGCAATTTTTCTTCTTTTTCTTCGCAGTTTCTCGATCTTCAACTTTTACATAAATTTGGAAATTTACATAGAAATTGCGAAAAAACATAAGAACAAGCAAGGAGGAAACCTAATCATATGGGATTAGCCTCCTTGTTACAAATCAAGAAATACACGAGAAAATCTAACCATGGATTAAAGCGATTAAAATTAAAACTAATATCAAATCTGAATTATAAAGAATAAAACTCATGAAATCAATAACAAATATAGAAATAGATGCCATATTTTTCAAAAAATAATATTTTGAAAAATCTGATATTTGATCGCATAAACTAAATCTGATGCCATATTTTTCAAAAAATAATATTTTGAAAAATCTGATATTTGAAAAAGCTGAGATTTGATCGCATAAACTAAATCAAAACTGGTTCTTTTCCTCATCGCCAACCGGCTCTGATACCAATTGTAGGAATCTCACCAGAAACACGGAAGCGTACGTATCGAACCAAGACGATGTAGATAAAGATGAACCTTCATCGTTTTGATTACTGGAAAGATGAGCGATCTAAAAGCTTCTTCTCGAACGGTCCAAGTCACGAACGGTCCAAGTCACGAACGGTCCGAGTCCGCTCTATGATCGATCTTTCGACTATCTCTCGAGGGGATGAGATGGTTGTGTGGGCAACCGTTCGGATGATGAACGTCGCCTCTAGGGTTTTATTTACGATGAGAGCCTCCTTGTGAATTCGGTTTCTCAATGGGTGAAAGTAGGTTTATATACTACTACACCAAGACCTAACCCTAAACTCTAAAGGGGCATAGGGCTCTTAGGCTGTGGTCTCACTTAAGCCCAATTGGGCTTAAGTGACCAAAGAGCATATATTCCAACAAAACGGATAACCATATTTATAAGAGGTTTATCTATTCATAATTAAGTCACATACAATGCAACTTTATTTATTATATGGGGCTATATATGCAATCCGCCGGCCTTATCATCTAGCTGTGTCTTAAACTAAGAGAAAAGCAAGTGTATATTAAGAATAATAATAACCACCAAATTACCTCTTTAAGGGGCTGTCTTTCTTAATATAAATCATTTCTGTAAATTTATCAATTAATTCACTAATTGTTGAAATATCTGAAGTTGTCACAGACCGTAGGGCATTTTCTAGCAAATTTAGCTTCTGTTGCACAGAGGAAAGTGATGTTAATTATATTTTTCTAGTCAATATACGTAAAATATAACGTCACAATGTTAGATATATTTATATGTATACCTTGGAAGGCACAAAATGAGTCGCGAGGCCACATTCAACCATTTCTGCTCCATTCAAACGTCTTCCAGTTAACCCTAGGTACTCCCCTATATATTTTGTATAGTTGTTATTAGAATATTTTTCTATATGGAATTGTCAAAATTAAATATTGATAATGTAATAGAGGACAGAAAGAGATCATTAGAATATTACCAAAATAGCCAGGAAGCCTCGAGAGAAAATATGAAGCACCCACATCAGGAAAGAGTCCTATAGACGCTTCAGGCATGGCAAACACCTATTAATTAAATTAATGATACACAATTAGTCTAATGACCATAATAAATTGTACTCAACCGAAATATCCATATTACTATAACTAGTTACTAATTATTAATTACTAGTATTTATAATAGTTAATAGTTAAAAGTTGTGTGATATTCAAAAATAATAATGAATAGTGTAACAAGTTTTGGTGAAAACTTGAAATTTAGTCAGTACTTTCCATCATTTTATATATAAGTTACTTCTAATTAATTCACTAAAATCAATGTAAGTTAGTTGAAATAATAAAATTCTTAAAATTGAATCATATTTTATATTTGCCCCTCACTAGCGAACATTATTGTTAAATACTTTCATGGTCATTGAAATTTGGTAAGAAGAAATTTCCCAAATAAATAATTAAATACTTCAACAACAACAAAAACAATGACAAATGACTTATATATGATAGAATAAAAGATGATAGTACATACAGTTCTTTCAGTGACAACTCTAAAAGTTGTGTTCATGGATAGACCAGCACCTCCTCCCATGACCACCCCATGAATGAGAGACACCTTCATATTTATTATTAATTAAACAATTAAATTCCTCTTCCATGTATGATTAGAACTCAGAAATTAAAATATATAATTTGGGACTAAGCTAGCAAGATCACCACTGGCTTTTTGTAGGTTGCTATCAGATGGTCCAATGTAAGTTGTTTCTTGTAAAAACTTGCCGGATAAGTCCAGTGTCCTATTTCCAATCACCATAATTTTAAACATGAATATATCTTTGAAGTTTGAAGATTATTCACACACACACACACACACACACACACAATATAAGAATATAAAAATAGTTATTATTATTTTTTATTCACATACAAAACATATGATGAAACTTATATGATGTCACACTGTTTTATAAATCATAGTACTAACATCTATGTTAACGTTCACGCAGTATGAAAAAAAAAAAACATTTTGAATTTAAACATTGTAGCTACCTGCAACTGAAGAAGTAATTACTGATATCACATCACCACCAGCACAAAAGCTTTTCCATTAGCCTGTATTAAAATAGAATATAAATACCTTGCATATAATTTCAACTTTTAATATACACACGAGACATCAGTTTAATATTAAAAACATAATTTAATGAAGAAAAGTATGTATATGTTATTGACTTATAGACCCCACTTGAAGAATTATAAGTGCTCAAAGTATAGTATTACACCAGCATCCGAAAGAAAGTTAGATAATGAAAGATTATTAGAATGGAGAAATCTTCAACTGCTCATTTACCTTTAAAATTATGAGTTTTACTAAGGGATCATTCTCATACAACGTCAATTTCTCCTTCATCTGATTTATCTGCAAAAATAAAAAGAGAAGTCGCTTTTTTTTAAAAAAAAAACAAAAAACAAAAACAACTCTTCACTAAGGATTAGATATGATCACATCAAGGACTTTGACTTCTAATTATTAAGCAATTTTTTGTTCAAAAATAGAACATAATGTGTTTAGAGAACATAGACGAGAGATAGCTAACAAAAGCAAACTTGACTAACCATTTCGTGATTGAGACTATTCAGCTTTTGAGGCCTGTTTAGTATCACTTCCTTCACACAAGAATTTCCTGCGACAAGTACCTATACAACAACAAAAATATCAATAGAGTAAATTATAAGGAATCCCACAAGCCAAACTCATAATATATGAGATCCGCACCTTATCTAGTATTTTAAAAAACGCATTGGAGGAGTAAAAATAAAAATAAAAATAAAAATAATCAACAACTATAAAAAATAAATTTTTATTTATTTATTTATATAAAAAAAATCAAAACCTAACCCCAGCCACCTTTCTTCCTCTCCCGTACAGTATTTCAACTTTTTAATTAATTACAATGTCAGGTACTAATGGCTTGAATTACAATGGGTGGGATAGAATTCACAACCTCCCACTTGTTGGGGAGTGAGCATACCACTAGGCCAGTAGGGCCCGTGATACAGTATTTCAATTTCTATTAATGGTAAAATCTAAGAAAAAGATATCTTCTAACCATTGACTCAAAAGAGTGTACAAACAAAACAAAAACAAAAAACCTAGATTCCTTCATCAACTTTCACCTCTTTGAAGAGAGGAAGGGTGATTAAGGATACAAAACTTTGATTTGTTTTGGTTTTAAATATATGTTCTTAATCTTCTTTATCTCTTATATTTATTATTTTTCCTAAACTATTCCTACAATTAAATAGTAGTATGATATTATAAGTTATGTAGATAATACTCCTAAGTAAATGATTAAAAAGAGATTTTCTGGTAAATTCAGCACACATTTTTCACAAAATAACTAATCTATAATCAATTTTCTTAATCCATGTGAATTAATTAACTAAATCTTATATTTAGAAACAAATGAAGTACTCCCTCCAGTCTAAAATCAAATATAAGAAGAATTCTAGAAGGAAATTTTGGTTCAAAATATAAGAGATTGTTAGGTTAATTAATTATTCTTTTCCACTATCAACCTTGCAGAGGAGAGAGAGGTGATATATAACAAATGCAGATTTGAAAATAAAATTATTAAATAAGGGTAAAATAGGTAAACATTATCAATTTAAGACGCGTTAATTGACTTGACTAATGATCATTGGTTCATGTGAATTAGCTAACTAACGTCTTATATCTTGGACTAGAGGAATTACATTTTTCTCTCCATCTATTTCTCCCTCTCTCTAGTCTCTAAAGGTATGCATGGTTTGAGGGAAGGGGAGGGGAGGGGGGAAAAAAAAGGAAGGGAGGGAATTTTTTTTTCAAAATTGAGTGTAGTGGGGCCTACAAGTTTTCCTCTCCCCTCCTTTTCTTTTTTTTTCCTTCCCCTCCCCTTCCTCAAACCAAACATAACCTAAGGGGCCGTCTCAGGTCCCCCCCCCCGGGTGTCAAATATTTTGTGCAAAGACTGAGAACCAGTGGGTGTAAAATCAAATAGATAAGGGCATATATGTAATCCAATGCTTGCTAGTCATGTACCACTCTGGTCCTATTTATAAGTCTCTTTTGATCAAATCATACATACTAAGGAGAGGTAGTTAGTTCAATGATTATAGGGTGAATTTTCAACTTTACCCTCATTTATGATTGGGTACCTTTCAACTCTTTCTTCTCTCTTTATTTTCATTGGTACAATTAATATGGGCAAAATTGTCACGATCTCATTTATTTGGTCAAAATGGACTAATAAATAGGACCAATTTTTTTGGTCAAAAGGAAATTATAAATAGAACCATAGTGGTAATCTAGTTTTCAAAAATCCTTGGGCACAGGCGGAGTCATAGAAGGCGTTGTCGTAGAAGCTATACTATTTATTTTAAGCTACAGATAATGCAATGTATTTTAGATTTCATACAAATAAACAGGATTAATTTATAGTCACAGGATGTATGTAAAACGAAGGGAAAATGGAACCTACACACTACTTCTTGTCGTTAATAATAGGTCTCATTTGTAGTGTAATTTATACTTCGAACATATATTAAAGACATAATGTAGAAAGTTTTTCAAACAAACATGATTCAAAGGAAGAAATTGATACCTGGTTTGTTTCTCTCACAAAGCTTAGAGTCAAAGCCATATTTCAGAAAATTTGTGACTCACAAGTTCTCAATTAAAAGTGAAGAAGAAAGTGCTGAACTCTAACACTACAAGTAATAATATGGCTTGAGATCTATATATATATAATGCTAACCTGTTAAGGAACACTAATACTTTCAAATTAACTTTTTTATTTTGCCAACTACTTTCTTTAACTATAATTGTTGAGGAATCTAAACACGTTTCTGATCGTACGTCACATAAACGACGTGTTCATCACAGATTAGCATGTGATTGTGATTAAAGTTAAATTTTTTAATTACGAATTGAACATATGATTTGTTTTTAGAGTTAGCTTTTTTTGACTATTAGCAGCTCAATGCTATTTAAAAATTGAACCAATGGCGCATTATTGGTCTCAATTATTTGGCCCACGTTTTGTTTTTTATTTTTCATTTTTTGCCCTTTTCTGTTCAAGTCGCTATTTGATTAAACATTTACCTCAATTGTTGTTGCCAACAAACAAGGTTTTGGCTTATATGCATGCTTTCATAATTTTCAAATATCTTTCTGACAATAACATAACCGTGGTTTTTTCGTAGTTGCGTGTTGGCATTATTAATACTCGTACGTTATATTATTTAATTATGCCAAGAGTTAATAAGTACGAGTATATAAAAAATTGATTGTGATGACTTTGACAAAGTTGGAAATTAAATTTAACCATCAAAATGTCATGACTCATGACATCTTACGTAAGATAGAAATAATGGGAAAGCAGTTGTAACGATAAAATAAGTATTTTATAGAATAAAGTAAATAATCAATGGGAAATATACTCCTCATGTTGTAGGAGAAATGTATCCTCATGTTATAGATACTTCGATTTCCATACTTGAGGATTTTTTTTTTTTTTTTAAAGACGTAGGTCTCACCATTTCATGTGTGTGTAGGAATCTTCTTCTTCTCATGCAACGTGAGAAGTTTAAACCCCATAATCAATATACATGACGTATAATTTTTATATTAGTAAAAAACACAGAATAAATATTTTATAGGCCAAATGTCGATGTGCCACAAAACCATGTGCAATATGTTGACTTTCAAATCCAGTAAAGAACGAGGCCGTTTTGATTGTTTATCTCTAACCGATGACGAGAATATAAATGAGGAAGATTCCTCGATCGATACTGCCAAATTGCGTCTAAAGATGGTTGTGTATAAATATGCATTAAAGTTAGGGAGGTTTTCATATATAGTTTCATCTTTCAATATTGATTTAAAAGTCCCTTAGAAGATATCAATACTTCATCTGTAACTTCTTGTAGATATGGCAAATCTTTCACAGCTCGCTCTTGAGGCAACAAGGTACCCACACACTCGAAGAGAACTAATCATATGGCTCTTCTATCTCTTTTGTTTATCTTTTTCTTCCCCCCCCCCCCCCCCCCGGTGCCCCGATTCATCATACTATATAGCATTAACTATAACAATTCTCCCATGTATTTTAACTCTTGACGGTTTATTTTTTTATTGAAGACAAAATAAATCACTATCTAGTCATCTTGCATGAAACCATATGCAAACCACCACAAAAATCACACTCATAAACTTAATTTGTTTTCAATATACTTGATCGTTACAACAAAAAGTAAGAACTTGTTAAAACCCTTACTCAACTTTTAACTTTTAACTTTAAACATATTAATCTTTCAATAGGAGTTTAAGTTTTCCTTTGTAAATGGACGATTAAATTCATGTTAGTGAAAGAACTTGTTCACATAGAATCTCTATGAATATTCAAACATCCCAATTTATAATATGAAATAGACTTGGTAATTAAAACCTTAACTTGTTCATTTGCGTGACGAGATGAAAAATGAGAAGAGGTTTAAAAATGTACGAGGAAATTTGTTATTTCAAATATTAATTGAAGATTACTTTTAATTTGACGCCTTGGATATATATGTACAGATTACAAGGGAAAGTAGCTTTGATCACTGGCGGTGCAAGGGGAATTGGAGCTTGCATTGCTAGGCTCTTTACTAGACATGGCGCAAAGGTGATAGTCGCAGACATTCGAGACTAATTAGGGCAAGCAGTATGCAATGATATTGGATCCGAATATTCTTCATATATTCACTGCGATGTAACGAAAGAATCGGAAGTTAAAACTGCGGTTAAAACTGCGATTTCTAAGCATCAAAAGCTTGACGTAATGGTCAACAATGCTGTCTATATAAATGAAGCTAAGCCAAGCATTATCGACAACGAAGTGAGCGAATTTGAACATGTTGTTAGTGTGAACCTAACTGGTCCTTTCTTAGGCACCAAGCATGCTGCTAAAGTTATGATTCCTGGAAGAAACGGAAGTATTATAAATGTGGGAAGTGTTTGTTCAAGTATAGGAGGGGTTGCAACACATGCTTACACAAGTTCTAAGCATGGCTTGGTGGGTCTCACCAAGAACGTTGCTGCTGAACTTGGCCAATATGGGATCCGAGTCAATTGTGTTTCTCCATATTTCATTGCAAATGTTGCTGCAAAAGATTTCTTCAAATTAAATGAAGATGGATGTTCTCGTGTTTATTCGAATCTCGAAGGGGTTTATCTGCAAGAAGAGGATGTGGCTCGAGCTGCGCTATATTTGGCTAGTGATGAATCCAAGTACATAAGTGGGCATAATCTAGCCATTGATGGGGGCTTTACTACTATTAATCCAATTTTTGGTTTGTTTTCAAGATCAAAGTAGTGTTATTTGGGATCGCCTTGCTAGTTATTTGTTATTGTTATGTATCTGTGTTCTAATCTCTATGGAATAAATTTTAGTTATGTACTTCGTTCAGTCTATTAAAGCAATCAATTTTAGCCACTCCAACCTAGCTCACAAATATGGTGATGTATAGGTAGAAGTTCAAAATTCAAACTCTACTCCTCATGTAAAATTAAAAACCAGTTTAATTTCCTTCATATTTTCTCTACATAAAAGGAAACATGACCCTAATGATACTTGAACAAAAATAAATTTGTTATTTGATGAGTTCCAGGTACCTGAATCTATTTCGCCTATTCGTTCTGCTCTAATAAGGTACTTCCAACTATTTTACCAGAATCAAGGGAATGTGATTAATTTATTAAGTTTGTTTGAAAATAAAAAAATCTCAAACTTACCCATATTTAAAACAATGAATTACATTTTGAGAAGAGGGAAAAAAAAGGAATATTACACAAAACTTTGAATAAGAAATATATTAAAATAATATAATTAATATATCTCACTTGATGAGTTAACTAAATATAAGGATAATTCATTATTTCTAAAATGTAGCGCCTCATCACTTGATGAGTTAACTAAATATAAGGATAATTCATTATACTTAGGACGCTATTATTTAATAATTGTCAAACATTTTGTAAACTAGTGGGCCTTGATTAGAACTTATGTATATCTCATCATTACCCTTTAATTAAGTGTGTGTGCGTTAATAGGGGCATTATAATGAGATCTCAAGTAAGGGACTTAATTACCAAAAAGTCTTAATGATAAGTGAAGTGTTATCATTTCTTTTTCTGAAACTTGTTATTATATGTTTTTCAATTTTATTTTATTTTTGTCAAGATTATATGCTCTTCAATTGTCATTTGGACTCATTGGTAACTAGGTCCCATCCATGGGGGATCTCATTGTAATTCCCCCATGTCTATATCTGATTTGACAGAAAATTTAGTCGCATCAGGGTCAAATCACAATTTCCACGAATTAAAATGCAATATAGTGCAAATAACTCGGGATCGTTCTCTTATCAAAGAGCCAATTTATTTTGAAGTTCTATGTTAAACTAAGTGCTAAAATCATGGTTAGAAATGAGGTTTTGAAATTGGTTTTCTATAAACTAGAATTTATTAAAATAATAAAATAAAAACTAATTCTATTCTTTTTGGTATTTCTAGAAAATAATGAAGAATGATTTGGATTAAAAGGATTTAATGATGAATGCTCTTGGTAATGAAGAAAATAGTTATCCTCGCTCAAAAGAAATATGGGAGTCAAAGCTTCATTAAGTCTTGATAAGAAAAACCTCAAGATACCACTTGAGTCCAATATTCCCAATTAATAGTAGCTCCTACTACCGTAGCTAACTACTACCTATTGAGATATTGTTAAAAAAAAACCACTTAATGTGCAATTGAAATTGGAATAATGCAATATGAGTCTTCTTAAATTTGAGTGCTAACTAGTCCCTCAAGGGCACAAATCAACTACATGAACTAGACAATATCACGCTAATCAACATAGTTTCATTGCAACCACAAAGAAATTCAAACATATATAATCTTCAAACCACAATATCCAATTTCAACTACAATTATCAAACTAACGAGATAATTACCATTAGTCTCGGTTCGAATCATATATAAAAATTGAGAAATTCAAATACATAATTCTAGACAAATAGTTTGATAGATAAACTCCCTATGTAAGCACATGTGAGCTCAAACCATCTCTAATTCATCACCAAGAGCATGAATGAAATTGCCTAGCCACTCATGAAAATAGCTTCAAGAAACATAATCACTCTCTGATTCAAACATCCAGCCATGAAATACTGATTAAAATGACAAATTAACACTAAACTCATAAGCTGAAAGTAAATCCAGGAATCAAAGAGAGATAATTAATCCAGAAGCAAACGATAGAGGTGGAGAAAATTCAGAACAGAGGAGCCATGGTGGTGTTGGTCGACGGAAGTGGTGGAGCCTAGTAATACGATGGAGGCGATGGTGGAGGAAACAGTGAAGGAAGAAACAGGCGCTGGTTTTTTTCAATTCAAGGTCCAGAGTTGAAAGTCCCAGCCAAGTGTGAAGGCGTGCGTGATGGTGTCGATGATCCCCCCTGTGTCCGAATGCGTCCAAGTCGAGTGATGAAGACGATGCAGAACCTCTAGTTGTGAATCAGAGTCGACGATGATGATTGCTGAAGTTCCAGGATGCCCCCAAGTCGATCATCTTCGTCCAGCGTCCAGGTCCGAATATGACGATGATCAATGAAGGTGCCCAGGTCGTGAAGGTCCGACAGAGATGAAGGCGTGGAGTCGAAGGTCGTGAATCTGCAGCGTGAATGAATCAGTGAATGTCCGACTGCCTCGATGTGCGGCGCTCTGTTTTTATTCATTCTCCCTCAGCTCTACCCATTCGCGTCTCAGCTAGGTCAGGTAGCGTCCCTAGTCAAAACGCAGAGTTTTGACCAGGGACCTGAGTGCAAAGACTGAAAGTTCTGAAGAAGGGACCCAAGCGTGAATTTACAAAATATTTGTGGGGCAGAACTGAGATTCCTAAAACATCTAGGTCCTTTTCTGTAATTGTTTTCTGGCTCCTTTTCTTCTTTGATTCCCCATTTCCAAAATTTTTTGGGGTCTTTCTTGTAATTTTCCCCAGTCCTCAAAACATTAATTCTGACCCAAATGACATTTTTTCCAAATTCTTCAATTTTCTTCCAAAACACCTACAATGCAAAATTAAGCATAAGGTAGCATCAAACGTCTAAGAAATCATTTGTATGAATAATTAACAAAGTATGACCATTTTACCCCTAATTACACTTAATTCCATACAAATGTCCCTAACTCAAATTAGTGTTTAATCATGCAATAATGACCAAGAAAATACATTAAATATCCCAATTTAATCATGAAAATCATATAAAAATATGGTTCGATCAATATCTATATCTATGCGCGCGTATATTCTTAGATATAAATATTTGCTTTGTAATAATATAATAAATATATTTGTTACACCCCTACCGGCCTCGTCCTTTTGGATGGCGGGTTAGAGAGATTCTTTTTAACAGTTACCTTTTCATAGTAACTTATCTCTTTATAACATGTATCAGAGTGTGCGCAACAGAGCATCTTACCGGTTTGAACTTACTTAATGTACTGGTAAAAGTACGATAATCAAAAGTAAACAGTTCCCGTAGGATAGAGCTGGGAATCAGGGCTGGCCCATGAAGGGCCAGGGCCTAATAGGGCCAGCCCTCTAGGGCCTGAGGTAAGAAAAAATCTGTTTTTCAAAGCCCAACCCGAGAGTACCAGGGCCAGGGCCCGAAAATTACTATTCCAAATTTTAACTATTTTTTCTCCGCTTTTTTTTTTTTTAAAAAAATATAATTTGTAAATTACGACACGAATCATCCAATAAATAAGCACAGTCACTAATTCATAATCAAAAGCAAACTATGTTCACAAATAACTCACATAAAACATAAAAAAACATATCACTAAGCGACATTAGTACGATGACTATTATTGTCGTCATCTTCGTCACTATCATCAATTTTAACGACATTTGATTATTCTTCACTTTGAGTAGTAGCCTCTGGCTTATGAGTAAGAATATCATGAATTTCTTCTCCCGCATCTTGAACACATCCATAATCTTTATTTGCAACAAATACTAAACCAAATCATAAAATTAGAGTATAGCTATTATGTATTTGTAGTTAAATGGATAAATAACTCTATAACAAATACAAAATATAAATTAATAAATTTAAAAAGGAAAAAAAGAAAAAGCTACAGTGAAAAGGGCATGCAGGGCCGGCCCGTTTAAGCCCAAGGCCCTTCAGGGCCGGCCCTCCAGGGCCAATTTCAAATATCTCGTTTGTTTTTCAAGCCCGGCCCTTGAAGGGCCAGGGCTTAAACAAGCCGACTAGCCCGTTTTCCCTGCTCTACCGTAGGGTTAAGGGTACAGTCGTCCAAAATAAAATACTGGAAATAAATACAGTCATCCCCAAATACAGATACAAAATGTAATAGGGCATCCCCTATTCTTCAATCTACCACGATATGCCCTACCTTTCCAAAAAAGGTCTTTTATGCTCAGGCGTGATCCCCTGTATCTACAGACCAGTCTGGAGTTCAAAAATGAACCCCTGAGTAACTGTTAAACTCATGTACTATATGTGTGTAGTGTATGAATGCAACCATATTATGTAAAATCACAGTCAACAAGCCAAACATACCATATATGCATTCAAAAACATACACAATAACCAATCATCACGAACTGTTGAGCTGTCTTACCAAGGCAAGCCCCAGATTTACCAGAATCACGACCCGTTGAGCCGCCTAAACCAGGCCAGCCCCAGAATTACCAACCTGTCGAGCCGCCACTCAAGGCAAGCCTCGGATTAATCCTTAGCTCTAGGAACACAATAGTCAGGGACTTGAACCTCAACTTGCTCTGTATGCATATTTGGCAAGACAAACATGGCAAACAAACATACAATAAACACATATCAAGTACTTGAGTAAACAGTTACTACTTGTGGGATGTTCACTGACTCAATATTTTTACCACGCTCAAAAGTCTTTCCGGATATGTCTTTGCCCTAGACAACATCAAAATACTCTATTTTTAGTATTTTCACAATTACCCTTTTTATTATTGAAAAATCTGAGCCCTTTCTCCAAAATTCCAGTGACTTTGATTCAACTTCAAACATTTTTAATAAATTCCAAAAAAATCCCATTAACACGACATTTGTGGCATCTGAACCCTTAGGATGTCTCGTTTACAGTAAAAATATTCTCAAAGTCCAAACGGGTTCATATTTAATTACACAGCCCAAACTTTACTCGCTGGTCAAAAAAATATTGTAGCTTCCTGAGAAATTTTGAAAATTTTATTTCTCCTGGCAGAAAAATTGAAAAGGTACCAAATTTATATCAAAATGGATCTCAAGAAGTATACTTTAAACCTGAAAAATTTCAGAGCAAATGGACTCCATTTACTATTTTTAAAACATCGATAAAGCTTTGCTGCCTAGAAATTCTGAAGTTGGCAGCAAGCTATTTCCTTTAGTTTTCGGTGTTTTCGGGTTCGTAAAATTTAACTCTGACCTAAACCAATACAAAAATCTCGTTTTAAATCCATTGAAACCATTAAAAAAATACCAAAATCAGATCAAAACTCCATGCCCTAGTCAGAATCCTAACTTCAAACTTCAAAAGCTAGTTTTTTGGTGTTTACCTGAATTCGGAGCTTTAATCGGTGATCTGGCTTCTTCCTCTGAATGTTAGAACCTTGGCTGGACTCTCTTCTTCTCAGCTGGAGCACGCCCCTTGGCAGCCAAAAATGAGAGATTATGTCTTTTTAAAATACTCAGGGTACATTGAATTATCCAGTTCAGGCTTTTGTCCACTGGTTAATAACATGAATAAGGGTTTACCTGCTTGCCAAGAAACTCCATTGGATTCCAGAAGCTAACTGTGTGGCACATTTTGGGCCTTAAAAATCTGATCCATGTGATTTTATTCAATTGATCTAATTCACCATTTTATCCACGGGTTCTTGTAGTGTACCATTGGTCCTTGTGGTGCATTGCTAGTTAAAAGGGTACTCCCTTTTCCACTTCAAATTTTTAGATCTTTTTCTTTGATTGGGCCTTCATATGTGGCGCCATTATACATCCTCAAATAACATTATATTTGTTCCATTTAATCCAAAAAGGAGCCCCTAATTAGTCCTTATCGGTCTTCTTTGCATCGATTAACTTCCCTTAGGACTTGTACTTTGTGTTTGGGCTTAAATTCAGATAAAATCATATGATTTTCCTCCTTGCTTTCATGTGGTCGAAATTTCCTCCTTAAGGGGTAAGGAATTGACTTTTCTACCCTTGTAATCATTACTTACATTTTACTTTTTAACCCCATAGTGACACATGTTCTCTAATAATTATTACAACTGACTTTTCATTCTTATCTCCTCAAAAACGCTGGAAATCCTCATCAGTTCAGGAAATTTCATATGCATATCTATTTTAGCACATTTTTGCTTAGATAATCGTCTCATACCCTAGGGCATAGCTGGATAGCATTTTTACCAACCAATTAACACCATATATGTCTTCTGTGCTCCTTTTTCCATTGGCACTTTAATTCCATGGCTTATACATACTAGGTCCACTAACTCGTATAGCCAAATTACTTAGTCCCTAAAAGGCTTCCTATTTGTCGTCATTCTTGGGACTCTTCCTGAACTGGGCTTAGTCGTCCGCCTACTTTAGACTTATTCTTGAGTCTCTAGGTCCAAAATTCAGAATATTACAATATTATTTTTCAGTGAAATAATACCGGCTAGCAAACAAGTAAATTGTTAATATCACATCACCAAACCAAGTAAGTTGAATTAGGTTTTTTGGTTTTAGGCTTTTGAAACCTTAACTAATAAACCGTATTCACACCTGTTAAAAACATTTAAAATTAGAATATCAGCCCTATATATATATATATGCGCGCGCGGGGTGGTTTCATATTTGGTAGAATTTAGAATTAGCATGCGAGTCATTTTCTGATAACTATGACCCTGTCTATTCTTTGACTGACAAAAACATACCAGGCATGTGTCTGAATTTGACCCTGTCTATTCTTTGACCGACAGAAACATACCAGGCATGTGTCTGAATATATATATTCAGACACATGCCTGGTATGTTTCTGTCAGTCAAAGAATAGACATGGTCATAGTTATCAGAAAATGACTCGCTTGCAAATTCTAAATTCTACCAAATATGAAACACGCTTGATGTCTATATAATGTTAAAGAATACGACTTTGTAAAAGGAAGAGGTGAACCCATCTAACGTGCATCACGTGCCTGTGCGAACCCATACAACTGACTTTTCAAATGAGCATATTAATCAATTTCAATTTATAATAATATTGTAATTAAGTCACGATATTTCCAAAAACCTTATTGTAAATTCCTACAATGTATAAAATTCACCTGAGTTTTGTGTCATAATTAATTAACTCGTACCAAAAGTTCAAACCAACAAATTTAGTTCTTGCCCTCTATGTGACAAGGTCATTGACGACCCAATCTATCTAACCCTAGATCTTAGCTCAAATTATTCCTCAAAACATCAACAAGGGGCTTTGTATGATTATATATATATATATATATATATATATATATATATATATATATATATATATATATATCATCTTGGATGCTACTGTACAATTATTTAGTCCTATTTATAAAGTAGAGTTTTTTTTTTCCCTATTTAAAGTCACATTATTAAAGTTTTCATATGAATGTACAGTTTTACTATTTTTTTTCATTAATACTCCATGCAGTCCTTACTATAAGATTTAATTTATAGTTCAATATCTTCATTGAAGGAGATATTGTATTAAGATTTAAGAACCGGAGAGAGTATGTTATTTTCTTTGAAAGTTTATATATTAGATAAGGGTAAAGTTTTAAGAAAATTATTAAATTTTAAGATGGAATTAATGAGGTTAAAAAAAAAATTCCCCTGTAAAACATGTTGAAAATGACTTACAAATAGGATCATGGGAGTATATTGATAGAATCAGGTATGTTTCTATTTATTTGCTTTGATATAAAATTTGTCTCACACAAAAGAATAGTAACAAGGATTAGGGAGTAATGAAAACTTCCTAACTCCTCTCATGTATTAAATTAAAAATTTTCACCCCAAGAACTATGTTGAAGATTTACAAATACTATGTTACTATCATTATTTAATTTATACGAAACTTCATTACAATTCAATAATTGCGCTCAACAATATTATAACCATATATTATGTTTCAGAGAAAAGCTCTTTCCAATATTTCCAGTTAATTGGCTTCGGTTATCTACAGCTTGCTGGGCTTGTTTGATCTGTGTGGAAGTTGCAGACACTCCCAATTCTCATCACTTTCAAACCTCCTGAAGTATTGATCAACGATCTCTTCACTAACTAGCTCCAGCTTTGAAGGATCCCACTAATAAAAAAAACATCAATAGTAAAAGAGAAATTAATTTATAATTTTTTTTGTGTGTATTTTTTTTGAGAGAATCACTTCAATTCCACAAACTCGGGAGAATGAATAAGAGAGGTTATCGTTTACCTTGGGCTTGTTGTCTTTATCTATTAGCTTTGCTCTTGTGCCCTGTGAAGTGGGCGCACCAGGGGCGTTACAGACAAAGTAAGTGAGCAAATAAATAAATATAATTCAAACAGTAACCATCCATCAATGTCAAATAAAATATTGGTTTTAACTCTAAGGCATGTAAAATAAAATACTATCTATTTATCAGATTGTATAATGTACAAAAAAAAACGTATCTAGTCGTCAATGAAGAAAAAAGTTGGTGCGGCTTAGTTACATTTTTATCCAAAAATATTATTTTGTTTAACAGGCATAAGAATTATTATAAATAATACATGTATTTCCATAAAAAATTATAAATTTATCGAAAATATCCACTACTTATAATTGTTCTGACCTCGTAGAAATCGTTGCTGACAGTTCTTCGTATAAAATGAGAGGAAATGTTGTAATCCCGAGAAAGGCATTGTTCCATGCTTTGCCCTCCCCCTCTGCCTTCTCTCACCTAATTACATTCAAATTAATTCATTTCATTATCTCAATAATTAGTTGAGTTGCCTTTTTTTTTGGGCCAACATTTGAGTTGCCTAATTATTGCTTTCACTTTGTAAAAATATACCGGTACTTCCTTCAGTATTATTTATAATAGCTCGATAATTGAATTACATGTTTTAAAAAGTGGTTAAAATTAGTTAAAAATAATAAGTATATCTAAAATAAAGTTTTTTCTCCAAGTATGCCTTTATTTATGAGGGGTAAGTAAGAGAGAGAAATAAAGTAAATATAAGTATCACAGACATTTTAATTAATGTAATGCATATAATTAACTATGAGTAAAAATAAATAAAAAATCATTAAATGTTCATACAACTATCTTGTCGAGCTCATATAAAAAGAACCAAAAAAATTCAAATTTTAGGCTCTTATAAAAAAGACCGGAGCGATTATTAATTATTTACTTTGCATATATTTACACATCTAAGCCATATTTTGAGGCTTATAGGACAAGATGTCCTCATGTAACTTAATGCATCTGTGATCCACTTCTCTGCTCCTTTCATTTCCATTTCTTTTTCCTATCAAATTAGGATGTTTCATGTCATACAAACAACATATTCTTAACTAAGTAATTCAGATTTGGATTTTTTATTTTTTTTTACTGAGAAAAAAATTAACATAAAATAAAGCCATATATATATGGGACATACCAAGGAAAGAATAATTTCCTCGACAGTTCCTTTTGAGAAACACTTGTTAATTGTGTCCAGTCTGTTTAGTTTGTAAGAAAAACAAGTGGATGAGGCATAGTGTGTTAAAAATCCAACAGAAAATATAATGCACGCATATAAATAGAGAATAACCACAAAATTCATTATTATGTACCTAGTAAGGGGGCTCTCTTCTTTCAAAAATGCTTCTTCTGTAAATTTATCAATTACGGCAGCAATTGCCGATTTTTCTGATTTTGTGATAAATTGCATGGCATTTTCCAGCAAGTTTAGCTTCTATACATTGCACCAGCATAAAGTGACGTTAAGTTTTAATAATTAATACAAATATGAAGGCATAAATCAAGTTTCTCTTAAAGGGCGAGACCTTCTAGGTGTCTCCAAATGAAACGAGAGAGTTAGATGTTTGGTGGGTCTACATACTTGTGGGACCCGTCAAACTATTATCTTTACTTCTCTTATTTGCAAAGCACTTTCAACTGGAATCAAGAAAAACTTCAAACCTTTTCAACTATGTCCTAAAATTTTATAATTTTGTGACTTTATTCTTGTTTAGTATAAATGAATGAGTGAGAAGTGAAAAGTCCAACAACAATAAATTAGAGGTAAAATTGAACGTTTATATAATAAATTAAATCCTAAAGCGTAAATAACGTCAAGGTACATGACATAAAATTAAAGGCATATATACCTTAGAAGGGACAAAATGAGTAGCAAGGCCACATTCAACCATTTCTGCTCCATTCCAATGCCTTCCTGTTAATCCTAAGTACTCGCCTGTATTACAGAATGAAATTTCATTAACAACTACTGTCTCCAGTCTTTAATATAGGACACATTTACGAGTTGATGTTGGCCTTACATATTTTTCATATTTGTCATTCTTTTCCTAATTTACCCGTATTGATTCTCTCTCAACAATAATCAAGAAGGATAAGAAAGGAGGGAGTTAAGGAGATGATTATAGGGTGTTTTTAAAAAATACATGTCATATTCATTAACTCCGCTAATTTTCATAATCTAATCAAATTAAGTAAATATGTTTTATATTAGCAACTAACTAGTCTAGAGATAAAATACAATATTACCAAAATAGCCAGGAAGCCTTGAGAGAAAGTAAGAAGCACCCACATCTGGAAAGAGTCCTATAGATGCCTCCGGCATGGCAAATACCTATGAAATAAATTATACAATTCCATGTCAATTGTGAATTTTAATGTTTGGAAGAGAAAAATTAAAGACGACGAATTCAAATACATACAGCTTTTTCCGTGACAACCTTGAAGGTCGTGTTCATGGAAAGACCAGCTCCTGCTCCCATAACCGTTCCATTAATCAAAGACACCTTCCAATATTATTATTAATTAATTAAAATTTATTTATAGTATTTCATTTCCATATTTAATTAAACAATATAATGATTTTTAAAACATAGAAAATAATTGGGTTAAAGGCCAATTTTGCCTTGGAAGTTTTTTCAAGAGCCAATTTTGCCCTAGAAGTGCCAAATATGGAGCAATTTTGCCTTGATCGTTATCACAGTTAAGTTTGATCATTAGTTGAGTAATTATGCTGAGCTAGCAATCCACGTGTCGTCAACATATTTTTGTTAAGGTGCAAATTTACCCCAAAAATTCTTACTTAGGAGCAATGATATCCCAAAAGTTTTCAAATCATAGCAATGTCACCCTGACAGTTATCTAAGTTAAGTTTGAAGGTTAGTTGATCGGATATGTTAAGTAAGCAATGTGAAAAACATTAAAGAAGAAAAAGTTACATTGCCGAGAACAAGGCCATTGAAAAGTCTCTGCGCCATACCCCAAAGACGCCAAGATCTCTTTGATTTTCTTTTCATCACAAGATGTTTTTACCTCTTTGATTCTTCAGATGTGATGCTTTTTTTCCCAAAAAAAAAAAAAACTTATTTTGAAACATAAAAAATGAAGTGGATCAATGGACTTGCCAAATAAGCATATTAAGTCAACTAATGGGTCAACTTAACCTAAATAATAGTTAGGGTGAAATTGCTGTAACTTAGAAATTTCCAGGGCAACATTGCTCCTTAAGGAAAACTTCTAGAGAAAATTTGCACCTAAACCCAAAATAAAAATGACGTGGATAACACATGGATTGCCAACTCAACATATTCGATCAACTAACTGTCAAATTTAACTGGGATAGCGATTAGGACAAAATTGCTCCAAATTTGAAACTTATGGGGGCAAAATTGATTCTCAAAAAACTTCTAAGGCAAAATTGGCCATTAACCCAAAATAATTTGGGGATTGGCAATCTTACCACAGGTTGTTTGTAGGTCGCTATTAAATAGTTGAGTGTGAGAAGTTTCTTGTAATAAGGTACAATAAGAGACCAGTGCCCTGATTCATATCAGCAGATACACATAATAGCTTCAATGTCTCAGTACTTTTAGTGATGTCAAAGTGAAATTTTAATTATTAATTATCTGTGTGTTGAAAATTTTCAATTTTTCACCTAGCCGGTAATTATATTGACTGTAAGCCAACTATTTACTATTCAGCAGTTTCAGTTGAGTCTTAATTTCTGTACCATCACCAATTCACCCCTCTTAGATAATATTTCTACATGAATATATTTTATTGAAGATTAAATTAAACTTGCACTAGAGAATTCGATTTCTTTGTTAGCATTTCTACATGAATATATCATCAATGAACTAGGCTATATCAACATATTATTTGCCATTTTTAATGATAGCTGATACTGATATTCATGATTTTTTTTTTCTTTAATTTCTAAATTCTATTTATTTATTTAGTTCTATATATACACCTGCAATTGAAGTAGC
Source organism: Acacia melanoxylon (assembly GCA_019022615.1). Lineage (NCBI taxonomy): Eukaryota > Viridiplantae > Streptophyta > Magnoliopsida > Fabales > Fabaceae > Acacia > Acacia melanoxylon. Next base: position 9,923,044 of record JAFJYJ010000004.1, on the reverse strand, counting down.
AATAACTGATACTAGATCACCACCGGCACAAAATGCTTTTCCATTAGCCTGCAATATTGGGGAAACAAACAAAGCTTATAACTACAACTTTTATCGACACTGTCAGTACAATATTAAGAAGTCAACAATTAATGGGAAAAAGCACTGTATAATTGCAATAATTGGATTTTCTGCTGCTGATTTACCTTCAAAATGACCAGTTTAACTGATGGGACGTTCTCATACGATGTCAATTTCTGTGTCATTTGACAAATCTGAGGGGGAAAAACAAAATAAAAGGTATAAGAAGTAAACAAATATAACTGGTTATCCGTGAATATAAATATGTTTGCGTGTGCACATATTTATAAATGCGTTTGAACTCACCATTTCGTAATTAAGGGTATTCAGCTTGTATGGCCTATTTAGTATCACTTCCTTCACAATCGGATTTCCGGCGAAAAGTACCTAAAAGACAGTCATGCCGTATATTCAAAATTATTAACTAGGGCCAGAATCCAATATAGTAAAAAGGTAGATAGGTTTTAGAAATGTGGTTTAATTTATTTCGTGTACATAGTTAAGATATATAGCATATATAAATATACAAATTTAGAAGAAGGAATACCTGGTTTGTTTCTCTGACAAAGTTTAATCTCATAGCCATAGTGCAGGAAATGACGATACACAAATTCTCAATTATAAGAAAGTGCAAAATAGAAAGTTTACCTAAAATGGAACTTGCTTGGGTATATATGTATATATATACACACAAACACATACATAAAATGCTAAAGGACACAACATTGATTAATTCGTTAGAGGAGATGAACATGAGCAACGTGCAACTTGAGCCCCGTGGAACACATGGAATTGTCATTATTACGAATTAAGATGAACGAGATTCTTGTTGTTTGAAGTAGTTTATAGTCACAAACAGTACGTTAGATATTTCATTAATAAGATAAAATTATATCTTTTCAGATTGTATCTAGATATATTGATTGATCATGTAAAGGATATACTAGTTTATTCTTTTGATCAAATTAAATATTCTAGAGATATTATGTAGTTATTATGAATATTACCGGATTGCTTTAAATATTATCAGTTTAATATATTTTGGATAAAATATCTCCTGATTATATTTTGTACGTGATCTAGATAGAGATTTGATTTAGGGTTACCTACTAAGCTCAAGGTTGTCAAATTAAACTCACGAGTGTAAAGAAACTCGTGGCAAATGACGTAAATTCGTATCGTAAAGTCGTAAGAGTTTACTTTTATTATTAAATAGGTATTACTAGTGTATAATTAAATAATTAAAATATAAAAATGAAAATAATTTGATTTAAATATATTTTAAATCCAAATAATTGAAATTAAATTCATCAACATTCATCAATTATCATATTTAATAAAGAAATTTCTATAAAATTTCTATATAAAGCCGTTGAAGCATGATCAAATCAAAAAAATAACATGAATTTAAGAATAAGTTAACACGATTTTGTAAGCTAAAAGCAAAACGATAAATTGATTGTATAAACTCGTGAGTTTAATTAAGTTTATGACTAACACAAGTTTACTACTAACTCGACTCGCTTTTATAAGGTAGAAACGTAAAAACGGTAAACTCGGAAAGTCAACTCGTGAGTTTGACAACAATGACTAAGCTATTTCAAACATTGATGGAGGGCTATGAATAGTATTGGTCAAGTTAGATAGTAACATAAAAAATATATAATTGCTCCCTGAGGGTATCACTATGGCTAGAGGTATTTCAATTAAAGTCTTCCGTGCGGCTCTTCATTGTGGAATAAGCATGTATTTTTATATTATTGTTTGTCTACACGATCAAAAGAAGTCGTTGGTTTGAGTTCATATGTTATCAGTAATATCACTTCTCCGGTGTATAAAAAAATAAATAAAAGGAGGACATTGTGCCGTACTCATTAATTATAAAATCCAAGGCATGTGAACCATGATGGTCGACCATTTGTAACAGTTGATACTCCTTAATCAGAACAAACCCAAAGCACATACGACGGAACCATGTGAATATCATTCTCCGAGTCCTAATTAATTAAACAATCAATCCGTCTCTAACCATAACATGTGACGTGGAAAGTAGTTGACCGCATAGTTTGACCCGGCAATTATAGCATTGATCTACGATTCCTCTAAAATACTCCCTCCGGTCCTATAAAATATGACACTTTTGTAGTATAATTTACACTACAAAAGTGTCCCTATAATTAGGACGGGAGGTACGTAGTACTTCCAAATTTCATCTTCCTGGATATGGAGGCTCTTTCACAACTTGCCCGATGGTTTAATTTATTTCATTACTTCCATCAGTCCTTAACATAAGACTCAGTTAAGTTTTTTAGAGAGGTTAAAGAAGGAAAATAAATTACTTTAAAATATTTATATTTGTTGTTTTTTATCCAAACTAATTTTCCTAATATATAATTTAGTGACGCACAACATATGTGAAAAATCTCTATTTTTATTATATATTTTCATATTTTATTAGAGGTTTTTGTTATAATAATTGAGATTAAAATGTCTCTCTTTTGTGATTAAAGGTGTTTGTATGAAATTAAGGTTGAAAAAGGGAAAAAAATGTCATATATTTAATGATTTACATTAATTGATTAATTTTTTGGAATACACGGTATTACATTTTAGGTTTATTTTCTTTTGCAGATCAGTTTGGGAAAAATTACAGACAAGAACCCAAAATTTCTAGAGAAACTTACATAAAATTGGCCAGTTATACCAACAAGATTTTTAAATTTTATATTTTAGTCCCGCCATGAAACTTTTGAATTTCATTTTAGTCCCTTGGTCAAAACACACGTTTTGACCATGGGATCCGATTAAGTTGGAGATCCGACCCAACTTCTTCTTCTTCGTGAATACCAGAAACGAAGGGATCCGGTTTCCATGCTCCTCCAAAGGACGAGCAGGGAGAGCTCCTCCCTTAGGCAGCATCTGGACCGTCTAGATGAGTCCAGATTTATTTTATTTTTTACTTTTTATAAAAAAATTATTTAAAAAATGAAAATATCATTTTTTTTAAAAAAAATATTAGTTCGATATTATCTTTATTTTATATTCTCTACCCATTAAAAAAATTGTTAATAAAAAAAAAAGTAAAAAAAGAGATCTGGGCGGTCCAGATGATGACTGCCCAAGGGAGGAGCTCTCGCTCCCTGCTCGTCCAAACCAGATCCAAAAACGAAGTTGAACGAGGGAGTGTTGGAGCGCCACGGGACTAACACCATTGACCTTCCCTCTCATCACCATCACCTTCCTCCACCTTCACTACTTCCATCGTCCAACATAACCAACCACTTCGGCCACCCTCCATCCTCGCCGGTGACCGTCACTTTACCCTCACCATCCTTTCCATCACCGATGATAGTATAGGTTCATCTCATAAGCTTGCGGTGAGTTTAGAGAGGAAGTTCGTGGAGGTGGAAAAGAGTGACGAATAAGCATGGGAGAAGCTCGTGGGAGGCTCAGAGCTTCTTCTTGGTGGAAATTGCAGAGAGTTGAGGAAAGACACAGAGAAGCTCCAGGTGTGGCAGCAAGCTTGGTGTGGAGCCAACAGAGACAGAGGCGTTGTAAGAGAAGCTTGAAGGGCGAGCTTGGTGAAGCTAAGAGAGAACACAGAGCTTAATAGTTACAGAAGCGCCGGAGGTTTGCCGGAGATTATACACCCACTTCTACTTCCGGTTATTTGCCATTTCATCATCAGAACTCCATTTTTCCAGTGAGCTCCTTCCACAATCTCAGGTTCTGACTCATCTGTTTCTAAACTCATGATAGTCGTGGATTCTCTGATTTTGGGTTCATATCCAGCCACAAATCTTCTTCAAATCAGTGTTAATTGGTTACTTAATTGGTATTCTTCAATATCTAGAATCTTAAACTTGTTTGGTGAAGTTTTGACTGTTGGCAGTGGCTAATTCCCTTCTCCTAGAGCAAGGGGTTTATTGTTGAGCTTGGAGTTTCAAAGGGGAGTGTTGTTTATCTAATTTCTTACTCTTTCTATTTGAATAATTGAATTTTAGGTTCGTTTACGTTTGAGTATTATGATGTTTGATATATATTTTTTACTGAGGTTTATATAATTTGGGAGATTTGATTTATTTGGATTTTAATGTTATATATTTGACACCTTATGCCTCATTAATAGGAATTTCATGTAATTGACTTGGTATAACTTTTGCTTGAAGTTGTTATGAATATTTAATTGTGTTTGTAATGTAAGGATTCTTGGAAATTTGTGTCATTGCATTTCATTGATTCAAATTGCTAGGGTTTAAATCGAGTTTTGGTTAGAGCGAGGTATTAAGTCTTGCCTAGGGTGGGAGATTGCTTAAAGGGTTTTTTCAGAAAAATATTTTTGAAGTAAAGGATAGATGAAATCCATTGATCTAGGAGGTTTCATCATAATTTTTAAAACCAATTTACATTCCACTTTTATTTCAAAAATCCAAAAATATTTTTTAAAAATAAAAAAGCATTTTCGTTTAATTGTAATTTAGTTGTTAGATAAAAAGCTCAAAATCCTTTTTAACTTGTTTTATGCCAATTATCACATTTAGTTGCCAGGTAATTAATAAAAAGCTCATAAAGAGATGATCCAAGATTGCACCCCTATATCACAATCCTTGGTTTAATTTTGAAGAAGTTAACAAGACACTAGCTGACATGCTCATTCAATATCTCTAAATAAGTCAACTGGCAAGGATTAAGTACATTACAATTCCCTAATAGTGCTCGGCAATTAAAAATTTCTTCATGTTTTTTCAAATAAAAAGCTCTTGATTTGGATGCCACAATAGTATTGCAATGAGCTCCATTCTACAGCTTGCAGGGTATTTTTGATCTGTGAGGAAGTTGCAGACACTCCCAATTCTCATCCTCAACCTCTCCGAAATATTGATTTACCATTTCTTCGGTAATCAGCTCTAGCTTGGCAGGATCCCACTAATCAACAGACAAAAATAATTAATAAAACACAGAATTTGTGATTCCATATTGCGAGAGAGAGAGAGATATGTCGTACCATCGGCTTGTTGTCTTTATCAAATAGCTTAGCTCTTGAACCCTGTTTAGTGCAGAAGCACAAGTCATATAAATAATAAAGAGCAAGAAAATTAAAGCTAATTGAAGCTTTATCAGCAGGTTTAGTAAAATAATTTTTCCAGTGATGACCTCGTAGAAATCGTTGCTGATAGATCTCCGGAAGAAATGGGAGGCAATATTGTAATCCCGAGAAAGGCATTCTTCAATGCTTTGTCCTCTACCTTCTCTCACCTAATTAATCACATTAATTCAAATTAACTCATTTCATTAATTTGTAATTTTGAGATGTAATTATTTATAACACTCCTCCGATACTATTTATAATAACTCAATAACCAAATTACATAGTTTGGAAAAGTTGTTAAAATTAGTTAAAAATAATAAGTTTGTCAAAAATAATTTTTTTTCTAGACATGTCCTTATTTATGAGGGGTAAGTAAAATAGAGAAATAGAGTAAATATAACGTATCACTAACTTTTTAATTAATGCAATATATATATATATATATATATAAAAATTAATGATGGGAAAAAATGAAAAAAAAAAAATCATTAAATATTCAAACAACTCTTGTTGGACTCTTATAAAAAGGAACAAGATAATTCAAATTTTGAGCTCTCATAAAAAAAAAAAAAAAAAAAAAACAGAAAAGGGAAACGAGTAATATATATTAACATGTTGGCATATGTGCTTACTGATCTTAGCCATATCTTGAGGCTTGTAGGACAAGACGCACGCATGTAATTCAATGCATCTGAACTCCACTTTTCTGCTCCGCCAGTTTCTATATCCTTTTCCTGCCAAAATTATGACATTCAAATTTCTAAGAAAGCCCATTTCGATTTGAAAAATGAACATCAAATTGAACTATGCGTACCAGTGATCGAACAATTTCCTCAACAGTTCCTTTTGAGAAGCATTTATTGATCGTGTCCAGTCTGTTTAGTTTGTCAAAAGAATTTTTACTATTGTGAATTGTGATCATGGTATCTTATAAACCACTAGGAAAAGAATTAATAAACAAAAATTTATCAATTAATAACAAACAGAATAACCACAAAATTACCTCTTCAAGGAGCTGTCTTCCTTAAGATAAGCTATTTCGCTAAATTTATCAATAAATGCTCTAATTGTTGAAATATCAGAAGTTGTCACAGACCGTAGGGCCTTTTCCAGCAAATTTAGCTTCTGTTTACCCGGAGGAAAGTGATGTGAATTTAATTTACCAGTTAATATGTAATAATGCCAGTGTTATCTGTCTATCTATGTGAATATAATTTACTAGTTAGTACTACTTCCGGTCCTAATTATAGAAACACTTTTGTAGTGCAATTTATACTACAAAAATGTTCATATAATTAGGACCGGAGGGAGTATGTAATAATGCTACAGTGTACCTTGGATGGGACCAAATGAGTTGCTAGGCCACATTTCACCATTTCTGCTCCATCCAAACGCCTTCCTGTTAACCCTAGGTACTCCCCTATATATTTTGCATAGTTGTTATTGGAATATTTTTCTATATGGAATTGTCAGAAGAAAATATTTTTATTACGTCAAAATTAAATATTGATAATGTAATAGAGGACAGAAAGAGATCATTAGAACATTAGCAAAATAGCCAGGAAGCCTCGAGAGAAAATATGAAGCACCCACATCAGGAAAGAGTCCTATAGACGCCTCTGGCATGGCAAGCACCTATTAATTAAATTAATGATACAAAATTAGTCTAATGACCATAATAAATGGTGCTCAACCGAAATATCCATATTACTATAACTAGTTACTAATTATTAATTACTAGTATTTATAATAGCTAATAATTAAAAGTTGTGTGATATTCAAAAGAAATAATGAATAGTGTAACAAGTTTTGGTGAAAACTTGAAATTTAGTTAGTACTTTCCATCATTTTATATATAAGTAATAAGTTACTTCTAATTAATTCACTAAAATCAATGTAAGTAAGTTGAAATAATAAAATTCTTAAAATTGAATCATATTTGATATTGGGAAAATTCCATATAAAGCTGTTTGAAATAGGTTAATTCTAAATTAGGTTGGTTAATGCAATAAATCCCTAATTAAGTTATCGACCCAATTTAGAATTTCAAAATTTAGATTAAATGACGTTACTGCCATCTCATAGTCTCCTCTCTCATCTTAAAAGGGTTTCAATACTTTTTAACTTATTTTTACAATAAGTGTAAATATATATAATAAAATATGATTAACTTATGTCAAAGAAATTTTATGTTTTGTGGAAGCATGATCAGGAATAATTCAAAAAAAAAAGGTATCAACCCCAATATTAATTAAATGATTTCTAGTTGAACATTGAGAATATTAAAAAAAAAAAAATTGTTCATTGAGAAAAAAATGTTAATATAGAAAATAACTTGTTTGATATAACAAACTGCATATCAAAGATTTTCATTAATGATTCTTTAAAAGAAAATATATTCATTAAAAAAAAACAACCTATATATCACATAAGTAAAATGAGTGATTAATGAAGATTGTTTTTTTTTTCTTAGTGACAAAAAACTAATTTGAGTTCTTTCAAAAATAAAATTTTATTCAAAATATTTAATTGATAATGGTGTTATGTGTGTTTTTTTTTTTACTCAAATCATTCTTCCTAAACACAAAAACTCCTTTGATTTAAATGATTCATATTTTATTTTATTATACATTAATGTTAATATATATTCACACTTATTAAAAGACCAAGTCGAAGAGCAATTAAATTCTTTAAAGAGAAAGATGATAGAGAAAATTAGGGTAGTGTAATAAAGTCAATTTACCTATATTTTAAAATCCCAAATTGAGTCTATAACTTAATTAGGGATTTGTTGGGTTTAATAACTTGATTTAGAATTTCTCTATTTTAAGCAACTTTATATGGGATTTTCCCTTTTATATTTGCCCCTCACTAGCGAACATTATTGTTATTTGTTAAGTACTTTCATGGTACATTGAAATTAAGAAGAAATTTCCAAAATAACTAATTAAATACTGAGCGAAAAAAAACAATGAAAATTGATTTATATATGATTGACAAAAAGATGATAGTACATACAGTTCTTTCAGTGACAACTCTAAAAGTTGTGTTCATGGATAGACCAGCACCTCCTCCCATGACCACCCCATGAATGAGAGACACCTTCATAAGTATTATTAATTAAACAATTAAATTCCTCTTCCATGTATGATTAGAACTCAGAAATTAAAATATATAATTTGGGACTAAGCTAGCAAGATCACCACTGGCTTTTTGTAGGTTGCTATCAGATGGTCCAATGTAAGTTGTTTCTTGTAAAAACTTGCCGGATAAGTCCAGTGTCCTATTTCCAATCACCATAATTTTAAACATGAATATATCTTTGAAGTTTGAAGATTATTCACACACACACACACACACACACAATATAAGAATATAAAAATAGTTATTATTATTTTTTATTCACATACAAAACATATGATGAAACTTATATGATGTCACACTGTTTTATAAATCATAGTACTAACATCTATGTTAACGTTCACGCAGTATGAAAAAAAAAAAAACATTTTGAATTTAAACATTGTAGCTACCTGCAACTGAAGAAGTAATTACTGATATCACATCACCACCAGCACAAAAAGCTTTTCCATTAGCCTGTATTAAAATAGAATATAAATACCTTGCATATAATTTCAACTTTTAATATACACACGAGACATCAGTTTAATATTAAAAACATAATTTAATGAAGAAAAGTATGTATATGTTATTGACTTATAGACCCCACTTGAAGAATTATAAGTGCTCAAAGTATAGTATTACACCAGCATCCGAAAGAAAGTTAGATAATGAAAGATTATTAGAATGGAGAAATCTTCAACTGCTCATTTACCTTTAAAATTATGAGTTTTACTAAGGGATCATTCTCATACAACGTCAATTTCTCCTTCATCTGATTTATCTGCAAAAATAAAAAGAGAAGTCGCTTTTTTAAAAAAACAAAACAAAAACAAAAATAAAAACAACTCTTCACTAAGGATTAGATATGATCACATCAAGGACTTTGACTTCTAATTATTAAGCAATTTTTTATTCAAAAATAGAACATAATGTGTTTAGAGAACATAGACGAGAGATAGCTAACAGAAGCAAACTTGACTAACCATTTCGTGATTGAGACTATTCAGCTTTTGAGGCCTGTTTAGTATCACTTCCTTCACACAAGAATTTCCTGCGACAAGTACCTACACAACAACAAAAATATCAATATAGGAGTATTTTAAACACAATTATGAGGAATCTCACAAGCCAAATTCATAATATGTTTGGCTGCTTGTTCAAACTCTAGGAAATAAATGAGATCAGCATCTTATCTATAGCCTATTCTAGTATTTTAAAAACGCAATGGAGGAGTAAAAATTATTTTAAAAAAATAAAAACCTAATCCCAGACTCTTCCCTTCCTCTCCTATACAATATTTCAACTTCTATTAACGGTGCAATCTGAGAAAAAGAGATTCTCATAACCATTGACTCAAAAGAGTGTACAAACAAAACAAAAACAAAAAACTTAGATTCCTTCATCAACTTTCACCTCTTTGAAGAGAGGGTGGGTGATGAAGGATACAAAAATTAGATTTTTTTTTTTAAAAAAAAAAATATATGATCTTAATCTCCTTTATTTCTTATATTTATTAATTTTTTCCTAAACTATTCCTACAATTAAATTGTAGTATGATATTATATAAGTTATGTACATAATACTCTAAAGTAAATGATCAAAAAGAGATTTTCCCGGAAATTCATCACAGATTTTCCACAAATAACTAATTTATACTCAATTTTCTTAATCCATGTGAATTAACTCACTAAATCTTATATTTAGGAACAAATGAAGTACTCCTGGCCTCCTGTCCAAAATATAAGAATGACTCTAGAAGGAAATTTTGGTTCAAATATAAGAGCTTTTTATTAGGTTAATTAATTATTGTTTTCCACTATTACTCATTGCAGAGAAGAGAGGTGTGACATATAATAAATGCATATTTGACAATAAAATTCTTAAATAAGGGTAAAATAGGTAAATATTATCAATTTAAGATACGTTAATTGACTTGACTAACAGTCATTGGTTCATAAGAATTAGTTAGCTAACTTTTCATATTTTAGACAAGAGGGATTACATTTTCTCTCCATCTATTTCTCCCTCCCTCTAGTCTAAGTGATCAAGTCTCAAGTTCTCCCCCTCTGTGTCAGATATTTTTTGCCAAGACTGAGAACTAGTGGGTGCAAAATCAAATGGATGAGGGCATATATATAATCCAATGCTTGCTAGTCATGTAATCTAGTTTTCAAAAATCCTTGGGCAGGGGGAGTCATAAAAGGCGTTGTTGTAGAAGCTATACTTTTTGTTTTTTGTTTTTTGTTTTTGCCAACGTAGAAGCTATACTATTTATTATAAGCTATAGATAATGCAACGTATTTTAAATTTCATACAAATATACGGGATTAATTTATAGTCACAGGATGTATGTAAAACGAAGGGAAAATGGAACCTACATACTACTTCCTGTCGTTAATAATAGGTCTCATTCATAGGGTAATTTATACTTCGAACATATAGTAAAGACATAAGGTAGTATTTATTAAAAGTTGATCAACCAAACATGATTCAAAGCAAGAAATTGATACCTGGTTTCTTTCTCTCACAAAGTTAAGAGTCAAAGCCATATTTCAGAAAATTTCTGACTCACAAGTTCTCAATTAAAAGTGAAGAAGAAAGTGCTGAACCCTAACACTACAAGTAATAATATGGCTTGAGATCTACATATATAATGCCAACTTGTTAAGGAATACTAGTACTTTCAAATTAACTTTTTTATTTTGCCAACTACTTTCTTTAACTACAATTGTTGAGGAATCTGAACACGTTTCTGATCGTACGTCACATAAACAACGTAAGATAAATATATCTATTTAATTAAACATTTACCTCAATTGTTGTTGCCAACAAACAAGGTTTTGGCTTATATGCTTTCATAATTTGTAAATATCTTTCTGACAATAACATAATCGTTAAACTAAGTTTTTTCATTGTTGCTTGTTGGAATTATTAATACACGTATGTTATAGAGTATTATTTAATTACGCCAAGAGTTAACAAGCCTATAAAAAGTTGATTGTGATGACTTTGACCAAGTTGGAAATTAAATTTAACCATCAAAATGTCATGACTCATGACATCTTACGTAGGATAGAAATAATGGTAAAGCAGTTGTAACGATAAAAATAAGTATTTTATAGAATAAAGTAAATATCAGAAGTTGTTACAGACCGTAGGGCATTTTCCAGCAAATTTAGCTTCTGTTTACACGGATGTAACACCCCAAATTTTGTAGCATAAATCGTGCCGGTGACACGTGGTTTTATAAAAATTCATCAGAGTTTTGAGGTACTACAGCTTAGCGTTTTGCGGAAACGGAGAGCATGTACTAAAAATTTGAACAACAGGTATAACAATGAGTTTAACAATGAGTAATCGATATAAAATACTCGGACATATGATGATGTGTCGACGTATATCCGATATATTAAAAATTTCCCGAAGGAATGTTCATGTGATACGATAATACAAAACTTCATAATTACAAATCTTCTATGTAACTATACCCTCTTCATCTCGAGCCTTGAGTAGACTTGGGGCATCGAACCTAACTCGCTTAAATCATCCCATTTGGCCAGCCGGGTAGGTCTAGTGAGAGTCTCACCGTGCTAGGGTGACGATTGACCGAACCACATAGACGACCCTTTCTAGTTTAAGCACCAAATGATATGAAGTAACCTTATTAGATTTATGCCATAAGGTAGATTACTGTTGACTTTCTTCCCGCATTTACTTTGACCGATGCCTTCTCACGGCTCCGTCTCATCGGTATCTATCTACGGCTCCATCCCCGGTGCCTCCTCCGTTCATGACCCTTTCCTGTCTATTCATTCAGACTGAGGTCCAATGCCCATCGGACCTCAAGTAACGGTTAACCTCATGCTTATGTAAACAATATATGTATGACAGGTATTCATGACATTTTCACAAAATCTACTACAACAGCCCATAACAGATGTAGAAATACACAAATATGTATATACGGCAATAACAATACACACCCTGCAGATGTTTGTTATCCCATCTGCACACTCTCCGGTGCCACGATGTACGTCGTGTCCATAGCGCTAGGAAAACTCTCAATGGTGTTAACAATACCATAACCCGTGTATTCATGATTGCATTAAAAACAATTGAGACAGAGTCTCGAGACAGAACACAAAATCATATATAAGCATAACACAAGCACCCGAGTTAGTGTTACGATGCGCGAACGTACCTTCGTTGACGGTATTTTTCGGTACGTTTTACGAAAAACAAGTAATTTTTTACAAATACGTACAACAACAAGACGACGGTGGTATGACAAATGATACGATTTTCACGAGATATCCTATAAGGATAAGATTTATCAACATTTAGCACTATAACGGGCATTTTAGGTACAAATTACCATTTTGCCCCTAATTGAACTAATTGGCGAAATTTCGCGAGCTTCGCTTACTTTGGCTCTATCTCTCCGAATTTTGACATATCTCTTTTCCCCATATATTTTCAAAATAAATATCATATCTACTCCTAAAGCATGATATCTAGCTGTTTTGAAAATTTAGAGATATATCTAGCAATTCTACTATATCTACCGAAAGATCTACCAAAGCTAAAGACCAGGGACCGAAAAACTTACCCAGGGCTCCGCTAGACTTTCTCTGGGCTCCTCCTTCTCTCTAACCTCTCTCTAGTTTTCGGTTTTGGGGTGAAGAAATGAGAGGAGAAGGCTTGCTATTTATAGCAAAAATCCTGACACTATTCATCACTTTATCAGACTGGATTTCGGCCGTCGGATCGCACTTTGACACGTGGCTTCATCCTTGCCATCCATGTGTCTCCCCCTTATGTCATGCATGATGTCACACTCTTGCTTTATGTGACTGTACCGATAAAGTTCCCAGTTCGGTGTCCTAATCGCTCAATCTTGGAGAATCTTGAAAATCCGGTAGCACAGCGCTGAAGGTATATTCTTCTTCTTTAAAACTACTTGGGTTAACTAAATTTTTGATCTCATTCAGGGTATTCCGTTGCCTGTTGAATATTTTCGAACAGACGCCAACGGTTACGGAAATAAATTCCAGAAGTGCCAGCTTCTAGATAATAATTTGCTGGTTCGCAATATGTCCTAACCTAAGGAAACTAGTTCACGGTTTGTCACAACTATTTCGTTTTCTATAGGTTCTCATTTTGACTATCTGCCCTTTTTCTTATTTATCCTGTATCCTAAGTACCCTGTTGGTTTCAGAAATGGCTTCGGAGATAGCTCACTCCGGGATAAAATTTCACTCGTCTATAACAAGTCCAGATGTTAGGGACTTAGTCCCCATATTTGGGTGTAGGATTTAATTTCTACCCGTTCTCCAATGTCCTGTTGGCTCTTTACAGAATATAATATTATTTTAATTTAAATATCTAAATATTATTTAAAATATCCACAACCCTTTTCACACTATACTTAATTAATTTTATTATCATTTTAATTAATAATTTATTTTAATATATTATTATTATATTTATTTTCCTAATTAATTTACTTAATATCTTAACTTAAGTAATTAGCCATTAATTATTTAATCAGTCATTTACTAATTGTTGATAATTTTATTATTTAGGATAAATTATTATTTCACAACTATTTTAATTACATTGGTATTTTATATCCCATATAAAATATTAAAAATCATGGGGCCAAAAAGTGCTTTTAATAATATTATATTTATGCTCTATTATGTTCCAAGGAAATAATCCCAAAAATTCCTAAAATTAGAGACAACACACTTCCTAAGTTTTTGTCAGTATTTGTTGCCATATGGTATTTATCATAATATTTCCAGGCCATTTTCTGCCTTATAAAATACATTTTTCATGAATTTTAGCTCTTTTTCTTTTCTAATTTTCACAGCAATTACCTTAGAAAATAAGATAATTAAGACTTATTATTTGAGACCCCATATTCACCTATCTTCAATAGGTATTATTTACTAAAATATGATACTTATCATAAGTACGATTTTTAGGGTATTACAACGGAGGAGGAAGGTGATGCGAATTTATTTTACTAGTTAATATGTAATAATGCCACAGTAGTGTACCTTGGATGGGACAAAATGAGTTGCTAGGCCACATTTAATCATTTCTGCTTCATCCAAACGCCTTCCTGTTAACCCTAGGTACTCCCCTATATATGCATGTCATATAAATAAATATCAAGTACAACAAATTGCAATGTTAAACCACACCACACTAGTGAGGCTTCCTAGTGTGGGACTTGTAACATTACCAACCCCTTTGAGATTGACTCGGCCTCTTACTAGTCAGAACCTTGATAGCCCTCTCTACGAACATATTGACCTCTAAATGAAAATCATTTCTGTTCTATTTTAATACAGGCTAATGGAAAAGCTTTCTGTGCTGACGGTGATGTGATATCGGTAATTACTTCTTCTATTCCAGGTAGCCACGTACGATAATGTTTCAATTCAACATGTTTTCTGCGTCTGAGTGTAATTAATCTTCAAACTTGAAAGATATTCATGTTTAAAATGATGGTGAATGGAAATAGGACACTGGACTTATCCGGCAAGCTTTTACAAGAAACAACTTACATTGGACCATTTGCTAGCAACTTACCAAAAGCCAGTGGTGACCTTGCTAGTCCCACATTATATATTTTACTGGGAAATTAATCTGCAGGTTCTTATAGCTTTAACCAATTATTAATTAGGTTCCTATAGTTTTTTTTCCCTTTTTATCAGGTCCTTATATTTTTCATATGATTTTTAATCATCTCCCTGTAGTTTTTTTAATTATTATCTATAAATATAAAATACAATAATACTTTTATTTTAACATTCTTTTTATGAATTATTTTAATATTCTTCTTAACCTTTAAATTTAACATATTTATATTATTTATTTTTTAATTCTATTTTTATTTCCTAATTATAAGTTTGACTGATGGGTCATTCTCATACAACGTCAATCTCTCCTTGATCTGTCTTATCTGCAAAAATAGAGAAAGAGTTGAGAGAAAATAGATGGGAAATAGCTAACAGAAGCAAACTCGAGTTAAGTGTTTGTTTGAATTATCTTTTTTTAAAAAAATAATAATAATAATTTTGTGCTATAAAAGATAAATATGTAAGAGAAGTTTTGTCTCATTAAATGCAAAAACTTATTTCCAGTGAAACCAAATTAAACGGGCACTAACCATTTCATAATTGAGACTATTCAGCTTATGAGGCCTGTTTAGTATCATTTCCTTCACACAAGAATGTCCTGCGAAAAGTACTTATATATGTTTTAGAGGGATATTTTAGAAAAACAAAAACAAATAACTAGCTTACCCAATTTTCTCAATTTGTGTGAATTAATTAAATAGCACTTATATATGTTTTCACAAGTTCTCTCCCCCTGAAACCTCTTGTGCTAATTAAAGACTAACATATTAGAAGTTTATCTTAAAAAAATAAGGGAAGGAATTGATACCTGGTTTGTTTCTCTCACAAAGCTTAAAGTCAACGCCATATTTCAGAAAATGAATGACTCGCAAATTCTCAATTAACATTGAACGAGAGAGTTAAGAACACTACTTTTACAAGTAATAACATGGTTGGTATCTATATATAATGTTAAAATTATATTACTTGTACCTTACATTAATTAGCTAGTGAAGGAAAGTAAACGCGTCTCTGACGTAAATCACACGGAACACCGTAGCATGTCATTGTGATAAATTTTTAATTAATATCACAAATATAATTTAATAGAAATAAAAATATAAAATAAAATCCCATAATTATCATACAATGCACGTAGGACTTTTATAAACAACAAAGAATTTATTGAGGCAAGTGTTATAAAAACAATTCACACTTCTTACGTATGAGTAGTGAATTAAAAAAGAAGAAATAATTTAAGGAGCCCAAATTGCCGCCCATGTGTCTGGACGTTCAATCTTCTTATGTCACCATGGGGACGTCATAATAAAGACCCGAGTGTTCCATTCATAATTCTGAAAATTTCTGACAAATTCAAATTAAGAAACAGTAAAGATTCTTCAAACCCAAACAATTTATCTCTAAACAACCACAAGTGACGAGAATAAATGAGAAAGATTAAGATAATGCCTAAATTTCATCTCAAGACGGTTGTGTATAAATATGTATTAAAGTTAGGGAGGTTTTCATATATACTTTCATCTTTCAAGATTTCACACTACAGAGAGTCGCTTTGTAGCTAGCTATAAACACTTCGTCTGTAATTTCTTGCAGATATGGCAAGTCTTCCTCAGCTCCCTCTCGAGACAACAAGGTACCCGCGCGCGCTCACACATGAATTTTCTGTATATGGATCTTTTTAAAAAGATATTTTTCCTCTTTTGTTATTTATTAATGTATTTCAACATTTTAGTTTGCACATATCCAGCAAAAAGTTTTTTGACACAGTTCTGGTCAATTGTTTTACTGTTTTACAATACCGTTTTTAAAATCATTTCATGAATAAATCCTTTTGGAGAATTCAACCTTAGGACCAAATTGATAAGTTCATTATTGAGAAGGATTTCATATTTCTGATGAGATTATTCTGTAAGACGAGGTCTTCTCTACAAATGAAGAAATCTTGAAATGGCTAGAATATCCCCGAGCAAATAAAAGACCGAGACCATTTAATAGTCATACCTTGAACATTTTAGTATAGACAGAAAATTTAGTAGTCAAATATCATTGAAATTTCATGACAGATTCAGATTCTCGAACTCTTTTACAAACATATTATGTTATTTCTGCAGAAAATATTTAACAGTTAAACAGTGAAAATTTACTATAGTTAGGCAAGCCGAATCTAGTAGTCAAATTTTATTGAATTTTCATGTAAAATTTTGAAATAAGAATTTCAGTAAAGGAATTTTGTAAGACTTCATTTATCAATTAGGGCTCAAATGATTCTGATAATATAGTAGTACATGCTCTAATTAAGGAGTAAAATTAAAATTTAAGTTTGCTTGCAAATTGATGAAAATACCCCTTATTGATTTTTTGAAAAAAAGAGTCTACCCCTCCATATATTGTTGTCAACAGCCGCCAAACCCCATTGCCGGCAACTTGACCGATGAATCCATAAGCTCTTGGCTCATCAAAAGGTTTATAACCACCAAGATACTGAAAAAATTTAGCAGTGCATAAAAAAAAGTAATAAACTAACTTTCCAAAATACTTTACCGTTAGTTTGTTAGAATATGAAGTGGACTTGATAAATCCCTAACTCAACTGGTTAATTTATTAACTTTTACTTGTTAATCTATTAGGGTCTGTAGCAAATTGGAAGGCTTGAAAATTCATGAATTCAAAAGTTCTCCTTTGTAAATTGACAATTTAATGTTAGTGAAATAACAAGTTGAGGTAGGAATCCTATGAATTTTCATACCTCCCAATCCTGTAAAATAGAGTTGATAAAATTCTAACTCAACTTGTCATTTTATAAACTTTTAACTTGTTAATTTGTCATATGTGAGATTTAAAATGAGGGGTTTGAAAATGCATTAAAAAAAAAATTTTGTTATTATTTTTTATACAAGAAAGTTTAGATAAGTTGAGTCCCAGGCTCATCAGGGTTCACGCAAAATTTGTTATTTAAAACATTACAATAATTCAAGGTTACTTTTGACAGCATGGTTATCTGTGCAGATTACAAGGGAAAGTAGCCTTGATCACAGGTGGTGCTAGGGGAATAGGAGCAAGCATGGCAAGGCTCTTCGCTAGACATGGCGCAAAGGTGATAGTCGCAGACATTCGAGACGAACTAGGGCAAGCATTATGCAACGATATTGGATTGGAACATGCTTCATATGTGCACTGCGATGTTACCAAAGAATCCGATGTTGAAACTGCGGTTAAAACTGCAATTTCTAAGCATCAAAATCTTGACATAATGATCAACAATGCTGTCTTAATAGATGAAGCTAAGCCAAGCATTATCGACAATGAAGTGAGCGAATTTGAACGGGTTCTTAGTGTGAACCTAACGGGTCCTTTCTTGGGCTCCAAGCATGCTGCTAAAGTTATGATTCCTGAAAGAAAGGGAAGTATTATAAATGTGGGAAGTGTTTGTTCAAGTGTAGGAGGGGTTACAACACATGCATATACAAGTTCTAAGCATGGCTTGGTGGGTCTCACCAAGAACGTGGCTGCTGAACTTGGCCAATATGGGATCCGAGTGAACTGTGTGTCTCCATATTTTGTTGCGAACGAACTTTCAAGAGAGTTTTTCAAACTAGATGATGATGGTTGCTCTAGGGTTTATTCGAATCTTGAAGGGATATATCTGCGAGAAGAAGAGGTTGCTCAAGCTGTGCTGTTCTTGGCTAGTGATGAATCCAAGTACATAAGTGGGCATAATCTAGCCATTGATGGGGGCTTTACTACTATTAATCCAATTTTTGGTTTGTTTTCAAGACCAAAATAGTGCTATTTGGGATCATCGATCTGTTAGCCCTATTTGGGATCAATGTTTGGTTTGCTTTCAAGAACAAGGTAGCTGTTTTGGGATCTCATTTTCAGTTCTATATGTCAGCCTGCATTTGTGTTTTAATGTTTGTGTGTAATAAATTTTAGTGATGATAACTTTCGTTTGCTAAATGAAAAAAAAAAAAAAAAAAAAAAACTTCAGTTTGAATTTCCCTTATTGGCTCTATATAGAAAGAAACATTATCCCAAGTTGCTTAGTTGAAGTAATGAAATGACTGTTGTCGGCTCTAAAAAATCATTAATATGTTTCCACCAACGGTTAATAAGGTTTTTAAGATAATATCCAATGACGTTAATTTAGCACTAAATAACCACAACTTGCAAAAACATCATCAGCACTAGCTAAACAAATAAACCGGGTAGTTTGAGTTAGGTTTTGGTAGATTTTTTAAACCTAAACAAATAAACCGTCTTCACAACTTTCTAAAACAGCTTACATTTTAAATAAGAATTTCACCCCTAGTTTATGTGTGTGTGTCTATATATATATATGAGCCCATGCCTGGTATATTTCTGTCAGTCAAAGGATAAACGACAGAGCTTTTGTAATCAGAAAATGACTCGCATGCAAATTATGAATTAAGAAATTAAAGAGAGAGCAAATTCTACCGAAGACACGGAACATGCTTTACGTATTTGCATGGTATTTTACTCTTTATTTTTATTTTTATTTTTAAAAAGTTTGGTGGCACCATTTTACAAAAAAAAAAAAAAAAAAAAGACAAAGTAAACAAATGAACTAAAAATAAAAAAGTTACGGAGATGTTTTAAGAATCATCAGATTTTTCCTTCTCTAGTAACTTGCCCACCTTCTTTTTCAAAGAGCGTACGAGAGAGGTAAGTTCCTTCAAGCAATAGTCCATGTGTCCTTGCTCTTGAAGGTAAATCTAGACCATATGATGGAGCTCAAAGATTGTGTGTACAAGACTTTCACTACTTGTTGGCGGAGGGAGTTCATCTTTCATATTTTTGCTAAGATGATGAATTAGAAGTTAAATTGCTTTTGTGCATGATTTTTTGGTCAATCAGAAGTTGTCTTTGAGAAGTTGAAATGAAAGTAGAGAAGTACTTGAGTTCATTTTTTGGACGTTTATATAGGGAGGGTTTCATGGATTATCGAGCCATCACATCTTTTAGTATCAAAGATCATTAAGTTTTATAAATAGTGACAATTAATTCTTAATTACCGTTAAGAATTTAAAATCATATTCTAATAAGTGATAGCTTTTTATATGTTAACCATTATGTATTTGATTTTTTTTTAATTTATTAGGTTTCTACTGTTAATTTCATAATTAATCACAATATTACAGAAAAACATTAAAAAAAATGAAAAGATAATGTAAAAGAGCAAATAAAAACATAAAGAGTTATGGAGATGAAGGAACTTATGCATTATCAGATTCTTCATTCTCCAATTAATTTGTCAACCTTCTCGTTCAGAGAGAGAGAACGAAATAGGTATGTTTTTTAGCCTGAACGTGTATGTCCCTGTAAATATTTGTCCATGGAATTCACGATGACTGGATATGTGAAAGATGTAATCATAATTTTCTCATATCCAATCATCACAAATTCCATTCACAGCTAGCGAGAATATCATGACTATGGTGGAGGAAGAGCTTGTGAAGGAAGAGCTCCAATCCCTAGGGTTTAAATAGGTGAGAATTAACTAGAGATGTATGAAAAGGTAATTAAAATAAGAGTAGTTGGCAAATGGGTAAAGAGTACATTGTTGGAGAAGGAGGCGGTGGTGCTTTAAAGAGTTATTCTTTAAATGACGGTTTTTTCTCACGAAAGATCATTTTTGTCGTTGACAGAGATTTGCCGTAATCTCCCAAAATAACCAAATTAGAAAATGATTTGCAGTATAATGTAACCTAGGTCGTTTCCTAATGAATTCACAATCGGTTCAATTCGAATAGCAATAAAACAGTAACTGGGGGGGTTTTGGTTCAAACAAAATAAAAACGAAAATAAACAGAAACATAATGAAATAAACACATATTAAACAGATAAACAGAAGATCAACCCAGGATTTCGAATTCCAATAATTTCCGTCCTTGAACGAAAACATATTATAACTGACTCGCGATTGATTCTGGACGAACCGAAATCTCTGCATTCGTCCAGAAAATCCCTCGACTAGACGATCGCCTAGCATTTATCCTAACAGTGGCGTCTCACTGTGCAATCGCACAGCAATACTTTAACCTAGTTCGAACTCAGTCCTTGGGATATCTCAATCTGGACATTGAATCTAACACCCAATCTGAAAGTAAATCGAATCCGAAGTTACAAAACAGAAACAAATTTGTTACCATTAAGAACGAGTCCTTTGGATAATGGAATCCTCAATCCTTGGGCCAATCACAATAACTTAGCCCATCATGGCTATGCAGAACGAAAATCGAACAAAAATGAAGAAGTTCATCATGAACACGATGAACAAATTGTAACATCCCATTTTCAAAAGCAGTATAATTTTTTTTATATATCCTCAGAGTAGAGCATTGGAGCGTAAGAGTAACTGATACTTATATTCAAAATGCCATAAGTCTGGCTGATTACAGGAGCGGTCCAGCGACCGAGAGTTTTCAAAGTATATAACAACAGAAGAAGTCTTCAGCCGGGTCTCTGTGCGGCATGCTCGCCTTTCTCCTTGGTCCTCAGTTCTCCTGAACCTGACGCTATGTTAAGAGCTGAGGTTCAATGCACATTGAACCTCAGATAACGGTTAACCTCATGCTTAAATATGAAAATATATACACGACAGCAGCAATCAATACAACAGTCCACAACAGATGTATGATTAGAAATACATAACCACGTATGTAAGATAATAACCACGTATGCTACAAAAATAATAACCTCGTATGTGACATAACCGCGTATGTAACATAACCACGTATGCTACCACAATAATTAGAACACAAAAATCATATATATTCATACAATAAGCATTAGAGCTAGTGTTACGGTACACGAACGTACCTTCGTTGACGAAAAACGACGTTTGATGAAAAATGGTACTTCGACGTAAAAAAGAAGATTTGACGGCGTTCGTGATTACAGATATCCTATAAGGATAATATCACATTTATCAACTTTTAGCATTATAACAGGCATTTAAGGTACAAATTACCATTTTGCCCCTGACTCCCCTAATTGGTGGAATTTCGCCAGAGCTTCGCTATTTTGACTCTAATCTTCCAAAATTTTGCCATAACTCTTTCCCCAACATATTTTTCAAAATATATATCATATTTAACTCAAAAATATGATATCTACAATATATTGGAAGATTAAAGATCAAAACAACATTCCTACTATAACTACCGAACAAAAACCGAAGCTTAAGACTAGGGACCGAAGAATTTACCCAAAGACTTCGCTACTCCTTTCCCAGCTCCTCCTTGCTCTCACTTCTCTCTAACCTCTCTCTAGGATCAAGGAATTGGTGAGTTATGAAGTGAAGAGGGATTGCCTATTTATAGAGAATTTCCAGCGATCTCAACCCTTGGATCAACTTCTGCACCAACGGTTAGGATGATGGAGATGTGGCCTCTTGCTAACCACTTATTCTCCTCTCTTCTCCACCACAAATTCCCCTCCCTTATGTCATCCATGATGTCATCTTTTTGCTTTATGGCCTTGTACCGATAAAGTTCTCCGTTCGGTGTTCTAATCGCGTAATCTTAAATAGTCTCAAAAATCCGGGAGCACAGCCTTGAAGTTCTATTCTTCCTCTTTAAAACCACTTGGGTTAACTAAATTTTTGATCCCGTTAAGGGTATTCCGTAGTCTGCTGAAGATTTTCGGATAAACGCCGTCGATTACTTTTAAATAACTTCCGATAGCACCGACTTTCGGACAAAAATTCACTGGTTCATAATATGTCCAGACCTAAGAAACCAAATCCCTGGTTCGTCACAACAATTTGTTTTTCTATTGGTTCTCATTTGCCCTATCTGCCCTTTTCTTTATTTATCCTGTATCTTAATGACTCATTTGGTTTCAGAAATGACTTCGGAGATAGTCCACTCCAAGGTAGAATTTCACTGGTTTATATAAGGTCCAGATGTTTTAGACTAAATCCCTATATTTTGGTGTAGGATTTAATTTCTATCCATTCTCAAATGTCATGTTGGCTCTTTACCAAATATATTATTATTATATTACAAATATCTAGATATTTTATTTTATTTTATTTTATTTTATTTACTTTTCTAAGCATTTTATATTATTTTATTATTTTTATTTTTATTTATTTTTTAATTACGAATTTCAGCCCTTAATTAAATATTTTTCTAATTCATTTATCTTATATTTTAATCCTCTTATATTATCCCATTAATCACCTGATTAGCCACTTACTAATTTTTTATAATTTTCTTAATTAGGATAAATTATTATCTCACAACTATTTTACTTACATTGGTATTTTATATCCCATGTAAAATATTTAAAATCATGGGGCCAAAAAGTGATTTTAATAATATTATATTTATGCTTCTCTATTTTTCAAGGAAATAATCCCAAAAATTCCTAAAATTAGAGACAACATACTTCCTAAGTTTTTGTCGATATTTGTTGCCATATGAGATTTATCATAATATTTTCAGGCCATTTTCTGCCTTATAAAATATATTTTTCATGGATTTTAGCTCTTTTTCTTTTCTAATTTCCATAGTAATTACCTTAGAAAATAAGATAGATAAAACTTATTATTTGAGACCACATATTCACCTATTTCCAATAGGTATTATTTACTAAAATATGATACTTATCATTAATACGATTTTTAGGGTATTACACAAATGAAGAACAGTTGAGAGAAAATAAAACTTATGTATTTAATCCAAAACTAAGTAAAAACATGAATAAGAAGGTGTTTCAGCCACCATCTGACTTAAAGTTAACCTAAAATGGAAATGGGCTCCAATGGTCCCTAAAAACAAATAAAATAAAAGTGGGCTTTAATTACGTAATTCAAGCCTAAATAAAAATCCAGAATTATACATTTGACTTCGGCTCCAAAATCAACCACCCGCTTGTTCGAATTTGCCCTTCATGTCTTTATAACAATTGTATCTCTTTGAATCATCTGAAATATAAAACAAGAATGAGGAAAATCCGATGTCTGGTTCAAGAGTTATGGTAAAAATAGTGAAGCAATGTAAAACTGAAATTTTATTATTAAAAATGGCTAAAATATAATCAAAGGCCTAAAGCCCAAATAAGTACAAAATCCATTATTTATTAACTAAAGAGTCCTAAATTATTAATCAAAAGATAAAAAGAAGTATATGAAATATTCAATTATCGATCGTTCATACTTTACGGTCATGTAATATAACTATTATTTTTGTATTTTTGTTGATGTATTGTTGGAAGTTGAATTATTTTGTAGTGTTACATAACGGTTGTTTCTCAGGAAAGATCATTTTTGTCGTTCATACTTTACGGCCATTTAATATAACTATTATTTTTGTATTTTTGTTGATGTATGGTTGGAAGTTGAATCATTTTGTAGTGTTACATGACGGTTGTTTCAAAAGAGCTGTCAATTTTGTTACTAAATAAATGACGGTTATTAACTACAGCCGTTACTTTTGTGTTTTATTTCACGAATTCCACCTCACAATATATGACGATATGCATAATTAACCATTACTTTTAAGTATTATATATCCTTACGTGACTTGAGCCTCAACATACATAACGTTTATTAGTTGTAACCGTTATATATTAAGCCTTATAAATACGTAAATCTGTAGTAGTGTTGGTTCTTTTCTCTAACAAATTTCAATCTCATAGCCATAGTGCAGCAAATGATCGACAAATAATTCTCAATTACAACAAAGTGCAAACATATAAAGTTTATTCAAAAGGGAACTTCCATCAATATATATATATATAGGCATAAAATGCTTTCATTAATTTGTTAGAGGAGATGAACATGGGCATCGTGCAACTGTACTTGAGCCACGTGAAATAAATTTAAAGCAACAATAACCTATATCACAGGAAACAAAATGTTGGTTTAAATCCTAATTTTAATATATTTTATACCACCTAATTCATTTATTTTGGGGACTATTTTAGGCTAATTTAGAATTGTTAGATAATATTTGGATTGTTAACCAACTTTAGGAAATAATATAAATCTGAATTAATTATAAGATTATTGCGCTTAAATTATTAATATCCTGTTTGTTATCTTGTAATTAAATAATATTTCTTAATATATGATAGATCATGATTTTATCATATTAGAAGATCCTATGGTACAAAATTTTTCAGGGAAGTTGAAAGGAAATCTAATGGTGAAATTGGATTAGGCTTCTTAAATTTTAATGAGTTCAAGTTGGTACCCCAAAAAGTCCTCTCTTCCTCCCCCATTAATTAACCTAGCCACCAACTTCAAGGGTACGATGTTCGCCTCGCAAGTGCACGAGTTTCACAAGTAATAAAGTGATAAGTAAAGTATCATTCCCACGAGGATTTGTTTAACAAATTGGTCAAGCAAGAGGCTTAGTGAATTTAATCAAGTTGAGCTAGAACAAAGTTTTGATTTGGAATGAGAATGTTTAAAGACTATTTCTAAAACATAAAATTGATAAAGGCAATTGATTCTTTAACTTCAAGGATAATTGAGCCTAGGATTCTTTTTCCCCTTTTGCATTTCATAAAACTTGGTTAATTTCCTCTCTAATAGCATTTCAATACATATATGTGTTAGTCTAAGGTTCAAAAACACTTGACACGCTCTCTCGAGTCAAAATCAAGTTTCTCTTCTCATTAAGATGCACAATCTCTTGCTACAATTAATGAGAATCAATATTTAAGCAACAACCTTAATGTGACAATGCAAGATTAGTAAATATATCTCTATTTTACCAACAAACTATCCATTTATCAAGTGAACTTCAAGTCAAGCATGATTTCAATCAAGTTCTACACCTAGATTAGCTCTCTCAAGTCATAACCTAAGTGAATAAATCATCTAAATGGAGGCCAATCACTTAGAAGCATTAAGTCAAGGTTGAAATCAACACACACACACACACATTTGTCTACCAAAAGAAAGGAATATTCAAGTATTAATTCATACAAAGGGTCAAAAGAACTATAGAATGAAAGATTTAGCTACTCATGTTCAAATACAAAGAGATTCTGAGCAAAGATACTGAATACATGAAGAAGCTAAGAGGAGAAGAGGAGAAAAGAGGAAGAACCAAGATGAAATCCCCAAAATCTCTCTTAGGTTGTGCACCCAAGCCTCCAAGGTTGTCCAAATCTCTCTCCAAAGCTCTTCCCTTGTGTGCCTATTTGTTCCCTTGTGCCAAGAGTGTATTTTTTGGCCCTTCCCTTTAGGTTAAATAGGGGTTTTCTGCTTTTGAAATGAAAAACGTGCAACTGTACTTTCTATACTTTTTCACAACTTGCCGCAGCTAGTTTGTCACTTGCCACGGCCAGTACTTGCTATGGCCAATTTGTCACTTGCCATGGCCAGTTTGTCAACTTGCTGTGGCTAGTTCTTGCTACGGCCAGTTTGTCAACTTGTTGTGCCCAGTTGTACAGGTTCCTTCTAACTTTGCAACGCTTCACTTCTTTTATTTCTTTCCTTGTTTCTAGGTTCTTATAGAGCTTCAAAACTTGTCTCTATCCTCCTACAAAAGAGAGAGGATTTATCAATTCTCAGTTAAACCACAAACTCTATTGGATTGATTTGACAGAAACCTTAGTCACCTCAGGGTCATATCACAATTTACCACGAATTAAAATGCAATATAGTGCAAATAACTCAAGATCGTTCTCTTATCAAGGAGCCAATTTATTTTGAATTCCTATGTTAAACTAGGTGCTAAAAACATGATTAGAAAAGGGGTTTTGTAATTGGTTTTCTCTAACTTAAAATTCATTAAAAAAAAAAAGAGCAGTTTCTATTCTTTTTGGTATTTTTGGAAAATAATGAAAAATACTTTGGATTAAAAGGGATTAATGATGGATGTTTTTGGTAATGAAGAAGGTGGCTATCCTTGCTAAAATATATTTGGGAGTTCAAATTTCATTAAGTCTAAAAAAAAACCTCAAGATAACACTTGAGTCCAATAATTTCAATTAATAGTAGCTCCTACAAACATAGCAAACTATTACCTCTTGAAATATTGTTAAAACCCACTTAATGTGTAATTGAAATTGGGATGATGCAAATTGTTCTTCTCAATTAGAATGTTCTAACGAACCATTCAAGAGCTAAAATCAACTATGTTTACCATTCATAAACATGACACAACAAGCATAATTTAATCAAGCATTTAAAGAAATATGGAGATTTAAAAATCAAAATACATCATCCAATTAAAACCACATTAATCAATCCACATGAACAAATAACAAAGAATCCAAGTCTCACAACTACAAAATGATAAACCTAAACAAGGAAATCAAATTTATAATCTAAGCAAAAGATTGAATTAAAGAACTCCCTATTGAAGCACAAAAGCTCAAACCACAAATCTTCATCACCAAGAAGCAAAGGGTTTAGCCACTCATAGCAATCAGAGAACCCCACACAAACTGTGAAAATGAACTAGCCATGGAAAACTAGCTCGCCGGAATCTGGAAAATTCTCACCAGAGAATTCAAGAACTCGCCGGAAAATTCAATAACTCGTCAGAAAATTCAATTCTGATCTCTGGGCTCTCGGTTCTGCATCTGTCTATGAAGGTGAAGGAAGAATGAAAGAAAAATGCAGGTGGTGGCTGAATGTGTGAAGACAATGTGAAGGTCCAAGTGTCTCCCAATCCGAATGTTCAAGTCGTGAAAAATTCTCCTGGCAAGTCGCGGCCCTGTCTCCTCGAATAAATCAAGTCCCTGGTCTGCGTTTCTAGATGGTGGAGGTCATCGATGGTTCAGCGCTGAAGTTCCCCCATGTGAAGGCGTGAAGGTTTTTTTTCTTTTGTTCAAGATGATGCAGCTCGTTTTTACGGTTCGTCTTGAGGTTCCCCCGTAGAGTGTGACAAAGATGAAGCCCAGTGGTGAAGATGATGATGCCAGTTCCAGGTCCGACGTAGCTGAAGGTCATGAATCTGAGGCATGAATGAAGACGATCCGAGGTGTCCAGGTCGATTCGTGGTGTCCGAATGTGTGTGTGAATCCCCTGGTGAAGACGATGATCCAGAACCAGCCTCCTCCGTGTATGCATTAGCGGCCCCTTTTTTTTCTCCCAGCTCTCTTTCCTTCGCCTAGGTCGATCCTCCTCCCTCTGTCCGAATGTCACGATGATTCATCAAGGTCCCCCCAGTTCTGTCTTGTGCGGCGCTTTTCTCATTCTCTCGGGCTCCTCCGTTGCGTCTTCCAATTGAAGAATTCAAACCTAATCTCCAATCCACCAAAACGCTGAGTTTCAATAGGGACCTACCTGAAAAGATCAAAAGTTCTCAGCAAGGGACTTAAGTGCAAAGTTTAAAAGTTCTCAGTGAAGGACTAAATCGAAACTTTTGCAACTTGAATTCAAACTTTCATTTTTAAATTTGGTCTCATTTCTTCAAGTACCTACAATTTAAACCCATCAAACCAATATCAAATCTTCTCAGAAAAATAAATGATTAAGAGTAATTACAATTTATTTGACAATTTTGCCCTTTTTAATCCTAATTCAATGTATTTACTCTTAATATCAATTTATTACAAGAAACACATTTTAAGCTCAAAAACTATGACAAAATGCATTAAAAATCCCAATTTAATTATCAAAAATCATATAAAAATATGGTTCGATCAATTCCCCCACACTTAGACCTTTGTACTCCTGAACAAAGGTAATTGAATACACAATTCCAAGTCCAAATCACAAATGCATTCAAAAGATGAGCAATTTCATTATTAGATAGCAATGGATTTATTAATCAAATTCTTCAAGCCAACACCAGTGATAATCAAGCGATGTAAGGAAATTAGCTAACTACACAACTCAAAATATTAAAATGAAACACAAGAGAACTCTCAAGGTATTATTAGTGTTTCACTCATCTCACCTTATTGGAATAATTTCACTCTAGCCCACTTAATCCACAGCTTACCATAGGCTTGTAACAACTCTAACATCTCCACTGCTAATAGCAATTAATGAAATGAATCAAGAGGACTTAGAATGCTTGTAATGTTGGATGAAGGCTAGATGGAATGAATTAATTAGAAACTGAATAGTTGATATGCAAGTCAAAATTAGTGACCAAGTTCATAGCATCTAAATAACTTTACAAACTTTTGCCAATTTTTTTGCAAATCCATGAACAAATGCCTTCTTTTTTTTCAATCCAAATACTTTTCTATAATTTTTCTTTTCTTTTCAATACCTTTCTTTTCTTTTTTCTTTTTTTCAAAACTATACTCACTCTTTTTTTTTTCCTTTTCATATACATGGCATTTCAAATTATTGC
Source organism: Acacia melanoxylon (assembly GCA_019022615.1). Lineage (NCBI taxonomy): Eukaryota > Viridiplantae > Streptophyta > Magnoliopsida > Fabales > Fabaceae > Acacia > Acacia melanoxylon. Next base: position 9,893,822 of record JAFJYJ010000004.1, on the reverse strand, counting down.
TCAACTTTTATTGGCAATTCTCTTATGATTTTTAGAATACTATGAACACTATAAGTAATGACATGCATATAACATATGAATGGCTCAAAAGGGGTAAACAAATGGTAAATGAATGGTGGTTTGTGTTTGGGTGAAAATGGTTTAGAATTGAATGCCTCTTTCATTTTCATAACACTAATGCAAACACCGTTTTGAACAAGAGTTGAAACAAGTTCTAGACGGTGAAAAACTAAGTGAACATATACACATGAAAAGACATTAAGGCTCAAATATTCTTCCAACAAGGTTTTTCTCTAATGCTCACTCTAACACAATCAATTGCATAGTAGACTAACCACAAAACATCTACTTAACTATTCCAAGTGCTAACTTTACAAACACAACCAATCAAAACATTGCAATCAATTAAAACAATGCTCAACTCTTAAAAGCACTAATGATATCGAAATTCTTTCAAAAAAATAAGGAGTAAGCAAAAATCCAAATGTGGGTTCATTTCTCTTCCCATTCAATTGAAAAGCAAAATATGGTTTTAAAAAGTTGCCAAAACACTAGATCTCATGGAAGCTCAAAGAATTTCTCACAAATTTACACTTCCAAAGTGGCAAATGCGACCCTTTACCACTTAGGACATGTATTAAAGCAAGTCATTCTTGACAAATTTTCTAGTTTAAGGCATTTTTTCATTCAAAAACAACCAATTAATTGGGACTCAAAATGTATTTCCCTCCCCCACACTTAATCAACACATTGTCCTCAATGTAGAAAAGTCACTCTATTATTCTAACTTGTTCCTTAATGAAGTGGAAAGTTGTGAAGTCCAATTGCAATTGAAGCACAACACATCAACATCATATAAAGAGAGAAGAGAGAAGAAAAAAGCCAAAATAACAGAGAAAATTAGAATGAAGAGGCACAATGGTAATCAAGCAAGGTAGTGGCTAAGATGCAAAGCATACATTGGGAGTTCTTATTCTAATTACTAAACTATACTACTTCTACTTTTCTACTGAGATAGTCCCTCCCCCACACTTATTTCAAGCATTCAGAATCACAAATAAGTTAAACAATTCAAATCAGAAAATGTAAGTGAAGGAAAAAGACAACTTGGCCTCAAGGAGGCTTTCATGATGAATCACGGTAGAGCTTGAGGAGATTTCCATTGACTTGAAATTCCTTTCCAGTAGATTCATCAAGCAACTCTACCATGCCAAATGAATGCACTTTGGTGATAATGAAAGGGCCATACCATTTATCTTTAAGCTTCCCATCAAACAATTTGAATCGGGCCCTATATAGCAAGACCTGATCACCAACTTTGAAATCCTTTCTTATAATCTTCTTATCATGGAGTAGCTTGGTCTTTTCTTTGTAAATGCGGGAGCTCTCATAAGCTTCTAATCGCATTTCCTCAAGTTCTTGCATTTGTAACTTCCTTTCCAAACCAGCTTCTTCCATATCCATATTGCACATTTTCACAACCCAATAGGTTTTGTGCTCCAATTCTACCGAAATATGACATGCTTTACCATAGATAAGCCGGTAAGGAGACATTCCTATTAGTGTCTTGAAGGCAGTTCTATAAGCCCATAGTGTTTCCTCCAACCTTGAGCTCCAATCCTTTCTTGAAGGCTTGACTATCTTTTCTAATATGTGTTTGATCTCTCGGTTGGATACTTCTGCTTGCCCATTCGTCTGTGGATGATAAGGGGTGGACATTTTGTGAGTTACCCCAAGCTTAACAAGTAAGTTATCAATAACCTTATTGCAAAAATGGGTACCTCTATCACTCACTATAGCCATCGGTACTCCAAATCTACAAAAGATGTTAGACTTGAGAAACTTGGAAACCGTTTGGGTATCATCTTTCCTAGTGGGAATGGCTTCTACCCACCTAGAAAGGTAATCCACGGCTAAAAGGATGTAGGTAAAGCCAGATGATGGTGGAAAAGGACCCATAAAATTGATACCCCAAACATCAAATATCTCACAAAAGAGCATAGGTTGTTGTGGCATCTCATGTCGCTTACCTAACCCACCCAAACCTTTGGCATTTATCACATGCCTTACAATACAAATATGCATCCTTAAACAGGGTAGGCCAGTAAAACCCGGCATCTAACACTTTCCTAGAGGTCTTATGAGCACTAAAATGTCCACCACAAACCATTGAATGGCAAGCAAAAAGTATGTCCTTAGTCTCGGTCTCTGAAATACACCTCCTGATAACTTGATCATTGCATAGACTCCACAGATAGGGCTCATCCCAAATGTAGTGCTCATCTTCTCGTTTAAGTTTTTTAGCCTAAAAAGAAGACATATGCTCAGGAATGAGACTGGTCACAATATAATTCACTAGATCAGCAAACCAAGGAACATAGAGAGATATAGACATAAGAGATGCATCAAAGAAATCATCACAAATAAGGTCAGAGTCAAGTACTCCCCTAGTACAATCCGGTAGTCTACTCAGGTGATCTTCTACAAGATTCACAGTTCTAGGCCTATCCTTAATGCTTATATCGAACTCTTGTAGCAAAAGCATCCACCTAGTAAGCCTTGGTTTGGATTGAGGCTTAGTGAAGAGAAACTTCACAGCCGCATGATTTGTATACACCACCACTTTAGAGTTGATTAGATATTGCCGAAACTTATCTAATGCAAATATGACAGCAAAAAGTTCTTTTTCTGTGGTCGTGTAATTCTTTTGTGCACTATTCAAAGTTTTGGATGCATAAGCAATCACATGAGATAACTTGCTATGCTTTTGTCCTAGCATGACCCCCACAGTAGAATTGGAGGCATCACATGCTAGTTCAAAAGGCAAGGTCCAATCTGGCGCATTTAAAATAGGAGGAGATATCAAGTGTGCTTTTAACTCATCAAATGCTTGTTTGCAAGAAGTATCAAAGACAAAATCAACATCTTTTTGCAATAGTTTAGATAAAGGTAGAGCTATCTTGCTAAAATCTTTTATGAATCTCCGGTAAAAATCCACATGCCCTAAGAAAGAACGAAGTGTTTTAATATTAGTGGGGTAGGGCAACGAGGAAATCACCTGAATTTTAGCTCTATCAACCTCAATACCCTTGCTAGATATCAAGTGACCAAGTACTATTCCATGATCAACCATGAAATGGCACTTCTCATAATTCAAAACCAAATTTTTCTCAATGCATCTAGCAAGAACATTGTCCAAACTATCTAAACAAGCATCAAACGAATTGCCATACACTGTAAAATCATCCATAAAAACTTCCATGCAATTTTCAAGAAAATCAAAGAATAGTGACATCATGCAACGTTGGAAAGTGCCAGGTGCATTGCACAACCCGAATGGCATTCTCCTATAAGCATAGGTACCAAATGGACAAGTAAAAGTGGTCTTTTCCTAATCTTCAGAAGCTAGTGGGATTTGGAAATATCCTGAATAACCATCTAGGAAACAATAGTGGCTCTTACCCGCCAACCTTTCAAGCATCTTATCTATGAAGGGTAAGGGAAAGTGATCTTTCCTAGATGCTTCATTCAATTTCCTATAGTCTATGCACACTCTCCAAGCATTTTGCACCCTAGTAGGTATCAACTCATCATTTTCATTTTTTACCACAGTTATCCCACTCTTCTTAGGCACTACATGCACCGGACTAACCCACTCACTATCAGAAATTGGGTATATGATACCTGCACTCAATAGCTTGGTCACTTCTTTCTTAACCACATCTAGAATTAGGGGTTGAGTCTCCTTTAAGGTTGCCTAAGAGGTTTGGATTCCTCATGCAAAAGGATCCTATGGGTACAAACAGCTGGACTAATCCCAGGAATGTCAGCTAAAGTCCAACCTAGAGCCTTTCTATTTCTACTCAAAACATCAAGCAATCTCTCCTCCTCACTCACGAGACAAAGAATTTGAAATAATAACGGGTAATTTTCCATCGGCGAAGGAAAGCATATTTCAAATTAGAGGGGAGAGGCTTAAGCTCTAAATCAGGAGGTTGAACAATAGAGGGAATTAGTCTAGGAAGATCAAGGGTAGTAGAAATACTCCCCTTTGCAAGCTTAGGAGGTGCATGACTTGTGCTAAGCTCTATGGACTCTACCACTTGTTCATTGGTCTTCCCAAGTGTTGAACCAACACTAGGTTGGCTTACAGCAGCAACAGGCTTGGGGAAAGTAGTCTCCTTCATACCTACTTCACAAGGAGTGATTAGCTCATTCAAAAATCTCAAGGTATGCGGAGTGATCTTAGTTCTATGATTAAGCAATGAGTTAGAAGGTGGCCCTTTAACCACATTGTGTTCAGGTCCAAACTAAGTCACATGAGAGGATGTCTTCGTCGGTGTAAAGGCTATCCCCTTGGAGAACAAATCATCCAAGTCTTGGCTACCGAATTCAAAATCAGCTTCCTCTACCAGTTTGTGACCTGAAACATTGACAAAAACACCTTCCTCACAAGCATCATCACCGAATCTTTGAATCATTGGAAGAATTAAGCTCTAACGAACTAAGAGAAGTAAGAGAAAAATCATCAAGGGATGATAACCAACAATCAACCATCGATGAGTCGAGGTTTGAAATCTCACTCCCAGGTGAATAAAAATTATCAACAGAAGAGGAGGGAAATTTATCACATGAATCCAATGAAATTCCACATTCAAGATTACAATTATCAGTGTGCAAATTGAGCTCATGTTCATCAACCAAATCCTCTATAGCAAAGTCAATTGAATTCACACCTAATAAAGAGTAATCTTCAGAAGGATGCTTCATGGCTTCATACATGTTAAAACTCAGCTTATTGTTACCCACTTCCATAGTGATTGAACCATCTCTCATGTCTATAAAGGTACCAGCTGTTCTCATAAAGGGTCTCCCTAAACTAAGGGTGCATTCACTAGACTCATGAGACATATCCATCACATAGAAGTCAGTAGGGAAAACCAATCCGAATGTTCAAGTCGTGAAAAATTCTCCTGGAAAGTCGCGGCCCTGTCTCCTCGAATGAATCAGGTCCCTGGTCTGCGTTTCTGGATGGTGGAGGTCATCGATGGTTCAGCGCTGAAGTTCCCCCATGTGAAGGCGTGAAGGTTTTTTTCTTTTGTTCAAGACGATGCATCTCTGTTTTCTGGTTCAGTGCTGAAGTTCCCCCAGCCGAGTGTGACAGCGTGAAGCCCAGTGGTGAAGACGATGATGCCAGCTCCAGGTCCGACGTAGCTGAAGGTCATGAATCTGAGGCGTGAATGAAGACGATCCGACGTGTGAAGGTCGATGCGTGGTGTCCGAATGTGTGTGTGAATCCCCTGGTGAAGACGATGATCCAGAACCAGCCTCCTCCGTGTATGCGTTAGCAACCCCTTTTTTTACTCCCAGCTCTCTTTCCCTCAGCTAGGTCGATCCTCCTCCCTCTGTCCGAATGTCACGATGATTCATCAAGGTCCCCTCAGCTCTGTCTTGTGTGGCGCTTTTCTCATTCTCTCGGGCTCCTCCGCTGCGTCTTCCAATTGAAGAATTCAAACCTAATCTCCAATCCACCAAAACGCTGAGTTTCAATAGGGACCTACCTGAAAAGATCAAAAGTTCTCAGCAAGGGACTTAAGTGCAAAGTTTAAAAGTTCTCAGTGAAGGACTAAATCGAAACTTTTGCAACTTGAATTCAATCTTTCATTTTCAAATTTGGTCACATTTCTTCAAGTACCTACAATTTAAACCCATCAAGCCAATATCAAATCTTCTCGAAAAAATAAATGACTAAGAGTAATTACAATTTATTTGACAATTTTGCCCTTTTTAATCCTAATTCAATGTATTTACTCTTAATATCAATTTATCACAAGAAACACATTTTAAGCTCAAAAACTATGACAAAATGCATTAAGAATCCTAATTTAATTATCAAAAATCATATAAAAATATGGTTCGATCAAGGATATAACAAGAATTTCTTTGATTTTTGCATGACACTTTGATATGCACATTTTCTTCTATACACTTCATTTCATATGCACATTTTGAACCAAAAATAGGTAAAAAGAGTGAGAAAATATGCTGGAATGTAGTCAATTTCTAAGAGTTAACATACGCTCTCATTGAGAGCCGAGAGACGGACACGAGTGACACAGGCACGTGGAGAGGAGAGACCGAGCCGCAGATTAATCAACGCACACCTTAGATGGTTTTGGATTCATCATTGAATCAACAATTGCGGAAGTCCATGCGTCAAGTCATAAGCCATTAAATCACACCGTTTTGATCTCATCCTTCATTTATATCTCCAATGTCCGTGACTTGTTCTAAGATGTTTGGAGAGGAGAATATCATGGCAGCTTAAGCTCTTATGGGAGACAACTTGGGAGGAGCATGGAGGAAACTAGGGTCTAAAACTTACATTTGAAGATCACACGGGAGTGTTGTTCTTTTTATCTTTTTAATTCAAGATTTGAGATAATTTAGTTTTAAAGGATTTCAAGTTGGGTTAATTGAGAACAATCTAGTTTTAGATTATAAACATATTTCTTTTGGATTAGATTGATAATTTGAAGTTTTTAAGCTTAAGACAATTGCTGGATTTTTGTTTGCAACGTTTAGATTGTCAATTGAATTAATAATTGAGTTTTCGTTATTAATTCAATTGTCAATTTGATTTATCATCTTAATTGTTTAACTATGTTGATAAATTGTCTAGTTGTTCAATTGAATAATTGTAAACGAAATTTCTAAAATTATTTTGAAATTAAATGTGATTGGTTTCTAATGAGATTAATTAGCCACCGCTTATTTTATTATGAGTTTTCTAGTGGATTAAGTGTTATTGAACTTGAGGATTTCTCATGTTTCAATTAGGCAATTAAATTCATTAATTCCTATATTTCATTAATCTTTCTTTGGTCTAATTAATTAATTTGGGCTAAGAAAGTTAACTCCATGTAAATCCTAAGTTGTTCCCTTCTCCATACTTGAAGTAAACCATTTTATCTTTTCTTATTTGTTAGTAATTTCTTTTCTTAGGATTTTAGTTCTCTTTTCATAATAACCCCCCAGAATTGTATTTGCATCTAGATTAGTTCCATTCTCATATAAGTTTTGGAGTCATTTTCATCTTGCATTTAATTAGTTTAGTTTAGTTTCATTTCATTGCAATTTTTATCACCTAAATTCAACCTAAAGAAAAAAAATCACATATTGCTCCTTGAGAGAATGACATAGGTTAGCCATAAACTGCATAATTAATTAGGACCTAGTTTAATTGATTACTTTAGCGATAAAAGTAACGCATCACTTATATATAAGAGCCAAGGGATTAGTCACGAATTTGGTTTATTGTATTGAAAAGACGAAAAGGAGGACATGTGTTGTACTGATCTTAAAATACAACAAAGCATATGAACCATGACATGGTCGAAGATTAATTTCTAGCAATCGATATAATTCCTTAATTAGAACAAACCCAAAAACACAAACGATGAACCATGTGAATGTCATTGTGAGAGTCCTAATCAAACAATCAACGTGTCCCTAACCCTCCATGTGATGAGGAAAGTTTACCCCATGGTTTGTGGATGAATGGATTTTTCGTCTTTAGCCTTAGGGTCCACAATCAAAAATAACCAAGGATTGCGTATAGGCAAACCTAGGATCGTTCTCTCTCTCTAGGAGCCTTTTATTGAATCCTAAGTAATCTAAATACAAATTCAATTAAAACAAGGGGAAAAATAGGTTTTGGATTTTCAAATTAATAAAGTAAAATAAGAATGCAATTAAATTAAATCCTAAACTATTATTTTTGGTATTTTCTTTATAAAATGGAATGGAGTATGAAATGTATATTGGATGCTCTTGGAAATGGAATAGTGACAATCACAGTTCAATTAAATATAGGAGTAAATTTCATTAAGTCTAGATGAAAAAAAACCCCAAGATACCACTTGAATCCAATATTTTCAATTAATAGTAGCTCCTACTACCGTAGCAAACTACTATCTCTTGAGATATTGTTTAAAACCACTTAGTGTGTGATTAGGATTAAATTAATGTAGCTTGCTTCCTCTTGACAAGAATGCGATACCACGCCACTCAATTAATCCAATTCAATCATACTATCTAACAATACCACGTAGAAAGCACAATTTCACTGAATCAATAAGGAAAATACAAATTTATAAATCCAACAAGCTACCAAAATTAAATCCAATCACAAATGTTTAATTCACAGAGAAGTCCAAACGGCAACAACTCAGTCTCAAGCATAAAATGATATTCTTAGAACTAGGAAATCATAGAACACAAATGAGAAAATAAATCAAACTAAAAACTCCCCTAATTGTAGCTCCAAAAAAACTCCAGCCACTTTCCATCTTCCAAGAGGCAACAAACTCAGCCACGCAGCATCAGCAATTATCACCAAAGAATAGTAATGGTGTGTGAGAATGGAAAAAAATGACGCAGCTGGAAATCACAGAGAAGAGAGAATGGTCAACGATGGTGGCTGAGTGAGGGAATGGTGGTGAATGAAGGATGAAAAATGACGGTGATGAGGATGAGGCTAAGTGAATGTCGGATCGAAGAAGAAGGGAGGATGAGTGAAGGGAGATCGAAGCTCCAAGGTTGAAGACGATAGCTCCCAGCGTTCAAGTCCGTCTGGTTAAAGAAGGAGGTGGTGGTTGGTGTTGATGATGGAGGGAGGTTGGGTGCTCGCCGGCGACAGAGGGAGGTGGTGAAGCCGCCGGCGAGAGTGAAGGGCGAAGGTGTGGGCGTGAAGACGATGATTCCCGAATGCGTGCTCTGTGTGTGAATCCGGAATCCCTCGTTCGCGGCGCTGGTTTTCTTCCCTTTATTAAATCTGTCGGGGCTCCTCTTCATTCCCCTAGCTCCACCAAATCAGACCTAGCCCCCCTCTCCTTTAGTCAAAACGCAAGCCTTCCCTTGGTCAAAACTTGCGTTTTGACCAAGGGACTTAAATGCAAGACTTGAAAAGTTTGCAAAGGGACTTAAGTAAAATATTTTAAATGTTTCTGGGCAGAATGAAATTCATAATAAATTTGGGGCTTTTCTGTAATTTGTCTCTGGTCCCTTCTCTTCAGTGATTTGCAATTCCCAGAAATTGTAGGGCCCTTTCTTGTAATTTTCCCCAGTCCTCAAAAATATTAATTTTGACCCAATTGACATTTTTTTTCCAAATTCTTCAATTTTCTTCTAAAACACCTACAATGCAAAATTAAGCATAAGGTAGCATTAAATGTCCAAGAAATCATTTGCATGAATAATTAATAAATTTTGACAATTTTGCCCCTAATTTCACTTAATTCAGTACAAATGTCCCTAACTCAAATTTGTGCTTAATCATACCATAATTGTAACACCCCAAGATATACCAACATTTATCAGAGTTGTAACGCACAGCTTAATGAGCATAAACGTTCTAGCATAGTATTATTGATATTAAGATCTGATTACATAACTAAAAATCCAACATAGTTATACAAATACCTTTTAAAATTCTAAAGTAGGCTATTTAAAATAACCTACATCACCTCTTGCTCAGCTAATCTCCATCTTCTTGTCCTGGGAGTCATGTCCGTTATACTATACATATCATAGGTAGCAACAAATACTGGGACCCCGAAGGTTCCCAGAGTAACAGGTTAATCTCACATTCAAAGTATAATACAGTATATGACAGTTAACCATTACTTATACATTCAACACATACAGCACAATCAATTCATTCAATACATATATATATATATATATATATATATATATATATATATATATATATATATATATATATATATATATATATATATATACGAATGGTAAAAACAATCATATAAAGACATACAAAGAATGTAAGATTAGAGTTACTACCTGGTCACTTTATCAATCCTTGCTATAGCTCCCCAACACTTAAAGTCATTCTGGACAATTGTCAAGCCCTATAAATATACATTTATAGACTCATGGATTATTACTTATCCAAGTTCTTTATTTTCTTATTCTCGAATAATTTCTAAAAAGCTAGGAGAATTTTCAATTCACTTTGAAAATTCATATTTAATTGCACAAAACCCCAATTGGTGTGCTTCCAAAAATCACGTATCCTTTGGTAAGTCTATTTTTAGGTTTAAAAAAAAAACATTTCACTGTCAAATATACATACACTATTCCCAGAATTTTCATTCATCTTCACTGTTCCAGAAAAACGTTCAGATTTAACGGTCAACTTTAAAAATCCATATCTGGAGTTATACATGTCCGATTCAGGTGGTTCAAAATCCTATGAACTCCTTATTAAGTCTAGTTTCTGTGAAAATTGGTTCCAGAATTTAAACATACTCCAATTTTTCCCAGTTTTCAAAAACGTGAACTCTGTCCAGAAAACATTTCAGAAAATGCTGTAAATTTCATACTTAAATTCAACAATGCATAATAAATTCTATAGAAGTCTGATTATGATGGTTCGAATTTCTATCCGAAGCTCCTTAAATATAGTTTAAGTGAAACATAATTACCAAACCAATTAGTGGCTGTATAATTCCCAGAAATTCGAATAATGAACGCCACTTAAATTTGGAAATAGGATTTTCCAGTGTTTCTAAACAAACTTAGAAAAATCATAACTTGAGTTCTAGACGTCGGATTAATATGTTCTAGTACTTATTTTAAAGCTTAAGAAGTGTACTTTCTTCTTACCGAATTTCATAGTCAGCGAGCTCGTTTGCTTGATCAAAACCTTGAATGAAACTGACTAACTTCTCATCATTCTCCAAAAATCAGCTTACATGTACGTTTCAAACACTCTTCTTCATTTTCTTCAATGGCTCCCTTCTTTTCAACTCACTCTCTACTCTCATTCTCTCTCTTACTCCCTCAGACTTACTCTTTTTTTTTGTTCAACCTTGGCAACCGAATTGATTAATCGGAGAAGTATATGTGTTTATCATTGGCGTGAGAGAGATAAAGAGATGATTGCAAGTATTGAGGGAGTCCCGTGAATAAACAAGAAATGTAATGTAAGGGGGTGGATTCCATGCTTCCAATAAAATATAGAGAGTGGGAGACAAATTGGTTGCTAGTGGAACACATAATTCAAAATGAGGGGTATAAGTGTGTTGTCGACTTGCTCAACATTTAATCACGGAAGATAATTGAGAATGTGGGGTTGTGTTGGATGATAATGGGTGTGGGTGTGGTGTCCGTTTGTGAAACAATGAAGAGTGGAAGAGTGTTCACATTGTAGAATAAAATATAATAAAGAATCAAATTGACATATGGGTTACCTAATATGTCTCTCTATTATGCGCTCAATGATACTAAAGAGAGATAAGGAGTCATCCATTGTTAATTAGGTGCAGATGTGAGTCACGTTTCCCGTCACCTTATGATAATTAGGAGGATAATATGTAGACATGTGCATGATAGTGAGAAAGTGGAGAATTGGTGGGGAATATTAAATAAGACCATTGTGAATAAAAACAAAAGAGTAAATGCTTGGTTGCCCCATATGTCTCTCCAATGCTCTAATCAATATTAGAGATAAGAGATGTATACGTGTGCTATCTTTCACCCAATAAAATATTAATAGTGAACATGTTTGTTCCAATAAAATAATATAGTGTGTTCCATGCATATTATATATTCTATGGCTCACTACCTTGCTCATATTCACAATATGAACCCTTTTCGTGATTAGCTGCAAGCATAAATACCTTGAAACTAAAACCTTAATATCCTATAAGGATTTTTCTTCTCAATTAGCTTCAACAAGCCATAAAATATTAACTCCAAATTTTATAGTCCATTATTTATTTTTCAATTATTTCTCCTTGTATTTATTCTTGTTCCCAAAAATTCCAAGGAAAATAGGCCTTAAATTCCAAATAATATCTTTAACACTATTTTGGCCCAGTTTTCATAATTAGTCTCCTTAAAATACAATTTCATAATTTTTCCCAAAATTAAAGTCCAAAATAATTTTAGTATTTATCTCAAGCTTTTCTCATAATAAGCTCAAGACTTTGGACTTTTACCGGCTTAGTAGCCTATTCATCTCAATGTTATTTCTAAATCCCTTATCCCAAAATTTGGGATGTTACAATAATGCCCAAGAAAATGCATTAAAAATCCCCATTTGATTATGAAAAATCATATAAAAATATGGTTTGATCAGTGTTATGAGTCCCACATCGGGAAGCCAAGCTCTTAGAGTAAGGTTTATAAGTCCATTGGGTTCTCCCTCCTCATAGGCTAGCTTTTGGGGATTGGGCTCTCCCTTTGGGCTTGTGTTCATTACATTGGTGCTTTCATTGAGAGTCCGATGTTCACGGAAAGGGCTACCCACGGAGGGTTCTAACCGGCAAGGCCGAGTGAAGTGCTGTGGAGTGAAGCCGCCGAGGACGTCGGCTCTTGAGGGGGTGACTATGTTATGAGTCTCACATCGGGAAGCCAAGCTCTTAGAGTAAGGTTTATAAGTCCATTGGGTTCTCCCTCCTCATAGGCTAGCTTTTGGGGATTGGGCTCTCCCTTTGGGCTTGTGTTCATTACAGTTTGACCCGGCAATTACTGCATCGATCTAAGATTCCTCTCAGATACTTCCAAATTTCAATCTCCAATAATTAGAACTATCTTTCTTTTTTTCCCTTTTTTCAGTGTTGGTATCTCTACATATATCTATTAGAGATAGGAAGATTTTCATATACCATTTCATATGTTCACAACTTTTATATATATATATATATAGCTTCGTACGTTCACTGCGATGTCACAAAATAGAATTAATCCGATGCTGAAACTGCTGTGATAGAAATTTGACATAATGGTTAACAATGCTGCCATAATTGACTAAGCTAATAAACCAAACAATCTTGACAATGAAGTAAGCGAATTCGAACGGGTTCTATTAAATGATACTTACGTAAATCTTAATACAACCAGACCATAAAGATACTGAAATATTCTTGCGGGACAACAACATGCACCCCGATGACTTAAGAACTAAATATCCCAAATTACTAACATGGTTTAATTGTGTATGGAAAAACGAACATGGTTTAAATTATTTCATTTGATTATAATTCACTAATATCTTCTCTCTTTTTTCACAGATAAAAAGCTCTTGATTTGGATGTGCTCCATTCTACAGCTTGCTGCCGAGTATGTTTGATCTGTGAGGAAGTTTCAGACACTCCCAATTCTCATCCTCAACCTTTGCGAAGAATTGATTTACCATTTCTTCCGTAACCACCTCTAACTTTGGAGGATCCCACTAATCAACAGACACAATTAATGATGTCATATTGAGAGAGAGAGAGAGAGAGAGAGAGAGATCAGATGTCATACCATAGCCTTGTTGTCTTTATCAAATAGCTTAGCCCTTGAACCCTGTTAAGTGCAAAACCACAAAATCTTATAAACCAAGAACAAGAAAATCAAAGCTAGCTTTATATATAATTTGTTCCAGGGCTGACCTCGTAGAAATCGTTGCTGACAGTTCTTCGGAAGAAATGGGAGGCAATATTGTAATCCCGAGAAAGGCATTGTTCAATGCTTTGCACTCTCCCTTCTCTCAACTAATTAATCACATTAATTCAATTTAAGTCACTCCATTAACTTGTAATTTTGAATGTAATAATATACAAACATATTGACATATATGCTTACTGATCTAAGCCATATCTTGAGGCTTGTAGGACAAGATGCACGCAAGTAATTTAATGCATCTCCAATCCACTTTTCTCCTCCTTCAACTTCCATTTCCTTTTCCTACGAAAATTATTATCATACTCAAACAATATTTTATTCTTGTCTCAGAATTCCCGATTTCTATTTTTATTTCTAGGATTGAGAAATGAACATCAAATTCTGCTATGCGTACCAAGGATAGAACAATTTCCTCAACAGTTCCTTTTGAAAAGCATTTGTTGATTGTGTCCAGTCTGTTCAATTTGTCAGAATAATTTTTCCTTTTAAGACTGATGATTGTGTCTTATGAGTATATGTACCATCACATTTGATATAGTAAACTTGTTGGGAAAAAATTACTTTTATCCCACTTATTAGGAAATTGGAGGTATAAACAGATGAAGAACAATAATTTATTATAAGAGAAAACTTAAATAAAAATACACAAATGTATTTATCTCGCACACTATTTTTTTTTGTCTCACACAAAAACTCTTATATTTTTCTCACAAGATAATTCTCTCACTTTTCTCTAACATAGTGCTACGGCACTATTTCTATCTCATATCTCTCTTCTCTCTTTTCTTCTAATTCTATTCTTTCTCAGATACATATCTATGCAATACAAGACACACATATATATAGACTTATTATACCGCCTAATATAAATAAAATATTATTTCTTTATGCCGACACTTTGCTTCTTCGTTGCATCTAGTAGTCTCTAGGATATTCCATATTTTTCAGCCTATTCAGCCATCATCTTTGACTTTCATGAACTTTTCTTGTAGCTTCCTGTTTGTTCGTGTTACTTCATTTATTTATAGCAACCAACTTTGACTTTGTCTCCCTTTACATAATTTACAAACACTTTTCCTTCTATCTTCAACTTGCAGCATTATTTCCTTCGTACCTAAGCTTGTAATTTTTTATTCTTTCTTATCAGCATATTCTGCAACTTTCTTGTTTCTTCTATTTCCTCATGTTTGAGAAACATAGCCGGATAGTTCTACAAACTTCTAGCTTGGCGGTGGATTAAAGAAAACATTAAATTGAGTTTGATTTCTAACAAAACTAACAAGAATTTATCAGCTTTTTTTTTCGGGGGGCAAAAACATATGAATTCATTCATGGCAAGTATTCATCAGTTAAGAAACAGAATAACCACAAAATTACCTCTTCAAGGGGCTATCTTCCTTAAGATAAGCTATTTCACAAAATTTATCAATCAATGCATTAATTGTTGAGATATCAGAAGTTGTCACAGACCGTAGGGCATTTTCCAGCAAATTTAGCTTCTGTTGCTCGGAGGAATTAAAAGTGATGTGAGTTTTACTTGTTAATATCTTATAATGTCACAATTAATGTTATATATGTATACGTACCTTGGAAGGGACAAAATGAGTCGCTAGGCTACATTTAACCATTTCTTCTCCATTCAAACGTCTTCCTGTTAACCCTAGGTACTCCCCTGTACATGCATGTCAATTATTAGAGAATCAAAATAAGTATCGCGAGTAAAATAGATTGTGTTAATTTGGGTTGTCTTTATATTAAAATAGCTTTAGCTATTTGATAGGAGGAGACTTCTTCATAGTCCAATATTAAACAATGTGAGACTTCTTTTTATTCTATTATTAAATTGCACAGTTTTTGAAATCAAATTGGGTTCTCAAACAAAAACAATTAATTTTTGTTTTTTAATATAGTAATAGACAATCAACACCATGAAGGAAAAAGATCTTAGAGAAAGAAGAACAAAAACTAAGCAAGTCCCAAATAGCTTGGTATAAAGGACACGAGGAGAATGTCAGTTAAACTTGATATTGTAAATGGTGGGTAAATAATTAATGTTGTAGAGAATAAGAATGACAATATAATGTATATTTGCTTGTATAGTTGTTATTAGAATATTTTTATATATGGAATTGTCCAAATTAAATGATGATTATGTAATATATTAGAATATTACCAAAATAGCCATGAAGCCTCGAGAGAAAGTATGAAGCACCCACATCTGGAAAAAGTTCAATTGATGCTTCTGGCATGGGAAACACCTTTAGTAAATGAATGATACAGCATTAGTCTAATGACCACAATATAAATACCCATTTACTATAACTAGTTACTAGTTATTAATTACTGATATGTACAAATAGCTAATCGAAGTTGTGTACAATTCAAAAGAAATTATGAAGCCCATTTACACTATTTGACTAGTTTTTCTGAAACCTCAATCAATCGTGATTTCAATTCCATGCGGCACTTTTAGCATAAGTGAAACTTCAGCAGCGATAATTTCTCCTACCTACCTGGCCTCATGCTCCCTTCATTTTCATTTATTTTTTATTTAATATATGATGTATTTTATTTAGAATTTGTACTTCAAATAAATTCTTAAACTATTTTTAATAATAATAAATATTCATATCATTTATTAAATTATATTTACAAATAATTATTATTAAATATAATTTTTGAAATATGAACATCTTTATAAAATTCAAACCAGCTTCTTGGTAATTATATATCTGTGAGTAATTTCAATAAATGAAATCCAAAGATAATCACATTTCTCAAAGCCACTTATACAAAAAATATCCAAAACGTCACTTTTAATTAATATCGCTTATAAAAATGACAATAACCTGAAATCACATGTATTTACTGCTAATCTAAATAGCCACTAGGTCTATCACTTTTAACTATTTAACTGGAATCAGCATAAGTTACTTAAAACAATAAAACTGTCTTAAAATTGAATCATCTTTTTATATTTGATTCTCACAATTATTATCGCTAAATAGTATCATAATACATTGCAATATGGTAAGAAGGTTTTTAAAAAATAACTCATTAAAATACTGCAATAAAACGATAATAGAGGATTAAATAACATATATTAAGAGTTATGACATAATTCTTAAAACATATCTAATATATAAGATTGAAGGGAGTATGAGAGAAGAAGAAAAGATTATACATACAGTTGTTTCAGTGACAACTCTAAAATTTGTGTTCATAGATAGGCCAGCGCCTCCTCCCATGACCACTCCATTAATGAGAGACACCTTCATATTATTTATTAAACAATTAAATTTCTCTTTCATATGATTAGAATTTAGAAATTAATATATATAATGGGGTACCAGCAAGCTCACCACTGGCTTTTTGTAGGTTGCTATCAAATGGTCCAATGTAAGTTGTCTCTTGTAAAAGCTTGCGGGATAAGTCCAGTGTCCTATTTCCAATCACCATTATTTTAAGCATAAACATCTTTAAAGTTTGAAGATTAATCACACTCAGACACAAAAATATATGTTGAACTTAAACATCGTAGCTACCTGCAATTGAAGAAGTAATTACTGATATGACATCACCACCAGCACAGAAAGCTTTTCCATTAGCCTGTATTAAATAAGAACATAAATCGTTTGCGTATAATTATATCTTTTAATATAGATACGAGGCACACACACACATACATCAGTACGATATTAAGAATATAATTTAATTAAGAAACGTCTGTAAATGTCATAGACTCATAAATCCCACTTGCAGGATTATATATGCTCGTACTTCTATTTTTCTAATTCTTCAATTACACCAGCATCAGAAATTTATTTAAATTAAATGTTCAAATGCTTATTTACTTTTAAGATTATGAGTTTTATTGAAGGGTCATTCTCATATAAGGTCAATCTCTTCTTCATCTGATTTATCTGCAAAAATAGAGAGAAAACGTTAAGAAAAAATAGATGAGAATTAGCTAACAGAAGCAAACTCGACTAACCATTTCGTGATTGAGACTGTTTAGCTTTTGAGGCCTGTTTAGTATCACTTCCTTCACACAAGAATTTCCTGCAAAAAGTACCTACACGACATAAAATATGTATCAATTATTATTCAACCTCTAGAAAAATATGAGATAAACATCTTATTTGCCTATTCTGGTATTTATAAAAGACAATAATGGAGGAGTAAAAATTACAAAATGTTTCAAAAAATTAAGATAATTGATATATCTCTTAAAAATATAAAATTGTTTCTTGCTCCAATCTCTTCATATCACAAATGAAGGAAATGAAAATGTTAAAGTAGGTGCATGTTGTTGATTCCCTGTATTTAAATTTATTACTACCTCGGTTCTTAAATAAGATTACAAATGGATCTGAGGTAGTATTTTTTTTTCTTACTTCTCAAACTATTCATATAATTAGATTTGTGTACGATATATAAGCTACTTTGATAGTATTCCAATATAAATGATTAAAAGGGGTACATTTTAGAAAAAAAACTAGCACACATTTTCTTACAGATGACTAACTTTCTTAATTTTCTCAATATGTGTGAATTAATTAACTAGCTCCTATATTTAAGATCAAAAAAAGTAGTACCTCCTATCCTTAATGTAAGAGAATGAATAATTTATGGATGTTAAGAAAATTAGTTAAATTAGTTTTTTATAATAAATAGGTGTTGGTTTTGCTAAAATACCCTTTTTAATTATGTGTATTATAGAACCACCCCTTTATAGAAATTCCCTTAATATATGTAATCAATAAAGATATTCTGAAACAAAAATTATAAATTTAGGAGACATAGTGAATTAGGATCTTATATTTTATTTAAGACTAAGATAAACTCTTTCTCTAAATCTTATATGAGAGACCGAAGAGGGTGCCTTTAATCTCCTCATCCCCCCCACTACCCCCCCGGGGGGCGGGGCCACGGCAGATCTCTAGTAAGGGACCAAGCCTCTTGCCTCCCAAATCTCTTTGTGCAAAGACTGGCCTGGCAACCAGTTGGTGTAAGAGTAAATGGACGAGGGCATATATAATGTAAAGCTTGCTACCTATATAATCTACGAGTAGTTTCCAAAAAGCTTTGGGGTAAGAGAGTGATAAAAGGCGCTTGTTAAAGCTACATGCCTATTGCCAATAAAGGTTAGACCAGTGAGCAAGTAGTTGAATCATAACTTATAAGATCATGAGTTCAAATCCCGCTGCCAATATAAAAACTTTGTTGGGGGCAATTTGTGAGTATCACCTCTGTAACCACACTCTAAGCTTGGAGGTATGCTCTGGCCTTGATAAGCACCCGGGACCCAACTCATCTAAAGTTTTTCAATAAAAAAAAATAAAAAAACTACACTGCTATTTATAAGCTATAAAAACATAGGTATTTCAGGTTTTATACAAATATACGGGTTTTAAAAAAAAAAAAAAAGGAAAATAGCATGTATGATATGTAAATGTAAAAAGGGAAAATAGAAACAACATATTTAGAAGTTTATCAAAAAAAAGAACTTCACAGGAAGAAAATGATACCTGGTTTGTTTCTCTCAGAAAGCTTAAAGTCAAAGCCATGCTTCGGAAAATGAATGACTCACAAATTTTAAATTAATTAGAGCGAACGAGAAAGTGCACAACTTATACAAATTCTCACGTAATGACATGGTTGGGAATTATGTATATACTCCCTCCGATCCTAATTATAGGAACTATTTACCAGAATTTGAAGAGATTAAGAAAAGAAGTTAAATTAGTTAATTATAATTATTTTCTGAAAATACCCCTACTTAAAATTGAAAATTACATCAAGGCAGAAATTGATACCTGGTTTGTTTCTCTCACAAAGCTTAGAGTCAAAGCCATATTTCAGAAAATCTGTGACTCACAAGTTCTCAATTAAAAGTGAAGAAGAAAGTGCTGAACCCTAACACTGCAAGTAATAATATGGCTTGAGATCTATATATATAATGCTAACTTGTTAAGGAACACTAATACTTTCAAATTAACTTTTTTATTTTGCCAACTACTTTCTTTAACTACAATTGTTGAGGAATTTGAACACGTTTCTGATCGCACGTCACATAAATAACGTAAGATAAATATCTTTATTTAATTAGAGTATAGTTTGACAAAATCATTTTTGTTAAACTATAATTATATTCATATATAGTACTCTAGAATGAGACAAGTATAAATAGGGGTATTATAGGAAAAAATTGACAAAAGTTAAAACGTGCTCTTATAATTAGGACCAAAACCAACTCCAAAATGTGTTCCTATAATTAAGACCCAAGGGAGTATAATGTTGAAGTTAAATGAGCAATTGAAGATTTCTCACATGGAACGCTTCTCTGACGTAGTACATCACATGGAACGCTATCGTCATCACAAATTAATTACCGTGTGATTTTAATTAAAGTATTATTTTTAGAAAAATTGCAAATTTAAAATATGATTTGTGTGTTTAGTGGTAACTATTTTTTACGATTAACAGTTCAATACTTTCGGGTGCATTATTGATTAATTAAGAGGTGAATCAAACACTTCTAGGCGGGGCTTCGTAACTGATCAATTGACCCCAAGGTTAAGGGGCTGTTTGGTATGAGGGGAGAGGAGGGGAGGGGAATTTTATTTTTTATTTTTTTGGATTTTTAAAAAAATAGAGAAATGGGATTAAAATTTTTTAGTTAATTTTTGTTACTCTTTTATATTTTACACCTTCTCTTTATTAAAATTTTATAACCCCACTTCTCTAATTTTTTTTAAAAAAATCCAGCTCATAAAATCCCACCTCCCCTTCAAATTCCTCATATCAAACAGCCCCTAAAGCTTTCTTTAGCATGTTGTTGTGAGTTCTAATTTTGTTCTAATTTTTTTTTATGATAAACGTCATTTAAGGAAGACAAATTACCATGGTTTGTGAAATCGGACCGGCCGGTTCAGACCGGAAACCGGCCAACCGGCCGCGAAACCGGTTCGGTTTAGGGTAAAACCTGACTGACCCGGTGAACCCGGACGGGTCACTGGGTCAGACCTTTTTTTTATTAAAAAAAAAATCTCCTTCACATTTTTTTTATATTTCTCCCTCAATTTTTTTTTTCACTTTTGGATGTCATATGGGTTTGATTTGGATTTGTTTTTTGGTTTTCCTGAAGCTATTGTGGTTTCTCTGTTTTCGGTTGACTCTGCTTAGTGGATGTTAAATGTAGGTTGTAAAGAAAATTGTTAAGAATATCTGAATATGTCACAAGTATTGGAGTATATGATTATTTTACCACTTATCTAAAGTATTGAAATGATATATAATATGTCAAATTTAGGTTGGTGTGATAAGAAATTAATTATTTTCCAATTTTTTATACCTCACCGGTCTAGGCCCAGGTTGACTCCGGTCTGACCCACTAACCCTTAACCCAGTACCCCGACCGGTTCAATGACCGGTCCGGGTTTCAAAACCTTGCAAATTACTATGATTAATAATTATAAAACCAAATCTACAATTTCATTTAAAAATTTCTATATAATATTTAATAATTATTTTTAAAAAAAATATTTACAGGTTTTATAAGTTCATTAATATCAAAAATATAATTTAATAGAATTAAAAATATAAAATAGTTGGAAAAAGAACAAAAGAAATCAAATAAAATAGCACATTTATCTTATAGTGCACTTCTATAAACAAGAAAGAAATAGTACCAAAAGCTCCGGCCGACGTCTATATATTTTATTGATTATTATTTTCGGTGTTATCTGATTCAATGTTACGTACGCACACTTTTGACCGATGCGATATTAAAAAAAATTCACGAATGGTTTAAAATTGCCACTATACTTGAAAATCTATTTTATGATATGTCCATTATAATCTTACAATATTAAATCTACACTTTCTTGATACAAAAGTAATTTAACAAGATAAAGCTGTGTCTATGATATAATAGTGTTGCCTTGGGCCAGTATTTTTAAAAAAATCATCTTATGTACGAATTAATTAAAAAGGGAAGACATATATTAAGGAAGAGCTAATTGGCCGCCCATATGCAGTGTTTTTGCGAGATATTAATCAGATTAAATCACTAGTTGCAATTTTTAATGAAACTCCTGCGTATGTATCTATCCTAATAATAATAGCAAGTTGAATTGAAATCCAATCACAGTTTAGCTAAAATCCATTTAGGACTTTGTCAAAATGCCCTAAAGCTAAATGCCAACTTAAATAATCAATGGAAACAATATCTAACCCAAACTAAGTTCGTTCATCCGTATGAATAAGCTAGTTAAATTGATGAGTTTATATAGAGTCGAACAATTATACTTGTAATTAATGTAAAATCATAAAATTTTCCTTCCTTTAATGAAGGTATAATTATACATGAAGTAACATATTATATTACCAAAACATAATACATAATAAAGGGGTTAATGTGCAAGTTTGTCCCGAAAGTTTTTCGCTAAAGAGCAATGTTGCCCTGATAGTTTCAAAACGTGGCAATGTTGCCCCATACTGTTAAAAAACTAATGTTGACCATTAAAAAATTAATGTTGATTATTATATTTTTAATGATAAGGGGCAACATTGCCCTATTTTAATATTCGGAGCAAAACTGCTCCTCAATGAAAACTTTTGGGACAAACTTACATCTTAATTAACTCTAGAATAAAGTATTAATTTACATGTCGTATAATTTTTTTCATAAATTAAAAACATGTAAATAAAAATTTATCGACCAAATGATGTGTGATATACATGAATTTTTTTTCAAAATATATTTGATATTTAAATGATTTTACCAAAAACTAAACAGTACACGTTAAACTATTTAAACAAAATGTTTCAAGATTCAACAATAAAAGTTTATACTGACAATTTATAAACAAAAAATACTAATGAAAAAAAAATTAAATTCACTAATTTCGTCCAATGCTTAAAAAAAATTACATATGATGTACATGTGCTATATTGATTTTAAAATCCAATAAAGATACGAGTTTGCCATCATTTAGAAAAGTCAATGAAGCAGCGAAGATTCTTTGAACCAGTAAGATTCCTCGAAGACAATGCCTAAATTGTCGAGTATAAATATGTATTAACGTTAGGGAAGTTTTCATATATAGTTTCATCTTTCAATACTGATTTTAAAATTCCTTTGAAGCCATTTATACTTCTTGTAGATATGGCAAATCTTCCACAGCTCGCTCCGGAGGCAACAAGGTACGCCATAAACACACACACACACACGTAGAGAACTAATCATAGTGGCTCCGATCTATCTTTATTGTTTATCTATTTTCTGTTCTGATTCATCACACTCCCTCCAATCCTAAATAAAGGAGCAAGTTAGGGGATTGCTTTGTCCCTATAAATAAGATCACAAGGGGAATTTGAATCCAAGAGCTCTTGGCTCATTAAAAGTTTTATAACCACCAAGGTACCAAAGAAATATAGTAATACAGTGCTAAAATTATATATGTAATAAACTAAGTTTCCAAAACACTTGATATTGTTAGTTTGTTAGAATATAAAGTGGACTTGATAAATCCCTAACTCAACTAGTAAATTTATTAATTAACTTTGACTTGTTTATCTACTAGCGCCTGTTGCAAATTGGAAGGTTTGAAAGTTCATGAATTTAATAAGCTCTCCTTTGTAAATTGACAATTAAGTGTTAGTGAAATAACAAGTTGAGGTAGGAATCCTATGAATTTTCAAACCTCCCAATTTATAATATAAAAATAGACTTGTTAAAATTCTAACTCAACTTGTCATTTTATAGCCTTTAACGTTAATTTGTGAGAGGTGATCGAGATGTAAAACATGAATATAATTCAAGATTACTTTTGATACCATGGGATATATGTGCAGGTTAATTACAAGGGAAAGTAGCATTATCACAGGTGGTACTAGAGGAATAGGAGCAAGCATGGCCAGGGGCGGAATAGGGGGCTAGGGGTGGCCCCACCCCCTAAAATTACAGAATTTGACCCAAAATGTTTGGAAATTATGCTTTAGTAAATTTTAATGTTTTCACTTTAGTCCCTATTAAAAAGTTTCATAAAGGGACTAAACTGAAAACATTGAAATTTTTATAAGGTTAAATCATAATTTTTGAAAATTTTGGGTCCAATTCTGTAATTTTATCCCTCTAATTTCAAATGCAGACTTCGCTGGTCCTGGCTCCGCCCCTGAGCATGGCAAGCCTCTTCACTAGACATGGCGCAAAGGTGATAGTCGCAGACATTCGAGACAAACTAGGGCAAGCATTATGCAATGATATTGGATTGGAATATGCTTCATATGTGCATTGCGATGTTACCATAGAATCCGATGTTGAAACTGCGGTGAAAACTGCGATTTCTAAGCATCAAAATCTTGACATAATGATCAACAATGCTGTCTTAATTGATGAAGCTAAGCCAAGCATTATCGACAATGAAGTGAGCGAATTTGAACGGGTTCTTAGTGTGAACCTAACGGGTCCTTTCTTGGGCTCCAAGCATGCTGCTAAAGTTATGATTCCTGAAAGAAAGGGAAGTATTATAAATGTGGGAAGTGTTTGTTCAAGTGTAGGAAGGGTTACAACACATGCATATACAAGTTCTAAGCATGGCTTGGTGGGTCTCACCAAGAACGTGGCTGCTGAACTTGGTCAATATGGGATCCGAGTGAACTATGTGTCTCCATATTTTGTGGCGAACGAACTTGCAAGAGATTTTTTAAAACTAGATGACGAGGGCTGCTCTAGGGTTTATTCCAATCTTGAAGGGATATATTTGCGAGAAGAAGATGTTGCTCAAGCTGTGTTGTTCTTGGCTAGTGATGAATCCAAGTACATAAGTGGTCACAATCTGGCTATAGATGGAGGCTTTACCACTATCAATCCAAGTTTTGGTTTGTTATCCAGATCAAAGTAGCTGTTTTGGGTTCACGTTCTCAGTTTTATATATCATTGTGCATTGTGTTTTTGTGTCTGTGTGTAATAAATTTCAGTGATGATCATTTTCCTTTACTATATAAAAATCCTCAATTTGAATTTCCCTTTTTGGCTCTACATAAAAGAGAAACATTAATTATCCCATGTTTATCCATTAAAGTAAAGAAGTGACTGTTGTAGCTCAAAAAAAAAATCATTAAGATCCAGTGACGTTAATTTAGCACTAAATAACCACAACTTGCTCACAATTATTTGCAAAAAAATGTTGTAATCCGAATTGTTCAATGTTTAATTTGTTCACAATTAAAGTAATGAAAGGCATTAACGTACTATTTGGCACAGTTTCTGTGTTGAATAGCTCAATTCCGCTCTTGGATTTTGATGTACTTCTGTCATCAAGTCCACATCGACAAGATTTAGCGGGAGGGGCGGGGTTGCTCTCTTATAAAAAGGGAGTAGGAGGCAGAAACACGATGCATTAGTAGTAAATTTTATCGTTTTTCTTCGTTTTAATTTATTTAAGATTTAAGGTTATGATATGATTTGTGGTATATTAAATATTAACCGTTTATTTATTTGACGAGGAGGATAAATAAATTAATGATGAATGATGGGATGAAAAGGACAGAAGGACAAGGAGAAGATCTAGATCTTCTTCTGGACTTTGGAGAAAACTACAGTTCCCGGCCTCCGATCCGAGTTTAAGCTTTTGATTGTTTTTCTTTTCCTTATTTTTTTTTCTTTGGACTTCATTATTTTAATGTTTTTCCAAAAAGGACCAGTAATTTTGTAGATATGGCAGCTCTCACACAACTCAACCAATTTACTAACATGGTTTATTTCATTACATTACAGTTCACTATTTTTCAGATAAATGCATGCTTCAGTCTACAGCTTGCTGGGTATGTTTGATCTGTGAGGAAGTTGCAGACACTCCCAATTCTCATCCTTAATCTCTCCGAAGTATTGATTTACCATTTCTTCGGTAAACAGCTCTAGCCTCGCAGGACCAATAATTAATAAATCACAGAATTTGTGATGCCATGTTATGAGAGAGAGAGAGATGAGATGTTATAGCATAGGTTTGTTGTCTTTGTCAAATAGCTTAGCCATTGAACACTGTTTAGTACGCAGAAGCACAGGTCTTATAAATGAAGAACAAGAAAATTAAAGCTAGTTGAAGATTTATCAGCAAGTTTAGTAAAATACTCCCTCCAACAACTACTAAAAACACACTATCTAAAATGTTAGTTAAAAATAATAAATGTGTAACTTTGACACCTTACTTCCAATTATAACCTTATTTAGAAATAATATACATGAGACATTATGAGGGACATTCATTTAATAAGGGTACAAATGAGGGGAAAAAAAACTAGTTTAACATTTCAGACAAAAAAGAAATTTATTCCTTATATTAAGAATTACCCTTATAAGAGATAATGTTACTTGTAAAAAAGACAGGATGGAGTAAAATATGTTTATCAGTCAAAATTATACAGTGAGTAGTATATATTTGTTCCAGGGCTGACCTCGTAGAAATCACTGCTGACAGTTCTTCGCAACAAATGGGAGATGATATTGTAATCCTGACAAAGGCATTGTTCAATGCTTTGTGCTCTACCTTCTCTCAATTAATCACAATAATTCAATTTAATTCATTTCATTAATTTGTAATAATTTTTAACGTAATTGTTTCAAATAATATATACATCTTGGCACATAGAGTATATACACTTACTGATCTAAGCCATATCTCGAGGCTTGAAGGACAAGATGCACGCATGTAACTTAATGCATCTGAAATCCACTTTTCTGCTCCTTCAACTTCCATTTCCTTTTCCTACCAAAATTATTATGGCATTCTAACAATTTTATATTCTTGTCTAAGAATTCCCCATTTTTATTTTTTCTCCTAAGAATAAAAAATGAACATCAAATTGAACTATGCGTACCAAGGATAGAACAATTTCCTCAACAGTCCCTTTTGAGAAGCATTTGTTGTTGACTGTGTCCAGTCTGTTTCAAAAAAATTTACCGCCATCATTTTGTCTTATAAAACACTAGGAAAATATTTAAGTAAACTAACAAAGATTTATCAATTAATAACAAACAGAATAACCACAAAATTACCTCTTCAAGGGGCTGTCTTCCTTAAGATCTGCTATTTCACCAAATTTATCAGAAGTTGTCACAGACCGTAGGGCATTTTCCAGCAAATTTAGCTTCTGTTGCACGTAGGAAAGTGATTTGAGTTTTACTAGTTAATATGTAATAATGTCACAGTGTTATATATATATATATATAGACACACACACACCCCTTGGAAGGGACAAAATGAGTAGCAATAATAATAATAATAAAAACAGCCTAAACTCCTTGTTTTCTTTGAAATATTAATTAATATTTATTTATTCTTAAAATTATGATACTTCCAATCAAATCCCCTAAACAATGTACCAAATCGACATCTTATCAAAATCTCTAATATATCCCTTCAATTTAACTTTAATGACTCCCAAATATATCAAAATATAACACAAATCTAATTAAAAAAGGGAAGTCATCAGTAAGTCCTTCTTAACTACATGTACTGGTGAAAAGGCAAGGATTCATGGTGTAGGTTCAAAATCCTTCTCTAATTCTCGACTTAAACTTAATGATGTTCTTGTGGTACCAACTGCAACTAAAAATTTACTCAGTGTGAATAAGTTAGCTGAGGATAATTCTGATGATATTCAATTTACTGATCATAAATGTGTTATGAAGGACAAAATGACCGGTCAAACGCTGATGCGAGGGAGAGTAAGTCGAGGGATGTATCCCATGGATGAAGAACGAGGACAGGCCGAAGTCTAAGCTGCTGCTGTGTCTTTTGTTTCCGATAATGTTAATGAGTTTCTTAAATGGCATTGTAATTTAGGACATCCTAGCAATTGAGTGTTAAAGAAAAGTGCTAACTCATTGTAATGAAAAACTTCAGTTTAATGAGAATTTTGTCTGTGAATCTTGTCAGTTGGGCAAATCTAAACGTTTACCATTTTCAGATTATATGTCTCATGCGAGTCATGCCACTGCTCCATTAGAACTCATACATACAGACATCTGGGGTCCTTCTCCGATTCAATCAACAGGGGGGCATAGATATCTTATACACTTTGTCGATGATTTTAGCCGTTATACCTGGATTTATCCAATGAAACATAAGAACGAAACTGTCCATGCCTTTAATGTTTTCTGCAAACATGTTAAGAATCTATTCGATTCTAAGATCAAAATGATTCAGTGCAATAATGGTACAAAATTTAAAGCTTTCATCCCTATTATTCAAGAAGCAGAAATTATTATGAGATACACATGCCATATACGTCAGAGAGCAGAACGGGAGTGCCGAAAGAAAATATCGGCATATTGTAGAAAAGGGTTTAACTTTGCTTTCTCATGCTAGAATACCCCTAGCTTATTGGGCGTTGATGCTTTTCATGTTGTTCTGTTCCTCATTAATAGATTGCCGACACCTGTGCTCAATAACTCGACGCCCCTGTTTCGATTGTTCAAAACAGAACCCAACTATAAAGAAATTCAGCCTTTTGGATGTGCTTGTTACCCATGTCTGAAGCTGTATAATGATCATAAATTTTATTTTCACAGCCAGTGTATATCATGGCCCAGCTCTTCAGGACAAAGGATACAAGTGTTTAAGCCCAACTGGTTGAATATACATTTCTACTCATGTTGTGTTTGATGCAGCCACGTTTCCTTTTGTTGCAGGATTCTTAAATCGAAAATCATCATCTTCATCTACAAACTCAGAGGAATTCTTTCCGATGATTATTGATACAAATCACAAGATACCTGAACGGGTTGAAAGGTTATCTGAGCAGGAGAATACAACTTCAACTTCACTTTCTTAGTATATTAATGATGATCAAGCTCCTTCACCTGAATCCAGTCCACCAATAGCTGTGCCATCTAACACAGATGAAAGTAATAAAAGGACCAATGAAGATATGGTACCCAGCCCAAGTGTGGCTTACCAAATAAACCAACATCAGATGATAACCAGGTCAAAATTAGGTGTTGTGATTGTGAAACCTAGATATCCGTTTGTTGGTCTACTAAAGTCTGAGGATCCACTCTCGCTGGCCAAGCTGGCCGAACTGATGAATATACGGGATGCTCTTGCCTCCTTGTACTGGAAAAAGGCAATGAATGATTCAGAGAAATGGCACCTGGATCCTGGTTCCTCCCAATCGTGTTTACACCCTCGTTGACTGCAAATAGGTGTTCAAGAATAAATTCAATGCAGATGGTTTGATTCTGAAGCCCAAAGCTTGTTTAGTAGCAAAAAGCTTTCAACAATCTCTAGGAATTGACTATGGGAAGACGTTTAGCCCGGTGGTGAAGCCTACGACCATTAGAGTTGTGCAATCAATTGCAGCTACTTTCAATTGGGAGGTAAGGCAACTTGATGTGAATAATGCGTTTTTGAATGGATATTTGCACGAAAATGTTTTCATGAAACAATCTGAGGGATTTCAAGATCCTCAGAGGCCGAATTATGTATGCAAATTAGTGAAGGCAATTGATGGCTTAAAACAAGCACCTAGATCGGCTTCGCTTAACTCTGCTCAAATGGGGATTTCAAAATGCTAAGAGTGATGTTTTACTATTCTATCTCAGAACACACAGGCTCACAGTCTTCATCCTAGTGTATGTAGATGATATTCTGGTCACAGGGAATTGTTCTAACTATATGCACAAGTTTATACATCAGCTGAACATGTTATTTTCTCTAAAAGATCTTGGCTCGGTATATTACTTTCTTGGTTTGGAAATTTATCACAATTCTGCTAGGTTTTATCTGAATCAAGGAAAATATATAGTGGATTTGTTGAGGACATTTCACATGTTGGATTGTGCCCCTGTTTCCACACCAATGGTTGCAGGCCGATCCTTCGCTGCTAAAGAAGGTACACCAATGACTGATCCTTCTCTGTACAGAAGAGCAATTGGATCTCTTCAGTATTTGACAACAACCAGGCCTGATATTGCATACTCTGTGAATAAACTCACTAAGTTTCTTGCAAACCCGACTGATATTCATTTTCAAGGAGTAAAGTGAATTTTGAGATATTTAAAAGGGACATACAATTATGGTCTGTTGATTAAACCGTGCTCTACTTTGAGTCTCAATGCCTTTACTAATGCTAACTGGGAAGCAGATCTTGATGACAGAAGATCAATGGCAGGATGTTGTGTGTATCTTGGAAACACTCTGGTTTCTTGGGCATCCCGGAAACAGAAAGTTGTTTCTAGATCTAGCATGGAGTCTGAGTATCAATCCCTAGCAGATGGTGCAGCTGGACTTAAATGGTTGTATTCTCTTCTATCTGAATTAGGCTTGAAGCTTAAACAACCTTCGGTTTCTATGGTGCGATAAAATCAGTGCCAAGGCTCTTGCTGCAAATCTTGTATTACATGCACGAAGCAAGCATATAGAGATTGGCATGCGCTTCATTCGTGACCTGTTTTATCTGGTTTTAATGTTTTATTGATGTTCGATACGTCCCATCTTCTCATCAGACTGCAGATTGCTTGACCAAGGCTTCATCTTATGCAAAATTTTCCTTGTTCGGAAGCAAACTCGGGCTGGTCTTTACACCCTCTAGGGGAATGTTAGATAATATTGATTACGGGAAGATTAGCAAAGTCTGTATTATAAGATTTAGTGTGGTCCCTTAGCTTACACACGTGTCACATGTATACTGTAGTTGATGGAGATAGAAAAGGAAGAGGAAAATATTAATGGAAGATCCTACAAGATTTAAAGACAACCAAGGATTTTTATGATTAATAAGACTATTAGAGAATATTTTGTTTTAATGTTAATTGGTTGTCATCTTTTATTATTAATATTATTTGCATTTAATTTAGAATTCTAGAATGCTCTGTTATCAATTCTCATTTATTATAATTGCATTCTAGAATATTTTGTCATTAATTCATATGGTTAGATTGATGCCTATAAATAGCACCTCAGCTAATTTGCTTTGGAGGCCTTATGATTGAATAATATGAATTACTTAGTTTCTTCATGTTGATATATTTCTCTCCTCCCTCTATTGGTCTAGTTTATCTCCCTTCTTTCTTGTTGTCCTCCCTCTCCATTCTCTCTCGCTCCTCCTGCCTTTTCTCTCTTCCTGTTTCCTCTCTCATTCCCCTTCTCTGTCCTGCATCAGCAATATAAGTAATATGCTCTAGAATACTCCTCTAAGGCAGGACCACATGTGTATCATTCTTTCACTATATAAAGGAGGTAGGGCTGAGTAATCGTTATATGCTTCATATGATATGTTATTGACCGAGTATAAGCCATTGAAAAGGATGCAAAAGTTGGTCATTTTCAGTTCTCCTTTTGATCTAATTAATATAATCCCTTATTTTCAGTATTTGGTCAGTTGGTGTTTATTTGGCAAAAATCGCAACATATGAGGGATTTGAATTCTCCTATTTGCCTCCTCACCACCTCATATTTGAACTGATTAATTCCTTTTTTTCATCTTTTATGTTCCCTGGGTTTTACCTTGAGGTTTACCTGTGTGTGTTGGAAGAAAAAGATGAGGTGTGTCCTCTCTTTTATGTTCCAAAATGCTGGTCCTTTTTTTAAGGAAGTGCGTGACTGATAAGAACTAATTAATCATTGTAGTATATATATGGAATGCAAAAGGCAATAATATAGTTGTGTTGGATACATGCAAAATTGATAGATTTAAGTATATGCATCCGCGCGACACGAAGGGTTTGTGCTTGCTAGTGCAAGAAAAGAAAAGGAATAGAGATTGAGACTGATAAACCCACAAATTAATTAATTAATGAGCTAACCCCAAAAAAGACGATAAACTTGCATTCTTTCATCCCCATTACACCAACAGCTATCGTCAATACTTTTGAGCAAAGTTGTGAAACTCATGACAGTGACGTAAACTCTAATTGTAAACTCGAATCATAAACTCATAAGAGTCTAATTTTATTATTAAATATGTATTACTAATGTATAACTAAATAATTAAAATATAAAATGACAAAAATATGATTTAAATATATTTTAAATCCACATAATTGAAATTCAATCCATCAACATTCATCATTTACCATATTTAACAAAGAAATTTTTATGAAATTCATATATAAAGCCGTTGAGACGGTAAACTCGATGTATAAACTCGTGAGTTTAACCGAATTTACAACTAGCACAAGTTTACCACTAACTTGACTCGTTTTTGTAAGCTAGAAACGTAAAAACGGTAAATTCGGTGAGAGTCAACTCGCGAGTTTGACAATAATGCTTTTGAGAAAACGAAATCTATGGGAGCACATTCCATACTCATCTTCACCCGCACTGTATAGATAGATTTTGGATATGGGCCAGATTTTTTTTTTAAATGTTTTAAGTAATTTTTATTTTAATTGATGCATAATTTAAATGTAAGATCGACAATCTTATCACTGACATTTTTTGAAAAAATAAGTTTACCGTTGAAAAAATTGCATAGTAAAAATCTTAAATATGGACCATTTTAAATCAAATTTTAGATTATTCAAGTTTCTTCATGAGATGAACACACACAGTGCTCATCGTTGTGATAAGTACTAAACGAGGTCCCTAATCTATCTAATAAATATGGCCACCGAATCAATATCTAATAAATATGGACAACAAATCTATATCATTTATGACCCAATTTTAAAGACAAATATATATCATGAAAATCACAGGCTAACAGCCGGGTCATTATCATACACCGGCCCATGATTTGAAATGACTAAAAAATAATACACTTATATGAACTCACCCTTCCATGATCAAGTGTGAGAGAGAGAAAGAGAGATAGATATCTAGAAGCACCAGTAAACATCGTTTGGTAGCGTTCATCTTTTTTTTTTTTTTTTTTTTTTTTTTTTGCTAAAAGGATGACAAGGCCTACAAACACCAAAGGGGAAATGAATCCCAAGACACTATTATCAACCCACTCCGGCTACTTAAAATACCAAATTTAGCCAAACATAAGGCTATTAAACATTTTGGACTTGTTTAATATAACTTCTATCATGCAAGATTTCCCAAAAAAAAATCAAACTCAATATTGTCAAACATAAATACCAATGAACAAAACTAATGAGAAATTCTTGTATGAATCTAGTTACATATCATTTATAATCTAACCAGTTAAAATACAATAACTAATGAGTTGATTTGGTATCTTCTAAATATTAGCTAGCATATATTAATAAAATTAAAAGATTTCACAAGATTCACTTTTTCATTTATTGTGAAATCTTAATTAATAAATTCTTTTTTTAAGAAAAATAAAAATATGAAATACTTGAGCAGCCAACTAAGATTATTGTAAGCTGAGTTATTGTATTTTAACTAGTTAGACCACAAATGATATGACAAATCAGGTTCACACAAGAATTTCTAATAGTAGGAGTATCTTAATAAATATAAAGTTTAGGTGTTCGTTGTATAGTTTTAAAAATTAGCAAGGTAATTATCTCTAGATAACATAAAATCATACGAGATTATGTATAACTTAAGTACTTAACTCTAAAGCTGAGTTAAATTGCTCAAAGCCCTCCTGAACTTTCAACTATGTATAAATAACCTTTAAAACTTAATAATGAACCCCATAAATTTTTCACTTTTACATGGATAACCCTCAACAACAGTTATGTGTTCCTTAATTAAAAGGAGTGAATTCAATTAATTAAATAGATGGGGAATAAAGTATTTAATAAAGCATAGTTGTGAAAAAAATTGGGTAGCTTTGGAGAAATCAATTAATTTGTTATAAAGTATATATACTTTTATCTTATTAAAAAACAGAGTGACTTTGGGGCTGTTTGATTTTGTTTTTAAAAACTGTTTTCTGTATTAAAAGAAACAATAAATCCTGTTTGGTAAACTATTTCCAAAAAATTGTTTTTTAAAACTAAAAAATAAAAACAGTTTTTAGTTGTTTTCTTTTTTTTTTAAGCTGCAACTTATCCATTATCGACACTACATTTTCAATGACAACCACCACCACCTCACTCCACGACCACACCACCGTGTCACTTGAAAAACAGATTTTTAAAAAAATAACTATTCAAACATATATATTTTTTATTTATTAAACTTATTTCCAAAAAAATGTTTTATAAAACTATTTCTGAGAACAAAAAACAGAAAATAAAATCAAACAAACTCAAACCCTATATGGGATGAGTAGTCTAGTTAAAATAAACAAATCACATGCCCAAAAAGATTTAGTGGTTATAATGATATAAGCTTCAAGGTTTTTTTTTTTTTACATTTTAAAAAAAGTTGGCCCAATTCGGCCCAATCTTGTTTGGACACTCTCACTGACTAAATTTCAATCTCTTGTAATCTAATTTAAGAATCATGTATTTTAAAAAAAAAAAAATTAAGATTCATAAAAAATATAATTTTGAATATTATAATATGCTATTAGAATGTTGGGTATCTTTCAATTACAGTTGGTATACTCTTTTAATATATGCTATGGAAAAAATTACATTCCTAGCAAAATTGTTCTTCAAATTTTATTGCTATTTTCTTAATATTTTTTTATATAGCTATATGACTGAACCATATTCAAGCATTATCAAACTCAATTAAGGTAGCTCTCCAAAAGTGCTTTCTATATTTACATTAACTTGAATTTGAAACATTATACTTAAACGGTCAAAGTCACTCTCACTAGTACTATCAATCAATTTTTTGATGGATGACGCTAACTCTTAAATTTAAGCATTGAATTATTCGTGTAAATCTTTATAAGGAAACTATTCTAAGCTTATAAGAAACAAAAATTAAGCTAATGAATGATCAAATTTGGAAAAATAATTCTGTGTGTGCGGTCACAACTTGAGTTGAGTCTGTGTCTCTTGCATTCAAAAGACTGACTGGCTATTCATGTTAGTGAAATACTAATCGTACAGGGAAAAAAAGAGTCACTTAAATCGCCCAAAGACGGCTGGCCATTCAGCTTAATGAAATACTCCATGGGTCCTAAATATAAAACATAGTTAATTTTTTAAAAGATATTAAGAGGGTTAATTAAATTACTTTAATTCAATTAGATTAATGTTAAGTAAATTATTTAGCTTCCTTAATTTCTCCAAAAAAAAAAAAGTCAATCCTATCTTAGATTAAGAATGGGAGGAGTATTTATACTCCCTCTGATAAGCTAGTTAGGGATGAAGTTTGATTCTAAATATAAAACATTAATCTATTTTGTGTCGCATATTTATCATTTTTCTTCAAACCTATTTACCTAACTTACAAATTAATATATAATCTAATAGTATATAGGAGTATTTTAAGAAGATCATATATTACATTTTTTATAATTAACTAATTTAGATCTCATTTATTTAATCTATCCAATTAGTAAAGTAACTCTTATATCAAATACCAGATGGAGTATATTCTGGCAAAAAAGAAAGACCAAATGTAGTGTGTGTGTGTGTGTGTGTGTGTGTGTGTGTGTGTGTGTGTGTGTGTGTGTGTGTGTGTGTGTGTGTGTGTGTGTGTGTGTGTGTGTGTGTGTGTGTGTGTGTGTGTGTGTGTGTGTGTGTGTGTGTGTGTGTGTGTGTGTGTGTGTAGTATACCATCTGTTTAACATAGTGTTACTACAGAAACTGGGGAAAGAACCTAAAGAAAGACCAAATGTAGTGTGTGTGTGTGTTACTACAGAAACTGGGGAAAGAACCTAAAGAAAGACCAAATGTAGTGTGTGTGTGTGTGTGTGTGTGTGTGTGTGTGTGTGTGTGTGTGTGTGTGTGTGGTATACCATGTAGTATACCATCTGTTTAACATAGTGTTACTACAGAAACTGGGGAAAGAACCTTAGCGAGTAAAGTGATAGTTTAAACAATTGATTGTTGATTGAATAAGGCGATAGTAAGGTGTCCATTAGGTGCTTGTAAATATTAATTACCTCCGTCTATGTTCTATTATATGGACAGAGAGAGAAATATAAGATATTATACGTACAATAATAAATAATTTTAAAAAAAAAATCGCAAATAAAAATTATATTAATGCTAAAAATCAAAGATATGTCATACGTACAATAAAAAATAATTTTAAAAAAAAAATCGCAAATAAAAATTATATTAATGCTAAAAATCAAAGATATGTCACCTTCTTTTCACACCGACAGGCATATGTGAATCAAACCAATAGTTGACAGCGATTTAACCCCCAATGAAATTCAGGGTTTGAAACTTTGAATCATTCTGATTAAACAAATATATATATTATGAACTGTAATTTTAATATGAATTAAACGAGTAAAATAAATTAACTGTGTGTCTGCCTTGCTTTCCTAAAAAGAATGGTGGGATTAATTACAGTCATAACTCCTAAGATTCCAATAAGATACTGCCAAATTTCATTTATAAAGATTGTAAGATTTCAGAATAAGTATCGTGTTGAAGCTAACATTTTTTTTAGAACTTTGATAAGTAACAATAAGCAAACCTTAGGCTTCTAAAAATACTGTATATGCCCATGACATTGTAGCCAATTAAATTTGTGATCACATAGGTGGCGATCGATGTTAATTAAGTTCCTAATTGCATTACTATCGGAGAAATACTTACATATTCTAGGAGTACCATGTCATCTAAACTTTGTCCAATAAAAATATAACAACTTAGACCATTTAATCATAGTTGGCAGGTGACTTTCATCTTTTTTAAAAAAAAAAAAAAAAAAAAAATCACTTTTATTTTTGTTTTGAAGGAAAATATGAGTTCATCATTTTGTTTAATGTTTTTTTTTTTTTTTTTTTTAACTTAAGATGTGTATTGTTCTTGAAAACAAATTTATTTCTCTCATTATCGCCATGAATCAAGGCCTTGTTTAGTTAAATGCATGTGAGTATGATTTTATGTACATGTATGTCACTCTGGTCCTATTTTATAAGTTTATTTTGACTAAAAATTTTAGTCCTTATTATAAATTCAGTCTTAGAGTAATAAATGTTTTTTTTTTTTAACTTTTTTGCCCTAAATAATTGCAATAAGCAAAAAGAATTTCACTACTAGAAAAATGTAAAATAGTGACGGATTTTGCTACGGAAACAATTCCGTAGCAATGGGACGGATTTTGCTACGGATTTTAAGATCCGTAGCAAAAAAGGAAAAACAAAGAACGGATTAAATAATCCGTCGCTATTCGGACGGACTTAGCGACGGATCACGATCCGTCGCAATATGGCCTCGAAGGCCGCCATTTTGCGACGGATCACTGATCCGTCGCAAATAAGTGCGACGGATCATTGATCCGTCGCAAAATGGCGGCCAATAGGCCGCCATTCTGAGACCAAATTGCGACGGATCAGTGATCCGTCGCATAGAATTGCGACGGATCACTAATCCGTCGCAAAATGGCGGCCAAAAGGCCGCCATTTTGAGGCCCAATTGCGACGGATCAGTGGATCCGTCGCAAAAAGGCCATTTTTGCGACGGATATCGGATCCGTCGCAAACTATCGGTGCCCGGTTGCGACGGATCCCGGATCCGTCGCAAAAAGGAATGAGACCTCCCTTCGTCTTCCTCCCCACGTCCGACCCTCCCCCACCGTCCCCGCCCCGACCCCCCCCCCCGCCCGACCCTCCCCACCGTCCCTCCCCCCACGTCCGACCCTCCCCCCCACCGTCCCCTCTCCCCGCTCCGACCCCCTTCCCCCGTGTCCGACCCTCCCCCCACCGTCCCCCGCCCGGCCCCTCCCCGGTCCGACCCTCCCGCCCAGCTCCCCTCCTCCACCGCCCTCCTCCCCTCTCCGCGTCCCCTAGCTCCTCCACGACTCTCGCTCGTTGTCCTCTTCTCCAATCCGGTCCACCGTCAGTTGGTCTCGATGTATTTTTTTTTTACTATATGGATATATCTATGTTATATTTTCTTTATGTCATAATTTAAATATGCATGTTAGTAGAAAATAATTCTTCTTTTGTATTTTAGTTTTTCCTTAGCTATTAATTACATAATGATCTTGATAGTTTATGAATTTGAATTATGCTTATTGTTAGTAGGAGATTCCATGATTTTTTTTTAATTGGGTTTAGTGATTTTTATTAATAATATTTTTTTTTTAATCTTGTATTATTTTTTGGGACGAAATATGTATGTTAGTAGAAGATAAATCTTAATTTTTGTTTTGTATATTAGTGGAATTTACTATTTGATTTGGGCTATTATAAAAATGAGTGTTAGTAATTTGTTTAAAAAATATTCCATTAAAATTTTTTATTTGAATCTATCTTTAACAAGTTATACAATAAATTTGATTAAGTGTTAAATAATCTCTTTGATCTAGCCCATATATGTTAGAAACTCCAAAATACTTAGTATTCTATTCTTTGTTTTCCCCTCCACATGCATGTCCCCATGTTCTGTGGTGTCTATCCTCATTCTCCTCGGTTGCTTGCCGGAATATGTTCTTTGTTCAATGCATGTGTTTGTTTTTCAGTTTCTTGATTAAGTGGCAATTGGTAGGCATAAGAGGTGACTTATATATATTTGTGGTATGTTGAGAAGTTAATTAGGGTAGTAACCGAACTAGCTAGGAAGTATGGAAGGCAACCATGATAGAAGTTGGATGTACAATCGTCTAACGATAGAAGACAAGTAACAACAAGATTCTTCGCGGGTTTGGAAGAGTTCGTCCAATTTGCTTTGGCGAATTCAAATAATTCAAGAATGGAGATCGGGTGTCCGTGTGCCAAATGTAAGTGTTTAAGATTTACGGATGCGGAGACGGTCGGGAATTCATTTGTGTCAAAAGGGATTCATTAGAGATTATGAATGTTGGGAATTTCATGGCGAAGTCCGACGACACCGAGTGGTTATTACGGGACGTAGTCATCGAGAAAACCTTAATCAATATGAGCAGTTGGTTATGGATGCCGCGGGACCGTCGATCGGCCAATATTTTGATCCCGTTACTCATGCGCGAACCGTCATACATGGGAGAGGAGACCGGTACCCATCCTCAACCATCAAACATGGGTGATGACCCTCATCCGGAAGCCGCTAGGTTCTATAAAATGCTTCAAGAAGCACAGCGTCCGTTATGGGAAGGTTGCGAACACTTTGAAAATAGTGAATATTCATCGCTATCGGCTACCCTAGCAACACTAAGCTTGAAGACCGATCACCATATGAGTGAGAGGAATTACAACGAAATGATGCAGATCATGAGTAAGGTTGTTCCCAAAGACAATAATTTGCCGAAGGACTTTTACCAAGCCAAAAAAAGGTGAAAGAGCTTGGGCTTGGATGTGAAAAAATCCATTGCTTTGCCCCGAGGATGTATGTTGTATTACAAGGATGATGCTTGAGACAAATTGCAAATTCTCGTGGACATGACGAGATATAGAGTTGTGGGGAAAGGAAGGAAAAAGACCCGTCATGCAATAAGCAAGATGTGGTACTTTCCTCCGGTGCCCGGACTTACGAGATTGTATGCATCCGAACAAACAGCTGCTCACATGAGATGGCACCGGAGCATCGTAGGGATGAGAACTTTGTGACGCATCCATCTGATGCCGAAGCTTGGCGTAAATTTGACGAGGTGAATCCTTTATTTGCTATGGATCCCCGTAATGTTCGTCTTGGTCTATGTTCGGATGGGTTCGCTCCTTTCAACAATACGGGCAGGAATTATTCCTGTTGGCCAGTCATTGTGACTCCGTACAACCTCCCACCTTCTATGTGCATGAGAAGAGAGTTTTTCTTCCTTAACGCGTTAATCCCCGGGCCGTCGAACCCAAAAAAGAAGATAGATGTGTACCTCGGCCTTTGATAGACGAGTTGAAAATGTTGTGGAGTGAAGGTGTTCTTACGTATGATATATCATTAAGTCGAAATTTCACCATGCGGGCTGCCTTAATGTGGACGATAAATGATTTCCCCGCATATGGGATGTTGAGTGGGCGGCAAACGTCGGGAAAGCTCGCATGCCCGGTATGTCTTGAACGAACATGGGTTTTAGCTTGGAACACGGTCGCAAAGTCGGTTGGTTTGACAGCACCGACGATTCCTACCCCGATCATCCGTTTAGGAGAAATAGAAAAGACTTCACGCGGAAGGTTGTCGAACGAGCGAGATCCACCTCGTCGTTTAAGTGGACAAGAAATATGGGACGGGTCGCACATTCCGAGTGTCGAAGAGGGGGCTGCTTCAAGCGAACCGAGGGGTACGGCATTGATCATCATTGGAACAAACGCAGATCTTCCGGGAACTACCATATTGGAAAGATCAATTGTTAAGACACAACCTCGATGTCATGCATATTGAGAGGAATGTGTTTTGCAATATTCTCGTACACCGTGATGGACACCAAGGGCAAGACGAAAGACACGGTCAACGCAAGATTGGACGTTGAAGCGATTTGTAGAAGCCCCGCTTTGCATTTGGTGGACAAGGTGGCACCGGACGAATTTCCAAACCCGAGCGCCGTACACATTCAATAAAGAGCAGAATTTAGAGATGTTGCAATGGGTTAGAGATCTGAAACTCCCCGACGGTTATGCGTCAAACCGGAAAAGATGTGTCGACATGCACGAGGTGAAGTTGAGCAAGATGAAGAGTCATGATTGTCATGTGTTTTTCCGAGAGATTGTTGCCGTGGGCCTTCAAAGCACTACCGAAGCATGTATGGTCTACTCTAACGGAGTTGTCCATGTTTTTTAGAGAAATTTGTGCTTCGTAGCTTAATGTTGAAAAGTTACGACACTGGAGGCGAGCATGCCCATAACGCTATGCAAGTTAGAAATGGTGTTTCCTCCTAGCTTGTTTGACTCAATGGAACATTTGCCCGTTCACTTGGCCTACGAAGCAAAGGTAGGAGGCCCGCAACAGAGATAGATGGATGTATCCGTTTGAGAGGTAATATATATATTGATTTGCGCTGTTATTAATTGACCGACATGGTACTTTAGCTCAGATATTCCATTGTAGGTTTTTACGCACACTTAAGCACAAGATCAAAAATACAAGGTACGTTGAAGGATCTATCGCTGAAGCTTATCTAGTCGAAGAGGCCGCAAAATTTGCGTCATACTATTATCCCCCTGAAATGATGTCAAGCTGGAGAGGGGTACCCCGTAACGATGATGCCGGTGATACGAGGGATCAAAAATCAATATTTAATATTCCAGGGCGAGTCGTGGGAAAACGTTGGAAGTCAACTCTTGACGGAAGAGATAAGCGAGTTGCAGAGTGGTACATTCTAAACAACTGTGAAGAGGCTGCAAAGTACCTAGAGTAAGTTTTTTTGTTTACCCTTACGGTAAGTATTAAAGTATTAACTTAAGTTTTTTGTGTTACGCTTACTTCTCTAATTGGGTCCGATCGGAAATCCTTCAATGTCGGTGTCCCAAGTTGATCAATTCACTAATTCGAGTTTCCAAAATGGTTTCGATCATATTTCTTGGAAAATCCATCGATCCCAATGAAGTTGCGTGGAGTTTATCTTATGGAGCTGCAATGACAAGCACCCGATGCAACAAATATATAATCAATGGGTATCGATTTGCAAATCGCTTGACGCGAACGCAGTACACTATGTTGCAATTACGGTGTATGTTGTCGAGGTGACCAAGTTGACGGGGTGGAGACCGACTACTACGGGAAGTTACTTGAGATAATTCAGCCGAGTTACCGGTGGG
Source organism: Acacia melanoxylon (assembly GCA_019022615.1). Taxonomy (NCBI): domain Eukaryota; kingdom Viridiplantae; phylum Streptophyta; class Magnoliopsida; order Fabales; family Fabaceae; genus Acacia; species Acacia melanoxylon. The sequence continues at coordinate 9,852,668 of JAFJYJ010000004.1, read as the reverse complement.
ACAAGGTGGTGACCCTTTTTAAGTGTGAGTGGTTTGATAACGGTCCGCGTGGGACAAAAGTGGACAAACATGGAAATATTGAGATCCACCGGACAAGGAGATATTCGGTTGGTTATGACCCATTCATCCTTGCTCAACAAAGGCGGAACAAGTTTACTATACACCATACCCTACATCTCGCCAAGGGTGGACGGGAGTTATTAAAACCAAAGCACGAAATATTATACCAAAGTCGAAAGAGCGGGAATCAAATGACAATGGGTGAACCTTTCCAAGCCGATGTGGAACATGTGCTGCCCATAAACATCTTCGATGACGAAGTACCAAGCAATCTCTTTGATTCTCGTGCGGAGTTAGAGTTGATTCCTATACAAATTGACGATGAGAAATCGACGATGAGGATGAGGCGAAAATGAGCTTCTCGATAGTGAATCGAGTTCGACGACTATGAGAGTTCGAGATGAAGACATGCAAGTAGATGTCGATGAACAAGAATCGTCCGGTTGATTTGTGTTAGTTCTTTGTTTATGACGATATGTTATACTACATACTTTGTTTCTTTGCTACTGTCATATTAACTAATTTTTTTATATATATATATTTTGCCATGATGTCTATAAGTGTTCGGAGATGGAGCATCCGGGAGGACGTTCGGGTAGTGGACGTGGCGGTGGTCGAGCCCGACCCCGTACTATAAGAGGGGGTAGGCAACGCCAACTGCTCCATATGGAGGCGAGAGGGCTCGGCTCTTCTCCGTGAGGTGCCACTATTTGATTTTTCGTCGTCACCATCGGGATATTTGTCATCTTCACCGTCACTTTATACATCGTCGTCACCGGCGGCTACCCCCCGATGCACGGCAAAGGGGACAACAGTTTACTTTACCGTTTCGATTGATTTACATATGTTTAGTTTCTTGAAACCATCTATGTACAAAAATCTTCAATATTTCACATTTCTTCCTTAGCACACTTCGTCGCCTCGAGCCACGTCGGGGAAGCGGGTAGTTCCTCCGATACACCTATCTGGGGCTCAAGAGATCCTGAGACAGGGTTTCTTTGGATCTGCACTAAAGGCAACGAGTAAGTCATGCGAAGTTACCTGTAATGTTACAATTCTCTTTTGAGATTGGTTTGTATGCTAATATTTGCACGATAATCTTTGTTTTCAGATTTGTGCCTGATAATCCGGTGGCGACTTTCATGTCGACCCAAATATTCCGTAACTACACTCAAGCTTGGACCGCGTGGACGAGATTCCTACGGAGCAACGAGATATGTGGTTCACGAGTTCTTGGTAAGTTATTTGTTTTATGCGTGTTAATTAAGTACTTTTAAAATTTGGAGCACTAATTGTTCGTTATTGATTTTCGGGAAAAGCATATGACATTGCTCGAGCATCATGAAAATCGAAAAAAGCTTTTAACCACAAGTGGCGGCGTCTTTGGTGCATCGAAAGCTCTATTCATTGAGAAGGTCGAGAGGCAAGACAGATTGGCTTCCACAGACACTAAAGATGAATTATTTGGCACTTGGGAAAACAATGAAAAGTTTAAGGCCATAAGTGCGAAAAATAAGGAAAATAGGGCCAAAATGGCGGGACCGTCATATGCGGGGGCTCCATATCTATTACGAGCATCGACGCAAAGTTGTAAGTACACGTTATTTTCTATTTACGTATTGAATATTTTGTACTTTGAAGTAATTAATTAATGTCATCATTTGCGTTTGCGGGAAGAGTCTGGGAAGCTCCACCGGATCGGTTGAGTGGGTTACCTTTCGGCGGACCCATTCCCGACGGGGCCGAAGGGAGTGAGAGGCAATGGATTAACCCAAAGGCGAAACAAATAGCGGTGAGACATTTATTGCCTTTATTACTTGTTTTATGCACGTTATTTTCTTATTTGTTATGTATTTGTTTGCTTGTAGGAAAACTTTGAGAGGCATCGCGCGGAGAGAGCCTCGCGGCGTGAGACCGACCCCTCATCCTCTATATCCGATAACGAAAGTCTCTTCTTTGAGGCTACTGGCGGATTTGACAAGAAATGGAGGGTCTTTGGATACGGTGAGTCCGCCGGCCCGATTTGAAGCAATCAAAGCGCCTCTCATCCGACACTCGGGGTTCCTTTAGGTAAACATAATACATTTGATATTGATAATTTTCATTCTCTTGTCCATTCAAATGAAGTACAAATAATAAATGTACTAATCAATTTTGTAGATGAGCTGAAGAGGATGAAGTCGTTGGTGGAGGAGCAAGCAACACGGATGACCCGAGAACGAGAGATGATGAGCCGGCGGTGACTCGGAAACAGAGATGATGAGGCGGCGGATGCTTATGGAACAACAACGTATGAAGCGGCGTTGCGCGCGGAACGGGAGATGATGAGACGGAGATGAATCGAAAGGAGATGATGAAGGAGATGCGGCTTCAAATGATGTCCCTTTCGAAAGACGAGGTTTGGTCCGGCCGACTCCGGTGATGATGACCATCTTTGGTGATGATGATGATCACAATGCTTTGTTTTAGCCTACTTTTTTGTATTTGTTTGTTGCTACGGATTATATATATATATATTGTGTTTTCACTATGTAAACTCTTTTTTATCGTTAATATATTCATGGTACATTATTTTACTATTTGTATTCAATTTTTCTATTAAAATTTTTTAAAATATAAATAAAAAAATAAAAATTTGCTACCGTAAAATAATTCAAAAATTTGCTACGGAAAATAAATCCGTAGCAAATTCTTGAATTTTTGAAATTTGCTACGGATTTTAAATCCGTAGCAAAATTTCAAATTTGCTACGGATTGTGAAATCCGTAGCAATTTGCTACGGATTTCACAATCCGTAGCAAAGCCGTCGCAAATTACGACGGAGTTTCTCAAATCCGTCGCAATTGCGACGCCATATTTTGCTACGGACAAAATCCGTAGCAAAAACGTTTTGCTACGGATTTTTGGGTTTTTGCTACGGATTTTTTCCGTAGCAAAATCTGAAATTTCTAGTAGTGTTTATTGATGTTGACTTTTGGAACTACAGATAGATAAGGGTAAAATTAGAAATTTAGCTTATAATTAATAAGTTAACTAACTTTTGATATGTGAGAGTTGGTTTATCTCAACTTATAAATAAGACCAAAGGTGATTTAAGAGGTAGCTCAATAAAAATGTATTCAATCGTTCAATATAATGATTCAAATAAAAATGAGACTTTAGAGACTACTTTTATGTTATAAAACACTGGCATTAATATTTCAATATGTGATTTCCGCTCATCACCCTCTTCACATTCAACGAACCAGAGGATGATGCAAATTAACAACTAGCTAGGTACATACACGGACTCATCAAGCAGTATATAAATATATAACAATATATTAAGAATAATGTCAAAACAAAATAAGCTTAATTAACCCTACTTCAAAACCCTCACCATATATATATGTTCTCATATTCTTCTTCTTCAGTGTTACGTTGTTGCTTGGTCACGTGCTTAATTAATTACCTTTTCCTAGCAGCAGCACCACCACTGGATTGGCTTGTAATGTAGGTTCTTAGAGAAGGAGACTGAGTTAGAACATCAGGAGCAATGGTAGTGTTCTGGTGTGTCGCACTCTTCTGCTGCATTCTCCTCCTAGCTAAGTAACCCCTAATCCAAGGGGTCACATCCTCGTTGATCTTGATCATTATGAAGAATATGATCCTATATATGATTATCATGCAGAAGATTACGATCAAATCGATCCACTTTGATCTGCTTACGTCGATCTGAAATACGTTCTCCAGTATGTACTCCCCGGGATCTTTGGAAGTTCCGGCGTCCGGTTGTCGAAGATCAAACCCTTCAGATCATTTTGGTATTGGCCCTGAAATATAATATGATACACAATTTCATCATTTAATTTTATTTAATTTCTCATATTATTAACTTGATGTATCTATAGTGCTTATTAATGAGATATAATTTTGTATCTTAATTGATTTACCTGTAATGCCCAGAAGTGGAAACTGATATAAGACATTGGGTAGCGCCAGAATGGCTTTGGTATGTCGTGTGGGAGCCTGAAGTAGCCTGACACCAACATGAATATTCCCTGCAACATTACAACATTACATATATGTTATATTGTTTTGTTAAATAAATTGACTTTTATCAATATAATATCTTAACAAGGCATGACAATTTGTTAATTTATTAAACTTAGGCTTTTAGGCCATCAAAAATGACTTTTTGAACCCAAAAGCTAATTGAGGCACAAAATGATGTTCAACATAGTTTTCAGAACAATTAGCTTTTTGACCAAAAGTCAATTAGGTTGAAGTAAGACTTGATTTTTGAAGCTTTTGACTTAATTTAGACTTTTAATTTTTCTTTAAATTTGAAACTTTTAAACATATATTAAAATTGAAGAAACTTTTTCTAACAGAAACTAACTTTTAAATATATATCCTCTAAACAAGTTTCTGCCAAATTAGCCTTTTTAATATTAAAAGTCTGCCTATTCAAAAATATAATAACTCATGGTAAACTAGCTGTCTTTTAACCCAACTGGTCAGTTTGCAAAAGATAATTGAGATAAAAGTCACTTTTTTGTAAACATTAATCCGAACAATAAGCCCTAACTCAGCTGTGTGTGTGTGTGTGTAAATAGATACCTGAATGCCAGCACCAATGATGATACCCATGAGGAAGTTAGGGACAATACTAGCAATGGCCATCATCAAGCTCTCAACAACAGTGACACTTGCATAAAGGCACAACACAAAGAAGAGATAGTGCCAGAAGCCTGGGTGGAGCCTAACCATGAAGTAACATATGGTTCCTGACAGAAACGTTATCAGTATCAGAAACGGTGTCGCTGATAATGTGTTGCTTATCACAAACGACACCACCCCATAGTGCCCATTCAGCCTCTCCCTTTGAAACACCTTCATGTCCTCCACAAACGACGGGAACCCTCCGATCGACATGAACGTCACAAACCCGAACACAAACGATGCACACGAACCTCTCGCCTACATATATATGTTGTCACACAAAACCATTAATTAGAGGGGTGTGTATGTATTATCAAATTGGTTTAAAATATTTTAATAAAAACACAAACTTCTTGTGTTTGGAATCCTCTAGAGTACCAGTATGTTCTCTGTATAAGAACATATCGGGCCTTTCTGACCAATAAATTTTCAAATCTATTGAATGACTATAAGGATTATAGAAAGCAGAAGACAAAATAAAATCATCATATAGGAACTGATTTCCCTTTGTTTTTCTAATGAACACAAACGATGCACACGAACCTCTCGCCTATATAAATCATCACTCAAAATGATGAATATTATATATATATGTGTGTGTGTGTGTGTGTGTAGCCATGAGTCATGTCCTATCAAATGGGATTAAGTTATTTTGATAGAAAGATAAACGTGCGTACCAAAATGGAGTTGTAGCCGGTTCCGACGTTTAAATAGATGGTTCCAATGCAGATGGTGACGACGATGTAGATGACGAGGCGAAGCCAGTAGTAACCGAAGTCCCTCGACATGTTGACGAAGGATCGCTTTGTTAATTGAAAAGCCTGCATGAAGAAACTAGCCTGGCTTCCTCCAGAATCCAGCACTGTCCCTTTCTGCATAATAATCATATATACGTATATAAGATCATGAACACAATTTACTTCAGAAACTAATTCATTATGGCTTTTTGTGAACTTACCACTTTAGAAATCTCATCCACTTTCTGTGTTGCAGCATAAGAGTGCTGAGAAGTCCGATAATAATCTATGAGAGTTCGGATAGCTTCAGCTGTGGTTATCTTGTCCAGAGGATCATCACTTCCTTCAAACTGACAGTAAAAAAAACCTCAAATTCAATATATTAATGCAAATATATATTAATTAACCAAGGCATGAGATTGATAAATTCATTAATTAGTAGTTAATTACCCTGAGTTTCATGGAGCCTTTGAGAGTGGCCTTGACTTTGTCAAAGTCAGAGTTGATGCATCTAAGGAAATGATCAGAAGGGTTTCTCAGAGCAGGGCATGGAAAGCCAGCTTGTGCAAAGAACTACATATAGAAACATATGTGTGCATGTCATATATATGAAAAGGCAATGATGTTTTGTGGAAATTAATGTATATAGGAAGAGGAAATACTTAATTAAATATTAATATAATATACCTCGTAAGCATCAGAGGCTTTGCCAAAGTAAACAGTTTTGCCGCCCGAAAGAAGGTACAATTGGTCAAAGAGTTCAAAAACTTCACTGCTAGGTTGGTGAATTGAAGCTATCACTGTTCGACCATCCCTTGCAAGGGCTCTTAGAGTTTGTGTCACAAAGAAAGCTGAAGCACTGATACCAACAAACCAAAAAAAAAAAACTTAGGAAGTGAAAATAAAATAATCACTAGGAGAATATTAAAAAATTACTCAGTAAATAATGACTAGGAGTATTAAATAAATGTATCATCATGAGAATGCCCGTTGAACTGAGGTAACCGTCGTGTTTAGAATCCTAATGTTATGAATTGTTTTCTTAAAGCCAAGTCAAACAACTAATCAGAGTATTAAGAGATCTTAACAGTCAACAGTCACCAGTCACCAAATCCTATAGTCAAGTATAGTAAAATTAAATCTGGCAAAAAAAGGGTATAGTAAAACTAAGGACTATATTATTTACATATATAGTAAATTTTAAATCGCAAATTCAATTAAACAACAAAATTCCATCAATTTTGTTTTCTGAATGATCCAAATTAGCAAGAGTTTACGATTCAACCTAACCCCAGAATATGAAAAACAGAGAAAACAAGCCAGAGTCACAGGGATGGAAAAAACAGAGAAAGTTCTAAATTCAAGCAGAAAACAACAAATCCTGAAGTTCAGAAAAGGACAAAATTTTAGAACTGCAAACAACAGTTTAGACGATTGAATCAGAATCAGAAACCCACAAAAATAAGAAACTCATAAACTGATCAGGTCTTATAAATTATGAACTTGGTCTAAATATTCCAATCGCAGAAAAGACAAAAGCATGAAACAATCGATTAACGAACCTGTCGAGACCACTGGTAGGTTCATCAAGAAACAACATCCTGGGCCTCATTAAGATCTCCAAAGCGATACTAACTCTTCTCTTCTCTCCGCCACTGATTCCCCGGAGATGCCAGTTTCCGATCACCGTATCGGCACAATCCTGAAGCCCCATGGCTATTATTGTACTCTCCACCAAAGCTCGCTTGTCTGAGCTTGGCATCTTATCCGGCATCCTTAGACGCGCCGAGTACGATATCGTTTCTCGTACTGTCAAAGTTCCGATCAGGTTGTCGTCTTGCGTCACATATGCCTGCACTCATTTTCATTTCATTAAACACAGCCAAAAAACAGGGGACGACACCAAAAATAAAAAATTAATACCTATACCAGATTTCTTCATTGTTTTTATCCAAAATTTATCATTTTATTTATGTTGGTGAACACAGACGATTTTCATGTCAAAGACAGCCAAAACATGGGACGATACCACAAAAGAAAACAATACCCATACCAGATTTCTTCATTGTTTTTATTCAAAATTTGTTAAAATGTTAATCTTGTCACCATCCTAGCTAACTTCTGTCAAAACTCATCTAACAAGTACTGAATCAAACCGTTCCTCAATTAGTGGAATTACATTCAAAGTTTTTCTCTTTGTTATTTTGCCAATCCATTTGAGATTCAATATTCTTGATTTTCTAGTAACAGAGCAAGGAAAAATGAGAAGATGAACAGTCACATAGTAGCAACAAGAACACACACAGACATATATACATATACATATATATATATATATATAGATGTGTGTGTGTGTGTGTGTGTGTGTGTGTGTGTGTGTGATGGTGTTGGTGAGAGAGAGAGAGAGAAACTCACGGCAGTTCCGAAAGAGAGCTTGGCTTTGCGACCATTGAGGAGGATAGATCCAGAAAGGAAGGCATTAGCGGCGAGACGGCTAGAGAGGGCGTCGAGGAGGGTGGACTTGCCGGAGCCGGAGGGGCCCATGAGGGCGGTGAATGTGCCGGGCTCGGCATAGCCGGTGAGACCCTCTAGAACATTCTGGGTCTCTCCGTTGCCAAGAGTAACCATGACGGTGAGATCCTTCCATGTCAGCCTAGCCGACACATCTCCGACAAAATCAACATTAGCCTTTGTCTCCCTCCACAGCGTCTCACTGAGTGGACTCAGCCCCGGAATCGTCGCCGTCCCATGATTATTATTCCCAACCGCCCTGCTCGCCTCTATCTCCATGGCAAAAACTACTTCTCAAAGTTCAAAGTTCACAGCTTTACCAGTACTATAGTAAAGATGGTGAATGAAGGAAGGTAGTGGTTAATTATGAAAAGGCAAAGGATTGATGTGAAGGCATTTAAAGAGTAAGGGAAGGAGAGCGAGAAAAGCGTGAAGAGGTGAAATGAATTACGTGTGAAGGAGATTGAGTTTGACTGGATATATATGAGGAAGGAAGAGAGAGAAAGAGAGAGAGATGTTGTTTCATGCAGAAGGAACCAGTAGGGTTTTTGATTGGAGGGAATATGATGAATGAGAATGCAAGTAGTAGCTAGGAATGGTGGCTGTGGATGATGAAGATGAAGAAGATGAAGGAAGTGAGATGGATATTAATGGAATTGGGTAGTTGTTGGTGGATGCATTAATGCAAAGAACCGACCCCCAATTAACTGTGCCCATCTCATCACTTATTTCACTATGTTCATAGCATATGAGTTTCATTACTTTCTTTCACCAATCGCCTACATTTTAACATTGCTATACAATTTTCTATTTGTTATCTTTCAACACCACGTTTTATTCTTATTTTTCCGTTTTTTTAATTATCAATGATCTCTTTTCCAAAACGCGATATATATAAATACGGACCCTATTTTATATGATCCTAATTTAGAGTTCATGTTTTTTTTTTCATAATCTAGTAAAAAAAAAAATTATAAGAAAATAACAGTTTCTATCTTAATGTATTTATTAAAAAATTTCACTTATGCCCCCTATTTTAAAGGGGGAGAGTAATCTATCTTGTTAATAGTAAGCATTAAGTCAATTATTAGGGTCGGGGTACTTTTTTAGTCTTCTTTATAAGACACTTTTAATATGTGTTAGAATTCTAAAATCAAGAAAAATCTCCACTTTCATTCTCTATAAACTTATAAATAGGATTAGAGTGATATATGGTATATGTTATGTGGTCCTAATTTATAAAAGTAATACTATTTAAAAACTAGTACTATACGACTTCCATCCCTTTTTCAAAATAAAAAAAATGATAATAAGAGTTCATTTTTTTTATTTATAAGAAAGAAACAGTTTGTATCTAATGTATTTATGAATTTTTTTTTTTTTTACTTATACCCCCATTTAGAAGGAAAGAGGTAATAATCTCTCTCGTTTATAAGCCACTAAGTCAATTATTAGGAGTACTTCTAATTTATACCCTATTTACACGACACTTTTAGTATTTATAACAGAAACAAGAAAAATCTCCAAAACTTTTACTCCCTTATGTTTAAGGGTACGTACGTACTTGGAGGAGGGATTATTTTGTGATGCATTTTATAACACCACATTGATTATTTATTATGATTTTTTTTTTTTGACATCATATCATTCACCTAATGGAATGGAAGGAACTCATAAACTCATCATACGTATAAAGAATTGAATTAGCAACCTTAACTAAAGAAATGCTTAGTGTCAATTAAGCCACACCATGTAGTGGACTTCTCCATATTTAATGTTGAAATAAGAAAGTTAGAAGATTTTGAAGAATATATTTAGTATGGAACCATTGTTATAAAGGGCTAGTAGTAATTAGTAGTAGTTGAAGGGTGCGGAAACGAAACCAAACCATTAATACAAGTAGTTTGAAACATGAATTAATGAAATGGGCGTTTACTACTTTTTTTTTTTCTTTTGGGATATTTTGGGTCCATATAAATAAATAACAATACGAACCTGACTAGTAACACAGAACCAACTCTTCCTTACAATCCAATCACATGCTACTTCTGCCTCTGCTCTCATCATTAGTAGTACTATCCAAAATAGATTTAAAAAAAAAAGTAATTTATATTTTGTAAGTTTTTGCCGGTCTTTTTTGTAAGCGCTGCAGCTGAAGATTAGGAAAATGTGGCTCATTTTGTACTCCCTGCGCTCTTTATTTTTTGAAAAATTCTTTTTAAAGAAAAAATCTAAAAAAAGATAATCTTTTAACTAACATTTTTTTAAAAAACAATTTTTCATTAAAAAATAACCAAACTAAAATAATTAATAACTAAATCATTCATTATCGAACTATATCGATCCCGCCTATCTAAAAGATAGGCATCCGGAAAAAGGCCTTCTAGCTTAAGATTTCAAAATGTGGCTCATTTTTTTGGATTTTTCCAAAAAGGGCCCTAAAAAAAATTTTCCCTATAAAAGCATAAAATTTAAATTGTTGATCATTTTTATAATACTCTTATAAAAATTGTCTAAACATTTAATGAGTTTTTTATATTAATGCCCTTCTTTAATTATATACCACTTTAGTCTTATTTATAAATTCATTTTGACTACAAATTTTGGTCCTTATTATAAGTCCACTTTCAGAATAATAATTTTTTTTTGCCTCTATTAATTGGAATAGACAAAAAGAATTTATTCATGTTGACTTTTAGAACCAATCATATATAAGGGCAAATTGTAAATATAGCTCATAATTAATGGGCTAAAGAATATTTTTAGTCCTTTAAGTTTTATATAAGGCATACTTTTGGTCTCTTAACTTTATAAAATACACTTTTAGTCCTAAAAATCTAACACCGTTAATGTTGCTAACGGAAAACGCCGATACAGGGAACTCAAGTAATGACTAATCACATTTAATTACACAAATTTTATATATCTTTCAATTTATCCATATTTTAAATTTAAGCTTAATAGCATCTAATTACACAGTCATCACTTATGTTTACATTATTATCATTTGAGTTTGCATTTTCCGTTAGTAAAATTAACAGTGTTAGTAGTATAAGACTAAAAGTATACTTTATAAAGGTAAGGGACTAAAAGTATACCTCATGTAAACTTAAAAGACTAAAAATATACTTTAGCCTACTTAATGAGTTAACCAACTCTTTTTGATATGTGAGAGTTAGTTAATTTGAACTTATAAAAAAACAACAGAGTGATTTATTGCATTAGTTAAAAGGTTGATAGTACTTATATTAACTTTATTTCTCTCTCTTACTTACTCCTTATAAATATGGCATATTTGAAAAAAAAAAAAAATTCAAGACATGCCTGTTATTTTAAATTAATTTTAACTACTTTCTCAAAGTAATTCAATTATAAAACACTTATAAATATGATCAAAAGGAGTACTAACATTTGAAATGTGATGTTATGTTGACCGAAAAATCAAAGAAAAAAGGGGGATATTTAATTGCATGTTGTGGATTTATCTAAATTAATACAAATTTATAAATGAAGTAGTAATTGGCAATTGGGCATTCACTATGCGCATGACATTAATGACTGGTACATTTGGGAGCACCAATACATGGACAAGATGAAGCCTTCCTTAATTCCATTTCAATCTTCTTGGGAAGGGGGAGTGTTTCGTTGGAACAAGTTATGGTGCAGACAGTTGCATCATAATGAACCCCAAAAAAAAAAAAAAAAATAAAAGTAAGTCAAAATTAAACATTCTCTTGCTTTGAGTTGAGGCGGTTTTGGCTTTTGATGATAAGAATGAAATGAATTATAAAATAGAGTTCAACTTCGATGTCATGGACATTTGTCATTGGAATCTCACGAGCTAGGCATTGGTTACTTTTAGGGGTGGTGGGAATAAGTCGAGATCCCTATCGGATGGCCTGACCTGGTATTTAAGTGCAGTGGATGACGCTTTTGTTAAAAAGTCGTCAATGCCTTTTTAAAAGCTTGAATATATAAATAAACTGGCCTATTTTGTTAAAGCGTGACTTGTAGACCTTCAGGTTTGACTATTTAAATATTAAATAAATATAATTATATTTATATCATATAAATAAGATAATATTTATTGTTTTTTATTCTTATATTATATTTCAAGATATATTTATATAAGTTTTGATAGGCTTAAAGTATACAAAACTATTTATGGACTCCAAGACATGTAATATGAGGCTTTTTAAAGGTTTACATTGTAAGTAAGCGTTTAAAAAGGCTATCTTCAAGGCGCTTATGAAGGCTCGAGCTGCATAGAAAAATGTCTGAATTCGGGCTCGAGCTCGGCCCAATCACGCTTAAGCCTATTTAATTGTTAGCAAAGTCACGAGCGCATTTAAAGCTAACCTATTTCCATGTCCAGTTACTTCTTTGTGTCTTCAGCCTATACAGCTTTTTGTGAGGATGTTTGATGGCCTGACAAAAAATTTATATATAATGGGACGAAGCTTGTATTGGCCTAGTGCCTAACAAATTAGAATCTTCCTACGGCTTGTCCTATAAAACACGTTTTGATTAATTAAACAAGAAAAACAAAGAAGGCGCATGACAAACCAACCACATTGCATTGAGCGTAATTAATTATTGTTGAAAATTTGAATCAAGTCATTAGACAGTGTCATCTTGCCAACAAAAGTTGGGTCAGAGCTTCGATCCCCCTAAACTCAGTATGAGCTTCCTTCTTCATGAAACCTTTTGATGGAAGTTGTGGGGTCTCAAAAATAGCATGTTTTTAGAAATATGACACCTTCAACAATTTGAGATTACACGACGCTCTGTTAGAGGACAATCTGATCACAACACTAAACGGGTTGTTAGCTTTTTGAACATATTTTGACATCGCTAACTTATCCATATTTCCTTTTACTCTGATTAACCCGTGTATGCACACGCGTAAAACGAACTAACGATTAAAATTAGTTAAAGCTATAAATATGGCAAGATATCATATTTATTTTGGATATGCCCCTATTTATGAAAAGATGATAGGAAAGAGAATGAGTTAAAAATATAAGAGAATGAGTAATCAATTATTGAATGAAAGAGAATTAGTGGTGAGCGACTGAGCGGGGCTAATTATGTATTTAATAGGGGTAGAAAAGGAAAAAGGTAGTTTAAATTTTGAAACACAAAAAGAAAGTTGTTTGTATTAATGATCAACTCCACGAGAAAAAAAAAAGTTGCTTATAAAAAGCATCGAATGGGGTACTAATAACCTATATATTTATTCACATGTAGCATATAATACTCCTCTAGTCCTATATAGGACAGAGAAATAAGTTTTTTTTTCTTCTATTTATAAGGCACCTCATTAAAGTTTTGAAGTGAATGTATAATCTAACATTGGGTAAAAGTGTAAAAATATATATGTGTTTTATTCTGAGGAGCGTCCAACACCAAGTGTTTTTTTAGGTGCAAAAATACACATGTGGTTATAAAATATGTGCAAAAGTCACATCACTGTTAAAATTTAACTTAACGGTGTTAATTTTAGGTGGGGCCACACTCTTTTCATGAAAAATACTAAAATGCCCTTATTTTTTAAAAAAAAAAAAAGAAAAAAAAAAAAAAAAAAAGAAGAACCCCCTCTTCAGCTCTCGATCTGAACCCCCAAGCCGCCGTGAAGGTCATCGAAGATCTTCAGAAGGCGTTGTTCGGAGTCATATCCTATGGTCGCGGCAAGAAGGACAGGCTGTTGGTTGATTCTTCCAGAAAGATCGATGCTCTTAGCTCCCACCTCACTATCCTCGACCTTAAGCTCGACTCCAAGCCTGGGTATCCTGAAACCTTCGCCATAGGAATCGCTTCCGGCGCCGCCGTTAGCGGAATCGGAGCTGTGATGCCTCAAATTATTGGAGGTCTTGCTCAAATTTGGAAATCTGTTATCTCTGTTACTAATTCTGCTTCTTGATTCTCCATCCCTCCAGACATGTTTACTCTGTTAATCAATAATGGACTAAGGTAGCTCCCCCCTCCCTCTCTGTCTCTGTTTTGGTTTAATTCCAGATTCCATTATTCCTAAGTAGAAACTAGTATGAAAATTGCACTTCATCCTCAAAACTCAATAGGTTAGGGGTAGAATTCAGAGATTAAAATATTGAGTTTATGGATTAATTAGTACTACCTCCAGTCCTAATTATAAGACATAGTTGACTTTGTTTGGAGAGATTAAAGAAGCTAAATAAGTTACTTAATCATTTTATATGTTGTGTATCTTTAGATTATATGTTAGTTTATTAGTCAAACTAATTACTTTGAAGAAAAAAATAAAAATAAAAATACTCTAAAATAATTTAATTAGCTTCCTTAATTTCTTCAAAAAATTCAACTATGTCTTATAATTAGGACCGGAGGGAGTATAATATAAATATGATTATGACTCAAAAACAATTGGATAATATGAATTACGTGTGCCGGTTTGGATTCAGGGCTTTGAACCGAGTTGGATAATTTTTGATTTCACCAGTCAAGTATGACTCAAACACAATCAGGGTAAAGTTTCAATTGAATTCCCCTCTTTTTTGAAGTCTATTTTTTGGTTGTCTTATAAAAGAGTATATAAATCGGTTCGGCGATTTAATCTGTGTTCTTGGGGGGTTTTGTGTTTTTTTTTAAAAAAAAAAAAAAAAAAATAGGCATATTTTGGTATTTTTATGAAAATAATGTGGGCCCCACCCCAAAATTAATATTATTAATTAGATTTTAATAGTGGTATGATCGACTTTTGCACCTGTTTTATAACCACATGTGTATTTTTACATCTAAAAAAACACTTAGTGTTCTACGCTCCTCAGAGTAAAACAAAAGTGTATTTTTGCACCTTTACCCTTTAACATTTCACTTATTAGTATGTTGACTTTGTTTTCATTTGATATTATGTATAATAAATAGGAGTAAAGTTAGAAAGTTATTGATTTTTATAATAGAATTAATAAGATTTAATGTTTTTCTTGGTTTATATGAAAAATATTGGAAATGCCCTATAAATAAAACTAGAAGAGTATTAGAAAAACAGATATTTTTGGAATTTGAGGTCATGTCTTTTATATCTGGATAAAAATGACAATCATACAATAAAAAAGTATAATAAATCAAAAACCAAAAAGATTGTAAAAGAGGGGAGTGATTTATAGTTCATATGATGCCCATGCTTCTTTTCTAGAGAGTTGAGAGCAAATGTAACCATATAGTAGCAGGGGTTTAAATTTTCTCACCGGCATGTTTTCCATCATCCCTCATTGTCTTTTTATTGTGGCCGTTCAGATATTAATCCAACGGCTTAAAAACGAAGTTTTCAAATTTTCGAAACTATCGCATGCGGTAGTTTCGAAAATTTGGAAACTTCATTTTTAAGCCGTTGGATCAATATCTGGACGGTCATAATAAAGGACAATTAGCGATTATGAGAGATGGGCTGATTAGAAGATCCATTTCCCAGTAGCAGGACCACCCCATCTTCCGAAGGTAAGGTCAGGACGCTTTTCCATTAATATAATATAAATTCGTTTTCTAAAATTGTTGATTACTTGTTTTAATCAATATATTTACTTTTTTTTTTTGCCAAATCAATATATTTTCTTTAAAAAATTAAGCATACAGATATTGTGCAAGACAAATGGTGTTGGACCTCCATATTTAATTCACAGCTTCACCATTGAGAAACAACAATAATCCACCCACCAATACCTACTATTTTACACACTTATTGTTCACGTGGTTCGTATACGGGTGGTGAAGAAAAGTATTTTTATTGTATTTTCCATTTAGTGGTAAAAGTGACTTTATTTTGTTAAAAAAAAAAAATCTTGTATTTAAAAGAGAAATTTTTTTCCCTTTTTCATTTTTATTTTATATCTAACAGGCCATTAGTTTTTCCCCTACAACTCGTATAGTTACATATTCGTTGAAGAGAGTAATGAATAATTATTGATTAAAATTAAAATTAATAGGTTATAAATAAAGAGAAATATGAGAGCAAGAGAACAATTCTTATTTACCATCAAGATGTAACTAGTACATAATATATGCTCTCTATTTGTAGGCATAACTTTATAATCTCAATAAAATCAATATCTACAAACAAGGGCGGACCCAAAAAAATATTGAAGGGGGCACAATTGATGGGGGAATTCGGGGGCAGTGCTCTTGAATTTTTTTTTTAAAGAAAGTTTTAAATGCATTAAAAAAAAAAAGAAAAAAAATTATAAAATCAAGTGAATATTGATGATGTAATAAGAGATGCAATTATTTTACAAACCTATCATTTAGAAAAGTAAGACAAAGTGTTGTTAGAAATGCAGCTAGATAAATTACAATGAAGGGTGGACACTCAATAAGTTCAAGTAGATATATTTTAATAGTAAAAGTATATTACAATAAAAATAATTACAATGTCATTCTTCTAGGCCTTATTTTTTGAAATTCCATCATAATTGTCTTATTATCAATGTTATCAAATACATATTTTTCAATATAAAGCACCAAACAACCATTCATCCTCAATCCGATTACGAAGTGCAGTCTTGATGTATTAAAAGTTTGCACTTAATTTAAGGGTGAGCAATCTTTCAAACATGTATTAATTTTTTTATAATAAAAAAATCCCAAATTTTGGGGGGCACTTGCCCCAATTCAAAGCCTAGGTCCGCCTCTGTCTACATATTAGATGACAATAAGAGATAATTGTGGGATAATGGAAATATATGGACATCTACATAAATATTATATTTATAACACTCCCATTTAGATGTCCATTATACGAATGACCTCATTAAAAAAATTCAACTAGGAAAAACCCGGTAAGACAAAAACTTAGTGAAAGAAAATAGTACATAATTCATTTATATGTTATCTAATGTTGTCTCGTTAAAAACCTTACTAGAAAAGCCTAGTGGAATAAAATCATAGACAAGGAAAAAAAAAAAGTACACTGCATATTAGCTTCCCTATTGGCGACATGAGTTGATACCTTTGAATCTATGAAATCTAATACTTCATGAACAAATCTGCTGGATTTCATCAGAATGAATTTACTGGATACTAATTTCACTCTCTTATGTAGATGTAGTCCTTCCAATGTCTTCATGTTGCTGAATAACAATATCATGCTAATAAGAAAATCATATATCAAGTCATGTACATGATTAGTTGGATACACATAAGTGTTTCAAATACACTAAGATATGTACTTCTAGATAAAATATTTCTTCATCTCCTTCTGGAGGTCTAAAAATATGGAACTTCCGGACCAAGAATTACTTCATAAAAACACTATCCTTTATTTTAATTGCTTTCTTTAAGTAATTCTTAACTTTAGCAAGATCTTCAAGAACTTAAGCTAATTACAATTTTTGCAAACTCTTCAAGAGTTCTTAACTTTAGCAAGATCTTCAAGAACTTAAGCAAATCACAATTTTTGCAAACTCTTCAAGAGTTCCAAAGATATTTAAACTATTTAACATAAATTGCAATTATAGTAAACTCATTTTCAGATCTTTTCAAAAAAAAAAGGGAAAAATAGATATTTTATATCCTTCCTTCAACAAACATTTACCGAGTCATCAGGAAGGGACTAGTGGGGGCCATGGCCCCCAAAAAAAATGTTTAGAATTTTCTTAAGATTTTTTTTTAATATAATGTAAAATTAAATTTTGGCCTCCAATTTTTCCTTTTTTTTTTTATATATATCTTTGGGGCTTATAATTCAATTTGTGTTCCATGTGGACTCTTGTATGATTTATGTTAATTTTATCATTTTTTTTTCTATATTTCATTCTAATTACCCGAAATTTTTAGCTTATCGGTGAAATGTACTTTTGTGGTGTATTCTTTACTATGATTTTACTCATTTTACACTACATCTCACGGATGAAGTTAATTGATTTTTCATTCTAAACCTTTGCCTCTTGCCTTCCAATGTTGTGGTGTTCAATTACATGAAGTTTATGGTTGAACCAAAGATTCACAATTACATAATTTAACAGATTAAACCTCAGCCTCTTACCTTCCAATGTTGTTGTGTATTTTTTTATTTTTTTTTATTTTCTTGTTTATATTCTTTTATATTTTTGCTCCGCCTCTGCGAGTCATAATATCACAAATACCATGTTTGCTTCAAACTATATAAAGATCTTGATTGAATTATGTGCTTCTGGCAACTTGAATCTTTATGCATTATTATATGATTAGATCTAAATTTATGCATGTATTTGATCCTTCAGGGATTTTATTAGTATAACGATTTTCCATATAATCTTAGCATTTAAAATCCATCCAGGATTCACATATCATTCACAATATAGTGAGTCATATATTATAAGCATATTCTCTAGACGCATATCAAAATTTCATATACCATCAGACTTTCAAATTAACAAGACATATGAAAATTTCATCCACCACAAGACATATGAACTTTTTCACATGAAACCGCCCATTTATACAATAATAACTTTGTACTTTAGGTGCTCGGGCTAAAAATACACAATTTTCATGTTATGATATTGCATGTTGCGCCTTTTATTTTTTGTTGGCAACTATCTTTATGTCTATATCACATGAGATATTTATATATATAAGACCCTCATTTGATCATGTAATGTTATCGTCAACCTTTGTCAACAACTTTATATTTTTTGTTCCTGTTTTCTTTTATGACATAACTAATTGATATCTCTTTTATTGCTTTCAAGTACTAGAACCTCTCTTTGGGGCCTTACAAATAGTTATGACTCAATTCTTGCCTCCTCAACATAATCATCTTGATTATTTACTCCCTCTTCTTTTCTTTTCTTTTGAAACCAATCATTTTTTCATACTTCAGGCATACCTCATTTTTCATTTATATTAATTGGAGCATTTTTCAGCTGGAACTTGAGATATAAGAATTCTCATTTAGGTTAGTGATTGCATCTAGCAGATATTGTAATATATTAAGAATACAATATTTAATGAGTACTTCTGATTCATACTGTTATATTTAAGGATCTACATTTTATGCATTCAATATTTTCTCTTCTCCAGCTACTCATTTTCTCCCCCTCGTGTTAAGAAAACTTTATTGAATGACAATGAACTAATCATACAGTATAAGTCTCCTAAATTCATTTGTTCCCTTTATAAACATCATTTTGTTTCATTTGGAGACAAACAAAAAGAATGAGGGTTCTTACCCAACATTTATCCTAATTTTCTTTGAATATCCATCTATGTGTAATATCGTGGTGGAATAATAAGAATAGATATTATGCATTCAAAATTTTATAATGAAAAATATCTGGCTCTTAACCAAAATCCAATTATAATGGGAGAATTTATTTTACCTTGTTGGCTTGATACATTTATATATGTATATTAATATAAAACTCAGGAAATTACACTCTCTATTTTTTACTAATTGTTAGATTATGTTAGAAATATAATGTGTGCATGTTGAACTAATTGCGATAACTTTTGCATGATTTTTTAATAATACAATATTTCATCCTTAATATAAGAGTTAGATAAATAAATTGCAAATGTTAAAAAATTAGTTTCATTAATTATTTGTGACAAAAGTGTGTTTGTTTTCTTAAAATACCCTTTTTAATTATGAGCATTGGATTCACCCCTTATTAGAAACACACTTAATACATGCCATAAATAAGTATATTTTGAGGAAATTATAAATTTAAGAAACAAAATGAATTAAGATTTTATATTATGTTCAAGATCAAAATAAATTTCTTATATTTAGAATCAGAGAGAATAGTGTACAGTACAAGCATTTCAAAGCTGCTAATAAAAGTCATTTTTTGGTGTAGTACTGTAATTGTACGTAGCTATGATGAAGCAGATAAGTTAGTTTTATGGACCATACCCTTATCTTCCTCCTTGAGTGTTTTGTTTTACCTCTATTAATAAACGTTTCTGTCGAGTAGTATTAATTAATTAATCATGTCGTGGCCCATAAAAAACAAAAGTCAATAACCATGTCACAAAATATATCCAAAGAATCTCCATCCTTATGGGTCATCATTATACATGTTGAAAGGGGAAAATGATGGGGTGGGAAAAACCTCCTCTTGGCTGGTTGAAGCTCAATGCATGTGGATGGGGCATCATCCTTGTCTTTATCTAATACATGTTGTGGAGGGGTGGTAAGAAATTGGTTGGGTAATTGGATTGTTGGCTTTTCCAAGCTAATTGGTGATTACCAAGCTAGTTCGGCAGAGGAATGAGCCATTGTTAAAGGGCTGCAACTTGCTTGGGATCTCGGTTATAAGAAGATTATTCTAGAATCTGATGCTGACTCTGTGGTTAATTTGCTCTTAGATTATTTTTGCTCTACATGTAGTAGTTTAATCTTAAAAGCTCGTGAGTTATTAGCTTTAAATTGACATGTGGACGTTAGATCTATACCTAGAGGTTTCAATAGAATTGCTAATGCCTTAGCTAAAAGGGGCATTGCAGATTCTGTTATTCTTGATGAGTGCCCCAATATCTTGAGGAGTTGAGTTGATCAAGAGTGTTTGGGATTAATTTCCCCTTTGGTGTAATGTTTCTTTGTGTAATGTAGGCTTTATGTCATCTTTTATAGCAAAATATATATATATACACACACATGTTGAAACATTGCTTTCTAATATAATCGCTTCATCACCCTCACACCTTAAAAATAGTCCTCTTGTAATATTTATAAGGTAGATAGAGAGCAAAAGAAAATTAGTCCAAGGTATCTCATTAAGTTTTTTATATGAATGTACAATTCACCCCTTATTTATTATTGTATGACTTTATTTTTATATGGTATTCCATCCGATCTTAAATATAGGATAAAATTTGTAATTCAATTTGTACTACAAACTTTGTCTTATAATTAGAACCAGATATAATATAATTTATATTAAATAAGAATAAAATTGAAAAGTTAATGAATTTTAAGGCGGAGTTAACGAAATTTAAGGTTTGGGAAATTTTCAAAAATAAATACCTTTGAAATGTTAAAATTTCAAATCAGTTTTGTTTTGTACGATAGTTTAAAATTTAGATATTGAATTATTGACTATACTTTATTAGTACTTCACTATTTATTTTAGTTAGAAATCACTGATTTGTTATTTTTATATTTTAAAGGTTTTTTAATAAAAAATTTCCTTAATGTTTTTGTTTTAAAATATAATAATAAAATTTATTGAACTTGATGATGAGGTGAAGGACAGACGATAAATTTCGTAGCATAAATCGTGTCGGTGACACGTGGGTTTTATAAAAATTTATCGAGTTTTGAGGTGCTTTACGGCTTTAGCGTTTGCGGAAACGGAGAGCATGTACTAAAAATTTGAACAACATGTATAACACCGAGTAAGCGATATGAAATACTCGGACATATGATGATGATCGACGTATCTCGATATATATTACAAAATCTCCCGAAGGAATTTTTTCATGTGATACGATAATACAAAACTTTATAATTACAATTCTTACATGTAACTACACCTCTTTAACCAAGCCTTGAGTAGACTTGGGGCGTAGAACCTAACTCGGTTAAATCATCCCATTTGGCGGTTTGGGTAGGTCTAGTGGGAGTCTCACCGTGCTAGGGTGACTGATTGACGAACCACGTAGACGACCCTTCTAGTTTAAGCACCAAATGATATGAAGTAACTTTATTAGATTCTTGCCATAAGGTAGGTTCTGTTGAACTTCTTCCCGCATTTGCTATGACCGGTGCCTTCTCACTATCGACGTCTTTCTATGGCTCCATCCACTAGTGCCTCCTCCGGTTCATGACCCTTTCCCCGTCTATTCATTCGGATCGAGGTCCAAAGCCCAATGGACCTCGTGGTAACGGTTAACCTCATGCTTATGTAAACAATATATGTATGACCAATGTATTCATGACATTTTCACAATAATCACTACAAAAGCCCATAACGGATGTAGGAAACACATAATCATGTATGTAAGGCAATAACAATACACAGCCCCTCGCAAAGATGTTTGTTATCCCGATGCACTATTCACCGTGCACGACGATGTACGCCGTGTCCCGCGCTTAGGAAAACTCTCAACGGCGTTAACAATACCATAACCCGTATATTCATGATTTCATCAATTTCAAATGAGACGAGTCTCAATACGGAACACAAAGAATCATATAAATAAGCATACAATAAGCATCGAGTTAGTATTAAAGATGCGAACGTACCTTCCTTCCATGTGAATAGTAATTACTATTCATGTGTACGGTACTATTCACGTATACGGTACTATTCAAGTATAGTAATACGCCCGTCCATCAAATCTGCCTCCGGAATCCCGGATATCCTTTGTTGATTGTACTTGACGTTTCAAAAACGGTATTTTTGATAAATGGCAAACAATGGCACAACGCAGTAAATAACAAATGCAACGGCAGCATTCCGAATACGATATCCTATACGAATTATATCGTTTTTATCAGTATTTAGCATTATAACAGGCATTTTAGGTACAAATTACCATTTTGCCCCCGACCCCCCCCCAATCGGCGGAATTCGCCAGGAGGCCGCTACTATGACCCTATCTCTCCGGGAATTTTGACATATCTCTTTTCCCAAAGATATTCTTGAAATAAATACCATATATATATATATATCTTTACTGTGTAAATAGTAAATTACTATTCATGTGAATAGTAACGGTAAAAATATTTTTTTGCGTCGACAAGAATAATATTTCTTTGCCCAAGATTAATTCTTTTCGATGTGACAGATCGGACTAAGCCGCTGCCACGAGCATACTCGAAAAATCTTGACTCGATAAATAATATTTACCTGGTACATGAAAATAGTACCACCCCCCTAAACATGATATCTAACTTTGGAAATTTTCAAAAATAAATTTTCTCCGGACCTTTGAAATTTTGGTTGAAAATTTCAAATCAGTTTTGTAATTTTCTCCTTTTGGTCCTTTTACGTAATTTTCCACGAGCCAAATTTTCAAACTTCACGTGAAGATAAGGTTTAAAATTTAGATCCCATTGAATTATTTTAAATTTTGAGTATACTTTTTGGATGGTAGTCGAAAATACCGACTATACTTTATTATTAGTAAAAATAACCTTCACTATTTATTAAATTTAGTTAGAAATTTCATCTAATTTCCATATATAGCGTGAATGAAGTTTTATATTATTTCCAAATAGTAAATTACTATTGAGTTTTTTTTTTTTCAAACTTCAAATGTCGTCGGCGGAGAGGGAAATAATTTGACGTGGGTCCCACATGAATAAAATACGTTTTAGTGAATTTTTTTGAATAAAATACGTATTTTTGAATAGTAAATACTATTCATGGGTCCGAGATTTATTCCAAAAATTCTTGAAATTAAAGATAACATACTTCCTAAGTTTTTGTCAGGATTTATCATAATATTTTTAGAAGGATTTTAACTCTTTCTCTTTTCAAATTCTTACAAAAGAATTCCCTTAGAAAATAAGGTATTTAAAACTTATTATGTGAAATCTTCTCTAAAATGTGATATTTATCTGATTTTTAGTTTAAATCTCTCTTGACTATGTTTACTCTATGTACAAAATTTAGAAATCAAACACCTGAACATTATAATTAAGAAACAAGTGCCCTTTGTCATCCACATTAACATAAGATATAGTCATCCACTTTTACGATTGCAGATTTATGATGTACTATCATTTTATTTCTTTAATAAATATTGTTACTTATAAAAAAAATTATAGAAGCTTAATCCTTAATTATATCCTTTAATAGATTACTAAGGGCTTATTTACATTCACATTGGTAAAAGTGGCTTTTATATAAAATAATTTTTGCATATTGAAATTGCAGTAAAAATTAATTAGTAGGGTAATGATGTACTCCCTCCGCTCATTAATATAAGATATATTTGGGGAATTGATCTTGATTATATTCTAAATATAAGAAATATTTTTTATATTTGTCAATCTTTTCTTACTATACTCCTATTGCTATTTCCTCAACAATACAATAATTAAGGATGAGAGGAAATGAGAGAAGTAAGGAAAAAAATTAGAGTATTTTAGAAAATACATATCATATTAATTGATTTAACTAATTTTATTGATATAATCAAATTAAGTAAATATCTTATATTAAGGACTAGAGGGAGAAAATTTATATTTGGAGTTTGGACACTAATTAAAGTCATGACAAACATACATTTTTACCCTTAAAGGTGTGTCAAGTAAAAAAAAAAAATTCCCCTTCAACTAGCTTTTTATGGGTCTATAAGTCATTTTGGGGTTCCAAATGCAATCCAAAACAAATTCTAAATAAGTATATTTGTATAAGTTGAAATAAAACTCCTATCACATACTTATTTTATATAAGTTTTAAATCATAATTAAAAATCTATTTTTATAAGCTCCATTGGCAATTCCAAATAAGCAGATTTGTAAGGGGAATATAAAAATTCTTCAACATTTTCCAAATTAGTGGACCCTACTCTCTCAACGAGGCCATGTTATGTATATCAATTTATTTATTTTTTTGATTGTGAATTTAACGTTGCGTGTTGTACGTGCCATGGCTGCTTCAAGAGATGTCCTCATAATTGATGGAGATTATACGAAGAGAAACTGATTGACAATTATGTGACAATGATTAATGTCTTTCTTCAATTTCTCTTTATAGGACAATATTGCATAATTTTCAGGTACCAATCAAACTAACTCAGCTAATTTATAAACTTAAACCTAATTCTTTTTTTTTTTTTCAAGTGTACCCTTATTTGATGCCCACTCTATCATATAACTTTTTTTTTTTGGTAGAATCCAAACGATATCACTAAATCGATAGCTAGAGACTAATTATATCTCAAGGCATAGAGATCACCAAAATGAGTTTTGTCTCACCTAACAAAGTCTTTTTCCATGCACGGCCTAGTTCGAACCCAAAACATCATGTTTTAGGGATTCAACAATCTATCAACTATACCAAACTTTTGTTGGTACTTTATCAGTTAACATTTAACATGGAATGCAACATTACAACTGTTGGAATATGTTAGTCTATCCTTGGTGGATTAGGCCCGATCCAAGAAAAGCTATCATGGAGAGACATAGGTTCATAAAAAGAAATATGCCTTTATTATGGTTTAATAGTTACATTTATTCTCATATAATCATACATACACTATATATAGGATGTTGGATTGAGGGAATAATATGTCGGAATAGAGACACACAAAATAACATCCTCCTCCCTCAATAAGATTCTCTCATAAGAGTGCTCTCTTCTCTTCCTCTCTTTGATGTATTTGTTATATATTTACTGTGTAACGTGATCGGAGTCATTATCAGTATTCCAATTACATGTAGATACTTCAGCGAGTTATTTGGATTCCACAAGAGGGAATGATACGGTTTTAAATATTTAGACCTGTAAAGAACTAACAAGACCCAAACAAAGTAAGTCTTAGCATTCTTGAGGATCGAGGATCCTTTAGAATTATATATAGATTCCGTGTTATACACTACCTCCCAATCTCGCATCTTGAGTTTTATGATATCATACACAGTGTCAGATAGATTGAGTGATTTGTTTTTAATATTATGAAAGCTCAACCTGTTTCAACTTGTTAGACTAATAACAAGTAAATCAATTTCCGTAACTAGTTTAGTTATGAGTTTTGGACATGTTTGATCGAATTGAATGTTTTTCTCTCACAAGCCTAAAATGAAATCACTTTGAGTTATAAAAAAAGACCAGTCCATTATATTTGTGCATCATATATAAACTCTGACTTGTTGGATTATGTGTAATTTATACATTAATATTCTATTTAGTTGTAGATTAATTCTTTTTGGCTAAAGCATACGCTTTCTCCTCTAAGTTTACATTAATTTTTATTTTAGTCCTTTAAGTTTTAAAAGTGCTTTTTTTTTTTTACATGATCAAGGCTTTCCACTTTCGAGGCTTGAAACAGAAAAAATGCATTTTAGTCCTTTAATCTTAGCACCGGTCATTATTTAAATAGTGATTCTGCAATTAGATCTTGACAAAATATGGTTAAATTTTAATTATTTAATATAATCATTTATATATTTTGAAATTAAAGTATGACTTATGAACATTTAATTGTATAATCATTGTTTAAATGTGTTGAGTCGGCATTTTCTGTTAAATAAAACTAACATGTTAAGATTGAAGGATTAAAAGTCCATTTTTTAAACTTAAGGGACCGAATTGAAACTTGATGTAATTGCATTGTCATTGTTTAAATGTGTTGAGTCGGCATTTTCTGTTAAATAAAACTAACATGTTAAGATTAAAGGATTAAAAGTCTACTTTTTAAACTTAAGGGACCAAATTGAAACTTGATGTAAACTTAGAGGATCAAACATATACTTTAGTCATTCTTTTTATATTTAAATATTTATCCTTTGGTGGTTATAGACATTTTACATTGTTAATTAAATATAGGGTTAAGGTGCAGATTTGCCAACGAACTATTACTCAAGGAGCATCTGGCACAAACATTAATTGAGGGTACCAAAATTACCAATCAACAATTGAAAAGTGAAAAAAAAAAGTATCAAATAACTATTAAAAAAACAACTAACATAATTACGTTAAAATATGAGGCACTGGCGTAGGACTGTGACGGAGACGTTGAGAAAAGAAGCGGTTAAGCCTTCTTGTTGGATAAGGCAAACACCAACGAGAGATGAGACCCATGTGAGTAGGCGTGGCAGCGGTGGCTGCTCCTTATGGATTCGGAGGGATGGAACCAGGGTGCAAGGTGCGTGCCGGTCGAAAGCTGTAAACTGCTGGATTTGGTTTCGGTGCGTGATTCTCGCCCTGAAGTTGCATACGGACCTTGATGAGTTCAAGAGAGTGAGTGGAACACCCAGCAACAATGGAAGCTTTGGAGACGCCGACGTCGTCGACACTATGACAGTCAATGGAAGATGGAGACACCAAGACAGTGACGGGCTAATAATTTGTTGGCCAATCTGCACCTTAATTTTGTTTTTTTTTTCACGTTTTAATTGTTGATTGGTAATTTTTGTACCTCAATTAATGTTTGTGCCAGATGCTCCTCGAATAATAGTTTGTTGGCAAATCTGCACCTTAACCCTTAAATATATCATTTTTTATGTCGGACTGTGAGTTGATCCTGATTTAGGCTACCGAGCCTTGAACGATTGCTTTGACTGATTCATTGACTGTTATGATTTTCAATATCTTATTTTTATTATGAATATTCGTGATTGCGTGGAAAGTCTCCTAGAGTTTGTGCATTTCATAAAGGACAACATGCGACAATGCCTAGATCGTGTTGGAAAGTCTCCTAGAGTTTGTGCATGGAAAATTCAGAAAAAGAACTTTAAAAATGCTAAATGATAAAAAGGTGTCTGAATATTCATAATATTAGAGACATGTGAGGGGTTGATTTATCCTTTTCAAAATTGAATAAAAATGAAAGAAATTCCCTTGGGATATAAAAAGAAAAGAATGAAGAAAGAAAGAGAAAAGTGGTGCGAAGTGGGAAGCAAATGAGGAGGAAGCAGAGCTGGAGCAAGGGGAAGGAAGTGAGGTATGTGATTTTTGACTCCACAATGTTCTTCTCTTCATCACTCAATCCTAAAAATGGATTGGTCTTCATTTAATTTTGAAGGGTGTTGGCTTTGGGCAACTGGTTTTGTAGCTTGGAGGGAGGTGAATGTAGATGAGTGAAGGTGGTAGTAGGAGGTTGCGTTGGGTAAGGACATGAGTTTGACGTTTGAGGGTGAACAACAAATAAAGGGAGGATTTTTTAATTATATCTTAATCTAAAGTTGTGAAACCCTAATGTGAATTTGTGAAATGGTGAAGTCATGGATTTTTTCTTTGTTTTTGGGAAAGTGATGAAATATAAAAATGATTGAATTGATGCAATGTTGATTTGTTTGATGCAGGTAACTTAACAAAATGGATGAAAATATTGAGTCAAGTTGTGCAAAGGAGTAGTTTTGTTAAAACCATATATGAAGTTGTCAAACCCTTATTATCATAAGTGAGAATCAATACATTATAGCAAGTGGTTACTTAAGATTTGGAATTTGTGAAAACATTATCTAAACTTGTTACAACCTTATCTAAAGGTGTCAAACTCTTATTAGAAGTAAAAATCAATACATAGCCATTATAGCAAGTGGTGCCTTAAGATTTGGAATTTGTAAAATTCTTACTCTGAATTTGTTCAAATCTTATATGAAGTTGTCAAACCCTTATCAAAAGTGAGAATCAATACATAACCACTGTAACAATTGGTGACTTAAGATTTGGAATTTAAGAAAATCTTATCTGAAGTTTTCAAACCCTTATTAAAAGTGGAAATCAATACATAGCCATTGTAGCAAGTGGTGACTTATGATTTGGAATTTATGAAATTATTATCTGAACTTGTTAAAACCTAATCTAACATTATCAAACCCTTATCAAAAGTGAGAATCAATACATAGCTATTATAGCGATTGGTGACTTAAGATTTGGAATTTGTTACAACTTTACCTAAATTTGTTAAAACTTTATTAAAAGTTGTCAAACCCTTATTAGAAGTGGGGATTCTGCATTTACAACCAGACTCTTCCATAGATGTAACAAGTGTTTAAAATTACAATTGCAATATCCATATTGACATAAATATGACAAGTGTTTACTTGGTACACCCTCAATCCTTATATAACTATCATGACAAACGATATCTTTTGGTGGTCTTCTTTTTATGTGGGTTAGCGCCAAAGCACTCTCATAACGTGAATTCAGCAGATGATTCACTAACCACCAGTCATAGCTTAATTGAGGAATATGTTCCTACAAATAAATAAAAGGGTGAAGGTGCATTTTTGCCAACATACTATTAGGGAAGGAGCATCCAGCACAAATATTAATTGTTGGTACCTTAAATGCAAAAAAACAATTAGAAAGTAATAAAATATACAATCCCGTTAGGCAGGTTAAGTAACGGACGATCAGATGCTGATGTGGTGAAGATTAAAGGAACACATGGCAATTTGTGTCAGACAGAGAATGAGTGTGCATTTTTTTTTTTGTTTAGGTTCCTGGAGAAAACCCATGGAGGCCAAAGATCGAAATCGAAGAGGAAAACGCATTGGTGGAGAAATCATCATTTTGGAGAAAAGGAAGATCTGTGAACGGCGAGAAAAGGAAAACGCATCCCAGGAGAAAAGCAGAAAGAGCAGAGAAAAAGAGAGAACGGCGAAACTCATAGGAGGCCAAAACGAAAACGCGATCTGTGAGAAAAGGCGACGGCGATCTGGTTCAATGGTATCATCTTCTTCATCGTCGACGGCAAGATGCAGGCGTAGGGTGGTGCTTCTTCGACAACCCAGTCGTGAGGATGATTATGAACCTCCGAGGAGGTACTGTTATCACAGAATGGTGGCTTCGAGGTGGACGGCGTGGACTGACGGCAACCCGGTCGGAGGTTCTACGGATGCCCATACTACTACCAGGTAAGCAAGGTTAATCAATTTAATACATTGGTGTTCTGTGCAATTGGTGTTCTATACAATTTCTTTTGCCCCTTCCTTCTTCTTTAGTTTAGCACCAGTATATAAATGTTTAGGTTGCCCCCCTTCGATCCACATTTTCGCTGTCATTATCTGTAGAAATTCTAAGGTGTGCAATTTTGCATTAACGATTTATGGCGTAGTTGTGATACCCTGCTTCGACTTCGTTTTGCATGATTTCAGGAAATATATGTGTGTATATGGTAATACCTTCATATATGTGGCATCGTTTTGCTAATAATTTTGCATTAGGTTGCCCCCCTTCATTTTGCTAATCGTTTTGCACCCCTATATATGGTAATACCTTCATATATGAAGAATAAAGCAAACACTATGGTCATACCTTCTATTTCGAAATGTGGCATCGGATGAGAAGTGCATTAGGGTTTTCACAATTCATACACACAGATATATATTGCTAAATTCAACTCTGCTGCAACTTAATTGCACTTACAATGAAGTTGAAGAAGATAAAATATATGGGTTAAGAAAATATATGGTAATACCCAAATGATTAGTTTAAGCAATGAAATGGACCTGGATATATCTATATGCCAAGAAGGATATTTACGGTGGGTCATCAATAATTATGATCTTTTTTTTTTTCTGTATATTAGAAGCTATTCCTCATGTTGAAACTGTCACTTCCTATGCTGCTGTCATAATTATCGATCAGTTTAATAAAATGATCAGTTTAAGCTCTTGCTCATTTGACACGATTCTGTTGTTTTGTAAGACTTACTTTGTTGTCCATTCTTGTTTGAAAATCTTTCAAGATAGTCGGTACACTCTATTCTTGTTTGCATACTTCAAGTTTGCTAGTTTTCTGACGTATGCTCATCCAGGATGGGGGTGTGGATTCTTTGCTTGGCATGATGACAAATTCGGTGAGAGGGCAAATATTGTGATTAAGGAGCTGTTAGACGACATTGACAAACTATATGATGAAAACTCCATCCTTCGAAGAGGAGATCATGGGCAAAGAGTGAGTGTAGAGCTTGATGCAATACACGGTGAGTTGAGAAGGCTTAAACGCACACATGAGCTATATGATGGGGAACTTAGGAAGGCGGAAAAGAAGTTTAAAGTAGCAATGTCATTCTTGTTTGTAACTTGTGTTTGGTTGTATGTGTTGTATATGAAAAAATAGCTATAAGTTAGAACTTTGTAATGTGAATTGGGTACTTGTGTTATGCAACTCAATGGTAGAGGAAGGCAAGTGTATTAAAGTAGAATGAATGTATTTTGTTATATATTAGCCTTTTATTTCCTAAAAAACAGTTGGTGTCAACTCCGTTGAATGAAGATGGGAATATGCAAAAAACAAGTATGTAAAATAATGTGCCCCATATGATGAAATAATGTGCACCATATGATAGAGGAAGGCAAGTGTATTATTCTGCCAGAATGAATGTAATTATGTAAAATAATGTGCACCATATGATGAAGATGATATATTTCATTTACACCTAGCAAAATAACCTAGCAAGTACATATACACGATTCATTGAAGTGTTCAGGATCGATATAAATACAATAGGATCCTCATGAAACAAAAGTAAAAAGTTGGTCATAAGACCAAGCACAAAACAACTACAGTGTCGCTTGCTTTAAGGTTACAAAAAACTTTGGTGATTACATTGTTATCCCAAAACAAATCACCCAAAAAAAGGGTCATCTAAACAAGACTACTTGCTGGAGCTAGCCATACTCCTAATCATAATGTCATCGCTTTGTTGTTGTAGTTGCGATCTTCGTCTACTCAAAATCTGTTGGCTTTGCATTCTAAGTTGTGAGCCACTAATACTTGGTTGGTCGTTCCACTGCAATCCAGGAGGTTGCACTGGCAGTGGAGAATCAGTATTAGATGCGAAGTCAATCTTCCTGGAACCTTCATGGGAGGACAATGTTGCGGATGCAGATCTTCGTATTTCTCTCTCATTTGGTATTGGAAATCTTCTTGTTTGAGGGTTGGCATTGCGCTGAAACTCTGTTGGTGTACCCTCCTCTATCACCATTTCAGAAGTTAAACCAGGCTGAATTAAAACAAGAAAAAGAAAAAAAATGAATCATTAACTCAAATGAAGCGATTTTGGCCATAATCATACAAATGCTATGCCTAAATATTTGGCCGAATTAAAACAAGAATCATACATATATGTGTGTGTGAACTAAAATGCTTCCTTTATAATACAAATGCTATGCCTAAATATTTGGCCAAAATTTAAATATTTGTTTCTTAAAAAATTAAAGGAAGAAGCTTTGGCAAAAGCTAAATTACATTAAACGAAGGATACTGCCAGAATTCTAGAAAAATAAAAGTAATGCAATGAACTCATTATGAAATGTGTAAATAAATCTAACATTGTAAACACATCGACCAGTGTCTTGATCCACCATTACTCCGAATCCATATTGTCTGTAAACAGGAGTCCTTGTCCTTGACTGGTTCGTAGATTCTTGAGTACTAGGACATGTGTTAGGTGTTTTTCTCTTCCGTCCAGGCCGAGCCTTGTTCGAGGGGGGGCTTGAAACAAGAAATAATAGCAATGCAATAAAATACTAGCACATTTCAGTGTGTTTGATAGTAAACCAAAACAAAGTGTACATACCAGCGAGAGAAGGATGCAATTCAGCAAGAATACAGAAAGTGCCTAGCAAAATGATCAAGTAAAAACCAAACCAAAACAGAAATATGCACATACAGAGACTAGCAAAGTCCAATTGTACAAACCAATCCAAAAACAGAAATATGGACATACAGAGACTAACAAAATCCAATTGTACAAACCAATCCAAAAACAGAAATATGTACATACAGAATCTTGCAAAATGACAAACAGAAATCATGTTTGCAACTGCACATACAGAGATATGCACATACAGAAACTAGGGATCAGCAAGTCCAGACCAAAAATTAGCAAGTGCATTATTATGATAAAAGTGAATATGTCAGGAAAAATAAAATGTTAATTGACCTCTTTGCACGTGCTTTGATTGTGACCCTCGTTCCTACAGAAGCTGCACTTCATAACTGTCCCTTTTTTGCTTAATTTCTCTGCACGAGGTGCAAAAGCATTATCAGCTGGTTCTTCAATTGTCTCTCCAGTGGCGGTATAGCATCTTCTTTGTGCTTCTTCAGACCTTTTTCTTCTCTTTGGAGGTCGGCCAGGCAATTTACATACAGGTGGGGGTAGCATTGGTGGGTACTTGTGAGTATCCCAAAATTTTTGTCCCCTCACCAGGGTTGAAATTTGGTTCTATAGCTGGCAACAAATGTTTCCCTATGGTAATACCGTGAAATTTGGGTAATGGGATCAATGTTGGAATGGTACATTGCACATATAGCATGTTGGCAAGGGATTCCAGTTAAATCCCATGCTCTACACGTGCAGACTTTCCTATCTAGCTGGACTGAATGCCTATCCTTACCCTCAACCACTTCATACTCATCATCACCATTAAAGAAAACCATACAATTTGTTGCCAAGAACCTATTTGTCTCAAACAATGCAAGACATTTAGGGTTGTAGTTGCCCTTCCAATTTCTAACAATATGATCACTAGCAGCCCATTTTTCCATCAATTTAAGCCTAATGTCGTCAAACATCTTAGTTACTGGGAAATACCGACACTCACAAATCCATGCATTGAAACTCTCACTTATATTATTGTCTACAACCATAGAGAGGCATCTATTAGTAAAATATGCTCTTACCCACCCATTGACACAATAACTTACTGCTCCAACAGCTGCTGCCTTGTTAACCTTCTCCATTGCCTTTACATTGTCATTAAATTGTTCCTTGTAGGTGCTCCAGGCGCAAGAGAAAAATTTCTTCTTCAGCTCATGTCCCCTCCATTTTTTGCTCCAATTGGCATAAATATGCCTTGCACAAAGCCTATGTTCAGCCGCTGGAAGGACATCAGTGACAACTTGTTGCAACCCCTGCATGTACAAAAGAGTTAGCTACTTACATATCACTTCACTAACTGAATTGAACATAATTGTTACACATGATTAATACTTTACCTTTTGCATATCAGACATAATTGTTACTTGACCACCTTCCTCAAGTTGAAGAGACAATTTAAGCCACTCTATGAACCAAGTCCAATTAACAGTTGTTTCCTTCTCGGTCAACCCAAAAGCAATTGGAAACATACTATCATTTGCATCTAAACCTACTGCAGTCAACAAAATCCCTCTTGCTTTCCCCTTCAAAAAAGTGCCATCAAGCCCAATAAATGGCCTACAACCAACTTTCCAACCAACCTAATACAAAGCCAAGAAAACCAACATAAATATAGACTATAGTTGTCTCAAAAAAATACTGTTTGACCACAATCAGAGCAAAATACAAGTCTGCAAAGGGGAAAAAAGTGTATGTCATACCTTCGATGCATTAAAACACACATACATTCTTCTAAACACCCTCCTGCCTTGATCTAACGCTTCAGGACTTAACTCAACACTTACATCGGATCCTGGATTTGACACTTTGAGCTCATTGCAATAAGCTTCTAACTTGTGAAATTCATCTAAAAAACCCCCTCCATGTCTTGCATTATTCTCCTTTTCGCCCTCTTGCACTTATATTTGCTAACAAAGAGTTTGAAGTCACGCTCAACCTCCTTCTTCATCTCACTTGTACTATATTGCGGATTGTCTTAGACTTTATCCTTGAAGTGTTCAGCTAGCCATGTCACACTTGCTCTTCGGTTCTTATAAACCCTAGCACACATATGTTCATGAACAAGTGTTTTCGACATGTACCCCACTCCATCCCTATCTCTAGAAGCGTACAACCTAAATGGGCAGCCCCGTTGACAAGTTGCAATTACCATCTTCTTCTCACTTTTAACTATTTTCACATTAACCCCATTCTCAATAGCATACTTATCAATTGCCTTCCTCAACTCACCTCTATCCAAGAATGTCATACCCAACGTGAAATAGGGCCTTCTTTCAGACCCATCCAACTGCCTTAAACTAAGCCTCTCTTGTACAGGATGCCCATAGTCTAAATTTTCCTCTTCCTCATCACTAACCTCAGTGTCTACAGGTATTTCATAATCATCCTCTAAACTGTCTTCACTCTCACAAGTTTCTGACTCTAACTGTGTCATAAAGCTATCATCATCACTGTCCAAGTCATCTTCCCCTGTCTCTCCATCATTTTGGTTTAATGGAATGTCTTCTACCCCACGTAGGTCTTCTAAGTACCCTATATCATCATGTACCTCACCTAATTCTTCTATACAATCACCATCAAGCTCAATTTCCCTTTCACCTGATGACCTTATGTAAAAGCTTCTAACAATTTGTTCCTCAACAGAAACAACTTCACTTACCTTCCTCAGCTTAGTCAAGTAGTCAATTTCCCTAACCTCGTCGTTTTCTCTTACCCCAAGTTTCGTCGCCTCTCCTAAATCAGTTGGACCTTTGCCTTTATCCGCCATTATCTCTGCAGCAAGGTAAGTAGTCAATAATTTAGTTGCATAGCAGGTATAACACCATAAACCACAAAGAATTTGAATTCTCTCCCCTTTCTGTTTACCTTAAATGGTCACTATATATTGTAATGCTGTTACTATGTATATTCGCTCATTAAAGAGAGATATTTTATGATAGTTTCAACTTAAAAGAAAGATTTATGAAGAAGTAACATACTAGTAATATGTTTATTTGCTGCAAACAGACAGAGAATTGATATGCAACAAGGGGCATGCCGTAGTGGAGAGAAAGTGTGAGTGTTCAAGAGATGAGTGGGGGAAAAAAGATAAGAGAGACTGTAATATGTCTTTCCAAATGTACTCTTATTTATAAAGCTGATGAGTGTTAAAGAGATGAGTGGGGGATCAAGTCCTTTTTCAAGGATCAAATTTAGGAAACCGTTTTCTCTTCCAATGAATCTCACTTTTTACCACCAATCAGCTAGGTGTCAAATCAAAATTAGTAAATACAGGTAAGAAAAACATGATAGAAAGCAAGAAAGCTCACACAACACATAATATATGAAACGCATAAAATTATTTATACTATTACTATGTCAGAAGCATACCTCTGTATAGGCTAAATCATGCAGAGGTTTTCATCTTTCTGAACTTTTTCTCCTGTGATTTCATTTTCTAATGCTTCTGCATCCTCATCGGACTCATCAGTAACCTTGTGATTGTGCAATGTTTCCTGCATATTTTGAAAACAAAATGTTGGTTTTTGTCAGAAACAAACAGTTCAAATTACTAGTATATGTGATTCTACCCCAAATATGGTACAAGCTTAAAATATTTGAAAACTTATTTAAAAAAATAGAAAAGCAAAAAACAATTGATAGATTTCTAGGCTGTGACAAATATGAGGCTTTATGCTAAAACCATAACTCAATAGTTTCACTAATGCCCTTGAAACAAACATAATAGAAGCTTGCCCCAAATAATAGTTGTCTCAAAACATCTTCAGAACAGATCGATACAAGACAGACTGATAGATATATATATAGCAGCTCAACATATGTTAGAATACTAATTTTGTGATGACTAAGTTTACAATAAGTATGTTAAGAGTTAGCAGATTGGCAATTGTGAATTGATGAACAAGTAGAAGGAACTTGATATCCTTTAACCACCAATGTCGTGCATTGCAGCTATGTGGATATCACATTAAGAAAGTTACTCCTCATTTAAACTCAACAATAATCAAATATGACTCCTCATTTAAGCCCATTTATTCCCAAAAAATGACCGTTACCTGTGAAGAAATTGAAGGTGCCTGAACCCTATCGCGACTGCCGATGATAAAATTTCATGCGCGATTGGTTTAGGATTTCAGCCAAACACTCTTGCAAGAAGCCCAAGTCGGAGAATCACTCACGGTCTCGGCTTCCATGACGTCGATTGAGCCTCCGATAGGGTTTCGCCGTTCTTCCTTTGCCTGCTCTTCGCTCACGTATCGGGTTTAGGATTTTAGCCAAACACTCTCGGTCGCTCGGAGAATCACTCACGGTGTCGGCTTCCACGACGTCGATTGGGGGGTTCCCATTCTTCCTTTGCCGATGGTTCCCTTTAATTTTGCCTTTAATTTCCTCTAAGAGGCAAAAATAAAAAATCAAGCTGACTCACCATTCACAAGTTGCCATGTATTGGATTATTCTTCACCACATCAGCAATAAACGTCCGTTACTTAACCTGCCTAACGGTATTGTGTAGTTTAGCACTTTCTAATTGTTTTTTTTTTTGCATTTAAGGTACCAACAATTAATATTTGTGCTGGATGCTCCTTCCTTAATAGTATGTTGGCAAAAATGCACCTTCACCCTAAATAAAAGGTCAACTTGTGCTTAAACCGTAACGTTTAAACAATTTAAGAGTGAAATTCAAAACTATACATTAAAAAATATCAATGTCTCACTGGCTCAACCATATCATCACATGTACACCACAGTCCTTCCTATCTACACAATGACATAAACACTTTCTGTTAGTTAAGAAAACAACAAAACCAAAAATGTAACAGGAAAACATCATAGCGCTAACAGATTATTCTGCTGACATACAGGAGGTCAAAAACGTAAGAACAAAACATTATAGTGTGAGTGCCAACATTTCACCTAAGAGGGGGTGAATTGAGTGATATTAAAAAAAAAAACAAAGATGACAATCAATTAAATTAAAGAGAAAGAGTTAGAGAGATGTCATTGAAGTGTGCACAGCTATTTATATTGGTCCGGTCCTAATTTACTAACCTACATCTAGTCAGTCCCTAAAGCGTCTCTGAGATTTTTACTATTGTTCCAAGATTACACGGGTTCTTGGTACCTCAGTACAAAGTATCCTCACCAAAACTCACTCCCTCTTATTACAAGTTGTAATATAACAACCACACTTAAGATTTCACTACCTTTAGATTTTACAAAAATTAAATTGATTGTGAAACTTTCTCACACAGTAGATATAGAAACACTGATGAACAATGAATATCAAAAGATATTTCATAGAGAATTTATGAGCTTTAATTAATCGTGTGCTTAGTTGGTTGCTCCATATTGAATGCTCATGTATTTATAGTTGAACACTATTAATGACCATTGTGAAGGTTCAAGCTTTTTGTTTTGTGTGTTCAAACTATTCTTTGGAGTGATGAAGCTTTCTATAGGAGACAAATTGGAGTCGTTGGAAGAATTCAGGATTCGGTCATTTTCGCTTCGCTACAACGTATCTCCACACAACATCCCTGTAGTCTACTCTGGGATTGCTTAAGGTTGGGTCGCTATCATCTTCATCGCAATAGGTGCTTCAGATGATATTCATTTGACCGGCTCTAAGATTGCTTTCATGTGGTCTGTTTTTTGTCATCGCATTTAATGCTCTAACACAGAAACCTGTTTTGAGTTTTTAGACGTAATCCATGATTCAAATCATTTGAAACTCATAGTCAAATATGTTTAGTAGCATTGAGAAGTAATATGAGTATCAATCAAGTATAAATAAATGTTAATCGGTAAATTTGAATTCTCGAAGATGATGGTTCAATACAGCAAGAACAGATACTCGAGTGTTGTTCCAGATATACTCAAGTGCTACACTCGAGTGGACTTGATGTCACACTCAAGTTCTGATAAATTTTTTCTCTGGTAAAAGATTGTTGAAGAATAGGATACTCGAGTGTTTTGACTAAACACACTTGGGTGTAAGTTAAAATTGTTTCAACTTCTACCAAACACTCAAGTGTCACATTGAGTCACTCGAGTGCTCCTCATAAAAGAGATAGCACTCTTGATTTATTAGCGAGTGTCTTGCACTGAACTTGCAAGTGTTTACCTTGTACTCAAGTGTTGGAGTTCATACTCAAGTATACATCTCAATACTTCCAAGGTTGAAGCAAGTTTCATGCGAAATTCTTGTGAGTGTTAGCCAGCACTCGAGTATTCACTTATGCACTCGAGTGTTAAACATAATACTTTCATAAATCAAGCGAGTGTTAAGCAAAATTCCTGCAAGTGTTGGCCAACACTCGAGTGTTCACTTAAGCACTCGAGTGTCCAACACAACACTTCCAAAAATGAAGCCAGTGTCAGGAAAAATCTCTGCGAGTGTCATGTGAAATACTCTGCAACACTTGAGTGTTCATCTCATAACACTTTAAAATAGTTTACAAATTTAAGTTTTAGTTCAAATAACTATTGCTCATTCAAGTGTCTTGAAACATACACTCGAGTGACTTAAATCATCAAGATCTCTTTCTTTTTAAAGTTTGTTATCATCAAAACATAAACCGAGAACTAACACATACATAGCACCCACAAAAACACCTATTCATTCATAATAGGCATTCCCTAAACAAATCTCGTCATTACCTTAGCAAGTATGGTCATCACAAAATAATGTATTGATTCCTACTTCGATATATATTTGACAATTTCATATAAGGTTTTAACAAGTTCAGAAAAGAATATCACAAATTCCAAATCTTAACTCCCCACTTGCTACAATAGCTATGTATTGATTCTCAATTCTAAGAAGGTTTGACAATTTCATCTAAGGTTTTAACAAGTTCATATAAGAATTTCACAAATTCAAAATCTTAATTCACCACTTGATATAATGGATATGTATTGATTCTCACTTCTAATAAGAGTTTGACAATTTTGAATAAGGTTTTATCAAGTTCATATAAGAATTTCACAAGTTTAAAATCTTAATTCACCACTTGCTACAATGGCTATGTATTGATTGGGTTTGACAATTTCAGATAATATTTTAACAAGTTCAGATAAGAATTTCAAAAATTTCAAAGCTTAATTCACCACTTGCTACATCGGCTATATATTGATTCTCACTTTTGATTTGACAGTTTCAAATAAGGTTTTTACAAATTCCAACTCTTAAGTCACTGCATGCTTTAATAGCTATGTATTGATTCTCATTTCTAATAATGGTTTGACAACTTTAAATAAGGTTTTAACAAAATAACTCTTTTATATAACTTAATCCAATATTTTCATCCATTTTGTTAAGTGATCTGTAAGCCTGCAACAAACAAATTAGCAATGTATCAGTTCAAGAACTTTTATATTTCATCACTATCCTTTTAAAAAAAAAAAAAAAAAAAAAAAAAAAAAAAAAAAAAAAAAAAAAAAAAAAAAAAAGCCACAACCTCACTGTTTCACAAATTTGTATTAGGGTTTCATAATTTCAAATTAAGAAATACCTACAAAATCCTCGTTTATTTACTGTTCGCCCTCAACTTTACCACTCACAACCAATCTTCTTAGCCACAATAACCAACAACTCAGACGAACTGGGAGCACGATATTGAGCGCAAAAAATTGTATTGCGCCATCTTCTCCATCATGTTTTTAAACAATGTATAGGGGCATTTATATATGTCATTTCTATTTAATTTTAAAAAAGACCAATCAAACCCTCACACTTCTTTGATATTATAAATATTCATAGCACCTTTTTGTTTTTAATGGAATTTTCCTCTTTTTTAAAGTAAAAGCTCATCAAATAATAATTAATAAAAAGATTAAATACTATTTTTGCCACTGGGGCATTCAACACCCTAAGTTTTTTTGGTATCATTTTTGCCCCTGAAGTCTACAAAAAAAAGCAAATATGCCCCCGGAAGTTTTTTCTAAGAGCAAATTTGCCCCAGAAATTTTTTTTAGGAGCAAATTTTTGTAAACTTCCTAAATGCAAAATGATCAATCCAACGGTCAAGATCAACCAATGGGCAAGATTGCTACATTTGTAAACTTGTGATGAAAAAGTGATACTAAAAAACTTCTGGGTGTTGGGTGCTCCAAAACCAAAACTTCCATAACAGAATTGATATTTATCGCATGATAAAAATCTTGTTGTATGTTGTTGGGTCTTGGCATAGGCTTGTTACATGAGCACATAATTGGCCCATGTGGCCCATTAAAACATATAATTGGCCCCATTGATATACCATGACATTTTCGCCCAACTTAGCTACAATCTCTCGCAATAAAAATAAGAAAAATTAGGGAGAATTACAAACAGGGATTAAATAATGAAATTATTATATATAACGATTTCTACCGTGTCAAATTATTCCAAAAGAGCATTGTCATTTATTGTAGGCTTGAAAAAAAAAATTATCCTGAGGCATGATTTGCATGTGTTTTATTTAATTTTTTAATTTGCATGTGTTTTATATTAAAAGAATCAAAATCGATTAATCATCTCATTAAACATATCTAATCACATGGTCAATAATTTTTTTAAGAAGAACGCATATCCTCATATTAAGTGCTTCCAAATAAAATACGTCGAGTCGTCAACATGGAACTAAAGAAAAAAGTGTTGGAGTAAATCAAATTTACAAAAAAGAAACAAACATGTATATTGCATTCAATTAAAAAAATGAGTATATTGCATTAAATAATAAGTTTAATACTCTTTTCAGTCCTTTTATAAGATCTAAATAAACGAGGTGGTTTAAGAATTTTATTAAAATTAGTTAAAATTAATAAATAAGTAAAAAATACATTTTATTTAAATATGCACTTGCTTAATTGAGAGAGAGACAAAAATAAAACAAGAGAATGTATATGAGAAAAAATAACAAGAGATAATAAAACTAATTATGGGTAAAATTGATAAAACCACATTAATGTATACTAGATCATATAAAAAAATTGGATCAATTTTAAAAAAAAAAATTCTTATCAGAAAAATTAAATTTTATAAAAATGATCAACATGAATACTCTCTCTCTCTCCTATCTTTTTTTTTTACTCCCTCTAGTCTTAATTATAAAACCTAGTTGACTGTTTTGGAAATATTAAGGAAGTTGGTTAAATTACTTTAAAGTAATTTATTTTTAATTTTTTCTTCAAATTAATTAGTTTGACTAATAAACTAATATATAATCTAAAGATACACAACATATAAAATGATTAAGTAACTTATTTAGCTTCCTAATTCGGTCTTACAATTAGGACCGGGGGTAGTATATATATAAGAGTCTATAATCAAATTACGTGGTTTAAAAAATTAATTAGAATTAGTCAACAATAATAAGTATACATGAAATAAACTATTTTTAAGTATGCTTTTATTTATAGGGCTAAGAAAAAAATAGAAATATAGTAAATATATGCATCATCAACCTTTCTTTTAATTAATGTAATAGATATAATAAATTTGATTAATCAAGGATAAAAAAAAAACTCAATAAATATTTAAACAACTCTTTTCAAATTTTTATTAAATCAATAAAGCAATTTAAAAAATATATCCAAGTATATAATATTCTTTTTGGCCAATAAGCGAGGAAAACGTGTGCCAGCAAGTGGGATCCACATTGTTTTTTCTTGCCATCTAGCACGTGGGGCCTCCCTAGACTTGATAACGAAAGAAAAATATTGCATAATATGCGTCTACTGAATACACGTGGGGCCTCTCAATGTGACAAATTTCAACACTTGGTGGCTCCAGATTTTAGGTATGCACTCTCTAAATAC
Source organism: Acacia melanoxylon (assembly GCA_019022615.1). Lineage (NCBI taxonomy): Eukaryota > Viridiplantae > Streptophyta > Magnoliopsida > Fabales > Fabaceae > Acacia > Acacia melanoxylon. The sequence continues at coordinate 9,810,606 of JAFJYJ010000004.1, read as the reverse complement.
TCATGACCTATCCTTAATTTGCTGGTTACTCTGGTTTATTTGGAAGCAAAGGAATGACAAGGTGTTTAATCACATAGATCCCAACCCCTTTGTGGTCATTGAAATGGCACGGAATAGCAATGTTGAATTTCTCACAAGCAATATAAGCCAACTGCATGAATCTGGTCTGGTTGATCAGCCTCCTAACTATTTAGTCCGATGGGTTCCACCAGTCTCTGGTTATCTGAAAATCAACTGTGATGGTGCCTATCAGCATGGCAAGGAAAAGGCATCTATAGGGGTGGTCTGTAGAGATAATTTTGGCTCATTTAAATGGGGCTATGTAGATAAACTGAAATCTATATCAGCTTTCATGACTAAGCTCTTGCTTAAACGGGCTCTACTCCTTTTGTGATATAGGGATTGACAAAGCAGGCTTTGAATCGATTGTCTTTCCTTAATCAACCGTGTCAATGCTAAGTCACCTTCTTTATTTGACCGGCGCCAGTAGAAGTTTAATTCATGACATAATCACCTCCTCTCTTCCAAAGTTGGGTTTTCAATCTCTTTTACCCCAAGACGGGTAACCGTGTTGCTTACTCTTTAGCAAAGAATTGCTTATAAGGGTGTCTTGGCCCTATCGGTGGGTCTTCCAACCAACACCTCCTTTGATGTCCCTTCTAACTTTGGACGCGCAGAGGCTCTTTCAATGGATGATGATCTCTCTCCAACTCGTAAGGGGTGATCGTTAATTTACTCTTCTCGGCTTTTTTGTTTTTTTCCTTTTCGGGTTGTTCCTTTTTCCTTTCAACTCGTATTTCGCTTCGTACCTTTTCTCGTTGTAGCATTAAGGTCTAGTGTTGGTTTGTCTCAGTTGTATTTTTCTTCTCTGTAACTTTCTCTGATTTAATGGTAATAGAATGTCCTTTCCGAGCAAAAAAAAAAAGAATACGCGTCCCCCGACGCTGACGCGGCTTTGGATCGTCCGTTTCATAAAATGCACCATTTTGTGTAGGGGTTAATGGGTAGAGTAGTACTGGACGAGACTCTTGCTCGATGTCCTATCCAAGAGATTATTAGGCAGTAAAATATAGCTTATTGTATAGTCCTGTCCGATAGAAGCCCTAAAATTTGTGGGCAGAACAATAATGAGCTGGGTAGGGCGGTCCTTCCATGCCCAAGTAGCGATACCCTATAACCTTGTGACACCCTATGTGAAACAAAATAGCTTTAGTCATACCTAATAAACCATATTGCAAACTTTAAATGAAATCCATAATTCTATACTTCGAAATATTCAGATATAAGTTTACAACTTAAATCCTAAAACTAAAAAGACAATTGTATGTCTTAACAAAATAACAAATAGTCAAATATTCATAACTGAAATATTAAATAATATCCATAATTCATTAAATACAAGGTATCAAATAATTTGCAAAAATCATATAATACTATTTTATATTTAAAAAAAATAGTGGGAAAAGGGAAGAGTTGAAGAAATGAGGATATTTTTTTATATTATAAGTTATATAATTTTCAAAAAATATATAAAACTATTTTATAAAAAAATAAAATACTTTTTTTATTCTATTAAAAAATAAAAAATATTATATATACTTTCGTAGAGCTAAATGGGCGGGGCAACATACCCCGCTGGTGCCCATCCCCCGCCCGCACAAAATGCCCAAATCGGTTGTCTTGTGCCAATTTTTTTGGGCGGCTTTTCTTAGGGCTGTGCAGGGCAATTTTTCATTGGGCACGGCGGGCAGACAAGGCTGTGGGCATAATGAGCACCCCTAATTTTGTGTCACAAGTCACAACAATGAGCAGCTTCCTTCTTCTTTTTTCTGGGCACCCGAACTTTACTAAATGATACTCTAGGATATTGGACTGAAAAAATATTTTGAAATTTTGAAAAATTATTTTAAGATATTAAAAAAAATATTTTAGAAGATCTTGATCCAGTACTAAAAAGATATTTCAAGATACTGACTTAGTACTGAAAAAATATTTCATGATTTTGAAAAATTATTTTTGAGATCTTCAAAAAATATTTCAGGTATTGACTGATACTAAAACTGTATTTCAAGAAAAAAATTCGAAGATCCTAAAATAAATTTTCAAGATCATGAAGTATCTTTTGAACACCTTTCCGTATCCTGAAGTATCTTTTTAGTACCCATCAGTAGCCTGAAATATTTTTTTAAGATCCTAAAATAATTTTTCAAGATCATGAAGTATTTTTTTAGTAATAGTTAGTATTTTAAAATATCTTTTTAGTCACAAATCGATGTCCAAAAAAAGGGGAAGCTGCTCATTATTGTGGCACAAAATGGTGTGTTTTGTACGGCAGACGGTCTTTGTCAAGGACCAAAGCCGTGTCCGTTCCCGCATGTGAATTAAATTTATTAATTAGCTCGGTGGACCAAATTAATTTTTTTTAATTACATTTTTTAAGGGGTAAGAGACTGAGAGAAGGATTTTTTTTTTGAGGGATGTTATCTCGTAGTGATTGGGTCGCCTCATTTTTTTCCTATGAAAACAATATTAAATACTCTCTTTAGTCTTTATTATAAAACACCAACTAACAAGTTATTTAGTCTTTTTTATAAAGCATTTACTTATTCCCGATGAGCAATAATTATTCTTTTCCATTTATGTCCTTAATAAATAAAGGTAGTAGGTGAGAGTAATAATTAATATAATATTAGAGTTTAGTGGAATTAATAGGAGTAATATTGGAAATTATTTAAATTGTAGACTAACTTTATTGACTTTAACTGTTTTATTGGTTTGTAAAATTGTTAGTTGGTGTCTTATAATAAAGATCATATGAGTATTAATTAACCAGCAATAGTTACACGATAGAAAACCATCCAGAACTTTAGAAACATCTAAACCTAGAACACGCAAACTAATAGGCAAATACTGCTTTCCCCTTAAAATAAAACCAAAATTGTGTATTCCCTTTTACTCTCTAGAAAGTGCTCTTAATTTTTTTTATAAGATATTTAATACTTTTAAAGAGTATCAAATATTAAATATATACACTTATTTAATAAAAGTAATGAGAGGGTATAAATTAATACTCACTCTATTTTAATTCTTAAAAAATATCTTCTCCATATATAAATAATTATTTTTCAATTTTAGTTCTATTTATGGGTGGAATATATTGGACATTCGGAAAGATGAGAGAGATGATGCATATTTGAATATGGCTAAAGTTACTTTTTGGGGGAGGTAAGTGTAAAAATAGATATGTAGTTTTTCTAAAAGTATGTCAAATATAAAGTTTTTTTTTTTAGGGTATAAAATGATATGTGGTTATAAAAATGGAACAAAAATCACATATTTTGTTACTTTATGTTAATGGGCCCACTATCACTTATTGGAATATCCGAATATGTGACTTTTACAATTACATAATTACTTTTACACCCTAAAAAAAATATTTGGTGTTTGGCGCATTTTCTAAAAACTACGTGTCTATTTTTACACTTTACCCTTAAAAAAAAAATCTAAGATAAATTTAATGAGTTAATCACTCTTGTTTAATTTTGGTGAGATGGTTGAAAATTACTTATATTTTGAACTTAAAAAAGTATAGTATTAGAGTTTAGTATATATTGTTAATAACGACGATATCTTAAATACTTGAATTCTATGATAAATGTATTTCCATATCTTCTTCGGCTCTTCCCAATAAACTTCTCAATGTATTTCCATATCTGCGGCTCTTCCAAATAAACTTCTCATTGAGAATTCAAAATATTCATGAGCAATTGCATACGAGTAACTCATAAGAAGGAGTGGGTTCTCTAGTTGTGTCTGCGACCAATAATAGATGATAAGATTTTAAGTAATACTCCCTCTATAAGATAAGGTTTGTAGTATAAATTATACATTGTTCTTGGTCTTAAAGTCATATAAAGTATAAAGAAAGATGTTTGGACATTTAAAAAATTATAAATGGAAAGTATTTTTGTTTTAATTTTAACATTATGTATGGGGTTGATTGAGCATTTCAAAACTTACCCACAATTGATTTAAATATGCACCACAATTTTTTTTGTGGGGACTACAATATGTTTAATACCTCTCTCTAGTCTTTGTGTCCGTTTGGAATAGCTTCAAAAGTTTAAATAAATCTATTAAAAGCCTAGCAAAAGTAGAAGCTAAATTATCGATATTTGGCGTAGACTTCCGACCGTGATAGACTTCAAACCTTAAAGCCCACTTTTTGTGAAGCCACATCTCCTTGCTTCAAACCTTCAAGTCACTTCTGCCACCGTTATCCCAAATACAAATCACATCAAAAAAAGTTTATCAGAAAAAAAAAAATCATCGGAAACAAAAGCCACTTCTACCACCATTATCCTAAATGGACATTTTAGTATGAGATACATTTGGAAAGTTAATATTTGATCTAAAAATAAGATATAATTTTCATATTTATCATTTTTTAAAATTCACTTCTATTGTCGCTTTTTCAACAATAATTAAGAAGGAAAATGGAAAAGAAAATTAAGGAAACTAACTAATGTAATATCCTAATTTTTATATTATGATTTAATTACATTCAGGGGAGTTACTTATGATAAATATATTTATTATGTAATTATTAAAATAAAAAGTGTTTATTTAAAATATAATTTATAAGAGTGGGGGAAATTGTAAATTGATAAAAATGAACTGAAATAATAATAATAATTTAAAAGAGAATTTTATATATAAAAATATGTGTGTGTGACAACTAAAGGGGCCACGTAGCCCTTTAGTTGTCACAAAAGGGGAGGAGGTAATTATGACTTCAGGGAAGTGGCAGAAGGTGAGAAGCAGTGTCGTCATTTTCAGTACTTTGGGGATCTTCTAATCATAAAACATATATGACTAATAATTTGAATCATGCATTAAGTCTAAAAACTCAAAATAGGTTTCTGTGTTAGAGCATTAAATACGATGACAGAAAACAGATTACATGAAAGCAATCTTAGAGCCGATTAAATGAATATCATCTGAAGCACCTATTGCAGTGAAGATGATAGCGACCCAACCTTAAACAATCCCAAAGTAGACTACAGGGATGTTGTGTGGAGATATGTTGTAGCGAAGCGAAAACGACTGAATCCTGAATTCTTCCAACGACTCCAATTTGTCTCCTACAGAAAGCTTCATCACTCCAACGAATAGTTTGAACACACACAACAAAAAGCTTGAACCTTCACAATGATCATTAATAATGTTCAACTATAAATACATGAGCATTCAATATGGAGCAACCAACTAAGCACACGATTAATTAAAGCTCATTTGTTGCTCAAAAATTATCTATGAAATATCTTCTGATATTCATTGTTCATCATTGTTTCTATATCTACTATGTGAGAGAGTTTTACAATCAATTTAATTTCTGTAAAATCTAAAGGCAGTGGAACCTTAAGTGTGGTTGTTATATTACAACTTGTAATAAGAGTTAATTGTTTAATGGTCGCTCATATTCTAATTAATAATGTATGAATGAATAATCTCTTTATATTCCTGATAAGTAAATGTTTAATGGCTATTGAATGTTGTCTTTAAATTTCATTTGTTCCTTTGCACTACTAAAAATTTCGGTTTTTGCTACGGAAAAAATCCGTAGCAAAAACCCATTTTTCCGTAGCAAAACATGTTTGCTACGGATTTTTTCCGTAGCAAAATATCGCGTGGCAATTGCTACGGATTTCAGGAAATCCGTAGCAATTGCGACGGATCTGAAAATCCGTAGCAAATTTGCTACGGATTCTAATATCCGTAGCAAATTTGCTATGGATTTTAATATCCGTAGCAATTGCCACGGATTTTAACATCCGTAGCAATTGCCACGGATTTGCTACGGATTTTAATATCCGTAGCAATTGCCACGGATTTTCAGATCCGTCGCAATTGCTACGGAAAAAAATCCGTAGCAAATTTGAAAATTTGCTACGGATTTTTTCCGTAGCAATTTCAGAATTTGCTACGGATTTTTTTCCGTAGCAGCATTTGTTTTTCCGTAGCAAATTTCAGAATTTGCGGAGATTTTCTTTTCGGTAGAAAATTTTAAATTTTTTAAATTTTTTTAATAGAAAATTGAATACAAATAGTAAAGTAATGTACCATGAATATATTAACGATAAAAAAGAGTTTACATAGTGAAAACACAATATATATATATAATCCGTAGCAACAAACAAATACAAAAAAGTAGTAGCAACAAGCAAATACAAAAAAGTAGGCTAAACAAAAAAGATTGTGATCATCGTCATCACCAAAGATGGTCATCATCACCAAAGATCACCCGGAGTCGACCGGAACCTCTGTCTTTCATAAGGGACATGATTTGAAGCTGCATCACCCTCATCAACTCATTCTGCTGAGTCATCTCCTGTCGCATCACCGCCCGTTCCTGCTGCAACGCCTGCTTGATCTGATCTTGTTCCTGAATCATCTACTACCTCATCATCTCTGTTTCCTGAGTCAGCCGCTAGCTCATCATCTCCCGTTCCTGGGTCATCTGTGTTGCTTGCTCCTCCACCAACGCCTTCATCTTCTTCAGCTCATCTACAAAATTGATTAGTACATTTATTATTTGTACTTCATTTGAATGGACAAGAGAATGAAAATTATCAAAAACAAATGTATTATGTTTACCCGAACAAACCCCTACGGGCCGGATGAGAGGCGCTTTGTTTGCTGCTTCGGTGGGCCGGGCGACTCACCGTATCCAAAGACCCTCCCCTTCTTGTCAAATCCGCCGGTAGCCTCAAAGAACGACTCTCGTTGTCGGATATAGAGGATGAGGGGTCGATCTCACGCCGCGTGGCTCTCTCCCCGCGACGCCTTCTCAAAGTTTTCCTACAAGCAAACAAATACATAACAAATAAGACATGTAAAACTATATAAATATGGTGGTGCATAAAACAAGTAATAAAGGCAATAAATGTCTAACCGCTATTTGTCAGCGCCTTGGATTAATCCATTGCCTCTCACTCCCTTCAGTCGTTTTAATGGGTCCGCCGAAAGGTAACCCACTCAACCGATCCAGTGGAGCTTCCCAGACTCTACCTCGCAAACGCAAATGATGACCTTAATTAATTACTTCAAAGTACAAAATATTGAATACGTAAATAGAAAATAACGTGTACTTACAACTTTGCGTCGATGCTCACTAATTGATATGGAGCCGCCAAAGATATGATGGTCCTTCCATTTTGGCCCTATTTTGCTTATTTTTCGCACTTATGGTCTTAAACTTGTCATTGTTTTCCCAATTGCCAAATAATTCATCTCTAGTGTCCTGTGGAAGCCAATCTGTCTTGCCTCTCGACCTTCTCAATGCATAGAGCTTTCGACGCACCATCACACCGGCCCCGTGGTTATAAGCTTTTTTTCGATTTTCAAGATGCTCGAGCAACGTCATATGCTTATCCCGAAAATCAATAACGAACAATTAGTGCTCAAAATTTTAAAAGTACTAAATTAACACACATAAAAAAATAACTTACCAAGAACTCCTTAAACCACGTGTCTCGTTGCTTCTTAGGAATCTCTCGTCCACGCGGTCCAAGCTTGAGTGTAATTACGGAATATTTGGTCCGACATGAAAGTCGCCACCGGAGTATCGTGCAAAAATCTGAAAACGAGATTATCATGCAAATATTAGTATACAAACCAATTAGAAAAGAAAATTGTAACATTACGGGTAACTTTGCATGACTTACTCGTTGCCGTCGGGACGGATCCAAAGAAACCCCGTCTCGGATCTCTTGAGCCCCGTTGGTACCTCGAAGAACTACCTTCTTCCCCGACGTGGCTCGAGGCGACGCAGTGTGCTAAGGAAGAAATGTGAAATATTGAAGATGTTTGTACATAGATGGTTTCAAGAAACTAAACAAATGTAAATCAATCGAAATGGTAAAGTAAACCCGTGGTCCTCCTTGCCGTGCATCGGGGGTAGCCGCCGTGTGACGACGATGTATAAAGTGACGGTGAAGATGACAAATATCCCGACGGTGACGATGAAAAATCAAATAGTGGCACCTCTGGAGAAGAGCTGAGCCCTTTGCCTCCATATGGAGCAGTTGGCGTCGCCCTACCCCCTACATATAATCGATAATCCCATACCAACATACATATTTTCATTATTCCAGCTAAGCAAACATAACATAAATATCAAATTGTAATAAAAAGAAAATATACTTCAAGCTAACCCGCAAAATCGAAGGGGATTTTGTTTGTAACCCGCAAAAAAATGAAAGGTAAAAAAAAAACTACAAAAAGGGGAAAAAAAGGCAAAATTACATACCTTGCAAAAATGGGGGATCGATCGGGAGAAGCCGACGAGGAGGGGCCGACGGAGATGGGGGAGGGGGGGGATCGGGATGAGGGAGGAGGCCGAGGTGGGGAGGGGGAGGAGGAGGGGGATCGGGTGAGGGTGGAGGAGGGGGGGAGGAGGGGGGTCGGGAAGAGGAGGGCGGCGGAGGCGGGGAGGGGGCGGGGAAAATTGGGTGAGGGAGGAGAGGCGAATGTTGCAGCTTTTTAGCCGCAACATTTTGCGACGGATTTATGATCCATCGCAAAACGGATCATAGATCCGCTAAAGTGGCGGCGGCTTTTTGGCTGCCACTTTGCGACGGATCATGTATCCGTCGCACTATTTTGCGACGGATATCTGATCCGTCGCTATTCTGCGACGGTTTTCTATTTTCGTCGCAATATCCGTAGCTATTGCGACGGAAATTTTATTCCGTCACTGTTTTTTTTTTTTTTGCTACGGATTTAAAAATCCGTAGCAAAATCCGACACCATTGCTACGGAAAATTTTCCGTAGCAAATTCCGTAGCTATTTCGTATTTTTCTAGTAGTGTTGCTTGCAATTTGCCTACTTATGGTCGTTGTTCATAATATATTCTGAGATTGCAAGCTTAAAAATTAATTAAAGTGAATTTGCACCTTCAATCAAAAGGCACAATCACACTGTAGAAATGGCATGTAATAAAAATAAATGTAATAATAAAGGAAACCAAGAAAAATAGAATTCATTTGTGGTTTTTCAAAATGTATCAATAAGTTAGACTCATGTCTCTAGTTGTTTCAAACCACAAATAAACTCGAATATTCAGGAATTTTGTTGAACAGGCAATTCACACCGCTTGCAACCAACATAGCCCTTTGTTCTTGATGCAAAATCTATTTTCTTAGCTTTACATTCATCCCAAGGTATTGTTCTAATACATTTTTGGGGCAGGCTCAAACTCAATGAGTATATTCTATATATGTATCCTAAATCTTTACTAAATGGGATATTGGCTCCATTAATTTTTGAATATCATCAATTTTTGATTTAGTAAACTTGTAAATGCATTATATAATTTGACATCAGATGAATCAATGATTTATATGTTTAATGGCTATGAATTGTTGTATTTTATTGGAACAAAGTTGAGTGCTTCCTTAAGAATTTGGAAACATGAATATTGAAAATATATATGTTTGTCGTGGAATATGATCTTCTGAGAGTTGGCTCACCTTATATTATATGGAAATAAACTGATGAAGGAAATTTACAACCAGAAACATGACATTTCAATGTTTAACCATTGTAATAAAACCAACATTGATAAATGTTAAAATGGCTAAAGTGTAGTAAGGAGAAAAAAAATGACACTAGCAAAATTCCAATGATTTCTCGTATTCATTTCTCCTTCTTAATTGATTTGAAGCCCCACAAAGTCTATGTATCATGCAATTGCTAACCAAATCACAAAGCACTTGATATGCGTCTTTGTCAGGCATCTCTGCAAAAATGATTTTGTTAAACTATATTAAATATACCAATTACATACAATTTGGAATAGGCAAACTACCAAAACTTAAAATATGGAATGTTTTCTTATCAAATATATATATATATATATATATATATATAGAATGTTTCTAACCAATTAGTTCTCTATTATTTGCTATGATTTGTAATGTGTTTTAAAAAAAAAAAATAGTTAATTGTTTCCTTAAGAATTTAGAAATATAAATCTTGGAAATATTTTTTGTTGTGAAATATGAGCTTTCAAATGTGTTGGGTCACTTTATATTGGTCAATTGTAAGGTACCTCAAAATTTTTAGAATGATAAACTCTATTGTAATACCCTAAAAATCATCCTTATGATAAATATCACATTTTAGTAAATAATACCTATTGAAGATAGGTGAATGTGGGACCTCACATAATAAGTTTTAAATACCTTATTTTCTAAGGAAATTACTGTAAGAATTTGAAAAGAGAAAGAGTTAAAATCCAGGAAAAATGAATATTATAAGGCGTAAATGGCCTAAAAATATTATGATAAATCTAATATAACAAATAGATATTGACAAAAACTTAGGAAGTATGTTATCTTTAATTTTAGGAATTTTTGGAATCAGAATTTTTGGACCCATGAATAGTATTTACTATTCAAAAATACGTATTCACTATTCACAAATACGTATTTACGTAGAGTTCGCTATTGAAACAAAGTAGGAAATTAAAAGCAAAGGTTCCGTATCGATGGTTCCGCATAACGAGTTTCTAAAGAGAGAAAAGCACACATCGAAACGAATACACAAACCCGGAGATTTCAAATCCTACCATAAATGACTTACGACGATGGTCGACAACACTAGTTCCAAAATAACCTAACTCCAATCAAGTAGATTGGGTAGAGTATGAGGTCAAACGAGCACGATAGATATGAATCAGATAGATTCAACAGTTGCAGTTGAAGCTATACAGAATTGACTAGGTTCAAGTCAGTAAGTTATATTTCTTAAATATATAGTGAACGGTAAGACCTTTGGGACCGTGATGTCCTCGAGTCGATAGATGATATAGTTGGAAACCCTAAAAAATCTTGTAAGATAAAATTGTTTATAGGCTAGTAGTAAGCCTCGCTTGTTAGACAAATACTTTTTGGAAAGTGTCCCGAGAAGTCTCGTGAAACTAAGGGAAATAAATAATGTCCCAAATTGTCGAACATTAAGGTAGAATAAAAGCATTCTACCGATAGCTTGAGTAAGCCGAGGACGGAGGTCCGAATGAATATCAATAAACCTTCTAAGATTAGTTGTCTCGATTCCCTAATAAAAAGGAGAGTTGAACTTTATAACTTGTCAATACACCTGCTATAATTTGTCAAACTTATGAATTTACAACTTGGGGTGATAAACGCAATATTTTCAACAGAGGGTTAAACCATAGTGTAATGTTGTTATTGTAAAACAGTACCATGATAAAAGCTTAGAAGTTGAGTGAAGTTAACAACTATTTTATACTAAAATCAGTACAAATACTGGAAGGACGGAAATCGCTTGTGAAACAACTTGTTGAGTCGACCGGATATTCGTACATAATTACCGTCCTATGTTAAAAGCTATGTTAAAAAGTTTTTGAAGAAATCTATCTACGTAAAATGAAAATTTACACTAGTAAGAATATGAATACTCATAGTACCAAGTAGCTAAAGTAATCGTATAAATTGTTAAAGTTTTATGAATAGGATATTTCCTCAACAGATAATTTCTAATAGTAAATAAATTTTGAAGTCCTGTTGTGAGTAAATGAGTTTTCACAAAATTGTTTTCGTAAAAAAAAAAAAACATGTTAAAGTATGAGAACACTACTACTATGGGTAGTATGGAAGTACTACTACTAGATAAAATGATAATATACAACAAGTAAGTAATTTCTAGAAATTTTCACGAAGTTATTTTGACAACAATTAAATTTTTAATCGTGATAGCACTAATACTTTTCAAAATAGTGCAAATGGTGTAAGTACTGGAATCACGAATTTTTTTTTTCAAAGCATAAAGATTTTAAAATTTGACAAATAGTTTTTGAATAAATGATGACATGTTTGTCAAACCTATTGTGTTAAATATAGAAGCAGTGTAATTGAAATTTTGATAAAGGGACGGGGAACTATAGAAAGGTCTAGAGCACTTGAAACTAGTCAAGTCGATAAACGTTATCAAGTGATAGTACTTAAGTAAGTAAGGGTAGTCCGAGAAAACTCGTATGAAAAGACTCGAGATAAAATAAACGAGCGAGAGGCTCGAGGCGATAACAACTAGTAAACACGGGCGGTGTCCCGAACCATGAGATCAAATATGTTTAGCAATATGTGCGATAATCGATAAGTATAATGTATTCTAAACATTGTCTAGAGTTTTAAAGTCGGGAAGAACATTCCCTGTGCCGGGAAAACTTAAGATGATTTACTAAGTAAAAAGCTAGAGTCTCCGATGCGGTAATATAATAATCAAGGCGGAAGGCCAAATATGTGTTAAGCCGAGGGCTGAAAGAGTCAGGCAGTGAGGCCTGTATAACCGAGCACGGAGAAAAAGGATCGATGAATCCTGTGTTTTGATAATATACCTAAAGTACGGTATGGAAATGCTTCTAGGCTAGAAAGAGCCGAGATAGTTATATAGATGTTTAGTTTCGGATCTAGCGGGATAGTACCGCAGATTCATATCGAATTTTCTCGTAACTTGCTTTATCATTGGCAAACGCTCGTGAATAAAATTTAAATTCGTTATATGGAACAAAGACTGTGAGACGGGCTTACATAGACTGAGAAAGAAGTTGGTCACAGCACCAAGAGTTGGTTATCCCGGATCCAAGTAGATGAGTCTGTCGTGGTACCATTAGGTATGAATCGGGATATGTCTTGCTGCAGCAGGACAGCATGATGACTTACATCTCTCGTTTGTTAAATGCCTCTCAAGTTAAATTAATCTAAAGATAGAGTGACAAATACTCGAAATACCTTTTGAGTTAGAAGAAAACTCGAGTGGATGGCATCGCTAGATGAAGTTCCTATAAAATTGTAAGGTAGAGAGTGATTATCATCCGTAGAAATTAAACATCGTATAGATGCTCTCTACAGGAAGTCAGTTTTTGCAGCTCGTATAAAAAAAAAAATTAATAAAGTCAAAGGCTACTTGCATACTGCGAGGACTTTGTTCTGTTAAAGCAAAATTTCCTGAAAAACCATAAATACCCCCGACAAAGCTAATTTCTCGAATCTACACAGTATCTTCTGCATTTCTCGTTGGAGAAATATCATCTTGACGGTGATCATATTATAGAATGCAAGGTATTGAAATACAAGATGACAATATCTATATGTAGTAAAACCAAAACAAATTCTCGTGTTCAAAAGAAGTAACTCGGGATAAAAGTATCCTAGTTAGTATAGAGAGGGTTTGTCTTTGAACGAAGTAATTTAGGAAAAATCACTAGTATTAAATTATAGAACTCTAGTTGGTATAAAGTAAATTTCGAGACGAAATTCTAATTAACGGGGGAGAAATGTAATACCCTAAAATCATCCTTATGATAAATATCACATTTTAGTAAATAATACCTATTGAAGATAGGTGAATGTGGGACCTCACATAATAAGTTTTAAATACCTTATTTTCTAAGGGAATTACTTTGTAAGAATTTGAAAAGAGAAAGAGTTAAAATCCAGGGAAAAATGAATATTATAAGGTAGAAAATAGCCTAAAAATATTATGATAAATCTAATATAACAAAGAGATATTGACAAAAACTTAGGAAGTATGTTATCTTTAATTTTAGGAATTTTTGGAATCAGAATTTTTGGACCCATGAATAGTATTTACTATTCAAAAATACGTATTCACTATTCACAAATACGTATTTACTATTCATGTGGGACCCACGTCAAATTATTTCCCTCTGCCGACGACATTCACGTGAAGTTTGAAAAAAATGTCGGCGGGACCCACTCAATAGTAATTTACTATTTGGATAATAATATAATATTCTTTCTCCCACTTCATTCAAGAACGCTATATGGAATAGTTGTGAAGATGTGGAAATCCCGGAGAAAATATAAGGACGTATCTAACCCACATAATTTAACCTCGAAAATAAGACCGGTGAAGGTTATTTTTACTAACACTAAGGAATAAGTTTAGTCCAACTAGGGAAGTCTAATTAGACCATAAATCTCGGTATTTTACTACCATCCAAAAAGTATAATCAAAATTTAAAAGTGTTAGTGATTGGTCTAGTAATCTGAAATGAATTTCGTTAAAGTAGAACTTTATCGGTACAGTCACATAAAGGTATGGGACCCACGGACAATATTTTCAAAACCTTCAGCTTCCTTCACGTGAAGTTTGAAAATTTGGCTCGGGGAAAATTACGTAAAAGGACCCAAAGGAGAAAATTACACTTAAGGACCCATTTTCCTCCCTATAAATAGAGGCTTCACTTCTTCTCATTTCTCACACCAAAACCATATTCTAGAGAGAGTTAGAGAGAAGGAGGAGTCCGGAGAAAATCTAGCGGAGCTCTGAGTAAGTTCTTCGGTCCCTAATCTTTAGCTTTCGTAGTTCTTTCAGTAGATATCATGTTTAGGGGTGGTACTATTTTCATGTACCAGTAAATATTATTTATCAGAGTCAAGATTTTCTGAGTATGCTCGTGGCTGCAAGTCTGATCTCACATCGAAAAGAATTAATCTTGGGCGATAAATATTATTTACCGACGATAAAAAATATTTTTACCGTTACTATTCACATGAATAGTAATTTACTATTTACACAGTAAAGATATATATATATATATATGGTATTTATTTCAAGAATATACTTGGGAAAAGAGATATGTCAAAATTCCGGAGAGATAGGGTCATAGTAGCGAAGCTCGCGAATTCCGCCGATTGGGGGTCGGGGGCAAAATGGTAATTTGTACCTAAAATGCCTGTTATAATGCTAAATACTGATAAAAACGATATAATTCGTATAGGATATCTGTATTGATTTGTATCTTAAAATGCCATTGTTGCACCTATCAAAAAATACCGTTTTTCGTAAATTGATAAATATCATCAACAAAGGATATCCGAGGATTCCGGAGGCAGATTTGATGGACGGGCGTATTACTATACTTGAATAGTACCGTATACGTGAATAGTACCGTACACATGAATAGTAATTACTATTCACATGGAAGGAAGGTACGTTCGCGTACTGTAATACTAACTCTGATGCTTATTGTATGCTTATTTATATGATTCTTTGTGTTCTGTCTTGAGACTCTGTCTCATTTGAAATTGATGAAATCATGAATATACGGGTTATGGTATTGTTAACGCCGTTGAGAGTTTTCCTAGCGCTGAGGACACGACTGTACATCGTGGCACTGGTGAATAGTGCAGACTGGGATAACAAACATACTTGCGAGGGGCTGTGTATTGTTATTGCCTTACATACATGATTATGTGTTTCCTACATCTCGTTATGGGCTTTTGTAGTGATTATTGTGAAAATGTCATGAATACCGTCATACATATATTGTTTACATAAGCATGAGGTTAACCGTTACCCGAGGTCCATTGGGCTTTGGACCTCGGTCGAATGAATAGACGGGAAAGGGTCATGAACCGGAGGAGGCACTAGTGGATGGAGCCATAGAAAGACGTCGATAGACGGAGCCGCGAGAAGGCACCGGTCATAGCAAATGTGGAAAGAAGTTCAACGTAACCTACCTTATGGCAAGAATCTAATAAAGTTACTTCATATCATTTGGTGCTTAAACTAGAAGGGTCGTCTACGTGGTTCGATCAATCGGTCACCCTAGCACGGTGAGACTCCCACTAGACCTACCCGGCTGGCCAAATGGGATGATTTAACGAGTTAGGTCCTACGCCCCAAGTCTACTCAAGGCTTGGTTAAAGAGGGTGTAGTTACATGTAAGAATTGTAATTATAAAGTTTTGTATTCTTTGTATCACATGAAAAATTCCTTCGGGAGATTTTGTAATATATATCGATATACGTTAGGCATCATCATATGTCTCGAGTATTTCATATCGATTACTCGGTGTTATACTTGTTGTTCAAATTTTTAGTACATGCTCTCCGTTTCCGCAAAAACGCTAAAGCCGTAGCACCTCAAAACTCGATAAATTTTTATAAAACCACGTGTCACCGACACGATTTATGCTACGAAATTTGGGGTGTTACATTTTGGTATCGAGCTAGCTTCACAAATTAGTCTCGAGAGCATTGTATGGACAACAAAGACAAGAGTACTGATATAATACTGATATTGTGATACAATAAAACAAATACCCTAAGGTAAAGGTTAGAGTTTTTGAAAAAAATTCTAAGACTGCTGATATGGAAAATCGGAGTCTGATTGGAATTCCCGAAACTAAAGTGATAGTTCAATTTAGAAGACAAAACTACCTAGGTCTTCCTATCGACAGTAACCTATTGTTTAGGTTTGTCTGTAAAACACAGTGACTTCTCGGTTAAGAGTCTTCCCAGGTATGGGTAATAACTTATTACTTAAATTTCCTTAGAGGAACAATAATCTACTAAGTTATCTTAAGGGAGAGATCTCGCCTAGTTGAGGCTAAACACGTACATACAAACGGAGAGTGGCTCCGAGAATGAAAGTCTTTTACCAAAATCCTTAACAAAGGTGGTAATCTGTTACATAGAAATGTGGGTAGAAAAGGGAAGGTTCCGGTATTTTTCTAGGAGGCAATTAAGCCGAACTAGTACCCTTGTATGAGAGTTATCGGTGTATAGTGGTACGTATACCAACATTAGTACCCAGAACTAATAAAATAACCTGTGAGAGTTGTCGGCACAAAGTGGAAATTGTGTCGTTAGAGTGCATCGATCTAAACGACGCGTAAAGTTAAGCATACTTAGAATAAAAGTAACCTCAGGAGAGTAATCCTGGTAAGGTAGAGTGATGAGTTTAGAGGTCTGAATACTGTAAGGTATGAAATAGAGTAATCCTTTAATATACCATAGGAACAGATAAAGTGATGATGACACCTAAATCTAAGCAAAACAAAGAAAATGCTTAAGTCAAAGTATGACTGAACATTATGAGCAGAGAGAAATCACCTTATGTAGACTATTCTAGGGAGAGGCACATAGCCTGAATATTCGTAAATTTGGTTAGACATGGATACAATCTTAAGTCCAAAATGCCCACTCCCGAATATAACTTTGAGTCGGTCTATTTTTCCTAAATGAACATGTTGCGTCTGTAGATGACTTAAAACCTGAGTATCATTCCGTATCAAGATGCTTCAACGAACAAATATACCACCCTAAGAACCATGTACCATTCTGAGTCAATATATCAACCTAAGTCGATGTACCATTTTGAGTCGAAGAATCACTCTAATCAATCCCCTGTACACATTTATGACATAGACCCTCGAAGGTATATCATCCTGAGATAATATACAATTTTGAACTGATACCTCAAATTGATGTGTTGTACCTCACTCCAGAACGTATAGTCAATATATCTTCCTACTCCTAAAACATTATATCGTCTTAAGAACCCGGAGGAAATGTGAGTGAGATTGTCTTGAGTTTCAATACCCTAAGTAAACCTTTAAACAAAGTCATAAAATAGCCGGAAACAAACCTCTATAAACTACAAGCTATGGCTTCAAGGTAAGACCGATAACCCGAGTTAAAAACATTGTCTAAAAGATTCTATAAAAAGTAAGTAACCGATAGAGAGAATCAAGTTAGGAAAATCACCGGAGCTAAACTAAAAGTCCATGAAACGAAATGTTCCGTATTGAATAAACGAAATTAAAGATAATAGTTTTTAAATCCTTAAAAGATAAAGAACCCAATAAAACTTAAATTCTCATAATTCAGAGACAACAAAACTGATGATAGTACTACTTATGGAATGTTTGATCGGGAAGGCTACTTACGGGGAGGTTTGATCGGAAAGGGCTGCTCATGAGGATTCGATCGGTATAGCTGCCCAATCGGAGGGGTTGTGAGCGGCACCGAGTGAAGTACTATAGGCGAAGCCACCGTGACGTCAAACCGTAAAGGAAAAGCCGCCATCACAACAAACCATAAAGTAGAGCTACCAAGGTATCAAGCTCAAGGTAAGTACACCATAACGAGTCTCATATTTAATAAATTTCCTAGAGAAAAGATTATGTGATTCCAACAATAAACGCTCCAAGTACTATGTAGTATGTATTGTGAAATAGAATCCAAGTAAAACATTCAACGAATGGTAAACAAGGCTCCTTGAGATACTTTTAGAAGATCTCAATGGGATACAAATAAAAAGGGCGACGTAGAGTTCGCTATTGAAACAAAGTAGGAAATTAAAAGCAAAGGTTCCGTATCAGATGGTTCCAGATAACTGAGTTTCTAAAGAGAGAAAAGCACACATCGAAACGAATACACAAACCCGGAGATTTCAAATCCTACCATAAATGACTTACGACGATGGTCGACAACACTAGTTCCAAAATAACCTAACTCCAATCAAGTAGATTGGGTAGAGTATGAGGTCAAACGAGCACGATAGATATGAATCGAGATAGATTCAACGGTTGCGATTGAAGCTATACGGAATTGACTAGGTTCAAGTCAGTAAGTTATATTTCTTAAATATATAGTGAACAGTAAGACCTTTGGGACCGGTATGTCCTCAGGTCAGTAGATGATATAGTTGGAAACCCTAAAAAAATCTTGTAAGATAAAATTGTTTATAGGCTAGTAGTAAGCCTCAGTTGTTAGACAAATAAATGCGGAAAGTGTCCCGAGAAGTCTCGTGAAACTAAGGGAAATAAATAATGTCCCAAATTGTCGAACATTAAGGTAGAATAAAAGCATTCTACCGATAGCTTGAGTAAGCGGAGACGAGGGTCCGAATGAATATCAATAAACCTTCTAAGATTAGTTGTCTCGATTCCCTAATAAAAAGGAGAGTTGAACTTTATAACTTGTCAATACACCTGCTATAATTTGTCAAACTTATGAATTTACAACTTGGGGTGATAAAAGAAATATTTTCAACAAAGGGTTAAACCATAGTGATAATGTTGTTATTGTAAAACAAAGTGTTATATAAAAGCTTAGAAGTTGAGTGAAGTTAACAACTATTTTATACTAAAATCGGTACAAATACGGAGGACGGAAATAAGTTGTTAAACAACTTGTTGAGTTAGACTAGATATTCGCACATAATTAAAAATTATTGTCCTATGTTAAAAGTTTTTTTTTGAAGGAATCTATCTAAAGAAAATAAAATTTACACTAGTAAGAATATGAATACTCATAGTACCAAGTAGCTAAAGTAATCGTATAAATTGTTAAAGTTTTATGAATAGGATATTTACTCAAAAGATAATTTCTAATAGTAAATAAATTTTGAAGTCATGTTGTCGAGTAAATGAGTTTTCACAAAATTGTTTTCAATAAAAAAAAAAATGTTAAAGTATGAGAACACTACTACTATGGGTAGTATGGAAGTACTACTACTAGATAAAATGATAATATACAACAAGTAAGTAATTTCTAGAAATTTTCACGAAGTTATTTTGACAACAATTAAATTTTTAATCGTGATAGCACTAATACTTTTCAAAATAGTGCAAATGGTGTAAGAAACTAAATCATGAAATATTTTTTTTTTAAAGCATAAAGATTTTAAAATTTGACAAAAGTTTTTGAATAAATGATGACATGTTTGTCAAACCTATTGTGTTAAATATAGAAGCAGTGTAATTGAAATTTTGATAAAGGGACAGGAACTATAGAAAGGTCTAGAGCACTGAAACTAGTCAAGTCAGATAAACGTTATCAAGTGATAGTGCTTAAGTAAGTAAGGGTAGTCTGAGAAACTTGTATGAAAAGACTCGGATAAAATAAACGAGCGAGAGGCTCGAGGCGATAACAACTAGTAAACACGGGCGGTGTCCCCGAACCATGAATCAAATATGTTTACAATATGTAAAATACGGATAAGTGTAATGTATTCTAAACATTGTCTGGAGTCTTAAAGTGGGGAAAAGTATTCCTTGTCACGGAAAAAAAAAAAACTTAAGATGATTTATTAAGTAAAAAGCTAGAGTCTCCGGTGCTATAATATAATAAATCGAGGCGGAAGGCCAAATATGTGTTAAGCCGAGGGCTGAAAGAGTTAGGCGAGTGAGGCTCGTATAAACCGAAGCACGGAGAAAAAGGATCGATGAATCCTATGATTTGATAATATACCTAAATTACATTATGGAAATGCAGTTCTAGGCTAGAAAGAGCCGAGATAGTTATATAGATGTTTAGTTTCGGATCTAGCGGGATAGTACCGCAGTGATTCATATCGAATTTTCTCGTAACTTGCTTTATCATTGGCAAACGCTCGTGAATAAAATTTAAATTCGTTATATGGAACAAAGACGTGAGACGGGCTTACATAGACGAGAAAGAAGTTGGTCACGCACCAAGAGTTGGTTATCCGGATCCAAGTAGATGAGTCGTCGTGGTACCATTAGGTATGAATCGGGATATGTCTTGCTGCAGCAGACAAGCGTGATGACTTACATCTCTCGTTTGTTAAATGCCTCTCAAGTTAAATTAATCTAAAGATAGAGTGACAAATACTCGAAATACCTTTTGAGTTAGAAGAAAACTCAGTAGTGGATGGCATCGCTAGATAAAGTTCCTATAAAATTGTAAGGTAGAGAGTGATTATCATCCATAGAAATTAAACATCGTATAGATGCTCTCTACGGAAGTCGGTTTTTGTAGCTCGTATAAAAAAAAATTAAAAAGTCAAAGGCTACTTGCATACTCGCGAGGACTTTGTTCGTTAAAGCAAAATTTCCGAAAAACCATAAATACCCCGACAAAGCTAATTTCTCGAATCTACACAATCTTCTGCATTTCTCGTTGGAGAAATATCATCTTGACGGTGATCATATTATAGAATGCAAGGTATTGAAATACAAGATGACAATATCTATATGTAGTAAAACCAAAACAAATTCTCGTGTTCAAAAGAAGTAACTCAGGGATAAAAGTATCCTAGTTAGTATAGAGAGGGTTTGTCTTTGAACGAAGTAATTTAGGAAAAATCACTAGTATTAAATTATAGAACTCTAGTTGGTATAAAGTAAATTTCGAGGACGAAATTCTAATTAACAGGGGGAGAAATGTAATACCCTAAAAATCATCCTTATGATAAATATCACATTTTAGTAAATAATACCTATTGAAGATAGGTGAATGTGGGACCTCACATAATAAGTTTTAAATACCTTATTTTCTAAGGGAATTACTGTAAGAATTTGAAAAGAGAAAGAGTTAAAATCCAGGAAAAATGAATATTATAAGGTAGAAAATGGCCTAAAAATATTATGATAAATCTAATATGACAGCAGATATTGACAAAAACTTAGGAAGTATGTTATCTTTAATTTTAGGAATTTTTGGAATCAGAATTTTTGGACCCATGAATAGTATTTACTATTCAAAAATACGTATTCACTATTCACAAATACGTATTTACTATTCATGTGGGACCCACGTCAAATTATTTCCCTCTGCCGACAGACATTCACGTGAAGTTTGAAAAAATGTCAGCGGGACCCACTCAATAGTAATTTACTATTTGGATAATAATATAATATTCTTTCTCCCACTTCATTCAAGAACGCTATATGGAATAGTTGTGAAGATGTGGAAATCCTGGAGAAAATATAAGGACGTATCTGGAACCCACATAATTTAACCTCGAAAATAAGACCAGTGAAGGTTATTTTTACTAACACTGAGGAATAAGTTTAGTCCAACTAGGGAAGTCTAATTAGACCATAAATCTCGGTATTTTACTACCATCCAAAAAGTATACTCAAAATTTAAAAGTGTTAGTGATTGGTTTAGTAATCGAAATGAATTTCGTTAAAGTAGAACTTTATCGGTATAGTCACATAAAGCAAGGTATGGGACCCACGGACAATATTTTCAAAACCTTCACGTGAAGAGTCACGTGAAGTTTGAAAATTTGGCTCGGGAAAATTACGTAAAAGGACCCAAAGGAGAAAATTACACGTAAGGACCCATTTTCCTCCCTATAAATAGAGGCTTCACTTCTTCTCATTTCTCACACCAAAACCATATTCTAGAGAGAGGTTAGAGAGAAGGAGGAGTCCGGAGAAAATCTAGCGGAGCTCGAGTAAGTTCTTCGGTCCCTAATCTTTAGCTTTCGTAGTTCTTTCAAAGAGATATCATGTTTAGGGGTGGTACTATTTTCATGTACCGAAAATATTATTTATCAGAGTCAAGATTTTCTGAGTATGCTCTGTGGCTGCAGCTTAGTCTGATCTGTCACATCAGAAAAGAATTAATCTTGGGCAGTAAATATTATTTACTGACGCAGTAAAAATATTTTTACCGTTACTATTCACATGAATAGTAATTTACTATTTACACAGTAAAGATATATATATATATATATGGTATTTATTTCAAGAATATACTGGGAAAAGAGATATGTCAAAATTCTGGAGAGATAGGGTCATAGTAGCGAAGCTCTGGCGAATTTCCGCCGATTGGGGGGTCAGGGGCAAAATGGTAATTTGTACCTAAAATGCCTGTTATAATGCTAAATACTGATAAAAACGATATAATTCGTATAGGATATCTGTATTCAACTCTGTCAATCGTACCGTTATCAGGATTGTTTGTTTGACCGTCAAAAAATACCGTTTTTCGTAAAAACGTCCGAAGTACCGTCAACAAAGGATATCCGAGGATTCCGGAGGCAGATTTGATGGACGGGCGTATTACTATACTTGAATAGTACCGTATACGTGAATAGTACCGTATACGTGAATAGTAATTACTATTCACATGGAAGGAAGGTACGTTCGCGTACTGTAATACTAACTCTGATGCTTATTGTATGCTTATTTATATGATTGCTGTGTTCCTGTATTGAGACTCTGTCTCATTTGAAATTGATGAAATCATGAATATACGGGTTATGGTATTGTTAACGCCGTTGAGAGTTTTCCTAGCGCTGAGGACACGACTGTACATCGTGGCACTGGTGAATAGTGCAGACTGGGATAACAAACATACTTTGCGAGGGGCAAATGTATTGTTATTGCCTTACATACATGATTATGTGTTTCCTACATCTGTTATGGGCTTTTGTAGTGATTATTGTGAAAATGTCATGAATACCTGTCATACATATATTGTTTACATAAGCATGAGGTTAACCGTTACCTGAGGTCCATTGGGCTTTGGACCTCAGTCTGAATGAATAGACAGGAAAGGGTCATGAACCGGAGGAGGCACTAGTGGATGGAGCCATAGAAAGACGTCGATAGACGGAGCCGCGAGAGCACCGGTCATAGCAAATGTGGAAAGAAGTTCAACGAACCTACCTTATGGCAAGAATCTAATAAAGTTACTTCATATCATTTGGTGCTTAAACTAGAAGGGTCGTCTACGTGGTTCGATCAATCGATCACCCTAGCACGGTGAGACTCCCACTAGACCTACCCGGCTGGCCAAATGGGATGATTTAACGAGTTAGGTCCTACGCCCCAAGTCTACTCAAGGCTTGGTTAAAGAGGGTGTAGTTACATGTAAGAATTGTAATTATAAAGTTTTGTATTACTGTATCACATGAAAAATTCCTTCGGGAGATTTTGTAATATATATCAGTATACGTTAGGCATCATCATATGTCTGAGTATTTCATATCGCTTACTCGTGTTATACTTGTTGTTCAAATTTTTAGTACATGCTCTCCGTTTCCGCAAAACGCTAAAGCCGTAGCACCTCAAAACTCTGATAAATTTTTATAAAACCACGTGTCACCGACACGATTTATGCTACGAAATTTGGGGTGTTACATTTTGGTATCAGAGCTAGCTTCACAGCTAGTCTCGAGAGCATTGTATGGACAACAAAGACAAGAGTACTGATATAATACTGATATTGTGATACAATAAAACAAATACCCTAAGGTAAAGGTTAGAGTTTTTGAAAAAAATTCTAAGACTGCTGATATGGAAAATCGGAGTCTGATTGGAATTCCCGAAACTAAAGTGATAGTTCAATTTAGAAGACAAAACTACCTAGGTCTTCCTATCGACAGTAACCTATTGTTTAGGTTTGTCTCGTAAAACACGGTGACTTCTCGGTTAAGAGTCTTCCTAGTATGGGTAATAACTTATTACTTAAATTTCCTTAGAGGAACAATAATCTACTAAGTTATCTTAAAGGAGAGATCTCTACCTAGTTGAGGCTAAACAATGTACATACAAACGGAGAGTGGCTCCGAGAATGAAAGTCTTTTACTAAAATCCTTAACAGTGGTAATCTGTTACATAGAAATGGGGGTAGAAAAGGAAAGGTCCCCGGTATTTTTTCTAGGGAGGCAATTAAGCCAAACTAGTACCCCTTGTATGAGAGTTATCAGTGTATAGTGGTACGTATACCGACATTAGTACCCAGAACTAATAAAATAACCTGTGAGAGTTGTCGGCACAAAGTGGAAATTGTGTCGTTAGAGTGCATCGATCTAAACGACGCCGTAAAGTTAAGCATACTTAGAATAAAAGTAACCTCGGAGAGTAATCCTGGTAAGGTAGAGTGATGAGTTTAGAGGTCTCGAATACCGTAAGGTATGAAATAGAGTAATCCTTTAATATACCATAGGAACAGATAAAGTGATGATGACACCTAAATCTAAGCAAAACAAAAAAATGCTTAAGTCAAAGTATGACTGAACATTATGAGCGAGAGAGAAATCACCTTATGTAGACTATTCTAGGGAGAGGCACATAGCCCGAATATTCGTAAATTTGGTTAGACATGGATACAATCTTAAGTCCAAAATGCCCACTCCCGAATATAACTTTGAGTCGGTCTATTTTTCCTAAATGAACATGTTGCGTCTGTAGATGACTTAAAACCTGAGTATCATTCCGTATCAAGATGCTTCAACGAACAAATATACCACCCTAAGAACCATGTACCATTCTGAGTCAATATATCAACCTAAGTCGATGTACCATTTTGAGTCGAAGAATCACTCTAATCAATCCCCGTACACATTTATGACATAGACCCTCGAAGGTATATCATCCTGAGATAATATACAATTTTGAACTGATACCTCAAATTGATGTGTTGTACCTCACTCCAGAACGTATAGTCAATATATCTTCCTACTCCTAAAACATTATATCGTCTTAAGAACCCGGAGGAAATGTGAGTGAGATTGTCTTGAGTTTCAATACCCGGAAGTAAACCTTTAAACAAAGTCATAAAATAGCCGGAAACAAACCTCTATAAACTACAAGCTATGGCTTCAAGGTAAGACTGATAACCTGAGTTAAAAACATTGTCTAAAAGATTCTATAAAAAGTAAGTAACCGATAGAGAGAATCAAGTTAGGAAAATCACCTGGAGCTAAACTAAAAGTCCATGAAACGAAATGTTCCGTATTGAATAAACGAAATTAAAGATAATAGTTTTAAAATCCTTAAAAGATAAAGAACCCAATAAAACTTAAATTCTCATAATTCAGAGACAACAAAACTGATGATAGTACTACTTATGGAATGTTTGATCGGGAAGGCTACTTACGGGGAGGTTTGATCGGAAAGGGCTGCCTGCGGAGGATTCTGATCGGTATAGCTGCCCAATCGGAGGGGTTGTGAGCGGCACCGAGTGAAGTACTATAGGGCGAAGCCACCGTGACGTCAAACCGTAAAGGAAAAGCCGCCATCACAACAAACCATAAAGTAGAGCTACCAAAGTGTATCAAGCTCAAGGTAAGTACACCATAACGAGTCTCATATTTAATAAATTTCCTAGAGAAAAGATTATGTGATTCAACAATAAACGCTCCAAAGACTATGTAGTATGTATTGTGAAATAGAATCCAAGTAAAACATTCAACGAATGGTAAACAAGGCTCCTTGAGATACTTTTAGAAGATCTCAATGGGATACAAATAAAAAGGGCGACGTAGAGTTCGCTATTGAAACAAAGTAGGAAATTAAAAGCAAAGGTTCCGTATCGATGGTTCCGATAACGAGTTTCTAAAGAGAGAAAAGCACACATCGAAACGAATACACAAACCCGAGAGATTTCAAATCCTACCATAAATGACTTACGACGATGGTCGACAACACTAGTTCCAAAATAACCTAACTCCAATCAAGTAGATTGGGTAGAGTATGAGGTCAAACGAGCACGATAGATATGAATCAGATAGATTCAACAGTTGCAGTTGAAGCTATACAGAATTGACTAGGTTCAAGTCAGTAAGTTATATTTCTTAAATATATAGTGAACAGTAAGACCTTTGGGACCGGTATGTCCTCGAGTCGTAGATGATATAGTTGGAAACCCTAAAAAAATCTTGTAAGATAAAATTGTTTATAGGCTAGTAGTAAGCCTCGGTTGTTAGACAAATAAATATCGGAAAGTGTCCCGAGAAGTCTGTGAAACTAAGGGAAATAAATAATGTCCCAAATTGTCAGAACATTAAGGTAGAATAAAAGCATTCTACCGATAGCTTGAGTAAGCTGAGGACAGAGGTCCGAATGAATATCAATAAACCTTCTAAGATTAGTTGTCTGATTCCCTAATAAAAAGGAGAGTTGAACTTTATAACTTGTCAATACACCTGCTATAATTTGTCAAACTTATGAATTTACAACTTGGGGTGATAAACGCAATATTTTCAACAGAGGGTTAAACCATAGTGTAATGTTGTTATTGTAAAACAAGATTATAAAAGCTTAGAAGTTGAGTGAAGTTAACAACTATTTTATACTAAAATCGTACAAATCGGGAAGGACGGAAATCGTTGTTAAACAACTTGTTGAGTTAGACTAGATATTCTGTACATAATTAAAAATTATGTTAAAAGCTGTTAAAAGTTTTTGAAGGAATCTATCTAAAGAAAATGAAAATTTACACTAGTAAGAATATGAATACTCATAGTACCAAGTAGCTAAAGTAATCGTGATAAATTGTTAAAGTTTTATGAATAGGATATTTACTCAAAAGATAATTTCTAATAGTAAATAAATTTTGAAGTCATGTTGTCGAGTAAATGAGTTTTCACAAAATTGTTTTCGTAAAAAAAAAAAATGTTAAAGTATGAGAACACTACTACTATGGGTAGTATGGAAGTACTACTACTAGATAAAATGATAATATACAACAAGTAAGTAATTTCTAGAAATTTTCACGAAGTTATTTTGACAACAATTAAATTTTTAATCGTGATAGCACTAATACTTTTCAAAATAGTGCAAATGGTGTAAGAAACTAATCACGAATTTTTTTTTTAAAGCATAAAGATTTTAAAATTTGACAAATAGTTTTTGAATAAATGATGACATGTTTGTCAAACCTATTGTGTTAAATATAGAAGCAGTGTAATTGAAATTTTGATAAAGGGACAGGAACTATAGAAAGGTCTAGAGCACTGAAACTAGTCAAGTCAGATAAACGTTATCAAGTGATAGTACTTAAGTAAGTAAGGGTAATATGAGAAACTTGTATGAAAAGACTCGAGATAAAATAAACGAGCGAGAGGCTCGAGGCGATAACAACTAGTAAACACGGGCGGTGTCCCCGAACCATGAAATCAAATATGTTTAGCAATATGTGAAATACGATAAGTATAATGTATTCTAAACATTGTCTAGAGTTTTAAAGTCGGGAAAACATTCCTTGTCACGGTAAAACTTAAGATGATTTACTAAGTAAAAAGCTAGAGTCTCCGGTGCTATAATATAATAATCAAGGCGGAAGGCCAAATATGTGTTAAGCCGAGGGCTGAAAGAGTTAGGCGAGAGCTCGTATAACCGAGCACGGAGAAAAAGGATCGATGAATCCTATGTTTTGATAATATACCTAAAGTTACGGTTATGGAAACAGTTCTAGGCTAGAAAGAGCCAGAGATAGTTATATAGATGTTTAGTTTCTGGATCTAGCGGGATAGTACCGCAGATTCATATCGAATTTTCTCGTAACTTGCTTTATCATTGGCAAACGCTCGTGAATAAAATTTAAATTCGTTATATGGAACAAAGACTGTGAGACGGGCTTACATAGACTGAGAAAGAAGTTGGTCACAGCACCAAGAGTTGGTTATCCCGGATCCAAGTAGATGAGTCTGTCGTGGTACCATTAGGTATGAATCGGGATATGTCTTGTCACAGCAGACAGATGATGACTTACATCTCTCGTTTGTTAAATGCCTCTCAAGTTAAATTAATCTAAAGATAGAGTGACAAATACTCGAAATACCTTTTGAGTTAGAAGAAAACTCAGTAGTGGATGGCATCGCTAGATGAAGTTCCTATAAAATTGTAAGGTAGAGAGTGATTATCATCCGTAGAAATTAAACATCGTATAGATGCTCTCTACAGGAAGTCAGTTTTTGCAGCTCGTATAAAAAAAAATTAATAAAGTCAAAGGCTACTTGCATACCGCGAGGACTTTGTTCGTTAAAAAGCAAAATTTCCGAAAAACCATAAATACCCCGACAAAGCTAATTTCTCGAATCTACACAAGATCTTCTGCATTTCTCGTTGGAGAAATATCATCTTGACGGTGATCATATTATAGAATGCAAGGTATTGAAATACAAGATGACAATATCTATATGTAGTAAAACCAAAACAAATTCTCGTGTTCAAAAGAAGTAACTCAGGGATAAAAGTATCCTAGTTAGTATAGAGAGGGTTTGTCTTTGAACGAAGTAATTGGGGAAAAATCACTAGTATTAAATTATAGAACTCTAGTTGGTATAAAGTAAATTTCGAGGACGAAATTTAATTAACAGGGGAGAAATGTAATACCCTAAAATCATCCTTATGATAAATATCACATTTTAGTAAATAATACCTATTGAAGATAGGTGAATGTGGGACCTCACATAATAAGTTTTAAATACCTTATTTTCTAAGGGAATTACTGTAAGAATTTGAAAAGAGAAAGAGTTAAAATCCAGGAAAAATGAATATTACAAGGCAAAAAATGGCCTAAAAATATTATGATAAATCTAATATAACAAATAGAGATATTGACAAAAACTTAGGAAGTATGTTATCTTTAATTTTAGGAATTTTTGGAATCAGAATTTTTGGACCCATGAATAGTATTTACTATTCAAAAATACGTATTCACTATTCACAAATACGTATTTACTATTCATGTGGGACCCACGTCAAATTATTTCCTCTCGCCGACGTACATTCACGTGAAGTTTGAAAAAATGTCACGGACCCACTCAATAGTAATTTACTATTTGGATAATAATATAATATTCTTTCTCCCACTTCATTCAAGAACGCTATATGGAATAGTTGTGAAGATGTGGAAATCCTGGAGAAAATATAAGGACGTATCTGGAACCCACATAATTTAACCTCGAAAGTAAGACCAGTGAAGGTTATTTTTACTAACACTAAGGAATAAGTTTAGTCCAACTAGGGAAGTCTAATTAGACCATAAATCTCGGTATTTTACTACCATCCAAAAAGTATACTCAAAATTTAAAAGTGTTAGCGATTGGTCTAAGAATCGGAAATGAATTTCGTTAAAGTAGAACTTTATCGGTACAGTCACATAAAGCAAGGTGTGGGACCCACGGACAATATTTTCAAAACCTTCAGCTTCCTTCACGTGAAGTTTGAAAATTTGGCTCGGGGAAAATTACGTAAAAGGACCCAAAGGAGAAAATTACACGTAAGGACCCATTTTCCTCCCTATAAATAGAGGCTTCACTTCTTCTCATTTCTCACACCAAAACCATATTCTAGAGAGAGGTTAGAGAGAAGGAGGAGTCCGGAGAAAATCTAGCGGAGCTCGAGTAAGTTCTTCTGGTCCCTAATCTTTAGCTTTCGTAGTTCTTTCAAGAGATATCATGTTTAGGGGTGGTACTATTTTCATGTACCAAGAAATATTATTTATCGAGTCAAGATTTTCTGAGTATGCTCTGGGGCTGCAGCTTAGTCTGATCTGTCACATCAGAAAAGAATTAATCTTGGGCAGTAAATATTATTTACTGACGCAGTAAAAATATTTTTACCGTTACTATTCACATGAATAGTAATTTACTATTTACACAGTAAAGATATATATATATATATATATGGTATTTATTTCAAGAATATACTGGGAAAAGAGATATGTCAAAATTCTGGAGAGATAGGGTCATAGTAGCGAAGCTCTGGCGAATTTCCGCCGATTGGGGGTCAGGGGCAAAATGGTAATTTGTACCTAAAATGCCTGTTATAATGCTAAATACTGATAAAAACGATATAATTCGTATAGGATATCTGTATTCGAACTATTTGTCGTCTGCATTATACCGCAGTTGTCTTGCCGTTTGCACCGTATCAAAAAATACCGTTTTTCGTAAACGTACCCAAGTACCGTCAACAAAGGATATCCGAGGATTCCGGAGGCAGATTTGATGGACGGGCGTATTACTATACTTGAATAGTACCGTATACGTGAATAAGTACTGTACACATGAATAGTAATTACTATTCACATGGAAGGAAGGTACGTTCGCGTCTTTGTAATACTAACTCGATGCTTATTGTATGCTTATTTATATGATTGTCAGTGTTCTGTCGAGACTCTCGTCTCATTTGAAATTGATGAAATCATGAATATACGGGTTATGGTATTGTTAACGCCGTTGAGAGTTTTCCTAGCGCTGAGGACACGACTGTACATCGTGGCACTGGTGAATAGTGCAGACTGGGATAACAAACATACTGCGAGGGGCTGTGTATTGTTATTGCCTTACATACATGATTATGTGTTTCCTACATCTCGTTATGGGCTTTTGTAGTGATTATTGTGAAAATGTCATGAATACCGTCATACATATATTGTTTACATAAGCATGAGGTTAACTGCGTTACCCGAGGTCCATTGGGCTTTGGACCTCGGTCGAATGAATAGACGGGAAAGGGTCATGAACCGGAGGAGGCACTAGTGGATGGAGCCATAGAAAGACGTCGATAGACGGAGCCGTGAGAAGGCACCTAGGTCATAGCAAATGTGGAAAGAAGTTCAACGAACCTACCTTATGGCAAGAATCTAATAAAGTTACTTCATATCATTTGGTGCTTAAACTAGAAGGGTCGTCTACGTGGTTCACAATCACACCCTAGCACGGTGAGACTCCCACTAGACCTACCCGGCCGGCCAAATGGGATGATTTAACGAGTTAGGTCCTACGCCCAAGTCTACTCAAGGCTTGGTTAAAGAGGGTGTAGTTACATGTAAGAATTGTAATTATAAAGTTTTGTATTATCGTATCACATGAAAAATTCCTTCGGGAGATTTTGTAATATATATCGATATACGTTAGGCATCATCATATGTCCGAGTATTTCATATCGCTTACTCGGTGTTATACTTGTTGTTCAAATTTTTAGTACATGCTCTCCGTTTCCGCAAAACGCTAAAGCCGTAGCACCTCAAAACTCTGATAAATTTTTATAAAACCACGTGTCACCGACACGATTTATGCTACGAAATTTGGGGTGTTACATCTATCCTGCTTGATCTCTTTCATGTAATGTTCCCACACTCTCCTCTACGTTGCAAAACATATGTAAGAAAACTCCATTATTGACATACCTGATATGCACCACAATCATCATGATAACCTTCTAAGAAACATACAATAGGGTCTTCTTGTTTGTTGTAGGGAAGACACTTCATCATAACACGTATAATATAATGACCCATATATCCTTTCAGGCATTGATGTCACTGAAATGATTTTGAAGAACATTTATCATATTGTAATATTTTCTTGAGCAAAAGCAAAATGAGTTGAAAGATTGCTTGCATGTGACCACAACATGGATCATACCACTTGTAGCCTATATGACATATATGTTAATATTTACAATATACAAAAGCATATGAAAAATGTACAGTTGAGAATCAAATGCACTTGTTTCACTTTGACATTTACTATTTATAGTTAATATTCTTTTAAGCATCTTTTCATTTTGCCGAACAATTCATAATTAACATTTGTTTGACTTTTTAAAGATGGCACTCTACTATTCAAGGGAATGTGAAAGGGTGTGGCTAATATAATACCTTTGGGCTTCTCAAACCTTTAATTGCCCATATTATGACTCTTTCTAGCATTCATTTTTTGTTGTTTTTTAATTATTAGTTGTCAATTGTTGTTTAGTCTTACTTGAGGAAAACCGTTAATTAACACCGTTAATGCTAATTCCTTTAATAACAATATTTCAATGGATGCCGTTAGTAACAAAGTTTCTAGAAGCTTTCTATAGATATAATAGATAGATAGATAATAGAAAAATTGATTATTTCAAATATAAGTTACATATTCGGGTCGGTCAAGAGTTTTGAAAAGTTTTGATTTTTTTAAAACTAGTAATCCGTCATATTTTGCTTTAATAGCTTTACTTTGTTAGATTATAGGTGGTTTATACATAATTGTTCTGTTTACTTGTGGATTAATACATTTATATTTAAATATTAATTTAATTATGACTAGTATGACTTTGAACTGATCTCAATTTGAACCACTACCTCGATAGGTTTATTGACCAGTTTGATTTTCAATTGCTTGCCAAAAAGTTTAAAGCTCTCACTCTCCTTGTAATTAAATATAATTTATTGGCTAGAGTTTTAGGATGCTATATATTTTGAACTTATCCTAAAATATGTGGGATAGAATTTAATTAAAAGGATATTTTGACTTTTGAATTTTTTT
The DNA here is from genome assembly GCA_019022615.1 of Acacia melanoxylon. Classification (NCBI taxonomy): domain Eukaryota; kingdom Viridiplantae; phylum Streptophyta; class Magnoliopsida; order Fabales; family Fabaceae; genus Acacia; species Acacia melanoxylon. The sequence goes on along the minus strand of JAFJYJ010000004.1, from coordinate 9,777,956 downwards.
AAAAAAAAACTATGCTTTACAAAAAATAATTTAGACTTACCGGTATTGAAATAATAAAATAAACAATTAACTATAAATTTTTCAAGAAGTTAACATCTTAAACTTATCCCATTGTATGGATGAACATGAATAAGATTATTCATCAGGAGAAATCCACAACACTGATAGCTGTAATTAATAAAATCAAGCATGCTTCTTCTCTAGTGGATTTAGCTTTTAGATTTGAAGCATCAAGGGCCTCGATTTCTTCAAGTAGGCCATCTTTGAATTACTCAGTTTCAAGTATCTCTGGCATTGGATGAAGAATTATAATGCAGAAGCAAATGGTGAACGAACAGGATGTCTTATTGTAAAGCTTGGACATGCTATCAAGGAGAGTCATTGCAATCTTTTAAATGGAGAAACATCTCATCATCCAAAGCTTTCTTTGGTCTGTTATGTTTTAGAGCTCCCTTGAATTGGATCACCACATATCCTTTCTTCAGCCACTTAATATAAAAGAGCAATTACAAGTGTTTTGTCTGAAAAGATAATTTCTTCCTCTAGAAGGAGCGAAATCTCCATCTCAAAATATAGTTTATCAGGATATCAACATTCTTCTTAGACTGTTTACTTTTAATGGTATTTTAGCAATTAGCAGTTTAGAAACTAGGCTTTTACATTCTCTGAACTTATGTTACGGTATATATGGTATTGGACATCTGATGTAAAAGCTTTTAAAATTTTAATGCATTTGACTTTCATTAAAAAACTTCTTAAAAATTATTTTTTCTTAATAAAAGTTTGGTAAAGGAGACGAAGGGACAGCTATATATAATAGTTTTTAAATTTTAATGCCTAACAAATTCACGTTTACGTGCAGTTTTTGAATTCAAAGATGAAAGATATGAGGCCATAATGTCAACATTCGAAATAATTGTATTCAAAGACGAGGGCAAAAACAAAATGATATGAGGGCATAATGTCAACATTGGAGTGTAATATATTGTTAGGATAAGTGATGGTCCTTATCCGGAGAAATTTTTTGTTGATTCTTTATGTCCGTTAATATTCTTAGTCATTATTATTCTTTAGGGAAACCAAAATTAATTCTCATTTAATCACAAATTCATGAATGTTATAAAACTGAAGAAAATGTAAAGAAAAGTAGAGAGAAGTCAGAGAGAAATTTAGAGAGATGGAGGAATTCTCATTTCAAGTAACTTCCGAATGTTTACACAAGCACTTCTATTTATAGACCTTCAAGGGTTCTTATCTGAATGGACATCCACATAATACATATATTTATAACACTCCCCCTTGGATGTCCATTATGAATGTGCGCTCATTAAAAACTTTAACTAGGAAAACCCAAAGGATAAAACCTAGCTAAAGAAAAGAGTACATCATCCATCGATACACTTTCTTATGTTGCCTCATTAAAAACCTTTCTAGGAAAACCCAAAGGACAAAAACCTAGATAAGGGAAAAAAGTACAATGTGTATCGACACTCCCCTCTTAATTACATCGATATTCTAATGCCGACTCATTAAAAACCTTTCTAGGAAAACCCAAAGGGGATAAAACCTAGATAAGGGAAAAAGAGTACAGCGTACATCAACATGTCTTTCTAAATTACATCAGATTTACTCCCCCTGATGACTACATTACTTCCACTGTCTTTTGTGTTGGTGAAGAATTATTTCATGTTAATAAACATGATAATGCCCTTCTTCAACTTCTTTGCTTGAGGTTGAAAATGTTCTTTATCCACCTCGCAAATAATTTAAGTATATAATAGATTTGACTTATCCATATAAAATCAATCAAGGACCTACTTTTGTATAAACAAAAGATCTCGTACTATAGGTATTAAATCGTAATCTAATACGAATTTCGTTCTTCTCAAGTCATTTATTTCAAATTCTTTCTTTAAACAATTAATTGCCTTATTGAAGCTCTTCAAATTGTTTCAATAATGTTGATATCATCAACATAAATTGCAATTAAAAGATTTACTTCAAGATCTTTTCATAAAGATGTATGAGCATATTGATTCACTTTCTTTATACCCTTCTTACAACATATTTCTTGAGAAGATTATACCACTGTGCCCTAATTGATTTAAGTCATACATAGACTTTTCCCCTTTATTGTTCTCAATAACTTGAATTAGATGTTTTTAGCATCCTAAGTCCTTCGTGACTCGTGCTTCCGCACGTACATTAAGTCATTCTACATGTGCTTCCGGCACATTAAGTCTTTCGGACATGTGCTTCCGCACATTAAGTCTTTCTAGGACATGTGCTTCGGCACCTTAAGTCCTTCTATTACATGTGCTTTCCTGAGCACCTTAAGTCCTTTCTTACCACATTAAGTCCTTTAAGGACATGTGCTACTAGCACTTTTTGATTCTTTGAAGATTCTTCTGTAATCTTCATGATTTAGTAAGCCTTATGCATAGGCTATATAACAATATCTAGTAGACGCATAATTTTTCTTCCTTTCATAAATTGCCAGATTAACAATATCTATACAAAATTATTGTATCCACCACAAAATCATATATCACATCATAATCATATTAGACTTTGTGAAAATCTTTATTTTCACATAAATATTCATATATCTCAATTTGGACTTCGGTCCATAAACTATCATAATATGATTATAATTGCGTCATTTTCAATTTCACTTATCCTCTTGGCCAATAATCTATATGTCAACTTCTTGTGACATATCTTTATATAATATCCTCATTTGATCACGTGATATCATCATCAAAAATTGTTGTCGACAATTTCATCTTTTCTTCAATTTTCCAATTCGACATAACTTATCAATATCAATATAATTCGTGGTACTTTAACCTCTCTTGAGGTTTTTACAATTAGTTATGTCTCGATACTCTTCCTCGAGTATCTAGTTCCTTTCGGCATGTCCATCTATACTCATGTATTCAAGCTACACCCAAGAGTACACTCGTTCTCCCCATATTTCAAAGTGATAGAGTTGTACGGTCAAAGTATAACTCTAAGACATAGTATTAGATGACATCCTACTTTAATATGATCATCTAAATTATTGCTCCAATTTATTCATAATATTGGAACCGAATAGTTACTCATGCTTCAGGCATGTCACAAATTGGAGCATTTTTATCTTTGGAATATGAGATTTAATAAATCTCATTTAGGTCGAAGAATTTATCCGGCAAAAATAACATGAATGCATTACCCGATGAACTTCTCGTTCATACTTCTTTATTTGAGGATATATACTTTGCTATAATGCATTCCATATATTGTCTTTTCCAAATATCCAATTTCTCCCCCTCATGGTAAAAACAATGTCAAACGACAATTGACTAATCATGCGATAAGTCTCCTAAATCCATTTGTTTCCTTTAGAAACATCTTTCATTTCATATAGAGACAAACAAGAAATAGAAGGTACTTATACAACATTTATCTCAAATATCTTTCTATATCCATCTATGTGCATTGTGGTGAGTTTATAATCATTGCACATTCAACCTTTTTAAGATAGAAATTTGTCTAGCTTCTGACCAAAAGCTAATTTTACCGGGAGAATTTTGTTGGCTTATATAAATGCTGCTATATAATATCAAACATATCAACATAAAATTTTGTTCTCATAAGCATTCATCCAAATATTTATGGAGGCTTTAATTATGATTCTTAAATCATATCATCTGGAAATTGCGCGCTTAATTTATTCAAACATCAAACATTATTGCAAACATCATATTGCAATCTCATTTGCAAACTTCATGTTGCAATTTATTTCGCAAACTCCATGTTGCAAGCAAATAATCTCACATGTAACCATCTTATAGATCATCTTTCAAATTTCTCATATCTTTGTATGGTTTACATGCTATTTCAATGGGCCCATATAAATCTGTTTGATATATTTCCAGATCCATTATTACCAATTATGACCTATGACATTTTCATAGTCATCTATATTTGAGAACAAGCAGCTATTCATGAAGAATTTTCTGATTCTTCAATGGATGTCAATACAAATTCTTATTTGTATTATATATGACTTGGATGATCAAACAAGTCATGCCAACAAATAGTAAAAAACTTCTAGTTTACTTTGTAACATATATCTCATTTCAAACTTCTGTTCACCGTAACATTATGATCCACAATCATAATTTATCATTCATTTTCGGAGATCATATTTGTCATTATGTGGGAAGTATGAGTATGACTTTCTACAAATTAGCTCACACTCGCATACTAACAATCTCCCCAAGTGTGAGTGTGAGACGTAACATTCCCCTTAAAACTCAAGGATTTTGTTCTTCATAAAAGAGTCTTAATATAGGAAGTATATCACTCATGGCTTAATATAGGAAGTATATCACTCTTCAAAATTGACTCACACTTGCATTATAGCAATCTCCCCCTCAAGTGTGAGTCCTTTAAAAATACTTCACATCTATTCATGGATTTCAATCCAAATGTGGGTTATCACTTACAAATCCTTTAATTTATTATCAAAAGATTTTTACACCCAACATATATTCTCATTCCCCATTGAGGACCATATTAGTGCATTATAATAGTGCTACATGTATTTCGTACACCCAATGGAAAATATCTCAAATATCTCCTCCTTATATTTGCTATAGAAAAATGAAGACTCATTTTCTATTTTTCCCTTGGTCATGAATTTACAATATTTGTTTACACATCAAGATATGAATTCTCAATAATTTTTCATATCTTTATTAATCACATATGACCTCACTGGTCATATTGTAAACTTCTGGTTTACATATACAAACTTTGCATTATTATTTTGTAAACTTCTGGTTTACAATTGCATATGGTTCAATACTTTTCTATATGATATCTATTTCTGTAGATATCTTTGAAACTCAACAAGTTTCTTTCATACTTGGTAGAATAAAATGCATATTTAATGCATAATTTTGTTCCTTCAAGAAACAATACATTAGCTCTTCAGGAGCCTTAAAACAAATTTATACTACCAAATTTAGTCTGAACATTGGCATTTCAAATTAAGTAGGTAAACTATGCTAATTAGTCTTTCAAGACTATTAGCGTTTAGAATTATTACTCATATGTGGCATAATTTCTACGCAAAGTTATTTGTCTTTAAGACAATAACTTAAAACTCTTTGTATCATACAATATTTGATACATATACCTTTCGCGGTCTTTATATATAATAATTTATAAAACTTTCATACCATGCCATTTCTTTAAACCAATATTTTTCTTTTATAAAAGAACAATTAAGAAATTTGATAAACTTCTTAATATCAAATAATAATTTTTATGGCAATAAAAATGATAAATTTTCTAGTCATAAAATCATAATATTATGAGTACTTCTTACCATAAAAACATAATATTATAGCTACATGCCATTCAAAAATATCAATCTTTTTTTTTTTTTTTTTTTTTTTTTCGTGAATAGTATTTTACTATTCATAATAATAAAATATTAAAAACACGTGGGCCCCATTGACCAAATTTTTCTTCACCCTCAAATGCCTTCACGTGGGAGGTTTGAAAAAAAAAAATTTGGGGAAAATTACATAACATGACCCCAAAATTCATAAATATCATTTTAGTACCATATAAAATTACAAAATGATACCCAAATTATTTAAAATTCTAAATTGGTCCCATTTTCCGAAAATCAACGCCTCAAACTTTTGAAATTGATTTTGAGGCTGATTTACATATAATACTTATCTTATCAGATAGTTTTATATCAAATATTTGACCTTTAACAAATATATTATGGCATTCAATAAATACAAAACTAATGACCCTTGCTACTACAACAATAACATGAATTTCTATCATGTTTATTATACCCGATTTCATTCTCGTGGTTTTTATCAATAATCTTTTCTCACTTCGGTGAGAATTTGAACCATCATAATTACAACCATGTCCATATGTAAACAAATTTACACACATATCCACAACCACAATTAAATTTATTCATTACTACATTCACTTACGGAATGTAGTTCATTTTGTTGGAGGAAATTTATGATTCTTAAAACAAAAACTCACATGTTTTGTTTGATCAAGAAATTAATTCAAAATATTTCTTGATTCCATCACAATATTGCTACTTCGGAGCAAATTGATTATTCCCATTTATAATAAACTTATAGAAGAACAATCATCTTCTCGTGGTCATACAATCCCATTAATTTGTTCTAAAGAACAAAAAGAATATATTAATGATAAATATTCAATTTTGAGACATTTATACAACTGATGGCATACAAAAATCATAGATCATGCCTTGTCTCATATCTTCAGCAAATATGTCTCTTTGGCTTCGTGCCACATTATCATTTGGCTTCGGCCAAATTATGCCTTCTCTTGGCTTATTGCCAATTTCTCCTTCTTGGCTTAATTATGCCTTTCTGCGCTACTTGACACTTTATATCTTTATTTGGCTTCTACCAATTTTTGTCATATATCTCAATGCCATTTTTTCTCTTCAAGAGAAATACAATCAAAATGGCTTCCAACCTGTTTATCTTCGGGATAAACAAAGGATCCCGACCATTATATATGACGCCTGATCATATAATAAGAAATATAATAATGATAATAATAATAATAATAATAAATAAAAGTAAATACTTAAATTTAAATAGCATAAAAGTAAATGCTTAATATTAAATCATGACTTCCGGTTAGGAGGTTTAACCCCAAGTAGGTGTCGAAATTAATAACAATTATAAGATATAAATAAAAGTAAATGTTATGTTAATAACATAAAAGTAAAAGTTATGTTAGTAACATAAAAGTAAATTGCTGAATCATAAATATGTTAGTAACATAAAGTAAATTGCTGAATCATAAATATGTTAGTATAAAATAAATGTTATGTTAGTAACATAAAGTAAATTGCTGAATTATAAATATTAGCAGCAATAAAAATAAATGCTGAATCATAAATATGTTAGCAGCAATAAAAATAAAATATTAAATTAAAACAATAAAACATTAATATATATATATATACTGCAAATCATTGTATAATCAATGTGCAATTTAAATAGTAAAAACATTGCATCATCATTGTGCAATCATTGCGCAATCAATATTTTGTTTTAAATTTCGCCGACAGTTTTTTTTTTTTTTTTTTGAAATTTACTATTCAAATAGTAATTATAATAATAAAATATTTAAAACATATGGGTCCCATTGTCAAATTTTTCAAACCATCGACGTTTTTTTTAATTTACTATTTAAATAGTAATAATAATAATTAAATATTAAAAACACGTGGGACCCACATAAAATTTTCTCTCCTTCTTCCTCCTCTCGCTCTGCGCCTGCCTCTCTCTCTCTCTCTCTCTCTCTCTCAACTCTTCTTCCTCTTTCATTCACAAAGATCATATTACTTAAATCAACAATTTAAACTTCATAGAAAACATACCCGAATGAAGAGATCGCATAATCACCGATCGTAAATCAATTTTTCAAACTTTGAAACGCTTCCTACGGAGAAATTTGAAAAACTTCTTCTTCTCCGGGAAGGTGAACGACGAGTGAAGAGATTACATAACTACCGATCCAAAATCATCTTTTCAAACTTAAAAACTCCTCCTTTTGAATGATTTAAAAATCTCGAAAATCTTCTACGGTGCAAAGAGGTGCAAAGAGGAAGGAAAAGGATGATGGTGATGAAGAACAACACTAAGCTCAATTAGTTAGAGCTTCGTGCTGATAACGTGTTATAAAACGAAGAAAATGTAAAGAAAAATAGAGAGAAGTCGAGAGAAATTCTAGAGAGATGGAAGAATTCTCATTTCAAGAACTTCGAATGTTTACACAAGACCTCTATTTATAGACTTCAAGGGTTACTATGCAATGGACATCCACATAATACATATATTTATAACAATGAAAAGTATTTAATCAATATTTTAAAATAAATTATTTAAAGCTACATAAGATTAGCTGTTTAGCTAGGATAATATATAGGGTAAATATCCAATTTTTGTAACAACGTTGTCAAAAAAGGGCCAAGTTACCCTAAATTTTTTTTAGAAGCAGTGTCGTTTTAGAAGATCTCAAATCAAAGCAATTTCACTCCACCCGTTATCCAGATTAAATTTGATTGTTAGTTGACCAAATACAGTGATCAGACAAGTTCACTTGTTATCCACATCATTTTTATTAGTATTCAAATTTGCCCAAGAAGTTTTTACTAAGGAGAAATGTTGTCACAAGAATTTTTTGGGTTCAATATTTCTCCGGAAGTTTTTAAATTATAACAATGTTACCCTAATTGTTATAAATGTTAATTCGATCGTTAATTAACCAAATATACTGAGTTGACACCGTTAACAACATTAAAGAAGAAGAAAGAGTAGATGGAGGAGAAGCTTATGCTTGCTAGAGAATGATGAAGAAAAGATTCAATTACTAGATATTAACCAAGATTATTGAGAAAAAGGCCATTGAAAACCGTCTGTTGCAAGATTTCTTAGCGACTCTAAAATAGACAAGTACCTCTTTGATTTTATCTTTATTGAATAAAATGATTTAATTCCACCTCTTTTATTTCTTCAATTCTTTAGACGTGATCCATTTTTTTAAAAAAAAAATCTTATTTATAAATCTAACTTGAAAAAATATAAAGTTGATGACATAATTGTCAGAGAAGCATATTTGGCCAACTAATAGGTAAATTTAACTAAGATAACAGCCAGGGGTGAAATTGCTATGATGTAAAAATCTTCGAGGAAACATTGCTACTGAGTGAAAACTTTCGGGCATATTTGGTCAATTAATGATTAAATAGAAACAAAAATGACATAAATAACATGTGGACTATCAATTCAACATATTTAATCAACAAACGGTCAAACTTAACATGGATAACCGTTGGGGTAAAATTGCTACAATTGAAAATTCTAGGGGGTAACATTGATCTTTTTTGACAACTTTCAGGATAAAATTGGACCTTAACCCTAATATATATATTATTAAATAGTTAAGAATTTAAGATCATCTTTCTCCCACTATGATGACAATACCAATTTACACAATAACCCTATTATGCCCACTTGTTTTAAAATTTATTCAGGATTAAAAATGGGGCCCGCCCGAGTTTTCATGAGCAAAGCCTATAAAGGTTCAAGCACATAAACCCTTTGTAATAATTTTATTTTAATGACCCTTTGTAATACTTTAGAGCTTATCATTAAAAAATTGTCCCTTAAAAGATGAGATAATTAAACAACCCGTTTTCCCTTGGGAAACCCGCCGGGGTTTTTTCTCGGACCCCTATGTGATATTATTGTAGAGAGTTAATATTTTAGAGCTAATATTTATTTAAATTTATAATTTCATATTTTTTTGCCAATATATCAATTGTATTTGGGAATATCATTAACTTTGTATAGATGGTCATCTCTATTCTCACTATGTGAATGACTTTGTAGCATAATAAAATAAATTTTTATTGATGTATAAAATGGTTTTTTTTAAAAAAAATCTCTCTTGTTTCAATTATTTCTCTTAAATACCTCTATTTATTTTTAAGTTAGTTAATTTTATAACAGTATCAGAAATATTATTTTTGTTTCTGGACACTTGCTGAACCACCATAGTGGTCATATATATATATATATATATATATACACACACACAAATTTAACACTGATTAAATTATATAGAGTACTCACCCTTTATTGTAATTTATGTAGCTGCATTTCTAATAGCACTTAGTCTTACTTTTCTAAATGACAAGTTTGTAAAATAATTGCCTCTCTTTTTACATTATCAATATTCATTTGATTTCATGAATATTTTTTTTTTCTTGTTTATATTCTTTTATTTTTTAATGCATTTAAAAATTTCCTTAAAAAAACTGCCAAACCCCCGCCAATGGTGCCCCCTCAGTATTTTTCTAGACCCGCCCCTGTACATACACACACATTAAGAAATAATTAAGATAATCTTTTGAGTAAATATCCTTTTGGGTCCCCGACAAAAAACACGGACTCCATTTTCGTCCCTAGGGACTAAAATGAGACTTTTTTATGGACTAAAAATGGTTTTTTTGAAATTTGTGAATGACCAAAATGTTCACAAATCGACCTTTATTCGTCCTTTTCAAGAACTAAAAAGGCATTTCTTTAAATGAGAGACTAAAATGGAGTCCTTGTTTTTTTCCAGGGACCAAAAGGTATTTACTCTAATCTTTTTCCCCCATGCCAATACCAATTTATACAATAACCCTATTATCCCCACTTGTTTGAAATTTATTCAGTATTAAAACTGGGGCCCACCCGAGTTTTAATATATTTTTTCATAAACCCTTTCTAATATTTTTTTTAATGCCCCTTTGTAATACTTTAGAGCTGATCATTAAAAAGTGTCCCTTAAAAAAATGAGATAAACAACCCGGTCATATGGAATCAACCCGTTTTCTCATGGGAAACCCGCCGGGGGGTTTTTCTCTGGCTCCTATGTAATATTATTGTAAAGAGTTAATATTTTAGAGCTAATATTTATTTTATTTTATATTTTTATATTTATTTTGCCAATATATCAATTGTATTTGTGAATATCATTAACTTTGTATAGATGGTCATCTCTATTCTCACTATGTGAATGACTTTGTAGCATAATAACATAAATTTTTATTGATGTATAAAATGGTTTTTTTTTTAAAAAAAAAATCTCTCTTGTTTCAATTATTTCTCTTAAATACCTCTATTTATTTTTAAGTTAGTTAATTTTATAACAGTATCAGAAATATTATTTTTGTTTAGGGACACTTGCTGAACCACCATAGTGGTCATATATATATACAAATTTAACACTGATTAAATTATATATATAATATATAAATTATTTTATTGTAAGTCATTTTTATCATCGAATAGGTTGAGATTTTTTAAATTTTTATGAAAAATCTAAAAAAATAGAGTATCATGTATTTAAAAAGTATTTTAAAAAGATCGAAGTGTCCAAAAATGTGCTGTGGTCCCGTATCTGGTGAACCTATAAATAATTTGTTTTTTTTTTCCATCACGTTTATTATATGGATATGTATTGCATGGTAGCACGTAGGCAGACAAAGAAATGAATTTATACTCAATGATTTATGACTATAAAAACTTTCATGTTTCAATAATGATGTTAAGATTAATAAATATATAACATCATATTTTTATATAAATATAAAATAGGTATTTTAGTTTCAAATATATAATTCTTAGTTTACATATCTGAGTTTCCTATTTATAATTATTTGAGTTCATATCTATAAATGTTTTTTTTTATATATAAAAGCTTAATTATTATTAACTCGATATTTTAAGTCCTACACTTAACTATGTGATTTGATTCTCCCTCAAACAAAACGCAGGTAATTTTCTAATGGCACCAAGATTTTTTTATTTATTTTTTTAAGTTGGTTAAGGTTTTCTTTTCAAAATTTGGAATACAAAGTGTTTTTATTTTTTAAATAAATGTGTTTGTCGATATTTAAATTTGTGTTCTCTTCTTTTTAGATGAGGTCGCTTATTTCAACAAACAGTTTTTTGAATTAGCGATTAAGTCTTCAAAAACAACTTTTCAATTATAGTTTACGATACTTTAGATAAATATACGAAATAAATTTTATCTCAATTTACATAAATAAAAATTCACCTTCAAAAAGTGATAATAAACATGCTTTAATGATTGTGTGTCGTTTGGTGACTTTGTCTGGCACGATTCTGACAGAGTCCATTTCGGAGTGGGACCACTGTCTATCCTCTAACATTTTATTTTTATATAATTAGTATTAATATCAATATTTTTATACAAATCATGAAAACTACTAGTATAACTCTCTTTCTGATTAATTTTTTTAAGAGATTAAATAAATTAAATAAATTATTTAATCATATTATAATTTATATATATTTATTTATAAATTAGATAAAATAATTTAGAGATAAAATAATAAATATAAATAATTAATAAACATTTTTAATATCTCTGAAAAAAAATAACTTTGTTTTACATTTTATACAGTGGAGGTAATAAGTTACTAGTATAACTTACATCCACGGAATAAAATAAAAAGTACATATTTGAGGGGCGATTGATGACTCATCATGAAGTAAATTACAAATCCGACTTTAGTCTTTTGATGCTGCAATCCGCTGCATCTAAACGGCCACGTTTTGGCTTCAAAAAATTGAAGCTGAACTTTTTAAAAAATAAATAAATAAATAAATATTTAAGAAAGTATTAATTGATACTAAAAAAGATATTTTAGAATATGACGATCTTAAAAAATACTTGCGTCTTAAAAATTATTTTATGATCCGAAAAAATATTTTAAAGATCTTATTTGACCTGTAAAAAAGATCTTGAGGATAGTAATTGATATTGAAAATAATACTTCATTATCTTAAAAAAGTATTTTAGGATCTTGAAAAAATATTTTAAAGACTGACTGACTTAAAAAGATATTTCAAGATATTTAATTATCTTGAAAAATTATTTTAGAATCTTAAAAAAAAAAATTTCGAGTATTAACGATACTCAAAATATAATTCAGAATATTTTTCAAGGTTTTAAAATAACTTTTCAAGATAATAAAATACTTTTTCAATGGTATTCAGTATCCTTAAATATATATTTTTTTAGAAAAAAAAAGTTGCAGCTTCAGTTTTTTGAAGTCAAAATTGGAGTCGTTTAGCTGCAGCGGATGGAAGCGGCCAAAGCCGGATCTCTAAAATACAAGGAGGCAAAAACGACAAAGTTTGAAAATAGAGAGTGAGGCAATTTTAGGCGGTGCAAGTAACTTGTGGATGAGGCTCATCCTATCTTACGTGGATTCAACGACAACTGCGCTACCTGGTCCCACACCTACAATTAGAAAAAAATTTATTACTCTCTTTCTCCTTTAATTTAATACATATTTATCTATTCTAATACTCTTTTTTAATCTCCTTCTCTATACTTGTAATTATTATTAAGAGAAAATCAATAGCTATAAATTATTTTTTAAAAAAAAATATATATATATATATATATAAATTACATTCAAGATTAATATCAATTTTTTTTAAAATATGTCTTGTATTAAATATCAGGGAGTACAAAATAAATTTCTTGTCCTATATGGTCCATAAAATTTGGACCATAAATTCTGCAATGAATATTTTTTCAACAATTTCACCTATAAAAGTCGATTTTTTCTCCCCAATTAAGCCTTCTTTTAATAATACCCAATTATATACTCACTATGGAAACTTTTAATTTCCTCGTATAGAATTTTTATTTTTACAAAATTTTAGTCGAAAAAATTTATTTGGACATTTTATATTGATCTTGTTAAAATTACAATACATATATATAACACACACAGAAATTATTCACACATTTTAAATTTTTTTATACCTAATATATTACCTAGTAACCAAATAAAGGGAATTATAGTAAGATTTAATATTCTTTTTTGGCTATAAATCCATTTATAGTAAAATTTAATATTCACATAATTTCAATGGTTTGAATGCCTTTTATGTATTTATTCAGGGAAAATGCATGTTGTGTACGATCTTATTTATAACTCTATTTTGACCAAAAAAATTAGTCTTTATTATAAATCCAATTTCAGAATAATAAATACATTTTTTTAACAACATTTTTGCCCCTATTAGTTGGGAAAAAAATATTCATATTGACTTTTAGAACCAATAATAGATAAAGACAAAATTAGAAATTTAGCCTATAACGAATGAGTTAACTAATCTTCATTGATATGTGAGAGTTAATTAATTTAAACTTATAAATATGATGAGAATGATAATTTTTTTTTTTTGATAAAAAGAATGATAATTTTTATTTTAAACTATTTTTTCTCATAGGTGGAAGCTGGATAAGATCTTTTGAGATTACTGATGTAGCCGATGTGGGACATTGACGAGAGTATTGAGTATTGACTAGCTATTGGGCTGAGTCTTTGTTTGAAACTTAAATAAAATATTTTTACTTGAACTATTTATTTGATAAAAAAACAAACAAACATTAACATCCTAAAATTAATCAACCTATATTATTAAAGTTTATAACAAACTACCAACATATTTTTATAATGAAATTAGTTAATTGCTAATTCAACATCATTATCTAACCACTACAAACTTATAAATTGCAAATTGTGTTTCAACTTGCAAATAATAGCTAGAAGAAAATATCATTAAAAATGAGGTCAAAATATAAAAATATGTTGTTGGCTATTGCGCTGAGTCCTTTTGTTTTGCTAAAATTATAGAGATCTCCTCTATATTTTCATGGTTTACCCATTATGCTAACTTTTAAGGGATATGATATTGTCACTACCAATTTTATGTCACTATCACTTTTTCACCGTTAAATCAGAATTTCAATAGGAGAGAGAAATAATAAAGGTAGATGAGATTCTGATCTAACGGTGAAAAAGTGGTAGAATGACTTTAATAGCAACATAAAATTAGTGAGTAATGACAATATCTTCTCCCAACTTTTAATACCATTAGGAATATTCTGTCAATAAGATTTTTTAAAAATAAATTATACTGGAAAATTTATCTTTTATTATGTTAAATCCATATTTCATTATATTTTTTACATATAATTAAAATATTATTTTATCCAACTTATATATTTTGACTCTAAAAAACTTTCAAATAAAGAAGTTTAAATGAATCTAAAATATGAATAAAATTTCTAAAGTATGTGCATTAAATTATTTTATAATAAAATATTTTGGTTAATTTAAATGATTTTTCAAAAACATAAACATATATTTAGAGGAGATTATTTTGATAAAAACAATATGTGACCGCCAACTAATAATATTGAGAGGATCGAAGCAGAATACTAAGCCTTTATTCGGGTTATTTTTGGAGGGAAAATGAAAAGGAATGGAGGGTTTTTGGTAGTCCTTCTCCTGATATATATCGAGGAAGGACTACCAAAACCCTCTTTCCCTTTCCCTTTTCTTCAAAACTTAAACTCTCAAACAAAAAACTAAGAGTATAGGGGAGGTTTCCGTTATCTAAATATTAATTTTAAGAAAGGTTAATGTAAGTGTTAAAAATAGAGAAGAGGTATTTGTGTGAATAAATGTAAATTATATAAATTACAACATATACACGTTAATCTAACAATAAGTTTCATTTTATTGGAAGAAGTTGGCTATATGGATCATATAACTTCATTAATTGTTGGATAAATTATTGACTAAAAAGTTTCACTCAATAACTTTGCTTAGTGTTTTCTTTAGCTTTGATCTAATTATATGTGCATCCAATAACCTTCGTCATATGTACTTGTTCATCACAGACAATTTTCTCTTTAATAAAGGCCATTTTATTGTATATGTTCATTACGAATATTATTTTTTCTTGTATAACTAAGCATTTATTTCAACATCATCATCTTTTTACCCATATCTTTTGTCTTATTTGTTCTTTTAAATCCCATCATTCACTAGCATATAACATTGATGATGGTCTTCTAAAAATACAAAACAACTTTCCTTTTACTTCTTTTTTTTTCGGTCAAAGATAATTATATTAATATAACAAACTGGTACAAAAACTTAACACAAACTGAATATGAAATACAAACAAAATCAAATCAAATACACTAGAAAAACCCAAATATAACAATAGCCAGTCACCGAACATAAAAGATTTAGGAGTAGAAGTAGAGTCATGGACAAAAGCGGCCTACTCGATATCCAATGTTAGAAGTGACAAGGAAGAAAGTTGTAATACCCAAAATATTTATTTATCATAAATATTATATTTTGATAAATAATACACATTAAAATAGGAGAGTGTGTTGTCTCTAAATTGTGTAGTTTATTTGTTTAAATTCTTGGGCAAATTCTTCATTGAATTTTAATAAATCAAAATCCAATTTTCTAATTAGGGATAATAAATTGCCCTATAATTATTAAATTAATACATGGTGCATAAATGACCATGTAAAGCCAAAATTTGTGAGAAAATAATTAAACCAATTAGAGAAAATTACCAACAATTAGTGGATAATTCAATCTACATTAATTGAATTAATTTCATAAGCTTTCATAAAATAAAGTATCATAATTAAGTGAAATCTTAATTAATTCATAATAGACAATAAAATGGCATGAAAATATTAGTTCCAATTAAAGGGAATTAATAGCAAATAATGGATAATTAAACTAACATTAATTAAAATAATTGGATTAAGTTCCATAATTATTGTTAGTAGCAATTTAAGAGCATTAATTTAGGATCTTCTAACTTGATTAAAAATCAAGGACCAATGGAGATTTAATATTAAGCATGAAATGAGTTATATATTTAGCATCCTAATTAATCTAGGAACCAATCATAAAATCACAAATCTAATTAGTAAAACCTTAAACACCACATTAAGAGGACTAATCAAGGATTAAATCATTAATCCCTTTGATTAATTAAGGGGGCGGTTTTGGCATGAATAAAGGAGAGAAAAATTGTTTAAAATATCATGATATTTATAATATGAGCACATGCAATTTTTGAATAAATATCTTCAATAGTAAAAATGAGATTTTTCTACCTAAAATGAGTGGCCAAGATTTAATCTCATAAAGTTAAATCTAATGGATCTAATTAAGTACATAATTAACTTAATCCAAGTGAAATTAGATAAACCAATGAGAGATTAAGGGAGTACATCTTGTGATTAACATATTTTAAAGACTAAGAGCACATGAGATTTTAAATAAAAATCTCCTATAAAGTGGTTGGATATTTCTACTTAATTCAAGATTAAATTTCATAAAGTAAATTTAATGGTTCTAATTAATCTTGAAATTAAGCCTAATGATAATTGATCAACCAATAGGAGCATAGAGTTGTGGATCAGATGAGATAAATGGAACATAATTCAAAACTAATTAAAAGGGGGAGGGGGACGATTTTTGTGGAGAAAAAAGGAAGAAGGAAAAACAAAACTTATGTAAGAAGAAATGACAAAAGATCAACAATAGTGAGTTGATAGTTATTTAAGCAAACTTATCCATTAAGCTAGGGTTTTTACTAGGGTTAAGGTGCGTTTTTTAGCCAAAGTATGCACCGGAAGCAATTTTTGCCCGGAAGTTTTAAAAAGCAATGTTGCCCCCGAAGTTTTAAAACGCGGACAATGTTGCCCCTCCGTTCAAAAACCCTAACTTGGTCATAACCATTGACCGTTAGGGTTTTTGGACTTTAGGGGCAACATTGCTCCATTTTAAAACTTCAGGGGCAACATTCTACGTCGAAAACTTTAGGCAAAATTGCTCCTGGGCCAAGATACTTTAAGGGGCAAAAAAATGACCTTAACCCTTTTTACTACAATGAATGGCTAGGGTTTGTACATGTAAAGTAAAGAGCAATTCCATGGTCCAAATTCAAGATGAAGAGTTCAAAGTTTCTAGATCATTTTTGGATTAAAACACATGTTGCATTAGGTGTCCAAAATGGTACAAATGGTGTAAGGGATATTTTAAAAATGGAAGAGGATAGAATTGAAGGGGAGGGACAGTTTTCATGATTCAAGGGCTAGGATGAGAGTTTGTAAAATGACCTAGATCCAATGGCCAAGAAGCAAGATGAATTAGGTTTGAAGAATCCACAACAATGCCATCCTAAAATTCTATAAATAGGCTCATAAGCTCCACTCATTCTTCACACCAAACAACCAAGAGCAATCTGAAAATTGAGAGTAGTGAGAGCTAGTGAAGAGCAAAAAGGAAGTAGTAAAGAAAGTTCTTCGAGGTAAGTTTCATTTAAGTTTTAGCTTTTAAATTCATAGAAATTTATGCTTTGATCTTAAATTCCTAGAAGCAATTTTATTTTCATGTTTTTATGGTTAAAATTAGCTTTATTTCGAAAAAAAATAGTGAGGGTAGTCCTAGAGCAAAATTTCTAGAAGAGAAACATCAAAGTAACGAAGTTCTAGCAAAATTTCATCGGTTAGGCGATTTTTGGAGTCAGTTTCACAAAAGCCATAATTCTATGTGAAAATGAAGTTATTTTAATATGAAATTTTTCATGGTTAAATTAGACATATATACCTTTCTAAGTATGCCAAAAGTGTTTCATTTTGAGTTTTGTGCTAGGAGATAAAAATTATGCAAAATGGGCTACGTTTTCTGAAAGTTTTCTGGGCAGAGGATGAATATGTAAAAACTGGGAAGTGTTCATAAAATCTGGGCAATAACCAATATTTTTTCTTAAAATTGGACATCTTAAGGATTCCGAGGAATTTTACGGATCTTCGTTTCGAGTTCTGCGGAATTAGTTATAATTTTTCAAAGTTGGGCGAAAAATCAGCCACTTGTTGTACAATAGCGTTTTTACGAAATTATAGAAAATAAAATGGGAAATAATTAACCCAGGGGTAAAATGGTCATTTGAGACTAAGATATCTATTAAGATATTGTTTAGGAATTAATAAATGCGATATTACCCTTATAGGATATCTGTGATCACAATTTGACCGTCTCACGTACCGTGAACAACAACGAAAGTACGTTCGCGACGTACTGTAACACTAATTCTAATGCTTATAGTATGTTTATATATGATAGTAATGTTCATAAACTAAGATGCTGTCTTGGTTCATTATTTTCACATTCAGCTTTACACGGGTTATAGTCTTAATAATACCGTTGAGTTTTCCTAGCGCTGAGGACACGAGTGGATCGTGGCACTGGTGAATAGTGCAAACCGAGATAACGGACGTGTGAACTGGCTACACCGTTATCTCAAATCATACATTTATTATGGGCTTTTGTATTGATAATTGCTGTAATGTCATGAATATCTGTCATAAATATATTGTTTACATAAGCATGAGGTTAACCGTTACCTGAGGTCCGATGGGCATTGGATCTCAGTCTTAACTAATAGTTAGGGAAGGATCATGGATCTCAGAAGGCACCAGTAGATGGAGCCGGGGAAAAACGTCAATGGACGGAGCCAAGAGAAGGCATCGGTCAAATTGAAGAAAGCGAACAGGACCTACTCTATGGCATGAATCTAATAAGGTTACTTCATATCATTTGGTGCTTAAACTAGAAAGGGTCGTTTATGTGGTTTAGTCAATTAGTCACCGTTAACATCGGGGAGACTTCCATTAGACCTTACCCAGCCTGGCCAAATGGGATGATTTAACTGAGTTAGGTTTTATGCCCCAATTCTACCTAAGGCTTGGTTGAAGAGGGTATAGTTACATGGAAGAGTTGTAATTATAAAGTTTTGTATTATTGTATCACATGAATATTCCTCCGGGAAATTTGCAATATATAAGTATACGTCAGGCATCAGCATATGTCTGAGTATTTTATATCAGTCACTCAATTGTTCAAATTTTTAGTACATGCTCTCCGTTTCCGCAACACGCTAAGTTGTAGCACCTCAAAACTCTGATAATTTTTATAAAACCACGTGTCACCGGCACGATTTATGCTACGGAATTTGGGGTGTTACAACAGTGTTGGTTGTAAAACCCACCCTAAAAGGCACACCTCCTTATAAGTATAAGCTGCAATTAGAGCAGCTGCACAAGAACCCCGTCTAGGGGTAAAGAACGAAAACTTAACCTCAGAAGAAAGAAGACCTATGTTGTCCTAAAGAACACTTCCGCTCCTCCATTCACGTTGGTCTGGTAACCTCGACCACACATCAACCAACGCCTCTTTAGATCTTCCCCCAAGAGAGCAAGTCCGAGCTACTAGATGATAATCGGACCGAATAACGCTCAAACCGCCATCCAACCAAGAGGATTTGGACACAGATCTCACAGGTCTGTTTATTTTCTGAGAAGACAAGAACACCGCCATGAAACCCAGTACAACAAAACAAGAACTAAAAAGCATATAACTCCCACCTCCGCAGAACATATCTGAAGAAGTAGAGGGAAGAGGTCGCCACAGGGATAAAAATCCACCACCGCAACTCAAAGGGAGAATGCCACAGATCACAGATCTGAGAACAGATCTACCATTGGGATCAAATCTACCACTTTGTCTTAGGTGTGGCATAGAAGGATACCCGTCGGCGGCTTGTGATGGAGCCACAAACCACCGGCGAGAAGGTGGTGTAGATGGCTAGGAGAGGAGTTGCAGAGAAGGGGGAAGGAGATAGACGCTTACATTTTAGAAAGGGGAAGGAGAAGTTGAATACTAAGAGTATATGTGACCGCTCTCTATATACTTGCGACGATGTAAGCTAGATTGTGCCAAGGAGGATGGCTAGTCAAGCATTTTGTTCGATGATGTGATCTCAATCTCGGTAGCCACTGCAGAGCATAATAAGGGCAAAGGCAAGGTGGAGACAAGCATGAAGCAAAAGGGTGATAGAAGTCTGTTTGAACATGAGGGCATAGACCTTGACTTCCCTAATACGGCCACGCTGGTCACTGACACACCACAAATTTGTCCCGTAGTCCATAATCTCCTGTCCAAAATGGCGTGGCAAGATTGGAGGCTTAAGGACCTACCAACTCATTGACGTCCTGCTTTGCCCAAATGTTCTAGGTTTCATGCTATGCACAGTTGATACATTCTGTTCTATGTAAACATACCAATACAAAACTTTGTTTGTTAGCACATACTGTGGTGCTATCATAATATTTGACCAAGCACAAGAATTTTGGTCAATTGGTACGTCGGTTATGTTTAGACAACAAATCTTCTATAATTAAGGTGTTTCGCATTTTGCACCATGCAATGCAGTACTTCATGACTTGTGTAGCTAGTTTCTTTGGTGCGTCAATCCACATATGTGGTAAATTAATCGCAATTAAAGGTGTTTCCATATTGGACAGGTTGCCATTGTATAACATTGTTGGTTAGTGAGTCTGTGTATGCTAGTATGCACTATTGTAATATCCAACCAAGCATGAGAATTTTGGTTGGTTGGAGCATACATCGCACCTTCATGGCGTGGTTTGTCTTCCGCCACGAGACACACTTAAAGTTGGGTTCTCAACATTTAGAAGTGCCGGTAAAGAGCTTTATTTTCAAGAATGTTTATTTGTGCTATGTTAGAATATTTGTGTATGCTAGTACATACTATACTGTTGAGATAATGTTTGACCAAGCACATGGATTTTGGTCAGTAGGTACGTACGCCACATCTTTATGGCCCGATTTGTGTTCTACCACAAGACAGCGCTAAAGTTGGGTTATCAACGTTTAGAAGCATCTACAATTCATATGTCACAGCTCATGGGTGCTAATGTGATTGGTAGGTCGGCAAGGCATACCAAGCATCAACTCGTGTGTATGCAACTCGTATGTCACAGTTCTTGTATGTTATTTTACTTGGTAAATCAAAGCAACGTACCAAGCATTGCTTGTGATCTAGCCAGTTTTTAGTATGTTCCATAGGGAGTTCTCAGTCAAAGAACAACAAATGAGATAGTGAACCAGATTGAGATAATAAGTCAGATGAATTAAGATAATAAGTCAGATGAATTGGAATGATAAGTCAAGTGAATTGAGATAATATGTCAAATGAATTGAGCCAAATGATATACTAATATTTGCTTTGCCTGATATGTGGTGTTGCTGGCAATGTTATGGTAAGTATGTCATGAGAAAACCTTGACTAACCAATAGCGGGTGGACAGTCTAGCATCATATAATGTGTTCTCATACCATAGAAACCGACATAAAGAAAACATGAAACATGATGAAGTAAATGGATGGTGGGAATTTTGTTATCAGAGCATTGAATATGGCCAAACCATATAGCTTGAAGCATCGATCATATGTTATGGCCATATTTACTATACGATTCATCAGGTTCTTGCCCACGAGGTTAGTATGTATCACATAGTGTAAACTCAAAATGCAAAGTTTTAGAAGTCGTACCTTTTAAGGTGTATAACGTTCCAGCTTGGTGGGATAGGTTTTCCCTTTTGTCACTTATTTGGTACGCCCCTTGACCGACTACCCTATTTACTCGGTAAGGGCCTTCATACGACGGACCTAGCTTCCCATCACTTGGTTCCTTAGTGGGAGGCTTTGTCAGGGGAGGTTGGTAGGTGGTTGGCTTGATTGCTTGTCTGGTGCATCGTCAGGTATGGTTCTACCCTTCAACTGCAGTTGTACCATCTTGGGTTCTTACTGCTTCTATCTGATAGTTCACTATCATGGTGGCGGGACTGACTGGCATTTACCTCATCTTCTTCTCACTTGATTTGGGCCCAAGCTTGAGCCAATATGACGTCCATGGTATGACAAGTGTATTTGGTTAGTTCCTTATATAAATCAAAGTTAGAAACCAAACCTTTACGGATCGCAACAATGGCGGTTTGTGTGTCATAGTTGGGTGTGTTGATTTTTTCTTTGTTGAACTTGCCAACATAGTCTCGTAATGATTCTTGTTTCCCTTGGATGACCCGATAGAGGTCATTGTGTTGCTTTTCAAGCATTCGACTGCTATAAAATTGTTATACGAACAATTCATTGAGGTCAACAAACGATCCTACTGAATTAGTTGATAGGTTGGTAAACCACCTTAGTGCAAGTCCAACTAAGCTGGATCTGAAACCTTTGCACATATAAGCCTCTCATGGTATCAATGTAGTATGCTTTCTTTTTGTCGGTATTGGGCCATATGTTTGTCCTAGTCTGTCGAGCCATCACAGAGTCGTACATTTGGGAATATGAACTTTTTTAGCATTTCTACCAATGCTATATTGGCTGTGAACGGTGAATCAGTGAAGCCGTTAGGGGCACTCTTTTTCATTAGGGATGACACTCCTGGTAGACAAAGTATTATTGCTTATAGTGCCTGAAACCTTTAGTTTCATCTCCCTTCTTTCAATGTTCTAGAGCTTGGTAGGTGGTTCGCCGTAGATTGGTGCGTCTGTCTTTCTGTCTCACTAGCCAATATGGTTGGTATGTTTAGGGTACTTATGCCATGAGGTTCGTCAGTATTATTTTCAGTTGAGGTTTCGTCACCTACCGCTCTTGGTTGGTTCATCATAAGGGTCTCTAATAATGACATGTGTAGGATGATAACAGTCTGGAATTGCCTCGAGGGAGGGGTGACCTGCAAGGAGCATGAAGCCGATTGCTCTCGCAAAGCATTATTCTCACCATTCAGGTGCTGGAGTTGTTCTTGCTGTTGTGCAATCCACCTAACTTGAGCTGTGATTTGCTGAGTCTATTCTTATATTAGGGCAGTCATTTCGTCGAGACATCCCTAGAATTTTGTAGATCCGTTCTCCATTGTAGGTACGTCGGTCATGGTAAATGATTGAAAATGAGCAACAGCGAGATAATCCCTTTGAGATCCGTTGTTGGTCTCCACAGATGGCGTCAAATTGTTTGTCTAATAACTTGCAAGAAGGAAATTTTGTGAAGATGGGCACAAACAACAGAGAGATTAATGAACAAAGTAGGAAATTGTTATGAGAACAAAGAATAAGCAAATAAAGAGGGGCTATATTATTGATATTTAACTTATTGGGTACAAGACGGTAAATAAAGAAGAGAAAATGAGAGAGCTCAGATTATGTCGAGTACAATATAAAAAAGTGAGCAAGTGTGAGCGGAATAGCTTGTATGTTGTAAGCATATGGTGGCACATACTTATAGCTTAGAGTTATGTGAGTTTGTTTCTTCTTTTGTGGATTTAGGCAAGCTCTGAAGAAGGTGGAGATCCTAAATCATTAGAAAAAGGAGTTTTGGGTCCCTCTATTATTGATACACATTAAATCATTAGAAATTTAGAACAAAATCCTGCTCGATAATATAGAGCTTTGATAGAGACTCTGTTAAATTACCTCCTCTAATTACAAACTAAATTATATTTCTTATAAGATTGGAAAAAAAAAAAAAGCAGTTCTTTAAAGAGAAGGGACCACATACATAGAAAAAGACAATTTGATAATTAGTGATCGCTTTTGTGATAAAAAAAAATAGTGATGGCTGCTGAAGCCGTGAAGGCAAGGGAGGACGTTGGTTATTATGACTTATTATGAGCAGAAGAAGTCAGAAAAAGGAGGATGAAAAACGGGGTGCACGTGAGTAGGGCGTGACCGGAAGAAGCTGGATTAATATTTTTTTTTTAAAAAAGTTAAATTTAAAAGAGCAATTATTCTTATATCATTAAAATCTATCCTTAAAGGGATTAAATGGAAAAAATAACAATACATATACACTTTTATTAAGTCCTACTAATTTTTATTTTTCTTAATAAGTGCGTTTTCAAGAATTTAAAATTACGTTGTTATATGAAATTGAACTTTTATATTATGTATATAAAATTAATAACTACAAGCATAGAAGGTAAACTTTATTTGTAAAAAACCAATTTTTATATGTAACAAGAAAATGGAGAATTTTCATGGCTTATGGATATTTGTTTATACTTCATCTCCGATTCTAAATATAAGACATAAATTGACTTTTTTTTAGAGATATTAAAAAAAATTAAATTACTTTATAATATTTATATTTATCATTATATTTATATTTATCATTTTTTTCTCTAAAACTATTTTGTCAAACTTATAAACTGATATATAATTTAAGGACACACATCATATGATATGAGTAAGTAACTTCTTTAATTTCTTTAATCTATAAAAAAAGTCAACTTTATTTTATATTTAGGATCGGAAGGAGTATTACTCTTTGATGATAAAAATATTTTTTTTTTATTGTCTACTCAACAAGATGAGCTCGTACAACGCCCCCAAAATTTTTTAGAAAAATTATTGTCAAATCCTAAGATATGGAATTAATCACAAAAAAATTCTATACCCAATTCCCCTCTTTATGATTAATTGTGAATAAGTTATAGAATTCCTCTCACAAAAAAGTATTGTTGTCAAAATGCTTTTTCATATTGTCAAAATAATTTTATTATTTGTTAAAATGTCGTTATGAAAATAACTTCTTATATTATCAAAATAGCTTTTCATGTGGTAAAAAATTGTCCAAGTTTCTAAAATTCTACACGCTCGGAAAAAAAAAAAACTCGTGAGATTTTTAACAACGAGCAAAACTATTTTGACAATATAAGAAATCAATTTCACAACGAGATTTTCATAGGGATATTTTAACAACTAATAAAACTATTTTGATGATGAGATTTTTTTGTAAAGAGGAATTGGGCATGTGACTTTTTTGTTATTAATTCCATATCTTAGGATCAAATTGTGATTTTTCCAAAAAGTTTTGTTGTTTGTTACTGTAGCATGAGGCCAAGGTGGACAAGGGACCATATGGATCATACTTTACGAGATTATTGTCTTTGTACGCGGGATTTGCGGAAAAACTTTCATTATTCATGATGAAATAGCATAATTCAAAAAACAATTTTATAAAATGTTACTCTTTCTTGTCCTTAATATTAAATTAAATTATAAAGTTAATATTTGTCCTAAATATAAGACATATTTCTTATATTTTTCGATCTTCTTTTTAATTTTCTATTGATGTTTCCTCAACTACAATCAAGTAAAAGAGATAATGAAAAAATTAAAGAAAATAATTAAGGTATTTCTGATAATATATGTCATATTAACTATCTTAATTAATTTCTTTAATATAATCAAATTAAATAAATATTTTTTGTATTAAAAATTAGAGGAAGTATATGTTAAAATTTATGTGTCTACGTGTACAACAAGAAGTTTCAGTTTAGTTCTCTAAATTTGTAAAATGTATTTTCTGTTTTTAATCTTAATACCATTAATGAATGAAAAAAAGAAAAGAAAAGCAGACTGACAAATTTAAATGGTGCTGCCAGTATTTAATTGCAGAGATCACCATTTAAATTTCCCAAATCATCATTTTTTGTGTGATTGAGATTAATGACGTTAAGATTAAACGATAAAAAATATACTTTAAAAATTTAAACTATTTTTTTCCTTCTAAATTTAGAGGGCCAAACATATATTTTAACCTATTATCATTTTATAATTTTATTTTTGAATCACAAGCAAATAAATAATAATAATAATAATAAAAGCTAAGAGAGTGTCTAATTATAATATATTGGGTCAATCTGAAAGGACATGTCTTACTATTTCTTCCTTGGATAGTTTTACACTTCATAAAATATACTACTCCTATGTTTGTTATACTTTGAGTAAAAGATAAATGGTGTTACCTTAAAGGTTATCACAATTTATTGCTTTTTTTAAGTAAGCACATGTAACCTTTTTTTCTTTTCTTTTCTTTTCTTTTCTTTTTGAGGAAATCTTATCTGAGACAACACTAAATGTAGGCACATCTCTTAGCTTAAATTCAAACCTTATTCATCATGTTATGAGAAGTAATGCCTCCCGTTTGATCCAACTTCCATTGGTGACATTTTTACTCTTACTTTCAAAGTTGCTGAGTAGGTTTGCGTATCCAAAAGGTATTTGTTGTTGTTTGACTTACTTTGAGTAAATATATATGGGTTTGGTTTGGTTTGACGTATATAAATATAAAGGGTTTAGGTGCAAAAATGCCTATGATCTCTTACCAAAAGTGGTTTTAATACCATATACATTTTTTAGGTACAAAAGTACCCATAACATTCAAAATGGGAGTAAAAATGTCAACACCGTTAAATTCAACACCGTTATATATGCATGTACAAAAAGAGTGTGAGTCCCATTACAAAAAATAACTGTGTTAGGTCAAATTTAACCGATGTTGACATTTTTACTCCCATTTTAAATATTGATGTATATTTTTGCAGCACCAAAATGTATATGGTGTATGTATATGGAGTTGGACGCCTTTTTTATAGAATTCTCATTACATACTTTTCCCTTACATATTTCTTAAGTGCTTATCCCCTAATTTTGGGGTGTAACATTTTTTTTTTTGATATATTTTATTTATTTAGATTAAATTATATACTGCATTTTGAAATAATTTTTTACACTCGATCTCAAATTAATTAATTTTCATAATACTGATGTTATAGGAAAAATATTTCTAAATATAGCATTAAAAATTAATTAATTAAAGATATTAGTATAAAACATATTTTAAGATGCAATATATAATTTAATTTAAAGAAATAAATAAAATATACCACACCCCAAATTAAGAGATAAACCCGTTGAGAAGTATGAAAGGAAAAAGCAATGAGGACTTTTTTTTTTTTTTTTGATATAAAAAAGTTTTGGAGGGTTCGACATCGCCCCACTGCCGCCAGCAAGACGCCCGCTTATGAAAGACTTACTCTGGGAGACTTACGAGATCGCCTACCAAAGGAGTCCCCAATGACGGAGAGGATCAACCCACGACCCAAGCGCCTAATCCTGATCCCTTACCATCTATGCCAACTCACAGTACAGAACTCTTTTTTAATAAAAGATGACAGTACCCAAGTATATATAAAAAAAAAATGAAAAAAAAAAATAGAGGAACGTATCATGAAAACTGAAAAGGCCACGTGGTTGATATAGGAAGAGAAATGGCCCAGAAAAAAGCAAACAAAGCCAAACGTACGAACACTGACACTCATCCATCTATAACACGCGGCGAAGCGAACCCTCTCAAGTCTCATCCCGTCGACTCGCCTCCAACAACGTCACACTTCCCTCGCACCACTTTCCCGATCTCTCTCTCCCCAAAATCCGTTTCATTCACTCCTTCAACTGACTCTCTCTCTCTCTCTCTCTCTCTCCCCTCTCTCATCTGCCTGAAACAGAAACGTTTCGTTTTCCCTCTTCACTTCCCTTTCTGCAATCTACAGTGTTCTTCAAGCTGAGCACAGTCCTTTTTTGCAAATCGACGGTGTAATGAGCTACTATCTCTCTCGAAAAGGAAAGTGAGGGGGGTTTTTTTGTCATTCTATTTGGATTTGGATTGTCGATCCTCTTTCAGAAACAAGAACTGAAGGGGAAACTTCATCAATTTTTCCGAACTGAGTCCTCATTTCACGTTTTCGTAATCAATGCCTGAGGGCATATTCATCATCATCCTTCTTCATATATTACCTCTCTCGGCAAGACTCGTTCGATTGTTCCTTCCGATATACAATTTCAAGCGATTGGCTCTGTGACTGCTTGAAATTTTCTGCTATTATTCTCTGCTCTCAGATCGATTATTATGTCGTCGTCTCCTTTCTCGTCGCCGGACTCCGTTTGCTGTTCTGCAAGTTCTCTCTCTAATTTGGAACGCTTTCTTCATTGTGTCACTCCGACGGTTGCTTCTAGAATTCTTCCTCAGGTATTTTCCCTCCCCTTTTTCCCTCCGATTTCCCTTATTTTCAGGTAATTTCTTTTTTCTTTTTTAATTTTCCCCCTCTCGTTCTTTGTCAATTGATGTCTCTTTTCCCACACCTGTCCACAAGTGAAAAGAGTGAAAACGTTTTTGAAAAAGAAAAAGCAAAACTTTTTCTTGCTTTGCAGATTCGGAATTGAGGAGACATGATTGTAAGAATGAGAAATTATTACTGATATTTAATGAGTAATATTTCGTGCCAAAGAAATTATTATTTAATGAGTGAAATGTCCTTTTTTTTTTTTTTACAAGATAAAATCTTCTTACGGACTTTATTGTTTCAAGTTTTTAGATTTTTAGAATAAAATTGATTGATTGGCTGATAAAAAGTGATGCTGTTTTACTACTGATTGATTCATGTAATCTTTTTTATATTTGACTGATTGTTACTATATTTAATTTAATATCAAAACTAATGACACTAGGAATTATTAATAAAGTTGTCATGTTTTTCTCGAGTATGTTTATTAGTAAATCAGTTCCTGTCAGGCCAAAGAAAAATCGGTTATTAATATGATTAAGTATTTTTAGAAATAAATTTTCAATTTAAATATACAATTTGTTTTTAATATATGACCATAAATATCTTTCCCGAAATATTATATACGAGTATTATACTTTGCCCTTATCCTTTTGGCTAAGCTGTGTGACAGACTTTACTGACATGGGAGGGAAAATCAAATAAATCAAGCACATGGGATAATGTAAAGTGGGCCTGTGTGAAACGATGTCGTATTTTAAGGGCCCAATAATATAAACTTTTGTCCTTTTCTGGCCCCCTGTTCTCTGGAACGAGAATATTCCTGTGGGATGCCTTTGATTTGTCTTCCACCATTTGAGAAAAAGATCACACACGGATAAACTCAAAATAAATTCCTAACATACGTGCCTGTTCTGTTAAACAAATTTAAAGATTATCTGATTATTCTCAATTACACGGTTTCTTGTTTTAAAGTGAAAGCTGAAGGGGCTAAAAAGGAAAAACCAAACCTTGTTAAAGCTGAGAAAGTTTTTAACTTGGTCAAAAGTGATTCTCTCTTGGAAACATTATGACATTTCGATTTTATTTCACAGACAATTAGTTTGATCATTTGGTATTGTGGGTCAGGACAATCACCTAATCTGAAGATAACTTAATTATTTCTTTGACGTGATAAGTGCCATGGGTTAGTTTGGCTGCTTCTTTCTCACTTTTGATGTGGAAAGATGAATAATTTAGTCCGTCTGTGGGCACAATCTGTTTGCTATTTATGATATGATTGTTTTGTGGTAAATGTTTGGTATATAAGAGGGAAAAACTGCAGTTGAAAAAGACTTTGATTGTTGAAGTTACTGTAAAAATTTCTCATTATCTCCCCATAATTTTTTAGAAGTTCCAAAACTTTTTCTGTTTTCAGAATCAATGCTAACCTCCATTGAGTCTTGTTGAAGACTGATATATTCTGGTTTCATCTTGAAAATAAATGACATGTCTAAGTAATTTCAATAAAACTCTGGGGAAGTCTTTGTATTTTTCCATCAATTAGAATAATGTTAAGATTATCATTATCATCAAATAATCAATGTTTAGTTTTTTCTATTATTCTATATAAAAGATGCTCAACCTATATATATAGATACATAGATAGTCAAATGCAAGTTTTACAAAAACGGGTGTATGCACTATGCAGTATGTTATTCATTATGATGAACTTTATCCCTTTACTTTATATAGATTCATTTCATCTACCTAAACTTAATTTTCTTTTCTAAGAAAAATACGTTATCTGTGTTCTTCTTGAGAGGGAGTAAATGGTTTTACAACTTGTGCTTCTTCGTGCTTACAGCTGTTCATGATATATTCAGCAATTGCTTCTAACTTTGACTATTGACTTTTGCAATTCACGGAACTGTGTGTCGGTGTGAAATGAAGCTCTTTTCAGAATTTAAGTACACATAATCAATTGTAATTCTATGTGCTAAGTGGTTTCTTGGATGTCTATTATTGTAATATCCTTACTACAGTAATAAAATTGTTTGGTCTCTATCTACGTATACAGCAAGGCTCTTTTTCCCACTTTTTTGTTATTTTTAATTTAAATACGACATTAATAGGTAGCAATAGTGGCTGATGACTGGTTGTTTTGTTTCCTTAATTTCCTTTTCTTTTACCATATATATTGCAGAGTTGCTTAAATGACATAAATACCCTGTGGCAACCTCTTGGTAAGGACACAACTGAATACTTCACACTGAAAGATCTCTGGGAGTGGTTTAATGAATGGAGTGCATATGGTGCTGGCACGCCTGTTGTGCTGGAAAATGGTGAAACAGTGATGCAATACTATGTCCCCTATCTTTCGGCTATCCAAATCTACAGTGACAAGTCTGTTGCCGTTTCTCGGTATGTCAAAAAAATTCTGAGACATTATTATATGGAAGCTATTCATGCACCTTTATTTACTTGTTTAAAATCGAGTTGAAATGTGCATGACAAAAAATAAAGGGTTAATACAGTCTTTCATCCTTTAAGTTGGTCTTCATTTTGGTTTTGGTCTCTCAAGTTTCAAAAAAGAGGTTTTGTTCTCTATAATTAAGACATTGGTCTCTAAAAGGGTTAATAAAAATTCTTTTTTGAAGTTTCATTCTGTTTAAAACATTGGTCTCTATAATTAAATAAAAATTTGGACCATTTTGCCCCTTGAGGGACCAAAACCTCTGATTCTAAACTTGAGGGACTAAAACTAAAATGATGGTAAACTCGAAGGATCAAAGATTTATAAACTCAGAAATAAATTTATTTTTATTCTAATTGTGGCAATAATGTGAGCCTTCTTCTGTTTTTTCTAGGATCCGGAGAGAGGACAGTGAGATTGTTGAAATGGAAAGTGATTCATGGAGTGATGATAGTGGTAGTGATAACATTTCTCGGTCATTAAGTAACAACTCTAGCAAATCATGGGATGCAATTTCTGAGGATTCCAGCTGTGACCATGAGGGTTCATGGCCAAGAGATAGGCTTGGTCACCTTTACTTACAGTTCACCGAGATGACTTCTCCTTACTGGAGGGTTCCACTAATGGACAAGGTAGTGTTTTATCACTATGAGAATTTATTTGTGTCTTAGATTCACCAAACACATCACTGATGATCTCTCGTTTTCAGATAACTGAACTGGCAAGAAGCTATCCAGCATTAATGACACTGAAGAATGTGGATCTTTCTCCAGCGAGTTGGATGGCAATTGCTTGGTGAGAATGAATAGTTGTTCTTGTCACCCTTAAAAATCCACGACGAACAAAATTTTACCGTAATACTGATGATTAAATTACTTTGTTTTATTAATAGATGGATAGAGCTTAGAATAAAACTCACTTTTGTTTTATCATCCATCAGATTATTCCATTCTGACATCTCAACAGAGCTAGTATGATGGATATCTAGTGGCTGCTCTGAACTATCTCTAATGTCATTGTAATAAATCTAACTAAAAGATTAAATTGATTTGCATTGTGATTTGTAAGACAAGATATGCTATACCATTAGTTTCTATATGATTTAGAATTGAAGTTAGGGGGAAGAGTCTTTTCTTTCTCAACTTATATTTTTCTATACTCTCTAAAATATATAAAGAAGATTTTTGTTATTGAACTTGTAGTTTTCTTGTTACTTTCTGAACTTGTTATATTGATTTGATATTACTGAATAGGTACCCTATTTATTCCATACCAAGTCAGAAAAACGAAAAGGACTTGGCAGCCTGCTTCCTCACTTTCCATACATTGTCATCATCTTTTGAAGGTATCTGAATGTACTTATTTGTCTTTGTATAATCTATGATAACTTTTCTTTATAGAAGTGCAATATTAGTATGGACATATGATTTAACTTAAAGGTAACATGTACTTTAATACTACATCCGATTCTTAAATATGTGACCTAGTTTGTCGTGCAAATTGCACTACAAACTAGGCTTTACATTTTCAAAGATTTGTCTTAGCTTGCATCACTGTTTTCTAGTGTCTTTTCAACAGTTTTTAAAATTAGTGTTTTTGAATTTAAAATAGTGTTAAAATGAGCTTCTCTGAACTGCACATACAATTTATAATAATTTTTTCTCAACCACGTCAACTTATAGTTCTGTTGTGACTTGTGTGACATGTTGAACGAGTTCTGAGAAATAGTACTACCTCCGGTTCTAAATATAAGATATAATTGTAGTGCAATTTGCACTACAAACTATGTGCTTAAGACCGGAGGAGTAGTAAATAGTCTGTCTCACACGCTGTTGTTATCGCATTGTTCATAGAACTAACAAACATCCGGAAAAAATGACTAACTAAACTAATTTCTTTAATATTTGCAAATTAATTATCTATGTCTTATATTTAAGACTGGAGGGAGTACTTATGTGAACTCGAGTTTTGAGCATAGTTTCTTGTGAATCTGCTGCAGATTGTGCAATGGAGTATGATAACATCAACATTGGGAAAGACCCATATTTGGAAAGTGGAGGAGAGAAATGCAAGAAAAAGGACTCTGGCTTTATATCACTGCCTCCTTTTGGACTAGCCACTTACAAAATGCAGGGTGATCTGTGGCTGAACTCAACAAGTTCGTCGTCATTGTCATCATCATCTGATCATGAAAGGCTAGCCTACATGTACAGTGCTGCAGATTCATGGCATAAGCAGCTCAATTTCCACCACCATGACTTCAACTTCTTCACCTCCCACTCTTCTCTGTAAAAATTGCTTTCTCCTCCATAACCACCTGACCACCCTCGTGTTTTTACCTCCCGGCTTTGACTGAATTCGACACCGGCATGGGAAATTCCCCTAGAAGCATATTTTGATGTAGTACCACCTAAACTTGAGAGGTTATTAGTGTATAACCCCAAGGTCTAAGCTACTACTAAAGATTTGCAGCAGGGGGTCTTTTAAACTGAGCTTGTTTGTTCTGTTCTCTATTTTTTTTTTGGGTTGTTTTGTTTATGCGAGCTTAATTAATTGAGAGTTAAGAGTTTAGACTTTGGATGTGAAGGTTTCATGGATTCTTATCTTTTTCTGTACTTAAATTTCTTCAGACTTTTTAACTTGTTCATTAATGTATGTAGAGTTTCTGATTTCTTCTAGTCTTTGATTGAGAGCTGAATCAGTTTTTTTGGTCCATATGCAATTTATGTTACTTTAGTTTTATTAAAGGCATTGTAAGATAACTTAATACTCCCTCTTCATTTAGTATAAGACTTATTTATTTAATTTGATTGAATTATAAAAATTAAATAAGTTAGTTAATATACACGTATTTTCTAAAATACTCTAATTATTTTCCTTAATTACCTTCTTTTTACTTCTTGATTATTGTTAAGAGAGTATTAATAAAAGTAAATTAGGAAAATATTGATAAATATAAAAAATATATCTTATATTAAAGATCAAGAAAGTTTGTTTTTTGAAAATCGGCTAGCATTTAAAAATACTTGATTCTCCATTTGGAAAAAAACATACTTCATATACACACACACACACACACGAATTTTCAGAAGCTAACAACATTACGTTATTCGCACGTTGTTTTAAGTACTTTATTACTTAACAAATTATCTTACCCACAGAAAAACTCAAGAGTTGTTTGATTTTTTATTTTCAGAACAGTTTTTTCTTCTAAAATAACATTTGTTTGAAAATTGTGTTTTTGGTAATGTCTTTTAGGGGGGGAAAAAAGCCATCGAAAACAAAAGGATCAAAACGTCTTTGTGATATTTTTTTATATTTTCTTTATTTTTGGTGAGTATTATATTTTCATTATTCACTAGCAAATTAATATTAATATCAATCTATATTACATATTGATATATATATATATATTGATAAGAAAAGGTTTTGGAGGGGTTGACATCGATCACTGCTGCAGTAAGATTTTTCACGGCCATGAAGACTTTCATGTGACTTACGAGATCGCCTACCAAAGGAAATCCCAAATGACGGCAGAGGATCAACCCACGACCTAAGGGCTTGGATCCCTTACCATCTATGCCAACTCACATTGGTTACATATTGATATTAAATACAAAATTAATAGCAAAAGACAATAGAGTCATTGACAAATGACAACTAGAAATATGTGCTCATGACTTCAAGCTGTGTCAAATTTGGTGATATTGGAGCTGGTTTGAGATGAGACTCAAGCTTTTTTTGGGATATAGTTTTGGCTAGTCTTTAAAATGCTGATAGTCTTTTGGGCTTACTAATTGCAGTTTTATCTTTTAATTGTTTCAGATGTTGTTGTATGATGTATTATTACCTCTGGTCCTAATTATAAGATCGAGTTAACTTTTTTTTTGAAGAGATTAAGGAAACTAAATAAGTTACTTAATCATATCATATATTATATATTCTTAGATTATATATATATATATATATATTATTTTTTTAGTCAAACTAATTGATTTGGAGGAAAAAATATAAATATTCTAAAGTAATTTAATTACCTTCTTTAATTTCTCCAAAAAAAAAAGTTAACTTGGTCTTATAATTAGAACCAGAGGGAGTAGTATTTTTGTTCATTTGTTGTAAAATGTTTTTATCTTTAGACTTTAGACCCCAATTTAGTCTGAAATCAAGATTAGTTGGTTGTTTTATATGTAGTTTTAGGGTTAAGTATCAATTTCGCCTGAAGATACGCCTGAAAGAATGTTCTGCCTGAAGTTTTTTTGGGAAGCAATGATGTGCTTCCCGAAGTCTACAACGTAGAATGTTGCCCTCGAGTTAACTGAGGTTAAATTTGACCGTTTAGTTTGACTGAAACTCCTACATGGAGTTGTGACGTGGCACTTAATAACCCAACTCATCACCACGTCAGCTGAGCCCTGCTTCTCCTTCTTCCCCATCACGGTCACCTCCTTCTCACTCATCGGCGGCACAACAAAATCATACGATGAGCTGAATCTAGCAGCTCTCTTCTTCACGTCATCCCCAAACCATCATCAAATGATCCCTTTGTACCCAAAATCTTGGTTCAATTTTTCCTCGGCTTACTTTGATCCCTTCATCTCATTCACCCACCATAGAAACATAATCATAAAAATCCCACAAACAATCTCGATCATAAATGAAAAGATCCCGATATAAAATCAGATCCCCAACAAACGAGAAAGAGAAAAGATCCCGATATAAAATCAGATCCTAAAATTGTCTCCCTAAAAATCTGCTAATATATTATTTACATATCTACAGATAATCTACAACAAACGAGAAAGAGAAAAGATCCCTATATAAAATCAGATCCCCATAGAAATCAGAAATAAAATCCACGATCAATTTATCAATGGGAAGGGGAAATCAAATCCAGATATTAAAAAGAAAATAAACCCAGAAATATAACCCATCAACCCAAATAAAGCCAGAAATTTTTGCATCGGGTGTTGAAGAGGAGGAAAGAACATCAGTTGAGAAAGAATAAGGACCCAAATACCCACCACAGTCGGCGGAATCGAAGAAGGGTTCAACGGGATATGCTCATGACAGCGAGATCGAACTTGACGCAGTGCTTGATGGTGCCGGCCTTGGACGTCACGGAAGAAGGATAGTTGGAATTTGGCTCTAGATTTTGATTTAAGAATCAGACCCTCCATCACACCTTCTTCCAGTTAATGCCATGGATCTATGTCCGTTTGTACGGCTTATGATCGAATCGTTGGCCCTCGAGCTTCCTTCAACAACAAAACCCACACCTGGGTCGGGTGTTCACGCACCAACCATCCCCTGTTTCTGCAAAATCCATGGGGCTGCACTCAGGTTCACCGCCGAACTGGAAGACGTCGGGGGGGGGGGGGGGGGGTGGTCGGGTTATTTGCTGAGAAGGGAGATACAAGGGACGAGGTGAATATTTGCTGACTTGGAATATATTAATTGCTTATCGTGAGGATGAGGTGGCAATTGTGTAAAATTCTAACGGTCAACGTTAACGGCACTGTTTGAAAGGGCGACATTCTTTATATATTTAGGCTTTAGAAAAAGAACATTCAACAAAAAACTTCCGCGCAACATCGCGTTCTTTCGCATATATCTTGAGAGGTAAAATTGATACTTAACCCGTAATTTTATGGTTTTGTTAAATAAATTGGCACTTATAACAAAAAAGAAATACACACTAATCTAATTTCTATGTGATTTTTTGCTTTGGGTAAGTCAATTTTTTTGACTTATAAATGACTTATTTATATTTATATAGGAGAAATCCGGCAAAAAAAATAAAATAAAAATAACGTTAAAAAAATTACTATAAAAAATTCTGATACCAAAAAAGTCTCATTAACAACCTCTTCTTCGATAGGTAATTAACAACTTCAATTTTAAAATATGACTTTTTTTATATAAAATTTTCTGTTTTTTAATATATATTTTTTGGTCCTTCCCCGTTATGATTGTGGGGCACAACGGGCTTCTTTTCCTCCCTTCATCTTCTCTGTGAGCTTCCTTGACGGAAAAAGAAAGTAACACGCATTAATGGCATATAATTCTTTGGCAGCTTCGTTTCTTGGTTGCTTGATTGTTTGGGAATTTAGGCAATTGTATCGCTCACAATGACCTCCCTCATGGCCGCGTCATTGTTGTTTTCTGTTTGTTCTTAGTCGTGTATTTCATTTATGTGAAGAGATAGCTCGATTGAAATCCACATTGGCGCTGAAATGGTTTTGGTTTTAGGTTTGATTCTTATTGGTTTTGTTCTTGGCGTGGTGGTGGTTGTTGCTGCGGAAGCTCTGGGTGTGTTATGGATAACCAAATTGATAGGCAACAAGATCAAGCAACAAGTCGAATCGAAATGTCTCATAGAGGGCCAAGAAATTGATACCCGACAATCTCTAGATTCTTCAATCAAGAAGCAGGTAATCATCTTGAACAAATGGCGTGGCCAACAGATTTTTTTAATCATGAGCTAAACCTCTGGAAAAAATTTCTAGTTCTTGAATTTGGCTAAAGAGAAAATAAACATTCTTTTCCTCAAGACATTATGTTGGCTTTGCTGAGATTACCTCAAAACGGGGATTGCCAATTTGCCATAATGCTTTAATTGCATTGGAAACTACTTTTACAGTTTGCCTACATTGCACTTTTGTTCTCATGTTGTTTTCTATTTTAGAATGATACCTTCTGTGTCGTTGCATGTGTAGTTAAGCTGCAGTTTTGAAAAAAAAAAAATTAAAGAAAAAAAGGATTGGTAAAGCGCCAATCTGTGAGTCAGTTACTCGTGCCTAAACCTGGGGATCATGAAACAATTTTATTTTCCTTTTACTTGGCTTTACTCTTGAAATCAGTTAGTCACAATTAAATTAATAGTGGCAGTCATATCTAGGGATTACTGTACATGTTTCAATCATAACCAAAGAAATCTTTCTAGTTTCGAGAGCATGAAATATTTGTGTTGCT
Source organism: Acacia melanoxylon (assembly GCA_019022615.1). Taxonomy (NCBI): domain Eukaryota; kingdom Viridiplantae; phylum Streptophyta; class Magnoliopsida; order Fabales; family Fabaceae; genus Acacia; species Acacia melanoxylon. The sequence goes on along the minus strand of JAFJYJ010000004.1, from coordinate 9,740,243 downwards.
GTGACAAATAGGCTAAGGATGAAATATTTGCATACTGCGAATTTTTCTACTTCTTCGAATATAAATTTTTCTGGAGCATGCTCCCCTTTGGCTAATTGTAATATACACCAGGCAAAGATACTTCTCAAACTATAATCTGTATCTTGTAGATTTTACTTAAGAGAAGAAACATGTTAATGGACATGCTTGAACGATGACACATTATCATGGTTCAATGACATACCTTGCTGTAATGATAGGCAAAATTTTATACCTTAAAAAGAACCATTGTTACAAATTTCCATGGAGAATAAAGCATGGGCAGCCTGAAAACTTTATTTGAAATAATTCAGAATATCTGATTTTTTGAAGTATCAGACATGCTGTGTCTGCATTCAGCCTTTTATTGATCATGCTAATCACTTTTTAGTTCTACTAATGCTCATTTTTCACTTTTCTTTATAATTTTCTTTTTTTGCTTCTAACATGTTTGCACAAAAAAATCTGGGTGATTTCTTTTGAATGGCATTTTCTTTTCATTATATATTTCATCGGTGGTCTTTCAGGGTGAGGTTTGGATTCTAGAGTCAGACAAAATCACAAAATTCTGGCATGACAGAATACCAAGAGAGCAAAAAAGAAAAAAAGACTTTGTGGAGGTTTCTCCCGTTAAAAAGTATGGAAAAGTCACCGACCAATCACTAATTCTGACAGAACCCGATGGTTTGTGTACAACTATTCAGCTAAAGGGTTGCATAGTTGAAGCTGTTTCTGCTGCAAGCCTTTCTTCAAAAAAATGGTAACATGATTTCCAAGTCATCCTTGTTGGCTGCTCTTATTTTGCCGGAATTCTGTGGCAACATCCAAATTTAATGTAAACGTGAGTATAATTTTCCACGCCCAATGGACAGGGAGATAGTGATATTAGCAGATTAAAAGTCCCAAACTCGTTCAACCGTGAAGAAAAGAATGCCAATTACCATGGCTTTTGGCTAAGTAGAGTATTAGAAATTGAATGATTCAATGAACAAATACGATGTTTTCATCGTCTAAATTAATTGTCTAATAATTATAAATGAGTTATTTTTTAAGAAAAAATCATACTATTTAATGTGGAAACGTGAAAAAGAATCAGTAAATCTTGAACATCAGTTTTGGAAGTTTTAGTCCTTAAAACATTCACTGTTTGTTAATTACCAATTAATTCTTTCATAATGTAGAACCAGAATTTATTTTTAAAAATATCTGTCATGTACTGTAGAAGACAGAACTTCTGAGAGGTTTTTCTAGCTGCTTCAACTATGTAATATATAAACAAGACTAGCTATGGATTCTGAAAGATGAAAAAACTCACAAACATTTAGTATCATACCATCACTCATGGCTAATGTCATTGGCAAGTGCAACTTATTTAAGTAGCAGCATGGAATATTTGTGAATCCATTGATCTCACCATCATGAAGAATGACAATTCATTGAAAACACGAACCTAGACTAGTTATAGTAGATTCAGTTTAAAGGGAATATATGTTTGACAAGTGTAGACTGTAGAATTTTGATTAAAGAAGATGGATAATGTGCTTCTTTTTAAACTTGACATGAGATTTAACTTAATATGGACAAATCTCATTATCTCTGTGCCTGCATACTTTTTTATTAGAAGTTTGTTCTGTCATAACTTGGTTTAGGAGGACAATAGATCAAATAATACTGGAAAGATAAATTTGAATGCTTGGATATTTATTGTGGAAAATAGGTGCTTCTGTGCCTTATCCAATGGCGATTGGTTGTACAGGGCAAAGAAGCTCCCCATCAAAGTTGAAAGCAAGACTTCTGCAATATACAATGGCAGCAAAATATTTTACATATATCTAGAGACTTCATGGGAGAAAGAATCTTGGTGTAAGGCCCTCCGTCTGGCGTCTTGTGATCAAAATGAAAAATTGAAATGGTTTTCCCAGTTGCATGAAGAGTTTCATAGTTATCTGACATCTTTAGATGCTGAATATTCTTCTTTGTTGAAACCATCGGTAGGATCCAGTATTGAAGCAGTAGATAGGGCTAGTAAGCCTGATGGTATTCACTTGAAGGTTCGTCAATTTTTTAAGAAATTGTCAAGGAAGACTTACAGAGGTTGTTTAGATAATAAATCAACTTGTTCTTCATTGTCGGGCCGTGAAGAAAGAAAGAACAGTGAGAAGCTTCATGCTAAAAAAGATACAGGTTTGTCAGTTAACTTGATGAAACCTGCTTCAGCAAAGCATTATAAGAGTTCTACTGAAGACAGTTCTCCTCCATTATCTTCAAACCAATCCTGTTCAGAAAGCCCGAGTCATTTCTATGCTGTTGATTCTGACGAGAAGAATGGTATTGATGAGGGAATAATATGTTGGAATTTGTTGATTTCCCGGCTCTTTTTTGATGCCAAAGGAAGTGCAGAGTTGAAGAGATTTTTCCAAGCGGAGATTCAGGTCCTTTCCCATATGATTGATGAGTTTGAGAAAATTTACTTTTGGGATGAGGGAGAAGGGAGTTAGTTGATTTGTTATTATTAAGTGGCAATGTTTTGAGCAAAAAAAAAAAAAAGTGGCAATGTAATTCTGATTCAAACTGGAATTGGCATAAAGGTTGTTATATCCCTTTAGTAATCAAGTTCGACTCTTTTTTGCTTTTCCAGTTGGTCCAGAAAATTAAGGTTATAGATACAAGCTGAACTATGTCTGTTAAGCTTATTATGTTATAATCATGAAATAAGTTTCTTTTTAAAATGCATCCATGGAATTAATTTGACTGATTAAGGGATGAAGCATATGCCACTTGATTGATCAGAATAAGTGGAACTGTAGTAATTTAGGTGTTTTGAAGCTTGATGAATGCAAGGAAAGGGTAATGATCAGGTTGTTGGTGTCAAGGGGAATGTGCTTTTCAATTTGCTTGCCACTCCACAGTAAACATGATTTTTTTTATGAATACTATGAAATAATTGTGGTTGTTTCTGTTTGTTGACAGAAACAATTGTCTAGTACGAGAACTCCCAGTTATATTGGTGAAGTCATCTTGACAGAATTCAGTACTGGAAGCATTCCTCCTTGTATCACTAGAGTGAGGGTTCTTCCTTTGGAAATAAGTGAAGTATGGACCTTAGAAGTTGACATTGAATATGCTGGTGGTGCGTTATTAGGAATTGAAACAAGGCTAGAAGTTGGTGAGCTAGATCTTCATAAAGAGATAGAGGACTTAAATCCAGATTTAGGCAATGCTGGGGAGGTCTCTTCGGATCTTCTTGAGGGTTTTGAATATTTGGGAAAACAATTGAACCTCACTGAAAGTACCAGGGACTTACACGAGCCAAAGGAAGATGGTGATGCGAATATTGGTCAGTATATGAATCATATCAAATCCAACACTTTGTGCTTATTCTATTTGTATGATGCTTTGCCGACTAACTAGATCATGATAAATATAATTTCCATGAAAATGGGATTAATGAAACTACATGGGTAATTCTAAGTCTTATTTTTTATTGACAATTTCTTTGACTGTTTTTAAAATTCTAGTTGGTAACTTTCTGTAGTCATTTGAGAAGTTGTTGATCCTGTTTTTCTTTATAAACCAATTACTTGTGTATTCTTCTGTTTCTATGCCATTCTGATTGGCCCAAGGATAGTTAGTTGCTGCTGCTTGCTATCTTTTCCATGCCCATTGATAGTAAAAGAAGAGTCTGGAGATAGGTTAATAGAAGAAGAATAAGAGAATAGAGAATCTGAGAGAAGATGAAAGTAACTTTTGATTTGTTTGCAGACCTATCTAAGAGCTTTAGGAGATCTTCGTTTTCCTCAATCTCTGGATCCAGATGGAAGTCTATGTTAAATTCTGTAGCCAAACATGTTTCACAGGTAAACCCCTCTATTTTATTAATTATTTTACTTTTTGATTAGTTTTCTGTGCCTTTTTAAGCTTTGGAAGCCCTTCCTCTGATATTGGATGTATCCTAGTTTAACAATATGATGCGGTTGTCTAAGATGGGTTGATCCCTCAATATTTCCTATCACATCTATCCCGAGTTGGATAGCACATGCATGTTTGGAATCCTTGCATTACTACTTATCATTTGATGATGTTTCATCCGAGTTTTTATTCTGTCCTATCAGATATTGTGGTGCTCAATCCTATTGTACACTTAATAACATTAATTTTGCTTACAATAACATTTTGGGGCTATGATTTGCTGGCATTGAAATGCTATTCTGGTGAAATTTTCTAGAACCCTACTCTCATTTCATTCAGCATGGTCACATGGGAATATAAGCTTTTTCCGCCTGCTAACTTTTAAAGTAAACAAACCGATTCCCGGCGGGGTATCGATCCAAAGCTCGATGGTCAAGTTCGTTCGGCTGCCCACGTAGGACTGCTGAATGGAATGATTCCTCCCCCGAGGGCCACCAAGAAATTGGATGCGCGAGGCTAACACGCAACGGCTTTTGCGCATTAAAGTTTCATAACTTAGATTTACAGTGGTTTCATTTTGCATGTAATAAATTCGCATAGACTTGCATTGTTATGAATATGATGAGTTTTTCTATATGTTTTATAAACAAGAATATGATGTCTTTCAACACCTTTTTGGGAGCTATGGCTTCAAGAATAACTAACTAACTAAGAAATGAATATATATCTTTTTTTCCCTACACTTCTATATGTTCCTAGAGACACGAATTAAATACTTGATATCTTGCAGATGTTTTATTATGCCTTTGGCTCATCAAGCTGTGAACAACTTAAACTGTTACTCTTGAGGTAACTGATTTTTTTTTTTGTTGCAAAGGTACCTCTCTCTTTGGCAGTAAGGGTAGCATCCCTCAGAGGTACACTGCGTATATACATAAAGCCACCTCCGTCTGATCAATTGTGGTTTGGTTTCACATCAATGCCTGATATAGACTTCAATCTGGAGTCATTTATTGGGGATCGCAAGATTCCGAATGGACATACTGGTTCTTTCCTGATCAAACTGTTGAAGGTATATGATTTTTTTTGTATGTTTTGGAAAAATTGATACGTCTTTCTTTGCAGTGGCTGTTCAAGATTATCATGTTTCAAATATTTGGTTCATTCACTAATGCCCATGTGTTACTTAAGTTAGCTACAAATAATTTATATACATATATCATCAGTATATATATATATATATATGAACCAGTGAAAAATTACACTTGAAGGAATACATTCATCAGAAAATTTTAGCATTTCTAAAATTAAGATGTAGCTTGTATGTGCACATAAATTATGATAATCATGATAGATTGATCTGCAGTTGTGGCTTTCCACTCAGTTATGAATCTGAAAGATCTGAAGTTAGGATTAGAAATTTAGAACATAGAGAATGTTATCCTTCTTATCCTCTTCTTTGGCAGGAGCCCTTCTATTTTGTGCATTATTGTATGTATACATAGGGAAACCTTAACTTTTAGATTGAATCTGATTTCACTCCTGCAGATAGGGATCCGGGAAAATTTAGTGCTACCAAATTGTGAATGCATTTGTATCCCATTCATGCAAGCAGAAAAAGATGACTGGGTTCCTTTTAAAGTTGCTCCATTCATATGGACTAGCCAAACATCTGGGATTGAAACCCCCAATTCAATGGGAGCTAGTGCAAGGACCTCAACTGATAATCCAGAGCATGATCAACAAAAACCAAAAAATGCTGAACTTAATCAAGAACCAGCAAACAAATCAATAGATGCTCAAGGCATTCAATCAAGTTCCGGTACGGAAGAATTGACACCATCTTTGCTTGAGGACAAAGAAAGACCACAAGAAACAATAGACTTGAAAGAGCTGGTTTCGTCTTCAATTGAGAAGCTTAAACCTCAAGAAACCAAGGACTCAAGAGAAGCTAAATCACTGTTGTTGCACGATGTTATGTCACAAGACATTAGGGAAAAGATGATGGAAGATGAAGATGATTCATCCTCATCAACACCCAGGATGAGTGGTGCTGTTTTGCAGACACAAGATACGGATGAGACAAAGCCTTTGAAAATGGGGAGAAAGGAAAAGGTGAAAATTCTTCGGAGGAAGATGAGTAAGAAATTTGAGGAAAAGAAACGTCACATTGGAGAAAAGAGCAGGAGCTTTGTTGACAAGATGCGAGGATCTAAAGAATCATAAATGCAGTTTTTTTAAAAAAACGAAAGAATATATGTGAATATAGTGTCAATATCAGTTGTAACATGTTTGGCCAAATGCCATTTTTTACATAGGAAAAAAATGAAAAATGTTAGGTACATATGTTGTTTCATTGATGAGTTGTGCACTTTGTTGTTGCTTGGAAGGATTCAATGGCACTAGGTATGCGCATTAATGATCCTCCTACAGGCAGAGTCTGTAATTTTGGCAGCAATGGGCACAATAGAATTTTTTATTATTATTAATAGAAATGCTGTATGATTTTTCATATTTGAGTAATAATATCTCATTTTCATCGTTTTAAGTCTCTATTATCAATGTCAACACTAATTAGCTAACTTCATCTATGTGAAATAGCAAGTTGGTTGTAGAGGCAAAACAGAATAATGTAATAATGCACATATAACACTTTTATGGTGTGTTTGACACAAGGGAAATGGAGGGGACAGGAAGGGAAATTTTAATGAATTCGATTAAAAAAGATTGGAGAAGTGGGATTAAAAGCTTTTGATTTTTTTTTTTTTTACTCTTTTTATCTTACATCTCTTTGTTAAAATTTTATAACCCAGCCCATGTTTATGTGAAAAGTGCAAATTCAACTTCTCATGTTGACAATAATTTCAAAATTCCTCACAAGTCATAATCTATTTTCTTTTACAGATCATTATTGCAGTCATTGCTTTATAAAACCAGCTTCCAAAAGAGAAGCATTTAATTCTTCTAGTGTCTTGTAGATACTTACTAATTGAAGGTAAGAATGATTTCCTGCAGAAAACATATGAAATCTACCATTGATCTCAACCAAGCTCCAACCACATTCTTTAACCAATCCTTCACTAGTTATCAATTTTCTCATCATATGTGCCTCCTTCCACTTGCCCAAAGATGTATACAAATTAGCCATTAACACATAATTTCCAGATCTTCCCAGACCTAAATCCAACAATTTAGCAGCTGCAAGCTCTCCCAGCTCAACGTTACCATGAATCCTGCAGGCATTAAGAAACGGGGTCCAAGCTTGTCGTTGTGCTTTGAGTGGCATGCCCTTGATGATCTCTAAAGCTGAATCAAGCCGACCAACTCGACCAAGAAGATCAACCAGGCAAGAATAATGTTCTACTGTAGGATCTATTCCAAATTCCTCCTTCATGTTTCTGAAATAGTTCAGTCCTTCTTCCACCAATCCTGAATGGCTACAGGAATGTAAAATGCTAGTGTAAACAATTGCATCAGGCTTTAAACCTTCTTCCTTTAGCATTTTATGGAAAAGGCTTATAGCCTCTTTCCCCATCCCATGAATGGCATAACCATTTATCATGGTAGCCCAGAGTACTAAATCTTTATCCTTTACTCTCTCGAATGCGTCTCTTGCTTTGTTGATTCTTCCACATTTTGAGTACATGTGTATGAGGGATGCTTGGATTCTCTTATTGGTATCAAACCCGTGTAGCAAAATGTATTCTTCAATCTCTTGTCCCATGCTCAGAGATCCCAAATCAGCACAAGCCGAAAGGACTGTAGAAAGAGTTTCTACATTTGGTCTAATATCTGTCCTAAGTATCTTTCTAAATAGTTCCAATGATTCCATAGGATGGCCTGAAGAAGCATAGGCTGCAATCATAGATTTCCATAATGAAATGGTTTTTTCATTGACCAGATCAAATATCCTTCTAGCGGATGAAAGAGCACCACATTTTGCATACATACTTACAAGCACATTTTCTATGGATTCCTCCTCATCACATCCACTTTTGAGTATAAGAGAGTGAACCGATGAAGCCAACCGAAGATTTCCTACTTGTACACAACCAGAAGCTAGATTCAAAAACACAACAGAGTCTATGTCAGTACTTTGACATTGCATGTGATGAAACACTCTAAATGCTTCAGCAGTATTCCCAACTTTAAGAAAACCACCTATAATAGTTGTCCAAGAAATCAATGACTTATCTTTATCATGCATCATATCAAAAACTTGGCATGCTCCATTTATTTGGCCAAAATGTATATACATACTCATCAATGAATTGGTTAATGAAGTCTCCGAAAATTCTAGCCCATGTTTGATCAAGCAACAGTGTATTGATAGCCCCAGAAGAAGATACTTGTTGGAAGTAGTTAGATTGGCGTAACCAGACAAAATGGAAACAAATGTAGAAGAATTCGGGTCAAAACCACAAACCCACATTTCTTTCAACAGAATTAATGCATGGTCCATCCAAGGACCACGGCAATAAGCAGAGATCATGGCGTTCCAAGAGACAACACTTCTCACAGTCATTTCGTCGAACACAAGGCGTGAATGAACAATTTCAGAGCATCTGGAGTACATATCTATGAGAGCGGTTTGGACAAAAGCGTCTTCTTTATAGCCAAGTCTTAGTACACGACCATGAACCTTCGTTCCATCTCGAAAAGAAGCAATCCTTCCACAGGCCTTGAGGACCAGAGGATAAGTGAAGCTATTACCAAGAACTCCATTGAAAGCCATGGAAGAGTAAATCTTTAGAGTTTCTGAGAATAACCCATTGTTGGTGGAGTCTCGAATCATAAGGTTCCATAAGTACAGAGGCCTTTTGAAACCGGAAAGTGATGAAAGACGCAATGACATTTAACTTTCTCAGCTTCTTGGCATGGTTTTTCCCTCCTTTTTTTATATCAGGACTCAGAAGCCGTATCTACAGCTTTGCCTCATGCAAGAGAAGCTGTGAATTTCTCTATTGCAGACAAAAGTACTTTATTCTTACACTGCTCAAGGCGTATTTTGAAGTTTCAAAGGTAAGTCCTTGATTAACGAACTCCGTTCAGGGGAAACAAGTTTTGGAGGCAAAATTGAGTTGAGCGTTAGTTATAGTGGGAGATCCGAGATTGTCATTACTCATGAGCCTGAAAATTTATTGTGTTTATTTGAGGTGCATTATTTCCGTTCATTTGTGAAAATTTCAGATTTAACGAAAAGAAAAGGCTTATAATTGTGTCGTTAAGGATATACCACTCTGGTCCTATTTATAAGTCCAGTTTGACTAAAAAAATTGGTCCTATTTATAAGCCCAGTTTCAAGTAATAAATGAGATTGTGACAATTTTACTCATATTAATTGCACCTATGAAGATGGAGAAAGAAGAAACAATTGAAAAAATACCTAATCATAAATGAGGGCAAAGTTGAAAATTTACCTCATAATCATTGTGTCAACTAACTGTCCTTGATATGTGAGATTTGGTCAAACTGAACTTCTAAATAGGACCAGAGGGGTAGTTTTTTCTGTGCGTGTCATCTGCCATGCTAATCTTTTCTGTATAGTTCCAATTTTATTGGATGTGGACAAGATGTTGTCTTTTGTGTTTCATCCAGTCTAATTCAACCCGACCTGATCAGCCCGGCGGACCGGTGGGTAAATCAATTTGTTCCGGACATTAACCCGGATTATTTTTATTTTAAAAAGTATTTTTTTATATATATAATTTTATATTAATAACTCTTAAATCTTCTATTTTTCACCGTTTTTACCCCGAGTTAGCACTAGTTTGACTCTGATATGACCTATTGATCTTTGACTCAATACCTTAACCGGTTTAGTGACTAGTCTGTTTTAATAACCCTAGTTTCGTCTATTGCCAAGCAAGAAAATTCAGACAATGAATTTCACCTTAATGAAAATTAGGGGGAAAATCCCCCATCAAAAAGTTTATTATTGGAAAGGTCGGGGATTAAGAGTATTGGTGGTACTAATGTATAAAAATTCATCAAATCATTCTCACTCATAAAATTTCTAATGAATTATACTATTCAAGATCTAACTGCCAACTGAGTAGAAAGTTCATGTCATTTCTGATTGCCCATGAACTATAAATACATAACAACTGACATATATAATTATCAAATAATAATGGAATTCAGCGTAAAACAACTTGATTCTTCTTAAATAAAGTTAAGCATTTGAATTTTGCGCCCAAGAAGAAAAAAACATGTTCTGACTTCAGAGAACCTCCTTCAATGGGGCTAAGAATGCATAGGCTTTACCTTGATAGTGTCTTATATTACCTCCCGTTCTAAATATAAAATCCAATTGATTTTTTAGAGAAATTAAGGAAGTTAAGTAAGTTATTTTAAAATATTTATATCTATCATTTTTTTCTCCAAACTAATTAATCTGATTTATATATAATCTAATGATATATAATATATATTATGATTTAGTAATATATTTAATTTCTTTAACATTTTTTTTTTTAAAAAGTCAACTGAGTCTTATATTTAGAACCAGAGGGAGTACTAAATATTTGTTTCTTAAAAAAAATCGATCAACATACTTTGAGTGCTTGGAAAATCTTATCCTACTAATAATAAAACTAAGGGAGCTTAAATAAAATGATAAACCACATGTATTTCCACAAAGTAAACTTACATTTTAAATTCATGTCTCTCTCTCTCTCTCTCTCTCTCTCTCTCTCTCTCTCTCTTTTTCACATTTATTTGAAATAGTGATCAATGTTTGAACCTTGATCACTCTTACATATCATCTCATGCTACTCTTAATTAACGAATGAGTCAGCCTCTCAAATGACTCAAATACACTTCATTTTTATTTCTTTCTATCTCACTTCTAGTAGGAAGTGGGATGATATGTGGGAGTAAGAACATACATCTTGCAAGCATGTGAGTCCAAATATGCTGAGATTTTCCCAGAAACGGATGATTCAGTTGAGTGCTGCACAAAAAATTATAAACATTTATAGATCCATCTTTATATAATAATAATAATAATGCAAGATATGAATATGACTATTATGTACTTATAAATAGCTTTCAAGTTCGTAGACAACTCACAGCCCATAAATCTCTGGCATGAACTATAGTTCCTGGTTTGAGGCCGATGTCAGACCAATATGCTGTAACTTTAGCTTTTGATAAGCTTCTATTCCATAGGATCACTGCCACCTTATAATCACTCAGAGGACCTGCCCATACCTGTCCCAATGAAATCTGTATCTTTAGTAGTATAGAATCGGATATTATTTTGTTATTGTATTGTTATGTCATTACGAGGCATTAATAATAGAAACAAGAAATTCATTCTATATTTTCTCTAACATCTATGATAATATAATATTTAGACTACAAAAGCATAGGTTGGCATAAAACACAGTGAAAGGAAAGGTGGAAAAAGTAGAGATGACAGTACCTCCAAACCATAAATACTTGTCACCTTTTTCCCTTGAACTCCTAGCTTGTCTGCATCAAGATAATAATTTTTAAAGTGTTTTCTATTGAAGAGATTGATACTTTCATTTTTATGTATGAAGAAGAAGGATATGATATAATGAGAGTTTGATGATCTGTTCAGTTCATGCCTTGGTTTACTGCTATAACTTCCTTGTTGCTGAGTAGTTCATATGCTGTCTTATCCATAGATCTAACATCACACCCAATCAATAAAGGAGCCTGCACAAACACACACAAAAACAAATGCTTATACTGCAAAATCCATTCATTTTTCTTATTTATTTATTTATTTCATTGTACCTTGGCTAATGCCCATATGCTGAAATGAGCTCTGTATTCTTCAGTTGTCATGCCTCCATTTCCCACTTCAAGCATGTCAGGATCTGTTTCCAAATACACAAGTACATTGACAATGTCAGATCTACTTCCTCAATATGATATGAACAAAATGATTCACTCTAATTTCTCTCTCATCAATGCTTTCTTTTATTACTTCCTCAATACTCTCTCACTTTATTCTACCAGATGAACTCCACTTAGTACAAAATGTAGTATTGATGTTTAAGCAAGTTATGAGTCGCCTGATGAGGGAAGTATGGTTTATAAGTTCAAAAGACTCTTTTTTCCAATAGGCTAGTCTTTGGGTAAGAGCACCTGATAACCTCAAAACAAGCTACCCATGGAGGATCTCACTAGCACGAAGCCAAGTGAAGTGCTCTAGTGTGAAACTACCGGAAAGTTGGCACCCCCGTTCCCTTACAAGTTAGTCCTTTGGGATTGAGATATCTATTTGAACTTTTGTTCATAACAAAGCATTTGAGTAATTTGTTAGATATTTAATATGATACTCATTACAAGAGAGATTCATTACCATTCCATCCTCCTGGTCCAGCATAAGATGCCCATCTATCATTTTTATCCGCAAGTGATGTCATACTGAGAAACAAGTAACATCATCATTAGTACACAATGAATGTAACACAAAGTACATACATTGAGCATCAGATTACACACACACACACACACATATATATATATATGATTTGATGGCTAATCACCTGAACCAGTTATCTTTAATATCTCCTGTTGTTCTCCAGCTATTACCTAAGCTCCTGGCCCAAGTTGCTGGGTTTTCTTTTCCCCTGAGAGTTCAGAAAGCAACTCACATTTTCTCTCAAGGAAACCAAAAAAAAAAAATGCAGCTTCAGAAACCATAGAGAAACTGAGGGAAAAGAGTAATATAGAACACTTACCATTCACAAATAGAGAAGAAGATAGGCCTTCCAGCTTTCAACAAAGCTTGAGTCATTATGGGGTACCTTATGTTCACAACATGTAATTCTTATTTCCCTCTTTCACGCTAACTGCTTCTTACATATTCACTCAAAAGCTTTGAATCAAAATTCATTACCTTATCTTTGGACTAAGACCATGTGTATCCTCACAGTTATCATACTTCAAGTAGTCTACTTCCTTTAGTAACATTTCAGTTAGAATCTTTTGCCAAAGTTTAAATATAGGCTAAACTTTACAAAACCCCGCTGAATTTTGAGTTAGTTGCATATAACCTTGAAGTTTCAAAGTTTTAATTTAACATCTTTGGTATTTTAATTATTGACTTAAATCTCCTGCTGTTAGTTTTGACATCAAGTTACTAACAAAAACTGTCTCGTCAGATTAACAAGCGTGATATCCTACAATTAAAAGTAAATTAAATTTTGAAATGTCGGGGGTCATATGTAACTATCCTAAAATTTAGGGAGTTTTATACTTCATAGCCTTTTTTTTTTTAATCAATGTCATATGTCATGTCATCCTTATCAATTTGATGTAGCAGTTTTCGTCAGAAACTTAAGGATAAAACTAATAGTAGAGAGTTTAATGTCAAAAATTCAAACATCAAGGGATTAAATTTAAACTTTAAAACGTTGTTTTGGGAGTTATACGCAACTAACAAAAGGTTTTTATAGGTTTCAGCCTCGTTATATTATTGAAATGAATAGAGGTTAAGTAGATATTACCCAGGAAGCAAATGTTTTTGCATCTTGGTATTCATGTCCAAGAGATCCAGGCTGCTTCTTTGAGCAGGTTCGAGTTCTGCAAAAAAATTGTTGGAGATATAACAAAAATGCTTCAATAAGTATGTGTGTGTGTGTAATAGGTTTATAATATATATATATATATATATATATATATATAGAAGGTGTAATGGTGGAAGTGATACCCAGCATCAGAATAAATTCCCAGCTTTAGACCTTTGGCATGAACATAATCAACCACAGATTTGATCCCTGAAGGAAATGTTGAACGTTTTGGTACCAAATTTCCCTGCCACAAATTCATTTATTAAATTGGGTATTTTCACTAACCCCTTTCAAATATATATATATATATATATATATACACATATATATATTTTAAAAAAAAAAAAAAAATCTTCCACTTTTCTTGAAAGCGAAAAAATGTATTTTAGAAAATTTACTAGTGATGCTAATAGTACATGATTCAGTTGTTCAAATAATTTTTGGTATTAGCTGTTTATTCCAATAATTATTACTCCCTCCTGTTCTAATTATAAGACAGAGTTAACATTTTTGAAGAGATTAAGAAAATTAAATAAGTTACTTAATCATATCCTATGTTGTATACCGTTAAATTATATATTAGTTTATTACTCAAACTCATTAGTTTAGAGGAAAAAATAAAAATACTCTAAAGTAATTTAATTAGCTTCCTTAATCTCTCCAAAAAAATCAACTTTATTTTATAATTATAAACGGAGGGAGTATTTTTTTTATCGGTAAAGTTTCGGAGTTTATACATATATATTACCTGATAGTCTCGAGTAGCTTCGGCCCAACAATCATCTAAAAATCATAGAAAATCTTGGATTAATAAAAACATGTTTGAAGAATATAATAAAACCACTATTTTCTGTAATTAATTAAACAATTGTGTTAATTAATTCAAGATTAGCTTACCAAGATTAATATATTCGTATCCCAGAGAAGCAAGACCCGTTGACACCATTGCATCAGCTGCGTGTGTAACAATCAAAAGATATAATTCATAACTAAGTTAATTAATTTTAAAATCAATTTTGGTGCATTATTTTAAAATTAATATATTACCTGTTTGTTTGATCAAGTCTTCATTAATATTGCAGTGAAAATGGTTCCAGCTATTCCATCTGATCATCATTAATTCATAGTTGGCTACCAAACTTCCATTTATATGCAAAATATAATTGACTAAAAATAGAAATTAAATAATTTAATTAACATCACATTATATAAATAATTATATTCCTTCACCTTTAAAACTTGATAATAAATAAAGGAAAAACACTTCTCATATTGTAGGAGAAGTGTTTTCTCATGTTACACACACATGAAATGATGAGACCCATATATATATAATTAGCATTATATATATGTAGGTCTCATCATTTCATGTGTGTGTAGGAATCTTCTTCTTCTCATGATGCAACATGAAAGTTTAAACCTCATAAATAAATTAGTTTATAACTTTATATACTTCTTTCCTCTTTAATTTTTCCTTGCTTCCTAATTTAATATAACTCTTTTAATTAAATAAACATTTCATGAGGTGTGTGTGTTTGAAAATGATATTCAATAATATTAGTAAAATTATAAGCATGTAGAAAGTTTATATATATATATATATATATATATATATATATATATATATATATATATGAGCATGTAGGAAGTTGATGAGGTGGGTGAAGTCAACTATACGTATATGTGAAAAGAAGACGTAGGTGGGCCCAGAAACCAATTTTGTTAATTTTATATAGTAATAAAAAAAAGTGGGTTTAGATGAATCATCACCTAATATTTGTGGAATATTAATTCGAAGTTGTACTAAAATCCACATATTTTTTATTAGTGGGCAAAAAAAAAAAAGCATTAGGAAGTGATCTCTCAGGTAAAGATATTCTTCTTGGATTTGATGCCTTTCATCATACCAAGAATCTTATGATGCTCCATAATGGCATTAAGTTATTATTTTTTTTAAAATATCGATATAGTTGGGAAATCCATATCCAATAATAAAAAAATTTACAGTTCAATCAAGCAGCCTGATCTGTATTAATTAATTCTATTTTCTGGGCGGTGTGAATATTTTTGTTGCCGACGCTTTTGGAAGGGCATTAAGTATTTATGACAAGAAAAGACAGCCAACCCAACGCTGAAGTGGACAGCCACTAACGTTTTTATTTTTCACACAAAACAATGCATATATAGATAATATACATATATTCTTTGGTCGTATTCATAAGTTAGAGATCAAAGTTCATTTTAATATTTATAAGTTATAGCACCAATGTTTTTTACATAAATATATAATTTTAACTTTCATTTGTTACTGTCCTTATGTTGTAATGTATATTAAATAGGGATGAAGTTAAAAAATTATTAAATTTTAAGATAAGGTTAATGAGATTTGTCAATAGTCTAATAGTGTAGTGGCATATAAGCCTCATATAAGTGAGAGGTCGCGAGTTTGATCTCACCCATAATTTCAAACTATTAGTGTCTACTCCTTTAATTTTTTTTTAAAAAAAAAGATTATGAGATTTAAAATTTTCTTTGATTATAATGTTGGAAGTAACTTATTGATATGAATAGAGGTGTTAGGGGAAAAGGAAAAAACAAGGATAGGATTAGAGGTGTCAATAATGGATATGATGCGGACTTGCTCCACCATGGTCCCTAGGTCTGTAGTCTCCCGATTTTTAATATAAGATATATTTAAAAAGTTAATTTTATTATTAAATATAAGACATAATTTTTTATATTTATCAATATATCTAGGGTATTTTAGAAAATATGTGACATATAAACAAACTCAATCAACTTTTTCTTGTAATCCAATTAAATTAAATAAATATGTCTTATATTTAGAACTGAAGAAGTATTTTTTTTAGCATTATATTGACTCCTCCAGTCCTTAGCATAGAAACTATGAGTGCTTAATTATTTTGAATAAAGCAATGAAACGAGATAAATTAGTTAGTTATAACAAATTTGACATTATCTTTCTAAAAATACTCTATGTATAGTAAAACTGAATTATATATTAGTTTATAGAGTACCTAAATTAGTTTAGAAAAAAAATAATAAATAGTACAATAGATGTGATAAAATTGAATAATATCTTATATTTAATATGAAGAACACTCACAGAAGAGAGAACTATATACTTTTGGTGCCCCTAAAATTTATGCAAGCCTTGAGATACGTGCCTAGACTGAGTATAACCATGTTTTCCTTAGGCAAAAATAAACAATGTTATTCATTATTTATAAATAATTTAGATGATTATAGAACCTAAATCTAATTATATAGGTTAGTTTTAAAATGTTTTTTTGGATATATTAAATATCACAATATTGAGGAGTTATATTTATGTTGACTATCAGAGTCAAGTTGGATAGCATAAATAATGTGATGGATAAAATCTTTATCAATAGAACCCGGGAAAATTCTCCCTTTTTTTTCTTCTCTATAAACCCAAATATTAGGTTTGTGTCATTTTCTCCGATCCAAAACCTCTATAGTGACATCAATGGCTTCCAACTCATCCCCACAGATATATCTCTTCTCTAACTCATGAAGCTACGAACATGGAAATCAAACTAACAAAAGAAGATATATATATAAAAGTGAATATGTGAAGAAAGTATGAAGGAAGCTAGAGAAGATGAGCATGAGAATGAAAGAAGAAGAAAGTAGAAAGCTTACCCCATAGGAGGCGTACGGCCAAGTCCATTATCAAGCAAGAATCTTCTGTACTGATCTGAAGAATTAGCAGATGAAGCTGCACTCACTATTACTGCACTTAGCAGCAGAATCAGCCACAACAAGCCTCCACTTAAACCTAATTCATCTTTTCCCATATACCCCATTATTTTCTTTATAACTAAAACTCTCAATCTTGAAACTTTCCTACTTTATGCTTTCGTCTGTATAAACTATATATAGTAGGAGGCTGGGTGATACTTTGCGGTTGTTGATTCGCGTTTTCAAAAGTTCAAACACTATCAGATTATTTAGTTTATCGTCTTGTAATAAAATATTGGTTACTGATAGTTTTTTAATTCAATACGCTACATCTTTTTGTACTTTTCTTCGTCTACATCATTTTGTCAATTATCGTCCTCACTTTTTTCTTCTCCACAACTATACGCGCTTCTATAGATGACTACTTCATTCAACATTATCATCAATTCAGTAACACTTAAAATTATAAACTAACTTGTTGTGCATCTAGCATTTTAAAATATTTTTTCAACAGCTTCCAGTATTCAAAAATATTTTTTAGGGGTGCAATTTTTCTCTTATTTTTTTTTTGATGTGTGGCTACAAGCACCCTAAACTTAGGGAACTAAGTGCGTGCCAAAAAAAATTGTTTTAGGACACTCAATGCATAAAATTACTTTTAGGATACTAAGTGTTACTCCCTCTCGTCCTAATTATAAAACCTAGTTAACTTTTTTAGAAAGATTAAGGAAGCTAATTAAATTAGCTTAGAGTATTTTTATTTTTATTTTTTTCTTCAAACTAAATAGTTTAACTAATAAACTAATACTACTCCTGGTCCTATTTATAAATTTCTTTTCGACCAAAAAATTTGGTTCTATTTATAAGTTTTTTTGATCAAATAAATGAGATTGTGACAATTTTCTTTATATTAATTGTCTTGATGAAAATAGAGAGGAGAAAAAGAGTTAAAAGATCACCAATCATAAAGGGTGAAGGGTCAATTTTACACACGACCTTTTTGCCCCCGGATCACCCAAAGACCATGACGACTTTTTTAGGGATCAAAATACACACGACGTTACGTTTTGGGTGCAAAAAAAATATCACGGCGTTAGTTGGCCGTTAACGATGACGTGGACGCTGATGTGGCAATGATTGGATGAAACGCTGACGTGGAATAAAAAAAATAAAAATAAAATCAAAAAATTAGGGAAAATTTCAAATAATTAGGAAAAAATTCAAATAATTAGAAAAAAAATCAAAAAATTAGAAAAAAGTTCAAATAATTATAAAATATATATTAAAAAAATAGAAAAAAGTTCAAAAAATTAGGAAAAAAAATCAAATAATTAGGGAAAAATTAAAATAATTAGAAAAAAATTAAAAAAAAAATAGAAAAAATTTCAAAAAATTAGGAAAAAAAATCAAATAATTTAGGAAAAATTAAAATAATTAGAAAAAAAAAATAAAAAAATTAGAAAAAAAGTTCAAAAAATTAGAAAAAAATTCAAATAATTAAGAAAAAATTAAAATAATTAGAAAAAAAATTTAAATACCTCCGCTAGTGGGCCCCACCACCGAAAACCGTCGGCCATGCCTTTATTTTAATTAATTAATTAATATTTTTTTTCATGAACAACTTACCCTAAATAAGATCTTCAACAAATTACCCTAGTATTTTTGGTTATTCGGTCGCCGTCATGGTGGTGGGGCCCACTGGTAGAGGTATTTTAATTTTTTTCTAATTATTTTAATTTTTCCCTAATTATTTGAATTTTTTCCTAATTATTTGAATTTTTTTCTAATTATTTGATTTTTTTCTAATTATTTGATTTTTTCCTAATTATTTGAATTTTTCCCTAATTTTTTTATAATTATTTCAATTTTTCCCTATTTTTTGAATTTTTTTCTAATTATTTTAAAAAAAAATCGAATTTTTTATTTTTTTAAAAAAATTTCAATTTTTTCTATGTATTTTTTTTTTAAAATTTTTATTCCACGTCAGCGTTTCAAATCCAATCATCGCCACGCGTCACGCATCGCTAAACGGTCAACTAACAGTAGTGGTATTTTTGTACCCAAAACGTAACGTCGTGTGTATTTTTATCCCCTAAAAAGGTCGTCTTGCTGAGCGATCCCTTTTAAAAGGTTATGTGTATTTTTGAACCTTCACCCAATCATAAATGAGGGTAAAGTTAAAAATTCACCTCATAATCATTGAGCTAACTATCTCTCATTGGTATGTGTGATTTGGTTAAAAGTGACTTATAAATAGGATCAGAGTGGTATATAATCTAAGAAAACACAACATATGAAATGATTAAGTAACTTATTTAGTTTCCTTATTCTCTCCAAAAAAAAGTCAACTATGTAGGTCTTATAATTAGGACCGGAGGTAATATTAAAAATATAATTTAGAAAATCAGATGTACCAAAAATTAGTTTAGAATACAAGGCCTCAAGATGCAGCTACCTCAATGATTTTTCAATACTTTACAGGTTTTCACAGACGTGGGAAATTCAAATTATGGTTGGTAAGTGTTGGTGTTTGGGGGTGGTTGGTATTATTGAATTTGGATGAGGAAGAGGAAGACCAGAAATGCGGAAAAGACGGTTTTGTCCCCCAATTAAAAAACAAAATCTCCCATTATTTGGTCAAATCCGTCAACTGTAGGATGAAGGAACAGTGATATCGGATTTACAGTGGTGGACCCCAGGCCAAGTATGATTTTAGGACTCTGGTGCAATGTGCGTGATGAAGATGGATTTGTTGTATTCATGTAATTTCTTACAATTGGCATCATACGACAGATCAAACTCCATGGGACGACTGAGCTTTCAATGTTCTTTGTTACTTTTAATGGAAAACACAATTCATAACTACCGGCTTCTTCTTGTTCAACACTGTAATATTGAATTAGTCTTTACTTCATCCAATGATTTTGGAAGACAGCATCTGAAACAATGGTATACAGCCTAGCCAAATACCTCAAACACTAAAAACGTTAATAGAAAACAACTTAATCTTAAGCTGTTCTAATACATTATTCCTCTCAGAGGCTTAGACAATTTGATCATACAAGTCACTACAGATCAGATATATCTGTGATCTGATTAGGTGTAACAACCTCCCTATTTAACTTACAATTAACTATTCTAAAACAATTGATTAAATCATTAAGTACTATTGTATAGAAGAAGAAGAAAGAAGGAAACCAACAAAAGTCTACTATAGCAGAAAGGATTTGATTGAGACATTTAAAGAATAGCTATGGTAGAAAAGAGATCAATCTTACAATAGAAAACCTACCACAGTTATAAAAGATTCCACTATACATTTTAGAAAAGGAAACCACAGTAGAAAACGATAAATTAGTTTATTAATAAAGGTCTATCATGATTATTGGGAGTTAAGTATTTAACCACATGATTATCACAATAATGTTTCAGTATTTAAAATTGGAATCTCAAAGTCGTAGTTATTATATTCTCAAATCTCAAATGGGCTAGGGCATTTGAAGCCCTTAATAGAAAAATGGACACAACAACCCATCATAACAACAACATAACTAAATCTGAATATCTCAATTCATTTCACTCACCAAAACATTGGGGCTCAACCCATAACAAAACAACCACCAAATGAATGGCTCTCTGCCCACAGCATAAGACCTAGTATGCAAATATTCAAAATATAGTAAAAGGCCATAAAGTCTAGCAATATACAACAATTAGAACATGTAAGTAAATGGAGGCCTTCTCAAAAAAAAAAAAAAAAAAAAAAAAAGTAAATGGAGGCAATACAGAGAAGAAATGAAGATTCAAGTCTCGAACGACTTCCCCTTGATTCGTAAATCATTTCCTGAAAAATAATAATAAACCACAGGGTGAGTACATGGACCAATAACCACTAATCCAATTTAACAAGTATGCAGAGAATGATTACACAAGATAGTTAAGCAAGAAAAATATACATTATATAATATAAAGTATAAACAATTTTCCAAAAACAATATTAGTTTAAGAAATAATTCAACATGCATAGAACTTCGTCAACCATCCTTATAACCTCCTTATTAACTGCTAACAAAACCCATAGGCTGCAACACATACATAGTAAGATTTGTCTCTATGACAAAATTACACCAAGTTCTCCAATAATAAAGTGTAACCTGGCGAAAGGCTACTAGACTTATATCGGACCATGGGTTTTGTTTCCTTTGAATACATAAAGGTGTCACATCCCTTGAGCTGACCCTTAACCCGGCCAAAGGAAGGGTGATACCAATTAGGGCCCTGAGAATGTTAAAGTCATCTATTGTGCGCACAATGACGGCTATACCACATGTTATAAAAGAATAATCAAACATCCCACAATAACATCTTACCACAATCCCGTATACTTCAATACCTAATTCAACATCTCAATATCACAAACTTTAACATCAATAATTTATTCTCATATATTCAACATTCAATGCTATGCATCATCAACATTAGAATCACAAGATAAAAATTTAAACCCGCTTAATAAAAAGTTTACTCACAAACTTACATCTCATATATATTCATTTTTCATATGTAAAATACTATAATATATACTTATATCCTTTGAAAATACCAACATACACTTATAATCATCTCAACAAGCATACACGATAAATGGGAAAGTGATTACCTCAAGTTTTTGACATAAAAAACTAAACTTTGAGAGAATTCAAGCCCAACAAGCCAAATTCAAATTCACTCTACAATAAATATATAATTATATGTCAATAAAAATTAATAAGAATGTTAACTAATACAATAGTAGATAACAAGTAATTAAACCCCCATGATTGACTCACTCTAATTTCCTTAAAAAAATAACAACAATTTATTTATTTCTCAAATCATCCTTTCAAATCACAAATCCTAACATTTATTAACTCTATTTCACTCAATAAAATCTTTAACAACAATAATTTCCTCAAATCACCTTAAAATCCTCAAAATTGCTCACTTTAATCCTTAGTGAAAATCCTCATAAATCAACTCTTCCTCAAATCATCATCACAAATCACAATTTTTTCTTTCATAAATTATTCCTCACTTATCAGGATCACCGAAACACAACTATCTCCTCAAACACACAATTTCCTAAAATTAATGTTTCACCCAAAATTCTAAATATTCATCTTTCCTTATAGACCTCAAATAAAAATCCATTTAATCCTCAATAAAACCTCCAATATAATAACTAGGATAGATTATAGAAATTCGGATATAAAAGAGTCATTGTCACACAATCTTAAATTTTGAACTAAACCCTAACTTTAACTTCCTCAAAGCAATCATTTAGATAAAACTAAACCATAATCATTCTTATTCTAATACCATTAGAGCAACTAAAAGCTAAATAGTAAGTTGGAACACCAAAAGATTGAAAAATCTTACAGACCCTAGATTGTTTTTTGAAAAGATCCTTTCCACAAACAACAATTTAACCATGATCGCTTTATAAAATCTTATTAACAAGTGATACTGGAGAAACCCTTTTCTTTTGAGAACACACACATCGGGGTCTAGAGCACAACTTCCGCTCACAAACCCATTATAGAAAATCCATAACTTTGGGTACAATTAACGAACAGAAGAATACATAGTCCACAAGTCTTATAACAATAAACTCTACAAACAAAGGGTCTACACAAAACAATTCTCACATAAAATAAGATTGAGGATCCACCAAAATTATTAGAGTGTATAAAATAAGGCCTCCATCCTAACAATAGTTAAACCGTCACTCTGAAACAGTTATCAAAACATTAGATACGGTATTTCAAAAACATGAAGGCCCTAGATTAACAATATAATAACTAAAACAACACCAATACCAAAATAAGCCTACAAAGCTTACAACTCATATGCCTCTAGCTGCTTCCCTTGGCCTTTAGTAAAATTAGAGGTCTCGCCTGAAAAATATTAATAATGAGGGGTGAGACGTAAAATCTCGGTAACCAAAATTAATTTATCAAATATGCAGGAAAGGATTGCAAGTCAGAGAAGCAGGTTTACTATCATAATAATAATATTCTCAATAATTGAATAATACATAATAATAAACAACAATTAGAACTTATAATACATAATAATCACAACTATTAGAAACCATCCCCACTTATCCATCCTGATCCTCCTTATATCTTCTGGATGTGGTACAACCTTTTAATGCTAGTATACTGCGCCAAGGTTAGCTAGTCACTTTAAGAATATTGTCTCTTCCATGCCACCACCGATATACCG
This sequence comes from Acacia melanoxylon, assembly GCA_019022615.1. Lineage (NCBI taxonomy): Eukaryota > Viridiplantae > Streptophyta > Magnoliopsida > Fabales > Fabaceae > Acacia > Acacia melanoxylon. The sequence goes on along the minus strand of JAFJYJ010000004.1, from coordinate 9,716,769 downwards.
TAACAGGGAAGTGTCCGCCCAAAACACTCAACTCAAATTCCGGGCCACGAATGAGAGAGCCGATGGGCACAATTTCACCCTCAATCTCTTCCACACAACCCAACATAAACCCACAACAGAAAACTAATATCATTATAGTTTTCAAACATATCATACAAATTTTTTATTCCATATACAACATCCCATAACAAACATTATAACTATCACAAAAAAAAAAACAATCTCAATAATAACATTCACTCATATATACAGGTTGGAAAAATACATTGCTTCATTGAAATAATTTCATATACACATAATGTAACATCCCGACTTTTAAAAGCAGTATAATTTTTTTTTCATTTAAAATCAGAGTAGAGCATTTGAGCGGAAGAGTAACTGATATATAGATTCAAAAAGCCGTAAGTCTCATTGTTTACAACATCGACAAGAACGATGAGTGTTTCAAAAGTACAAAACATCGAAAGAAAGACTTTCGCCGGAACATCAAAAGTAAAGGACAACATCGGAAAGTCTTCATCCGGGTCCTTGAACCCGCTTTCTTTCCTCTCTCCTCGGTCCTCGGTCCTTCCGAACTTGATGCTAAGTTAAGAGCCGAGATCCAATTTACCACATTGGATCTCGGTAACGATTAACCTCATGTTTATGTATACACATACGGACAAATGACATCCATAATATCAACAAGACAACAATCACTCTACCACAACCCATGCATATGTATTGCCCCCAAAGATGCGGACACATTGCACCCAAAGATACGACCTATTGCACCCAAAGATACGTACATATTGCACCCAAAGACCGACATATTGCACCCAAAGACGACATATCCTCTAACCGCTATATGCACTCGCACGTATAACATCTCTACAACACACATACCACATATATGTAAACCATAAACATCGAGATAAGGTTACCGAAGACGCGAACGTACCTTTTTGGCGGTACAACGTAACTTTTACGGAAAAACGTGAAATTCGACAGCGGGAAAAACAGGGGTATGACGGCGGCACAACAACGGCTCGATTAGCTCATATATCCTATAAGGACAACGTTTATCAATATTTGGCATCATAACAGGCCATTTGGGCGAAAATTACTATTTTGCCCCTAGTACCCCTATTTGGCGGAATTTCGCCGAGCTTATTTTTTCGCTCTATCTCTCCGGAATTTTGACAGATCTTTTCCTTATCATATTTTCGAAATATATATCATATTTACCCCTAAATATGATATCTAGACTATCTTGAAAAATTAAAGATAAATCTAGCATTCCTACTATATCTACCGAAAGATCTACCGAAACTAAAGACCAGGGGCCAGAAGAACTTACCCGGACTTTGCTCGGACTTTCTCCGCAGCTTCTCTCTCTAACTTCTCTCTAAGGGGCAGATTTTTGGTGTGAAAAATGATGAAGGTGCTCATGCCTTTATATAGGCAAAAATTGTGCCACTTTGGTAATTTCCATATTCCAAATCTTGTAATTTTCTCTTACCTTATAACCAAGTAAAATAAAGGATAATGGTGTTTAATTCTTGACCATGGGCAGCCCTTAGTCGACATTGGGGAGTGATGTGGCAGCAAGCCATTGGTCCAAAAATGGTGAGTCAACTTGCTTTATGGCCGGTTCGAAATGATTTTCCCCGTTTCGGTCTCCGTTTCGCGTAGTCTCGGAAAATCTCAAAATTCGGATTCATAACTTTGAAGATCTTCTCTTCCTCATCAAGAATATATAATTTAACTTAGATTTCGGTCCCTTACGGGTTCCAACAATCCAGTTGAAGTTTTCTCGAAAACGTGTCCGAACACGTCCGGTGTCGAAATCGCTTTCGGAATCATCAATCTCTGGATAATAATTCAATGATTCCAAATATGTCCAGATAATTATAAACTCATCTCTAGATGTTGAGTTATAATTATTTTCTTCAAATCCAAAATGTGAATATCTCGTTTTTTCCCTATTTCGTCTTATTAGGCAAATGCGCTACCGACCTCGGAATTAACTTCCTAAGAGGTCACTTGAAGGTAAAAACTCACTGATCAATATTTTACCTTGACTTTGGAATTCCTATTCCTGGTTCTCTAGATAGGATCCGTTTCCTATTTATTCCATTACTATTCACTATATTATATAATAATACAATTTTACAAAAATATCATGATATTTATTTTTTTCTTTTATTTTTTATTTATTTTTCTAAGCATAAAATATTTTATTTTTTATTTTTATTTTTTATTTATTTAATAATTTCGAATTTCTCCAATTAAAAATAATTATTTAAATTATTTTTAATTCATTTACTTTATACCTTAATTATCCCATTAATTACCAGATTAGCCACTTACTAATTTTTGATAATTTTCTTAATTAGGATAAATCATTATCTCACAACTATTTTACTTACATTGGTATTTTATATCCCATGTAAAATATTAAAAATCATGGGGTCAATTATGATCCCCAAAATAATATTAAATCTTGCCTCAATATTTTCCAAGGAAATTAATCCCAAAAATTACCTAAATTAGAGACAACATATTCTCCAATTTTTAATAAATATTTCATTGCCTCTTAGGATTTATCATAATATTTTCAGGGGTATTTTATGGCCCACAATTGCATTTAGGGATTTTTAGCTCTTTATTCACCCTAATTTCAATAGAAATTACCTTAGGAAATAAGATAATTATTACTTATTATTTGAAACCACATATTCACATATTTTCAATAGGTATTATTTATCGAAATATAATATTCCGTATAAATAATTACCCTAGATATTACACATAATTTTTCAAAAGACATACAAGTAGTACATACGAAAGTAATGTTTAGAAAACATATTATAGCCCAAAACAAGCATATAGAATTAATTAACCCCAGTTACCTCAATTCCAAGTTTAACCTTAGCTTGAGAAGGAAAACACGAACAATCACATATCACAAGAAAGCTCTACATCATTACAATGATATATAACTTATAATTTCATATAACTCAAAATACACAAATTCTAATAATTCTAATTCTAACAATAATAATAATTATTATTATTCTTATTATTATAAAAACCAAAAATGATATTTTAAGATTTAAATTTTAGAAATGACCATTTAGTCCTTCAAATTTCATGAATAACAGTTTAGTCCTTCCAATTTCAGAAATGACAGTTTAGACCTACTAATTTCAGCAATGACAGTTTAGACAAACTAATTTTAGAAATAACAGTTTAGACATACTAATTTTAAAAATGACTGTTTAGACCTATAGATTTCAAAAATGACTTTTTAGACTTACTGATTTCAAAAATGACAGTTTAAACCTAAATATTTCAAAAATGACAATTTAGACCGATTTCAAAAATGCAGTTCAGTCTTTAAATTTTCAAGACTAAACCGATTAAAATTTCAATAATATCTCCATTAACCCAAATAAATTATTTAAACAACATTTAATCGATAAAAACATCCTATAAAACATAAATCCTAAACTTTTCAAATAGAAAATTAATTTTGAAATTCCTACAACAAATCTCAACCAGTTAAAATTAATTATTAATTATCATCTACATATAGAACATAAATCCTAAACTTTTTAAATATAAAATTAATTTTGAAATTCCTACAATAAATCTAAATGCGTTAAAATTAATTATTAATTATCATATATATATATAATCATCTATTGTAAAAACTCAAAACTCTCCTAAAATCATAATCCCAAAATTTTCACTAACCAACTCAATATTACCCTCATTATGAAGAAAAAATTATATAGAATAACTTTTATGAAGAAAGTTTGTTAAAAATAAGTTAGTTTAGTTACTTAAATGATCTTATAAGATAAATAATTTACCTTAGAAAATCCAAATAACCTCCAACTCTTCTTCTTTTCCTCTCCTTCTTTCCTCGCTCCCCCCAGGTGTCAATATATAGAGAGGAGGGGCCACAAAGTCAGTGAACCTGCCCCCACCTAGAGCTGCAGCAACCATTCCCTTTTCTTGTTTCTTGTTTTATTTATTTTTTTTCGTTTTTTCTTTTAGATTTCTCTTTTTTTCAACAATTACATAATAAATACATTCATCATATATAATTATTTCCTAATTATAATTAAATCCTAAAAGCAAAAATTACGATGTTACATTTTTCCATGGTTATTAGACCCAGACCGGACCGGCCGGTTCAAACCAGAAACCGGCGAACCAGCCGTGAATCCGGTTTGGAAAATGAAAGAAACCGGGGTCATAAGCCAATATGTTTTTTTTAAAAAAAATTAACCGTGGAAGGGGGGGTCCGAGAACAGAGGAGAAAAGAGAAACACAACGGCGGACAGCGACCTCCACACCTTCGACTCACCACTGCACCTTTGTCGTCTTCTTCCTTCCTCGCCGTCGACCTTTGCTTCGCCGCCTTTTTCCTTCCTCGATCATCAGAGGTAGAAGTCATTTCGGTGAAGGATTCAGGCTCTGATCTAATGACGTGGGTGTAAGGTGGTGGAGAAGCCATGGCCAAACGGCTCAATGCGAGAGAAAGACACAGAGAAAACTGAGAGAGATAGAGAGGAAAGAGAGAAGTATAGGGAAATAGAAAGAGGGAAGGAGGGTACTGAAGTTTAATTCCCCAATGAGTATTCACTTTTTTCAATGGAAATTATTCAATGGACATGACTGCAACAGTGAGCACTTCATTTTTTTCAATGGAAAATTATTTAATGGACATGACTGCAATTTGTATAATGACGTGACTATAGAAGAAGTGAAAACACACTTCACTGAGCACTTTGTTTTATCTTATGGACATATAGAATAGTCAAACATCTCTTTAACCACAGGGTAATAGCCATTAAAGGAAATTATTTGTTTTATAATTTCATATTAACAAGCTGAAATATTCATTTTCTTACTGGTTTGACCCCAATTTAGCTCCAATTTGACTCCGATCTGACCCACTGACCTTTAACCTAGTACCCCAACTGGTTCAGTGACCAGTCCGATTTTAATAACCTTGCATTTTTCACGATCAATAACCCATGAAACTAAAAGAAAAAGATGAGATGAAGAAGCTAAACTACTTACCTTTAAAAACCCAATAAATCTCCACCTCCCTCTCTCTCCTTCCCCCTCCCACTCTCTCTCTTACACAACCGAAGGACTCGAGGAGCGTTCTGTGCTTCTTTTAATGGGAAAAAGATCTTATTTGCCATGGAAGTTTTCGCTCAGGAGCATTGGGTGGACGAAAGTTTTTTTTGGACCAAAAATGTTATGGAAGTTCACAAAATGTAGCAATTTTGCCCCTCCGTTAATTTTGATCGTTAAGTTTAACTGAGTGCACACGTGGCATGCCACCTCATCAATCAAATAAGAGTTAAGTATCATTTTTACCCTGGAAGTTTTCACTGAGTAGAAATTTTGCCTTGGAAGTTCTCATTGAGGAGCAATTTTACCCTGGAAGTTTACAAAACGAAGCAATTTTTTCCTTCTGTCCCCCAATATTAAATTTGACTATTAAATCAGTCAAAGACCACACATGTCATGCCTTGAAAATGTTGAACTTGGAGTCAGAAAAGGAGATCCTTAACATGTTGAGCTCAAAGTGGCCAGAATTTGTGAAGTCGAACTGGTCAAAGGGATTGAAAGGTCTGTCACAAAACATAAAGGAAACATCACTTATGATAAGCAAATGAAACACAAAACGAGAAATGAAGTAAGACAATTCAATAGTGATAGTATTTACCTTTGTATTGATTGATCTAGGCCACCCACCCTGTCCCACAAGATAAATCTCCAGCAATTTTAAGTGATGCTTACTGAACCAATTTTTGGGACAATTCATTATTGATTTGTCTAGATCAAACCAATTTTTGGGACAAATCAATAATGAATTGTCCCAAAAATCGGTTCAATATGCATCACTTAAAATCGTTGGAATTTTTGGGAGCATTATAGATTTACCTTGTGGGACAAGGTGTGTGGCCTAGATTAATCTATATAAAATTAAATACTATCACTATTGATTTTCCTTACTGAACCAATTTTTGGGACAATTCATTTCTTGTTTTGCGTTTCATTTGCTTAGATCATAAGTGATTTTTCCTCCGGGTTTTGTGACAGACCTTTCAATCCCTTTGACTAGTTCAACTTCACAAATTTTGGCCGCTTGAGCTCAACATCTCAAGGATCTCCTTCTTTGACTTCAAGTTCAACCTTTCAAGCGCATTTACGATGTGGTCTTTGATCGATTTAATAGTCAAATTTAATATTGGGGGATAGAAGGGCAAAATTGCTACATTTTGTAAATTTCGGGGCAAAATTGCTTCTCGCCGATTGAGAACTTCCGGGCAAAATTGCTCCTCAAATGAAAACTTCCGGGTAAAAATGATACTTAACTCTTATTTGATTGATGAGGTGGCATGCCACGTGTGCACTCAGTTAAACTTAACGGTCAAAATTAACAGAAGGGCAAAATTGCTACGTTTTGTGAACTTCCATGGCATTTTTGGTCCAAAAAAAACTTTCGTCCACCCAATGCTCCTGAGTGAAAACTTTCATGACAAATAAGACCCTTATCCCTTCTTTTAATTTGGCGAGGAGGGAATTGGTTCAGGTATTATCACAATTTATAACAAGCATTGACTCCCACACGCGATGCGCGAGATGGATATAATCAATGTATAAATTAGTACACTAACTACCAATAGGTTGGTTTGTAAACTATCACTCTGAAAATAATAAAATCCTCTCTAGTTTCCAACACATCTTTATACACAAGATTTCGGTGGTATATTCTCCAAAAGCAATCACTCGGTATTATACTAATGGATGCTGGGGAAGAATTCACTTCGATGGAATCAATAGCCCTAATTCATTTTAATTTTCCAACACCTTGAAACATCAACACTATCATTATTACATGCTACACCCAAAGAATGATGCATACCATTTATAATGAATCCTCAGGGATATGATATTCCTCACATTATGCATTGTATATGACAATTTTATTTAAATGGTTAGTTTACAATTCACATAGCCTTTACTCCTTTGTGTTATGTGAAATAAATATAATTCAATGATCATAAAAATCTTAGGGAGAGAGAAAGAATTTGATAGAGCGAAACGTTTTGCCTTGCCTTCACTCCAAGTATTTCTTTTTCTTTTCATGATTATGCCTTGCATAAGTGTTTTTTTAAAAAAAAAAAAAAAAAAAAAAAAAATCTCACCATTGAACCCAAAGTAGATATGTAATGAGTGAGATTGGCAAAAATGGAGATCACACAAGCAACAGTCATGGAGATGAAGAGAAACAAAGAAGCAACATGATGGCTCTGGAAAGAGAAAAGAAGGGTAGACAAGAAATGAAATAAATAGAAGGGATGATGAAAGGAGGGAATTTCCAAATTTAAAATTTGAATCAAAACAAAACTGACAAATTAAAGCCATGTTAGCAAATTAAATTACACACAAAAGAGCATGGAGTCCCACAAAAGCTAAGCCTTGAAGTTGTTACTGTTCAAATGAACAGTAACCCTTGATTTAGATTTATTATTGTATATTGATACCCCTCCACCCTAATATATTCTAAGGAAAATCATTTTCAGGGGCCTTTTTGAAGGAAAAAACCCCCCAAAAAAGGCCCTCAGAATCTGACAATCGCCTTTTTTGAGATTTTTAAAATCTTGCGTGAGTTATTAACGGGGTTATTAATGGGTAGGTCATTAACAACTAAATCAGTCCCATTAACAATTATATCAGCCCTGTTAACAACTCACGCAAGATTAAAATCCTAAAAATACCCCGCCTTTTCTCGATTGTCGATTCGGCGCTTTTTTTGAGTTTTTTCTTCAAAAAGGGCCCTGAAAGTGATTTTCCCTATATTCTAACAGTAGGGGCAGCCACATGCTCGCCCACCATTAAATATTTTTTATTTTATTTTTCATGCCTTTTTTTTTTTGTTTTTTTTTGTTTTTTCGATTATTATATATTATTATTTTTTAAAGAATATTTAATTACCATAAATTAATCTAATACAAATATTACTCAGATCTTAGAATTAAAAATTGGGATGCTACATTGAGCTCAACTAATTATAATTTCATATGGCCCATTTTTCCTTAATTAATTTGGCACTCATTAGTATTGTCACCTCGAAATCTAGATTACAAAAGAAGAATCTGTATTCTGACTTCCCCTAACCTGGCCTCTCTCAGTTTTACTGATTCCTTGTTCCTTTCATAATGTTTGCCAAGTATCTCTTTGATTCACCAATCAATTTGTGCTTGGCCTATATCATTTCAATATATTAATTCTTGTTTGGATTAGTTTATTTTAAGTGATTTTGTGCGATGCAAGGTAACTTAGTTGTGCAAGTATGATCTGCATGTTAATGCTTGTAAGCAAATGGATTACATCAAATTTGATAAATACAGCATATTGGATCATTTAAGCAAATTGGGAGTGTAACTTATACTTTTAGTTGTACATTCCCTTTTGAAATAAATTCATGTTTCTTTCTTTCTCTATTGCTTCTCGGAACATTGAATAGTAGCAGCAACTAGCATCCTGTTTAGGAGTGTGGAGTCAAAACATACATCTTGCAAGCATGTGATTCCAATTCAGCAGATATTTCCCCAGACACTGATGATATAGTTGAGTGCTGCACAATTCATCACATGTTAATCAAAAGGGCAAAGGTACAATTCTACCCATAAACATTTTCTAAAAAGTACTACCTGTGCAACAAACATTTTTTAGGTACAAAAATATCCATGAACATTAAAAAGTAGACCAATAATATGTCAATTCCATTAACTTCATTTGACAGTGTTACTTTTTGGTTTATATGGGCCCCACCTATTGTCTTAAAATGATTTTTTTAAAAAAAAAATAAACAAAAAAATAAACATTTTAAAACAATAGGTGAGACCCACAAAAACCAAAAAGTAACATCATCAAATGAAGTTAAACGAATTGACAGTCTACTTTTTAATGTTCATGGTACTTTTGAACCCAAAATTGACATTATCAGTTTACTTTTTAATGCTCATGGGTACTTTTAAACCCAAAAAATGTTTACTTTGCAATGATAGCTCTTTCAAAAAATGTTTATGGGTAGAATTACACATCCCCAATCAATGAATTGTAAATAAGAGTATAAGTTTTTTTTAGTATGTGACTCACAGTCCATAAGTCTCTTGCGTTAACTACAGTGTCAACTTTTAGGCCTATGTCAGACCAAGATGCAGTGACTGTTGCTTTTGATGAACTTCTATTCCATAAGATCACTGCCACCTTGTGACCACTCAAGGGACCAGCCCAAACCTGTCACGTTCACTTTCTTCTAAGAAGTTTGCACTTGGGAAAATCAAGACATATAATCACAAAACATGAACTATTTCAATTCAAAGCTTGATTATAACCCTAATCAATTGGCATGAAAAAATCAAGAAGCAGTTTGATGGCTTTGCAGTGAAATTTGTAAAGCATACAAGACATAAGTGATGATGATGTTGAGAATCTTATTCCCATGGAAAAGAAAGACATTACCTCCAAATCGTTCTTACTTCTCACCTTCTTCCCCTGAACTCCTAGTTTATCTGCATTAACCAAAAGATTACAAGTATGAAAGATTTTGTTTTTCAATGAAAGAGATAGGCAATGCTTCTATCTGCTTATAAAGCCAGCTAACAGTGTTTTTGTTCTGTACATGCCTTGGTTTACAGAAATAACTTCCTTGTTGCTGAGAATTCCATGAGTTGCACTATCCATGGTTCGGATATCACATCCAATCAACAAAGGAGCCTTGTAACATATACACAAGAAAATTACTTAAAATTTAGAAATTCACTTCCTAGAAATATTTTCTAACTGTGATAAATGACAATGTTAATATTATGCTTCCTTGTACCTTAACTAATGCCCATATGCTAAAATGAGCTTTGTATTCCTCTGTTGTCATGCCTCCATTTCCCACTTCAAGCATGTCAGGATCTGATTCCAAACATGTGTGTTGAGAATGTAGAGTCTATTTTCCTCAATGACATAATAAATAGAAGCAAAAAGTAATCTGACAGAGTCACAAATGTTTATTTGCTAAGATTTTATTCTCATAGTTTTTCAGAACAGAATCCAACAAGTTGAGAGGAATATATTACATCCCTTGTTACCAATTAATTAAATAACTGCTTATTGTTCAGTTCCTTGAATAAGGTTTAGGTGAGAGTTGATGTTATGATCATTAACATAATAACTTTATTGTTTACAGTTAATCTTGTGAAGTTCAATGGCATGCAAATTGAGTGAATTCATTTACCATTCCATCCTCCAGGTCCAGCATAAGATGCCCATTTGTCATTTTCATCCGCACGAGATGTCATGCTAAAGAACAAGGAGACATTATTAGTACAGAACACGTAATATAAAGCACAACATTCACAATAAAATACGCACAGATATATATATGGGATAAATCCGTTTCAGGTCTTTATACTTTTTAACAAGTTTTGGTTTTGGTCATTATACTTTTAATAAGTTTTGATTTTGGTTCCTACACATAAGCCACATCAATTGTGGTCAACGGTCCTTGACAACCTACACATAAAGCTACATCAGCAAAGCTAGCAACTTTAAGCTTAGACTCAAATCCTTATGAAATTATAAGGACCAACGTTATGGACAACATAAAATATAGGAACGATAGGAACCAAAACCAAAACTCAAAAAGTATAAGGACGTGAAGCGGGATTAACTCTATATACATATTCTTGGTCACCTGTTCCAGTTATCTGAAATATCTCCTGTTGTTCTCCAGCTATTTCCCACAGTTGAGGCCCAAGTTGCAGGGTTTTCTACTCCCCTGAGTTGAGAAACAAATACATACTGTGAAATTTGCAGCATATGAAACCTTATGTGAAAGAGTATGTGAAATAATACTGACCATTCACAGAGAGAAAATAAGATGGGCCTTCCAGATTTTAACAAAGCTTCACTCATTATAGGGTACCTGTATTCAGAAAAATGTAATTATTAATAATTTCATCTTCCATAAACTGCTTCTTATATATATATGTTCACTTGAAAAGGCTTCAAGTTCTTACCTTTTCTTTGGACCAAGACCATGTGTATCCTCACAATTATCATACTTCAAGTAGTCAATTCCCTAAAGTAACATTTAAATCAGAATCTTCTGTAAGTATATATATATGATAAAGTTAATGAGAATGAAGATTAGATTACCCAGGAAGCAAATGTTTTTGCATCATGGTCTTCATGTCCAAGTGATCCGGGCTGTCTTTTACTGCAAGTTTGAGTTCTGCAGAGAAAATTAACGTTTGAATAAGCAGAAATATATATATTAGTGTTGATTAAATTAAGATTAAAGAGGGATATAATGGTGGAAGCGATCATACCCAGCATCAGAATAAATCCCTAGCTTTAAACCTTTTGAGTGAACATAATCAGCCAGAGACTTGATTCCTGAAGGAAATGTTGAAGCTTTTGCTACCAAATTTCCCTGCAACAGTCCATATCATATTTCTTTAAGGTTTGTGATCCTTAATATAAAAATTAAACAGGTGGTTTACTTTGATCCTAATAAATATAAGACAACAATCCACCTTGTCTTCTAAATTTATAATTTTTACCCAAAATATGATCCCTATTAATCGACCATACTAAGGGAAAATTCCATCAAGGGATGTTTCTAGTGTACATGATTAAATAGGTTATTTTAGTATGGATCAGCATGACTCAAAAAGTTTTTAGATTTAAATATGTTCACTCTTTGTCTTCTTTCAAAATAATTTTTTTTTGAAACAATAATAAGTCTTTTGATGATGAGATAATAATTGAAACTGATTTTGAATATTTATTACCTGAGAATCTCTAGTAAGTTCACCCCAACAGTCATCTACAAATCATAGAAAATCATTACTTTAAAAAAAAAAATTCTTGCAATTATTTGTTATTGTGCTAATGTAATATATGAGCTTACCAATATTGATATATTGGTACCCCAAAGAAGAAAGGCCCTTTGACACCATTGCATCAGCTGTGTGATAATCAAAAGGTATGGCACAATTGTAAAATAAATAAATAAATTTTGGAACATTAATTAGGTTTGTTCAGAGATTGATAATAAAGTCATTACCTGTTTGTTTAATCAAGCCTTCATTAATATTGCAGCCAAAGTGGTTCCAACTATTCCACCTAATTATCATTATTAATAATTTGGTCATCAAACTTCATCATTTAAAAGTAGAGTAACTCATTAAAATTCTGACAGAAAGAAAACAATTAATTAATGCAATATAAATAAATTAGAGAACTTTTATTGCACATTGGAAGATTAAAAAAAAAAAACATCAAATGTTAACTTCAAAGTTCAAACTCTCTAGAGTCCTAGTTACTATCTCTTACAAGTTCTCACTCAACTTCGAAAACTATTAATGTTGAACAGAAATTAAGTCATTGATATATCACAATTGTGTGTAAAAAGAAAACTTGTACAAGAGTCCTTTCATGTTGAAACCCTCTTAATACTCATAAAAAAATAGTCATTAAAACATCAAAAAGATAGATATTAAAAATATTATATTATGTTAAATATATAAAAATATTAAATTTTATTTTTGAAAGTATTCAAATATCTTTGTAAATGATGATTTTTTTTTTTTTGGAAAAACATATTGCTTAGTCTATAAAGTTTTGATCAACTAGGATTAAGGTCTATGTAGTTTGTTGGCAAAAAAAAAAAAGGTTCATGTAGTTTTATCAGGAAAAATTCAAATACTAAATATGGCCTAATTTAGTCAACAAAAAAATATTTACAATTATAAAAAATTATTGCGACATCAATTATTCATCATGTCCCTTCATTTTAATTTGATCAAAGTTGACTATAATTCTATTGAATATTCTAAAAAAATACAATAACCTTGACTGAAACTATGACAGCAAACTTTAGGGGATAAACCATATTCTTATGTTCCTAATCATGAATTTCTTTTTGAAAAATAAAAAAAATAAACTAATATATTTTTTGAAAGAAATAAATAAATGACAGATCGATAAACATTGAAGTACAATATAAAATTAAGTGATGGCATTTTATGAGATGTCAATGGACACACGAGGACAGAACTTTGTGGGAGTGGATGTGGAAACATGTGGACTTGTTGGGGAATTGATGTCTCCTACCTAATGTTTGTTGAATGAATCCTTTTTAATAAAACCCCATCTTGTCCTTTCCATTTCCTTGTTCCCTTTTTATAATTAGGATCACCCTAGTTGGGGTAAAAAAATAAAGGTCACATGCACTCTCTGAAAGACAAGTTAGGGAAAATCTCCAATAAAGAATCTCCCACTCCTCGGTTTGTAAAAAGCATTGGAGGCCAAGCTTTTCAATATATATTGTGTAAGTAAATATATATCCTTTAACTTTGATTTTAACTTATTCGTAAGTTTTATTAAAGAATTCACAACATTTTATTAGATTTTATCAATTTTTATTTACCCACAAAAAAAGTTTACACTATCAGCTCATTCATAAATTTTATTAAGGAATTCACGACATTTCATTACGTTTGAACAACTTCCATTCACCCAGTAAAAAATTCACACAATTAGGTCATTTACAAGTTTTGTTAAAGAATTCACCACTTCCATTAACAAAATGATTTTTTTTACTGGGTGAAGGGAAGTTGTTAAAACCTAATGAAATGTTGTGAATTCCTTAACAAAATTTGTAAATGAGATAATAGTATAAATTTTTTTTTACTGGGTGAACGCAAATTGGTAAAACCTAATGAAATATAGTGGATTTCTTAACAAATTTTGTGAATGGACTGATAGTTTAAATTTTTTTATTAGGTAAACGAAAAATGGTGAAATCTAATGAAATATTGTGAATTCTTTAATAAAAATTTGTGAATGAGTTAGAGTCAAAGTTAAAGGGTTATTAGTTTTATATATATATATATATATATATATTTATTTTTACAATATAATATATATTGTAGTTGCAAACCAAGTGATGGGTTTCAAATCCCACCCTTGGCACTTTGGAAATACTTATTTCCATCCATATGAGAATAAATTTTCATCGGAGCTCTATTGACCAGTGGTTGGCCAATGCCATTTATGGATCCTATTGCTACATATCAAAAAAACCGACTACTCCCAGAGCGACCTTTACTTCACCTTTAGAGTTGGGATTTAGTAATGTCTCACCATTCTGGTCTTATTTATAAGTTTACTTTCACATAGAGTGAAAATAGACTTATAAATAGGATCAAAGTGACACATCGTTAAACTAACTCTGTATTGATAGATTTATATATTTCGATAATAACATAATATATATTTTGTATAGATAAATTTATAATTTTTATTATCGAACACTATCCTATTGATTTTTTTTTAAAAAAAAAAACCTTGTACATATTAAATTTATTAAGAAATTTGATAATAATAAAATATTTTAAAAAACTATGAACTTTTCTCACCCCATCATTCAACTAAATTATATATAAAGTCAGGCAAAAGCCCACCAAAAAAAACAGAGATTCATCATGGTGGCTTAAATTATACGTCAATACTCAATAGCCATCATGCTTATCCCGATATTATTTTTTTTTCAGAAAATAATAATAATAATATCGTCCTACTCCTACTACATTTATTTTCGTACTTTTGTATGTAAAAAATATGGATACTTTTGTATATTTTAAATGAAATTGAGATTTATTAAAGATTCCCTGAGTATGAGTTGTCGGCGTGGCCCATTGAACCAACAGTTCAACCCCCACGTGATGACTAATATATGCCGATATAAACTAGGAGACTGTCATTTGTGATGGGACAAATTAAACTCAAAGCGCGTGTGTGTATTGTAGAATCACCCCGTGACATAATTAATATAGAGTTGATCTAGCGGTATAAAATCTTATTAGATTTCTCTTAGGTTTCGAGTTCGAATCTCAGAACAAACACTTGTATTGAGAGGGACAGCCACAAATCCCGAACCAGATATCGAATGATAATATTAAAAAAAAAAAAAAAAATTACCCTCAATAATAATTCATATGACATATGGAAATTAAAATTTGTGATGTGAATAATTGCTATTAGATACTCACATGAAGATACAGTAAATGATAATCACAACATTTTTTACAGGGATAAAATCCTATGAATATTATAACTATGACTTAAAAAATAATGAATGGAATTTGAAAAAGGAAAACAAATTACCATACTGAAATTGTTCTATAAATGAAAGCCCAACAAGAAACATAAATAAATGCCACTTAAAGATAAGGGTAAGAACAAAGTTACTCACGAGTTTAAATAAATTTGTGATAATGACATAAACTTGTATCATAAATTTAAATTATAAATTTGTAAGAATTTACTTTTATCATTAAATAGGTATTAATGGTGTATAATTAAAATATAAAAAATGACAACAATTTGATTTATGTATATTTTTAAATCAAATAATTGAAATTAAATATATCAACATTCATAATTTATTATATTTAACAAAGAAATTTTTATAAAATTCATGTATAAAGTTGTTGAGGATGACAAAATTGAAAAAGTTAATACGAATTTAAAAGTGAGTTAACACGGTTTTATAAGTTAGAAATGTAAAAATGGTAAATTCGATGTATAACTCGTAAGTTTAACGAAGTTTATAGCTGACACGAGTTTAACGGTGAAGATCTGATTTGATTTAATAAGGTAAAAAAGGTAAATTGAGAAATCAACTCGCGAGTTTAATAATAACAAATACAAATGAGGTATAGGTAAAAATTAGGAGCTTTTGGAGTGATAGGACCTTGACTTTTTTCCATCTAAGATTTATACTTCCTTCAATTCTTAATAAAAGATATAGATGTAACTAATTTGTATGTATTAAAAATTAGTTAAGTTAAATAAATTTTTTAGATCATGTGCATTGTAACTACGAATGAGGAAAACTCCCTCTCACTATATGTGATCAATATAGATACTTTTTTAGAAAAAAATAATTATAAATTTAGAAAGAAAAGTGGATTATTGAGATATTAAATTGAGGGCCAAAATAAACTCTAGTTCTTATTTTAACAACCATAGGTTTTTTGTTTTTTTTTTTTTTTTTGAATTATATAAGCAACTACTAACTACATATGTTACGAATGAGATTGAATCCACGACTCCCTCCCTCTTTGCAAGAGAGCTTTCATGCGGTTAGATTAGATTAGAAGGGGTTTGAGGGTGATTTGTAAAATGGGATTACCAATTCCCAGATCCCCAAACCAGCTCAAGCAATACTAATAAGCTATAAACGAACGTGTGGTGAGAAGAACAAGAAGAAGAAGGTGGTTATGTGTAAGTCTATATATCTGTGTATGTATAGAGAGAGAGAGAGAGAGAGAGAGAGGCATGAGTAGGTACATACCCCATGGGAGGAGTGAGAGCGAGGCCATTGCTTTGGGAGTATTTGGTTGGTGAAGAAGAAGAAGCATCAAACAAGCGAGCTCCATGGGAAGAAGATGAAGCATTCAGAAGAAGAAGCAAGCACAGGCTTACTGTAAGCGATGATGATGATGATGCAATACCCTCCATTATCATTCTCTCTGTTTTCTTCTGAGAGTACTTGTTCTGTTCTTCTTTCTTCCCTTAATAACTCCTTTATATAGAGCTAGCTAGGCCTCCCCCTCTTCCTTCTCCAGTTCACACCACGCTTCTTGACTTCTTTGTTCTTTACTTTTTTCCCTCTTTAACTGGCCCACACATGTTCCCCATAATTTAATTAGGATTTAAGTTGAATGTCTTCAAATATTCATTTCTATACTTTCAACCCGTATCAGACGTTTTGACCCCCAAAAAAAAAAAAAAAAAAAAAAAAAAAAAAAAAAAAAAAACCCGTATCAGACGTATTTTTTAATCCGAGCAACTGACTCCTTAAGTTTTAGGGTTAGTAGACTCCCCTGTTAAAATAAGTATCTTTTCTAGAATAAGAATTAGAAACAGAGAGAGATCTAACGAGACTTTACATTAATAGATTAACTATGTGTTATTTTTTTTGTTATTTTTTGTGTGTGCATATAGCATCCTAAAATATATTTTTTTTTTCGAGAAAAAATGCTTTAAGAGCAAGATTGCATTAAAAATATTTTTTTAAAAAAAGTACTTAGAGCACTAGATCAATTATAAATTAGTTTAGGATACTGGCGCTATTAAAATGTTGGATGCATGCACTTCAACCTTTAATTCAAATATCTCATACTATAATGTTTATACCTTATCATAACTACATTCTTCATAAATTCTATATGTAAACACACACATATTGATGATATTAATATGTTAATTACAAATAAGTATTTTTATTTTAAATATATATACATTTTTTACCTATACAATAATACATCTGGTATAGGAAATCTGGATAGGTCATATTATTACTCACATACATTGGTATTTAATTTTAAAAATTAAGACAATTTGGAAAAATAAAGTAGTAAAAGAATTCGATTTTTGTTTTTATCAAAATTTCAAAAAAAATAAAATAAAATCAAATAACATAGTTTTTCCCATAAGAAATAATATTCCAAGAATCATAAGCTCAGCAAAGAGACAAACAAAAAGCTTTAGAAAGGCCACCATCTAACCCAACTTCATCAAAAACCTCGCCATATAATACTCCTTCCTGTTCTAATTATTATAAGATTAAATTAATTTTTTTGAAGAAATTAATGAAGCTAATTAAATTATTTTAGAGTATTTTTTTTCAAAACTAATTAATTTGACTAATAAACTAATATATAATATAAGGATATATACCTTGTCTATATATATATATTATTACATGAAGGTGTACCATTCTCGTAGATTTAAAATAATGGTCCCCAAAAAAGAAAAAGAAAAATGAACGGAAGAAAAATCTTATCTTATCTTAATTATTTCAAAGGTTAGAATTATTTAAAACTAATTTTATTTTCTAAACATGTGGTTGTAAATCTCATATCGACCTGAAGTTCAAAAATAAGACTAGAGCTAGCCATGATGTTGGAAATATAAGTGGAGTGAAAGGCAAGTTTGGTTTTGTCCCTTTTATTTATTTCCTTCCCCTTATGATAATGACTATCCTATTCTTCCAACAACTTTATATTCTCTTTACTCATAATACATTTTATTTTTTTTCTCTTAAAAATATTCACATTAATAAAGTAAAAGGCATATAGAAATTTTTTATTTATAAATTATAATGGTAGTGCAATTTATTTGGGGCTTCGTGCAAATATATAAAGCCTACTAAACTCCTCTAGCTACTTTATCTCTGTCTATATTTATAATTATGTACGTATTAATTTATAAAGTTGGGAAAAGTGTCCACAGAATACAAAACAATGTAATTCATTTATTAAGTACACCATTACATTGTGAAAAAAAAAATCTATTATGCTCCCTCATGTCATGTCTATAAGAACCTAATAATAATTTTACATAAATTAATAAAATTAGTTATTTTCTGTAAAATATCAAAATTATTCTCAATAAAATTCATATGTTGCGAGACATGCAGAGGTCTTTATTACTATCTATAAATTTTCATTTGTCAACAATATATTATTTTATAAATTTTATAATTTATACTAATATTTATGGTTGTACGTGTGTGTTGTGATTTTAAGATACACTTAATAAGCAGATTTCTTTGATCTCCAACGAATTAGGATATATGCTTCCCTGTAAGACAGATCAAAACAAAGATTTTTCGTTATTAATTTTGCTGATTGTAATACTATACGCAAGAGAATGAAGAAGCAAGCGAGAAATTATATTATAGCAATAAACGTGATCTTTTTGTATTATATATACTGCCTCCGGTCCTAAATATAAGACATAGTTGATTTTTTTTAGAGAAATTAAAAAAGGTAAATAAATTATTTAATCATATCATATGTTGTGTATCCTTATATTATATATCATTTTATAAGTTAAGTAAAATAATTTGACAAAAAATGACAAATATAAATATTTTAAAGTAATTTAATTAGGCTTTTTTAATTTCTTCAAAAAATTCAATTTTGTCTTATCTCTCCAGCTTATAAATATAAGAATAAAAGTAAAACTTTTTCGGAGTGATTAATTAAGCTGATTAAATTATTTTAGAATATTTTTTTCCCCTTAAACTAATTAGTTTGACTAAAAAACTATATATAATCTAAGGATATACAACATATAATATGATTAAGAACGTATTTAACATCTTTAATCTCTCTTAAAAAATCAATTATGTCTTGTGATTAAGACTAGAGAGAGAGAGTATTCAGCATCAGAAGGAGTACTAAACAACATTTCAGCATCATTTATGAAGGAGTACTAAACAACATTTCAGTTAAGCCATATCATTTATTTATAGCTATAATATAGAGTGATTTTGTTGGGGGGAAAAATATAGTACGATTTATTTAGACTTATCAACTAGTTACGTTTCAAAAGTCGTCGTGGACAAACTACCAAAGTGGCTGCATTATCCGACATAATTAGATGAGATGGCCGACACTAATCTGAGGTTGACATATTTGTCTATGTTTAAATTGATTGTATTAACTACATGTATATAAGCTTTGATTAATTAAAATTAGATTTTTTTTTAACTACAACTTTCTTATTTAGGTGGGTATTGTTTAATTTTTAAAGTGTAGAAACAAATCAAAAAATTTATTTTGGCAAAAAAAAAAAAAGCTCTATCCAACGCATATTTATGTTATATATTCTTGATATAATATTGTAAATTAATCCAACCTTTTATTTCAATTTTATCTTCTCTTACTCATCTCTCTCTCTCTTATATTTCTTATTTCATTATAGGGAATAAATTATTTTTTCTTCATTTAAAATTATTTTTTGTCTTAAATAACTACCACATGATGAAAAAAATTAACTAAAATTTTTATATAAGTTGATTTAATTTGACTCATATTAGCTATGATCAAAGTAGGTTTTAGCATTTAAATTCTTGTTATAAAAGCACTCTCTTGAGTCCTAAATATAGAAATTTAATTATTTTGATTTAAAATATAAGACCTCAATCGACTATGTCTCTTAAAATTAATTTTATTTTCTCAAAACATTCCTATTAATTATGTATATTAAGAAGATTTTCATCGAGGGTCGTTTTATGCCTTTAATACAAATGATTAAAATTGATATTTTAGGAAATCAGCACACATGTGTTTAAATAACTAACTAAACTAATTTTCTTAATAGTCATAAATCAGTTATATGCTCTTATATCAATGATGCATGAATGAGTATTGATTTACACATTCACACCAACAGAAGTCTTTAATTATGTTGGAAAGCAAGGCAAGCGAACAATTTCTTAGAAGGCATAATTTTAATTATTTATTTTTAAGATAAACGATGGATTGGATTTGGATGAAGCAGATATGTAGTTGCTTTGCTTGATTGTCATACGGGGTTGTCAAGAAAATATTTTATTTTGTTGCTTAATTTTTTTTAGTTATTTGCGTCTGTTTGTGGATTTGATGCTGCTCTTTTTAAAAAACAAATTATTATTATTAAAGATACGAGATCAAAATATTTCTAGAATTCTGGTTCTCATCAATGTCGTCAATCGTAAGGAATATGTTGATTAACATGTAAAGGAATATGGTATGTCCTAATTTATTAAACAAAATGTTTATTCCATTTTGCATATTGTTTTGAAAGATTTTTTTTTTTAAAATAAAATAAAATAGAGGGACAGACATTAACTACCGGGCATCATTTATATTCAAATATTTTCTATCCTTATTTGTAATCTCAAAAATGTTGCATAAGATCCCGTGTTTGAACTTAAAGAGAAAATGGTTTAATAGAATGGGAAAAAAATAATGAAGCCAGGATAATACAAGATAGATTATATTGAGATTCCTAGGTTTAATTTGATTATTATCAATAAAACGGGTAATATGAAATATTGAATTAACACTTTTCTACACAAAGAGTGAGGGTTTTGGTTTGAGTATATAGAAAAAGATTCTTTTTTTCATTGGTTTTTATTTATTTTTTATTTTTGTTGAAGTTTGGTTATTTATTTTTACAAGTCACCTTCACACAAAAAATTCATAAATAATATATATTGATATTGATGTATTATCAACATAAATAAATTATTAAATTGAAAATATCGGGCTACACATTTAATTAACAATTAGTATAAGACTAATATATTTGGCAAAAAATTAAAATGACAATTATGGATGAATCATGAAATAATTTCTACCAATGTCTTTAATATTAAAATACACTTAAATACTAGTATTTTATAGTTAAACAGAATGACTGATCAAGCACGCAATATCTCTGTATATTGCTTCATTTTCATTATGTCACACATAAAATTTCTAGGATATAAATTAATGCTCACGTTGACGTATAATGAAAAAAACAAACAAACAAGGAAATATCGATCTTAACATTCTAAATATAAATTAAATTAGAAATAGGTGATCGGATTAGGATGAAAAATACATCATCAATTGTATGCATGTATAATAAAGCTTACACATCATATCCTATAATAATAGTACCAATCATTTGCTTGCGTACGTAGTAATATTACGGCATACATTATGTCACTTCATGTTTCGTATGTGGCAACATATATAAGATAGGGTAAATGAGTAAAAATACACATGTGCTTTATTCTCGGGAGCGCCCAGCACCATATGTTTTTTTTTGGAGCAAAAATACATATGTGGTCACATTTTATGAGCAAAAATCACACCACCGTTAAAATCTAACTTAACGGTGCATTTGCAACAGAAAATGTGATATTTACAACAACATTTAAACACCTGGATTTTGAATATAGAAAGGTCATTTACAACAACAAAAAAGATATATTTACAATAGGAAATGTTATATTTACAACAAAATTTAAAATCTGGCCATATTCAACAACATTTAAACACCTGGATTTTGAACATAGAAAAATTATTTACAATAACAAAAATGCTAGATTTATAGCAAGAAGTGCTGTATTTACAACAAAATTTAAAATCTGGTCATTCACAACAGAAAAAGTCATATTTACAACAGGCTAGATTTTAACGGTAGTGTGACTTTTGCTCCTAAAATGTAACCACATGTGTATTTTTGCTCCCAAAAAAAACATATGATATTGATATTTCTCGAAGATAAAGCACATGTGTATGTTTGCTCCTAAACCCTATAAGATATCTTTTTTTTTGCTCAAGATTATAGGGTCGTGTGCATTTTTTATCAATGTTAGGTTGTGTGCATTTTTTATTTTATTAATCAATGTATCAATGTTAATATATGGTATTAAATTCATAAAATGTCCCCTCAGTCATGAACTATGACTGATGATGATATCAATAAACTTATAGAAAGTCAAATATATTATAACTTACCGGCGTTAAAGCTCAGCTCTTACGAGATGTCATGGGTTCAAATTTCGTATATAACCTTGTATTGTTAGTATACATCCTTTTAATTGTTTTTTTAAAAAAACGTTTGCTTAAAAAGGGATTGTTTTTTGGTTGAATAGGCAAGCAATTACTTGAAATACAAAAACTAGGATTAAATCCTGGACCACTTAGAAACGGACGCGGCTTCAAATCCACTTCTCTCCCATCCTCGCCAATCACTTTTGCCCAAAACAGTAGTTTTTTGCGCAAAAAAGTCTGCTGCCCTTTTTTATATACACACACACACACACATATTTTTAGGGTACTATAGATACTAAAAAGATATTTTAGGATCTTGACCAATCTTGAAAAAAATACTTTATAATCTTGAAAAACTATTTTAGGATGTTGAAAAAATATTTCGAGATCTTGGTACTACTAAAAAATACTTCAGATATCTTGACGAGGATACTAGATGGTACCCAAAAAATACTTCATGATCTTGAAAAATTATTTTATGATCATTTTTTTAATTTTTCTGAAATAATTTTTCAAGATCATGAAGTATTTTTTGGGTACCATCTAAGATCCTCGCCGATCCCGCAGATTTTTTTAGTACCGTCAAGACTCAAATATTTTTTCAACATCCTAAAATAATTTTTCAAGATCATGAAGTCACCAAGATTTTTTTTTAAGATCGGTCGAAAGACTTAAAATATCTTTTTAGATCTATAGTACCTAAAATATGTGTGTATATAATTCCTTTTTTTAAAAAAAGGAGCAAAGAAAATACTTTTTGCGCCAAAACGGCAATGTTTTTGGGCGTGATCGCGAGGATGGGAGCAAGAAGTGGACCGAAGCCGCGTCCCTTAGAAACTTAGCCATTGTGGTTGGTTGTAGGGGTAGAATAAGGAATTGAAATTGGGGGGCAAAAATTATAGAATAGAACCCAGGTGTTCATGAAATTATATTTAGCCCTATAAGCATTTTAATATTTTCAATTTAGTCGCTTCACGAAACTTTTAATGAGGACTACAGTGAAAAAATTGAAAGTTTTATAAGGCTGAAATAAAATTTCCTAAAAAATTAGATTATATTCTGTAATTTTAGAAGGGCGGGGGCCACCCCTAGCCCCCTAGGTCCGTCCCTAGTTGGTTGTCTTCTAAGAAGATACCAAAGCACTTATCCAGAAGTTTTAAATCTAATTTTGAAAAAATATAAAGTAAATAATACATTAACTTCAAAATAAATTTACACTTTAGTTGAGTATATTTAGTCAACTAATAGATAAAACTAAATGGGATAACAGTCCCAATAAAATTGCTCCCGAAAAACTTTTAAGACAAAATTACTCATTAGTGACAAGTTTCAAGGCAAAATTTTCCCCTAACACATGATGAATCACCACATGTGTAATTTTTAATAAACCCCTCATTCCAATTGTCCACATTCCAACCTCCTATATCCAAGATATGATCGCTCTCACCTTATTATCTCAGCACATTCAAATTAACATCACTTAGAATAAAGAAGATTAGTGGACGTTCAAGAACCAAAAACTTGTGTTGGATCATGCCACTACTAATTTTCTTGCCAATCCCATTTTGAAAAGTGTCCCACACATCACTAATGGGCCTCCAATTTAGATAAGATGTACCACTTCTTGTTAACACTTGGAAGATCATCACACTTTAAAAGGTGATTTTTTTATGTGCTTTAGCTCAATATATTGCGAGCCATGAACTGTAATTCAAAGGTTCTCTCACATGCATTATTATTGCTCAAACTCAAAATATTGAAACAGTACAAAGTTTCAAAATTTTATGGTTGCAACAAGTAATGAATTTTGTATGAAAATAATTTTGTTTTATGCTAATTTAAAATATTAAAAAAGAGTTTACAACAATAAAAGTATGCGTTCAAAATAGACAATTTTTTCTCAAAACATTCCTATTAATTATGTATATTAAGGGGATTTTCATCAATGATAGTTTTAAGCCTTTAATACACATGATTAAAAATGGCATTTTAGGAAACCAGCACACATTTGCTATAAATAACTAATTTAATTAATTTTTTAAGTATCCATAAATTAGTTATCTACTCTTATATCAAGGATGCAGGAAGGAGTATTGATTTACAATTTTAATTTTTACATATTAACACCAACAGACTTTAATTATGTTGGAAAGCAAGGCAATCGAACAATTTCTTAGAAGGCATAATTTTATCAGATTAATATTGTAATTAAGATAAACGATGGATATTTGATTTGGATGAAGCAGATATGTAGTTGCTTTTTGCTTGATTTGATTCAATTTCTTTTGTAACTTATCACTGTCATTCATCATTGTTAAACTCACGTTAGCTTAACTCTCCGAGTTTACCGTTTTTACGCTTTTAACTTAAAAAATCAAATTGAGTCATTGATAAACTCGTGTAAGTTGTAAACTATTATTTAAACTCACAAGTTCATACATAAAGTTTATTGTTTTTACGTTTTTGGCTTAAAAAAGGATGTGAACTCTTTCTTAAACTTGTGTTAACTTGTTCGAATTGATCGTGCTTAACACTTTATCTATGAACTTTATAAAAATTTATTTATTAAATACGATAAATTATGAATGTTAATGGATTTAATTTCAATTATTTGGATTTAAAATATATCTACACCAAATTTTTATTATTTTTATATTTTAATTATTTACTACTTATACCTATTTAATAATAAAAATAAACTCTTATGAGTTAATTATACAAGTTTTTTACGTTATCATTACAAATTTCTTAAATTTGTGAGTTTGACAAACTTGGTGTGCCATCAATAAAGTAGGCAAACAAATCAAAACAAATCCCTTATTCGGGCAACAATTTAATTGTCGTGCTGGGTTGTCAAGAAAATATCTTTCTTTTTTTTTGTTTTTTCATAATTTCTTTTAAGTTATTTGCGTCTGTTTGTGGATTTAGTGCTGCTCTTTTTTTTAAAAATAAAATAAAATAAAAATATTATTATTAAAGATGTGAGATTGAAATATTTCTAGAATTCTGGTCCTCATCAATGTCGTCAATCGTAAGGAATATGTAGGTTAACATGTAAAGGAATATGGTATGTCCTAATAATTTATCAAACAAAATGTTTATTCCATTTTGCATATTGTCTTGAAAGTTTTTTTTTTAAAAAAAATTTAAAGGGATAAACATTAACGACCATGCATCATTCATATTGAAATCTTTTCTACCCTTATTTGTAATCTTAAAAATATTACATGAGATCCAAGGTTTGAACTTAAAGAGAAAATGGTTTAATAGCATGGGAAAAAAATTTATGAAGCAAGGATAATATAAGCAAGATTATATTGAGATTCCTAGGTTTGATTATTATCAATAAAACGGGTAATATGAAATCTTGAATTAACACTTTTCTATACAAAGAGTGAGGGTTTTGGTTTGAGTATATAGAAAAAGATTCATTTTTTGTTTTTCGTTGGTTATTTGTTTCTTTTTTGTTGAAGTTTGGTTATTTATTTTTACAAGTCACTTTCACAAATTTTTTCATAAAAAATATATATCGATATTGATGTATTATCAACATAAATAGAATATTAAATTGAAAATATCGGGCTACACATTTAATTAACAATTAATATAAGACTAATATATTTGGTAAAAAATTAAAATGCAAATTATGGATAAATCATGAAATAATTTCTACCTCATGTCTTTAATATTAAAATAAACTTAAACTGTAATTTATAGTTAAACAGAATGACTGATCAAGCACGCAATATCTCTGTATATAATTGTATGCATGTATAATAAAGCTGCGCTTGCACATATCCTATATTAATAATACCAAATTACCAATCATTTGATTGCGTACGTAGTAATATTAAGTAAGGCATACAATTAAGTCACTTGATGTTTCGTATGTGGCAACAAGATATCGATGTTAGGTGTTTTTTTATTTTTTGTGTCAATGTTAATATATGGTATTAAATTCATAAAATGTCCACTCATTCATGAACTATATGACTGATCAATAAATTTATAGGAAGTCAAATATATTAGAGTAAATACCTTTTGGGTCCATGGAAAAAAAACACGGACCCTATTTTGGTCCTTCACACAAAGAAATGTCATTTTTAGTCCTTGAAAAGGACGAATAAGGATCGATTGGTGAACATTTTGGTCCTTCACAAATTTCCAAAAAGCCCTTTTTAGTCCATAAAAAAGTCTCATTTTAGTCCATGTCCGTATTTTTTGTCAGGGACCCAAAAGGATATTTACTCAATATATTATAACTTACCGGCACGAAAGCTCTTATGAGAAGTCATGGATTCAAGTTCCGTATATATATAACCTCGTCTTGTTAGTATACATCCTTTTATTTTATTATAAAAACATTTGCTCAAAAAGCTAAGGGATTGTTTTTTGGTTGAATAGGCAAGTACTTGAAATACAAAAAATAGGATTAAGTCCTAGAACTACTTATAAACTTATTAGCCGCCATGGTTGGTTGTCTTTTAGAAAAATACCAAAGCACTGATATAGAAGTTTCAAATCTGACTTTAAAAAAATCTGAAGTAAATAACACATTGATTTCTATGACAAATTTGTACCTTAAAAAAAATGATATTGATGACATATGAATTGCTAGTATATTTGGTTAACTAACAGTTAAAATTAATTGTGATAACAGTTATGACAAGATTGCTTCCCTTTTGTCACTTTCTGAATAAAATTGCCTCCGAAAGGCTTTCAAGGTAAAAATGTCCATCGGTGACAACTTCCGAGATAAAATTTTCCCTTAACCCATGATAAATCACAACATGTGATAAAGATTACAATCCTTCATTAGGAGCTTAAAAGAACCCAAAAAAATCAATATGCATCATAATTTTGTGCAAGTCCATTTTGCCGGCAGACTTGGAGACCACTCTTAATGGCCATAAGTGTTTTGCTTCAATTACAGAACATATATCCCAACGTTCTTCTGGAAACCCATATAATCCAATTAATTAATCTCCAAAAAATCTAGAGAATAAGTTAGGACTCATAATCGGCTGCCATATTTCTCTCGCTCTCTCACAATCTCTCTTTTTTCAGTCAAACTCTATCACAATCTCTTGTGTGAGCATTATGCTCTCTTCACTCTAACAATGGAAGGACAATTATTGGATTATGATAAACCTCACTCAGATAGTGAGTTAGTGCAACCCTCTCATGAGCCACTTGCCACGTAACTGTGACGCTACTATCATAAGATATTATCTCTCACCTTATTATCTCAGCACATTCAAATTAACATCACTTAGAATAAAGAAGATTAGTGGGCGTTCAAGAACCAAAAACTTGTGTTCGTGCCACTACTAATTTTCTTGCCAATCCCTTTTTGATTAGTGTCCCGCACATCAGTAAGGGGCCTCCAATTTAGAGAAGATGTAGGACTTCTTGTTAACACGGCATGTTTGGTACGCAAAAGAAGTGAGAAGGGGAGGGAAGATGAGCAAATTTTTTTGTTTCATACACTTTTAGTGTCTAATCTTTTGGAGAGAACTCAAATTCCCAAGCCCACCAATCTTTTTTTAAAGGTGAGAAGATAAGATCTCAATAAAATTAATGGGAACTCAAGTTCCCTCTATGAACCGTGAAGCTTTTGGATATTTTTATCTCTTATAAAACATTTATTTTCCATAAGACAAGAAAATATGATTACATTTGAATTTGATAAGAAAATATTTTAGACAATTTTTTTTTTTTGAAGTAAATGCTTCGTCATAAAATTTGAATATGACGCAATCAAATTTGTAAAAAATTAAATTCGATTATAAAAAAAATACATTTTTTCTTTTTATTTTGAATTAATTATTTTTAAAGGTAAAATAAGTATTTCCCGATTTTTTTTTTCA
This sequence comes from Acacia melanoxylon, assembly GCA_019022615.1. Classification (NCBI taxonomy): domain Eukaryota; kingdom Viridiplantae; phylum Streptophyta; class Magnoliopsida; order Fabales; family Fabaceae; genus Acacia; species Acacia melanoxylon. The sequence continues at coordinate 9,688,424 of JAFJYJ010000004.1, read as the reverse complement.
ACTCGCCACCCCTTCATATTCTTCCTACTAAACAACTCATCTTCCCTTAAGCCATATTCCCTCACTCATCAAAATCTTCCATTCATTTCATTTCCCTCTTCAAATCTTGTCTATACCAAACGAGCCCTTGACATCGCATCCTATGCGGCTTAAGCTTAGTTGTTATTTTTAACCAACAAAGATATTTGCTTTAGCTCAATATATTGCGAGCCATGAACCGTAATTCAAAGGTTCTCTCACATGTATTATTTTTGCTTCTTATTCTTTTTTTTTTCCCTCAATGGATTAATAACATCACAAAATGTAGCAGATACGTAGAGGAAACAAACATAATGAGGGAAACAAACAGAAATAACATGATAGAAAGTAAGAAATACAAAATGAAACAACAAGCCTACAATTAAGAAAATAGAAAGAAAAAAAACTAGTCACCACCCATTGAAGGCCTAGTGTGCGAAGAATCATCGGCATCGATCTACACTAATCTCATGAGCCTCTAAAGTTGGAAGCGATGGCAAAACGGGTGTCGGTTGTAAAACCCACCTAATAGGACACACCCCTTTATAAGCATCAGCTGCAAGCAAATCTACAGCACGGTTGCCCCATCTTGGAGCAAAGGAAATGGATAACCCAACCTTAGGAGACAAAAGACAAATGATATCCAGGGCAATACTTCTACACCTCTGGTTAAACAAATCCGGTGACTTTTCATCAATTATATGCATGTATAACAAAGCTTGCACATATCCTATAATAGTCTCAATCATTTGATTGCGTACGTCGTAATATTAAGTAAGGCATACATTAAGTCACTTGATGTTTCGTATGGGGCAATAAGATATGTTTTTGAACGGCGGCAACAAGATATCAATGTTCGGTTTTGTGCTCTTTTTTATTATTATTATTAATCAATGTTAATATGTGGTATTAAATTCATAAAATGTCCCCTCATTCATGAACTATGACTGATCAATAAACTTATAGGAAGTCAAATACTATTACTACATTTGGTTCTAATGATAAGACCTAATTGATTTTTTTTGGAGAGATTAAGGAAGCTAAATAAGTTACTTAATTATTTTATATGTTGTGTTTTTTTAGATTATATATTAGTTTATTAGTCAAATTATTTAGTTTGAAGAAAAAAAATAAAAATACTCTAAGCTAATTTAATTAGCTTCATTAATCTCTCTAAAAAAGTCAACTAGGTCTTATAATTAGAATCGGATGAAGTATAACTTACCGGCATGAAAGCTCGTATAAGAAGTTTTCTTGATTCAAATTCCGTATATAAACTTGTCTTGTTAGTATACATCCTTTTAATTTATTTATTTTTTAAAAAAAAAAACACTTGCTCAAAAAGGGATCCGTTTTTTGGTTGAATAGGCAAGCAAGTGCTTGAAATACAAAAACTAGGATTAAATCCTAGAACTACTTATAAACTTAGCCGCGGTGGTTGGTTGTCTTCTAGGAAGTTGGTTGTCTTCTAGGAAGATACCGAAGCACTCATTTAGAAGTTTTATATCTAATTTTTAAAAAATATGACGTAAGCAACACATTGATTTTCGGATAAATTTACACAATAACAATGAAGTAAATGACATATGGATTGTCAATTTAATATATTTGGTCAACTAATGATTAAAATTAATTGAGATAACGATCATAGTAAAATTGCTTCTTTTTCGCCAATTTCAAAGGAAAATTGCCCCAAAACATTTTCAAGGCAAAATTGTCATCAGAAACAATTTTCAAGACAAAATTTTCCCTTAACCCATAATGAATCACAACATGTGTAATTTTTAATAAACCCCTCGTTCCAATTGTCCACATTCCAACCTTCGATATCCAAGATAGATCTGTCACCTTACTATCTCAGCACATTCAAATTCACATCACTTAAAATAAAGAGGATCACCAATAGGTGGCACAAGTGGTAAGCTGTTTGGGTCTCGAGTTTGAGTCTTATGAATGCAGAAAAAGCCACTCACCCACCATAGCAGGTCCGTGACCGTCGGATTCGGCTTAGTGAAAAAAAGAAAAGAAAAAAGAGAGAGGATCGATTGCCGAACGAATCCTCTAGTCAAAAAGTGGTTGGAAAATGATGGATCAGCTTGTCTCCTTTTCTCCTCAGGATCGCTGCCATCCTTTTCTTTATACCCACCGTTTCTTGTATGAATAAGTCACTTGTTGAGGTTAAGTTTGACAACTTTGGTGTGCCATCAACAAAGTAGGCAAACAAATCAAAACAAATCCCTTATTCGGGCAACAATTTAATTGTCGTGCTGGGTTGTCAAGAAAATATCTTTTTTTGTTTTTGCTTATTTTTTTTTTTAGTTATTTGCGTCTGTTTGTGGATTTGGTGCTGCTCTTCTCTTTCTTTCTTTTTTTTTTTTAAAAAAATATTATTATTAAAGACGTGAGATTAAAATATTTCTAGAATTCTGGTCCTCATCAATGTCGTCAATCGTAAGGAATATGTAGGTTAACATGTAAATGAATATGAAATGTCCTAATAATTTATCAAACAAAATGTTTATGCATATTGTCTTGAAAGTTTTTTTTTTTTTTTTTTTTTTTTTAGTTAAAGGGATAAACATTAACGACCATGCATCATTCATATTGAAATCTTTTCTATCCTTATTTGTAATCTTAAAAATATTACATGAGATCCAAGATTTGAACTTAAAGAGAAAATGGTTTAATAGCATGGGGGAAAAAAATGAAGCAAGGATAATATAAGCAAGATTATATTGAGATTCCTAGGTTTGATTATTATCAATAAAACGGGTAATATGAAATCTTGAATTAACACTTTTCTATACAAAGAGTGAGGGTTTTGGTTTGAGTATATAGAAAAAGATTCATTTTTTGTTTTTCGTTGGTTATTTGTTTCTTTTTTTGTTGAAGTTTGGTTATTTATTTTTACAAGTCACTTTCACAAATTTTTTCATAAAAAATATATATTGATATTGATGTATTATCAACATAAATAAAATATTAAATTGAAAATATCGGGCTACACATTTAATTAACAATTAATATAAGACTAATATATTTGGTAAAAAATTAAAATGAAAATTATGGATAAATCATGAAATAATTTCTACCTCATGTCTTTAATATTAAAATAAACTTAAACCGTAGTTTATAGTTAAACAGAACTTACCGGCACGAAAGCTCTTATGAGAAGTCATGGATTAAAGTTCCGTATATAACATCGTCTTGTTAGTATACATCCTTTTATTTTATTAAAAAAACATTTGCTCAAAAAGCTAAGGGATTGTTTTTTGGTTGAATAGGCAAGTACTTGAAATACAAAAAATAGGATTAAGTCCTAGAACTACTTATAAACTTATTAGCCGCTATGGTTGGTTGTCTTTTAGGAAAATACCAAAGTATTGATAGAGAAGTTTCAAATCTAACTTTAAAAAAATATGAAGTAAATAACACATTGATTTCTAGGACAAATTTGTACCTTAAAAAAAATGATACGGATGACATATGAATTGTTAGCTTGTATATTTGGTTAACTAACAGTTAAAATTAATTGTGATAACAGTTATGATAAGATTGCTTCCATTTTGTCACTTTCTGAATAAAATTGCCTCTGAAAGGCTTTCAAGGTTAAAATGTCTATCGGTGACAACTTCCGACATAAAATTTTCCCTTAACCCACGATGAATCACAACATGTGATAAAGATTACAATCCTTCATTAGGAGCTTATTAAAAGAATCCAAAAAAATCAATATGCATCATAATTTTGTGCAAGTCGATTTTGCTGGCAGACTTGGAGACCACTCTTAATGGCCATAAGTTTTGCTTCAATTACAGAACATATATCCCAACGTTCTTCTGGAAACCCATATAATCCAATTAATTAATCTCCACAAGTGTCCCAAATTACACCACCATATATGCCGCCTGCAAATTACCAACAAAAAAACTAGAGAATAAGTTAGGACTCATAATCGGCTGCCATATTTCTCTCGCTCTCTCACAATCTCTTGTGTGAGCATTATGCTCTCTTCACTCTAACAATGGAAGGACAATTATTGGACTATGATAAACCTCACTCAGATAGTGAGTTAGTGCAATCCTCTCATGAGCCACTTGCCACGTAACTGTGACGCTACCATATATCATAAGATATGATCTCTCACCTTATTATCTCAGCACATTCAAATTAACATCACTTAGAATAAAGAAGATTAGTGGGCGTTCAAGAACCAAAAACTTGTGTTCGTGCCACTACTAATTTTCTTGCAATCCCTTTTTGATTAGTGTCCCGCACATCAGTAAGGGGCCTCCAATTTAGAGAAGATGTAGGACTTCTTGTTAACACGGCCTGTTTGGTACGCAAAAGAAGTGAGAAGGGAAGGGAAGATGAGCAAATTTTTTTGTTTGATACACTTTTAGTGTCTAATCTTTTGGAGAACTCAAATTCCCAAGCCCACCAATCTTTTTTTAAAGGTGAGAAGATAATATCTCAATAAAATTAATGGGAACTCAAGTTCCCTCTACGAACCGCGAAGCTTTTGGATATTTTTATATCTTATAAAACATTTATTTTCCATAAGACAAGAAAATATGATTACATTTGAATTTGATAAGAAAAGATTTTAGACTTTTTTTTTTTGAAGTAAATGCTTCGTCATAAAATTTGAATATGACGCAATCAAATTCGTAACAAATTCGATTATTAAAAAAAATACATTTTTTCTTTTTATTTTGAATTAATTATTTTTGAAGGTAAAATAAGTATTTCCTGATTCTTTTTCAACTGCCACCCCTTCATATTCTTCCTACTAAACAACTCATCTTCCCTTAAGCCATATTCCCTCACTCATCAAAATCTTTCATTCCTTTCATTTCCCTCTTCAAATCTTGTCTATACCAAACAAGCCCTTGACATCGCATCCTATGCGGCTTAAGCTTAGTTGTTATTTTTAACCAACAAAGATATTTGCTTTAGCTCAATATATTGCGAGCCATGAACTGTAATTCAAAGGTTCTCTCACATGTATTATTTTTGCTTCTTATTCTTTTTTTTTTTCCTCAATGGATTAATAACATCACAAAATGTAGCAGATACGTAGAGGAAACAAACATAATGAGGGAAACAAATAGAAATAACATGATAGAAAGTAAGAAATACAAAATGAAACAACAAGCCTACAATTAAGAAAATAGAAAGAAAAACAACTAGTCACCACCCATTGAAGGCCTAGTGAGCAAAGAATCATCGGCATCTACACTAATCTCATGAGCTTCTAAAGTTAGAAGCGATGACAAAACGGGTGTCGGTTGTAAAACCCACATAATAGGACACACCCATTTATAAGCATCAACTGCAAGCAAATCTACAGCACGGTTGCCCCATCTTGGGGCAAAAGAAATGGATAACCTAACCTTAGGAGACAAAAGACAAATGATATCCAGGGCAATACTTCTACACCTCTGGTTAAACAAATCCGGTGACTTTTCATCAATTATATGCATGTATAACAAAGCTTGCACATATCCTTTAATAGTCTCAATCATTTGATTGCGTACGTCGTAATATTAAGTAAGGCATACATTAAGTCACTTGATGTTTCGTATGGGGCAATAAGATATGTTTTTGAACGGCGGCAACAAGATATCAATGTTCGGTTTTGTGCTCTTTTTTATTATTATTATTAATCAATGTTAATATATGGTATTAAATTCATAAAATGTCCCCTCATTCATGAACTATGACTGATCAATAAACTTATAGGAAGTCAAATACTATTACTACCTCTGGTTCTAATTATAAGACCTAATTGATTTTTTTGGAGAGATTAAGGAAGCTAAATAAGTTACTTAATTATTTTATATGTTGTGTTTTTTTAGATTATATATTAGTTTATTAGTCAAACTATTTAGTTTGAAGAAAAAAATAAAAATACTCTAAGCTAATTTAATTAGCTTCATTAATCTCTAAAAAAGTCAACTGGTCTTATAATTAAACCTAGGATGAAGTATAACTTACCGGCATGAAAGCTCGTACAGGAAGTTACGTTATTGATTCAAATTCCGTATATAAACTTGTGTTGTTAGTATACATCCTTTTAAATTTTTTTTTTTTTTTAAAAAACACTTGCTCAAAAAGGGATCCGTTTTTTGGTTGAATAGGCAAGTAAGTGCTTGAAATACAAAAACTAGGATTAAATCCTAGAACTACTTATAAACTTAGCCGCGGTGGTTGGTTGTCTTCTAGGAAGATACCGAAGCACTCATTTAGAAGTTTTATATCTAATTTTTAAAAAATATGACGTAAGCAACACATTGATTTTCGGATAAATTTACACAATAACAATAAAGTAAATGACATATGGATTGTCAATTTAATATATTTGGTCAACTAATGATTAAAATTAATTGAGATAACGATCATAGTAAAATTGCTTCTTTTTCGCCAATTTCAAAGGAAAATTGCCCCAAAAAATTTTCAAGGCAAACTTGTCATCAGTAACAATTTTCAAGACAAAGTTTTCCCTTAACCCATAATGAATCACAACATGTGTAATTTTTAATAAACCCCTCGTTCCAATTGTCCACATTCCAACCACCGATATCCAAGATAGATCTCTCACCTTACTATCTCAACACATTAAAATTCACATCACTTAGAATAAAGAGGATCACCAATAGGTGGCACAAGTGGTAAGTTGTTTGGGTCTCGAGTTTGAGTCTTGTGAATGCAGAAAAAGCCACACACCCACCATAGCAGGTCCGTGACCGTCGGATTCAGATTAGTGAAAAAAAAAAAAAAAAAGAGAGAGGATCGATTGCCGAACGAATCCTCTAGTCAAAAAGTGGTTGGAAAATGATAGATCAGGCTTGTCTCCTTTTCTCCTCATGATCGCTGCCATCCTTTTCTTTATACCCACCGTTTCTTGTATGAATAAGTCACTTGTTGAGGTTAAGTTTGACAACTTTGGTGTGCCATCAACAAAGTAGGCAAACAAATCAAAACAAATCCCTTATTCGGGCAACAATTTAATTGTCGTGCTGGGTTGTCAAGAAAATATCTTCTTTTTTTTTTTTGCTTAAGTTTTTTTTTTTAGTTATTTGCGTCTGTTTGTGGATTTGGTGCTGCTCTTTTCTTTCTTTTCTTTCTTTTTTTAAAAAAGTATTATTATTAAAGACGTGAGATTAAAATATTTCTAGAATTCTGGTCCTCATCAATGTCGTCAATCGTAAGGAATATGTAGGTTAACATGTAAAGGAATATGAAATGTCCTAATAATTTATCAAACAAAATGTTTATGCATATTGTCTTGAAAGTTTTTTTTTTTTTTTTTTAAGTTAAAGGGATAAACATTAACGACCAAGCATCATTCATATTGAAATATTTTCTATCCTTATTTGTAATCTTAAAAATATTACATGAGATCCAAGATTTGAACTTAAAGAGAAAATGGTTTAATAGCATGGGGAAAAATGAAGCAAGGATAATATAAGCAAGATTATATTGAGATTCCTAGGTTTGATTATTATCAATAAAACGGGTAATATGAAATCTTGAATTAACACTTTTCTATACAAAGAGTGAGGGTTTTGGTTTGAGTATAAAGAAAAAGATTCATTTTTTGTTTTTCGTTGGTTATTTGTTTCTTTTTTTGTTGAAGTTTGGTTATTTATTTTTACAAGTCACTTTCACAAATTTTTTCATAAAAAATATATATTGATATTGATGTATTATCAACATAAATAAAATATTAAATTGAAAATATCGGGCTACACATTTAATTAACAATTAATATAAGACTAATATATTTGGTAAAAAATTAAAATGAAAATTATGGATAAATCATGAAATAATTTCTACCTCATGTCTTTAATATTAAAATAAACTTAAACCGTAGTTTATAGTTAAACAGAACTTACCGGCACGAAAGCTCTTATGAGAAGTCATGGATTAAAGTTCCGTATATAACCTCGTCTTGTTAGTATACATCCTTTTATTTTATTAAAAAAACATTTGCTCAAAAAGCTAAGGGATTGTTTTTTGGTTGAATAGGCAAGTACTTGAAATACAAAAAATAGGATTAAGTCCTAGAACTACTTATAAACTTATTAGCCGCTATGGTTGGTTGTCTTTTAGGAAAATACCAAAGTATTGATAGAGAAGTTTCAAATCTAACTTTAAAAAAATATGAAGTAAATAACACATTGATTTCTAACAAAATTTGTCACTTTAAAAAAATGATCGGATGACATATGAATTGTTAAATTGTATATTTGGTTAACTAACGATTAAAATTAATTGTGATAACAGATTATGATAAGATTGCTTCCATTTTGTCACTTTCTCGAATAAAATTGCCTCTGAAAGGCTTTCAAGGTTAAAATGTCTATCGGTGACAACTTCCGACATAAAATTTTCCCTTAACCCACGATGAATCACAACATGTGATTAAGATTACAATCCTTCATTAGAAGGTTAAAAGCATCCAAAAAAAATCAATATGCATCATAATTTTGTGCAAGTCCATTTAGCTGGCAGACTTGGAGACCACTCTTAATGGCCATAAGTTTTGCTTCAATTACAGAACATATATCCCAACGTTCTTCTGGAAACCCATATAATCCAATTAATTAATCTCCACAAGTGTCCCAAATTACACCACCATATATGCCGCCTGCAAATTACCAACAAAAAAACTAGAGAATAAGTTAGGACTCATAATCGGCTGCCATATTTCTCTCGCTCTCTCACAATCTCTTGTGTGAGCATTATGCTCTCTTCACTCTAACAATGGAAGGACAATTATTGGACTATGATAAACCTCACTCAGATAGTGAGTTAGTGCAATCCTCTCATGAGCCACTTGCCACGTAACTGTGACGCTACCATATATCATAAGATATGATCTCTCACCTTATTATCTCAGCACATTCAAATTAACATCACTTAGAATAAAGAAGATTAGTGGGCGTTCAAGAACCAAAAACTTGTGTTCGTGCCACTACTAATTTTCTTGCAATCCCTTTTTGATTAGTGTCCCGCACATCAGTAAGGGGCCTCCAATTTAGAGAAGATGTAGGACTTCTTGTTAACACGGCCTGTTTGGTACGCAAAAGAAGTGAGAAGGGAAGGGAAGATGAGCAAATTTTTTTGTTTGATACACTTTTAGTGTCTAATCTTTTGGGCTCAAATTCCCAAAAGCCCACCAATCTTTTTTTAAAGGTGAGAAGATAATATCTCAATAAAATTAATGGGAACTCAAGTTCCCTCTACGAACCGTGAAGCTTTTGGATATTTTTATATCTTATAAAACATTTATTTTCCATAAGACAAGAAAATATGATTACATTTGAATTTGATAAGAAAAGATTTTAGACTTTTTTTTTTTTTTTGAAGTAAATGCTTCGTCATAAAATTTGAATATGATGCAATCAAATTCGATTATAAAAAAAAAAACTTTTTTTTTTTTATTTTGAATTAATTAATTTTGAAGATAAAATAAGTATTATTTCCCGATTCTTTTTCAACTCGTTTTCATTTTCTTCCTACTAAACAACTCACCTTCCTTTAAGCCATATTCCCTCACTCATCAAAATCTTCCTTTCCTTTCATTTCCCCTTTCAAATATTCTCTGTACCAAATGAGTCCTTGACATTGCATCCTATGCGGCTTAAGCTTAGTTGTTGTTTTTAACCAACAAAGATATTTGCTTTAGCTCAATATATTGCGAGCCATGAACTGTAATTCAAAGGTTCTCTCACATGTATTATTATTGCTTCTTATTCTTTTTTTTTCCTCAATGGATTAATAACATCACAAAATGTAGCAGATACGTAGAGGAAACAAACATAATGAGGGAAACAAACAGAAATAACATGATAGAAAGTAAGAAATACAAAATGAAACAACAAGCCTACAATTAAGAAAATAGAAAGAAAAACAACTAGTCACCACCCATTGAAGGCCTAGTGTGCGAAGAATCATCGGCATCTACACTAATCTCATGAGCTTCTAAAGTTAGAAGCGATGGCAAAACGGGTGTCGGTTGTAAAACCCACCTAATAGACATGACTCCTTTATAAAGATCACCGCAGTTAAATCAATCTACAAGATTGGTTGCTTCCATCTTGGGGCAAAGGAAATGGATAACCCAACCTTAGGAGACAAAAGACAAATGATATCCACGACAATACTTCTACACCTCTGGTTAAACAAATTCGGTGACTTTTCATCAATTATATGCATGTATAACAAAGCTTGCACATATCCTATAATAGTCTCAATCATTTGATTGCGTACGTCGTAATATTAAGTAAGGCATACATTAAGTCACTTGATGTTTCGTATGGGGCAATAAGATATGTTTTTGAACGGCGGCAACAATATCAATGTTCGGTTTTGTGCTTTTTTTTTTTTATTATTATTATTATTAATCAATGTATCAATGTTAATATATGGTATTAAATTCATAAAATGTCCCCTCATTCATGAACTATGACTGATCAATAAACTTATAGGAAGTCAAATACTATTACTACCTCCTGGTTAAATTATAAGGCACAATTGATTTTTTTGGAGAGATTAAAGGAACTAAATAAATTACTTAATTATTTTATATGTTGTGTTTTTTTAGATTATATATTAGTAGTTTATTAGTCAAACTATTTAGTTTAAAGAAAAAAATAAAAATACTCTAAAATTAATTTAATTAAAACGTTAATCTCTCTAAAAAAAGTCAACTAGGTCTTATAATTATTACCGGATGAAGTATAACTTACCGGCATGAAAGCTCGTACAGGAAGTTACGTTATTGATTCAAATTCCGTATATAAACTTGTGTTGTTAGTATACATCCTTTTAATTTTTTTTTTAAAAAAAACACTTGCTCAAAAAGGGATCCGTTTTTTGGTTGAATAGGCAAGCAAGTGCTTGAAATACAAAAACTAGGATTAAATCCTAGAACTACTTGTAAACTTAGCCGCGGTGGTTGGTTGTCTTCTAGGAAGATACCAATTAGAAGTTTTATATCTAATTTTTTAAAAATATGACGTAAGCAACACATTGATTTTCGGATAAATTTACATAATAACAATGAAGTAAATGACGTATGGATTGTTAATTTAATATATTTGGTCAACTAATAATTAAAATTAATTGAGATAACAATCATAGTAAAATTGCTTATTTTTCGCCAATTTCAAAGGAAAATTGCCCCAAAAAATTTTCAAGGCAAAATTGTCATCAGTAACAATTTTCAAGACAAAATTTTCCCTTAACCCATAATGAATCACAACATGTGTAATTTTTAATAAACCCCTCGTTCCAATTGTCCACATTCCAACCTCCGATATCCAAGATAGATCTCTCACCTTATTATCTCAGCACATTCAAATTCACATCACTTAGAATAAAGAGGATCACCAATAGGTGGCACAATTGGTAAGCTGTTTGAGTCTCGAGTTCGAATGTGAATGGAGAAAAACCACTTACCCACCATAGCAGGTCCGTGACCGTCGGATTCGGATTAGTGAAAAAAAGAAAAGAAAAAAGAGAGAGGATCGATTGCCGAACGAATCCTCTGGCCAAAAAGTGGTTGGAAAATGATACCGATTAATGAATTTTAAATCTAAGGTCAATGTTTAATCGAGGAGACTTCAGGTTTCAGCTGGTAGTTGCAGTCTTTCGAATTCGGGAAATATGAAAAATTGTGTTTCTGCTATTGAAACAAAGCTGTGGTGTTCTGATTCAAGAAGAAACGCATAAAAGGTGCTATTCCATCTGCAATTTCTTACGTTTCAATTTGCAGATTTTGATTTTGGGTAGTTCCTATGCATTCATTCAGGTGTCACTTGTCAGATTTAAACTGACTTGAATTGATTATATTGCCAAAAGCACATTCTTATATCATATTATCTGGCAAAGTCATCGGGAGCTAGGGTTCATGTTCTCCTCCGACTTGAACTAGACAGTGCGATCATTTTCCTTTTTGTCCCATAAGTCAAGCAACCAGAGGCTGATTTTTTTTTTTTTTTTGGGTTTCTTTTTTGCAGTAGAAAGATCATTATCAATTAACTTGTCATTTGGAATACTTTGAGCCTTGGTGGAATCTTGTGGTGAATTCTGATCATTGAGGTACATCTGAAAGTACTGCTCACCATTGGAGCCAATGGTGGGCTTCAATTCTTGTTTGTCTCTCTCTCGACTACCTCATTGTTCCAACTATTTTTCTCAACGAATAAAAAACAATCATGGAAGACGCATGAAAAAGGTTGACCTTGGAAGGCCCCTGATTTTACCTTCTGTATTGGGGGTTACTTCTGGCTCGCGCGTGTTTGTGGTTTCAGACTTGCATACTGACTATGCTGAGAACATGAAGTGGGTAAAATGGCTGTCCTCTATTGAACACAAGAAAGATGTTCTTCTTGTTGCAGGCGATGTTGCAGAGACATATGACAATTTTGTTGTCACTTTGTCTCTCCTGAAGGAAAGATTTCAGCATGTCTTCTTTGTATCTGGGAACCATGATCTTTGGTGTCGTCGTGAGGGAGAAAATTATGTAAGGTCATTTATTATGCCGAGGCAATAAGGCCTAAGTTCATGCATTGAGACCTAATTGTTACTGTATTCCTTTTCTCATGGTTCATCATTATCTTTACATTTTGAGAGATCTTTTGTACTGAATATAAGCATGTGACTCTGATAGAATCCTCTGTTATTTCCTAAATCAAACAAGCAATACACACACATATATATGTATATCTCAAATCCATCAACAGTTTGAAGTTGACGAAATCCATGATTATATTTATATTAATAGGGAAATCAACATAACAACAGCATGAAACAGAGCTAACAATAGGATGTGACATGCTATTCTTTCCTCTGCTTTTTTCTTTCAGGTGTATATCCCACCTGTCCTAGTGCCTGTGATTTATTTTGATTTGAAATCACAGATATAACTTGGCACATAAGTATCACCAAGGAAAAGAAATTGGCGCATAAGTTTTTCTTGATACTAGATGACCCTCCATTCTCATAATTGTAATGGCATACTTGTTACATAGGTTAAGAAGTTATTGATGTTAATTCGTGTTGTTGAATCTTTTCTTTCTTGATCAGAATATTGTCTTTTAGATAATGATTTGGGTATTTTTTTTAATCCAGGTTGATTCTCTTGAAAAGCTAAATAAATTGCTCGATGCGTGTAAGCGTCTTGGAGTTGAAACAAATCCAATGGTTGTTGATAACTTAGGGATTATTCCCTTGTTCTCTTGGTACCATGAGGTGATTGCCTTGATAGTGTCAATTTTGATGAACTCAATCATTCATAGCAAGAAAGTTTTATCTGGAAGGAAAAGTGTTTCCTAGATGCATTTTTGATTGAGTGCGCAATCTGCTTGTTTCAGAGTTTTGACAAAGAGCAGGATATAGCAGGCATTCGCATTCCCTCTTTGGAGATGGTGACTACTCTATTAACTCCTAGTAAGCCATTTGAAAAGCTGATTGATGGTCTAAGCACACTCACCAGTTTTTGTTTGAGGATTAACTGGTTATTGAGTGTTTGGGTAACACCCAAACCGCGGTTTCAGTAGCAATTTTTTGCAAGCTGAGACAAAACTCCTCTTATATGCTTATCTCGTAAATTGTAAAAGTTATTTTCCAAAAGCTAATCCAAACATACATGACCTCAAAGATCATTAACTGCTGCTATATGGCAATACCATGCATTTACCACCTTGAAAATCACTTCATCCTGACACCCTCATCTAATTATTAATGAGTTAGAAAATGTGTGTTACTCTGGCCATGTATGGCTTTTAACAATTGTCAATTTCTGGGCGGGTTCCCTTTTTATTTGGTTTTAATTTATATTCTGTTATTTCCACCAACGATGATATAAACCTGTTCTTATGATATTTTCTCTTTGGCTTAGGTTTGTAAGGACTTTCATGCGTGCAAGTGGCCCAAGGGACTTTCAAATGGAGACACTTCCCTCGCTTTATATTTTGATGGCATGAATGAAAGACAACAAACGATGATAAAGGAGATTCAGATGACATGTGATCACATAATTACCTTTTCTCACTTTGTTCCCAGGTTGTTGTCACTATAATTGTCTCTTGTTTTATTGCTGAAATATTTAATTATTGATTTTATGCTTGCTTGAATGCATGAAACAGATTGATGAGATCTAATGATCTATTGAAAAGGATTAAAATAAGAAGAAATGGCACTGGATATAATAATTGCTAAAAAGCTAAGTATCCTGTTAAAAACTTGTAACATGGATATGCATAATTCTCATTTAGACCAAATATACTATTGTTTTGTGATGTATCTTGCTGGTTGGGGAGTCACTTAAGCTGCAAACATGTATGTAACTTTGTGGTGTGAAAATTAAGGTATGAATTCTTTTAGTTGAAGGCTAATATTTGCTTACTTGGTTCACAGGCAGGAACTTTGTCCAGAGAAGAGGATGCTATTCTATCCCAAGCTTCCAAAAATAATTGGTTCAGACTCTCTCGAGCTTCGAATAAGGTCAATACATGGGGCAGAGGGAATGGGGGATGTATCTGCTTGCCATGTGTTTGGTCATACCCACTTCTGTTGGGATGCTGTTATTGATGGTATCAGGTATTTCTTTTTCTTGTTTCTCGTTTCAAGCCATGAAATTTTCTTGGTTACATTTTATAGCATATTACTATTATGCAAAAAAACTAAATGGAGTTTTTCCAGGCACTAGGTATTCATGCATATTGTTTTCCCATTCCAGCATCGAACCACTTCTGCATCACAAGTCCTTGTTTGTATTAGCTTATTTTAAGTGATTTTGCGTTATACAAAGCATACATATTAAAAGAGTTTTGTTTTGTAAAGCACGAAGTTGCTATTTTAAATCGAGACTTTCACCTATGCTCGTATTTCTGTCTGAGAATGGATTGGTTTTATCTTGGAATAATTACAAGAGATAAAAATATAGGAAAGAGTGGTTTATGAATAAGCAAATACTCCTCCAGTCCTTAATACAAGACATATTTACCTACTTTGATTAGATTAAGGGAGTTAGTTAAGTTAGTTAATATGACATATATTTTCTAAAACACCTTGGTCATGTTTTTTAATTCTCTCATTCCCTTTTCTCTTTGATTATTGTTTAGGGAGCATCAATAAGGGTAAGTTAGGAAAAAAGTGACAAATATGAAAATTATGTCTTATATTTAGGATAAAGATCAACTCTCTAAATGTCTTATATTAAGGACTGGAGGAGTTGTTACCTAGAAGAACTAAATAACAACACGGTGTAGTTATATACATCAAGCTATATGTGATCCTTACAAATGTACAAGTTGAAAAAGATAAAAAAAGATTCATATTTTACATGTATTTAGGCGTGGCTGGGAAAATATGGTAGTAGTATAAGTGTTGTTTGATTCAAATTGGTAGGTATGTGCAAGCACCATTGGCATACCCAAGGGAAAGGAAAAGAAGAATGAATGGAGGTGAAAATTGGCTGCCGTTTTGCATTTATGCTGACAAGAGATTTACAGATAGACTCAACCCTTGCTATTGGTCTGATTATTACTCTGCCAATCCCAGGAACCCTCACAATACTGAACTTGCTCCTTGGGTCGCCAGATTTTACAGGCAAACACAAAATATTGATGTATAGAAATTTTGGAGTTTACATGAAATTTCCATCATTTGTTTATTTATTGCATTTGTTGGGAACTAAAAATAAAATGGACATTGAGGAACAGTTGTTGTCCCTTTGTCACTATACTCTCAGTCTCAGACCCCAAATGAAGAACTATTAAAACGAGTTGTTAATTATTAGTATACTGTTGTTGTTGTTAATCTCATTACTCCAATGAAACTTTAAAATTCTAAATAATAAAATTTTGAAGTTCAAGTGATATTTTTTTATCTTTTCCCTTTTTTTCACTCCTTCAGATGTAATTCATTCTTTTAAATGAGATAAAAGTATTTATTTTTATTTTCAAGCAAATTTAATAACTTAATCAAATCTTTTTAATTCTGGTAGGTGGGTGGAAGTAATTTATAATTGGAATGAAAGTTGTAACATTTTCTCCTATCTTTTTTATAAGACCATGTTAATTACATATTAAGGAAATTATTTAAATACTTAAATGTTAGAAAACTTTTAGGACTTTCCAAAATTACTCTTTAATTAGTCCTTAAATGTAATTTACTATAGACCCGTAATACATGTAAGCGTATCCTATTAATAATAATATTGCTTAAATTAAATTCAAAGCAGCCATCATAAAGAGGAAAATATTTATAAAAACAAAAGGGGAAAAAAAAATCATAGGGAGGAAAATATTCTTGGTTCTAGTCTCAAAAGACAATTTTCTCGGCCAAAAATAATATCCTTTTTTTTTGCCAATTTATTACCCCTTTCGAACATTTTTATTTTTTTAAAAAATTCTCATATTGATTGTTCAACTAACATAGTATTTTTCAGGTAAAAAGAAAACTAACATAGTGCAGTATTTTTTTCCCCAACATATAGTGATTGTGTATTTAATGATATTAAGTTATTAACTAATTATGTTAATTGAATGCACATTGGGTAATTATTTCCCATATTTAGATTTTTGTTTTTTTACCTGAAATTTCCCATATTTAGAATTTTAGATTCAAATAATAATCTTGATTATTTCCTATAAAGAAATCATAATCACTAACTATGAGTCATAAATAATAATTCATAAAGTTTTTATTTTTGGGCAGCCCGTCTTGGCGTTTCAAGAAATGCCTCTAGAAACGGTCGTTAACGTCGAAACGCATAAACCCTCCTCATTTCCCAGTTTTTCGACTTGATCGAAGGCACTGAAAGCACCGAAGCTTCAAAACCCTCTTCTCTCTGCTCACAAGTCACAACCAAACACCCCCCCCCCAAAAAAAAAAAAGGTAAAAAAAAATTTTTATTTTTAAAAAATTTAATAGCAAAGAAATAAAACTCTTCTCTCAGCTGGTGGACATCTGACATTCATGGAAAGCTCAAGCAGCAGATAACAGCGGGCAGTGAAAATGAGAAGGAAGCTCCTGATAGCAGCGAGAGGAGTCACCTCCTTGTCCAATCACAACCTCAGACTCACTCGCTTGTCACATTCCAGAACACACAAATGGGGTAACTTCCTTTCGCTCTTTTGATTCTGTTCTTGTGATTTGCTACTTTTGGGTCTCCGTGCTTATTCTTTTCTGTTTTTTTGGCCTGTACTTGTGCATAAGGGGGTTTTCTGTGAAAATGTAAACTCATTATTATTTATATAGATTCTTTTAGGGACTATCTAAGTGCTGCAACAGATACGAGGGGGGAATATATCAATGTGTGTTGCCTGCGCCTGTGTAATCGCGATTGGTGTGCCTATTTAGCAATTTATATTTTGTCATGAGTGTGATAGAAAATGAAGATATCTCAGCATGCATGTAGAGTGATGTGAGCACATGAGACACAACTTCGATATATTGTTACTCCTAGCGAAGTAGAAGTAGTATATGCAACTCGGGCAGCAATGGACTTGTCAAGGGAACTTTTTTCCCCCTCTGGATAACTAGGTGGGGATTCTTACAAATTTTCTTTTAAGGTTTAAAAATATTTCAAGTTTGAATTTTTATAATTTGAGAATGTAACATTTCATCGGATGATATGTGCTTTTAAGTCACTCTGAGAACTTAACTTTCTATTTGCTAATTGAGATGCAATTAGAAGAAAAAAAGGTCTGGTAGTTATACTAGAATGTTAAACTGAACAAGGGCTGGCTGTGCTGGATCAAATGCCACAAGACCTTGTGGTCAAATAATGAGCACAAAAGGTTATTCGGAGGGGAGAAAAAGAAAAATTAGCAAAGATCCCGTGGAATTATCAGAAGCTTATTTATTTGGTCTGCTATAAGTCGAAGTTCAATTCCTTAGTTTTCATTAATCCCTTGCAATTACTGCTTTGGCATCAATTTTGGAAGTCTAATTCAATATCAAGATATCATTATATAATATTACGAATTATTATGTAAGCATATTCACCATGTTGATTGACAGTGCTCATTGAGGCAAAAAAAATTCTGGTCAGTCAAATACTCAGTGGCGTGGATGGTCATATGCTGCCTCTGTACCTTCTGACAAGCCAAATTCTCAGAAACGTCAAAGGCTTTCAAAAGATGAAAGGAGAGTCATGGTGGAATCATTTGTGAACAAGTATTTCCTCAAATTTATTACTTCTCCTTTTTCTTTCTTTTTTGGCGAGTGCTTATTCAGTTTTGGAGCCATGATTTAATTATATGAAGGTTTCTGCTGTCTGCTATGTCATGAGACATCAAGTTATGTGGGAGAGTCAAATAAGAATATTTTACATTACACATTCAGGGGACAATATGCAACATCCAAACTTGTTTCAGCAGCTTATTAAAGACATTGATCCAAGAATGCATTTTCTTTTGAAATTTGGTGGAATAGTAACCGCTTTTTACTGTTTGCAGACTAATTGAACATATCTAAATAGTATGGTTTTATTTTTTCCTTTGAGAATTCCGGAATACCATAACATTGAACCAAAATAAATTAGAAATTTTAATTGAAACAGATCCTTATTCATTATTTGCTAATTGCTATTGAATTACATGTTTATTGAAATCAAATTAATCAAATTAATGAAGTTAATTGAATTCTTTTTTAATTATGGTGGAATTAGTTTCCCCTGTCCCCTTCTTTTCTTTTGTTAATTTATGGAATATGAAAGGGAAAGCAGTCATTGTGATCTGTTGGAGGATTTCAAGTGGTGGAGTTTGCCTGCTAGTGGTTGATAATGGTGGTTGAAAATACTTGTACTCCATTCATTTGAGGGGGAATCCATATCTTAAAGTTGCTTAATGTTTTCCACAAATTGGTATGTGACCAATTTCAATCATACTTAAGTGTCTAGACAAACTTCAATTTCTAAATCTGTCTCATTTAAATAATTACAGCGAGCAAAGATTTCAAAGATAAAAGTTATAATTTTCAGTGTGTTGGTCTTAATCCTTGGTGTCACAAAGGGATTCTCAGAGAAGAAATTTTATTTTGCATCATGCTTTTAATTGTTGTCCTGATTATGCGGTGAAGAACAGGATCTTCCCTGCTCTTAGAAAAAATGGCTGAAAAGGCTGCCAAACATTTGTAGCAGCTGCTTTATTATTTTCGCCCTAAAATTTTATTAAAATAACATCATCTGAGTTGGCATCCCTATCTTCATGCTTCATAAATGAATTTGTTAAGGAGAGAATATTCTATAGCATCTGAGGTTTGGTATAATGGAATATTGTGCTCATATTTCTTATTAGTCAAAAATGGACAATGAAACTAAATTTTCTCTTCACTTCAGGTACAGAGAAACTAATGATGGGAAATTTCCATATTCTAAGCATGTCTTGAAAGAAGTTGGTGGCAGTTACTATGTTATTCGAGAAATCATTCAGGAATTAAAATACAAGTCCAAATTGAGTTCAGACAACATGAATAAGAATTTGGTGGGAAAAGATAACTTCAATGTGAAAAAAGTTGGGGCCACTGAAACTGTAAAGGTTCCCTCTGGTACTACTGAGACTGCAAAAGACAGGCCTATCCAAGATGACTCTCAGCCAGCAATGTTAGATGAAACTGATGCTGGGAATGAGCATCTGGAAGATAAGAGAGGGCCACAGACTACCTCATATGACGAGAGCTTGTCTAGAGAAGCTGTAATCACCTCTTCTCCCGTAAGAATCAAACATAAATGCAACTTAAATAGTTTTTTATAAAAATTTTTGTAGAAGCCACTTTGTTATATTTTACATTAATTTTTTGGTAGTTTGTTCTTTATGTTTTATTGACCCATATGCTTACCAATACTCTAGATGTCCAGTTGATGAAACTAAGTTTGCTACCCTCTTGTTTTTATTTATTGTATTAATTTACAAAGTCCAGACCAAAAGTCACTGCTAAGTCTTTGTACTTATTTTTTGATCCTCAGCCTGACAATAAGTATTATGTGAGCTTATTGTGATGGGGAAAAAATAATGATAGGGCATTGGCTTAAATTATGAACTACTTTATTAGTAATGCTTTATAATAGCAATTAACATGCAATCAAATGGAGACAAATCATTAATGGTTGATGGCTCTGCTGTCCTGGATTCATTTGATCTTTTTTTAAAAAAAGAAAAAGAAAAAGAAAAATTAGCACTGTTAAATTGACTTTCTTGTAATACTAATCCTTTACCTTCGATCTTTATAGCAGGATAGTCATTTCATTGCTGCTGAAAGTGATCAGTTGCCAAGAGAAGCTGAAGCTTCCAAAGAGAATCAGCAGACACCAATTGATGTCAAGACTGAGGAAGCTGAGTCTAGTTATTCTGATTTTGTTGTTTCAGAAACTCATCCAATGAAAGAAGAGGTACACGGCATTTCTGCTCCATCTAGTGAAATGTCTGGAAGTGGTCAGAGCAAAAGTCTCGATTCTGAGTTATCTGATATGGAAAATCATATGGTAATGAAGGAAACAAACGTTGAGAAAGCTGAATATGAAAGTAGAGGGCATGATGCATTGAAAGACCCTCCCAGTATTGATGGTCCAAAGCATACAATGGAGCAAGTTCAAAGAACTTCAGACATGAATGAGTCAGAAATGTAAGTCTTCATTATCTTTTGATATATAGGCAGCCACTATAATGAAATTTATTATTGCCACTTAGAAAACAGCATTATCTGTGTAGGATATGGGGTTGATTCATGATTGCAAATGGGATGTGATAGGGATAGATCTAGTTGAAAATTACAAAATTCTTTACGTGTTCCTGTCTAAGTTTTCATATAAAACATTATGAACAACTTCAAATCAAGTTAAAAATTTAAACTACGTTCAAATCAAGTTAAAAATTAAACTGCGTTCCTTTGGTCATTCAGATAGGTACTAAGTACTGTTACTGCTACTATAATCATTTATAGTGCTTAGACTGCCTCTGAAGTCCTATTGTATTGTCTGTGCCAATGACAGTTCTCTAACACTGATTTGAGTGTTCAATAGAAAGTGTTTCTTTGTTTTTTTGGGTGCTTAATGCTTATTCGTACGTCCTTGAAATGTATAATTTTTTTTGGGCCATCATCTTGAAAGGTATTTTAATGGATGTTTACATGAGAAAATATATGATCCTTTCTTGAATGGACCCTTTACGGACGAATCAAAAAAAGTTTTTATTCTAAATCAAGATTAAAACTTGAACAAAATAAGTACATTTGTATAAATAAGATTCACGCCATCCTTGTTAATATTAATTATGGTTATCCAAACTTTGAAAAGAAAATAGATTTGATAAAAAAATCATTATCAAATAAAATTTGTTACTCACTGCTGTCTGATGCAAACCTTGTATCTTGTTTTTTGGGTTTAGGTCAGTTGATTTTATCTGTTAATGTCTGTAATTTTTCCATCCCTATTATTTTGTATATTAAGGTTGTTTTTTCTCTCCCATTATGCAGTGACAACTCTAACAGGGAGACCAGTGATGCTGAGGCTCCAAAGAAAACAACTTTGTGGGGAAATCTGAAGTCATTTGCAGATGGCATCATGAACATCTGGAAAAAACTATGAAGTCATAAATTTAAATGATCACTTTTACAACTGACAGAGTTTCTAATTAGGGTTCATGAACATAGTCTGCTGTAGTATTGTTGTTACCTGACAACTTTATTGCAAAATTTTGAATCTCCATTCTGAGAATCCCCTGATTCTTCTTGAGGCTTTGCAGCTAAGTTTATTTCAGTGCTCAAGTTGAGGGCTCATTTTTTAAAGCATGGTATTTGTACAGGAGTTTCTACTCTCTTGCTGTAGGGAAGTAAAATTACTTTGATCATGCGGATGGTTTCATGTATGTTACAAACAATTGGAAGAGATATAGAATGTTGCTGTTTTTGGATCACCATGTTGGTATATATATGAATCTGATCAATATTCAAACTGTGGTGGTAGGATTTGTGTGGCTTTGTTCTCTATTTCTAGCATTTTCAAGGAAATGGATTTCTCCTAAAATTAATAAATAGTTAAGGCTGACTTCTTGATTAATTCCAACCCAATTAGATTAATACTAATTTTAGGTTTTTTTTTTTAATTATTATTATTATTCATTGAAATTTGAAAGTACACCTATGTTTTTTTATGAATATGATTTTTTGGGCATTTCTAATAATAATATCAATGTCCTTTTTTTCAAATATTTTATAAATAGAAAATATTAGATTAATGGGCCTGCTCAGATTACATGGGCTTATAGGAACGAGTAAAAAGGTTCAATTCCCTTAATTTGATTAGATTTTAAAAAAAGTAGTTAATTTAGTTAAAGTGACTTTTTCTTTTAACCACTAATTATTTTCCTTAATTCCTTCTATTTTTATTCTACTTAACCATTTTTTAAAGAATATCAGCAAAGTTAATTTGAGAAAAATTGATAAAGATATTAAATATATTTTCTATTTAAGACCAATATCAATTTTATAATTAGAGCTGATGAAAATCCCTTTTGTCTTCAACATGAGACCTAATCAAAGTCGTCATAAATATTTTTCATATATATATATATATATATTTTTTAATATACCTCTATGCTTTTTCCACAATAATTAAGGGTAAAAGAATTATACTAATATGTTTTAAAAATATAATTTATATTAACTAATTTTCTTAATATCATCAAATTAAGTAAATAAAATTTGGGTAAAGGATTTTTCCGGATTCTTGGAGATAAGTTATCTCCAAAGTGGCCCAAAAAATACGTCATTTTGGATTAATGATGAATGTTTTTGTAATTTTGTTTACTTTTTTATTATATAAATTTTATCTAAAATACCTTTCATTAATTCACCTCACATTTATAATACGAGTATTATTTTTCTTAAAAAAAAAAAGGGGTTCAAGAATATAAATTGGACCACTAAAATAAAACGTTACTCGCATCGGCGACTAGAGAATCCGACTGATACCCCATCCCTCTCTCCCGCGCACCGTCAATTACTGGTTATCATTCTGATACCGTGTTCTAGAAGCGTCTTCTTCGTTCGTCCTCAGGAAAGGAATCATCTGCTTTCTAATCCGTAATCTCAAGAACTTCACAGCCACATCTCTTCGTTTCCGAGGGGGAAAAAAAGAGAAGCTCCTTCTCCAGGTCGGTGGAAATAATCGGAGATGGCGGCGGGTAGGGAAGTTCGAGAATATACTAACCTAAGCGACCCGAAAGGTGATTCATTTTGATTTCTTTTGGGTTTCATTTGGAGCGTGGGATCCTTCTTTTTCTCCCCTCCTCCCAAATTTTATAGTTCTTAGGTTTGATTTAATTTTTGTTTTAAATCTGCAGACAAGAAATGGGGTAAAGGAAAAGATAAGGTAGACGATGAAGACGTTACTTTTCAACGTATGGTTGCCAAGGTTAGCGCATTGAATCGTCCTCTCCCGACTTCTTTTTCCTTGAATCCCTTTTATTTTCCCTTGCTTTCCGTTTTTAGGTGAATATATGTGAACCGTTAAATGATTATTGAGCACCCACATGTTGGCAAAGAAAAAAATTGAGCACCCATATGTTGTCAAAAAGAATTTGAGTATCTTAAGCATGAGTATGAATCTCTTGCTAATCTTTAGTGGTTGAGCTCGGCTTGTCACTAAAAAAGGAACTCTTTAGCCTTGCAATCTACTTCTTATCTGCACTAGCAATTACAATAAAATGCAGCTTGTGCAACCAAGCCAATGCATTCATACCCATAATTCTTTTTGTAGTATTCTTACTACATATATAATCTTTAATCTTGCATGTTTTTCTCTTGTTGTTATATATGCATAAGTAGAAAGAAACTTAGCACAAGTTGGGAACTTACAGGCAATGTTGTCAAAATCGAGTGTCTACATAAAAACGGAAGAGGGGTGGTAACATAAATCGTAGAAATTGACATGAAACATATAGTTTCTAATACTTAAGGTTAAGGTTAGGATACAAAATTATATATATGCATGTGGAAAAAAAAAATCATTATTCAAAATTTAATGAACAACTTTATATTTAAAATATATAAGTCACATACTATATAAAACATAAGTCCAAAGCACAAAAAGAGTTACAAGTAACTGAAGTATGTTCCAAAAATCAAAAGAATAAAGTTTAACAATTCGTAAATTATATCGATTGGTGCAAATCAAATCTTGTATCAGTTGTATGTTTTCAATGTCCTTTCCTCTTGCTCTTATAACAAGTTCATTTGCAAAATTTGGAATGTCCAAATCATGACCATATATAGGTTCCTCACTTCAACTTCAGTCAAGCTTTCCTCATCATGGGCATCAACATCAAAGTTGTCTACATCTTCCCAATCTTTTTCATTTCCCACTATCCAATCATAATCGGATGGAAGATCATCAAAATTATATGTATCGAGTTTTGAGCTTTCTTTTTCTTGCCCAATCTTGAATTGGTCATCACAAAAACATCATCAATCATAGTCTTTTGCTTCAAATGATTTCTTTTCTTTGTGTGAACCTAAACAAAGAAAAAGAATTAATATGCATTTCATATCATTTTTTTAATTTTGTGTGAAAATATGGTTTTTCTTTTTTTCTTCTCTTTTTCTTTTTTAAATGTTTTACCATTTTTAAGTGACGCTTTTATTGAGGACCGTTTTTACTTACGTTTAACACGTATCACTCAAGTAAAAACGTAAAAACATAAGTTTTTATGTTTTTATACTAGTTTTTGACAATAATGCTTATGGGTATGCTGAATGCCCAGCCTCCACCTATCCTTATGTACGGATAGTATGTAGGCATTCCTTATCTGAGTCTAAATCCTTATTATATGGTATCTATCACTTGGTATCAATAGAATTTTTGATTTAATACATATATTTTCGTTATATTAAAGGAATACCCTTATCATTTCACTTTGTTAATTCCTTCTACAACTTATATTTAGTCCTAAATCAATTAGGACTATGTTGAAGGAGCCAGTTTTAACTGTCTTTGTAATCATACCTAACTTGTCTTGCACTTTAAAATATTTTATGTGGCACTTTGAGGGATTTTGCTGATAACATGCCCCGGCAGGGATATTGGCCTCCTGTACCGGGTGACTGATGCAAGCAGATGCAAGAGGTTGCTGGAGAGCGTGGAGGTTACCTTCATGGGCGAGGGGGTACCACTTTATCTTGATTGCTTTTGTTTGTTGCATGCGTTCCTGCACTTGGTCTTATCTGTTGCCGTTATATTACCTTAGTTTCTTTGATCTCCTTTTTAAATTTTATATATGCAGCATTGGACAGTGATGATCTACTCTATCTCAAGGAGCAGATGGAAGCTGAGGAGGATGCTGAACGACTCCTGCGTCGTACTGAAAAACGGGCATTTGCTGCATTTAAGATATCCTTTTCTAGTCAGACATACTGAAGGAGCTGTGTTTTCTTATTTTATGTTATTGTGAAACTAGGAAACATTGATTCTTCCATCTAAAATTTGAGTACTCTTGTTGATTGAGCTTGTTACGCATAGTTTGGTTTTATAAAACTGAGTAAATATTTGGTGATATCAAACAAATACTGAACTATTACTAAAAAAAGTACTGAATTAAGAACTTGAAGAACTGAAGTACACGGAAAAGATATACAATTGAAGTACTAGAATTATTATTGTTGTTCTGTGAATGAAGATCACAACGGATACAGATATTTAAATAATCTCTATTCAATTGATTAATCCAAATTGCACTTGGGTAATTTTAGATGATGACAACATTATTTGATGATGATAACACCGATAAAGTTACACTTGCTCTAAGTTGTATTCTGGTGTTTCCTTCACAAATGGACACAGAGCTGCGAACATAGCAGATTCTACCCCTGCATCAGTACCCTTATCTCTTCGTGTTGAGCCAAAACCAAGGAGCGGGATAAGGTAGAGTTTTTCTCATCCCTCTCCCTTCTCTTCCTCCTATATTCATTTTTGTTTTGGTGTTCTGGTTCTGTTGTTGTTCATAGTCTTTATCCTTCGTGATATAGGCAGCAAGATCTGCTGAAGAAAGTTGTGGAAATTAAGCCAAAGCGACTGAAGCTTTCTAGCCCATCCAATGGCAATCAGTCAGCCCCAGTTCCTAGTAATGCTAATATTACAAAACGTGAATCTGAGAGTGAAAGTATGAAAGAGAAGGGACAGCAACCTTTGCCAGAATCAAATAAGAAACAGCCTTCCTCAGGGGAGTCACAAGAGGCAGAAGGAAAGGTTAATAAGACGGATAATCCTGCCGGTGGATTGCTAGGCTTGGCATATGATACTAGTTCTGATGATGAAGAATGATGGATGATGAAGAATTTTAATGGTGGAAAACTACTAGTAGTCCTCTTTGTAGCTTCAGTACAGAGTGCTTTTTTCTTCCTTTTAGGGTTATCATTTAAGGGTCTTGCCATGTTATCCTGAAAATTCGGCACATGAAGCATTAATCATAAAAAAAGGGAAAGAAAGGAAGGATGATTTAAAATCTTCTATGTACAACTAGAGGGAAGATAAACTTAGTGCATGTGTTAATTTAATGCTTTGGTGATAATGTGCCAGTTTTGCTTGTCGTCTTCATATTGTTAATGTTTTAGTCTGCATTTGGATGGCTGGTGCATCCACAAATAGCTTTGATGTCCCTGTTTTTGCTTTGGTGCTGCAAAAAAAATGTGTAGGGTGATTTACTTGTAACTTTAGACATTAGAAAAACTTTTTATAACAAGATGTTTTTATCTATCTATCATCTTGATGTCTTGATTTTAGTTTTGCTCAAGTTATAATCTTATGACTTTCTAAGATTAAAATGGGAAACAGCCATGCAAGCTATCTCAAAATTTCTCTAATGCTGATGTTGATCCTTCTTTTTTTGCAAAATGGGCTATCTGTTTTTGTTAGCTTTATGGCCAACCTAAACTTCAAACTAAATTTAATATTTATCAATAAAATTTTAAAAAATGTTAACTTCTCGATTCAAGATAGGCTAAGTGTTAATTTTTCAAGACACCGATAGTAATTTGATTTATGATATTTGGAAAAAAAAATATTATAAAGAATTTCCTCCTATATGCACATACAACATTTTAAATAATATATATTACTGGGACAGGGCGTTTTTTTGCCAGCACTAATGGCCATGAGCATCATGAACACCCCTATTGGTAATGTTAAATTTATTTTAAATAGTAATAATTTTATTTATCCCATATTATCTTAGTAGTTTAACAGGGAGATGTGTAAGAAAAGAAGTAAGGGTGTAATAAAACCATTTTAATAAAAAAATTGTTATGTACTCTCAACGGATTAATTATAAGAGTAAGTTGTTTTAACGGATTAAAAAAATTTAATTAAATTTCTTTAAAGTATTTTTATTTTTATTTTTATTTAAACTAATTAGTTTAACTAATAAATAATATAAAGATAAAGCTTCCTTAATAAATAAATAAAAAAAAACGTCAATTCGTTAGTAATTTAAAAAGCTTCCCTACCTACCCCCGGCTCTGTCGCACATGACACACTGCTTCTTCTGAGTTGAGCTGTTCAATTTCAATACTCATCGTCCTCCTCCCTTCTCACTCGCAAAACTTGTTCCACCAACCTCCATACTTCTGTTGCTTTGGAGCTTGATACGACTCTTCCTTCGTTCCTAATTCTTACACAGAAAATGCCGCTCCCATCAACCCCTCAAATCATCACCTGCAAAGGTAAATTTAGCTATTGCCAAGCAATCTGTTTGCTTTCTCGGCAAAAATCTCTTTGCGATTGATAAAAACAATGAAGAATCAGAATCTTGATTTGATGTGAAACAGCTGCGGTGGCATATGGAGCTGGAGAGCCATTGGTAATAGAGCAAGTTGAAGTGAGCCCTCCTCAACCTTCGGAGATTCGGATTAAAGTTGTCTCCACCTCTCTCTGTCGCAGCGATCTCTCCGCTTGGGAATCCCATGTATTATTATTATTATTATTATGCCTTTGCTTTATATTCATTCTCCCTGTTTTAATCCCGTCATCCCTCTTTCCTTGTATAGATATTTAGTTTAGTTAGTTAATGTGATATAACACCTAGTCATCTTCTTCTTCTTTAAGTTCCTTGTTCTCCTTCCTCATTGATAATCGATAAGGTAAATTAAGATTAGATTGAAAACTATCTTTTATATTTAGAATTAATATCAACTCCCAGAAGATCCCGAATATATTTTATATAAATATATCTATATTGAAATGAGGGTTAAACATCTAAAAGGAAGTTCTTCTTTGTGCAGAACATATTTCCTCGAATATTTGGCCATGAAGCGTCAGGGTAACAAATTTCTTGTCCTCTACCCTTTCGATTAAAGCCAAATGAGTCGCAATTGATCCTTTTATAATCATTTTAGCATCACTATTTTTCTTTTCTTTTGATATCAAGCATCACTATTTTTCTGTATATCACCCAATAGACTAGCATGACAATTTGACAGAACTTTGAGATGCCTAGTTCAGGTATGTGGTTATCACATAAGGTATAGCTGATTTTAAACATTACTGTGACATGCCTGGGACGCACTATCGCTCTGGGAACATCACTTTAGGACCTAAATGACTGTAATTGATATAATTTCCGCAAAGATGATGAATATTCAGTATTTTGTTTGCAGGATTGTTGAGAGTGTGGGCGAGGGAGTGACTGAATTCAAGGAGGGAGACCATGTGCTAACTGTCTTCATTGGAGAATGTAAGACATGCAGGCTGTGCAAATCTGGAAAAACAAACATATGTCAAGTTCTGGGATTGGAAAGAAGAGGTTTAATGCATAGTGATCAGAAGACACGTTTCTCAGTAAAAGGGAAGCCTATTTATCACTATTGTGCTGTTTCAAGTTTCAGTGAATATACAGTTGTGCATTCTGGGTGTGCAGTCAAAGTCAGCCCAAATGCTCCTCTTGGGAAAGTATGCCTTTTGAGCTGTGGTGTTGCTGCAGGTAATTGTTCTAACTTTCATGTACATAACATTAGCTCTGTATGAAATGCAGGGTAAAAGAACAATCGATAAATCAACATGTAAAATGTGTCAAATTGTCCCAAGGGTAAAATTTTAAAGGACTGACTTGGTGATCCAACTGGGTCGTTCACTTTTTTCTCGTTAACCCCAAGGAATGATTGGAGGAGGCATGGTTCATGGTTCCGTGTCAGAATTTGCTTAACATATTATTGTACATTTCGATGACAGTGTAATGAAGTAAAACTTTAGTAGTAATATTATAATGGGGGATCTTCTCAACAAATGATCACCAAGTAAATAACTCTGCTTTATGTAGTAGTAATGTTTCTCAATGAAGAATAATATTATTCCTTTTGTCATTGTTGGGTTGGCTGATCACACATTACCACATTAGGTCTGGGTGCTGCATGGAATGTTGCGAATGTATCAGAAGGATCAACTGTGGTGATATTTGGACTTGGAACTGTTGGCCTATCTGTAAGTAGAATGACTCACTAGTCATCAACTTCTGTTTCCACTTTGCTTTTTCAAAATATGAGAAATGCTCTATTCTAATTTGTAACGAGGCAATGACTTTCCTTATAATTAGGTTGCACAAGGTGCTAAACTTAGAGGGGCATCTCGAATAATTGGTGTGGACAACAACCCTCAGAAGTGTGAAAATGGTATTATGATCAGTTCTCCATTATATATTTAAATTTTATTTGAACCTGGCAAGTCTTCTAGTTTACATCTGTTTGTCATGTTGGCTGTTGCTACAGCTAAAGCTTTTGGAGTTACAGAAGTTGTTAACCCAAATTCCTATGACGAACCTATTGCTCAGGTATTTGTCAATCTCATTGTAAAAATTGTGACAAAGCCTGTTGTAATTATCTATAGAAGATAATATAAACTAATTGTGACAGATAATTCTCAAATTGTCAGCCAGGAAATGTGAGGGACATCTGAACAAAATAGTCCCCTCTGATTCATAATTTGGATGGATATAATATGATTTTGCGTCAGCAGAGAAATTCACTATGGATTCAAAGAAGATGATTGGAGTTATAACAATTATTTATATGTTTGGAGTATTTCAGGTTATTAAGCGCATTTCCAATGGAGGAGCCGATTTCTCTTTTGAATGCGTAGGCGATACTGATATGATAACCACTGCATTGCAGTCCTGCTGTGATGTAATACTTTATACCTACATAACTAAAGAAAGATCATGTTTTGTTATTCACTTGCTTTTCATACTATGAACTTGAATTTAGGCTACAATTACATCACATCTTTCTTCTTCCTCATAGGGATGGGGTATGACTGTTACCCTTGGTGTGCCAAAAGTGAAACCTGAGATGTCAGCTCATTATGGACTTCTGTTAATGGGAAGAACATTGAAAGGATCTTTGTATGGAGGATGGAAACCCAAATCTGATTTGCCTTCATTAGTGGAGAAGTATGTGAATAAGGTAACAGTAGCAGCAACCACAATATGTCCCATGATCTTTGATTCCTCATTAACCCATCAAACATAACCTGACACAATAGAACTTTTACGTGTTTGTTTGTGTACTAACTTGAAACGCAAAGGCCATTATCCTATATTTTAAAAATACAACTAACCCAAATGTTTAATAGTATCATTTGAACAATTTATGGTTTTCTCCTTGTGTGTTAAGCAGTGATTACCGAAGAAACATCTACTAATATAGTTATTAAAATGTGCAGGAAATCCAGATTGATGATTACATAACACACAATTTGCCGTTTGAAGAAATTAACAAAGCTTTCAATCTCATGAGAGAAGGAGAGTGTCTGCGCTGTGTTCTCCACATGCCCAGGTAATTCCTGTGGCTTCTTGTTTTCTTGAATTAAAAGAAGCAAAAAGGGGGAAATCATTGGAGACTACAATGCACTGGTCTACCGAGAGACTGTTATTTGTGAGAACAACATTGTTCATAGTATGCTCTTGTCTTGCTCCACTTCGAGAATTCAACATTGTTCATATTTGAGCTTACACAAGAATTCGTTTGTGCAAAATACATCAATGGGTAATTGACTAATTGTTAATGTTTTGAGAATGTAAGGCTTTATTTGTAATACATTTAAGTGTTCATTTCTGATTATCTCGTTGCAAGTATTACTCAAAGTCATTGAACTATGAATCATTGGTTTTTTTTTTTTGGCGGGGGCAATAAGCCCTTCTATTTAGAGGAAAACAGAAAAATACTACTTGAATTTCAAAATCCTGTTGACAACAACAACAGTGAAATTAACAAGAACAGTAAAACAATTAATAATTCATTTTATTGTGAAATCACCTATTTTGGGGTTCTCCCTTCTATTTATAAGGTTTTATATCAAAATTTGTTAATGTACCAATGTTTCGAATTGTAAAATTGAGAGTTTCTTGTAAGGTTTTTAGCAAAGTATTTAGAAAGGAAAATAAAAGATAATTACTATCTCCGGTCCTAATTATAAGAGTTAGTTAACTTTTTTTTGGAGAGATTAAAGAAGTTAAATAAGTTACTTAATCATTTCATATGTTGTGTTTTCTTATATTATATATTAGTTTATTAGTCAAACTATTTAGTTTGAAGAAAAAAAATAAAAATACTCTAAGCTAATTTAATTAGCTTTTTTAATCTCTTCAAAAAAGTCAACTAGGTCTTATAATTAGGACATGATGGAGTATAAGCTAAAATGTTTTAACCTCGAATCTCTTAATATAGGACTGAAATACAAACAGGGATTGGGTAAGGTAGAATTTTTCTGTCCAAATGACAAATTGCAAACTATAGATAAGAACACACCTTGAAATTTGATTACTTAGGAAATTAGTATAAAAGTTAAATTATTTGAAATAATAATCAGGATGTGTCTGAAATCTCGAAGTGAATAAATATCAAACTAATGTAATATAAAGGATTAATTTTCAAAACTTCCGAATGAGGGAAGATTTTTTTTTTTTACAAAAATATAAACATATAACACCCTGAGGTATTTTCTATGGTGCATTCAATGCCCTAAAGCATTTTATGATCATCCAACGCTCTAAAATATTTTATGATGCATCAAACACTCTAAAATATCTTTTTTATGTTTATTCAGTAGCTTAATTTTTTTTTTTGATATATCCAACAACTTGAAATATTTTTCCAAACATATCCAACACACTAAATTATTTAAATTGTTAAGTGCATAAGGGTGCTAGTTACACCTTAACCCTATTTTTTATGAACAATTTTGATATATTCATTTTCTAAATATTCAAATATATGTCTTAAAAATATTCACTTGTATATGTCTTGATGAAACTCGAACTTATAAGCACACAATCGGAACTAGGGATTCTAATGCAATTTAGCTTCTTTCTTCTTCTTTTCCCTTCATAATCCTTCCGATTGTTCAAAATTATTTATTTCATTTGAATTCAAATTTTAATTATTTCAATGGGTGACTTTTTGGAGAGTAAACAATGCTAGATAACCTAACAAAAGCTGTTTTGTCTCTTTGGAATGCTGTTTTTAGGTAAGGAAGGTAACCTCATCCCTGTCCCTATTATGACACCAATCAGTTCACATTCCAACACATCATTCTTCAAAACACAAAGTCAAATAAGCAAACTCTGTTTATAACACCATGCTCACCACCATTGAAACAATGCTTTTCTCACTGGTATGTCCTCATTGCACATTCACAGAACCAAAGAAGAACACTCTCTTCCATGGCAGATCATCAGAGAATCTATCCTATGCAAGCCACAGAAGCACCACCACCACCCACGGTGCCCCTGATGCCGCCTGGCTCATCAAGATCAGAAAAGAGTGTTCTGGTGATGCAGCAGCCTCGCCCTCCGTTAACACAACATGCTAGGCCTGTAATTCACGCACCAAAACCAAAGAGAGGTTGTTTTTGTAAGTGCATATGCTGGACACTAGTATCACTTATCATCCTACTCTTCATCTTGGGAGCAACTGCAGGAATTATCTACCTAGTCTTCAAACCAAAGCTTCCCAATTACTCAGTAAACAGCTTAATGATAAGTGACTTGAGGCTGAACTTTGACATGACTCTGTATGCAAAGTTTGATGCGAAGATTACAGCAAACAACCCAAACAAGAAGATTGGAATTTACTATGAGAAAGGAGGAGGGTTGAGTGTGTGGTACTCAAACACTCAACTTTGTGAAGGATCATTACCTGAGTTTTACCAAGGCCATCAGAACAAAACAGTACTTAATGTGTCTCTGACCGGCCAAGTGCAAGCTGGAAGCACTTTGATGGCAGCACTGCAGGAACAACAGCAGGCAGGAAGTGTACCTTTGGAGCTTAAGGTCCACGCACCGGTGGCCATCAAACTCGGGAGGTTGAAGCTGAGAAAGGTCAGAGTCAGGGGTGAATGTATGTTGACAGTGGATAGCTTGTCAGCTAACAATCCGATAAGCATCAAGGCTAGTGACTGTAAATTCAGAGTCAAACTTTAAGTTTTATACATGATGATGATAAGTTCTGCCTTGTTCCCTGCATTTTATCCCTTAGTGGCAGTCTCTCATGTTGCCTTGAAGGATTTCTTCCGTGTCCGCATTGGAAGATCTATTATTTTTTCTGAATAAATGTTATCGTGATAGGAGTTAATTATTTTTTTCAGTGACCATTCTTCTTTCATC
Source organism: Acacia melanoxylon (assembly GCA_019022615.1). NCBI lineage: Eukaryota > Viridiplantae > Streptophyta > Magnoliopsida > Fabales > Fabaceae > Acacia > Acacia melanoxylon. The sequence goes on along the minus strand of JAFJYJ010000004.1, from coordinate 9,654,741 downwards.
ACTAGGAAAATGAAATTTGCATGTGACATGCTTGAGCTTATTTCTTAAGTGACACTTTCCTAAACATTAAGCAGCACTAGTTTTGATCTTGGTTCCCCCACTCTTTCTCCTTTTTTTTCAACTTTTTGAATTCTCAAGGCCTACGCATATAACAAAACTTAAGAAGAAAAGACTAAATTTATGGTCATACACTGGAGGAGTACGTAAATGATCCTTATAGAATAATAAAGTGCTACCACGACAACAGGAAACAACTGCAGGACAATCAGAAAATTTAAGAAATATTTTGACATATTCGCCTTTTATAGGACCACAATACGCAATAGCTAACAAAAACAAAATGCTTAAAATATCCAATAAGAGGATAGCGGTAAACAGTTTATCAGAGATGCATCATCAGGCTTTATGTCATATAGTACAGTAAAAAGTATGTTAATAAAATAAACATATGATACTATAAAAACTTCTATAATTCTCATGAAAAAAAAAAAAACTTTAGTGCTTCTCGTATCTGCATACCTATTTTACAAGACAAGTCAAATGAGTCTCTTAAACAACCAAATAAATTGCAACGCTTAGATTTGATGAACTCCTCGAGCAATGGGATTTTGATGAACAGACAAGGCACCCCTCTGATTGAAAATACACTCTATCGCCTGCTATTGTTGAGAGGGAAAGAAAGCCTTCAGTGTTCTTATGGAGAATGTATGCAATTAAATGATTAATCACCAATTAAGGCACGTGGTCTATGCTCAATAGTAGAAAGGGACATCCCTGTCTGAGAAACTGCTCTGACAAACGCCATATTTGCAGTTAAAGTTGGAGCATGCCAATAATCGCCAGTGCCAAAAACAACCTTATTTTTCATCGCCAACTTTCTTGTTGTTGGCAGGCCCATCATCCGTTCTGAAGGACAATCAGGAACAACCCTGAGAAAATACCAAACCAGTTTATTTGGTGAAAAATATTAAAACTATTAGATCAGGCATCAGCAAGTTGAAAAATATAGACCAATAAACAAATTTGATGTGAACGACATAAATAACAAATTGGGGGGAGACTCAAATTCAGCGAGTGCAACTCTACAACTTCAGTAAATGTTCAACTATACAGCACTAGATTTACCCTAATAATAAAGAAATTATCTTCCACTTGTTTACCTATGACCAATTATTTAAGCATGGTGACCAAGTAATATACATTGTTATATTCCATAGAGAAATAGAGGATGATCTTTAATAAGGTGTTAATGCCACTAGCTGCTCTCTACTTTCCTTAAAACTCAATCCGTGAGACAAAGTAAATCCTGATAAACACCTTGTAATTGGATTGTACCACAGAACTAGATAACAATGGTGGAGTAGCTAAATGATTCTCATGGTTAACTAAACAATGTGACCCTGGAATATTTGCAGAATAACATAAATGATTCAGCAACTAAAGTAATATAGCCATCAAATTCACCTGAGGCTATTTATTAACTTATCAGCTCTCAGTTTCTCATTGGGCCCTCCACACATTGATACCAACTCATTGAATTCCATATGGACACTCTCACAAATCATGCCTGTCTTTCCACGTAATACTCTGCTGAATTCCACATGGATTGAATTCTGAATTTCAGACATTGCCTGAAGAGAGAGGTGAGAAACACTTCAGTCAAATGAAAAGAATGCTGATAAAAGCTTTTATAATTTAGAAAAACTACATAAAAACAATACACATAATTCTACATTGTATGCTTAGCTCATAATGTGCTTTATCTAAAAGATACTATTCCGAGCGATTGAAATCTGATCAGTACTATAACTGATAATCAATTTAACAAAGAGCATCATTGCTCTAATTACCTTTCAATAAGGACACTAAAACAAAGTAAACTTCTGAATAAGAGTTTATTGTTATAAAATGTTTCTTCTTCCTTTTAATCATTCTAATGAAATCTATTTATTATATAAGGTGAAGTAAGGAAATAAGAAATTAATTATTTACGAGGCAGGAAAGCCATCACATGTCTAAAATGTGCGTTATTTGGCCCTTAGGATGAATATCCAGACAGATTGGTCTTTAACTCCACTTTTTACCATGAACTAGCCGTTCATTGTGTAAATTCGTGTAGCCTACAGTCACTGCTGGGTAGATAACCACTACGATAACATGACTATCTAACCAAGAGAAAATGACATAAATAAATGAAAACAAATGTGGCACAAAATATGGATGAGATCACTCACTTGACCAATCACAAACTCATAGTTTCCCTTGAATCTCTCCATCAATTTAATCTCTGGATGAGCCAAAAGTCTTTGGGCACCGCCATTACTAATTGCTGTTACAAGAGCTATCAAAGTCGTTGTATCAAAATTTATCAGGTCAACTTCTCCAACACAGTTTCCTGGTTCAGAAGATTCTAAATTTTTAATGTTCAAGGAGCATAATTTCAGTCCCTGAACAATGGAGCAGAATGCATCAGCCAAGTTGGCTTCACAATCTTCAACAGAAAGCTGAAGTTGAGCTTCAGTTTTCTCTACTGAAACCTCTAGTTGAGCAGAGTCCACAGCTAAACTTTTGACAATAGGTTCTACCCCGGAAACAGCATCCTTGCTATCAGTGGGTTTTATTTCAAAGATGCAAGCATCTTTATAAGATCTTGCCAGTATGTTTATCCAGTCGCCTTCTGATTCCTCAAATGCATCAAAATTGAAAACTGAAGGCCCCAACGCAATTTCTGATGCCCCAAACTTATCTAGAAGTTTTTGGTAAACATGATTTGCAACACCATTCGCAAAGAAAAGTATAACTGAGGAGGGTCTTAATGTTAAGCTAGATTGTGCAGCAGCTAGGACTTCTTGAATGCGCAATTCTAAACCCTTACTTTTATGACATCTATGCCAAGAGATGTACTTTGGATTTCTATCAGATACTATGATCCAGACTGGCTTCCTGTTGAAGGTACACACTATATCCACATGGATGTCTTTGAAAGAAGAACAACGACCCTCCTCTCTTCTGACTGTAGGTAAGAGTGGAACTGACTTACAAACTCGAGAAACACCAGTTATGAAAGGCTGCTGGAGAATGTGCACCACTGCCTCAAGGTGTCCAATGTTGACACTGTCATCATAAAGAGATATCTCTTAGTAGTTAGTACCCGAGGATCCTTGTTTTCCACATGCTTGAAAATCGGTTCATTGCGAAGTTTAGATTAACATGTATATAAATTCAACATCACTACATCATTACCTTATTCCATAAAGCACACAAGTTTCAAAGTTTTCATAGCTAATATATGCAAGCATCTTATAAATATTTTTATAAACTTTTATGAAAATAAAATTCTTATTTACAAAATGGTATTTCATGAATTGCCAGATGATTCCTGCCCCTTTACGAGGATGTCACGTTCATGGATAGCCAACATTATATGGTATCTCACAAATTTTCCCCTCCAAAAAAGCTTGCCAGGACACAGAAGAAGAGAAAAGACGCATTGCTTCACTTTATTATTCATCTAGGACAGACGTGAACTAATTTAATTAACATAAATGGTTTTTGTTAGAAAAAACTTTCTGCATCTTTTCCTTAGTGAGGAAAACAGAATGAAATACGAATATGGATTGTAATGAGCAGTGATAAAATGCTCTGGCTCTATTCTCATATTTATATAACTCAATACAAGCTTCTGGAAGATATATTACAGCTGCTAAATCCTAACAACTCCTATCAATGTGTGACACGTAGAGAGAGAGGAATCTCTACCTAAACCTTACCGTTACTGAATACAATACAGGAATAATACAGAATACAAATATACAATTATATTCTAACATTCCCCCTCAAACGAGAGGGTGTGACTAACAACCCAAGTTTGTCCCTAAAGAACTCAAACTGAGATTGAGATAAAGGCTTGGTGAAACAATCTGCAATCTGATAGGATGAAGGAATATATCTGATGTCAATAACCCCGAGGAGACCAAATCTCGAATGAAATGCACATCAACTTCAATATGTTTACTTCTGGTGTGTTGTACCGGGTTAGCAGCCAAGAATTTGGCACTTAAATTGTCGCACCACATCACTGAAGGACTCTTAATGAACAGACCTATCTCAAATAATAATGAGCTTAACCATTTGATTTCTGCAGACCCATCTGAGAGAGATCTATACTCAGATTCTGTACTAGACCTTGAGACAACCTTTTGTTTCTTTGATGACCAAGAAACAAGAGTTTTACCCAGAAAAATACATTGCCCAGCCATAGACTTTCTATCATCCAAATCACAAGCCCAATCAGCATCAGTATAAGCAATTAATTGAGGACTACTAAAAGGTTTAATATGCAGACCTAAATTGTAGGTTCCTTTCAAGTATCTAAAAACCCTTTTAACTGCCTGAAAATGCAAAGTCCTAGGTTGTGAGAGAAATTGACTGAGCTTGTTTACAGCAAAGGAAATGTCTGGGCGTGTAGTGGTTAAATATTGTAAAGATCCTACTGCCTGTCTATACTCAGTGGGATTGCTCAATAAGTCACCATCACCAGATGAAACAATTCTACCAGTTACCATAGGAGTAGACACAGGGGCACAATCAGTCATACCAAACTTGCTCAACAAATCAATAACATACTTAGTTTGGTTTAGATAAATACCCTTTTCATCTCTATAAATTTCCAAACCCAGAAAGTAGTAAAGTGGTCCTAGATCTTTTAGTGAAAAGACCTGATTCAGCTTATTCACAAAGTTATCCACAAAAACTGAATTGTTACCAGTCACTAGGATGTCGTCAACGTAAATAAGGATAAACACAGTTAAATTGCGTGTCTGAAGCAGAAACAGAGAAGTATCACTCTTTATATTTCGAAATCCCCAATCAACTAGTGTAAGGCGAAGACGATCGAACCAAGCTCTCGGAGCTTGGCGCAAACCATAAATGGCTTTAATCAACTTACAGACGTGTTGAGGGCGACGCTGATCAACAAACCCCTCTGGCTGTGGCATGTAGACGTCTTCACTCAGAAAACCATTTAGAAACGCATTGTTCACGTCCAACTGCCGGATTTGCCAATTGAAAGTCACGGCCATAGTCAGGATTACTCGAATAGTAGTCGATTTCACCACCGGACTGAACGTCTCGCCAAAATCAACTCCGGGAGTCTGCTGGAAACCCTTTGCCACGAGCCTTGCCTTGTACTTGAGAATCGACCCATCAGCTTTAAATTTCGTTTTGAACACCCACCGATTATCGATGAGTTTCTGGTTATTATATGGAACCAAGATCCAAGTTCCGTTGCGCAAGAGAGCTTGAACTTCTTCATTCATCGCATTTTGCCATTTTGGGGACATGAGAGCTTCTTTCGTGTTTGCGGGTTCAGAACTGACTTTTACAGCAAGTCCTATGTACGGATGTTTGGGCTTTACAATGCCAACTTTAGCCCTTGTCACCATAGTGTGTTTATTGTTGGGCCCAGCTGAACAAGACTCTTGAGATGATGGGCTGGACTGCGACTGTGAGTTTGAAAAGGACTCAGCTGGCTCAGTATTATTTGGGAGCTCATCTTCGCGAGACAGAGGTTGCTGCTCGTGTAAAACTGAGTTTTGTTCCCCGTCATTGCTCCAATGCGTCTTCTCTGATGGCGGAGTAGTATGAATTATGAAAGGAAGATGACTCAAAGCACCCCGAGGCTCACAACCGATGTGGGTTCCATGAAACCCGTCTTAAAAGGAAACAAACCACAATCAAAAATAACATGACGAGAGACAAAAATCTTTCCAGAAGCATTTAAACATCGATGTCCTTTTTGCTGTGCTGCTAAGCCGAGATAGACGCACTTTTGACTGTGAAATTGGAACTTATGATTGTTATAAGGCTTGAGGCACGGGTAAAGACGCGCAACCAAAAGGTTGAAGATGAGAATACACTGGTTGTTTTTGTTAACTTGAACGGAGGAGTTGCATTGCCCAAAACTCGGAGTAGGTAACCGATTGATCGGATATGTGGCTTGTTGAAAAGCCTCTACCCAAAACTTCAAAGGCATACCAGCATGAGCAAGCAGTGTTAAACCAACTTCGACAATGTGTCGATGTTTGCGCTCAGCTCTGCCATTTTGAGCAGATGTATATGGGCAAGTGAAACGAATATTAATTCCTGCTTCCTGGGCCAGAGGGATGAATGGTTTGTATTCAGTCCCATTGTCACACTGAATACTCTTAATTTTTGAATCAAATTGGTTCTCAACCAGTGCCTTGAACAATTTAAAAACATGAACAGCTTCACCCTTGTGTTTCAACGGATAAATCCATGTGAATCGACTAAAATCATCCAAAAAATGAATGTAAAATTTATGACCACCATTTGAACAGATAGGAGCAGGACCCCATAAGTCTGTGTGGATTAATTCAAGAGGGGAAGAGGACTGCGAAACAGAGGACAAAAATGGTAGGAATTTTGACTTTCCTAACTGACATGCCTCACATACAGAACTGTCACTAATAGACGTATTCAAAACTTTATTACATTTGCCTAAAATCTGTTTCAAAACTTTGGTGCTTGGGTGTCCCAGAGTATGGTGCCATTTGAGAAAATCATCATGAGGATTAGTGAGCTCAGTCTGCAGTGCTGTTGGTTGACCATTAAGCCTTCTTGCCTTCACTGGGTAGAGACCTTGCTTTGGGACTCCCTGCAGGAGTGTGCTTCCCGTGTTCATGTCCTTCACATCACAAGCGGTGTTAGTGAAAAGCACAGAAACAGAATTATCGCGGACCAGTCTATTGACACTCATCAGGTTTTTATTAGCCGATGGAACATATAAAACATCTCTCAACAGTAGCTTAGAGCGATCACAAGGTAAAGCAATAGAACCAATGCCCAAAATTGGACTCTTCTCACCTGTACACGTAGTGAGGTGGGACTTACCAACTGGTGTAATCTCATCAAATTGCTCAGACTGAGGTGTGACGTGGTAATTTGCGCCACTGTCCATATACCAAGATGAGTCATTGACAGAGTGAGGAGATGCATAGTAGGCCTGAGGGGACACAAGATCCTCACGATAATAGCAGGTTGCCACCGTGTGTCCGGGGCGTTGGCAGTTGATGCAGAAAGGTCGACCACCTCCTCCTCGGCGGCCACGAGAACGGCCTCCTCTACCTCTGTAGTTACCACGATAGTTGTTTCGCCCATTGCCACGGTTGTAGCCGGAGTTATAATGGCCAGAGGGAGGTTGAGTTCCATCGTTCCGTTGAGCCGTATTGACTGATGGAAGGACACTCAGATTTGCAAAGTGGGTAAGCTGATTGAGTCTTGACTCAAAAGAAAGCAGGGCAGCTTGAGCTTCTACCCAGGTGAGGTTCGACTGATCAACGAGTTTGACAACAATCGCATTGTACTCTGAATCGAGGCCATTTAAAGTGTGAAGAATGAGATCATCTCTAGCCACTGGAGATCCGGCAAGGGCAAGTTCGTCGGAGAGGTGCTTCATTTTGTTGAGGTATTCATCCATCTTCAGTGAGTTCTTACGGGTGTTATGTAGTTCATTTTTAATGACCATGACACGCGCTTTGGTCGTTGCACAGGTAAGCTCTCTAGCTTCGTTCCACAGAGCCTCGGCCGTCTGGCAGTGAAGAAGCTGGACTGCGACTTCTTGCGTCATAGCATTGCGAAGCCAGCCCACCAGCATACGGTCAACAGAGAACCATTCCAAGTAAGCTGGATTTGGTTGTGTTCCGGTGACAACCTTCGCCGGAGCACGGGAGGTACCATTGATATGGCCCTCAAGACAGTTTCCTTCGATGAGGGGTAGAACGATCGATTCCCAAACCAAAAAATTGTTGCGATCCAACTTGATCGCAGCTGTTTGACTAGAAGAGCTGAAAAGAGAAAAGGAACGAGCAATGACGGAGACGCTTGAAGCGTTGGAAGCGCCAGTATTCGGAGATGAGGAATCGGTAGACATAGTGAGAGTGAGCTCTGATACCAAGTGAGGAAAACAGAATGAAATACGAATATGGATTGTAATGAGCAGTGATAAAATGCTCTGGCTCTATTCTCATATTTATATAACTCAATACAAGCTTCTGGAAGATATATTACAGCTGCTAAATCCTAACAACTCCTATCAATGTGTGACACGTAGAGAGAGAGGAATCTCTACCTAAACCTTACCGTTACTGAATACAATACAGGAATAATACAGAATACAAATATACAATTATATTCTAACATCCTTCAAAGAGACAAAAACTAAAACAGTTCGTATCCACTCAAACAGAGAGAAAAGCTTCACCAGTCATGACTCATATTGGAACTAATCATCTCCTAGCAGCCAAACAGAAGGAACCGTTTCAAAGGCATATGGAAATGAAATGAACCTGAGAGGCGTGGAAGTAGTAGCAGAAGAAGAAGAAGAGAAGCGAGAGAGGAAAGAGAGGTCGGAGCTAGCTAATCTGAGGAGGGTACGGCGGCATGAGTCGGTGATCTTGGTGGAAGCAGGCAACTGTTGGATTCTATCAATCACGAACCTGCATCTCTGCTTCGCCAATTCCACCTCTGCGTCCCTCTGCTTCTTCATTGTTTGTATCATTCAAGTTTTCCGCATCATCTAAACAAGTTTTCTGATCTTTATCTCATCAAATGTTTCCTTTTTTTTTTCCTTACTTTAATGCCAGATACATATGTTTTGTTCAAATAAAAAATGGGAAAATCCTCCTCACGTCAATAAAAAAAGCAACATATTGTGAAAAAAGTTTAAAAAAAGTCAGATGTTCTATACCTTTTTAATATTATTTTAGAAACATTAACAACTATATTAGTACAACATTAACTATACGTTAACAACTATATCTTAACAACTAAATCAGTACAAGTTAACAACTAAATCAGTACACGTTAACTACTAAATCGATGCGTTAGCTACTTTTTCTAACATGTGAATTTTCTTTAGGCCTTTTTGAGAATATGTTGCTTATTTGGGCCAAAGATTTTCCCTAAAAAATATTCATAGAAAATGATTAATATTAATAAAGGTTAGCGTGCAATTTTACCCCCAAAGTTTAGAGCAATTTCGTTGACCATTATTTGAGTTAATTTTTTGGTTGCTTTTTACGGTTCACGGAGAACTTCGCCTGACTAATCCGGTTCGACCGCGTCGCGACTTGCACAAGACTTATGGTGGGAGAGTCTCCCAAATGAGGGTTTTTTTTTCATTCACAAGCGCTCGAATCCGGCGCTTGTTTAAGTACACATGCCGCTTACCACTTGAGCCAACCCTCGTTGGTTATTTGAATTAATTTTAATCGTTAGTTAACCAAATATGTTGATACATGGACTTCCGGTATTGCACCTTAATGAAAATGACGAGGGTGACATGATGACGGTTAGCTCAGTATATATGATAAACTAATTGTCAAAATTAATTGAGTTAACAGTTAAGCAAAATTGCTCTATCTAGAAATTTATGGGACACAATTTTACCTTAGTGAAAATTTCAAGGCAAAAATGTCCCTAAACCCTAGTAATAATAATATTCCCTATAGTTCTAATTATAAGATCAAATTGATTTTTTTGGAGAAATTAAGGAAACTAATTAAATTACTTTAACGTTTTTTATTTTTATTTTTATTTTAAATTAATTAGTTTGACTAGTAAACTTACATATAATCTAGGATACACAACATATGATATAATTAAATAACTTATTTCATTAATCTCTTTAAAAAAAAAAAGTTAACCCAATGTTATAATTAGGATTGAAGATATTACTTAAACAAGTGAGAAAATTGAGGACGAAAAGAATGGTTAAGATTGAACAATTGGGATCGAACTGTGTTCCATTTATGCTTAAAAAATATGGAAGTTGGAACAAGAAAAAATCTAAATAGGTAAGTTTGATGTGTAAATATAATTTTTTTTAAGGACTCTGTATATAATTTAAATTTTCTCATCTAATAATTTATTTATGTTTGCTCGTAAAAAAGCTCTGCGCAGGAAAAATATTGGGAAAATTCCAATAAAATATCTTTTGAATTTGTAAAACCCCTAGAAGTCTTCCAAATATGTAAAAAGGCTGAGAGGTCTGAAAAAGGGAACTTTTATGAAGGATATCGGAAATTCGGGTGAAATTATCGCTTTTACCCTTCTTTTAAATAAATAAATAAAAACAATAAAATACCCTCCACCCCCACCGGCCAGCCACCACCACCACCCCCGCCGGCCAGCGGCGGTGGTGGCCGGCCGGCGGTGATGGGGGTGGAGGTATTTTATTGTTTTATTTATTTATTTAAAAGTAAGGATAAAATATTAATTTTACCCGACTTTATATCCCTCATAGATTTTTTTTTGCACCTTTTCTCATTTTTTTACATATTCGGAAGTTTTGTGGGGATTTTACAAAATCAAAAAGTATTTTATTAGAATTTTCCCAAAAATATTTGTGTAATTCTGTTCCCCGCCTAGCATCGCCGACCCAAAACGGCCTCTTATTCGGCTTCCACTCAATCGGCAATTCTGAACTGAGAGTTTGGAGCTTTCTAAGCAAGATCTCAACTTTCATCGGTAAGGAAATAACCCGTTAGTTTTTCTATTTTATGTTATTTTCTTTCTCTTTTACATTTTCTTTTCCTTCTTTGCGGGTTTCCTCGTTCCCGTTGTCTATTCCTGGAGCCGCCGCCGCCGCCGGTTGATTCCGGCGTGACGCTGCCTCCGTGTATCAAAGTGCGAGCATTTGAAAACTTATCCAGAAGTACCCTTCCCTTATGAAGTACCCCGTATCGGATACGTACCTGATCCGCGGATGCAGTTCTTTTTTCAATTATTAGTGTCTTACGAGTACCACTGCTCTGGTGTGGTGTGTTAGAAGTACTTTGAGTGCGGAAGAGAAGTAGTTATCGTTGTTAGTAGTTATGTGTCCGTATGACTAATTAACACAATCTACTTGAGAGTAGTTATATGAGTTTATGATAGAGTTCTAAATTATAAGTCGCTCTCTTCCTGTTATTCCCTCTTTTCTCATTTCTCCTATCATTGTAAGGAATAGCATAGGCTTCTAATAATGAATTCTCTTTTTTATTTGAATTTAGAGCAATTGGAAGCTCTTCAAGTTCTGAAGTTAAGATGGGTGATGAAGACGATTCCATTGAACAAGCTGCTGCATCACGTAGAGAAAGGCTGCAGGCGCTTAAAGCTGCTCAAGAATTGTTGAACACTCCTGATGAGGATGCTGCACAAGCTGATGATAAGACGAATGGTGATGAAACTACTGAAGAGCAGTATGTATATTCTAATTTCTAATTCAAGAGCAGTATGTACATTTAGTGACTGAGAATGATGAAATTGTTTTGAAAGTTTAATTTGACTTGTTAAGAAGCTTTTGCATATTTAAATGGTAGAAGACATTAACAAATTTATCAAGTTCTGTTTGGTTAATCTTTCTGATATGGATTCGTTTAAAACATTTTAAATTTTCTGTCCATTGAGTTCAATATGCTTACTTGCAATTCATATGAGGTGAATGTTGGTGTTATTAACTCTTAACTGACAAGTTTTTTTTTTTTTTTTTTTTTTTGGTTACAGACCCATGAAATTTCGCAATTATGTTCCTCAGGACAAACACCTCCAGGAAGGGAAGCTTGCCCCTGCAGTGCTGCCAAAGTTTGAAGACCCTGTTGCTGCTGCCCCTCCCCCTGAGCAGGAGGTTATTGCTTTTGTTTCAATATGGTCTGTTCTTGTCATCTATCAGCGATTTACTTGTGGCATATCAACTCATGTGTTTGATGTCAAACTTGCAGGACCCTTTCTTGAATATTGCTCCAAAGAAACCAAACTGGGATTTACGTAGAGATGTGCAGAAGAAGCTTGATAAGCTTGAAAGAAGAACTCAGAAGGCTCTTTTCAAACTTATGGGTAAGCGGTTGGCATTTTCATGACTTGTCAGTTTCCAGTTGGTTAAATACTCTCGCGATACCTCTTTGTACTGACTCTCCTAGTATTTGCTAATTATCAATACAAATGCTTAAATCATGTTGATGTCATGAATCATAAATCAATTGTAAATTAATGGTTTAATTCACAAGAGATCACTCTCTTCAGTTTGGTTCTTTAACCCTGCAAGGTCACTCTTCTCTCACTTGGCTCTCAATTTAGTTCTTTTAACACTTTTAATAAAAAAGGTCCTTGAAAAAGCGTCAAATGCTTCTTGTAGGGACTAAATTGAAAGGAACGTGATTTTATTCGTACCATTTAGCTTGTTAACAGTCATATGCACAATCTTACATTAGTGGTATAGTATTTTAGTGATTTTCCTTGTTTTATAATAGTTGATTATGTCAAGAGTAAGCTTTTTTTTACAGCTGGGGGCTTTCTTCATGCTCAGGTTATAGGGATCTATAACGTTGAGCATTCTATTTGTGGGAATGTAAAAAGGGAAATCAATAGTTAGCTTATTCTTTTCAGTCAGATTCTTTGTGAATCTCAGAGAGACATGTAGCTATAATTTTAAGAGTTCTTAGCGGTTGTAAATAATACAGTTTCTTCCTTGGTTTCAGCTGGCAACGGTTATTTGTCCTGATTCATGAACCTTCGCTAATTAGTAACTAGTTCCATGCCATCCATCTGTGGGGGACTCTGAAATATGTTAAAAGTTTATTGATTTCCCTTTGATAAGACTTGTAAACCTTTACATGATAACTATATGGGTTTGCATTTTTCTTCTTTGCAGAGGAGCAAGAAAAGCAACAGCTATTGACTGAAGGAGATGAGACAAATGGCAATGCAGATTAAGTGTAGTATCCGAAACAACCTGATTGACCCATATAAAAGTCAATATTAATACCTATGTCTTACTTTTGCAGTGTATAATCATTGTTATATTATTCATTCTGAATTTAGAGGTGAAAAATCATGGATTCTTGTGTTATATTTTGTTGTTCTCCATCTAGTATAGTACCTCTTCTAAACGTTGAGTCAATCACATTCCCCGACTTGCGCAGTCATCTATTTTGATTTAAGGGGATCAGACTACAGAATGTGGGAGTCTTGTAGATTGGACTGGGTATTCAGGGTATACTAAATGTTTACTTTAAGAATGTTTTGATTTGATGATTACCTAATCCGATGTTTTATAGTAAGATTTTCTTAGTTTGAATATTTGTTGGCTAACCTTTTTTTTTTTTAATCAACGTATAGCATATAAAAATCAATATCATTGAGGATCAAAATTTTGGTAATACGCGAGGTGAAATCCTCATCAAAGAGTTTTAGGTTTATAATTGGAATAGAAGTTACGAGTAAGAAATTTTGTATAGCGCAACACATACTTGAGAATTTTCAATAAAGCTACTTGACATTTCAATTTTTATGAAAACACTTGATAGACACTTAACAGAGACCATAATGATTTATCTTCAGACAACAGATTACTTGTACAAAACAATGGAGAATTTGACTGGCTTTACTTTGAACTGAAATAGCAATCATGCTGTTTGGTTGGCAAGCAAACCCTTTTTTGCCTGCAGTTAACGAATTAGCATTCTAAACACACAAGTAACAACTCAGTTCGGAAGGCATTTCCTCACATGGTAGAGGCAAGCTGGAAATTGATTTGTAATGAAATAAACTGTTTTTTTTTTTGGGTTAGGATGTTTGAATCTTGAATCTCAACCCACAACCCAGCCCCACCCTTACCACTTAAGTTGCTTATGGTGGCAAAGAATACCCTTTAGTGCTTAAAGTTGACATCCTTCTATTGCAGAAGGCAGCCATATCTCTGCAGTCTGAAAATCATTTGGCTTCATCTTTTTTCACTCTTGAGATGGTTAGGGCCATTTTATTCCCCATTTATGTTCTCCTCTGTCCAAGAGGAATCCACCTGAGGAAGTTGATACTCATCCGGCTTCAAGGCCAATGAAAAATCAGGTAAAGTTGGTGCTGTTTCCAAGATTCTGTAACATGGGTAGGAAAACACACTGTTTTTTAGTCATCCAAGAATTATAGTGAAAAAAGAAAAAAGTAAGGCAACAGTCATCAAATCTGGAAAACTTTACCTCTCATAGGAGTATAGATCGCGGTTTATTCGCTCCTTGCTTGAAGTATCCGTGGGAATTTTTTCAGATAGATATTTCATGGTCCCCCAAAGTGGTGGATTTCTGCTTGGCCGGCCATAAAAATAATAAGTTAACGCACTTGTCTTTAGTATTGTTCATCATTAAAGGAACATTGCAAATGAAGTTAAGCCCTGATGACTGAGAACATCAATGAAGTAGGTTCAACAAACATAGTAGGGAATGATATGAGCAAAATCCTCTCCCCAAATCTCAAGTTCTTACCAAAAAGCATTGAACATAAGCACATGGCTAACACTAATGCAATATTTGGTACGGAGAAAAGTGTTTTTGAGAACAAAAATGAGAGATTGAAAACCCAAAACAGAGCACAAAGGGGCGTATACGTGAAATAATAATAACCTTGATAGTGGAGGTGCAGCGTTGAATGCCTCGCATAGTTTTTTACTTTCTTTGAAATACTCGTCTGCTGCTTGCAAAGCGGCTACAGCCAGACCATGAGAATTCTCTGTATTCCCCTCATCAAGAATCAGGCCATGATAGTAATATGCCGCAGCCTGGTAATTAATTACAAATGTATGACAGACATCAACGACATCAAATAATTAGTGTGCTGAGACTTGAGAGCAGAAAAAAGTAAAACCATAACAAACCTGTGCTCTTGGTACCTTATTATCAAATTGTACATTTGGTGTACAAGCAAGTCAAACTATTTGCATTGAAAATCAAATTTAGAACAAATCACTGTTTCTCAGCTTAGAATCACCAAGATAAAAAATGGCCAGTCTATACTACAAAGACCAATCAATCTTTCAGTTTGTGCATTTTATTAACCAAACTGAGATTTAATACAAAGTTGTTATGTGCATTTAATTAATAAAAATACATACTGGGTCGTTAGATATAACATTAACAGCAATTTTTTTAAAACTTTAATGAATAGACTAAAACAATAAAATGAGTCTTCGTGTATTTAATCATCAAACTTGAATAACCTGGGGCTCATAAAGCATATATGAACTGGTAGAACTCTAAAATTTACCAACATATTACTTGCATGCCATAACCACAAACATAATGGCAGGAAGGAAGGAGAGGAAAGTGAGAGTTTGAAATGCTCAAGTTTTGAAATAATTATAGCAAATTTAATTAAAGATATACCTTCGATTCAACATACTTCCACTTCACAAAAAGACAGTGTTTTTCACCCCAACCATTGGCTAATGGAAGGTTCATAATGTTGTCTTGAGCCTGTAAAATGTATGTCGAACAAATGTTACCACATAAAAATATTAATTCACCACCTATTCCCACAAAGTAATTAAAACAGTTTTTTTTTTTTTTGAGCTAATGCAGAGAAACTTGTAAATGCTATATAAGTCAACAAAAAGAAATTACATAATTTCATAATAAATTTTAGATAATACCAATAGTCCAATAACATATAAAGGACCCCAAAAGACAATACAGTAAACACAGCCAAAAACTAACTACACCTATTAGAGGAATAGAAAATAATAGTGAAGTCTTAGGGCCTGTTTGGCTAGAGGGTAGGGGAGGGGAGGGGAGGAAGGGGAGGAAAAATGAGCTCCTTGCCTCATTTGGTTTGAAATTTTGGAGGGGAGGGTAGCAAAAAATTGCTTCTCGCTGCCCTTTGCTCCCCTTGTTTTGGTTCCCTCCAAATTGGGGGATTAAGGAGGGAAGCCAAAAATCTTGACTAATTTACGCCACTAAATTTGTGAAATTCCTTTAAATACCCTCATTGAAAAAATAAAACCTAGGCCAATTCAACATTAAACACTAACATTGAGTGAACAACCATTGAGTGACAGTAGCTAACTCAGATATTAGTTGCTGGAAGAAAAATCTAGCCTGTGGTAAACGCTAACAGTCATTTTGGCAAATATTTGAACATGGTTGCTTTTAATTGCAGTAGCTAAGTTATATAAATTCTAAGACCTCATCTTCACTGAATCGACCAGCAATGCAAATTCTCTCAAAGAGTTCACCACCTGATATTAATTGCCAATTCCATATCTTGAAACTTAAGAAGTGACAGTTCAAGTATAAAAGGAATTCTTTTTACCTTTATGTATTCTACTTCACTCTAATTTTTTTTCCACATTGAGAATTGTTTTTTCTTTTGGATGATAGTGACCAGCCACTGATTTAAATGCGTAACTAACACTACAAATATTAAGCATTTGCTAAGAGATAAAAAATATCATTATACAAGTTTTCATAATTTGAATTTTCATAAATTACATAATTTATATTGAGGTGTAAACTAAGTTAAATAATTTTCAGACAAAAAAAAACTAATTTAAATAATTTATATAAGTAAAAAAATATAAGCTGTTGACGATAAAAGTGCAGCCCCAGCATTTTAACCTGTTGCCAATACTTGACCATCTCACATGCAAGTCTACGCTTCACTGCAAGAGTGGCTTTGGTGTCATCCATTGCTATTCCAAGCTGGATATCTACACCCTAAAATGACAATGGAAGAAATAAACACATAAATCCAAATGGAATTGAAGCAGGGAGGGAGGATATCTATAAAATTGCCGTTCTCCAGTGTCATGAGTATTGGTACCAGGCATGTGGATGAGTCACCCACAGATGAATCTATAAATTTTGAATCCATGATTTCTATCCTAGGGCATAAATCATGAACAAAGCATATATCCACCTTAACGTTTACCCAATATTTAACTAAATTTAATTAACTTTTGAAAATGGGAGTGGCAAGTATCAGGATCTTGACTGCTCAGTCATACAAACTTTGGTTTCAAAATCTTTGGTGAGGGTTTCAGTTCTCAAGTCTAGATCAGCTGTCTTCCAATTTAAACATGCTGGATGAAAGTCAGCAAATAATTCTTTCATTATGTACATACAAATGAACATCACAATACCTGCCCCAATGCCTGTAGACAGAGCGCTTGAAGAACCCCTTCTGCTAGGTCTACTGGTAAATTTCTCCTAAAATCAGAACAAGTAGTAAGGAGCATAAATGTTAAAAAATTGTGTCAAGATTACCAAAATAAGTGTGAAGTTACATCATATTTGTACAGACCTGTGTTCATCGGGCAACTGTGGAAGAACATGTCTGATTGCACAATCCAGATATCCAGCTGCCCTCAAGAAGATGTCAATTGAAATTCGTTGGCTTTCTGTTAGTAAGTACCAAAAGTCAAAATTCATTTGTGCAACCAACATATAGTAGGGCAGCAATGTAAATAAACGGAATATAAACACCAGAGGAACAACAAAATTATCGCTGAAGTTTTGTTATGTTATCCATGAATTCAATTCCTTTTCCACATATCTAGTGCATGGATCTTTGGTGTACTAAAGAGAGGAGAAGAGAATCCCACCTCTTGTCCAACAGCAAGCTAATTAGTAATTACTAGTAATCAAAATAACTTCTCTTCAGCGTTAAATGTAATTAAGTTTTAGTGAAGAGATCATTCAAGTTAAGAATCATAAAACCATAGGTTCACATAAAAATGTGGGACATCTCCAAAGAAGCACAAAACTATTCAAAAATTTAATATATCACAAAAAGAATATTTCAGAAAAAGAACACAAATACAGATGATGGGTGAAGACCACACTTTCTGAAACCAGTTTATGAGCAAAAAGGCATAAAATTGGGGACAAGGACATAGCCAACAGAAGGCCTAGACCAGTCTGAAAGTATGTTGTTTGTCGGATATGAGAAAAAACAAAAACTTTAGAGAGAAAGGAGCAAGGAACATCTCCATAGGTTTTCAGTGAAGAGATCATTCAAGTTAAGAATCATAAAACCATAGGTTCACATAAAAATGTGGGACATCTCCAAAGAAGCACAAAACTATTCAAAAATTTAATATATCACAAAAATAATATTTCACTAGAAAAAGAACACAGATACAGATGATGGGTGAAGACCACACTTTCTGAAACCAGTTTATGAGCAAAAAGGCATAAAATTGGGGACAAGGACATAGCCAACAGAAGGCCTAGACCAATCTGAAAGTATGTTGTTTGTCGGATATGAGAAAAAACAAAAACTTTAGAGAGAAAGGAGCAAGGAACATAGTTATCATCCATAAACTTTTGTTAAGTATCACCCACCTTCTGATACTTTTGGCTGATAACCATCAGCAGATGTTCTAGGAAGAAGTAATAAATTGGCCTGTGATAGCGATAACATTGCCATCAAGTGTAAAACTGACAACACTTCATACCAAGCATTTGACATGGCTGTTTCCTATGAAGTAATAAAAGTGCAAAAAGTAAAAAAGATCTGCATTCATGAGTATTGGCAAAAAATAAGTTCTCAAACCAAGACCAGTAAAACATATGCATTATAAGAATTACCTCTGCACCATCCTCCTGATTAATCCAAACAAATTGTACTTTGTGTTGCAGTTGACTTTCTGCACAATAACGATATTTAGTAAATGTTAAGACATAGCCCAGATAGAGCATGCTTCAAGTACATATAGAGTAACCATGCTTACCATCTTTGGCTAACCCCAAAAGGACTGGCAAGTAGTCTTCAAGAGCCTGCTGAAGATCAGCCAGTGTTGAACCTCCTGCAGCAGATGGATTAATATGATGGATGAATAAATTTAGACAACATTCTTAAGTCAAATATTTTCATATTTTACAAAGCTTACCATGTTGAGTGGCGCTTTTTCTTTTTGTTCTTGTAATTGAAGGACCTTCTTGGCCAGTCATCACAACTACACGAGTTCTGAGAGCAGATAGACGTTCCACTACATTCCTTGACAAGTAATTACCAAGATACTGAGCAAAATCAACAGGTTTGGGAATTCTTAGACCAGGAACATAGACTGAGACTTCGCCAATATTTCCTGGTTTTCTTCTATTTCCACTACATTCCCTTCGAGTGGACACTCCACAGCCCATATCGTAAGGTTTACTACACCTGCAGATCAGCTCAAGTAAAATGATCATCTCAGAATCTCATGTGGTTTCTTCGTAATATAAGGAGAAAGTATCATCTTTGACGTCAAGAAGTAATAATTTGATATAATACAGTAACAAAGAACGTAATTTATCATACCTAAATTCCAGGAAGGTAGTTATTTTTTTTTTTTAAAAAAAAAAAAAAAAAAAAAAAAAAAAAAAACCAAAGCTGAGAGGTTAAAATACGACCAAGTAATTTTCAACAAATAAAAAATTCTACAAGCAGCATAACACATGGAGTTATACTTTTTAAAAAAAAAAAAAACAGAAGAAAGAAAGAAAGAAAAGAACCAGAGCTGAGAGGTTAAAACATGACCAAGTAATTTTCAACAAATAAATAAGTCTACAAGCAGCATAAACCCCCCCCAAAAAAAAATAACTCTCCATTTTTTAAGGTGATGTTTATCCCAGAAATCAGCATTAATAATTCTCTCTTAAAAATTTCCATGATGTTAAGCCCCATCAGAAACAAGAGACAAAGGTTATCTAACCAACCTTATCCCTCACTCTTCTATGGCTCCAGTTGCCCAGTCAGGTCAGAAGTTCCAGTAATCTCTGCACAAACTATTCGAGTAATCTCAGCCAAAAACATTCACAAGATCTGACGGTTAGAAAGGCATACATTTAAAAGCCTTAAAATCACAAGAAAAGCATGAGACATGAGAAGTATTGTCAGGGTCAATGTTCTTTTGTGATAACACAAGAAAGAGACTCCAAAAGTTACCACCAGGCTAGCATAGCGATCAATCATAAAGGCATGAATCCCCGTGCAACCTGTGACACCGACCACAAAAACCCAACTACGATAGGTAGAATTGAATTGATATGATTCCAGCTCAACCAAAATTAGAAGTTGGGGAACTTCCACAAGGTAAAGTGGCGTTAAGTAAAAGTTGTTAGGTCATAAATTTCAACCAGGAAAACAGCTAAATTTCAGCTAAGAGTGACACTTGCGAGTAAAGGATCCCCAAAGAGAAATAAACAAGCAACAATTGCAGCAACGCAAAGGAATATTGGCATTCTCTTGTCTCTTTCTAGCACTTTTTTTTATAACCAGTGTTTCGGCTGCTTTAAATCTCCCCGTCAAAAGGCACAAGATAAAGCGTAAAGCAATAATGAACCAGTAAACCACTGATATTCCGAGGGGGAAAAACTGCATTGCGTGAATAGAGAAAACACGGAATCCTCGGTTCCAGAAATGGCATTAAAACAAACAAAAAAAAAAACCCTCATCCGAATTTATCTTGACGCATAGACTGGACATAGCTTGACTGATTTTCCATCCAAAAAAGTGCCCACTAACATTTCTTTTGAAGAAGAATAATTTCTCTGATTACAATTACTTTATTTCTCACTTGTCTCGCCCTAGCATTTACCATTTCATAAAAATTAGCCAAAATAAAAAAACAGAGCGCGAGCAAGTCCAGACCAGAATCATATGCTAATGGTTCTTACCATAAAAAAGCGCAATCAGTTAATTTCAGGAACAAAACTGCGCCATCGGCGAAATCAAAATCAAAGGAACCCTAAAAGTGAGCTGGTAGATTGAAATCTTCAAAGCTAAAATTCAGAAATGTGATTGTAATCCATACTCTATACCATTCCCTCAAAGAGACGAACAGATGAGGAGAGATGGAGCTTGCGACTAACAGAATTAGAATTAGAATAGAATCATAGAAAACAAGTAGAATTAGAATATATGGTACGAGATTAATTGTTTATACGTCAACACTGCACCTAAAAAACTGATGATCGAAACAGTGTTAGGTAGCATATCAGTTTAATTATAGTGCATTTAGTGATTAGTGATTGCGTTTCAATGGCGCTAAACTCAACTGCCGTCTCATAATTTCGAACAACTAACGGTTTTCGTTTAACTTTTTGAGAAAATTGCATTTAGTTTCGAGACAAACAAATATATGATAAAATAGTCCCTTAAAATTCAAAATTATATTTAAGTTTAATGAGACTTTTTTACAATAATTTACAATTTCGCTGACAAATCGAGGAGTGTCCACTAACAAGTCTATAAGTGTTTTTGTAAACATTTGACAATTGAAATTTAATGCACTACGCGACTTAAATGTAATTTTGAGATTTCAAATAATTATTTTATCCTATTTTCTTTTATACGAAACCTAAATACAATTTTCTCTAATTTATTTAATTAATGCTCCTCCCGTCTTATAATTTTTTGTATTTTCAGGGAAGATGCTATATTCTTATTTAGAAAAAATAGTAATATCCCATCTAAAATTTGCCGTATTATTTTTATTTTATTTTTTTTCTCCTTTAAATTATTGGTTAAATTAATTATCTCACTCACTTTCTTCCTGAATAAGTATATTTTAAAAAAGATAGTTATATTTTTGGGTAAAGGATTTTTCCAGTCACTGATAGTAAGTTATCTCGAATAACCTCTAAAACTACGTCGTTTTGGATTAATGAAGGGTGTTTTCGTAATTTTGCATCTTTCATTAATTCACCTAAAATTACAAACACATCCTTCATTAATTCACCTAAAATTACAAATACACCCTTTATTAATTCAAAACGACGTAATTTTAGGGATCACTTTGGAGATAACCAATGATTGAAGAAATATTTTTCCCTATATTTTTATATATTTATTCTCTTCAATTAATTTCAAAAATTTTATATGCATAATTCAGTTATTTTCATCTAATAAGAAGTACCTAAGGGAGTATTATGTTTTATATTAATATTAATCATAGTAATGCTGAAGAATCCAGAAAAGGGAACAACATTATTAAATTATTAATCATTTAAGTAGACAACTCATATGCCAAATAAATCATATACAAAACACAGATTAATAAAAAAAAAATTGTGTCCTTAAAATTACTATTATTAAAAAATTAATGCGATCCTCTAGAAAAGCTAGAATAAAGTATAAGCATAATTTATTAATTTTAAGAGTCAGGACTTGATTAATTCAATTTTAAGCATATCATAATCACTTCAATAGTGGGCAAAATATAATCACTTCATTAGTTAAAGACTGAATTTAAAATCATGTTAGTGGTGGTTTTATTTAATAATGCATTAATTTCAATTATGGAATGCATGGTCAGTAATAAGTTTGCAGGTAGTGCTTATTATTAATATTTTTGTAAGATTAAAGGGAAAATTCTATTAAAATACCATATGAATTTGTAAAACCCCCAGAAGTTTTCCGAATTTGTAAAAAGACTGAGAGGTACCAAGGACTATGAGAGATATGCAAATTCGGATGAAATTACCTTTTTACCCTTAGTTTTAAATAAATATAAAAAAAATAAAATACCCTCACCACCGGCCGGCCGCCGCATTCTCGAGAATTGGCAAGACCGGCCATCGGATGGGCGTCGGCCGCCGGCGGTGATGGTATTTTTTTTAAAAAATTATTTAAAACTAAGGGTAAAAGGGTAATTTCACCCGAATTTGCATATCCCTCATAGGTCCTTGGTACCTCTCAGTCTTTTTACAAATTCGGGAGACTTCTGGGGGTTTTACAAATTCAAATGGTATTTAATTAGATCTTCCCAATATTAAAATGCATTAAATGAATAAAAGTAAGTACATCAGATTTTTACAATCATGTGTGGGCATAATTGTAGAGTATTAAAAACATTATAATGAATGAATTTAACACACTCAACATTTTAGATAAAAACTCATATATCCGAGTGAATTGCATTAGATGAGTGTTCACTATAACCTAATTAGGCAGCAAATTCTCGTTAATGCAAGAAACTTTTGAGTTTTGCAGTTAGATTGCTGATAGATAGAGCAATTCTTGATGCATAGTAAAGTTGCTCTAAATCATTATAGTGTAAGATGGGATTGATGGGGCTGTTTCCTCCAATGACTGAAGAGAGTTACCTTCAAAGCAAATCCAAGACTAAATAAATCCATTTCTTCCTGCCTTATATTTTTCGATAAAGATACTCCAGTCTTCCATATCAATATGCTCTAACAGTTGATCCATTGGTATTTCCTTATCAATTCTGGCATGCAAGGTTCCTTTTTAAAACCCAGAGAACACAATGATGAGGATGCATATCTAATATTCTTAATCACCGAATCAGGTGTTACTCTCAAACCCTTCTGTAAAATTAAGTTTTTTCCTTTAAACCAAATGGTTGAAAGAAGCTTAATAATAGGGTCACCATTTCCATATTCTCATCCCTGTTTAGAGCAACCAGTCTTAATGATGAAGCCCAATTCCATGACCATTTTTGTGTACCAATCAAACTCTGTCCCATAGAAATCAATTCCATTTTCACATCCATCTATCCCAATTCCAGCGTACCAGAAGTGGCATAAACTGAAAGCCAAAAAAGGCCGACTCAAATGATAAATGACACTCCGGCCAATGGATCCGGCTATGGGGCGGTCACACTGCAGTGGACCATAGCCAAAGTAGTTAAAATCGAGATTTTACGTAAAACTGGAAGAGGGATAAAAAATCGTAACGTAAAAACATGCGTTTGGAAAATTAGTAAAATTATTTTAATGAAAAAAAAAATCGTAAAAACGTAAAATCGCAATGATAAATCGAAATTTTAATTACCATGTCCGTAGCCACTCCCCTGGTCAATGTAAGTCATTTTTTATTTTATCTCTCACATTTATTATTTTTTAAATTTATTTGTCTAATTTATAAATTGATATATTATTTTTATTTTTAAATAAAAGATCTAATTTGTTAATTTTATATTAAGAGGCGTATTACGGACGACCCACGGCCCAATTAGGGGCGGCCCGGCGGCACGCCCTCACCTCGACCCAACCAGGGGACGGCCCAATAGAGGATGCCGAGTATCCGGGTTTCCCTACAATCATGGGGCAATCTATCATATCCATAATCCGGGATATGATAGATTGTGCAGTTAAGATACCGTGGAACACCCTATAAATACAAGGGGAGAATACCAAGGTGCACACGTTCTAACTCTAGCTATTTACTTTCTGCCTCACACCGCACAAACCCCACTGAACACATACCCCCCTTTGGGTGAAAGGCCTTGTGTTCAGTGATTCATCGCTCACCGGGATATCTCTACTCTTAGATATTCCGACATAAGCAATCCGATCCAAGATCAAACCACCATCCTGGTGGACATCAGTTCCACACCGAGAACATTGGCGCCCGACCGTGGGGACCGTAAATTTCGATCCCCGTGACCAACAATGGCTACTACTAGAAGCGAAAGATCGGAACCCTCACCGTGAGAGTCCATCGCGTGCGCAGTGAGACAAGTCGGCGAAGAACAAACTCAAGGACCTCCCTACTCGAGGATATCCCCAATAACAATGATAGCAAGGATGGGAACAGTGTGTCAGACACAGCCTCGTCTCCCCCGCAGGGAGCTAAGTGCAACGACATACCAAAGCCAGACCTCATCCTCCTCCAAAATACACAGCAATCAATTCTGAGGAGGATAGAGAACATGGAGAAACGACATGACCTCCAGCGTCAAGAAGATTTCAGAGTAATGCAACAGATCATGGAAGACCACCGCCGGCAAGCTATAGCGTTAGAACACGAGCAAGACCGGGATACGAAGAGAAAGAAAGTAAGGATATCCCGGAAACACGGAAGCCCTCGGCGGCCGAAGCTCAAGGCATGACCGGTATGCGAGAAAACGACCTCTTCGGAAACGGACTCGAGCATGAGGAGACCCGAGACCACTTGTCGGCTCGGAAGAAACGTTTTCTAGGGAAGACCTCGGATGACGAAGACCGAGACAGAGAGAGGCCGCCCCGGCCAAAGGACTCGCCCCGGAATATCACGTGAAATATATAGCGGGCCACAACAAACCCTTTCTCGGAAGAAATCGAGAATGCTCCATACCCTAGCAAATTTGAGCCGCCTCTTTACCGAAGTATGATGGCGTGTCCGACCCGAGGGCCCATCTCGACGCCTTCGAGCTACTCATGTTCGTAAGGCAAATCAAAGGCTCGGTCATTAGTCGACTCTTCGCGGCCACATTGATCGGACCAACTCAAATCTGGCTCCACACGCTGGCGAAAAGGTCCATCCATGATTTTCAAGACCTAGGGCGTAAATTCGAATTGAATTTCGCAACTAGCCGAAAACAACCCAAATCTCAGTATACCCTGAGTAAAATAAAGCAACGAAGGGGGGAGACGCTACAAAAATACTTGGACAGATTCAAGGAGGTGGCCCTCCAGGTAAGATCCCTCCCGGAAAGCGTTCACGTACATTGCCTCGTCGACGGCTTGGATCCTTCTTCCCGGATAGCAAATTCCATCTTCAAGAACCGGGTATACACTCTCACCAAGTTTAACACTCGAACGAAGCAATATTTGGAAGTAGAACAGATGGAGATCGCCAATACCAATGGCGATGATAAACGAAGAAGCACACCACCCGGAATAAGAATCGGTAGAGTGGTCGTAGGGAAGACCCCCGTAGTCAGAATCGGGACAGCAGGCCAAAAACCGACAAGTCAGAAAAGAAGCCGAGGTATGAGAGATACACTCCACTCAATGTTTCGCGAGGCCAGTTATGGAAAGAAGTGGCCTTCACAGAGATGAAAAAAAAGTTGACGCACCTCGGCCCACACGGTTTCGGCCCGCACCACGAATCATTCAAAATTACTCGTGACTTCCACGATGGACCGGGGCACACTACGGATCAATGCTACGAACTCGGGGACGCAATCGAAAAATTCATCCGAGAGGGTAAGTTGCGCCAATACGATAAAAACACGGTCGGAAGAACAACAAAAGGAAACAAGGAGGTCGAAGTCCGAGTCCGGCCCCACTCGATCGGAAGGTGGACGGAATAGGACGAAAGTCGTCTTCCGATGACGAGTTCCCGGAAATAGACACGAACCACGGGTGCAATGTAATCGGTGGAGGCATGGGCGGAGGAGGAGACACCGCAAGTCAAAGAAAGAAGTACTTGAGGGAGGTACTATCGGTAGAACCCCCAAGTTCAAAGATGACGATGGCCGACCGACGCCCCCATCATTACAGTTCACCTCCGAAGACCTAAAAGACGTTGTGCCGGGACACCAAGATGGATTGGTAATTACCGGGATCCTGGCAAACTGCCTCGTGAAAAGGATTTTCGTTGACTCGGGCAGTTCAGCGGATATCATTATGTGGGACGCCTTTAAAAGGATGAACTTGGATAAAGAAGACCTGCGTCCATGCAAGACAACGCTTGTGGGCTTTAACGGGGAGCAATCCGGGCCAAAGGGATACATAGACCTAAAGGCGACATTGGGAACTAAAGAAGCCTTCAAGGCCGAGAGGGTAAGATTCATCGTGGCCGACTTCCCCTCCCCGTACAATATGATATTGGGCAGACCTACCATCCACAGCTGGGACATGATCGTTTCCACCAAGCATCAAATGTTAAAGATGTTTAGCTCCAAAAACAAGGTGATCATCATGACCGGGGACCAAAAAGAATCTCGGCAATGTTACTATGAAACTATGCGCGAGAACAAGACTCGGGAAGGCAACATCATCCCGGGGTCAAAGTGTTGAAAGAACCTCGGCCGAGGAAAAGGTAAACCACGGGCCCGACCGTCGGTGTGGTGGAACTGGATATAAGAGACGAGGAACCCGAACGTCCAAGACCCGAGCCCGAAGGAGTTGGAAGATTTAATCCAGGGGAAGATCCGACCCGTCACGAAAATAGGGGCGCAATGACCCCCGAGCTCAAAGAGACATTAAGCGAGTTCCTAAAAGCGAACCGAGACTTATTTGCATGGAGGGCCTCGGAAGTACCGGAATAGACCCCACCTTCTGCGTCACAAGTTGGCAATCAAACCGGATCGACCCCGGTATCACGAAAGAGACGAAAATGGGGACCGACAGTGCGAACGCCTTAGAAAAGCATGTGAAGGAACTATTAGAGGCCGGATTCATCCGGAAATACAATACACCACATGGTTATCTAATACGGTCATGGTCGTAAAGCCTAACGGAATTGGAGAGTATGTATAGATTACACCAATTTAAACGAGCACATACCTAAAGACTCTTACCCGATGCCGAGCATCGATCAGTTGGTCGACAACTCGTCCGGATTTCAACTACTATCCTTCATGGATGCTTACTCTGGATACAATCAAATAGCAATGCATCCGGAAGATCAAGAACGGACGGCCTTCATAACCGACAAGGCCAATTATTGCTATAATGTCATGCCGTTCGGATTAAAAACGCCGGGCCACCTATCAACGGATGATGAACAAAGTCTTTAAAGACCCTCGGTCGAAACATAGAAGTGTACATTGACGATATGATCGTCAAGTCGATCAAGCCGGAGACCACGTCCGAGACCTCGAACGTACGTTCGAAAAATTGCGGAAGCACCGAATAAGGCTAAATCCGGCAAAATGTGCGTTTGGAGTCCGGCGGAAGTTCCTCGGGTTTATCCGACACACCGAGGAATCGAAGCAAACCCCGACAAGTGCAAAGCGGTGTTGGAGATGAAAGCACCGACCAACAAAAAGGAAGTACAACGGTTAACCGGAGATCGGCGGCAATGACAAGGTTCCTACCTAAGTCGGCTGAAAACGCGTTACCCTTCTTCAAACTACTGAAGAAGGAGACATGAGACGGGTGGAACCCGGAATGTGAGTCCGCATTCGCGAAGATCAAGCAGTGCCTGGCAACCCCGCCGGTCCTATCAAAGCCCGACTCAGGAGAGACGGTTTTCCTGTACTTGTCCGTGGGCGGAGAGGACATAAGTGCCGCTCTGGTTCGTGAAACCCAAGCCGGACAGATACCGATCTACTTCGTAAGCAAGGCATTGCAGACCTCGGAGCTCAGGTATCAAAAGTTGGAGAAGGTAGCATTCGCTTTGTTGATGGCAGCAAGACGCCTACGTTCATATTTCCAGGGGCACAAAGTCGTGGTACGTACCAGTCAGCCAATCCGGCAAGTTCTACACAAGCCAGACTTGGCCGGGCGAATGACAAGCTGGGCTATAGAGTTATCTCGAATTCGACATTTCCTACGAAGCCGGCATGCGATAAAGTCGCAAACCTTGGCCGACTTCGTAAGGGAACTTACCCCAACCCACGCGAAAAGGAGGTCGGCCTTAAAGAATGGACGGTGTACGTCGACGGATCCTCAAATGCAAAGGGAGTGGAGTTGGAATAATAATTGAAAATCCAGACGGAGTTGCCGTCGAACACTCTCTCCACCTCAAGTTCCCGACATCCAACAACTGACCCGGGCGAGTACGAGCGATGCGGCCGGCCTCGAACAAGCAAAGGAGCACGGGGCACGAAAGTCGAATCCCGACTCCCGGCTCGTAGCGGCTCGGATACGGGCTCATATCAAGCCAAAGGCCCATTGTTGGCAAAGTATTTGAACAAAGCCAAGGACTTGATAGCCGAGTTTGAAGAGGTAACGATCGCTCACATCCCTCGGGAGGAAAATACCGGGCCGACATACTATCAAAATCGGCTAGCACCAAAGGTCCGGAAATTACCGAACCGTGGTCCAACAAAATGCTGGACGAACCAAGTTGTGTCATGTCCATATCATCAGCCTCGGACTGGAGAAAACCAATCGAGGACTATCTGGAACGAGGAATCATACCCATCGACATCACGGAGGCTAGAAAGTTGATCCGGCAAGCCGCCATGTACACCACGGTGGACGATCAATTATATAGGAAAGGATTACACTCTCCCATGATGAGATGCTTGAACGCGACCGAGGCCAGGTACATTCTCGCCGAGATGCACGAAGGCATTAACGGTCGGCGATATGGGAGGAAAATCCTTAGCTCGAAAAGCACTTAGAGCCGGATACTTTTGGCCAACGATGGCGGCCGACTCCATGGAAACAGTACGAAGGTGTGACAGTTGTCAGAAACATGCCAACATCCTTTGGCGCTCCCCGTCGGAGCTGAAAAGCATTACGGCTCCCTGGCCTTTCTACAAATGGGGGATGGATCTTCTCGGACCATTCAAAACAGCCCCAGGACAGTTGAGGTATCTCATTGTCGCCGTCGACTACTTTACCAAATGGATAGAAGCCGAGCCGTTGACCACGATCAACTCGGCCCGCATTCAACGATTCTTTCAAAGACAAAGATCGTCGTCTCTCGGTTCGGTATCCCGGCCGAGATAATTACTGATAACGGAACTCAATTCGTTGACAAAGGGTTTTAGAGTATGGTGTTGGACCTCGACATCATCCATCACTTTGCATCTGTCGAACACCCTCAATCCAATAGGCAGGCCGAGGCCGCCAACAAAGTCATTGTCGACGAATTAAGAAGACGTATGGAGGACGCCGATTCTTCTTGGGTCGAACAACTTTACAGTGTTTTGTGGGGATACAGGACTAGCATCCAAACCTCCACTCAAGAAACTCCATTTTGTTTAACATACGGATGCGAGGCTATGATCCCGGTCGAGATAGGCCAACCGACATGGAGGAAAATGAAAGCTAGCAGGGATGGAGAAGACTCGAACAGTGACGCCCTGATGATAGAGCTAGACCTCATTGACGAGGCACGAATCGTGGCGCACCGCTACTTAGAGACCTAACGCGCAGCGGCTCATCGCAGCGAAGTACAACCGAAAGGTGAACCCTCGCTCCTTCAACCGGGGAACCCTGGTGCTCCGACGCGCCGACATCGGGAATAAGAACGCCAGAGATGGCAAGCTAGCGGCAAACTAGGAGGGTCCTTACCGCATAAAGGAAAAACTGGAAAATGGCGCCTACGTCCTGGAGACCCTGGGCAGAAAGTCGGTCAAAAGGACTTGGAATGCCGACAAACTGATAATCTATTACAGTTAGACCTCGGTCCACCTGCAAAGATAGGACCGACGGGTGCATTTGTTTTATGCTTTTCAATTGATTTAGTATTTTCAATTTCAGTTTCATATTTCGCTGAAAGACAGCACGCATTGTTTCTTTCAAACATTCTTATTTAAAGACTCCCCAGTGGAGGCACCAATTATGCTATACTTTTGGTTAAATAAACTCACCGAGGCATAGAAGCCGCGGTCAAACACGTTGATTAAACAAATTATCACCGAGGCATAAGAAGCCACGGTCAAACGAAAATCCCAACGAAGGGAATACACCCGGCCGCCACGCCCGGTCGCGAGATAGGTAAAAACACTATCTCTATTATAAAATAGATGCATCGAAAAATGCTCCTAAATAGGGAAGTGAATTGTCACGCAGGTCCCGATCAGGACGACATGTACATTCGCGCGTTCATACACCACGATTACGCATCTGACATTTTGCCCCTATTCTGGAAAAACATCCCCGGACAGCCATATCCGGATCTCGGTAGCTCGGGTTTACTCCCTTACCCCTATTCCCGAAGTCAACCCATAGGAAGTAACACTTAGCAGATACTGCGCATATGAAGGCCCTGGCCCGGCCCATAAGAAACGAAATGTTGACTAAATAAAGTTGACAAAACAAACTGATTGGTTGAAATCAAGTTTATAAATAATTAATCGAAGTAGCAATTTTTACAAGACTACAAAGTCAACCCGGTACAAACCACCGGTACAAAAAATGTAAAAGCTACAACAGTTAAACTCAGGGAGCGTTAACTCCTGAAGCCACCACGTCGGCATTCGGAGTAGCCACCTCGGCATCCGGAATAGCCGCCTCGGCATCCGAACGGACTTGAGCTCCCTCTCCACCACCATCGCTCCTTCGACACCCGATCTTCCCTTTCCCCGTCTTGGTCCTCCTCAAAAAGAGTCGAGATCGTACGCGGGTGAGGAAGGGGCCGGATGGAAGACGTCGTCCTTCACATACGCCGATGATCATACCCATCCGTCTTCGGCTCCAACTCGGGATTGAGACGGATTTGGGCTAGGGCCATTTTGAAGCGATCGACGGCGGCCTCCCCTCACAATATCTTCGGCGACGAGGCGGGCTTCCTTCTCCTCGGCAAGGCGGCCTTAGTCCGCTCGAGGTCGGAGCACGGTCCGCCCCGCCGAAGCCGAAGGGACTTGAGGAATCTATGCCCGTGGAGTGAGCCTTCTAAAGAGCTGTATAGTCCGAGGAAGTCTTCTCTAAAGCTTCTTTGGTGAGAAGAAGCTCCTCGGTCGCTTTCCCGGCACTCGCCCTCGCAACCTCGAGGTCCTCCTCAGCCTTCTCCTTGAACCTCACCGCCTCTTCCTTTTCCTTCCGCAGCTGGCGGGCAACTGTGAACTTGTTCGCATATTTGGCCTTCAAGTGCAAATATGCCTGGGCCAAACCGACACCCTGGCAGAGGCGTGCCTGGATATCGTGAACCACGGCCTTGTCAATATCAGCCAGCGGCAGGGCATTCATAAATTGACGAGGTGGCAGGAAGGCAACCTCAAGCTCTTCAGTCTTAGGCCCTTTCTCCCAAGCTAAACCTCGGTTGATTTTCCTGACGAGAGGAGGGACGAGAGTACCCTGAGGAGACGACGGACCCTCGGAAATCTCCTTACCCTTTGATGGTCGTACAGGCTCACCCCCAGGTGACGAAGGCACCCGAATAGGGGACAGCGCCTTGGCTTTCTTAGCCATCCTGGCTTGGTTTTCCTCCAAGGACGGCCCTTTCTGAGCCTCCGAGGATGGACGCTTACGAGAACCTTTTTTAGGCTGAGTATCGGGGGCAGGCGTCACGAGCATAAGATACCGGGGCAGTTCCGCCATCGGTTGAGCTGCAAAAGCAAGCAGTTGAATTAGTAACAAAGTAAAACAAGATGTAAGCATTATAATAAAAGAACATTAAGATGCATACAAATTACGTATCCCGGCTTAGAGCCGGCTCCGTTAATAAAAAATGCCGCGCTCCGGGCACCGTGAGATTTGGCCCAGGATACCAAGCGGTCAATCAGCATGACCTCGTCAACTGAAAGGTCATCTGACTCCACTTGATAAGAGGCGGTCAACTTATGATGATCCTCGGTCCGAAGTAAAGGGGAACCTCCACTCCACATCGTCCGCCTCGGCCCCCAAGAACCACGGCCGTGGCGGCTTTCGCCACCACCTTAAAGAAGCCGTCTTTAAAGTGCTTAAACGACTCGAGAGAAGGCCGTAAGGATTTTCTTGTCGGGATCACCTCGGAGAGAGGTAAGCCCCTTTAGCTGCTCCGACTCCTTACCGGCACCGGGAGTAAAAGGACAGAAAAAGAAGAAGAATAAGGTGGTAGTGCACGGTATAGGGACCGAGAAAGACCGACATAGCTGCTCAAAAGCAACTATATAGGCCCACCCGTTGGGATGAAGCTGAGAAGGAGCTAAATGGAGATGGTTGAGAAAGTCTATTTGAAACTCAGTGAACGGAAAGCGAACACCGAGCCGGGTCATATAAGCTTTGTAAAAGAAAAAGAAGTTGGTAAAACCCTCAGCCCTCGAAGCACAGACGGGCTCATTCCCTTCCGGGGGCAAAAGTAGCAGCCTTCCATAGCCGACAGTTTCATCTGGCGGAGGGCCTGCACGGTCATCAAGGAAGGGGTCGACAACACATCCCGAGTGACCCAGGGGAACCTCTCCATAAGATCCCGAGGAATGTTGGATTCCAAATTCGCAGCTTCCGAGGGGCATTACCTCCGGTGAAGACGATGACTCCATTTACCTATAACAAAGAAAGAAAAAAATACAATACTAAGGTCGATAAGTGAAAAATACCCGACACGAGGAGCACAAACAATGGACCAAAATCAGAGGTGCACAAACTGATGGGAAGACGGCCCCCAGAGCCCGAGGCCGGGACAAAAGCCGACCTATGACCACAAGACCCCAGAATGGCGTTGGCCCTAGAATCTTCGCCTCTGGCGACATAATATGAGCTTGATTCTATACATTCCCAACAAGGGCCGGCATATCCCTCCGGCATAGGAGCCAACCTAGGGCGAACAGGAGGGTTATAAGGGTTGACGGGCGATGCGGACAGTACCTCGACCTCTCTCCGACCTTTGGGAAAATGTCTAACTGGGGGACGAGACCCTCCAACGGCCCTCCTACCCGTGCTACCCGAGCTGCCACCCGGGGAAGGAGGCCGGCCTCTCCCCTGGACGGAGGAGTACCCGGAGCCAATGGCTCGTTCAAGGAAACGAACACGAAGGGCTTCCACCTCTTCAGGGGTTAAGTCATGACTCGAAGTCGAAGGTTGATTAGTCCTATTCATTGTCACCAAAGGATGCAAACCTAAAGAAACCGGAAATGACAATAAGGAAAAAAGCGATGACCTCTCCGGGAATGAAGGCATATGGCCATAGGTAGAGTAAGCAAGCCTAACCTAACAAACTAAAGCCTACCCAGAAACCCCGACAAACCACAAGCATACTGGGTTCGTACTAAAACCAACCGAATTAAGCAAAGAAGCAAGAAATCCAAGAAAAAGATGAAAAAGCGAAGAAATGACTTACCGAAATAAGAAAAGGTCGAATAGAGGACGATCGGGAAGGAGAAAGCTTGAGAACCGCCGAATCGAAATCCCAACTCTTCGGAGAAGATGGAGAATGAGAGAAAAACCAGGAAATGATCGAAGGCGGTAGACGAAAAATGAAGAAACACAGAGTTAAAAACCTTCGAATTGGTAGGAGGCGCGAAGAGGCGCCGGGGAATTAAGGGTAAAACCGGAAAATCACCTGCAAAATGAGGAGACGTGCCCCGGGAAGCACGCGCATTTTAATGTGCACGAAAACCGAAGGCGGCAGGGAATGACGTTTGCAAATCCTCTCCACTCCAAAGACGCTAGGCGGCAGGGCGCCATGATGGCGAAGTTGGAAGGCTTCGGCGCCATGATGGCGAAGTCGGAAGGGCTTTCGACCTCGAAACCAAGCAAACCACCCGGCACCACCTCGGCCCCCTTTAAAGTCACCAATAGAGATGCCGACCTTTGAGAAACGATCTCGGGTCCGGATGACCGGCGGACACCTCGGTCCAAGCACCGGATAGGTAACTCGCGGAGAATACCCGTGTCCGGGGCAAGGACACATCCTACCCGAGAGTAAAGTACACCCCGGTAGCTCAAAACCTTGAACTACCGAAATGGGAGGGCAAGCTATTACGGACCACCCACGGCCCCAATTAGGGGGCGGCCCGTGAGAGCACGCCCTCACCTCGACCCAACCAGGGGGACGGCCCGATAGAGGATCTTAGAGTATCCCGGGTTTCCCTACAATCATGGGGCAATCTATCATATCCATAATCCAGGGATATGATAGATTGTGCGCTAAGATACCGTGGAACACCCTATAAATACAAGGGGAGAATACCAAGGTGCACATGTTCTAACTCTAGCTATTTACTTTCTCCTCACACACCGCACAAACCCCATCGAACACATACCCCCCCCCCTTCGGGCGAAAGGCCTTGTGTCCAGGTGATTCATCGTTCACGGGATATCTCTACTCTTAGATATTCCTAAGATAAAGAATCCGATCCAAGATCAAACCACCACCATCTCGGGGTTGACATCCTGCTCCACACCTAACACAATGTTGAGTAGTATAATCTAATATTACAACTTAAAAGTAATAAATATATCATCTATAATTGTTTTTTATAAATATATTCCTATTTATTGTTACTACCTCAACTATTATAGACAATAAAACCGATTTAAATGTTATTTTATTGTCTTTTTCACAGTTTTAATCATTTACATTTCTCAATGAAAAATCGCCTTTAATCAAAAGTCTTCTCCGTGAACCGTTGGCGATTTTTGGAAATCGCCTTACGCCTTTAATCAAAAAGTCTTCTCCGTGAACCATCGTCAACACCGCAATTTTTCATTCGCCTTTAACTGGGAAGTTTCCTTCTCACAGTGAACCTAGAAAATGAAAAATTGCGGTGTTGACGAATGGGAGCGAAACGAAGGAAACTTCTCAGAAAATGAAATAAAGGTAATTTTCAGTTTTCCCTTTCATACATTTTTATCTGGTGTTGCAAAATATATCACTATTGTAGTCGAAGTCTTCTCAGTCGACCGCTGGGGGAAGAAGTATTCTCACAGTGAACCAAAAATCCAGGGATCCATGGAATCGGTAGAGTGGGTAAAACAACAGTTACAACTTTCTGAAGTTGTTGCAGAAAACAATCTCAGGCTTGGGGATGTTCATTGAGGGATTCCAATTATTAAAAGAAGGCTCTTCCGGAAGAAGATTCTTTTGATTCTTGATGATATTGATAAGCTCAAACAGTTAGAGGCAATTGCCGGAGAAACTGATTGGTTTGAATTTGGCTGTAGGATCATTGTCGCAACAAGAAACAAAGATTTGCTTACTATTCATGGGGTGGAAAATTTATATGAGGCGAGAAAGAGCTAAATTTTAATAAATCCCTTGAATTGTTGAGCTGGAATGCCTTTAAGAATAATAGAGTTGATCCAGGTTACATGGATGTCTCAAACCGTGCAGTCTTAATTATATGCTGGTGGTGTTCCGTTGGGTTTGGAAGTAATAGGCTCTAACCTATTTGGAAAAACAATAGAACAGTGGAATTCTATGCTAGAAAAGTATAAAAGTATTCCTAACAGAGAGGTCCATGAAATCCTGAAAATAAGCTATGATAGTTTGGAAGAGAATGAGAGGGACATTTTCCTTGAAAAGTGGTTTAGTTCATGATTGAAAAGTTTCAGAAGGTGAAAAATGTGAGTTGAATACAGTAGTAATATTTGTGCAGATTTGAGATGGACATGAAGAAGTTGATTGCTTTGGTACGTCCTACTGGTGACCTCTCATGATGCTAGTAATGTTAAACAAACAGCCTCTAATGGTATGACATAACCATGTTGAGCACCCAGATACACGCAGTACGGTGATATGGGGTTACTATTTGCGTCTTGGCCTTAATGCTTGCTTCCAGGCCACCGTGTGGACTCTCTTGTCTTATCCTTGCTTCTCTCTATTTACTTATTTTCTTTGTGTGGTTGATCACCGCCCACCTCTTTATATTTTTTTTTGGAGGAGACGGAGGAACCTTCCTTCCTAAAAAAAATAAAATAAATGTAATTTTCAGTTGTCCCTTTCATATGAGTATATATGGAGAATTCACATCAGGGCCCTTTTTACAAAAAAAAATCTCAGAAAGCGCCCTAAGATTTTGACAATCTCTAAAAAGACCCTAAGACCTTTTCTAGGATTGTCAGAATCTTGGTGAGTTGTTAACGGGGCTGATATAGTTGTCAGAAAAGGAGATTGTCAGAATCTTAAAGCCTTTTTTTTTTAATATTATTTTTTCTGTTAAAAGGAGTCTAAAGTGATTTTCCCTATTGTCTAGTAATGAAGTAGTCCTAGTATTTTCTATAAAAATAATAATAAATAAAAGTAGTCCTAGACTCCTAGTATTATATCACTATTTTAGTCAAAGTCTCCTCAGTCAACCGTTGGGGGTAGAAGTATTCACAGAATGATCGGAAAATTGTGATTTCTTTTTTTGATCAAAGAAAATTGTGATTTCTGAGTTGAACGCTGAGGAACCAAATAAACTCAAAATTGCTCTCATGGCACTTCAAGGACTACCATCCTCCTCCTTCGCCGACTCATGGACTTACGACGTATTCCTTAGTTTTAGAGGCGAAGATACCCGCAATACTTTCATCAGCCATCTCTACAATTCTCTATATCAAAAGGGTATTCGCACCTTCATTGATAATGTCGATCTCCAAAGAGGGCAAGAAATTACTCCTGCTCTTGTCAGTGCCATTCAACAATCTGGGATTGTGATCGTCGTTTTCTCTGAAAATTATGCTTCCTCCACTTTTTGCCTTGATGAACTTGCCTGCATACTTCACTACGTCAGAGGAGAAGATCGGTTCTGGCCGGTGTTCTACCGTGTTGATCCATCGGAAGTGCGACACCAGCGTGGGAGTTACGGCGAGGCGTTGGCAAAACACGAGGACCGATTTCCAGCCAACAAAGAGAAAGTGAGAAAATGGCGGGAGGCTTTACGCGTGGCGGCTAACCTATCTGGCTGGCATTTTCAACATGGGTACCTTTCACCCCCAACTTTCTGTTACTATCTTTTTCAATATGTATGCATGATAAGTATCATACATTCTTCTAAAAGTGGAAGAAATTTTGCCATTTCTTGTTGTTATTTTTGTTGTTCTTCCTCAAAAAGTGGAACCGAAATGAATCTTTATGTAGGAAGTGTACACTAAATTTGGCTAGTAACTCCGGCCTCACTTCACATGATTTTCTGTCCTGTCACAGATCTCAACCTGAATATGAATTTATAAGTGGGATCATTGAAGATGTGTCCAAAAAGATCAATCGCGTTCTTTTACATGTAGCTGATCACCCTGTTGGACTAGAATCTTCTGTTCACCAAGTTATCTCACTTTTGAAACTTGGATCTGGTGAAGAATCTATCATGGTAGGGATTTGCGGAATCGGAGGAGTAGGTAAAACAACTGTTGCGCGTGCTGTTTATAACCTCATCGGAGATCAATTTGAAGGTGCATGTTTTCTTGCTGATACCAGAGAGAAGGCAATTAACAAGCATGGACTTGTACAACTTCAAGAGACGCTACTTTCCGAACTTGTTGCAGCAAACAATCTCAGACTTGGAGATGTTCATAGAGGGATTCCAATCATAAAAAGAAGGCTCTGCGCAAAGAAGGTTCTTTTGATTATTGATGATGTTGATAATCTTAAACAGTTACAGGCAATTGCAGGAGGACCTGATTGGTTTGGATGTGGCAGTAGGATCATTGTCACAACAAGAGACCAACATTTGCTTACTACTCATCGGGTGGAAAAAAAATTTGAGGTGAAAGAGCTAAATGATAAAAAGTCCCTTGAATTGTTGAGCTGGAATGCCTTTAAGAATAATAGAGTTGATCCAGATTACATGGATGTTTCAAACCGTGCAGTCTTATATGCTGGTGGTCTTCCGTTGGCTTTGGAAGTAATAGGTTCTAACCTATTTGGAAAAACAATACCAGAATGGAATTCTATGCTAGACAAGTACAAAAATATTCCGAACGGAGAGGTCCAAGAAATCCTGAAAGTAAGCTATGATAGCTTGGAAGAGAACGAGAGGGAAATTTTCCTTGACATTTCTTGTTTCTTTAATAAATTAGAACTGAGTTACAGCAAGGAAATGCTCTATGCACATGGCTTACAGGGAGAGATTGGTATTCAAATCTTGAAGGAAAAATCTCTCATCAGGATTGATGGTTCGAACCATGTGAGGATGCATGACTTGATTCAAGACATGGGCAGAGAAATTGTTAGGCAGGAATCGACACATGAGCCTGGCAAGCGTAGCAGGCTGTGGTGTGATGAGGAAATTGTTCTTGTGTTGGAAGAAAATACGGTAAATTAGAATGGTCTCCATGGTTTTACTTTTTTATTTGAACTATTTTGGTGTGTGTGTATGGATTGTTGGTTTTTTCTCCTAGTTTTTCCCGCCACTTTATCTTGTTGTCAACATTTGCTTG
Organism: Acacia melanoxylon; assembly: GCA_019022615.1. Lineage (NCBI taxonomy): Eukaryota > Viridiplantae > Streptophyta > Magnoliopsida > Fabales > Fabaceae > Acacia > Acacia melanoxylon. The sequence continues at coordinate 9,616,297 of JAFJYJ010000004.1, read as the reverse complement.
AAGCTTGACCTATTATAAGTTAAAATTAGGTTAAGTAGTTGATGTGAAAATATGGATATGACATTCCTAATAAATCTGTGGTTTATTTATGCTTTTGCATTTAAAGGGAACTGAGGAAATTGAAGTCATTATGCTGCACTCGTGCAAATATAAAGAAGTGCATTGGAGTGGAGTAGCTTTCGAGAAGATGAAAAACCTGAGAATCCTTATTATTGAGGATGTTTGCTTTTCCAGAGGCCCCAAATATCTCCCAAATGCTTTGAGAGTATTGGACTGGCGTGGATATCCATCATCATCTTTACCATCTGATTTTAACCCGAAGAATCTTGTCATACTTAGCCTACCTGAAAGCTGCCTTCAAATTTTGAAACTACCAAAGGCATGTATAGGTTTTATGGTTTCCAGGTACCTTCATATATTCTTCTGGTTTATATATTAGTGATGAGTTAATGTTGATCATTTTGCAGGTGTTTCGTTCTTTATGTCTCCTGGATTTTGAAGGTTGTAAATTCTTAACAAAAGTACCTAACCTATCTGAACTGCCTAACTTGGGGGCTCTGTGTCTTGATTACTGTACTAATTTGATTAGTTTTCATGAATCAATTGGGTTTCTTCATAAGCTCAGATTGTTGAGTGCCCAAGGTTGCAGTCAGCTTGAAATGTTGGCACCTTGCATCAATTTGACATCTCTTGAGACTCTGGATCTCAGGGGTTGCTCAAGTCTTTTGAATTTCCCAGAAGTATTGGGACCAATGGAGAATACAAGAGACATATATTTGGATCAGACTGCCATACAAGAACTGCCATTTTCAATTGAAAACCTTACAGGGTTGAAACGGCTATACTTGAGGCATTGTACGAAGCTTAAACAGCTGCCAATCAGCATATTAAGAATCCCCAACCTTGAGGTGGTGCTGGCTTATGGTATGGGAGCAGAGGGTTTCAATTATTTAAAGGGTTTGAAATTCAAGAAGAACAGAGGTCAGCGGTGTATGTAGCCCCGATTTTTCTCCATTGTCTACCAGATAATAGGAATAAAAGTCCAACTCTTGCTTGTTTCAAGCAGGACCTTAATGGGTACTGTATAAGCAAAAGTGAGACAAATTTCATTCAAATATTTACTCTTCCTGATAATTTGATTAGTTTTGTTATGCTTCCCAGAGCTAGCCCTGGATTTCCTCTTGTTTCGGGCTGCTCTAGAATCGTGCCATTTGTGGAGAAACCAGGGAAAATATTAAGAGCCTTCTATGCAACAATGGGATCATCTGTGTCTTTCTGGTATTGGGAGAAATTCCCAAAGATAGCCTTATGTGTGATTGGGGGATCAGGCACAGAAATAGACGATTCAATCTTGGATATCAGGCTGAGAGTGTTTGTCAATGATTCTGAGCAACTTATTTGTTTGTGTAATTACATAGTATACAAACGAAAAATGGAAAAACATATAATTTGGTGTGGCCTACGATGCAAACAGGAGAGGGTCATTTCTACACATAAATGGAATCATGTTCAGGTTTCCTGGGAGTTGCGATACCACCGGCTATATGATCATTGTAGGGTAATTTCAGACAACGATGGAATCCCAACAGTGAATATAGATTTGTTTGGAATTTATGTCTTTGAGGAAGAAAACAGCTGCATTGAAAATACCCGGTTCACAAATCCTGATATCTCTCCGTCTTAGGCTGAAACAATGAGAAATGACTATAGAATATTGTATTCTCTTTTGGATCTTTCAATTGACTGCTGTGTCCAGTTACGTGTACAATTGAGAGGTACTATCTGTTTCTCTTGTTTGATTTGTTCATCTTGCTTGTATCTTGTTCTTTGCTTGAGGGGTGTGTTTGGTTCCCTACTTTAACAATTAGTTATCCAAATATATATATATATATATATATATATACTGCATAAGAAATATGATACCAGCTTGCAATTTATTGTTAACATGAATGCTCATTTATTAATAAATATTTCAACTAATTTACTAATCTAGTTCAAGTCAATTTGAGCCTTTGAAATTAACTTGACATATAGGCTAATAATGAAATGAGTAATCGCAGAATAGTTAGATGTTTGCAATGCATAAGCTAAAAATGGTCTATCAGAACATAATTAAGCATGTTTTACAGAAATGTACAGGTCATAGATGCTTTTATCGCAAACCAGTAAAAAATATGTGGAGGATCAAAAGTCGTTTTCAGATTTTGCTTTTGTTCATGGAAATGCCAGGGATGAAATTGTTTATTGTGTCCAAAATTTAATTTTTAAATAGTGACATGTGAGAATGAAGTGTGTTATCATCTGGTAACTAAAATTGTGTTACTGCAAGGTTATATAATGCTCGGGAAGAAAGAAAATGATGTGCATTGGTGGTATCTGGTAGACTCTAGTGAATGGACAAGTGAAGAGATTTTTGTAGAAAGGATATGATTAATGGATGTAGTTCGTGTTGTTTTTATTTTGATGGTTCATAACAATAATATATAGTGTAATATTTGGATATTTACATTTTTTGTCTTCCTTAATTTTTAGTATTTTGCTTATAAGGATAATGGTGATATATAACGTTATGTAGATATCCTATGGATGAGCTACATTCGTTCTGATCATGCAGCTGGTGGTCCTAAAATGGAGTTCCCTTTACTTTGTTTTGAAGAACTTAGGTGCATGTTTCTGGAGGCGTCGGTAGGTTTAGTACCCCGACTTCTTAGCTTGATGGATGAGATTGAAGGTAAAGTGGATAACAATCTATCCGATTTTAACCAAAAAGTTATAGTAAATTGTTAGAGTTGATTATCTATATGATTAGTTTTGATGATTTCAGATATATGCATCTCATGTTCTTTATAAGTTTCGGAGGAATAAATTGCAAACTCAAATTGGAAAATCAAGATTCAAGTTCTTAAGTTTAAGTAGAGATTATTTATATAATTATATGTAAGTAGTTGATAATGCTTGATCCAAAAATGTTTTCCTAAAAATTTTAGAACATCTCAAAGAGTGTTTCAGAAAAGTTCAAGTCCAATGACCCCTCATCAACCTTTCTTAAACTCAAGTTTACAGCTTGCCTACACTCGAGTTTGTAATATCTAATCTTTCAAAAATCAAGTTTGGGCTCTTTTTTTAATCAAGTTCAAATGGGTGTTTGTGATTTAGTCAGTGACCCTAAGTTATCAGTCTTTAAAATTGAGTTTATTCCATCGTTCTATCTCTGAACCTTGAGTTTTCGTCCATGCATAATCGATTTCAATGTATTTTATTGTTCTCTTTTTTCATTTCATTCTGGAGTTAATTCAATCTTTCTTGTTTCAATTATTTGGATTTACAAATATCTTTGTTGGAATGTTTTTCTCTTGATTAAAACATATTGACTCATTATAATGGATTAAGTTACAAAGAACAACTTGCCGATGCACAAACTCAATAATTGTTTGAGCTCTTAATTGAGTTTCTCCTTGTAAAAAGGTGTTTGTATTTCTGCCTTCAGATTCACACATCACCCAATAGTCTCAATCTATTATTCAGTGTAACCCCTCTGTCCACCTGAACCACATGGTGAAAACTATTAACATTCTAGACTCCATAGGTCAGATTAAAGAACCTAACAAAAATTCTTTTTCCACTTATCTCTTCAAAGTATTCAATCTTTTCCCCAAGAATCAAAGATGAATTGCATCAAAGAGTTAGGGACCCAAATATCAGTTGCAACACCTCTCTTTACAAAAGGAAGATAGAATCTTGGGCCTGCTGCTAATATTTGTATTTTTATATATTCCTGCCTTGTTTTTATCTTCCACATAATTCGCTTCTATATTATATTTGGGACTTGTTTTTTTAAAAATATTTGGAGGGTCCATTGCCGTTGAGGAGGCAGGCGTGGCTTCTTCTGACAAGCTTTCCCCCTCTTTTAATGTTTTTTCGAGTACTAACAATCTTTTAACATAGGACATTATATTTTTCGTGGCATGGCTTCTACGTACAGTTGATATAGTTATTTCTATATTACAGGGTCATGGGTATGCGTAGCTAAACTTCTTAAGGGCCTGCCTGAGGATGATGAAGATCTGGTTGAGCTTCTTTTCAGCACCGAACGCGGGGAAAAAGTGGTTAAATTGTGTGAGCATATTATAAATAAAAAATGATTTTAGAGAATAACTTCTGAACAGAATATATTTCGTGGGAAAAAATTGATTTTGATAAAATGATAGTGTTTGACCATTGTTATAGTATCACTTTTTTATGTTCAAATTACCAAAAAGGACATTAATTTTTGTGATAATTGTATATAAATGATAAGATTTTATTTTAAATATTTTTAACATTAAATTTCATAATATATACCAAAATTCTTAAATAAATTTTCCTATGAAATTAAAATTATAACATTAGTCAACTATGTAAAATGATACCAAAGAAAAAAGCTCAAACATATTTGTATTAATAAATTATATAGGCTAAAATCATTTATAAATAGTAATTATCTAAAATAATATAATTTAGATTGAAATAGATAAATTGTATTCACTATTCTACATCTTATTTATCATTTTAGTCCATTTTCTTGTCTTTTTTTTATCACTACCTTTATTGCATCTTTACATCCTAAGTGCCCAAACAATCTCAGACTGTATTTTTCTGCTTTAGTTTTGGTGTTTTTATGAGCAATAATTGAGACACTAAATTACGTCAAGTTGTCAGCCAAAATTACTATAAAAGGAATATCCATACATTAACCAAGTGTTTGGAGAAATTTCAGAAATTGGAAGAATCGAAAGAAAGAGAAGGAGAGAGAGAAAGGATAGGTTGGGAAAAATTATATGATACTCTCTCTGGTTCTTTTTATAAGCAATTTTTATCCTTATTGCTCAAAACAAACTAGCGGTTGAGATTAGTTAAAAATAATAAATATGTTAAAAATGCATGTTTCTTCCAACCCTATTTATATTTATAAAATGAGCATAGGAGATAGAATAAATAATAAATATGTGAGAGTATGAGTGTAAAATATGAGAGAGAATGTATAATAAATAATTAAACGAAAGAGAATTATTGGTGAGTGAAAGATAATTAATATAAAGATATGTATTTAATAGAGGTAGAAATGGAAAAGGTAGTTTTAAATTTTGAGACATGAGTATAAAGTTGCTTATAAAAAAGGCTAGCTCCAAGAGAAAGATAACTGTTTATAAAAATGACTGAATGCTGAAAAGTGAAAAAAGAAGAGTTTTTTTTTTTTTTTTTCCCTTTTCCCCAAAACCATGGTTTTGAAGCCTTAAATCATGGTTTTGCCTAAAAAGGTGATTCTGGGATTTTTTTTTTTCATGTGTTTTGGTAATTTTCTCCCAAATTATGATTTTATTAAAAAAAAAAAAACGGTGCTTTTCAAATGTTATCCCAACACACACTGAATCAGATATTTTCCCGTTATTTCATTCAGTGGGGTTTGTTTGTTGGCCTTCAAGGACTATGAATGCCAAGAAAATGTGTCTATAAGATTCAAACAAAAAGACTCAGTGACAGTATTAAATTTGGAATGAAATTAGAAAATGGCCGTGAAGTTGAATTTACATTTAACTTTTTAGGACAGGAGTGGAAACATAGTGGGTTGGTGAGGATGAAACTTTGTGTGGTACTGTATTTGATCTAATAATTACTCTGAGTTCCAATGAATTTATTACAGTTATTCAAGATCTTAGTGAAAAAGCTTAGCTTATAATCAATATTTTTAATTATCTGTTGCCTTCTTTAATCATCTGTTGGCTTATATTCTATTTTCAGAAAATTTTATTATTATAATTAAAATTTCATAATTATAAAAATTAAAATAATAATATAAATATATGTTTAATTGAGGATAGTGTTAAAATAATTCATAAAAAGAGAAATAAAATAAAATTATACATAATAATAATATTAGCATTTATACCATAATATTTAATAATATTATACATAACAATATTATATCATATGTTTATAGAATAATATTATTAGAATCAATTGGATACATAGTAAAAACAAACTACAAGGACATGATTATTAGCACTTCAGCACCTTCGCCGCCCAATTTTATTTTATTTATTTTTTTAAAAAAAAAACTTATGGCTTCCCTCTTAAAAAGAGACGTTGTAAGTCTCTTACGACATCCTTTTTTAATGGACGTTCTAAGTCTAATTTACTACGTCGCTCATATAGGCGCCCTTGTAAAGGGACATAGAAAAGGCATAAAAACACATGTTAAAAGGGTTTTTTATAGTTTAATTAAAAATTATCTAAGACCATAAGGACCTGATAAAAAAAAAGATTTGATAAAAACAATTCAAAGTATAAGGATATGATAAAAAGGAAAAAAAAAAAGTTATAAGGACCTAATCAAAAAGTTATAAGGATATGAAGCGGTCACAATGACTCAAATTTTAGTTTCTTCTGAATTGAATTACATATATTTAATTATGCCTAATGACTGCTTAACTCTATCTATGTAGAGAGAATCAATTATGTTGAAAACTAGAAAGATAAATGGTTTGAAAGTGTCACAATGACTCAAATGCTTTAAACTTATGATCAAACATTCTTAGCTACACTTGGAGCTTCAATATTCATATCAACTCATTAAGTGAGGAAATCTTAGTCTGATCATTTAGGTTATCAGAATTTTTCTTTAGTTTGAGTGGTAAACTCAAGATTTGTGGAAATATTGAGTGGGTTTCTTGTTTACCCGTCTAAGGGGAGTGAGTACAGACTTGAAAAGTTTGAGATTGTTGTATTGCGGCTTCATGAATGCCAATATCAAACTTGGAAATCTCAAAAGGTTCATGGGGGAATGAACATAGGCCATGTGCATTGTTCTTCTTCATCTTCATCTCTATCTCCTCAATTTATCCTTGATAAACTTGTTGTGCATTGTTGTTCTTCATCTTCATTCTTCTCAGCTCACTTAGTGTATACGTTTAAGGTGCAAAAATTTGATGTGTTTCACCCCCTTTTGGGTGACCAGTGCTTCTAACATAATTGCTTACAAGTTTCATTTATTATAATGTTATTAACAACATGGTTTTGGTTGTCGCCTTTTACTTGTTAAGGTGTAGCTAAATTTCTTGTACCCCTGCTCAGGTCATCAGATGGCTGAGCCAGCTTATTAGAAAAGATAGGGAGTGTTTGACCTTGATAGTTGCCATCGCTACCAGCTTGAAGATTTTATCATTTGTTCTATCTTGTACCTCACCAAGGAACACACTGCTCCAACATATATATGATCCCATTATGCATGTCTATATTAGTTTAGTCTTGCAAGTAGTAAAACTTTGTGTTGTCTCAGCTAACTATTGCATTTAATCATCTCGTAACTAATTAATCATTAATCAAAGAATGTATTTTATATGTGTGTGTATACAGGAGGAGATATGGGTTCAAGTTCTTAATGATGATGCTAATTATGTAGGAAGTGTACACTAAATTTGGTTAGTAACTCCGGCCTCACTTCACATGATTTTCTGTCCTGTCACAGATCTCAACCTGAATATGAATTTATAAGTGGGATCATTGAAGAGGTGTCCAAAAAGATCAATCGCGTTCTTTTGCATGTAGCTGATCACCCTGTTGGACTAGAATCTTCTGTTCACCAAGTTATCTCACTTTTGAAACTTGGATCTGGTGAAGAATCTATCATGGTAGGGATTTACGGAATCGGTGGAGTAGGTAAAACAACTGTTGCGCGTGCTGTTTATAACCTCATCGGAGATCAATTTGAAGGTGCGTGTTTTCTTGCTGATATCAGAGAGAACGCAATTAACAAGCATGGACTTGTACAACTTCAAGAGACGCTACTTTCCGAACTTGTTGGAGAAAACAATCTCAGACTTGGGGATGTTCATAGAGGGATTGCAATCATAAAAAGAAGGCTCTGCTGGAAGAAGGTTCTTTTGATTGTTGATGATGTTCATAATCTTAAACAGTTACGGGCAATTGCAGGACGACCTGATTGGTTTGGATGTGGCAGTAGGATCATTGTCACAACAAGAGACAAACATTTGCTTACTACTCATGGGGTGGAAAAAAAATTTGAGGTGAAAGAGCTAAATGATAAAAAATCCCTTGAATTGTTGAGCTGGAATGCCTTTAAGAATAACAGAGTTGATCCAGGTTACACGGATGTTTTAAACCGTGCAGTCTTTTATGCTGGTGGTCTTCCGTTGGCTTTGGAAGTAATAGGCTCTGACTTACTTGGAAAATAATAGAACAATGGAATTCTATGCTAGACAAGTATAAAAGTATTCCTAACGGAGAGGTCCATAAAATCCTGAAAGTAAGCTATGATAGTTTGGAAGAGAATGAGAAGAAAATTTTCCTTGACATTGCTTGTTTCTTTAATAAATTAGAACTGAGTTTCAGCAAGGAAATGCTCTATGCACATGGCTTACATGGAGAGATTGATATTCAAGTCTTGAAGGACAAATCTCTCATCAAGATTGATGGTTCAAACTGTGTGAGAATGCATGACTTGATTCAAGACATGGGCAGAGAAATTGTTAGGCAGGAATCGACACTTGAGCCTGGCAAGCGTAGCAGGCTGTGGTCTGATGAGGACATTGTTCGTGTGCTGGAAGAAAATGAGGTAAATTGGAACGGTCTCCATGGTTTTATATTTTTATTTGAACTATTTTGGTGTATGTATATGGATTGTTGGTTTTTTCTCCTAGATTTTCCCGCCACTTTATCTTGCTGTCAACATTTGCTTGAAGCTTCACCTATTATAAGTTAAAATTAGGTAAGTAGTTGATCTGACAATATGGATATGACATTCCTAATAATTCTGTGGTTTGTTTATGCTTTGGCCTTCAAAGGGAACTGAGAAAATTCAAGTCATTATGCTGCACTCACGCAAATATAAAGAAGTGCATTGGAGTGGAGAGGCTTTTGAGAAGATGAATAACCTGAGAATCCTTATTATTGAAAATGTTTGCTTTTCTCGAGGCCCCAAATATCTCCCAAATGCTTTGACAGTATTGGACTGGAGTGGATATCCATCATCGTCTTTACCATCTGATTTTAACCCAAAGAATCTTGTCATACTTAGCCTACCTGAAAGCTGCCTTCAAATTTTGAAACCACCAAAGGCATGTATAGATTTTATGGTTTCCAGGTACCTTCATATATTCTACTGTTCTTTTATATTAGTCATAAGCTAATTTTGATCATTTTGCAGGTGTTTCGTTCTTTAGGTCTCCTGGATTTTGAAGGTTGTAAATTCTTAAGACGAGTACCTAATCTATCTGAAATTCCTTACTTGGGGGCGCTGTGTCTTGATTACTGTACAAATTTGATCAGTTTTCATGAATCAATTGGGTTTCTTCATAAGCTCAGATTGTTGAGTGCCCAAGGTTGCAGTCAGCTTGAAATGTTGGCACCTTGCATCAATTTGACATCTCTTGAGACTCTGGATCTCAGGGATTGCTCAAGTCTTTGTATTTTCCCAGAAGTATTGGGACCAATGGAGAATACAAGAGACGTTTATTTGGATCAGACCGCCATAAAAAACTGCCATTTTCAATTAGAAAGCTTATTGGGTTGAAAAGGCTATACTTGAGGTGTTGTAATGGGCTTAAACAGTTGCCAAGCAGCATATTAAGAATCCCCAACCTTGAGGTGGTGCTGTCTTATGGGAGCAGAGGGTTTCAATTATTTAAAGGGTTTGAAATTCAAGAAAAGCAGAGGTCAGAGGTGTCTGTAGCCACGATTTTTCTCCATTGTCTACCAGATATTAGGAATAAACGTCTAACTCGTGCTCAATTCGATCATTACCTTAATGGGTACTGTATAAGCAAAAGTGAAACAAATTTCATTCAAATATTTACTCTTCCTCATACTTTGATTAGTTTTGTTCTGCTTCCCAGAGCTAGCAATGGAGTTCCTGATGTTTTGGGCTGCTCTAGAATCCTGCCATTTGTGGAGGAACCAGAGAAAATATTAAGACCCTTCTATGCAAGAAGGGGATCGTCAGTGTCTTTCTGGTATTGTGAGAAATTCCCAAAGATAGCCATATGTGTGATTGGGGGATCAGGCACAGAAATAGATGATTCAATCTTGGATATCAGGCTGAGAGTGTTTGTCAATGATTCTGAGCAACTTATTTGTTTGTGTAATTACATAGTCTATAAACAAAAAATGGCAAAACATATAATTTGGTGTGGCCTACGATGCAAAGAGGAGAGGGTCATTTCTACACATAAATGGAATCATGTTCAGGTTTCCTGGGAGTTGCAATACCACAGGCCATATGATCCTTGTAGGGTAATCTCAGATGACAATGGAGTCCCAGCAGTGAATATAGATTTGTCTGGAATTCACATCTTTGAGGAAGAAAACAGCTGCATTGAAAATATCCGGTTCACAAATCCTGATATCTCTCTGTCTCAGGTTGAAACGATGAGAAATGAACATAGAATATTCTATTCTCTTTCAGATCTTTCAGTGGTCCGCTGTTTCCGGTTACTTTTACATTTGGGAGGTACTATCTGTTTCTCTAGTTTGATTTGTTCATCTTGCTTGTATCTTGTTCTTTGCTTGAGGGGTGTGTTTGGCTCACCACTTTAACAATGAGTTATCCAAGTAATGTATATATAATTACTGCATAAGAAATACAATACCGGCTTGCAATTTATTGTTAACATGAATGCTATTTTATTAATAAATATTCCAACTAATTTACTAATCGAGTTCGAGTCAATTTGAGCCTTTGAAATTGATAAACTTATGCCTAATTTACTCCTATTGATGGTTCCTCAACAATAATTAAAGAGGAACGGGAATGAGGGAATTAAAAAAGATGATTAGGGTGTATTTGAAAATACATGTCATATTAACTATCTCAACTAACTTCCTTAACTTAATCAAATTTGGTAAATATGTCTTATATTAAGGACCAGAGGGAGTATATAGTATGTAATTAACTAATTACTAAGAACTTGACATATAGTCTAATAATGAAATGAGTAATTGCAGAACAGTGAGATGTTTCCATTGCATAAGCTCAAAATGGTCTATCAGAACATAATTAAGCATGTTTTACAGAAATGGACAGATCATAAATACTTTTATCTCAAACCAGTAAAGAATATGTGGAGGGTCAAAAGTCGTTTTGAGATTTTGCTTTAGTTCATGGAAATGCCAAGAATGAAATTGTTTATTGTGTCCAAAATTTAATTTTGAAATAGTGACACGTGAGAATGAAGTGTGTTATCATCTGGTAACTAAACTTGTGTTACTGCAAGGTTATATAATGCTCGAAAAGAAGGAAAATGATGTGCATTGGTGGTATCTGGTAAACTCTAGTGAATGGACAAGTGAAGAGATTTTTGTAGAAAGGATATTGCTAATGGATGTAGTTCGTGTTGTTTTTATTTTGATGGTTCATAACAATACTATATAGTGTAATATTTGGATATTTACATTTTTTGTCTTCCTTAATTTTTAGTTTTTTTTTTCTTATAAGGATAATGGTGATATATAACTTTATGTAGGTATCCTAAGGATGAGTTATATTGGCTCTGGTCACGCTGCTGGTGATCCTATGGAGTTCCCTTTACTTAGTTTTGAATTACTTAGGTGCATGTTAAAGGCGGCGTTGACTTCTGTGGCGCCAGGTTTCGTACCCCTGCTTCAAGGCTTGACAGTTGAAGGAATGGAAGGTAAAGTGGACAACAATCTATCCAATTTTAACCAAAAAATTATAGTAAATTGTTAGATTTGATTATATATATGATTAGTTTTGATGATTTCAGATATATGCATCTCATGCTTAAGGGATTTGACTAGCTACTAAATTCACATGTCATTATCTTATCTTCTTAAGGTCAGTAAGAAAAATAAGTTTTGGAGAAAGAAATTGCAAACTCAAATTGGAAAATCAAGATTCAAGTTCTTAAGTAGAGATTATTTATATGTAAGTAGTTGATAATGGTTGATCCAAAAATGTTTTCCTGACAATTTTAGAACATCTCAAAGTGTTTTAGAATAGTTTAAGTCCAATGTCCCCTCATCAACCTCTCTTAAACTCAAGTTTACAGCTCGTCTACCCTCAAGTTTGTAATCTGTAATCTTTCAAAAATCAAGTTTACACTCTTGTTTTAATCAAGTTCAAATGGGTGTTTGTGATTTAGTGAGTGACCCTAAGTTCTCAGTCTTTAAAATTGAGTTTATTCCATCGTTCTATCTCTCGACCTTGAGTTTTCATCCATGCATAATTGATTTTAATGTATTTTATTATTCTCTTCTTTCATTTCATTCTGGAGTTAATTCAATCTTTCTTGTTTCAATGATTTGGACTTACAAATATCTTTGAAATGTTTTTCTCTTGAGTAAAACATATTGATTCACTTATAATGTGGATTAAGTTGCAAAGAACAACTTGCCAATGCATAAACTAAATAAATGCTTCAGCTCTTAATTGAGTTTATCCTTGTAAAAATGTGTCCGTAATTTTGTGAATCGGCCTTCAGATTGAGGCATCACCCAATAGTCTAAATCTATTTATTCAGTGTAACCCCTCTATCCGCCTGAACCAGATGGTAAGACAATTAACATTCTACACTCCATGGGTCAGAATAAAGAACCTAACAAAAATTATGTTTGGAGGGTCCATAGCCGTTGAGGGGGAAGGCGTGACTTCTTCTGAAAAGCTTTCCTCCTTTTAATGTTTTTTGAGTTCTAACAATCTTTATGTAGTTATTTTCTGTTTCTATCTTATAGTAAATTTAACATAGCATATTCTATTTTTAGTGGAATGGTTTCTACGTCCAGTTGATGAAGATGATGAAATGCTTCAGCTCCTGGTTAAGGATTCTAAAGATATGGGTGAGTTTCTTAGCAGCACCGAACGCCAGCTTGTCTTTGTAGCGAGTATTTTGAATGGGTGTCGGTTTATATATCTGGAGATGAAGGAGAGGCAGAAAGGAGGAAGCATACAGGGTAGGTTGGGAAAATTATGTATTCCTTTAGATTTTTTTAAGAAGCATGTTTTACCTTTTATTGCTAGAAAAGTACTAGCGGTTGAGATTAGTTAAAAACAATAAATGTATCAAAAATGTCACATTTCTTCTAAACATGCTCTTATTTATGAAATGAGCATAGGAGAGAGAATGAGTAACAAATATGTGCATTATTGTCAAACTCGCGAATTGACTCTCCGAGTTTAACGTTTTTAAGTTTCTATGTTACAAAATCGAGTCAAATCACGGTTAAACTCATGATCATTGTAAACTCGATTAAACTCACAAGTTTATATGTCGAGTTTACTGTTTTTACGTTTTCATTTTACTAAATCTTGTTTACTCATATCTAAACTCGTGTTAAGTTCTTTGATTTGATTATCTTTCTCAACGGATTTAAATATAAATTTTGTAGAATTTTGTTTGTTTGTTAAATATGATAAATTATGAATGTTGATGGATTTAATTTTAATTATTTGGATTTAAAAAATATTTAAATAATTTTTTTTGTTATTTGTTGTATTTTAATTATTTAATTATACACTATTAATATCTATTTAATGGTACAAGTAAACTCTTACAAGTTTTATGATCTGAGTTTAAGCTCATTTATCATGAGTTTATTTAAACTCATGAGTTTGACAACCTTGAATATGTGAGAGTATGAGTATGAAATATGAGAGAGAATGTGTAATAAATAATTAAATGAAAGAGAATTAGTGTTTAGTGGGAGATAATTAATATAAAGATATGTATTTAATAAGGGTAAAAAAAGAAAAATAGTTAGAATTTTGAAACACAAGAAAAGAATTGCTTATAAAAATAACCAATTTTATAATAGAGATAGTTGTTTATTAAAAAAAAAAAAAAAAAAAAAAAGCTAAAAATGGTACAATAATGAGTCAACTACTGAAAAGTGGGGAAAAAAATGAGTATTTTTTCCTTCCAAAACCATGATTTTGTCTAAAAAAGCGATTGGTGTGTTTGGGTAATTTCTCTCAAACTATAGTTTTGTTTAAAAAAGTGATTTTCAAATGTTATCCAAACACGTTGGTACGTTTGGAATGAAAACAGAAAATGGCCGTGAAGTTGAATTTACCTATAGAGACGAAGGTAATGAATGTTTATATTAGATAAATTGAATTCATTACCAACATCTCATTTATCTTTTTAGTCAATTTTTTTCATCTTTTTTTTTTTATCACTACCTTTATTGCATCATTACATCCTAAGTACCCAAACAATCTCACACTGTAAAGGTGCTTGATCAAATTCTTATCGCCCCTTGCTGATCCTTCTTCTCCGTTGGCTCCCCAAATCACTGGCTTTTGTTCAATACGGATGAACCATCGCTGGTGGTGGTGGGTGCTGCTGTCGCTGCTAGTGGAGGGTGCCGTAGCCACCGTCCGCATCTGGTAAGAGAACGTAGCACAACCGTCATGGTTAGTATAACCGTTAGAGTAAAAAATAGCCACATTTGCAATAAAAAAAGTCAAAAAGAAAAATAATAATTTAAAACTTTCAAATTTCTATAATTGTTTTGAATCTAATTCATAAAAATTGTCCTCCCCTCCAAATCCCTTGCACCAAACATCCCCTAAAAGAATGATGATAAATGATACGATTTTTATAATTGAGACATTTCTTCATGTAGCTCCATGTTCTAATTTAATTACATTGTTTTATAGTTATTTTGTTCTTCTTTTCAAAAGAGCATAATGTTTCCTACAAGACAACCAGTAACTAATCAAGATAATAATGAAACAAGGTATGATAAAATCAAGTCTGTAGGGTCATATTTAGCTTTAGAAAAGCAGCTCCATCGTTTTATAATGCTTGTTCTCATTATGCTCTGTTTCAAAACCAACGCAGATCTTTTCCACGAATGATCAATTCCAGAAATTAGGCTATTAAAAAAATCCCCGATCCTTGATGCTTCAAGTAAAAATGTGGCATCAAATCCTTTTATACATTTTCTTAACAAATTCTAATTTCTCAATTCCAAAGGCAAAAAACAAAAACAAACAAACAAACCTTGTTAGCCTCTTTTCTTACAATTTCCCTCTTCATGTTCAGGGTTCACCTCCCTTTACTTTATGCAAGCACAGACAATGGTTTGTCCAACTTTAAGATCCCTCAACTCGCATTTACAATAAACAACCCAGAAGCTGAGGCATCTCCTATGCAGATTCCACAACCTAGCGCTATTCAGCATTTAGAGGAAAAAGATCAGATTTTGGTTGAAGCATTTTATGCTTCCCTGGAAGCAGAGACTGAAATACTGTCAGATTGTGAAAATACCCAAATCAACACTATGTCATTTGAAGAAACCAAAAATGCTTCGCAAATTGTACGAGGATTTTGTCTCAGAAAAGCTCTCTTTTGTGAAAATCTGAACTGTGCAAGCAGATGAAGGACAAGCTTGAGTACCTTGAACCCAGAAGATGAAATATTGTTGAGGATGAGATCAATGATAAGTCAAAATATCAACTAGTTTTATTTAGTAGTGTATGGATTAATGCAAATTTCATATTGAAATCTGCAAGTGCAGAAATATCAAGAGTTGAAGAACTGAAAGAGGGGTTTGCAGGTAATGTGAGAGAGTCCCCACAATTGGGGGAATAGGAAAATGGAATATGGAAACAGTTGGGAGATTTAGAAGAAACAAGAGAGAGACCAATTGAGTGTACAGTGTAAAGAAACAATTTGACCACTGTACAATGATTATTATGTTATTAAAATTATATCTGATCTCACCTCAAAATCTAGTTGCCTAATTCAAATCACTAAACGTGCAACACTTGAAAAACAGAAAGTTTTACTTTGGGATTGACATTGATTACCTTAAAACCATGTTACCCCTCCCAACATAATTAACTCCTTATATCTCATTTCCCCTTTCTCTAATTGTTAAAATCACCACTTCTTTAAAAATCTACAAACGGGCCCTTAATTCCTTACACAATCTAGAATGGAGTATTGGTAACAGCAATCAGATCCTATTTTCTTTGTTGCCACTTGAATTTTTAATGTGGTCCATAAAATAATGCAAGGAACTATCAACTCACTTTATGAAATAAAAGACAATATTTTAGCTGCAACTCTAATTCAAGAGCAGAAATAAGATGTACCAGAAAGGTTACAAGTCCAAATCAGAATAAAGAAGGAACAAAGTCATGTTCAAGACATACTATTCATTCACTAACAAACAGAGAGTCAAAATAAACATGTCAAACAAATTTCTGGAATGAAATTTCTTCAACAGCATTTACTTGGCTATATAATCAAGCAATTTTAGTGGGAAACAAACAAAAATTTGCTAGCCCTTAAAGTAAAATTTCAACATTTACGCAACTATAATATATATTAGAACCATTGCATCCAACCTTATTTTATCATCTTAGAAGACCACCACCAATCATTTCATCTAGAAGCTTCTGAGCCTTATCATTCTCTCTTTTCTCCAAAAGAGCACCAATAAGTGTTTTATATGTTACTGAATTAGGGAGACAGCCATTCGCCTCCATTCTTGAGAGCAAGGACATAGCTTCATCAAACAAACCTTTTCTACAAAGCCCGTTGATCATGATGTTATATGTGTAGACATTTAGATGATAGCTACTAGTCAAAAGGTATTGAAAAATCTCTAGAGCGTCGTTTAGTCTACCACCTTTACACAAGCCATCAATAAGTATATTGTAAGTGTACACATTAGGTTGAATTCTCTTGGCAACCATTTGCCTAAATAATGCAATCCCCTGATCAAGATTTCGACTTTTGCAAAATGCATCTAACAAAATATTATAGGTGACTCTATCAGGGGTCTGACCACTTTCTTGCATCTCATCAACAAGATCTTGCACATCTGACATTCTCCCCGATTTGCACAAGCCATCAATAAGAGAATTATAAGTCATCACATTAGGAACCAAGCTTTTATGATGCATTTCTCTATAAAGATCTAAAGCTGCATCGACTGTTTTAATCTTACAAAATCCGTAGATCAGTATATTGTAACTAACTACATTAGCTACTAAACCACTTTGAACCATCTCATTGAATACTTCCTTTGACTCACTCACATTACCCATCATACAGTATCCATCCATTAAAGAATTGTAAGTTACAACATTGGGTCTCTCACCATACTTCATCATCTTAGCCAACACAGTCTGAGCTTCAATGATCCTTCTTTCTTTACAAAAAGCATCAATCAATACAGTAAATGTATAAACATCAGGTTTGATGCTTTTCAATGCCATTTCATGAAGCAACTCGGTAGCTTCTTTCCACTGTCCTATGCTGCAACAGCCATGGATCAGGGAAGTATAAGTAATAATACATGGCAGAATTCCTTGATCAATCATTGCTAAATACAATTTGTGCCCCTCAATGACATGTCCGCATTTGCAAAGGCTATCAATGATAGTAGTGTACATAACTACATTTGGCTTGATTCCCTTCCTCCCCATCATCTGGACCAATTTAATGGCAGACCTTATTTTCCCTACTTTACACAGTCCATTGATCAGGGTGCCATAACTAATTTCATCAAATTGAAATCCTTTTACAGTTAATTCATCGTAAAAGTCTAGTGCTTCCCCAACCTTGCTACTAACACAGAGTCCTTTTAATAAAGTGGTCAAGGTTATGGTATTTGGTCGAAGACCCATCTTGAGAATCCTCCCCAATGTCGAGTAAGCAGAGCTCATCTGACCAATATTGCAGTAACAATTGATCAAGATGTTCAGCGTACATAAATCAGGTATGAATCCCTTGAACTCCGCTTGAGTAAACAATGAGATCGCAATTCGATTCTGTTTAGCCTTAGCAATGGATCCTAGAATCTTATTAATTTGGATGATGGAAGGCGGGGGAAGCATATGGAGTAAGCGATTGAATGTGGCGACGGTGTCGTCGATGTTGAATACATTTAAGGTTTGGGAATGAGCAAAGAACTTGGGAATGAGGGAATAACAAGAAGAGGGAAGCAAGAGAGACGAAGAAGGTGGAAGAAGGTGAGCAATTTTGGGAAATGCATACCTTGACACTGGACGCAAATGGTGGAGATGAGGCATGGCTAAGCAGACGATGCACAGTCACGGCGAACTCCAACGGCTCCGAATGGAAGTTGATGCAGAGAAGAAGGGGTTTTTCTTCCCCAGTGCTTTTTCCTGGATGGTAATTGTACCATCCAAACGCACCGTCTTTCAATTCCAGTTTTTTTTTTTCTCGACAAAAAAAAAAAAAAAAAAAAAAAAAAACCAGGTTTATAAAAAAAAGGTTATATAGACTCATATGATCCATATTACTGTTACATCCGATTTAAAAATTATCATATTCAGTTGGTCGGAGCCTTGGAGGTAGTTCTCCTAAGATGATTTTATTTTCATTTTATACGTAGTATTGTATTGTATTATGTATTTGTTGTACTTCTACAGTGTAAACTTTCATATACTTTTGAGTGACATTAGTTTTTATACATTATTTGTCTTATTCCTCTAACCTCTTCTAGTGAAGAAAGTACGAACCGTGTCATGCTCAAATTGTCATAGTCCGAATATTCACTTTTAAAGAAAAAGTGGACAATCATCTATCCGATTTTAACCAAAAAATTATAGTAAATTGTTAGATTTGATTATCAATATGATTAATTTTGATGATTTCAAATATATGAATATCATGTTTTTTATATTTTATATCATGCTTAAGAGATTTAACTAGCTACTAAATTCAATGTGAATGTTCGTTCTATCTCTGAACATCGAGTTTTCATCCATGCATAATTGATTTTAATATTTTTTATTTTTTATTTTTTATTTTTTTTTCATTCTGGAGTTAGTTCAATCTTTCTTGTTTCAATGATTTGGACTTACAAGTTTGAGCTGGTGCTGTCTTATGGGAGCAGAGAGTTTCAATTATTTAAAGGGTTTGAAATTCAAGAAAAGCAGAGGTCAGAGGTGTCTGTAGCCACGATTTTTCTCCATTATCTACCAGATATTACGGTTAAAAATATAATTTGTGCTCGTTTCAATCATTGCCTTGATGGGTACTGTATAAGCAAAAGTGAAACAAATTTCATTCAAATATTTACTCTTCCTCATACGTTGATTAGTTTTGTTCTGCTTCCCAGAGCTAGCGCTGGAGTTTCTCATGTTTCGGGCTGCTTTAGAATCCTGCCATTTGTGGAGAAACCAGGGAAAATATTAAGAGCCTTTTATGCAAGAAGGGGATCATCAGTGTCTTTCTGGTATTGTGAGAAATTCCCAAAGATAGCCATATGTGTGATTGGGGGATCAGGCACAGAAATAGACGATTCAATCTTGGATATCAGGCTGAGAGTGTTTGTCAATGATTCTGAGCAACTTATTTGTTTGTGTAATTACCTAGTCTATAAACAAAAAATGGAAAAACATATAATTTGGTGTGGCCTACAATGCAAACAGGAGAGGGTGATTTCTACACAAAAATGGAATCATGTTCAGGTTTCCTGGGAGTTGCAATACCACAGGCCATATGATCCTTGTAGGGTAATTTCAGACGACAATGGAATCCCAACAGTGAAATAGATTTGTCTGGAATTCATGTCTTTGAGGAAGGAAACAGCTGCATCGAAAATATCCAGTTCACAAATCCTGATATCTCTCTGTCTCAGGCTGAAACGATGAGAAATGACTATAGAATATTCTATTCTCTTTCGGATCTTCCAGTTGACCACGGTCTCCAGTTAATTGCACAATTGAGAGGTACTATCTGTTTCTCTAGTTTGATTTGTTCATCTTGCATTCTCTTATTCTTTGCTTGAGGGGTGTGTTTGGCTCACCACTTTAACAATGAGTTATCCAAATATATATATATACTGCATAAGAAATATGATACCAGCTTTTATTAATAAATATTCCAAGTAATTTGCTAATCGAGTTCGAGTCAATTTGAGCCTTTGAAATTAATAAACTTCTGTCTGCAAGCATCAATCTATATTTCTTCTTTTGCAGGACTATTTTTATCAGTTACATAAATGAATATATCAGTTTATGTCTATGTATTGTTATCATATACTGAATATCTACTAATTACTCCTCCGGTCCCAAACCTCTCTACTCTTCTTATGATGTAAGTTGGGCTCCGCTTTGACTTATATTTGCCTTTCAGATGTTAGTATTAATCCTCCTTGGTATTTTATATTAATTTTATTATGTTTTAATTTGTTCAAAATTTTAAATAGTGACACGTGAGAATGAAGTGTCTTATCATCTAGTAACTAAAACTGTGTTACTGCAAGGTTATATAATGCTTGGGAAGAAACAAAATGATGAGCATTGGTGGTATCTGGTTAACTCTAGTGAATGGACAAGTGAAGGGATTTTTGTAGAAAGGATATGATTAATGGATGTAGTTCGTGTAATATTTGGATATTTACAGTTTTTGTCTTCCTTAATTTTTAGTATTTTGCTTATAAGTGTAATGGTGATATATAACTTTATGTAGATATCCTAAGGATGAGCTGTATTTGCTCTGGTCACGCAGCTGGTGATCCTGCAATGGAGTTCCCTTTACTTAGTTTTGAAGATCTTAGCTCCATGTTTCAGAAGGAGTTCATCGTGGAGCTAGATTTAGTAACCATGTTTCATGGCTTGGTGGATCAGATTAAAGGTAAAGTGGACAACAATCTATCCGATTTTAGTGAATTGTTAGCTTTGATTATCTATATGATTAGTTTTGATGATTTCAGATATATGCATCTCATGTTCTTTATATTTTATATCATGCTTAAGAGATTTGACTAGCTACTAAATTCAATGTCAATATCTTGTCTTCTTAAGTTCAATAGGAAACTTAAGTTTTGGAGAAAGAAATTGCAAACTCAAATTGCAAAATCAAGATTCAAGTTCTTGAGTTTAAGTAGAGATTATTTATATGTAAGTAGTTGACAATGCTTGATCCAAAAATGTTTTTAACAATTTTAGAACATCTCAAAGTGTTTCAGAAAAGTTTAATCCAATGTCTCCTCAACAACCTCTCTTAAATTCAAGTTTACAGCTTGTCTATCCTCAAGTTTGTAATCTCTAACCTTTCAAATATGAAGTTTGCACTCTTTTTTTAATCAAGTTCAAATGGGTGTTTGTGATTTAGTGAGTCACCCTAAGTTATCAGTCTTTAACATTGAGTTTATTCCATCATTCTATCCCTCAACCTCGAGTTTTCAAGTAGCCGTGACTTTTTCTGACAAGCTTTCTCCTTCTTTTAATGGTTTGTTTTTTTGAGTACTAACGATCTTTATATAGTTATTTTCTGTTTCTATAATATACTAAATTAAACAGAAATGGCATTGAATTCCGATCCCTAATGCGTCTGAGTCGCAGAGCTGAAATACTTTGGGGCGTGCCTAAAGGTGATGATCTGGTTGAGTTTTATTGCAACTGACGCGGGCTCGTCCTTAAATCAGATATTTCATTCAGTGGGGTTTGTTGGCCTTCAAGGACTATGAATGCCAAGAAAATGTCTCTATAAAATTCAAACTAAAAGACTCAGTGATGATATTAAATTTGGAATGAAAATAGAAAATGGCCGTGAAGTTGAATTTCCCTGTAGAGACGAAGGTAATGAATGTTTATTTTGTTTATTGAATAATAATTCTTTTTTATTTTGATTAGATCATAATATTTTTAACTTTTTTTTTATGAGGATGAAACTTTGTGTGTAATATATTTGATCTAATAATTACTCTGAATTCCAACAAATTTATGACAGTTATTCAAGATCTGAGTGAATTTAAGGAAGGAGGTAAAAGCTTGGCTTATAATTAATATTTTTAATTGTTTGTTGCCTTCTTTAATTATCTGTTGGCTTATATTCTATTTTCAGAATATTTTATTATTATAATTAAAAAATAATATAAATATATGTTTCATTGAGAATAATGTTAAAATAATTCATAAAAAGAGAAATAAAATAAAATTATACATAATAATATTAGTATTTATACAATAATATTTAATAATATTATAGATAACAATATTATATCATATATTTATGGAATAATATTATTAGAATCTATTGGATAAATAGTATAAAAAAAACTATAGGGACTTGATTAAAAATTATTTGAAACCATAAGGACCTGATAAAAAAAACTACAAGGGCTTGATATAAGGATTTGATAAAAAGAAAAAGTTAGAAGGACCTAATAAAAAATTGGTTGAAACTATCACAATGACTCAAATTTTAGTTTCTTCTAAATTGTGGATAGTTAATTATGTCTAATGACGGCTTAACTCTATCTATATATAGAGAATCATTTATGTTGAAAACAAGAAGATGAATGGTCCGAAACTGTCACATTGACTCAAATGCTTTAAACTTATTATCTAACATTCTCAGCTACACTTGGAGCTTCAATGTTCACATCAACTCATTAAGTGAGGAAATCTCACTCTGATCATTTAGGTGATCATAACTTTTGTAAACTCAAGATTTTTGGGAATACTGAGTGGGTTTCTTGTTTATCCGTGTAAGGGGAAGTGAGTACAGACTTAATAAGTTTGAGATTGTCGTATTGTTGTTTCATAAGTGCCCATATCGAACTTGGAAATCTCAAGAAGTTCATGGGGAATGGACATAGGCCACATTGGTTTGACCAAACCCGGATAAACTTGTTGTGCATTGTTCTTCGTCATCTTCATCTTCATCTTCTCAATTTATCCTTGATCAACTTGTTGTGCATTGTTATTCTTCATCTTCATTCTTCTCTGCTCACTTTGTTTATTCATTTAAGGTCCAAAAATTTGTTATCACCCATTTCGCCCACTCTTGGGTGACCAGTGCATCTAAATAATTGCTTACAAGTTTAATTTATTTTAGTGTCATTGACAACATGGTTTTGGTTGTCGTCTTTAGCCTATTAAGGTGCAGCTTGATTTCTTGTACCCTTAGTCAAGTCATCAGATGGCTGAGTCAGCTCATTAGCAATGATAGTGAGTTTTATACCTTGATAGTTGAGGGATTTTATCATTTGTTCTATATTGTACCTCACCAGGGAACACACTGCTCCAACATATGATCCCATTATGCATGTCTATATTAGTTTAGTCTTGCAAGTAGTAAAACTTTGTGTTGTCTCAGCTAACTATTGCATTTAATCATCTACTAACTAATTAATCATTAATCAAAGAATGTATTTTATATGTGTGTGTATATATAGGAGGAGATATATGGGTTCAAGTTCTTAATGATGATGCTAATTATGGTGCTCTTGTTCAATGCGCTGGTTGAATGGGTTCTCCGCACCAATGAGCATATCAACTGTATCATCACCGTGCCCATCATGAAAGGTGTATAATTAAATAAAGTGATGTGGACTCAATAGCAATATGTCCTAGGAAACCCAGAAAATACAGAAAAGTTAGCAAATGCATTAATTTTGAAACTAGGAACCATGTGAACACTTGTTTCAGAATACACGGAGTATACGAAACTAACTCAGCACTCAAAGGATACACAGCTCAAGAACTCAAAGTATAATACACAAGAGTGTATTAAGCTCTTATGCCATTCACTATTCTATCAAGAATAGGTAGCCAACAAGTATAAATACTTGTTAAACAAAATTATTATTCATAAATCTATAACTGAACTTCTTCATATTAGCATAAATTGAAGGGATATTTATAACCCAATAAACTGACTTAAACTAAAATTCTTAATTCACCAGGACTCTTCTAAAAATAATATTTTAATCTAAACAGCTCGAACAGATAATGAAAGATAATGATGGATTTGATTAAGGATAAATGAAAATATTGGAGATATTTCAATTAGATTATTTGAATAATCTAATTGGGTGAAATGAGTTTAACAAATAATGGATTAATTGGGAATATTATATATTTAATGCTATGAAAGGACATTAGGTTATTTAAAATAATCTAATTTATTGATAAGGCTCAATAGATTTAAAAAAAAAAGGTATTTCAAAAGGGTAAATCAGATAATGTATGACAATGTGACTCATGGAGATAATATTATGGGCTTTTTAACTTAAAATATTAATAATAACCTAATAATAATAATAATAATAATAATAATATTAAGGACTATACAGAGAGAAGGTGAGTGATATATACGGGCTATCAGCATTTTGTTTTACTTCTCACTCATACACTACACAAGTGTATAACAGTAAATAATTTAATTTTTATTTGTCACTGAGTTGATTCCATAAGGGAGGGAAATGGCGGAGAATGGAGGGAAAGAAAATTTTTATAAGTTGGATTTAAAAAAATTTGAGAAGTGTGATTATAAAGATAAGATGTACAATAAAAAAGTAAAAAAATAATAATAAAAATAAAAATAATTTAAAACTTTCAACCCCATTTCTCTAATTGTTTTAAATCTTGTTCATAAAATTCTCCCCTCCCCTCCGAATCCCTTGTATAAAATAGCCCCTAAAAGAATGATGATAAATGATACTCTCTTCGGTCTTAAATATAAAACATAGTTGACTTTTTTGGAGAGATTAAGGAAGCTAATTAAATTACTTTAGAGTTTTTTTTTCCCTTCAAACTAATTTGTTTGACTAATAAATCGATATATAATCTAAAGATACACAAGTACTTTCCTCCGTTCCTAAATATATGACATAGTTTGTAGTGTAAATTACACTACAACTTATGTCCTATATTTAGGACCTATTATAGTATATAATATGATTAAATAACTTATTTAGCTTCCTTAATCTTCCAAAAAAAAAGTCAATTCAATCTTATATTTAGGACTAGAGAGAGTACGATTTTTATAATTGAGACATTTCTTCATGTAGTTCCATGTTCTAATTTAGTTATATCGTTTTATAAAGTTATTTTGTTCTTCTTTTTCAACAGAGCATAATGTTTCCTACAAGACAACTAGCAACGAAGCAAGATAATAATGAAACAAGGTATGATAAAATCAAGTTTACAGGGTCATATTTAGCTTTAGAAAAGCAGGTCACAAGTAATGGAACTTGTTCTTCATTTTCTTCCTCTCCTATGTTTAAGTCAAAATGCTTGTTCTCATTATCCTCAGTTTCAAAACCAATGCAGATCTTTTCTACGAATGATCAATTCCAGAAATTAGGCCATTAAAAAATCCCCGATCCTTAATGCTTCAAGTAAAAATGTGGCATCAAATCCTTTTATACATTTTCTTAACAAATTCTAATTTCTCAATTCCATAGGCCAAAAAAACAAAACAAACCTTGTTAACCTCTTTTCTTACCATTTCCCTCTTCATGTTCAGGGTTCACCTCCCTTTACTTTATGCAACCAGAGACCAGACAATGGTTTGTCCAACTTTAAGATCCCTCAAGTCACATTTACAATAAACAACCCAGAAGCTGAGGCATCTCCCATGCAGATTCCACAACCTAGAGCTATTCAACAATTAGAGGAAAAAGATCAGATTTTGGTTGAAGCATTTTAAACTTCCCTGGAATCAGAGACTGCAAGACTGTCAGATTGTGAACATACCCAAATCAACACTATGTCATTTGAAGAAACCAAAAATGCTTCGCAAATTGTATGAGGATTTTGTCTCAGAAAAGCTCTCTCTTTTGTTGAAATCTGAACTATGCAAGCAGATGAAGGACAAGCTTGAGTACCTTGAACCCAGAAGATGAAATATTGTTGAGGATGAGATCAATGATAAGTCTAAATATCAATTAGTTTTACTTAGTAGTGTATGGATTAATGCAAATCTCATATTGAAATCTGCAAGTGCAGAAATATCAAGAGTTGAAGAACTGAAAGAGGGGTTTGCAGGTAATGTGAGAGAGTCCCCACAATTGGGGGAATAGGAAAATGGAATATGGAAACAGTTGGGAGATTTGGAAGAAACAAGAGAGAGACCAATTGAGTGTACAGTGTATAGAAACAAATTGACCACTGTAAAATGATTATTATGTTATTAAAATTATATCTAATCTCACCTCGAGAATCTAGTTGCCTAATTCAAATCACTAAACGTACAACACTTAACAAAAAAAAAAAAAAAAAAAAATTACTGTGGAATTGACATTGATTACCTTAAAAGCATGTTACCCCTCCCAACATAATTGACTCCTTCTATCTCATCTCCCCTTTCTCTAATTGTTAAAATCAACACTTCTTTAAAAATCTGAAACAAACTGGCCCTTAATTCCTTACACAATCTAGAATGGAGTATTGGTAACACAATCAGATCCTATTTTCTTTGTTGCTACATGAATTTTTAATGTGGTCCATAAAATAATGCAAGGAACTATCAACTCACTTTATGAAATAAAAGACAATATTTTAGCTGCAACTCTAATTCAAGAGCGAAATAAGGTGTACCGAGAAAGGTTACAAGTCAAAATCAGAATAAAGAAGGAACAAAGTCACGTTCAAGACATACTATTCATTCACTAACAAACAAGAGTCAAAATAAACATGTCAAACAAATTGCTGGAACGAAATTTCTTCAACAGCATTTACTTGGCTATATAATCAAGCAATTTTAGTGGGAAAGAAACAAAAATTTGCTAGCCCTTAAAGTAAAATTTCAACATTCACGCAACTATAATATATATTAGAACCAGTGCATCCAACCTTATTTTATCATCTTAGAAGACCACCACCAATCATTTCACCTAGAAGCTTCTCAGCCTTATCATTCTCTCTTTTCTCCAAAAGTGCTTTAACAAGTGTTTTATATGTTACTAAATTAGGGAGACAGACCACTCGCTTTGCATTCTTCGAGCAAGGACATCGCTTCATCAAACAAGCCTTTTCTACATAGCCCTTTGATCATAATGGTATATGTGTAGACATCTAGACGATAGCCACTGACCAAAAGATACTGAAAGATCTCTCGAGCATCATCTTAGAAGACCACCACCAATCATTTCACCTAGAAGCTTCTCAGCCTTATCATTCTCTCTTTTCTCCAAAAGTGCTTTAACAAGTGTTTTATATGTTACTAAATTAGGAGACGACCACTCGCCCGCATTCTTCGAAGCAAGGACATCGCTTCATCAAACAAGCCTTTTCTACATAGCCCTTTGATCATAATGGTATATGTGTAGACATCTAGACGATAGCCACGACCAAAAGATACGAAAGATCTCTCGAGCATCATTTAGTCTACCACCTTTGCACAAGCCATCGATAAGTATAGTGTATGTGTACACACTAGGTTGAATACTCTGGGAAACCATTTGCCTAAATAATGCAATCCCCTCATCAAGATTTTGAGTTTTGCACAATGCATCTAACAAAATACTATAGGTGACTGTATCGTCGGTCGACCACTTTCATGCATCTCATCAACAAGATCTCGCACATCGACATTCTCCCTGATTTGCACAAGCCATCAATAAGAGAACTATAAGTTATCATATTAGGAACCAAGCTTTTGAGACACATTTCTCTAAAGAGATCTAAAGCTGCATCAACCATTTTAATCTTACAAAATCCGTTGATCAATATATTGTAACCAACTACATTAGCTAATAAACCACTTTGAACCATCTTATTGAATATTTCCTTTGACTCACTCACATTATTCATCCTACAGTATCCATCCATTAAAGAACTGTAAGTTACCACATCAGGTCTCTCACCCCATTTCATCATCCTAGCAAACACTGTTTGGGCTTCTATAATCTTCCCTTCTTTACAAAATGCATCAATGAATATATTAAAGCTATAAACATTTGGTTTGATGCTTTTCAATGCCATTTCATGGAGCAAGTTGATGGCCTCTTTCCACTGTCCCATGATGCAATAGCCATGGATTAGGGAAGTATAAGTAATAATACTTGGCATAATTCCTTGATCAATCATTGTTAAATACAATTCATAAGCCTCAATGACATGTCCACATTTGCAAAGGCTATCTATGATAGTACTGTACATGACTACATTAGGCTTCATTCCCTTCTTCTTCATCACATGGACCAATTTAATGGCGAGACCTTATTTTCCCTACTTTACACAAATCCACGATCGGTGCCATAACTAATTTCATCAAAATGAAATCCTTTTACGTTAAGTCATCGTAAAAGTCTAGTGCTTCCCCAACCTTGCTACTAACACACAGTCCTTTTAATAAAGTGGTCAAGGTTATGGTATGTGGTCGAAGACCCATCTTGAGAATCCTCCCCAATGTCGAGAAAGCAGAATTCATCAAACCAATATTACAGTAACAGTTTATCAAGATGTTCAGTGTAACTAAATCAGGTGTAAAACCCTTGAACTCGGCTTGTGCAAACAATGAGATTGCAATTCAATATTGTTTAGCCTTAGCAATTGATCCTAACTGCTTTGTAATTTGGATGATGGAAGGTGGCGGGTGCATGTGGAGTAAGCGATCGAATGAAGCGACGGTGTCGTCGATGTTGAATGCAATTAAGGTCTGGGAATGAGCAAAGAACTTGGGATTGAGGGAATAACAGAAAGCGGGAAGCATGAGAGACGAAGAAGGTGGAAGAAAGTGGGCAATTTTGGGAAATGCATACCTTGAAACTGGAGGCAAACGGTGGAGATGATGCATGGCAAGCAGATGAGGCACAAGCACGGCGAGCTCCGACAGCTTCAAATCGAAGTCGACGCAGAGAGAGAAGAAGGATTCAAGGGTTTCTATTGCCCAGTGCTGTTCCCTGGGTTGGTAATTGAACGCCGCTAGTTTTTTTTTTTTTTAATAGGAAAGCAGCTTCTTTTTTTTCTTTTCTTTTTTTGGTTAAAAAAAGCAGCTTCTTAAATCTTATTGTTCTCCGTTTCATTTCCAAGAGACAATAGGATCCGAAAAAATCAAATAGTGACAATTTTAAAAATTATCATATTCTGTTGAAGGCAATTCTCCTAGGATGATTTTTATATTATGTGTTTAGTTTACTTTTTAGTAAAACTATCATAATAAATTGTGTTAAGGTGCAATTTTCACACTAAAGTAATCACAAAAGAGTATGGGGTATTCAAAAAAAATTTACGATCAATTTTGTCTCAAAAGTATTTAAAAATGAATAAATTTACCCTTACCGTTAGAAAGTTGATGTTGAATTACATTTTTAATGATAAAGGATAATATTGCTACGTTTTTGTTACTTCCAAAACAAAATTGTTTCTAGAAATTTTTTTGAATAGCCAACTCTCCTAAGTGATTAATTTCGAGGGGAAATTGCACCTTTACCCTATTAATTTTTATACGTTTGGCTGACATTAATTTTCAAATTGCTACGTATATTGTTTAAAGAGTTAAGGTGCAAAAATGCACATTTGCTTTACCTTGAGGAGCCCCCAACACCAAGCGTTGTTTTAGGTGCAAAAGTGTACACGTGGTTACAAATTCGGTGCAAAAATATCGTTTGACTGTTAAGTTTGACTTTTTTTGCTGGATGATGACGTGGCTTTCAAAAGTATAAAAATCCACATGTGATTTGGCCAAAAGAGCGCTCAACACCAAGTATTTTTTTTATTTAATAATTTTATTTCAATTAAAGAAAAATTATTATTTCTCTAGGTATAATTCCTGGGAGGCCAAATTTTTTCTTGATTTATCATTTTGGGAAGGAGGATTTATTCAATGGGTAAAGACGGTAAAAATTTTATTTTCATAATTTATTTTATTTCTTTTTAAAATCCTTATTAAAATTAATAATTGATAAATGAGTATTTATGCATTTGAAATTTGATATTATAAATAATATATTTACTTAAAAATAATTTAAATTTTTTCAAAAATAAAATAGTTAAAGAAATAATTCATTTGTTCTATCGAAAAAATAATTCAATTACTTTAAAAAAGTCTACATAATTTAGTTAGATAAAAAATTAAAATTATTTTTAATTAAATATAGTGTTTATAATTTCAAATGCATAAATACTCATTTATTAATTATTTATTAGAAAATTTAATAAGGATTTAAAAAAATTAATAAATTATGAAAATAAAAAATTTGGCCTTCCAATAATTATTCCTAGAGAAATAATAATTTTCCTTTAATTGAAATAAAATTATTAAATTTAAAAAAAAAAACTTGGTGTTGGGCACTCTTTTTACCAAAACCACATGTGTATTTTTGTACATTTGAAAGCCACGTCATTGTCCGGTCAACAAAAAAAAGTTAGATTTAACGGTCAAACGGTCTTTTACACCTAATTTGTAACCACGTGTGTACTTTTGCACTTTTAAAAAAAAAAAACATTTGGTGTTAGGTACTCTTCAAAGTAAAGTACATGTGTATTTTTATACCTTAACCTTATTTAAATCATGATAATGAATTTGTGATTATACGTGTGTATTAATGCATAGGTTTTCAACATAGATTATGCGTGCTCAATTCTCATAGAGCTTTCTAAAACAAATGTAGAAGGGATCACTAAAAATAGTGGAAACTTGATTTGAAATACCTTTAATTATATCACTAGACGATGGTTAATTAATTAATATGTAACTCATTTATCTAATTTCAAATTCTCTTCACTAATTTTTCCTCTTAACATTTACCGTACTATATAATACTCAATTTTCTATACAATTATAATTATAATGTGTTCATATTTTGTTGTGCTAATTTGCTTGTGTGTTCGTATGTAATGATCATAGAGCCATATGTGATATTGTATTTGCGCTAACCATTTTTATATACTCTCTCTAATCTTTAATATAAGGTTCACCTTGTAGTTCAATTTTTTCATTAAAATGGGTCTTATATAAAGGATCGAGGAGAGAAACATATTTGACATTTTAAAGAAATAAATCTCTCTATATATAATATAGGGAAAATGACACAAAAACAACCTCAAAAATACAAAAGTTGTTATTAGCAGAAGAAATATAAAAAATAGCTATGCAAAAATTATGAATGACCGAAAGAGTGACTTGTTATTTGATAAATAAAAGTTGTTAATAGCTAATTATATGTAACGGATAGCTATACAAAAATTATAGATGACATGAAAAGTGGATTTGTCACTTAGTAAATAAAAGTTTTTAATAACTAATGAAATGTAGTGAATATCAATAAAAAACTTATGAATGATTTGAAATAGACTGTGACTCCCCTACCAACACAGTTCATTGATGCTTGCATCCTTTGCATGAAGGAGTGGAAAATAGGTCATTGCCTCCATTCCATAGTAGTGGAGATTCAGGCTATTGGTGTAGGTCTACAAGTATGTAAAATATTGGGACTTAGGAAAGTAAATGTGTATAATATTTTTTAAAGTGTTTTACTTTACATCAATATTTTTAAAGAGTCAACTTATACTCCAATTTTCATCTACTTTTTTTTTTTAATTAAAAAAACTTTAATCTATTTTGAAGACTTTTACTCCAAACATGTCACTTGATGGATATTGTAAGATCATTTTATATAGTATGACGTAAAATTTTAACCCCCATAGTTAAAACGCAAGTCAATATAGTATTTTAGTTCTCTTATGCTTATTTTTTTAATATCATTTTTCCTTTTATAATGAAAAGAGAATAAAATATTTTTGCAATTATATTATGAATATATATTTTTAAAAAGTTTCAAAGATATCAGATTTTTTTTTTTTTTTTTGGGGGGGGGAATCTATTCCAAGAAGCAATTGCTCATTTCACAAAATGAAAAGATTTCATACGCATTTAAAATACTTAAGGCACTAGTAATATAAATAATAATGCAGATATTTTTTATAAGAACTTAGAACAGATGCTCTATTCTCAATTAAACTTTCCCCCCTTCAAAGTGGATCGGTAGTATAGTGCGAACCAAAATGTCAAAGGAAGGTTATCATAATTACAAAACTAGAACAAGAACCTATGTTTGGATGGGAGGGAAAACTCCTAAAACTAGTAAAGTTTTTTACTGTTTTACAAAATTTTTGTTCCCAGTATTCTTTCCCCTACTTTCCTCCCACTTTTACCTCCATCCAAACAAACATAGGGTATAGGTTCCATCAAAGAAAGTGCCACAAGTTACAGCAAAGTAACATCTCAATCTTCCACCCCACAAGTGTTTAACATGTCCAGTTCAAATCGATGATAGTAAGAGATCAAGTTCTTACTGATGTTGCTAATTATGGTGCTCTTGTACAGCACGCTGGTTGGATGGATTCTCCTCACCAAGGAGCATATCAACTAGAAAACCCATCATTGTCTTCACCGCCATCATCACCGTGCCCATCATGAATGGTGTATAACTAAATAACCTGATGTAGAACCAATAGGAATCTGTCCTAGAAAACCCAGAAATTACAGAAAGGCACGCACAGCACCCAAAGGAAACACAACCCAAGCTCCTGCACCATTCAGTATTCTGTCAAGAATACATAGCCAACAAGTACAAATACTTGTTAAACAAAATTATTACTCATAACTCCATAACTGAACTTCTTCAAAATAGTATACATGGAAGGGATATTTATAACCCACTAAACTGACTCAAACTAAAACTCTTACTCTTCTAAAAATAATATTTTAATCTAAACAGCCCAAAAGGATAATGAAAGATAATGATGGATATGATATAGGATAAATGAAGATATTGGGGGATATTTCAATTAGATTATTCGAATAAACTAATTGGTGAAATGAGTTTAATAAATAATAGATTAATTAATGAAGGATATTAGATTATTTAAAATAATCTAATTTATTGATAAGGTTCAATGGATAAAAAAGAAATTATTTTACTATCAACTCACTTTATGAAATAAAAGACAATACTTTAGCTGCAAAGTCATGTTCAAGACAAACTATTCATTCACTAACAAACAGAGAGTCAAAATAAACATGTCAAACAAATTGCTGGAACGGAATTTCTAAAACAGCATTTACTTGACTATATAATCAAGCAATTTTAGTGGGAAACGAACAAAAATTTGCTAGCCCATAAAGTAAAATTTCAACATTACGCAACTATATATATTAGAACCAGTGCATCCAACCTTATTTTATCATCTTAGAAGACCACCACCAATCATTTCATCTAGAAGCTTCTCAGCCTTATCATTCTCTCTTTTCTCCAAAAGAGCATCAATAAGTGTCTTGTATGTTACTGAATCAGGGAGACAGCCGCTCGCCTCCATTCTTGGGAGCAAGGACATAGCTTCATCAAACAAGCCTTTTCTACAAAGCCCGTTGATCATGATGTTATATGTGTAGACATTTAGATGATAGCTACTAGTCAAAAGGTATTGAAAAATCCCTAGAGCATCATTTAGTCTACCTCCTTTACACAAGCCATCAATAAGTATATTGTAAGTGGACACATTAGGTTGAATACTCTGGGCAACCATTTGCCTAAATAATGCAATCCCCTCATCAAGATTTCGACTTTTGCAAAACGCATCTAACAGAATATTATAGGTGACTCTATCAGGGATCTGACTACTTTCTTGCATCTCATCAACGAGATCCCGCACATTTGACATTCTCCCCGATTTGCACAAGCCATCAATAAGAGAATTATAAGTTATCACATTAGGAACCAAGCTTTTTTGACGCATTTCTCTAAAGAGATCTAAAGCTGCATCGACCATTTTAATCTTACAAAATCCGTTGATCAGTATACTGTAACCAATTACATTAGCTATTAAACCACTTTGAACCATCTTATTGAATACTTCCTTTGACTCACTCACATTATTCATCCTACAGTATCCATCCATTAAAGAACTGTAAGTTACCACATCAGGTGTCTCACCCCATTTCATCATCCTAGCAAACACTGTTTGGGCTTCTATAATCTTCCCTTCTTTACAAAACGCATCAATGAATATATTAAAGCTATAAACATTAGGTTTGATGCTTTTCAATGCCATTTCATGGAGCAAGTTGATGGCCTCTTTCCACTGTCCCATGATGCAATAGCCATGGATTAGGGAAGTATAAGTAATAATACACGGCATAATTCCTTGATCAATCATTGTTAAATACAATTCATGCGCCTCAATGACATGTCCACATTTGCAAAGGCTATCTATGATAGTATTGTACATTACTACATCTGGCTTCACTCCCTTCTTCTTCATCAGATGGACCAATTTAACGGCAGAACTTATTTTCCCTACTTTACACAGTCCATTGATCAGGGTGGCATAACTAATTTCATCAAATTGAAATCCTTTTACAGTTAAGTCATCGTAAAAGTCTAGTGCTTCCCCAACCTTGCTACTAACACACAGTCCTTTTAATAAAGTGGTCAAGGTTATGGTATCTGGTCGAAGACCCATCTTGAGAATCCTCCCAATGTCGAAAGCGGAATTCATCAAACCAATATTACGAAGAAGTTTATCAAGATGCTCAGTGTAACTAAATTAGGTGTAAACCCCTTGAACTCGGCTTGTGCAAACAATGAGATTGCAATTCGAAATTGTTTAGCCTTAGCAATTGATCCTAACTGCTTCGTAATTTGGATGATGGAAGGTGGGGGATGCATGTGGAGTAAGCGATTGAATGAAGCGACGGTGTCGTCGATGTTGAATGCAATTAAGGTTTTGGAATGAGCAAAGAACTTGGGATTGAGGGAATAACAGAAAGAGGGAAGCAAGAGAGACGAAGAAGGTGGAAGGAAGTGGGCAATTTTGGGAAATGCATACCTTGAAACTGGAGGCAAGCGGTGGAGATGATGCATGGCGAAGCAGATGAGGCAGAAGCACGGCGAGCTCCGACGGCTTCAAATCGAAGTCGATGCAGAGAGAGAAGAAGGATTCAAGGGTTTCTCTTGCCCTGGCATTTTTTTTTTTTTGAATAGGAACGCAGCTACATAATGGGGCCATCCAAACGGACCGCTATAATAAATATTCCAACTAATTTACGAATCGAGTTCGAGTCAATTTGAGCCTTTGAAATTAATAAACTCATGTCTCCTCTTCGATCCTAAACCTCTCTCCTCTTCTTACAATGCAAGTTGGGCTCCCTTTGACTTATATTTGCCTTTGAGATGTTAGTATTAATCTTGCTTGGTATTTTATATTAATTTTATATGTTTTAATTTTTTCAAACTTTTTAAAATTGTTTAGTTACATATTTGAAGTTGCAACTTGAAAGTACTTTGGTATTGTTTTCAATGTTATATTTATTTGTTATTAATTGCGCTGTTAAAGTGTAGTCATCTGGTCTTAATATAAGATATATTTGAGAAGTTGACCTTAGTTTTAAATATGAGAATAGTTTTTATACTTGTCATTTTTTTTCTTAATTTACTCGTATTATTGATGCTTCCTTAACAATAATTAAGGAGGAAAGGGAATGATGAAATTAAGGAAGATGACTAGGGGTATTTGAAAATACATGTCATATTAACTAACTCAACTAACTTCCTTAATCTAATCAAATTTTGATAAATATGTCTTATATTAAGGACCAGATGAAATATTAAGTATGTAATTAACTAATGAGGTTTAAACTTCTCATGTTGCATGAGAAGAAGAAGATTCCTCACACACATGAATTGATGGGACCCACATCTTTTTCTTTTTCAAAAAAAAAAAAAAACTCAAGCATGGAAATCGAAGTATCTATGACATGAGCAGACACTTCTCCTACAACATGAAAAGTGTATTTCCCTTAACTACTCCCTCTGGTCCTTATTATAAGGCACCAACTAGCAAAATTATTTGGTTCTTTTTATAAGGCACTTACTTGTTCTCAATGAGCAATGATTATTTTTTTCCATGTCTGCCCCTAATTAATAAAGGTAGTGGGAGAGAGTAATAAGAAGTAGTATATTATTAGAGTTTAGTGCAATTAATAGGGATAATATTGAAAATTACTTAGATTCTATGACATCTTTATTGACTTTAACTACTTTTATTGGTTTGTGAGAAAAGTTAGTTGGTGCTTGGGGAGTAATTACTAAGAACTTACATATAGGCTAATAATGAAATGAGTAATCGCAGAATAGTGAGATGTTTGTAGAAAGGATATGATTAATGGATGTAGTTCGTGTTGTTTTTATTTTGATGGTTCATAAAAATAATATACAGTGTAATATTTGGATATTTACATTTTTTGTCTTCCTTAATTTTTAGTATTTTGCATATAAGGATAATGGTGATATATAACTTTATGGAATCCACATTATGTGCACATAATTATGTGCTTCTTAGGTGCTCATACCTCTAATTAGAGGTATGGGCATATTTTTTTTGATTTTTTTATATATTGTATTTATTTAGATTTAAATTATATGCTACTTTCTGAGATGTTTTTTGCACTCAATATCTCAAATTAATTAATGAAAATTAATTAATTTGAGATAATGATGCAAAAAAACATCTCAAAAAAAGCATATAATTTAAATCTAAATAAATGCAATATATATAAAAAAAAATTAAAAAAATATGCTCATAGCTCTAATTAGAAGTATGGGCACCTAAGAAGCATATAATTATGTGTATGAAATGAGAACCCGAAAGACTTGAGATGGAAGGTAAAGTGAACAATAATCTATCGAATTTCAACCAAAAAATTATAGTACATTGTTAGATTTGATTATCTATACTATATGATTAGTTTTAATGATTTTAGATATATGCATCTCATGTTCTTTATATTTTATATGATGCTTAAGAGATTTGACTAGCTACTAAATTCAATATGAATATCTTGTCTTCTTAAGGTCAGTAAGAAAAATTAGTTTTGGAGAAAGAAATTGCAAACTCAAATTGGAAAATCAAGATTCAAGTTCTTAAGTTTAAGTAGAGATTATTTATATTTAAGTAGTTGATAATGCTTGATCCAAAAATGTTTTCCCAACAATTTTAAAACATCTCAAAGTGTTTCAGAAAAGTTGAAGTCCAATGTCCTCTTATCAACCTCTCTTAAATTCAAGCTTACAGCTTGCATATCCTCAAGTTTGTAATCTGTAATCTTTCAAATATGAAGTAATATTTCTTAATGTTCCCAATCAGAAAAAGATTTCTTAATGTTCCCAATCTAAAAAGATTTCTTAATGTTGAGTTTGAAGGATTATATTAAAGGAGGGGGAAATATAAGAGCCTCTAAAATATTATTTATCCTTGAACAAAAAAGAGAACACATAATTTTTTATATAGGCAAACCATAAGTTAATAGACTAATCCTATAATCTAACCTAATCAAAACATATTATCTTAGATTTATACTTATAAAAATTAAAATAGACCCCATATGAGAAAACATCAATATAGGATATAATATCAATATCTAAATATAAGATAAAATAAATATTAAATAATAGATATCAACATAATAATATTAATTAATTAAACTTTTAATGCCAGAATTGCTGTTCTCAACCCTTAATAAATACTTAATTGTATTGCTTTATACAATTAACCTCATGGGTGATCTATACTTCATTCTACCTTTATCATTGTTGTTGAGGTATGTCTATTGCTTTATAATGTTTGGAAATCTACCCGCTGACAGCTTGAGAAGTCCTTACGATAAATGCGTGCTGAGCATGCAGAAATCAAATTCAGTACGGACGTACTCAAAGCTGGCTGAAGCAAATGCTTTGGTAGCTAGCATTGAAGAGGTAACTTTAGAAATAGAGGCCAGGTTACGTCTGAATTAAAGAGAAAGAGTATGAATGGAAATTGAAAGGTTTGAAGGAAAGGGAGAAGTCTATTGAGTCGGATGAGAAGAACTTGGAGAGGAAGAGATTGCTCAGTATGAAGACTGAAGTTGAGAAGATGAGGGCTGTCAATGAAGAAAAGCTTGAATGCATACATGAAGAGACAAATCATCTTAATAAATCCGTGATTCAAAGGAAGGCCCAGAATAAAGCGTAATAAATCTGTGACATAGCTGTCGTCAAAGGTGCTAAGAATGACGATAGATTGAAATCAAAATGGAACTGCTGAGGATTCTGCCAACATGAATAACGAGACACGGAAACAATCCAATAGAAGAAAAGAGGAAAAGTCAATGTGCGTTATTATTTTGATGTTCTGGCTCCTCTTCTTTTTCATCCTCTCTCTGTACCTCAGTGCAGTTGACCAATTGACAATTTTATATATACATATATATATAAGAAAATTTTATTAAAACAGCAGAAGGCTAACTTACCCCCTTGAAGCCGACGAATAAGAAAACAAAATTTATCATCCTGGTTGGTAGGAGCACATAGCACAACTGTCATGATCAGTACGTATAACAGTTAGAGTCGAAAATAGCCAAATGTGCAAATGGATTCTGTGACGTGCGTGTGGATACAACTCTCGGCTGATCAAACGCCCAAGACGCATCTATGTTCTTTGTAGGATGTATGGACAATTTTCCCTTAAGTTTAACTGCAATGAAGCAAATTAAAACCAGTAGCACATACATATATTTAGCTAATTAACCTTGTATCTTCACCTCAAATTTTCAATCAGCAGTATTTACTGAACTCTCCATGAAAAAGGCTTGAAAAACAATTGGATGGTGTTCACTGTTGTAAATAGAATTGAGAAACGAACTCAACAATGTCAGTGTTGTCTTTGCAAAATGAGACCAATATTTGTCTTATTCCTCTAACCTCTTCTAGTGAAGAAAGTACGAACCACGTCATGTCAAATTGTCATATTTCAAATATTACTCCCTCCGTCTTAATTATAGGAACTATTTACTAGAATTTAAAGGGATTAAGTAGGGAAGTTAAATTAGTTAATTATAATTATTTTCCAAAAATACCCCTACTTAAAATTAAAAATTACATCAAGACAAAATTAACACACTATGAGCCGGAGGAGTTTCAAAATTGATTTGGGATTCGATTCCTTCGGGGGTAACAGAAGAAAAAGTACCAACTATCAGGAATAGCTCATAATCACAGTTCACAGCGTCCAGGTAAGATTAACTTCTTAAAAATTAAAATTAAATAAAAATATTAAAATGACTTTATTGTGAAGTTTTTTAATGCATAGTATATTTTTAATCTTTTGATCTTAACTTAACCGCGTTAGTTTTCCGGAAATTTTTCTTTTATTATTATTTTCTGGAAAAATTGCTTTGTAGATATTATAAGCGTGTTGTTAAATTAATTATTATGGAGGAAGTATTAATAGAGGTGATATGGGAAAAATATGACAAAAATTGCTCAAAATTATTTTATATATAAAAAATATAATTGAGATGTATATGACATTAATGAGTTGTAAATATTATTTACTTTATAGAATATATAGGTCTATTATTAAATTATTATAGTCTTTAATTATTATTGAGAATTTATCAATAGGGGTATTATAGGAAAAAATTGACAAAAGTTAAAACTTGCTCTTATAATTAGGATCAAAACAAACTCCAAAATGTGTTCCTATAATTAAGACCGGAGGGAGTAAATTTTAAAGAAAAAAGTCTCTACAATTCTCTAAATCAGAAGGGTATTCTCACCTTCATTGATCATGTGGACCTCCAAAGAGGGCAAGAAACTCTAGCTCTCATCAGTGCCATTCAAAAATCTAGGACTGCGATCGTTTTTTTCCTCTGAAAATGATGCTTCCTCCACTTCTTGCCTTGATGAACTTGCCAGCATACTTCACAACGTCAGAGGAGAAGGTCGGTTGGTCTCGCCAGTGTTCTACGGTGTCGATCCATCGGAAGTGCGACACCAGCGTCGGAGTTACGGCAAGGCGTTGGCAGAACATGAGGATCGATTTCGAGCCAGCAAGGAGAAAGTGGCGGGAGGCTTTATGCGTGGCGGCTGAACTATCTGGCTGGCATTTCCATTATGGGTACCTTTCACCACAACTTTGTGTTACTAGTTTTATCAATACTGTATGCATGATGATTTTCATACTTGTTTCTTCAAAAAGTGGAACTCAAATGAATCTTGATGTAGGAATTGCACACTAAATTTGACTCCTAACTTAGGCCTCACTTCGCATGATTTTCTGCCCCGTTGCAGGTCTCAACCTGAATATGAATTCGTAAGTGGGATCATTGAAGAGGTATCCAAAAAGATCAATCAGTCTCCTTTACATGTAGCTAATCACCCTGTTCGACTAGAATCTTCTGTTCAGGAAGTGATCTCACTATATCACTTTTGGAACTTGGACTAGAATTTTGATTTTAATATATTTATTATTCTCTTTTTTTCATTTTGATTCTGGAATTAATTCAATCTTTCTTGTTTCAATGATTTGGACTTACAAATATCTTTGGAATGTTTTTCTCTTGATTAAAATATATTGACTCACTTATAATGTGGATTAAGTTACAAAGAACAAGTACTTGTTCATGCACAAACTCAATAAATGTTTCAGCTCTTAATTGAGTTTATTCTTATAAAAAGATATTTGTTTGAATCAACCTACAGATTCACGCATCACCCAATATTCTCAAACATTCTCAGCTACGTACGCTTAGAGCTTCAGTATTTACATCAACTCTTTAAGTGAGGAAATCTTAATCAAATCATTTAATTAGGTGATCATAATTTTTCTTTAGTCTGAGTAATAAACTCAAGATTTATGGGAATATTGAATGGGTTTCTTGTTTACCCATGTAAGGAGAGTGAGTATAGACTTGAGAAGTTTGAGATTCTTGTATTGTGGCTTCATAAGTGTCCATATCAAACTCGGAAATCTCAAGGATAAACTTGTTGTGCATTATTGTTCTTCATCTTCATTCTTCTCAGCTCACTTAGTGTATATGTTTAAGGTGCAAAAATTTGATGTCACCCATTTCACCCCCTCTTGAGTGACCCGTGCATCTAACATAATTGCTTACAAGTTTATTTATTTTAGTTCACCTTTAGCCTGTTAAGGTGCAGCTTGATTTCTTGTACCCCTGGTTAGGTCATTAGATGGTTGAGCCAGCTCATTAGCAATGATAGTGAGTTTTTTACTTTGCTAGTTGCCAACGCTACCAGCCTAAGAGATTTTATCATTTGTTCTATCTTGGACCTCACCGGGGAAAACACTACTCCAACATATGATCAAATCATGCATGTCTATATTAGTTTAGTCTTGCAATTAGTAAAGCTTTGTGTGCATGGAATGCGTGTTGTCTCAGCTAACTATTGCATTTAATCATCTAGTAACGAATTAATCATTAATCAAAGAATATATTT
This sequence comes from Acacia melanoxylon, assembly GCA_019022615.1. Taxonomy (NCBI): domain Eukaryota; kingdom Viridiplantae; phylum Streptophyta; class Magnoliopsida; order Fabales; family Fabaceae; genus Acacia; species Acacia melanoxylon. The sequence goes on along the minus strand of JAFJYJ010000004.1, from coordinate 9,575,284 downwards.
TATGTGTGTATCTAAATAGGAGGAGATATTTGGTCGTCCAATGTCCTGGAGAGAAGTGCCCGAAGGCACAGTGTCTGTAATGCTGCAAGGGCTGTTGTTGAAAGGTGTCTTGTAAGTACTTATAACTAAATAAAAATCTGAATCATTTTGCCCGTTAAAAAAAACTAAAACTAATGGTTTGAAACTCAATGGACCAAAAAATATATTAACCCAATTCAGAAATTATTGTGTAGTGCTTAATGCATCTTATTATGTGGACATTGCAGGGTGCGATGACTAAGGAGCAGAGGAAGGAGTTTAACCCGTTTACTTGTGTGGATGACATGCCAAGCTTGATTAGACGGAGCTTCCTCAATTTCTTAATGATGCAGCTAACTAAGGTGCTCTTGACCTGCGTGTTGTTTGAATGGATTCTCCACATCGATAAGCTAATTAATTATAACCGCCATCATCACAAACGTCATCACCACCAATAACTATTGGAAGTAAGTGAAAAAAGATTTGTTCTCCCTTAATCACGTCCTCAGTTTAAGGTGTGAGAATAGAGAAAATGCTGTTGAGAGGTTTTTCTCCCACGACTTTGAGCGCCCGATTTGGAGCGAAATCCAGATTCTCCGGAACCGAAGGTTTTAATGAACTTGGTAGATATCCAAAAACACATTATCACCTTGTAAACAATGTATAGTTAAATAAAGTGATGTAAATCTATGCTAAAAAACTCAGAAATTACAGAAAGGTTAGTAAACACTTGCAGCGGGATGAATAATAAATAAAATAAAAATATTAATCTTGAAATTATGAATCCTGTCAACACCTATAATACATTAGAGTCGATCAAGCTCTTGCGCCATTCAATATTTTGTCAAGAATACATAGCCAACAAGTATAAATACATGTTAAATGAAATTATTGCTCATAACTCGTTGAACTTCTTCAAAATAGCATACATATAGGGGTTATATTTTATAACCCTATAAACTGACTGAAACTAAAACTCTGGACTCATTAGGACTCTTCTAAAAATAACATTTTAATCTAAATAGCCCAAAAGGATAATGATGGATATGATTAGGTATAAACGAAAATATTGGGGATATTTCAATTAGATTATTTGATCAATAATCTAATTGGGTGAAATGAGTTTAACAAATAATGGATTAATTATTCAAGGATGTTGGGAATATTATATATTTAATGATATGAAGGGATTTTAGATTATTTAAATAATCTAATTTATTGATAAGGCTCAATGGATAAAAAAATATTTTAAAAAGGGGTAAATCAGATCATGGATGATAATTTGACTCATGGAGATAATATTATGGGCTTTAAAAAAAAATATTAATAATAACCTAATAATACTAGTAATAAATCCTAATATGCTATTAATAATTAAATGACACCTAAAATACTAATTAATGACTCTTGGCTCATGGAGTTATTGAAAAAACAAAAAAGTTACAAAATAAATAGAAAGAATGATGACTTGAACAGACTCTACTCTAGTGGAATTCATTTTCAAGTAATAGTTTTCCGGCTAATCTCATAAAAATTGACAGAATTGTCCTCCAGGTTTTTGTCTTATTTTTAACATTACATTTCATAATAAAAACCAAAACTATTAACTAAATTTGTCTAAAAAAAATTAAAATTATAACAGTAGTCAATTATATAACATGATAAAAAAATAATTCAAATGTATATGTATTAATAAATTGTATAGGCTAAAATCATTTATAAATAGTAATTATCTAAAATAATATATTTTAGATTGAAATATGTATATTAGATAAATTGTATTCACTATTTTACATCTTATTTATCTTTTTAGTCCATTTTTTTAATATTTTCTTTATCACTACCTTTATTGCATCTTTACATCCTAAGTGCCCAAACAATCTTAGAATGTATTTTCCTGCTCTAGTTTTGGTGTTTTTTAGAGCTATCAAAACGGGCCACCACGGTCCGTTAGGCCCTAGCCCGCACGGGTTAGGGCCAAAAAGTCCACAAGGTCAAAAAACGCGCATGTTAAACAATCCGCACGAGCCAAAAATTTATATAACCCTAAATGTTAGAGTCAGCCCGTGAGTCAAAAATCATTTTAGAAAAGAATGTGTGTTGATTTTATTAAAATACTTCTTTTAATTATTTGGATTAAAGAATTGCATGGAATCTGGAAAGATTGTATTATTTATGATTTATAAATGATTTATATATATAGCTTGTTAGAACCTTTACATTATGTGCAGGTTACAGTATTTTTACACTTATTACAAGACATAATAAAGTTAATTATCTAATAACCTCATTATAGTGAATTTAATCAATTGACCATTTAAATATTAAAAATATTGACTATATTATATATTGAGCTACTTAATTCACGTTGCAGTGGCTTAAAAAATTCGGGTCCTTGATATCCATTTCTTGTTAATTGTTAAACCATGAATTTTCATCAGTATTTAGTTTGAATTCCAGTCATGATGTTCAGCAGCAAATATCATCTTTGAATGAATACATGTGTTGACGTATTTAAATTAGACAGTTTAAATATAGCTATTTAAGAAAATAAATAGAATTCTAAATGCAACCGTTAAATTTTCAAAAAAAAAAAAATTAAATGATTCATCCACAGTTATTTTTAAAGAAATTTTACCGAATCATAATTAATTTAAGAATTGTAATATCAAGTTGAATTTAAATTTACCCTGACCTCTGTGTCTATTTTCAGATTCCATGAGAACTACTCCTTAAAATCAAAGAAGGAAGCATAAGTTGTGTGTGCCAGTATGTAAATATATGAGAAAGGAAGGAGAATTTTTAGCCCTGTAGTTGACCCTATCATAACCCAAGAGGAGTGGGGATTATTTTGGGTTAGGGTTAAAAATAACTCTATCACATTGGGGCTAAAAATAAGGGGGTTAAAGATGAGGCTTAATGAGCTCGTCAGTGGGGTCTAGCCCATTTTAACAGCTCTAATGTTTTTATGAGCAATAATTGAAACAATACATTAAGTCAAGTTGTCTGTCAAAATGATTTAAATGGAATGTCAAAATGATTTAAATGGAATATCCAGACATTAATCAAATGTTTTGAGAAATTTTAGAAATTGGAATAGAGAGAATGAGGAAGAAATCGAAAGAAAGCAATGTTATCAAACCCGGACCGGATCGATCGGTTCGGACCGGAAACCGGCGAACCGGCCGTGAAGCCAGTCCGGAAAAGCATAGAAACTGGGGTCAGCTTCTGTTTTTTTATTTTATTTTTTAACGTCGTTTGAAGCTCCGACATGGAAAGAGAGAGATGGACAGAGCCAGCAGCCAAGGTTCACATCAGCGAAAAAGCAGAGGAGCAATGAAGTACAGAGGTCACCGGAATTTGAGTGATCGCTACTTCCTTCCCCTCAGAAACCGCCAGAGATCGACGAGGAGGGAGGCCACCGGATGTCGACGATGTCAGATCTACCGATGTGCTGATGGACGCCGGATAACCAGTGAGACCACTCACCAAAGAGCAGACGGGCAGAGAGACGAAGCCAGGCCTGTTGAATGCTTTTTGAGAGACACAGAGCAAATAAAGAGAGAGAAAGGAGAGAACATATGGAAATAAACAGAGGGAAGGAGTGGCTGAAATTTCAATTTGAAGTAACAAAGAAGGACAATCACGTGACTCTGTGAAGGAAGTGAAAAGACAATTCACTTACTATTAACTTTAATTCAATGGACGCATCTAACAACTTTTTGACCATGGTAATAGCCATTAAAAAAATTATTTTTGTTATAATTTTATATTAATAATTCTAAAATATTTACTTTCTCACCTAGGTTTGGCACCGTTTAACTTCGGTTTAACTCAGGTCGACCCATTGACTCTTAATCAGCACTACCATGACCGGTTCAATGACCGGTCCGGTTTTAATAACCTTGAAAGAAAGAGAAGGAGATAGAAAAAAGGAGCAAAGGGTAGGTTGGGGAAATTATATGATATTCCATCATGTCCTTTTTATAAGAAACTTTTATTCTTATTGCGTAAACCGAATTAGCGATTAAGATTAGTTAAGAATAATACATGTGTTAAAATTTTCATGTTTCTTTCAAATATACCCATATTTATGAAATGATCATAGAGAGAGAATGAGTAATAAATATGTGAAAGTATGAGTATAAAATATGAGACATATGTGTAATAATTAATTAAAGGGAAAATGAAAAATAAATACCATTTGAATTTGCAAAACCTCAGAAGTCCGTCGAATTTGTAAAAAGACCAAGAAGTTCCAATAACCTATGAAGGATATGTAAATTCGGTGAAATTACCATTTTGCACTTAGTTTTAAATAAATTTAAAAAATAAAAATATCCTCGTTGGCGGTTGGGCGTCGGCCACCGGCCATCGGCGAGGTGGGGTTTTTTTTTTAGGGGGGTTTTTTTTTTTTGAAAAAAATTATATTTATTGAAGTGTAGGAGGTGGGGTTTGAACCCCCCACTCATCCATGGGGCCAAGTGGTCCACCAATTGGGCCGCTTGGTTTCTTTTATATATATATATATATATATATATATATATATATATATATATATATATATATATTCTTCTTAACATTTTTTTAACGGTAGTTTACAAAATTTTCATCGTTATTTACGAATCTTCTATCGTTATTTACAAAATTTTCATCGTTATTTACAACTTTTTTTTTAGGTTTCTTTTTCTTGCCTCTGAGGAAAATACAAAAACATAATGCATTATTACAAAATTTTCATCGGTATTTACAAATCTTCCATCGCTATTTAAAAAAACTTTCATCACTATTTACAACTTTTTTTTTGAGATTTCCCTTTCTTGCCTCTGCGAAAAAAACAAAAACATAATGCATTATTACAAAATTTTCATCGGTATTTACAAATCATCCATCACTATTTACAACTTTTTTTTTTAGGTTTCCTTTCTTACCTCTAAGGAAAAAACAAAAACATAATGCATTATTACAAAATTTCCATCAGTATTTACAAAATTTTCATATCTATTTACAACTTTGTTTTTAGGTTTCCCATTCTTGCCTTTGAGAAAAAAAGAGAAAAATAATGCATTATTACAAAATTTTCATTGGTATTTACAAATCTTTCATCGATGTTTACAAAATTTTCATCACTATTTACAACTTTCTTAATGATGCAGCTAACTAAGGTGCTCTTGACCTCCGCGTTGTTTGAATGGATTCTCTGCATCGATAAGCTAAGTTATCACCGCCATCATCACAAACATCATCATCGTCATCACCCCAACAACTATTAGAAGCAAGTGAAAAATGACTTATTTTTCTTTAATCACGTCCTTAGTTTAAGGTGTGAGAATGAAGAAAATGGTGTTGAAAGGTTTTTTCCTCACGACCTTAGGCTTGACTTGGGGGCGAAATGCGGGTTCGCAGAACCAAAGGTCCTAGTGAACCGGGAATACAAAAAAATAAAAAAATAAAAAAATCATCACCTTGTAAACGATGTATAGTTAAATAAAGTGATGTAAATCTGTCCTAAAAAACTTAGAAATGACAGAAAGGTTAGCAAACACTTGCAGCGGGATGAATAATAAATAAAATAAAAATATTAATCTTGAAATTAGAAATCCTGTCAACACCTATAATACATTAGAGTCGATCAAGCTCTTGCGGCATTCAATATTTTATCAAGAATACATAGCCAACAAGTATAAATACATGTTAAATGAAATTATTGTTCATAACTCGTTGAACTTCTTCAAAATAGCATACATATAGGGGTTATATTTTATGACCCTATAAACTGACTCAATCTAAAACTCTTAACTCATTAGGACTCTTCTAAAAATAATATTTTAATCTAAATAGCCCAAAAGGATAATGAAAGATAATGATGGATATGATTAGGTATAAACGAAAATATTGGGATACTTCAATTAGATTATTTGAATAATCTAATTGGGTGAAATGAGTTTAACAAATAATGGATTAATTAATGAAGGATGTTGGGAATATTATATATTTAATGATATGAAGGGATATTACATTATTTAAATAATCTAATTTATTGATAAGGCTCAATGGATTAAAAAAATATTTTAAAAAAGGGGTAAATCAGACCATGGATGATAATTGTAGTCATGGAGATAATATTTTGGGCTTTTAAAATAAAAATATTAATAATAACCTAATAATAGTAGTAATAAGTCCTAATATGCCATTAATAATTAAATGGCACATAAAATACTCCCGTCGGTCCTAATTATAGGGCATATTTAACCGATTTTGAGATTACGGAGAGGAATTAAATTAGTTAATTTTATTCATTTTGCTAAAATACCCTTATATAAATTTAAAATAACATAAGTAAAAGTGAATCAACAGTCACGTATCTCTTTGACCTAGAAATTTCCTTTTTACATGTTTTCTAATTGAAATAATGGTTTTGCTATATATACATATATGTGTATATATATGTATACATATAGATATATGTGTGTGTACATATATCAGCACACATATATGCGCGCGCGCGCACACAACACATATATATAAACACACACACACACAAACATATATGTGTGTGTATCTATCTACACACATATATACATACATATATATATATATATATATATATATATATATATATATATATATATATATATATATATATATATATATATATATATATATATATATATGTACAGAAACATATATACATATATGTATACAAAATTTAAAAGTTTTACTGATTGAAAGAGTCTACACACCCCACATATATATACTCACCAAAAATCAAACATACTTGAAAGAATAAAATAAAGGTATTTTAAGAAGAAATTGACAAAAATTAAAAGGTTTTCCTATAATTAGGATCAAAACCAACTCTCAAATGTTGTCCTATAATTGGGAGAATTATTAATTAATAACTCTTGGCTCATGGCCTTATTAAAAAAAACAAAAAAAAGAAATATTAAAAATGATGACTTGAACAGACTTAATTGAATTGATTTTCAAGTAATTGCTTCTCGACTAATCTCATGAAAATTGGCAGAATTGCCCTCCAGGTTTTCTTCATATTTCATGCCTTGTTTTTATCTTCCACATAATTCAATTATATAGTATATTTGGGCCTTGTTTTTTAATATTTGGAGGGTCCATAGCCGTTGAGTGGGCAGGCGTGGTTACTTCTTCTTCTGCCAAGCTTTCCCCCTCTTTTAATGTTTTTTGTTTCATGTTTCTAGAAGATGATGAAAAAACAATCTTTATGTAGTTATTTCCTGTTTCTAGAAGATGATGAAATGCTTCAGGGCCTGCCTGAGGATTTTGAAGAAATGGTTGAGTTTCTTAGCAGCACCGAACGCGGGCTAGCGAGTATTTTGATTAGAATGTCGGAGAATATTTCTGGAGATGAATGGATAAAAAAAGATTTTAGATATTAGCTTTTGAACATAATAGATTCTGCGGGAAAAAAGTGATTTTAATAAAATGATAGCGTAGTGTTTGAATATTATTATTAGAATTACTTTTTTATGTTCAAATTACCAAAAAGACCATTAACTTTTGTGATAATTGCATATAAAGAATAATGTTTTATTTTAAATGTTTTTAACATTAAATTTCATATTAAATAAATTTCTCTATAAAATTAAAATTATAACATTACGTCAAATTGTCAGCCAAAATTATTGTAAATGGAATATCCAGACAATAATCAAGTGTTTCGGGAAATTTCAGAAATTGCAACAGAGAATGAGGAAGAAATCGAAAGAAAGAGACGAAGGAGAGGGAGAAAAGGAGGAAACATAAAGGGTAGGTTGGCAAAATTATATGATATTCCTTTAGGTTCTTTTTATAAGCAACTTTTATCTTTTTAGGAGGGGAGTAGAAACATAGTCGATTGATGAGGATGAAACTTTGTGTTGTAGACTTGTAGTGTATGTGATCTAATAATTACTCTGAATTCTAACAAATTTATGACAGTTATTCAAGATGAGTGAATTTAAGGAATGAGGTAAAAGCTTGGCTTATAATCAATATTTTTAATTATTTGTTGCCTTCTTTAATTATCTGTTGGCTTATATTCTATTTTCAGAAACTTTTATTATTATAATTAAAATTTTATAGTTATAAAAATTTAAATTAAAAAATAATATAAATATATGTTTAATTGAGAATAATGTTAAAATAATTCATAAAAAGAGAAATAAAATAAAATTAGCATTTATACAATAATATTTAATAATATTATACATAAAAATATTATATCATATATTTATAGAATAATGGATCAATAGTAAAAAAAAAAAAACTACAGAGACCTGATTAAAGATTATGTGAAACCATAAAAACCTAATTAAAAAAAAAAAAAAAAAAGAACTACAAGGACTTGATAAAAACAATTAAAAGTATAAGGATATGATAAAAAGGAAAACAAATTTATAAGGACCTAATCAAAAATTGGTTGAAACTATCCGTACGTATAGATTAATTATCCCAAAAAATTATGATAAATATATAAAAATTATTTCAAATTTACTATAAGTTATTGATATTTTACTAGCTTGAAATGTTGGCACCTTGCATCAATTTGACATTTCTTGAGACTCTGGATCTCAAGGATTGCTCAAGTCTTGGATTTTCCCGGAAGTATGGGGACCAATGGAGAATACAAGAGACATTTATTTGGATCAGACTGTCATACAAGAAATGCCAGTTTCAATTGGAAACCTTTTGGGGTTGAGGCATTGTACGAGGCTTAAACAGCTGCCAAGTAGCATATTGGGCCTCTTTAGAGAGAGTTTTAAATAGCTTAAAGCCCAGGAAAAAAAAGCGAGTAGGAAAAAAAAATCGAGAGGTGGAGTGTTTGAGTTGAGCTTTAAGTTCTCATAAAACTTTTTAAAAAAAAGATTCTAAAAGTCAATTAAGGAAAAAGCTCTATGAGGTAGCTTTTTTCCAAAAAGCTCTCAACTTTTTGACGTGGGCTCCGCCACTTCTACCACCATCAATCCAAACATAAATCATATTTACAACATGACTTTTTCCCTATCTATAAGCTTCTAAAAAAGTTAGATAGAAACAATACTACCAAAAAAGGGTATTTACGTCCCTAAAGGTATCCTTTTTTTTTTTTTTTTTTAAAAAAGTAAAAAATAGAGCGGTGACATTTTTGTAATTATATGTAAGAAAAGTTGACTTTTGACGTCCCACTTTTAAACTTAGACGCCAAAAGCATCATTTTGGCATCTAACTTTTGAACTTAAATGCCAAAAGCATCACTTTTGGCGTCTAAGTTTAGAATTAAAAGCCAAAAGTGATGTTTTTAGCGTCTAAGTTAACTATTTAGATGCCAAAAGTCTCTCGCACGGGCCCCACAAAAATGCCTCTCTCGCGCTTTCACTCTTCTCAGCCTCCTCTCTATGCGCTTTCTCTCTTCTTTGCTCAGACTTGTATACCGGCCTCCAATATCTCAGCCTCCTCTCTACTTTCTCTCTTCTTCGTTCAAACTTGTAGATCCGTCCTTGCTCCGCCTACAAGATCTCTGCCTCCCTCCGCTGGTCGCTCGCTCCGCCTGGTCGCTCTCTCTCCCATGGCCTCCTCTACTCCATTGCCTTCAGTTGGAGCTCGCCGCCGCTCCTCCGCTACTCCGCTTCCATGGCCTCCTCGCTCCCATGGTTCCTCAGATCTACGAAAGATGGAGACGGATCTGCCACTTACCAAACACGTAAGGAGGTCCATTGATGATTTGTTTATGTTCTGTTTCTGGCTAGGAATTGGGTAGGAGATCTGTGTTCCTAAAGCTTTCAATGTGCTATAGATGATAGGTCGGGTGATGTTTTGTTTATTGCATTTTGGATTTTTTCCTAGATATGAAATTTCTTAGATCTGTTTATTGGTTCCGATTTTTTCGGATATGAAATTTCTCATATTTGTTTATTGCGTTCTAGATTTTTTTGAGATATGAAATTTCTTAGATCTGTTTATTGTGTTATGATTTTTTTTTCAGATCTTAAACTTCTCAGATCTATGTTTAACGCTGTCGTTGTCCCCATCTGTTTTTTTTTTAAAAAAAAAAACTTATGGCATCTAAAAAAAAAAGTTAGACGCCGTAAGTCTCCACTTTTTACGCCTCCCGAATAGGCGTCCCCATGCTTTTAGAAGTTAAAAGGCTAAATAAACGAACGTTATAGATGTTATTTGTAGTAGTGAAAATAAGTCACCACTCCTACCGCTAACCCAAATAGGCCTATTAAGAATCCCCAACCTTAAGGTGGTGCTAGCTTAAGGGATCCACCACACATAGAAAGAGGATACTCTTCGAATCCTTTATCTCATTTTCTTCTCAAAATCTCATCTCCATTCTCACATTAAAGAATGAACAATTCAGTTTAATAGTTTCCAAAACTACTATTATATTATTTTATAATTTATTTTTTTAAAAAAAATTGTTTTTATAATGGTTATGAATTGTATAGATCAAATTTTAATAGTATAAATTTATTTATTTATGTTTAAATTAATATTTTTGTAAAATATGAAATCTGAACATCTATTTTTTTTAATCTAATAGTGGAGATGGGATTATGAGAAGAAAATGAGATAAAGTTTCTGAATGGGGAAAAGAGGGTTTCAATTATTTGGTGGGCATGAAATTCTAGAAAAACAGTGGTCAGAAGCGTCTTTAGCCATGATTCTTCTATATTCTCTACCACACTTTAGCCACAAAAGTCTACCAGTTGCTCATTTCAATCAGTACCTTAATGGTTCAGGTGAAAAAGACAAAAAAAATCAATACCTTAATGGGTACTGTATAAGCAACAGCGAAATATATTTCATTAAAATATTTGCTTGTTGAGGCTTTGCACCATTGGGAATTTGTTCTCAGCTTTAGCACTGAAGCAGCTATTTCTATGGTCTGGTATGCATTCTTTCCATTTGATGAGGAAATCACAGAGACAAGATTAAGAGCCTTCTGGCGCAGAAATAGGCGATTCAATCTTGGATATTAGGCTAAGAGTGTTTGTCAATGGTTGTGAACATTTTAACACATAAGTGGAATCATGTTCAGATTTTGTCAATGGTGAGCATCTGATCTTTCTCTATTTTGCTTGTATAGTCCATTTTGTATATATCTTCATTTGCTCGAGAGATCTGTTATTGCATGTATCCCACTGCAACAATGAGTTATTCATATGAATTATTGGGGGATCAGGCACAGAAATAAAGAACTCAGTCTTGGACAAAAAGCTCAGGGTGCTTGTCAATGGTGCTGAACAACTTGTTTGTCTATCTAATTATACAGCTATTGTCATGGTGTGGCTTACGGTGCAAATATGAGAGGTTGATTTCAAAGCCTCAATGGAATCATGTTGAGATTATGGGATGGAGTTGAAGTATCTGAGGCCATATCATCCTTGTAGGTTATTTTCAGGCTACAATATGGAATATAAATTTGTCCAGAATGTCTGAGGAAGATGACAGCATCACTGAAAATATTATGTTCACAAATCTTGAGATCTCTCTGTCACGCTGAATCAATAGAAAATGACATGAAGGCAACCTCAATGAGTAATTCATTTGAATGAAATCTATTTCTTTGCTTGACGTACTTGAACTGATATTTTACACAACATAAAACTTAACGAACAAATTAACATCAAATCAAATGTTGAAATATGTATTTAATGTTGATAAAATGCTTTCTTTCTAGTTAAAATGGTTGGATTGTTTGATGGGTTGAACGGTGCTGAAGAAGTTTTGTTCTGGTTGTAGTGATTCATATCTTCTTCCCTTTAGCATGACCCTGTCACTCATTGAAAAGTGGTTTAGTTCATAATTGACAAGTTTCAATACAGTAGTAATATTTGTGCAGATTTGACATGGACATGAAGATTTTGATGGCTTTGGTACTACTGGTGACCTCTCATCATGCTAGTAATGTTAAACAAACAGCCTCTAATGGTATGACATAACCATGTTGAGCATTGAGCACCCAGATACAAGGAGTACGATGATATGGGATTACTATTATTTGCATCTTGGCCTTAATGCTTGCTTCTAGGCCACTGTCTTACCCTTATTCTGGGTAACAAGCTTCTGCATGCATGGATGAATTATCCTCGTATCATGCTTAATTTTCTTTTCCCAGCTAGTGCTCCTAAGCTGATGCGGTATAATAAAGGCAATAAGCTGATGTCCTTGTAGCCTAGTAGTGTGTCAACTCTTTTTGGAAGGAAGAGGTGGCGAGATCCATCCCGGCCCCTTGTAATTCCAAGCTATTAGGGCCTACACCTCTGATTTAAAAAGAAAAATAGAGGTAATCACATTGCTGGAGTACACAAACAAATAAAAGAAGACAAAGAAAAGAAAAGAAAAGAAAAGGATTAATGATTTTAAAAGATAGTTGAATTATCCAAATTTTAAGTTCGATCACTTAATTTAACAAATATTAAATCAGGTCATATATCCTAAAATGAGAATTTATAATTTGATATTTTACCTTACTATCTCTCATTTGATTTTTTTTCTTATCCTTTTCATCTGTCTCTTGTGAAAAAATATATTTTAATAGTATAATTAAAATAAGAGGAGTAAAACAAAGCCAAAATAGACACACTCGTCTCTCGCCATATAAAGTATTAGGTATGCCTCCCTTCAATTTACCTTCTATCATCTTCTTCAAGCTTTGTTCTCTCTTTACCCCATACCCTCTTTCTCAAGTTCTCCAAATCCAAAAAAAAAAAAAAAAGTACTTCTCTTTTTATTTCATATAAAGAAAAAGAGAAAATGACACTAATTTTTGAATCACTTAAATTAAATAGAAAAACTATAAAATCTATATGATACATTAAGAAAACAATCTCTAATGCGTATTTTTAAATCATTATGAATTATAACATCATTTTAAAACCCATATGAATAAATAGATTTATAAAAAATCTGTTTTTTAGCCACAGTACAATTTGTAATTACATTGAAAGTTTTATAATGTTGTTATCAAAAACTTATAATTTTAATGAGAAATACTTACATACACAGAGTATCATATTATCTAAACTCTGTCAAATGAAAATATAATAACTCAAATTACTTTAATCATAATTGGCTAATAAGTCATCTAAAAAAATTTCAAATTTTATCTTGTTTTTAAGGAAAATATTGGTTGAACATTTTATTTTTCAAATTAAGATTTTTTTTTTCAAGAAAAAGATAAAATTTGAATTTTTTTAGATGAATCATCAACTAACTAGGATTAAATTATATGAGTTGTTATGTTTTTATTTAACAGAGTTTAAAGTACTCCTATAATATGTAAGTATTTCTCTAATTTTAATATAATAATATAACATTTACATTTAAATATAGTAGCGGAAGGTAAATAGTGGAGGAAATGGTGGCCGAGCGAGGGTTATGATCAAGAGGGGTTATAAGGTAAAATTATCAAATTATGAAATTTTATTTTAAGTCTTTTGCTTTGATTAAAGATTTTCTAAATTTTGTCATCAAATTTAGAATAAGGGTAATTCAATTATCTTTTTATAGGATTTTCTCACCCCAAAAAAAAAAAAAAGAAGAGGGAAAAAGAGGAAAACTAAATGAGACTAAGACTTATTGATTATTAAAGGAAAAACGATAGAAAAATATTTTAAAAAATTTTAGAAAATAAATAAGGGTGCCAGAGGGACTGATTTAAAATTATAAAATGTTGGAAATGACATCATTGGCCTTCACATTTTTTTTTAAAAAAAAAACACCTAAAGCCCTCTAGTGCCAGCAGCCCCCACCGACAGTTAGCCACTGGAGTTCCGACCACATCATAGTCATTAGGCTTCTAGGAAATTTTGTTTGGTTGATCACCCCCCACCAACTTCTTTTAATTTTTTGGGGGAGACGGACGAACCTTCCTTCCTAAAAAATTTCAAAATAAAAAAATAAAGCAGTAGTCCTAGTATTATAGCACTATTTTAGTCAAAGTCTCCTCAGTCAACCGTTAGGGGAAGAAGTATTCACACAACGACTGGAAAATTTTGCTTTCTGACGAATGAGGTATAAACGACGCTAGGAAACCAAATAAACTGAAAATTGCTTTATGGCACGTCAAGGACTACCACCCTCCTCCTTCGCCGACGAATGGACTTACGACGTATTCCTTAGTTTTAGAGGCGAAGATACCCGCAATAATTTTATCAGCCATCTCTACAATTCTCTAAAACAAAAGGGTATTCGCACCTTCATTGATAATGTGAATCTCCAAAGAGGGCAAGAAATTACTCCAGCTCTTATCAGTGCCATTCAACAATCTAGGATTGCGATCATTGTTTTCTCTGAAAATTATGCTTCCTCCACTTTTTGCCTTGATGAACTTGTCAACATACTTCACCACGTCAGAGAAGAAGGTCGGTTGGTCTGGCCGGTGTTCTACGGTGTTGATCCATCGGCAGTGCGACACCAGCGTGGGAGTTACGGCGAGGCGTTGGCAAAACACGAGGACCGATTTCCAGCCGACAAGGAGAAAGTGAGAAAATGGCGGGAGGCTTTACGCGTGGCGGCTAACCTATCTGGCTGGCATTTCCAACATGGGTACCTTTCACCACAACTTTCTGTTACTATCTTTGTCAATGATGTATGCATGATAAGTATCATACATTCTTCTAGAAGTGGAAGAAATTTTGCCATTGCTTGTTTTTATTTTTGTTGTTCTTCTTCAAAAAGTGGAACCGAAATATTTCTTACATCAGTTTTATTACTCCGATGACAGTATCAATATTGCTTCTTCTAATGCCAAAATTGCTTTCAGTGTCTTTGTGTTGAAGAAAAACTATATCTTGCTAATAAGTATTATGCAATAGTACTCGATAGCACTAAGATATGGTGCTTACGGGCCATTAGTTCTTCAACAATTATTTGTCTTTTGAAGCTCTTCGGAGTTATAGTGATGTTGATATTATCAACATAAACGGCAATTAGTGCAAATTCATTTCTGGATATTTTCATGCAGATGCATGGGTATATTGGGTTATTTTTGTACCCTTCTTTTCATCAGATATTCTTTGAGACGATTATACCACATGCGACCTAATAGCTTCAAGCTAAGGGACTTATATAACTTAATTAAATATTGTTTTAGAGAACTTGAATTAGATGCTTCTAACATCTTGAATTCTTTCCGGATTTGTACTTGGCACATTAAGTCTTTTTTGGGGACATGTCTTGGCACCTTGAGTCCTTCGTGGGATATGTCTTAAGGCACCTTGAGTCCTTGAGGACTTTTCATATAAATATAACTATTAAGTGAATCATGTAAACATGTAGTTATAATATCCTCTAGATGCGAGACCAAGCCCTTCATTTATCACAGGCTTTATCAAATAACAAAAGTATTTGCATCCACATATGTTTTTTCAAAAATCAATGTCCAGGTCTTTGTTTAAAACCTTGAACTACGTAGCGTCGCTTATATCTTGTGATTTCACCCTTTTCATATCTTCTCGTACAAAAACTTATTTGTATCCAACTGGTTTTGCATCACCGGCCTTTCATCAAATGTTGTATGAATTGCAGTCCAAATACTTTTCGTTTGCCAATATTTTAATTTTGCAATAATGACATCTTTCCATAGGGGCCAATACTTTCCTTTGTTGGCACTCACTAATGGATTGTGGCTCATGATCCTCATATCATTCATTACATCATATGCTATATTATAAGCAAAGATGTCGTCGCGTTGACTTCATTTCGGTCCCATCGGATTCTATTCATAACAATTTATTGAGATCTCATAATTTTCGCATATTTCAGTGTACACGGTCTCTTCGGGACTACAACATTCTCTTATGGAGATATCTCTACTGGAGATAATATCTCTTCGGGAGATGGCTTTTCCAGAGCTACTAATTTTCCTTGATTATTCTAAACTTGATCATCTATATTCTTAGCTCCTTTTCTCTTTCGAGGATTTTTATCTTTGGAACCGATGGACCTTTCACGCTTCAGGCGTGCTATATATATTCATTCATAATAGGTTATCCTTCGGGACATTAATTCGAATAGGAGCATTAACAATTTGGGACATGTGACTTTGTCACTTTCTTTGGGTCGATAAATGCTTGGCATTTTATTAGCTAAACTCGTAAATGAATTATCTTTTGAACTTCCAGTTCGCATTATTTTGTACGAGGATCAAAATGAACCAATAATAATTCATTCCAGCTAATCTCTTTACCCAACTGCCTATTTTCTCCCCCTCATGTTGGGAAAACAATGTCAAATCACAATTGACAAATCATGCAGTGTAAGTCTCCTAAATCCATTTGTTACCATTAGAAACATCATTCTGTTCCATTTAGAGACAAACAAGAAGAAAGAGGTCCTTACATAACATTTATCCCAACTTTCTTTCAATATCCATCTATGTGCATTATGGTGGATTTATAAGCATTGCACATTCAAAAACTTTCCAGGATGGAATTGTCGGTTTTCGACCAAAAACCAATTTACGGGAGAATTTTGTTGGCTTATATAAATGCTGCAATATATATATATATATATATCAAATATATGAACATAGTATCATGTTCTCATAAACATTAATCCATCCTTTTATGGATGCTTTAATACATGATTTACGGATCGTATAATGTCGGAAATAGCGCTTAATTTATTCAAACATTATTGCAACTTCGGGTTGTGTTCTTACAAACTTCGGTTTGCAATGGGCCCATATAGATCTGTTTGATATATTTCTAGAGATCCATTACCATTTACCAATCATGACCTATGATATTTACATAGTCATTTTTATTTGAGAACAAGCGACATAATCATTCTCGAACAATATGTTGGTTATTTATGACTCGGATGATCAAACAAGTCATGCCAACAATAAATTTATTTAAATCAGTAAATTTCTGGTTTACTATAACATATATATCTCAACCAATCATAGGCTTTTTTAGACTCTGTGTGAGAAGTATATAACTTTTCAACTTTTCAAAAATTAGCTCACACTTGTATTATATAACTCACACTTGTTTTCCTGGCAATCTCCCCCTCAAGTGTAAGTTATATAAACATTCTTTCTTTATATTTGTATTTCAAAATCACTTTCAAATTCTTTAAACTTTGAAAGGAAAATTTATGTTAATTCTTCAGGAATAAACAAATAATATTATATCACTAGATAATTTCATGATTAATATACTTCAATTAATATCTATATGCATAAAATATATGCAGTCTATCATATGTGAAGATATTCATGTTAAAATAACTTAGAATTACACAAATTTAGAGTCATACATATGATAATTTTCTAGCGAAATTTTCATGGCAATAAATTTGTGATATGTAATCATAATAAATTTAAATAATAACAACAACAAATTTAAACGTCATATTACCTTGTAGGCTTATTCTTTATTTTGAGCCTTGGCTTCAATAAATCTCTGTAGCTCATTTCCTCTTGAATGTTGAAGGTGGAATATCACCTAGAGGGGGGTGAATAGGTGATCTTGAAATTCTTTCGCTAATTGCTCAAGAACACTTAAAACAGAGATAGAGAGAAGAGCAATGAACACAAGAGATTATACTGGTTCGGTCCAACTCTTGACCTACGTCCAGTCCCCAGAAAGACTCTGGGATTTCACTATCTCCAAACTTGATTACAGACTCTGTAACTCACGAGTAATCCTCTCACTAGGACTTACTCCTCTTTACAAGTTGTAACCAACTAACCGTGGACACAATTACACACTCGTAAACGAAGGATGATCCTTTCACTCGAACTCACTCCCCCTTACAAGTTGTAATTGATACACCCACACTCAAGATACCTCTACCTTGAAATTTGAATGAATTGTAAAACAAATGATAAGACTCTCTCCGAGAGTAGATAAATGATAAACACCGAAGCTCAAAGATATCCTAAGATATATACGAATGTAGATTGAATGTTTTTAATGCTTTGTCTGTGTATTCGTCTCGTCCCCGATGAATTCAAACCTTCGGTATTTATACTTTGAAGCTTGAAGACCGTTGGAAGGTTTTGAATCTGCCCGTTTGAATGTTCGAATATGTCCGTTGAAAGTGTTCAAACATCTGCGCCTTCGCTTAGCCATGATCAAGTGTCCGCTCGGTTGGGACTGCTGTATAGCCGTTATTCACGTGGTCCAGGATGGAGAATAACTTAAAATATTGATTCGGTGCTTTTGACGGTATGGGTCATCCTTCATCATGTCGGCTTCTGTGTCTCCGTCCGTTTCGGTGCTTTACAGCTCATCGAAATTCAAACAATGGTTGATCATGTTGCTGCTGCTACTGAGCTTTATTGTCTAACTGATAAATGGTGTGTTTGAATCCTTCATATAATCATAGGTTGTCATTCAGGTGGTCTCGAATACATATTAGCTTAGAATGTTGATTGGATGCTTTTTCGGCTATGGGCTATCTCGCATCTTGTCGACTTTGTTCCTTGACATTCTTAGTGTGTCGGTTTGTAAGAATTTGAACCTTGAGAAGTAATCGAAAAGCAAAGCTTTGATCTTCGAAATCTCATAAGCAAACTGGTTAAATATGATTAGAATCAATAATGATAATCAACAAGACATATTCCATGTTTTTCATATCGAAGAATAGACATTCTTGGTGTTCTTCGTCGAATTTGAAACTTGATTATGAATCTGAAAAACACTCGGGAAGATGATCAATGATATCATAGTTAATATTGAATGATGTATTGGAAGATAAAATCAATTAACTAGATCAATTGGGTGAAGTTACGAGATGAATCATGTTTTTGTCAAGCTTTGGGTATCAATTCTCTCTGTGCATTCTCGAGAATCGCTGAAGGTATACTTGAGAATCGTTCTTCAAATCAACTTCAGATCGCTTGACCTTCGACCATTCTCGAGAATCACTTCATGGATTCTCGAGAACCATTCTCGAGAATTGATTCTTAATTCTCGAGAATCACTCGAGCAACAGTACAGACAAAAGCGAATATCAGTTCAGTATCCGTGCATACTCGAGAATCATTCCTAATTCTCGGGAACCATTCTCGAGAATGAGTTTTCATTCTCGAGAATCACTTCAGAAGCAGATATATCAGTGAAGGAGTATACGACCATTCTCGAGAATTGCTTATGTATTCTCGAGAATCATATCAGAGAACTATGGCTGTGTGATTCTGTCTCGATCATTCTCGAGAGCTGCTGGTGCATTCTCGAGAACCATTCTCGAGAGTCCCTTACTTATTCTCGGAATCGAACGATGTAGGTGAAGAAGATTCGAACTGCGATGCTTGATTCTGTCACACACCATTCTCGAGAGTCAATTTCACATGGACATGTAAGTGAGTTAATTCTGATTCAAATTCTTGAACTCTTTAAAGCCTTCTTTCCATGCAAGAAGAATCAGCCCAACCTTGTTGAATTTCGTTGGTTATCATAGGATGAATGTAGGGTGTTCTTAATCAACTCGATTGCAACTTCCTGAACATACTACCAACTTCAAAACATCATAACTTCTTCAATTGATTTTCGTTTTCTGTATTCTTGATGTTTTTGGAAAGGTATTTGAGTCTAGTTTCCAATGGCACCAAGTTCGGCGCAATCCGATTTTTCGTTTGTGAGATACACTCAAATTACCGAAGGTTGGTCTGGACTGTGACGGTGATTTGTGTTCCGACTTGTGAAAATCATAGCTCTCTTATATGGACTCCTTTGGACTTGAAAGTTTTTACAAAGTACGTGTTGGATGTCTAGTTTCATATGCCGCTGGTTTCGTGTCAATCCGATTCCTGGTTTGTGAGATATTGTCAAATTACCAGAGGTCGCCCAAATTGAACGCAAAAGAGCTGCTGAAGAACTTCTTGAAACTCGATGATTCTCGAGAATCGAATGTCATTCTCGAGAATCATTCTCGAGAATGAGTTTTCAATTCTCGAGAATTGCCTCCAGATTTCACATATTCAGCTGAATTCTCGAGAATCAAGTTTCTATACTCGAGAATTGCTTCAGAATGAACTTGTGACTCTTTTTAACTCATCTTAACTCCAAATTGAGCCGTTCCAACTTCGTATCATCGTGGATACTTCTAGAATCAATCTAGGAACTTGTATAATGATTTTCTCATTCCATTCAACAAGTTCTTCCTTTCTTTCTTCTCTTTTCTTGATCATTAAACTTCACATCTACATTAAATATCAAAATTAGTCAAAGTAGAAGATAAATGTAGTATGCAAGCTTTTGCTCTAGATAATGACATCCATATAAGACATCATCAAAACTAATCATAACCAACATTCTCCCCCTTTTTGATGATGGCAAATACTATAAGAAAAATATGTATGAATATGAAAATATATTAGATGTTCATATTTTTCTTGCCATTCTCTCCCCCTTATTTGTCATTAGCAAAAAGTTGAAATAAAGAAGTAATGCTTAGAGAGACAAATATGAAACCAGTTAGAAGAGTCAAAGAACTGATTTTCTCTCCTCGATTTGAAAGTGTTTTCATTCTAAATATGATGCAATTTGGAATGTTTTGAGGATTTCAAAATATCTTTCATATTTAAGGCATATGGATACCAAACATGTGCAGAATTTCTACTGAATATAAAGAGATAAGGATTAGAAATGCTCATGTAGATTCTGCAAATGATGAATGATCGATGAAGTCCATTTTCTTGCTGTATGCATTTTGGTTGAATCCCTGTAGTCTGAGATGAAGTAGTGGTAGACTCTCTTCCTTTATAGCTCAACTTCAACCATCAAGGCATCTTTCCTTAAATTAATATATTCTCCTTGTATTGTATTCAGGAAGGTCCTAGCACATATCAAAATCTCCTGCTACAAATATAAAACTTTCTTTGCAGAAGAGATTTGTTAGTGCAACCAGATATCAAAGTATTCATTCCCATATGATATTTTCAATATAAGATAATGAAAGGAAAATATGATATTAATTAACTCATCATCAAAACTAATAAAATATAAATAATGCAGATGAGTTTGCTTAAAAAAAATGATTTTCTTCAAATAAAAGAGATGAGCTTCTAAGATATCAAACCCGTGTGAATGTAAAGCTCCCAGTGCATAAAGAAAGTGATGGTTCGTCTTTGGTAAATAATGGTGCACACAATACATTCAAAGAATCAGGTATTGCACATAATACATTCAACAAAAGAAACAGCCCGTCATTATTTTTTGCTTTAATTCCTTTTAATTGCATCAAAACCAAGTATGCAACGATAAGAAAGGAAGAGCAGCGAAAAGAATAGATTAGAAATGAGTGAACGTTGCAGCAGTATCTCATAATATGACGCAAGTTAATAATCAACAGTTAGGTCCGGCAATTCTCAGGAATTCTTAGATTATTCTTGAGAATGACTTAAAATAACACAATCCCTTTTCATTTCCCAAATGCTCAGTCTCGACAATTCTCGGGAATTAGAAGTAGATTCTTGAGAATTCTCAGATTATACTCGACAGTGATATGAATGATGATATCAATGCTAAAAATACCTCATTTCAAGTGTGCATTGTGAACACTTGAATCCCTTTTGATGAATTTGCTAAAATAGATTTGATTCTCCCATATGAGATAGATTTGATGGCTGTTTGACAGTATTCACATCAAAGTAAATGAAACGGCATCAAGTGCTCATGCTCGACAATTCTCGAGAATCTCCAAGTGATTCTCGAGAGCCGTTCTCGAGAATGACACTTCATTCTCGGGAATGATATCAGTAATGAAGAATAGCAGGTAGAAATCCATTCTGCAGAACACACTGTCTGCCACAATTCTCGGGAATGCTAGAGCCATTCGCGAGAATGGTCTCAACTTTGAATAATTCCAGAGAGTGATCCATATTGCAGAAGACACGATCTACGTCAATTCTCGAGAGTGCAGTTGGCAATTCTCGAGAATGAAGAAGTGACTTACACAGAGATCTCAAGAATTCCCGATATTACTCGAGAGCTCATTGTCAATTCTCGAGAATTCATAGAAATTGCAAGGAAGACATTACATCAATATCATACTCTGCAAATCTCTATTTCATAGTCACGAAACAAACAGGGCTGCACAAATTAAATATGTATATGCTCTTTGGTACCACATAAAACAACTCTTATGCTTTTGAAGAATCATATGACATTTGAGCAACGAGTATAACAATCAAAGATCAAAAACATAGTTTTACCCAATCAAATAAGTTCAATCCAATGAATTAAATAGGGTAATGACTAAATGATACCAAAAATGTTATTTCTCAATGCCAATTTTATAAATACACTTGGTGTAGAAAATATGTCATTGATAAAAATACATGTAAGTTTGATCAAAGAACATTTGAAAGCATTTATCAAATCAGTTCATGAATAAGATCAGATTTTTTCAAGAATGATAATGAAATATGCAAATGGTTTCAAATCTAGAATGTTCTTTCAAACCGTGATGATGCATTATGAAATCAAAATTCTGATGAGATTCATTTTAAACAAGTTTGAAGTCAATGCTCATATTTTTCTTGAAAGTTTAGAAAGTTAACTTGTTGTCCATTCGAAAGTTAAACTAATAGTATTGAAAAAGAAGGAAGTTAACTTGATATGGGAAGTTAACTTGTTTAACTTGCTATACGCTTGAAAGTTAACTTTCAATGTTGAGAAAGTTAAACACGATACTTTGAAAAAGCAATGCAATTTGACTCCTTAACTTGAGGCAAACATATCTTTAACTTATTAACTCTAAATCAAACATGTTTTAAACTCAAGGAAGATCATATCAAAACTAAATAACTTCCATTCAAAAAGAATTTAACTTGAGGCAATCAAAGGAAATCATTTTTCAATTCATAAAATGAATTTTATCACGCACATAATCAATTAACTCTAGATATCAAAAAAAAATTCCTTTTAAAAGAAATCTCATGACTCCAGGCACGCGACTCAAACTTAAGTTACCAATGCAAAACTTCCAATACTGCAATCCCAGTATGAATAGTTTTCAAACACTTTTGTCTGCATCTTCACAAAACAAGATGAATAGAAATCCAAACTTTAGAATTGAGCATAAACTCAAAAAGTTATGCATAAAGTCTTTTATGGTCTATTTAGCAATCTGAAAACATTTTGAAATCCATTAATGATTGATTGCTAATGGAATGCAAAAATGGACAAGTATTCATTACCCACATATGTAATTCGTTTCAATGCAAAATAGAGTAAAAATTAGATATCACCGTAATTCCCCTTGTCTTTGTAGTAGCTTGCTTGATTAAGGTAGATTGGTGTAGATGTCTCCATTTTCGACGATCACATCAACATCAAGCATTGCTTCTTCAGCTTCTTCAAGAGTCGAATTATTTCACTGTGTAGTTGCTCTCTTGAAAGGCTTTCTTTGATCCTACAAAACCGTATAATCTTTTTCTCTCTTGGTATCCAACCTTGCTTGGATCCAATCATTGTTAGCGTGTAGGAACAAAATTATATGCTCTTAAGAATACAATCAGTTCAGAATAGCTGAACACAGAGAATTAAGCATGACTTTATAAAAGAAATAGTTTCTTTTCAAATCATCATGTCTGGATAAAGAATTAAACTTTTTGAATATTGCAATCCCTTTATGAATAAATCTGTCAAATGGATTTTCAAGGGATAAGAAAGAAATCAATTTCAAAACAGTTTTCAATGCTCTTTCATAGTATCCAAAGTATAAAACCTCAATAATTATTACTAATAATAGCGTAGGAGGTTTTACCATGTATACCTTATACCTTAGGCACTTTGAGGATTGGCTTTTCTTAACCACTGTTTCTTCCCATCACATTGATTCTTCATATGTCTTTCCATAGGTGTCTGCAAAGATCTCTCAAAGGATATAGACTTCAAGTGTCTTCTGTTTGATACTTGAGAGAATGTCTTTTTCTTGTTTTCCTCCAGATAGTTGAATGATATTCTGTGGTAGTTTGTTCTTGAGGTGGAACATTCTCCTCTTGATTGTGTCCATTGCTTCTTTTGATTTGAGGATAAGGTTGTAGCAATGACTTCTCCACGAGTTCTCCTAACTGATGAGAATCTCCTTTTCGGTTCACGAGAAACTCTTCGACTCTTATTCTTCCCTGTTCGTCTAGGTCCATTCTTTTCAGAATCAATCTGCACACATAAAGCACTAGGTGGACATCTTGGTACCCATTTATACTTGGGTCCTTCCGGTTAGTTCGAGCCTTAGGGGAAACATAAGTTCCCTTTGGTAGCCATTGATAATTACCAACGGGTTTATCCCTTCTTTCTTTCTTATGAAAACAAGATGATGTGCTATGACCCTTACGATTACAGTAGTTACAAAGAGCAAATGGATTTGAAGTATGAACAGATTTTTGAAAATAGTTCAAATAAGATTTTCCTCCCATCTTCTTTTTCCTTTCTTTTTATCAAGAATAGGATTGTAACCAATGCATGATCGATCATTTGTAAATCTCTGAGCCTTTAAAATCACATTGAGCATTTCACTGCCTTTAGTGAATTTCTCAAGAGTTTTCGTAAGATAAGAGTTTTTCTTTTTAAGATCATGACAGTTTTTGCAAATCATATTTTCGCAAGTAGGAGGGGAATCCTTTTTTTGCTGCTCAAGCAATTTTATTTTCTTTTTGGAAGCAATGAGTTCTTTCACAATCTTTTTAAATTCAGAATGTAAATCATTGTATTCTGAAAGTAACTCATCATAGGTAGGTTCAAAATCACATACCTCATCATCGTTTTCACATTGCTCTTCTTCCTCGGCAATTAAGCACATGTTTGCAACTTCTTTTGCCTCACTTGCTTCATCTGAGGAGTTATCTCCACTTATAGTTGACACATATGCCATTTCCAAAGCTTTCCACATCTCCTTAGCAAAGTAGATAGATTGTAGATGCGGAAATACTCCTTCGACTAAGAGCACTCGGATCATCGAATTGCTCTCTTTGTTAAGAATTATTTTCCTTCGTCATCTTCGTTGAACTCATCCTTTGCCTTCGGAACTTTAATTCTGCCTTCTTCTCTTGTGGGAACATAATCCCCATTCTCTATTACTTCCTGTGAGACCATACTCCGTGGCTAACACAAACGCTTTGAACTTTTCTTTCCGAAATGAATAGTGTACACCGTTGAAGCCCGTGTAGTCGGTTGATTGAGGCACTCGTCGTAATATTCCTTCCATGATCTATCTCGGGATGTTAAGCCCAATTGAGAAACCTCGCTCGATACCAAATGAAGGTGGAATATCACCTAGAGGGGGTGAATAGGTGATCTTGAAATTCTTTCGCTAATTGCTCAAGAACACTTAAAACAGAGATAGAGAGAAGAGCAATGAACACAAGAGATTATACTTGGTTCGGCCCAACTCTTGACCTACGTCCGGTCCCCGTAAAGACTCGGGATTTCACTATCTCCAAACTTGATTACGGACTACGTAACTCACGAGTAATCCTCTCACTAGGACTTACTCCTCTTTACAAGTTGTAACCAACTAACCGTGGACACAATTACACACTCGTAAACGAAGGATGATCCTTTCACTCTCGAACTCACTCCCCCTTACAAGTTGTAATTGATACACCCACACTCAAGATACCTCTACCTTGAAATTTGAATGAATTGTAAAACAAATGATAAGACTCTCTCACAGAGTAGATAAATGATAAACACTGAAGCTCAAAGATATCCTAAGATATATACGAATGTAGATTGAATGTTTTTAATGCTTTGTCCGTGTATTCGTCTCCCCGCATGAATTCAAACCTTCGGGTATTTATACTTTGAAGCTTGAAGACCGTTGGAAGGTTTTGAATCTGCCCGTTTGAATGTTCGAATATGTCCGTTGAAAGTGTTCAAACATCTGCGCCTTCTGCTTAGCCATGATCAAGTGTCCGCTCGGTTGGGACTCTGTATAGCCGTTATTCACGTGGTCCAGGATGGAGAATAACTTAAAATATTGATTCGGTGCTTTTGACGGTATGGGTCATCCTTCATCATGTCGGCTTCATGTCTCCGTCTCCGTTTCGGTGCTTTACTCATCGAAATTCAAACAATGGTTGATCATGTTGCCGCAACTCTCGAGCTTTATTGTCTAACCGATAAATGGTGTGTTTGAATCCTTCATATAATCATAGGTTGTCATTCGTGTGGTCTCGAATGCATATTAGCTTAGAATGTTGATTGGATGCTTTTTCGGCTATGGGCTATCCGCATCTTGTCGACTTTGTTCCTTGACATTCTTAGTGTGTCAGCTTGTAAGAATTTGAACCTTGAGAAGTAACTGAAAAACAAAGCTTTGATCTTCGAAATCTCATAAGCAAACTGGTTAAATATGATTAGAATCAATAATGATAATCAACAAGACATATTCCATGTTTTTCATATCAAAGCAATGAGAGACATTCTTGGTGTTCTTCGTCAGAATTTGAAACTTGATTATGAATCTGAAAAACACTCGGAAGATGATCAATGATATCATAGTTAATATTGAATGATGTATTGGAAGATAAAATCAATTAACTAGATCAATTGGGTGAAGTTACGATGAATCATGTTTGTCAAGCTTTGGGTATCAATTCTCTCAGTGCATTCTCGAGAATCGCCGAAGGTATACTTGAGAATCGTTCTTCAAATCAACTTCGATCGCTTGACCTTCGACCATTCTCGAGAATCACTTCATGGATTCTCGAGAACCATTCTCGAGAATTGATTCTTAATTCTCGAGAATCACTCGAGCAACAAGATGCAGACAAAAGCGAATATCGATTCGATCCGTGCATACTCGAGAATCATTCCTAATTCTCGGGAACCATTCTCGAGAATGAGTTTTCATTCTCGAGAATCACTTCAGAAGCAGATATATCAGTGAAGGAGTATACGACCATTCTCGAGAATTGCTTATGTATTCTCGAGAATCATATCGAGAACTATGGTCAGTGTGATTCTGTCTCGATCATTCTCGAGAGCTGCTGGTGCATTCTCGAGAACCATTCTCGAGAGTCCCTTACTTATTCTCGAATCGAACTCGATGTAGGTGAAGAAGATTCGAACTGCGATGCTGATTCGTCACACACCATTCTCGAGAGTCAATTTCACATGGACATGTAAGTGAGTTAATTCTGATTCAAATTCTTGAACTCTTTAAAGCCTTCTTTCCATGCAAGAAGAATCAGCCCAACCTTGTTGAATTTCGTTGGTTATCATAGGATGAATGTAGGGTGTTCTTAATCAACTCTGATTGCAACTTCCTGAACATACTACCAACTTCAAAACATCATAACTTCTTCAATTGATTTTCGTTTTCTGTATTCTTGATGTTTTTGGAAAGGTATTTGAGTCTAGTTTCCAATGGCACCAAGTTCGGCGCAATCCGATTTTTCGTTTGTGAGATACACTCAAATTACCGAAGGTTGGTCTGGACTGTGACGGTGATTTGTGTTCCGACTTGTGAAAATCATAGCTCTCTCATCTGGACTCCTTTGGACTTGAAAGTTTTTACAAAGTACGTGTTGGATGTCTAGTTTCATATGCCGCTGGTTTCGTGTCAATCCGATTCCTGGTTTGTGAGATATTGTCAAATTACCAGAGGTCGCCCAAACTGAACGCAAAAGAGCTGCCAAGAATCAGCTGAAACTCGATGATTCTCGAGAATCGAATGTCATTCTCGAGAATCATTCTCGAGAATGGGTTTTCAATTCTCGAGAATTGCCTCCAGATTTCACATATTCAGCTGAATTCTCGAGAATCAAGTTTCTATACTCGAGAATTGCTTCAGAATGAACTTGTGACTCTTTTTAACTCATCTTAACTCCAAATTGAGCCGTTCCAACTTCGTATCATCGGATACTTCTAGAATCAATCTAGAACGTGTATAATGATTTTCTCATTCCATTCAACAAGTTCTTCCTTTCTTTCTTCTCTTTTCTTGATCATTAAACTTCACATCTACATTAAATATCAAAATTAGTCAAAGTAGAAGATAAATGTAGTATGCAAGCTTTTTGCTCTAGATAATGACATCCATATAAGACATCATCAAAACTAATCATAACCAACAAATGTTTCATTGGAAGTAAACTTCTAGTTTACATTGGTAAAAATTTGATTTGTATTAGCAACCTTTTGATTTGCTATATTTGTAAACTTCTGGTTTACAATTACAATCTCTTGATTATCTGTAAACTTCTAGTTTACTGCAAACTTCCAATTTGCATTATTATCGGTAAACTTCTGGTTTACAGTAACATGTATTTTATACATGATATCTACTTCTGCAGATATCTTTAAAACTCAATAAGTTTTTTTTATATATATATACTTGGTAAAATAATCAATGAATAATTTTGTTCCTTCAAGTAACAAAATATTAATTCTTCCAGAACCCTCTGTGAAATTTATACTGCCATATAGATTATATAGTCTAAACATTAGTTCCTCAAAATATGCTAATTAGTCTCTAGGACTATTAGCATTTATACATATTATAACATAAATCTCTGCAATTTATTATCTTCTGGACAATACTTTTCCAAAACTATTAAAATATGTATCATACAATATTTGAAACATAAACCTTCAAGGACTTAATAATAAGGAATAAATACTAATTTTGCCACGAAAGTTTTGGTTTTGAAGTATCTAGCACAGATAAAAAGTATTCATAAAAATACCGTATTTATGAATAGTACCCGTAATAGTAATAATACTATTATATAAAACACATAGGGTCCACATGAAAAAATTTCAACATTTTTTATAAATCGTGGTCACTTTACTATGTAAATAGTAACCACATTTTTTTCCCCTTTATATCTCATTATTAGTAAACTTCTAGTTTACATTGGCTTTTGGTTCTTATTAACAAACTTCTGGTTTATATGTAAACTTCTGGTTTACAAAAGCATGTATTTTCTATATCTATTTCTATAGATATCTATGAAATTCAATAAATTTCTTTAATACTTGGTAGAGTAATTAATACATAATTTTGTTCTTCCGAAGCCTCCTTCACAATATTGCTACTACAGGAGCAAATTAGATACATCAATTTATAATAATCCTTTAGAAGAACAACCATCTTCTCAGTGGTTATACAATCCCTTTAATTTGTTCTAAAGAACAATTAGGGTTTAGATGCCAAATATACAAGATCTTCATATTCATAAAATTGTGGCATATAAAAATCATGAATATGGATTTACTCCAATTTTCCTTATGGCTTCTGCCACATATTTAACCTTATGGATATGGCTTCATTTTAATTTGTCTCATGACTTTAGGTCAAATTATCACTTTGCTTCAGGTAAATTTGTGTCTCCTCATAGACTAAGCCAATTTGTGTCATCTCATAGCTTCAGGCCAATCTGTACCTCACTTATAAATTGACAAACAAAAATTATATATATAGTTTCTAACTTATTTATCTTCAGGATAAATAAAATTATACAAAATTAACTAAAGGCTAAGGACATTTTGTACAGACCATTTAATATTTATGGGTGAAAAAATAGTCATCTAGATGCATCATCATAATGACTTTAGTACCTTCATTTTCCTTGCTCATCGTCACTTACTTAAACAAATACCCACTTTTGACTTTGGTGCACACTCTTTCTCATTTCAATCACCACCATATTTCATATTTTCGTTTCAAAAATATATTATTATTTTTTTTGGTCAAAGTTTTCAAAAATATATTCACATGCACTAGCCTAATTATTTTTCTCCATTATTTGGCTGAATGGACATACGCATAACATTTCCAATTATGGTGCACATGTGTCCAAAATTCACATGACAACACAATCCATTATTACACATCCACCTATTAAAATATATAAAACACGTAGGGTCCATGTACATATTAATTTCAACTCAAATTTGTTTTGGTATGTAAAAACGTACCTGGATTCAATGCATAAGAATGAGGCCCACAGACAAATATTTTTATTTTTTTCAACATTTTTGTCTTTCCCCGCAACTCCTTCCTCACAGATTCAATCCTCCTTTAACCTTTTCAAGGGCTTCCAAAAGAGCATGCTTGTCTCTTCTCCAACCATTTGACAATAGCGTGAATGATATGTTCGACGAGGATTGAAATGGCGAGCAACACAAAGCAAACCACCGCGACGGCCCACGTCGCCGTTTCCTGTAACTCCTTCTCATATTCTGTCTCATCCGCCATTGTTGGAGTCTCAAGATCTCTCTCTGCTTGTTATTTTCTATCTCCCACGCTTATCTCTTACCCAACACAAAGAATTGTCCGTGCAACTAAAGAAAAGAGCAATATATGATGAAAAAGGGTGAATCAGAAGAAGAAGAAGGAGAAGATTGAAGAAAAGTATGGATTTTGGGGCTTGAAATAGAGCAGAAGAGAGCAAGATAGAATGGTGGGGATTAGTAACAAGCCAGTACTAACTGATTCCTTCAGTATATTTCAGAAACTGTGTCGTTGTGATTCTGTTGTTACCGGTGGAGGAGGAAAACGAGAGCGTGGAAAAGAGCGATGGAGGGAGAATCTAGAAATCTTCGGTGTAAAGAGAAAGAAGGAAAAATAACGACGGTGATGATGAACAGGCTAAGGAGGAGGCTCAATTCATTAGAGCCTCGTGCTGATAACGTGTTATAAAACTAAAAAAAATGTAAAGAAAAGTAGAGAGAAGTAGAGAGAAATTCTAGAGAGATAGAGGAATTCTCATTTCAAGTGTATATCGAATGTTTACACAAGACCTCTATTTATAGACTTTCAGGGGTTACTATGCAATGGACATCCACATAATAAATATATTCATAACAAGTTTAACTTTGTAAAAAGGAGTCTGTATTTTTGTGAATCAGCCTTCAGATTCACGCATCACCTTCAGTGTAACTCCTCTATCCACATGAACCACATGGTAAGCCTATTAACATTCTACACTGCATGGGTCAGAATAAAGAACCTAACAAAAATTCTTTTTTCCACTTATCTCTTCAAAGTATTCAGTCTTTTCCCCAAGAATCGAAGATGAATTGCATCAAAGAGTTACGGACCCAAATCTCTTCAAAGTATTCAACCTTTCTTTACAAAAGGGGAGATACAATATTGGGCCTGGTGCTAACATTTGTTTTTTTTTATTCCCGCCTTGTTTTTATCTTCCCCATCATTCCCTTCAATATTATATTTGGGCCTTGTTTGTTTATATTTGGAGGGTCCATACCGTCCGTTGAGGGGGCAGGCGTGACTTCTTCTTACAAGCTTTCCCAGCTCTTCTAATGTTTTTTGGGTTCTAACAATCTTTATATAGTTTTTTTTTTTGTTTCTATATTATAGTAAATTTAACATAGCATATTATATTTTTAGTGGAAAGGCTTCTAGGTACAATTGATGAAGATTATGACATGTTTCTGGGCCCGCCAGCAGGAAAACGGGCCGGCCGGTCGACCGAGTTGATTAAGCTCTGGCCCTTTAAGGGCCGGACTTAGAAATTGGAGTGAGAATTGAAGTTAGGCCCTGGAGGGTCGGCCCTATAGGACCGAGGGCTTACACGGGCCAGCCCATTGGGCCCTTCAATATTATTATTATTATTTTTTTTAAAGTTGAAGACTGAAGTTCAGAAGTTGAAGTTAGGGTGAGGTGAAGTTTTTTTTCCCACGTGTTCTAACAAAATATAGAAATTCCATTCTTCCATCTAATGTTCAAACTTTTATTTGTACTCGCAATTGGATGCATAATTCACATATAATGATAATTTATTAATTTATATGTATTTTGTACTTGTTATAGAGTTATTTATCCATTTAAGTACAAATACATAATAACTATACTCTAATTTATGATTTAGTTTATTATTTGTTGCAGATAAATATTATGATGGGAGAAGAAAGTCATTACTTTCCTACTCACGAACTAGAGGTTATTACTCAAAATGAAAAATAATCAAATGTCGTTGAAATTGATGATAATGGCGAAGATGACGACAATAATAGTTATCGTACTAATGTCGCTTTATTAATGATGGTTTTGCAGATGATGAGAGGGTAAAGGCGTCAAAACAGAAGTTGAGGGAGCAAAGAGCGATGCTTGAGGAGATCCAGGCACTTCTCCAGTCCATGTTGAAGGACAAGGGTATGGGGTTGCCTCCTGGTGGTGATGATGATGACCAGACTGCTGCTGTTTAGACTTTTTTTTTTAGTTCATTTTGGTCGCAACATTGTAATTTGTAATATTTTGTTTTTGCTATGTAAACTCTTATGATTGTTACAATTTATTATGATATACAAGTCTTTTTATTTTCTAATTTTTAATATTTGTTTATGTAATTTTTTTATTTTTTATGATTTTTTTATATTTTTTAAAAATAAATTAGAATTTGTGAGGGAAAGATTTTCCCT
The DNA here is from genome assembly GCA_019022615.1 of Acacia melanoxylon. NCBI lineage: Eukaryota > Viridiplantae > Streptophyta > Magnoliopsida > Fabales > Fabaceae > Acacia > Acacia melanoxylon. Next base: position 9,542,909 of record JAFJYJ010000004.1, on the reverse strand, counting down.
CGCAAATCCCGAAATTGCTTTCCCTCGCAAATACCAGAATTTGTGAGGGAAAATTCGTCCTCGCAAATTCTGAAATTTGCGAGGGAAAAAATACATTTTTCCATCGCAAAAGTGGCTTGCAAGGGCAATTTTTGCGACGGACACTTTTCCGCCGCAAACCAATTTTGCAACGGAAAATGCTTGTTTTGCGACGGAAAAGTTCCGTAGCAAAACAAGGGGTTTTTTTTTTTTTTTTTTGTAGTGACTTAACTTTGTAATGCATTTGTGTTCTCATTGTTTTCCTTCCTTCTTTATGTAGGTGTTTGGGGTTGAGCCTACTGAAAGTGCTGTGCTCTCTGGTGGACAGCCTGGTGAGTTATAGCATTTGTTATGCTCCTTTGCTCCTTCATTGATATTTGACTTTTTAATATCCTGTCACATACAAACCATAATAATTTTTCCTTGCATGTTGCTTTGAAATTTGATTGTGTAATATCTAGGTATCTGTATGCCATGGGATTAGAGTATATTGTTCTGTTTAAATTGATTTCCTCGGAAATACTTTTCAATTGAACCTCATTTCTGGTCCTAAACTTTACGAAGGAGTGTATTGTTGGAAATTATGCCCTAGGGGCAAGTCAATGTACTTTAAACATTTATGTTATTTAAAGTATTCTCTTTTAGTTATCATTTATGTTGATAACTGTATCCCTGGATATATCTTATGGATTATCCTAAATGTCCCTGATCGGTCATCTACGCGGAGCGGATGAGATAAGACCAAAGTGTGACTTTGATGAGGTATGAAGATACGAATCAAAGTCATAGGCACTTGTAAGAGTACAAGGTGCTGGACCGACCCACTATGAGAAAGCTGCATGGATTTAGTCATAAACTTATCTCATATATAACCGCGTCACGACGCCCTATGACCTGAAATCATTATGGATTCCTACATGATGAGTCGATGATCTTTGACCTAGTCAAAAGTCACCTTTGACTGGGTGATGATAAAAGCTTGGATCGGGATCAGTGGTTTTCATGCAGAGGAATGTGAGTGGTCAAGATGGAATTTGTCCCTCACATTTGTAGAGAGATAATATTGGGCCACTCGATGAGTAAGTCTGAGAAATGTGTGGCCATACTAAGATGGAAAGGAGTTTTCATTTCAATTATTAGACTACTCGAGAATCGAGTGGTCAAGAACAGGAAGTTGACATTATTCATGCCTCATCCTTGACCAAATTATCGTGTGACAAAAGGGACGTGACATGGTTGTACGATAGGTTGTATCGTATTATCGATCCCCATATGAATTGGGTAGTCGCAATGTCTTGCTAGAGGCCGCTTGTGACTTGTGGGCTGGTACAAGATGTTACCCACCGCCAATCTCACGTAATACCTTGGCAGCACGCACAAGAATAGCCCAATACGAGTAAAAGTGTCAGTATTCATTGAATCTTAGATATGTCTAAGATTTAATGAACACCGAATTTAATCTAGGATGAATATATATATATATATATAATTCGAAAATAATATAATATTATTATTTAATTGAGATTATAATATTATTAAATAATATTTGTTTTGTATTTAATTTATTTGATAAATTAAATATCTAAAACAAATAGAGATATTGTATCTCACATTTAATTTTTGAATAAATATATCATATATTTATTTAATTTAAATTGAGATATAGTATCTCGATTTGATTAAATAGATAGATATCATTTCTGGATTTAATTTATAGAGATAAATTAAATCGAAGGCTTTTAATTCGGATTAAATAAATAGATTAGATTAGATCTATTAGATAGATTTAATTAATGTATTTTTTTAATCCAAATTCAAAACTCGAATTTCAAAATTAATGCCGATTAGTTTTGAATATAATACGCCTATCGGGTTTAGAAAAACCTACGGGTCGAGCGTATTATAAAGCCGTGAGAAACCCTAGAACAAAAAGGAGAGAGACGCAAGTTCGAAGGCGCTAGCACGCCGCTAGCATGATGTTTGGAGATTATTCGTGTGGATACCGGTAGAGGAAGGCGATTCGTAGAGTTGACTTCTACTGATCGAGAAGGTAGCCCACCAGTTCAAATAGTACGAGACGCGGACGGGTTTGCCGTAGTTATGATTCGGATTCTTTTAACCTTGATTTAAACGTGGTTGAGCGATCCTCAGAAGGGATTCGTAAATTTTTTAATTCCGCTGCGTGTACGGATCCCAACATGTGTTTCCTTTTAGGTTGAAGTTTTCTTTTCTTTTATTGTTTATATTCTTTTATTTTTTTAATGCATTTAAAACTTTCATTTTTTAAAAAAAAAAATCGAGGCGCTGCCCCCAAACCTCACCACTAATTGTGAACCTACAAACATTAAATCTTAACTCCGCCACTGTGTATACGTTTAAGGTGCAAAAATGTTTATCACCGGCACGCCATCATCACCGTCGTCACACAGTCCATCATGAATGGTGTATAATTAAATAAAGTGACGTGGATTCAATAGGAACCTGTCCTAGAAAACCTACAAAATATAGAAAGGTTTGCAAACGCAGCAACGGATAAATAATATATACACAAGAGTCGATCAAACTCTTGCGCCATTCAGTATTGTGTAAAGAATACATAGCCAACAATTATTATAATAATAGATATGATCAAGGATAAATGAAAATATTGGGGATATTTCAATTAGGTTATTTTGAATAATCTAATTGAGTGAATGAGTTTAACAAATAATGGATTAATTAAAGAAGATATTGGGAATATTATATATTTAATGATATGAAAGGATAATAGATTATTTAAAATAATCTAATTTATTGATAAGGCTCAATGGATTAAAAGATATTTTAAAAAAAGGGTAAATCAGATTATGGATGTAATATTATGGGCTTTCTAAATTAAAATATTAATAATAACCTAATAATAAATCCTAATATGGGATTAATAATTAAATGGGACCTAAAATACTAATGAATGCATGACTCTTGCCTCATGGCCTTATTAAAAACAATGAAAATTACAAAATAATAACTTGAACAGACTCTAGTTGGATATATCTTTAAGTAATAGCTTCTCAACTAACCTCATGAAAATTAACAGAATTATCCTCTAGGTTTGCATCATAAAGCCCATTATAAAGTGAAGCCTTAATACCCGTGAATCATCAAAATGTAACTTGTCCCAAATTCTGTGTGAACTAGAGACCTACACATTCTAATTTGTGGAAGCATCTTGTGAATGCATCAACAGTTTGCTGTATGATGTACAAGGGAGCTTTTTCTCTCTCTTTCCTTTTGAGAAAAGGACAAGTACAGGGGACAACCCAATTTGGTTGCCAAAATTTATAGGGAAAATCCCCTTCAGGGTCCAAGGAATCAATATATTGTCAAAAAAAGGTCCTAAAAAGTTACATGTCAGAAAAGACCCTTAGACCTTTATGGGTATTAAGTTCAAACAGCAAATTACATTGTTACATTAGTCCCTTGGACCCTAATGGAGATTTTCCCAAATTTATATCCTCTACAATTACAATCAATTTACTATATTGTACACTGAAACATGTTTGTGTCTCTCAATTTCTTTCTAATTTTCAATTTATTCTGTTTTTCAGATAAATTGCATATGATGTAATAAGGACGAAGAAAAAAAAATGAAGTGGAAAAAAAGGAGATGAGTATACAGAGAGAAGGTGAGTGATATACGAGCTATCAACATTTTGTTTTACTTCTCACTCATACTACACAAGTGTATAACAGTAAATAATTTAATTTTTATTTGTCACTGAGTTGATTCCATAAGGGAGGGAAATGGCGGAGAATGGAGGGGAAGAAAAATTTTATAAGTTGGATTTAAAAAAATTGGAGAAGTGTGATTATAAAGATAAGATGTACAATAAAAAAACTAAAAATAATAATTTAAAACTTTCAACTCCATTTCTCTAATTGTTTTAAATCTAGTTCATAAAATTCTTCCCTCCCCTCCCTCCCTCCCTCCCTCCCCTAAATCCCTTGTACAAAATAGCCCCTAAAAGAATGATGATAAATGATACTCTCTTCGATCCTAAATATAAAAAAGAGTTGACTTTTTTGGAGAGATTAAGAAAGCCTAATTAAATTACTTTAGAGTATTTTTTTTTCCTTCAAACTAATTTGTTTGACTAATAAACTGATATATAATCTAAAGATACACAATACTCCTCCGTTCCTAAATATATGACATAGTTTATAGTGTAAATTACACTACAACTTATGTCTTATATTTAGGACCGGTTGTAGTATATAATATTATTAAATAACTTATTTAGCTTCCTTAATCTTCCAAAAAAAAGTCAACTCAATCTTATATTTAGGACTAGATAGACTACGATTTTTATAATTGAGACATTTATTCATGTAGTTCCATGTTCTAATTTAGTTATATCGTTTTATAAAGTTATTCTGTTCTTTTTCAAAAGAGCATAATGTTTCCTACAGGACAACTAGCAACTAAGCAAGATAATAATGAAACAAGGTATGATAGAATCAAGTCTGTAGGGTCATATTTAGCTTTAGAAAAGCAGGTCACAAGTAATGGAACTTGTTCTTCATTTTCTTCCTCTCCTATGTTTAAGTCAAAATGCTTGTTCTCATTATCCTCAGTTTCAAAACCAATGCAGATCTTTTCTACGAATGATCAATTCCAGAAATTAGGCCATTAAAAAATCCCCGATCCTTAATGCTTCAAGTAAAAATGTGGCATCAAATCCTTTTATACATTTTCTTAACAAATTCTAATTTCTCAATTCCATAGGCCAAAAAACAAAACAAACCTTGTTAACCTCTTTTCTTACAATTTCCCTCATAATGTTCAGGGTTCACCTCCCTTTACTTTATGCAAGCAGAGACCAGACAATGGTTTGTCCAACTTTAAGATCCCTCAAGTCACATTTACAATAAACAAACCAGAAGCTGAGGCATCTCCCATGCAGATTCCACAACCTAGAGCTATTCAACAATTAGAGGAAAAAGATCAGATTTTGGTTGAAGCATTTTAAACTTCCCTGGAAGCAGAGACTGCAATACTGTTAGATTGTGAACATACCCAAATCAACACTATGTCATTTGAAGAAACCAAAAATACTTCGCAAATTGTATGAGGATTTTGTCTCAGAAAAGCTCTCTCTTTTGTTGAAATCTGAACTATGCAAGCAGATGAAGGACAAGCTTGAGTACCTTGAACCCAGAAGATGAAATATTGTTGAGCATGAGATCAATGATAAGTCTAAATATCAACTAGTTTTACTTAGTAGTGTATGGATTAATGCAAATTTCAAATTGAAATCTGCAAGTGCAGAAATATCAACAGTTGAAGAACTGAAAGAGGGGTTTGCAGGTAATGTGAGAGAGTCCCCACAATTGGGGGAATAGGAAAATGGAATATGGAAACAGTTGGGAGATTTGGAAGAAACAAGAGAGAGACCAATTGAGTGTACAGTGTATAGAAACAAATTGACCACTGTAAAATGTTTATTATGTTATTAAAATTATATCTAATCTCACCTCAGAATCTAGTTGCCTAATTCAAATCACTAAACGTACAACACTTAACCAAAAAAAAAAAAAAGGTTTTACTGTGGAATTGACATTGATTACCTTAAAAGCATGTTACCCCTCCCAACATAATTGACTCCTTCTATCTCATTTCCCCTTTCTCTAATTGTTAAAATCACCACTTCTTTAAAAATCTGAAACAAACTGGCCCTTAATTCCTTACACAATCTAGAATGGAGTATTGGTAACACAATCAGATCCTATTTTCTTTGTTGCTACATGAATTTTTAATGTGGTCCACAAAATAATGCAAGGAACTATCAACTCACTTTATGAAATAAAAGACAACATTTTAGCTGCAACTCTAATTAAAGAGCAGAAATAAGGTGTACCAGAAAGGTTATAAGTCAAAATCAGAATAAAGAAGGAACAAAGTCACGTTCAAGACATACTATTCAGTCACTAACAAACAGAGTCAAAATAAACATGTCAAACAAATTGCTGGAACGAAATTTCTTCAACAGCATTTACTTGGCTATATAATCAAGCAATTTTAGTGGGAAAGAAAAAAAATTTGCTAGCCCTTAAAGTAAAATTTCAACATTCACGCAACTATAATATGTATTAGAACCAGTGCATCCAACCTTATTTTATCATCTTAGAAGACCACCAATCATTTCACCTAGAAGCTTCTCAGCCTTATCATTCTCTCTTTTCTCCAAAAGAGCTTCAAGAAGTGTTTTATATGTTACTAAATTAGGAGACAAAACTTTGCATTCTTCGGAGCAAGGACATCGCTTCATCAAACAAGCCTTTTCTACATAGCCCTTTGATCATAATGGTATATGTGTAGACATCTAGATGATAGCCACTGACCAAAAGATATTGAAAGATCTCTCGAGCATCATTTAGTCTACCACCTTTGCACAAGCCATCGATAAGTATAGTGTATGTGTACACACTAGGTTGAATACTCTGGGAAACCATTTGCCTTAATAATGCAATCCCCTGATCAAGATTTTGAGTTTTGCACAATGCATCTAACAAAATACTATAGGTGACTGTATCAGGGGTCTGACCACTTTCATGCATCTCATCAACAAGATCTCGCACATCTGACATTCTCCCCGATTTGCACAAGCCATCAATAAGAGAACTATAAGTTATCATATTAGGAACCAAGCTTTTGAGACACATTTCTCTAAAGAGATCTAAAGCTGCATCAACCATTTTAATCTTACAAAATCCGTTGATCAGTATATTGTAACTAACTACATTAGCTAATAAACCACTTTGAACCATCTTATCGAATACATCCTTTGACTCACTCACATTATTCATCCTACAGTATCCTTCCATTAAAGAACTGTAAGTTACCACATCAGGTCTCTCACCCCATTTCATCATCCTAGCAAACACTGTTTGGGCTTCTATAATCTTCCCTTCTTTACAAAACGCATCAATGAATATATTAAAGGTATAAACATCTGGTTTGATGCTTTTCAATGCCATTTCATGGAGAAAGTTGATAGCTTCTTTCCACTGTCCCATGCTGCAACAGCCATGGATCAGGGAATTATAAGTAATAATACTTGGCATAATTCCTTGATCAATCATTGTTAAATACAATTCATGCGCCTCAATGACATGTCCACATTTGCAAAGGCTATCTATGATAGTAGTGTATATTACTACATTAGGCTTCACTCCCTTCTTTTTCATCAGATCGACCAATTTAATGGCAGACCTTATTTTCCCTACTTTACACAGTCCACTGATCAGGGTGCCATAACTAATTTCATCAAATTGAAATCCTTTTACAGTTAAGTCATCGTAAAAGTCTAGTGCTTCCCCAACCTTGCTACTAACACAGAGTCCTTTTAATAAAGTGGTCAAGGTTATGGTATTTGGTCGAAGACCCATCTTGAGAATCCTCCCCAATGTCGAGAAAGAAGAATTCATCAACCCAATATTAGAGTAACAGTTTATCAAGATGTTCAGTGTAACTAAATCAGGTGTAAAACCCTTGAACTCGGCTTGTGCAAACAATGAGATTGCAATTCGATACTGTTTAGCCTTAGCAATGGATCCTAGAATCTTATCAATTTGGATGATGGAAGGCGGGGGAAGCATAAGGAGTAAGCGATTGTATGAGGCGACGGTGTCGTCGATGTTGAATGCATTTAAGGTTTGGGAATGAGCAAAGAACTTGGGATTGAGAGAATAACAGAAAGAATGAAGCAAGAGAGACGAAGGAGGTGGAAGAAAGTGGGCAATTTTGGGAAATGCATACCTTGAAACTGAAGGCAAACGGTGGAGATGATGCATGGCGAAGCAGATGAGGCACAAGCACGGCGAGCTCCGACAGCTTCAAATCGAAGTCGACGCAGAGAGAGAAGAAGGATTCAAGGGTTTCTATTGCCCAGTGCTGTTCCCTGGGTTGGTAATTTTTTTTTTGGTAATTGAACGCCGCTAGTTTTTTTTTTTTTTTTTTTTTTTTTTTTTTTAATAGGAAAGCAGCTTCTTAAATCTATTATTCTCCGTTTAATTTCCAAGAGACAATAGGATCCGAGAAAATCAAATAGTGACAATTTTAAAAATTATCATATTCTGTTCAAGGCAATTCTCCTCTGATGATTTTTTTGCTTTGTTTTTTTATATCATGTGTTTAGTTTACTTTTTAGTAAAACTATCATAACAAATTGTGTTAAGGTGCAATTTTCACACTGAAGTAACTAAAGAGTATGGGGTATTTGAAAAATTTTGACAAGCAATTTTGCCTCAAAAATATTTAAAAATGAATAAATTCACCCTTATCGTTAGAAAGTTGATGTTGAATTACGTTTTAACGAAAAATGATAATATTGCTATGTTTTTGTTACTTCCAAAACAAAATTGTTTATGGAAAAATTTCTGAATGGCCAACTCTCCTATGTGAATAATTTCGAGGGGAAATTGCTCATTAACCCTATTAATTTTTACACCAAGGGTCATTCGGATTTTGCAGAATTCTCCAAGCGTTTTGGCAAGCAAGGCTCTATTAAAACACAGAAGATCATGAAAACACATTTTACCCTCATCTTTCTGCAAAGTCAACCGTTGCCAACTACACCAATGAATAGAGCCTGACTGACCCCACCAAAAGTTAGATATCAACAGCTCTATTTCCACACAAGATTTCTTCAGAAATAGGAAGCAAGTCATTGGATAAGTAGGTATGGAATTAACCACTGTTTTAATAAGCGTCTCTCTACCAGAGAATGTAAGTAACTTTTGCTTCTAACCTTGTAGCTTCAGTCCTATCTTATCCCTCACAAACAATGGCGGAACTTAGTTAGGACATAGGGGGGCCATGGCCCCCCAAAAAAAAAATAAAAAATAAAAAAATTAATGGAACTTTTTTTTTTTAGTGTAATAATACAACTTTTAGCCCTCCAAAGTAGTAAAATTAAATTTTGGCCCCCAACTTCTTCTTCTTTTTTACATTTTTTCCTCTTTTTATATTTTTGGGCTTATAATTCAATATTTGTTCTATGTGCTTGTATGATTTATGTTAATTTTGTCATTCTTTTCTATATTTCATTCTAATTACCCAAATTTTTAAATTTTATCAAATAAATTTACTTTTGTGGTGTATCCCTTACTATGCTTTTACCAATTCTACACTTACTTATAGATGAAGTTAATTGACTTAATTTCATGAATATTTTTTTTTATTCTTTTCATTTTGGGCGCTCCTCGGAGATAATCACATGTCTATTTTTGCACCTTAACCCTTTTTTTTATAAGGAAAGTTTTAAATACATTAAAAACAAAAATATAAAAAAAAAAACATTCATGAAATCAAGTGAATGTCGATGATGTAATACGAAAGACAATTATTTTACAAACCTGTCATTTAGAAACTTTAAGGGAGTAGCACACTCATTTGGTTTATCTTGAAATATATCAATAGATGAAGATTTGGATCGAGAACGCTTAGTACCACTACCACTTGACTTTGTAAAAAAAAAACCTAAATACCTTTTCATCCTAAAAAATAGCAAATGACAAAAATGAATCAATAAATAAGGGTAAAAGAGCAAAAAATACACACGCTGTTTACATTCTAGGGCTCAACACCATACGCTTTTTTTTTTGGGACGTAATTTTCAAAAGTGGAGCAAATATACCATCACCGTTAGACACTAAGTGCCTTACAAAAATACCAAAATGCCCCTCACACCATCTCCCTCCCCACCTCCATCCTCTGCACTCTTTTCTATCGAAGAACAAGACGTCATCTCTCAACCTGAAAGAAAACTATCCAAGAACGCAGAAACACATCCAATCCTAGAATAACAAAAACACCTAAAACCAACTTATAGCAAAAATAATGGCGAAAGGACAGCTGTTCATTACTGTTTCTATTGATTGCTTGAAGTCATTGCCCATAGAATCAAAGCATGGTAACTGATGCAGAAGTTGTCTTAACCTTGAAAAGTTAACATCTTTGGTGTTCAATGATAAGCAAGTTAAGGGCATGGGATAAAATTCACCTTTGATTGAGAAGGATGTGTGTGTGTAATTGTTCTGTATTGAAACTTGGGGCTTGAAAACTCATTGTATAAAGCTTCGATTGCCAAGAAATCAATTTTTCCGAGGAACAGATTCAATCATCAGATGTTCTTGAAGAGATGAGTCAAGGGAATTGGGAGGGATGTTCTCGATCAGACACCTATACGTCTGAGATTTTGAGCATAATTGATTGGTTCCAGCCAGATTTCACTGCTCCATCTGGAGAATCACTTAGAGAGGTGGAATTCCGGATGATTCACTTCTTAAATGGAAGCCCGAAAAACTGAGGTTGGATCTTTCCTCACATCAAAATGAGAGCCAGGCATTTGCACAGCACAGCTCCCATTCTTTGAACAACTCAGTTAATGAGCAAGATGGATCTCCTCTTCATCCGACCCACTGGGATTTACTCCACAGGCATCATCGACCAGGGCTATCAAGGAAAAAATCTGGCAAATTGAAAAACCCGTATCAAACCCGTATCATCAATTTCAGAAATCAACCAAAACTTAAACCAAAAATTGAAAAACCCATATCAAACCCATATCATCGATTGAAGGAGAAGTTGAAAGCGCCCAGCCGCCCACTGTAAAGCGATAAGAAAATAAAAATCCAGCCACTGTAATTCGAAGAAAATCTTGCCGGAGGGATCGATCGGACCGTCGAAGTCAGAAACAAGGCTCAGGCTGATGGGGAGGAGGTCGGGGGATGGTCGACTCGTCTAGTGGCGACCAAGTCGAGAGTGAAAGAGTGAGCCGCGAGGCCGACGGTGGCACAACTTTGAACGAGCGTTTCTGTGTAGATGCTGCAGAAACTTGGACTTTCCGGTGTTAGCGATTGCAGAAACGTGAGGTGCTTGAGCTCCATTGCAGTGGGATCATATCTGCAGAAAGTGGAGTGAAGGGACGAAGGAGATGAGAGATGGAAGAGAAGGGGTAGTAAGGGAAATTCAAAAAACTTAGGATTTTTTTTAATAGGAAATTCAAAAAACTTAGGATTTTTTTTAGGGAAAATTTCATTTAAATACCATTTGAATTTGCAAAACCCCCAAAGGTTCTCTGAATTTGTAAAAAGACTCGATGATTCCCGAGCGACCATAAGGGATATGCAAATATCTGGTCGGGTGAATTATCTTTTTCGCTTTACTTTTAAATAAATGAAAAAAATAAAAAAGCCCCCGGACGGGAGGCCGGCGGTGGTGGCGCCGGAGGACCACCGGCCGGCGGCCACCAATGGGGGTGGGGGTTTTTTTTTTTTTTTTTGGAAAGTGGGGTTTTTTTTAAAAAACAAAACTATTTTTTTTGAAAGTGTAGGGGTGGGGTTCGAACCCCCCACCCCAACACAAAACCAAGTAGCTCAACCAGTTGGGCTACTTGGTTCTTTAATTATATATATACATTAATAAATATATATATTCTTCTTAACAATTTTTCAATCAGTATTTACCATTCCACAAAACGCGAATTACCATTCCACAAAACGCCAATTACCATTCCACAAAACGCCAATTACCATTACTTTCCAAGGTTGTCATTTTTTACTCTTTCATGTATGTTATGGATAACAAAAAAAATGACAATTTAACCATTCCACAAAACGCAAATTACCATTCCACACAACGTGAATTACCATTCCACAGAACGCCAATTACCATTACTTTCCCAGGTTATCATTTTTTACTCTTTCATGTATGTTATGGATAACAAAAAAATGACACTTTAATTATTCCACAAAACGCGAATTATCATTCCACACAAAGCGAATTACCATTCCACAGAACGCCAATTACCATTACTTTCCCAGGTTGTCATTTTTTACTCTTTCATGTATGTTATGGATAACCAAAAAAAAAAATGACATTTTAACCATTCCACAAAACGTGAATTACCATTTCACACCACGCGAATTACCATTCCACAGAACGCCAATTACCATTGTTTTCCCAGGGTGCCATTTTTTACTCTTTCATGTATGTTATGGATAACAAAAAATGACATTTTTACCATTCCACAAACGCTATTTACTATTCCACAAACTCCATTTACCATTCCAAAAATGCCAATTACCATTTGAAAGAGTAAAAAAAATCATAACATAATTGACGTTTTTGGAATGGTAAATGGCGTTTGTGAAATGGTAATTCGCATTTTGTAGAATGGTTAAAATGTCATTTTTTTTGTTATCCATAACATACATGAAAGAGTAAAAATGACAACCTGGGAAAGTAATGGTAATTACGCTCGTGGAATGGTAATTCGCTTTGTGTGGAATGGTAATTCGCTTTGTGGAATGGTAATTCGTTTTGTGGAATGGTTAAAGTGTCATTTTTTTTGTTATCCATAACATACATGAAAGAGTAAAAAATGACAACCTGGGAAAGTAATGGTAATTGGCGTTACGTAAATGGTAATTCGCGTTGTGTGAAATGGTAATTGCGTTTTGTGGAATGGTTAAAGTGTCATTTTTTTTTGTTATCCATAACATACATGAAAGAATAAAAAATGACAACCTTGGAAAGTAATGGTAATTCGTGTTTTGTAGAATGATAATTGGCGTTTTGTGGAATGGTAATTCGCGTTTTGTAGAATGGTAAATACAATTGAAAAATTGTTAAGAAGAATATATATATTTATTAATGTATATATATAATTAAAGAACCAAGTAGCCTAACCTTGGTTGAAATACTTGGTTTTTTGTTGGGGGTGGGGGTTCGAACCCCACCCTACACTTTCAAAAAAAGTTTTGTTTTTTCAAAAAAAAACCCCACCCTCCCAAAAAAAAAAAAAAATCCCCCACCCCCACCGGCGGGTCATTGGCCTAAGGGTCCTCCTCCCTCTCCCTCCCCGTGAGGGGGCTTTTTTTATTTTTTTTCATTTATTTAAAAGTAAGGGCAAAAAATGTAATTTCACCCGACTTTGCATATCCCATAGGTCCTTAAGACACTCCGAGTCTTTTTACAAATTCAGAGGACCTCTGGGGGTTTTGCAAATTCAAATGGTATTTAAATGGAATTTTCCTTTTTTTTAATAGGATGGGCCCACTAAAAAAAACAGCAGTTATACTCTTTTAACGGTAATAATATATTTGCTCCACTTTTAAAAGTTTATGTGCATTTTTGTTCCCAAAAAAAACATATAATGCTGGGTGCTTACGAGAGTAAAGTATATGTGTATGTTTGCTCCTTTACCCCATAAATAATATATTTACCAAACATACATATTTAAAAACAAAAGTTACATAATACTCCCTCCGGTCCTAATTATAGGAACTATTTACCAGAATTTGGAGGGATTAAGGAAGGAAGTTGAATTAGTTAATTATGTGTATTTTCCTAAAATACCCTTACCCAAGTTTATTTAATACAAATACATCTCTCAAAGATAGAACTAAGTAATACAAATACAAGTTTATTTTCCTAAACCACACTCCGATCAAGCAAATAATACTATCTCACGCTCTCTGACGGAAGTGAAAAAAATTTCTATCAAGAGAGTATCTATTTAATTGGGCATAATACAAATACAAGTTTATTTTTTTATTGTTGGAAAAAAGATAATGAAATTAATGTTTTATTAGGTTATTTTAGGGGGAAAAAATTAATCACTTTGGACGGATAGTTAAAAAAAATCTTAAAGGAATATTAAAATTATTGTATTTAAAAATAAAAAATAAAGTAGAATATCTCAATTGATAGAATATAAAAGCGTGTTGTTAAATTAATTATTGTGGAAGAAGTATTATTAGGGTGATATGGGAAAAATATGACAAAAATTGCTCAAAATTATTTTATATAAAAAAGTATAATTTAGATGTATATGACATTAATGAGTTGAAAACATTATTAACTTTATAAAATATATAGGTGTATTATTAAATTATTATTGAGAAAATATAAATAGGGGTATTATATGAAAAAATTGACAAAAGTTAAAACTTGCTCTTATAATTAGGACTAAAATTAACTCCAAAATTTACTCCTATAATTAGGACCGGAGGGAGTAGCAAAGACACCACCAACAGCAACACAACACATTTAGCAAACATGATGACTTAATTAGGGCGTTGCCTGAGTTAGCTGGTCTTATAGTGCAGCCTAGTGTACTGTCTATATGCAAAATGCGTTTGAGTCCCAGGCCATATTTTGGGAAGATGATATTCTATTCTTCTTTTTTCTCATTAGCTCATCTGGGCCATTGATTGGGAAGATGAGAGAGATGTTAAAGTAGTATTGTGATTGATTGAATAGATATAATTTAGAGATGATGAGGGATAATGAGAAAAAGATTAGGAGAGAAACTCAACTCTTCTCTTGCCCAGTGCTGCTCCCTGATTTGGTTTTTTTTTTTTTTTTTTTTTAATAGGAACGCAGCTTGTTAATGGGACCATCAAAACGGACCGATCTGATGTATCTTAAATCTTATTGTTATCCGTTTGATCCAATCTTGAGACTTTTCTACTTTCTTTCATTTCCAGGAGACCATAGGATCCGAGAAAATCAAATAATCATAATGAATAATCATAATGAATTTGTGATTATACATATATATATATATATATATATATATATATATATATATATATATATATATATATATATATATATATATTAATGCATATGTTTTCAACATAGATTATACGTATATATTACTCAATTCTCATAGAGCTTTCTCAACCCAAAAAAAAAAAAAAATTTGTAGAAGAGGTCCCTAAAAATATTAAAAATAGGGGAAACTTGATCTGTGCCATTAATTATATCACTAGATGATGGTTAATTAATTAATATGTAACTCATTTATCTAATTTCAAATTCTCTTCACTAATTTTTCCTTTGAAAATTTACCATGCAATTTAATACTCAATTTTCTAAATAATTATAAGTATAATGTGTTCATATTTTGTTGTATTAATTTGCTAGTGGCAAACCCACGAATTTTAATGGCGGGAGGCCAAAAAAATATATTATATCATAAATAAAAGTACTCAAAATACAATACAAACTTAATATACAAAACATTGAAAGAAATCTATTACCGAAACTAAGATCACTTCACTTGACTCTTACTCTACGTGTTTTCATATTGTTAAACTCATCTATAATTGAATCCGTCTAAAACTCAAAACAATTTCTATTTCAATGTATGTAATCAAAGAATCATCAAGAAATTGATATTCCATTCTATTTCAAGTCATATTGATTATCTTCATAAAGAAAAAAAGATCTTTCAATTATTATTGTAGAAACCGGAAGAATGAGTATAAGTTTAATCACTCTATCAATAAGATAGTAAATGATTGATTTTCCAGTTCTTGCTAGCCACTGATTAATTTTTTTTAATTTTTTGTATTATACTAAATTATTATCATTTGCCCAAAGGTTACCTATATTTTTTTTTTTAGCAAACAAATGGTGGAGGTATCAATCGTCACACTCACCAATTTGCGGGGAAAAAAAACTTCAAAACTCAAATTGCTTCAACTTTATTTCATAACCCTTTTTGTTTTCCCGGTATACAATATTTTTTTAAAAAAGCGTTTTACATCTATATTTTAAAAGAGTCAACTTATACTCAAATTTTACCCCTCGTCTTTGGGTTCAAATGGCAAAAGGGTCGGAGACTCTCACCAAAGGAGGGGTTCGATCCTGAGTTGGTCAAGGCGGTGGGGAGCGTTCTAGCTCCTAGGTGTCTGGTTAACGCATTTATAGGGTAATAGACGGATCGCTTCCGCCCAACATCGGTATCACCTAGGAGGAAGAGAGATTTCGCCCTGTCCTTGGATCGTGGGCAGTGGCGGACCTAGAAAATTACTAGGGGGGGGCACCAGTGGCAGGGGATTCGGGGACAGCCCCCCCCCTTTTTTTAAAGAAAGTTTTAAATACATTAAAAAACAAAAGAATATAAACAAGAAAAGAAAAATATTCATGAAATCAAATGAATACTGATGATGTAATAAGAGAGACAATTATTTTACAAACCTTTCATTTAGAAAAGCAAGGCTAAGTTCTATTAGAAATGCAGCTACATAAATTACAATGAAGAGTGGCACTCAATAAGTTCAAGTATATATATATTAATAACAAAAGTATATTATAATAAAAATAATTACAATGTCATCCTTCTAGGCCTTACTTTTGGAATTCCATCATAATTGCCTTATTATGAATACTATCAAATACATTTTTTTCAATATAAGGCACTAAACAATCATTTAACTATTCATCCCCCATCCGATTATGAAGTACAAAGTATTGATGTATTAAGGGTGTGCACTTAATTTAATGGTGGACAATCATTCAAACATGTATTATTTTATTTTATTTTATTTTTTTTAAAAAAAACCCCAAAATTTTCCTCAATTCAGGGGGGCACTTGCCCCCTTCTCTATATGCTGGGTACGCCTCGATCATGGGTTAACTCAACCCCTTTTCCTAAATTTTTTTTTATATATATATATAAAACTTATACTTAAATTTTCATCTACTTTTTTTATTAATAATAATAATAATAATAATAAAACATCTATTTTAAAGACTTTTACTCCAAGCATGTCAGTTGATGGACATTGTAAGATCATTTTATAAAGTATATAGTATTACCTAAAATTTTAACCCCCATACTTAAAAAGCAAGTGAGTATAGTATTTTAGTTCTCTTATGCTTATTTTTTTCAATATCATTTTGCCTTTTATAATGAAAGGAAAATAAAATATTTTTATTGAAAATATTTTTGCATGTATATTATAAATATATATTTGGGTTTATAGTTTGTTGTCGTGACTTGATATAAGATTTTGTCGAAGTCACTTCAAAACTATCCATTTTAGGAGTTGGTGGAATTAATGAAGGGTTTTTTGGTATTTTTGTTTTTGTATTTTTTATATGAATTTTACGAAAAGACCCTTCATTAATTCCCTTAAGCCCAAAACAACGTCGTTTTGGGAATTAATGATGAGTGTTTTATTATTTTTCTTTTTATATTTATTATATGAATTTTACCAAAACACCCTTCATTAATTCCCTCAACTCCCAAACATCAGATTTTTAGGAGGAAAAAATCTATTCCAAGAAGCAATTGCTCATTTCACAAAATGAAAAGATTTCATTTGCATTTAAAATACTTAAGGCACTGGTAATGTAAATAATAATGTCGATATTTTTCTTAAGAAATTAGAACAGATGCTCTCATGCCAATTTATGCTAAACTTTGCCCCCCTTCAAAGTGGATCAGTAGTATAATGTGAACCAAAACGTCAAACAAAGGTTATCATGATTACAAAACTGAACAACAACCTTATGTTTGGATGTGAAAAAAATTAGAGAAGAGAGAATATTGAGAGGGAAAACTCAAAAAAATAGTAAAATTCTAAATAAATACCGTCTGAATTTGCAAAACCCCCAGAAGTCTGTCGAATTTGTAAAAAGACTGAGAGGTACTAAGGACCTATGAGCATGGTAGTGAAAACGTAGATTTTACCCGGAAACGGAAGGAGAATGAAAAATCGTAAAACGTAAAATCGTAATATAAAACGTAGTTTTTACCTCGCATATATAAAAAAAAAAAAATTAAGAAAAGTAAGGCACATGTCATCATCCATACATATACTGATTGATCCAATATCAATCAAAATATCCAACATTGTCATCAAATACCATTCAATTTTGCATTTTATATGGTCTCTAAAATACCAATACAACATTAAAGCATCTCAAGACAGAAGGCTTTGGAAGGAATTCCATTCCAAAAAACAGGAATTAACTAGAATGCTTTTTCAAAAGGAGCAACTACAACAACCTCCCAATTATGTCCCATGCATATCAGTTGTTCTAAATGGAATGAATTGCAAGACAACACACAAGAAATTCAATGAGTTTATCAAGTTATATAAATAAATTGGTTGGAGAATTGGGAAAATGCAAATACCAACCCTTTTCAACTTTGAGCCATTTGCAAACATGGAGATTTTTTATCAAAAACAACTTATTAAACAGGGCCTTGAGAGACGAGATTTAGAACCTTTAGTTCATCTAAAGGATGGCATCTGGTTATAAATTATAATCTAGCACTCTATTGTTTTCTTGTTTCCTACACAAGTTCAGAATAAAAATTCTAATTCCAACTTAAAGCTTTGAATCTCATCAATCAATTCTAATACAAAAAACTCATAAGTCGTGTATGTACATTTGATTCCAGCTATAAAATACTGGATGCCGTTAGTCAAGACTCAAAACATTTAAGTTCAACAAAACTAAAGAAATACTAAAATCAAACCCAAGTGAACTTTTTTTTTTTTGAACAGCTTCTAGCAATTCCATTATCGTTAAAAAGAGGCGTATACGAGCTATCCGACTTACACGAAGAAGCAAAGAAAACAAACCACGTACTCAGGACACGTTATAACAAAGAAGAGAAACTTACAAAATAAAGAAACATAACGACGCTAGAGCCAATCAAGAGGGGAATTAGCCGCACACCCAAGTGAACTTTGAAACTAAAGAAATACTAAAATCAAACCCAAGTGAACTCGAGTGAACCATTTCATACTCGAATGCCCTCGCCAAAATCACAATGGAACAAACATATAAAATCGCAATTCGACAACCAGCAGATTTACACATTCAATTTGATTTTAAAACCTCCAAAGCATATTTCGATTTTAAAGACAAACCCTAAATCAATTAGTCGATTCTTTTACTCCGGACACAACACGCCGGAGAGATCGACGGACACCGTGGGCGTGAGCGATGGCCGTTGAGTTGCCGGAGGCGAGGTGTAGAGCTTTACGAGCGTGCGAGTCGTCGAAGAGAGGAAGAGTGGAAGACGATCGGATCGTACGACGAGACGAGGTTTGAGTGTGACCGTGTGTGTGAGTGAGATTGTGAAAGCCGCACCTCTCCGGTTTGGACTCGGACGCACGAGGCACGATAAGTAGGGCTGTTTTTTTTTCCCGTTTTTAAAAACGCCGAGTTTTTACGTTTTTACGTTTAAACTCGCGTTTTACCGTTTCACCCTCTCTACGTTTTTTCCTAAACGAAACACGTTTTGCTACAAATAAAACGTAAAAACGGCGTTTTACGTTTTAAAACGCGTTTTAACTACCATGCCTATGAGGGATATGCAAATTCGGGTGAAATTACCCTTTTACCCTTACTTTTAAATAAATCAAAAAAAACCCCAGAATCTGTTATTCGTCTCTTCCGATTTTCCCTTTCTATTCGCGATGATTTGCTCTCTCAAACAACCTGGGGGTTTTCCAGTTCCGTGAATTACTCTTCCAACCAACGAAGTAGTAGAAGAAGAAGACCGAAGAAAGAAACCCAAACAAAAGGGAAAGAAACCCAAACAAAAGGTTAAAAAAAAAACCATAATTTATCCCAATTTAACAACTTGATCTAACTAAAGTGGAATTTAAACCCCCGGGGGTTTTGTTCTAGAATCAAACTTCATGGAAATCCAGGGATATGCCCAAAACAGCAGAAATTAACCTCTTGTCGGTACAAATAATATGAACAAAAACATTGCTTTCCCATCAATTTTGATCAAGAAACAGACAAATCCCAATAAACCTACCGGAAACAGAATCTTCCAAAACTCAAAATCAGTCTTTGGCGCCTCCACTTTCCTCGTGGCCCAAGAAATCAACATCATCAGAGACCCACAAGCGAGTGAGAGCGTAGAAGTAAGCCAGGGGTATGGATATGCATTCAAAACCTTCTTGTTATAAATATTGAAGACCACGTTCAGAGCCCACCATATTGCGAAATAGATTCCAATTTTCAACTTCTTCGCTGCCTCCGACGGCGTGCTTGCTTCAATGTCTGATCGGTCAGCCTCATAAGCTTCGCATCTGATGAAATTTCCACGAGTATTCACTGACGGAGGATTCAAAGTTGAAAATTTCTCAGTAGGAGAAGAAAGGTGCAAGGGCTTGTGTACTGAAACCAGAGATCGCTCAGCTTTTCCCTTCGGTATAGAAGGTAAAAGCAAGCTTGACTGAAAGGGATTTGACTGTTTTCTCCGAAGAACAACATCAGAACAACTGAAAGATACCCCAGGTTGTTTGAGAGAGCAAATCATCGCGAATAGAAAGGGAAAATCGGAAGAGACGAATAACAGATTCTGGGGTTTTTTTTGATTTATTTAAAAGTAAGGGTAAAAGGGTAATTTCACCCGAATTTACATATCTCTCATAGTGCCCCTGGCATCTTCGCCTCTTTTTACAAATTCGACAGACTTTTGAGGGTTTTGCAAATTCAGACGGTATTTATTTAGAATTTTCCCTAAAGTTTTTTACTATTTTACAAAATTTTTGTTCCTGCTATTCTTTTCCTCTATTTTCTTCCCACTTTTACCTCCATCCAAACACAGGGTATAAGTTCCATCAAGGAAAATGCCACAAGTTACAGCAAAGTAACATCTCAATCTTCCACCCCACAAGTGTTTAACATGTCCAGTTCAAATCGATGATAGTAAAAGATCAAATCCACCACATTTAGATTGACATTACAACGTAAAGCAACTAGCTCTTGGCTGGGCAAGTGAGCCTGAATATGGAAAATTAACAGATTGAACAGAAATTACAAGCAAAAAGACTAACAAAGGGAACATAACACTAGCTGAATATTTCAACTAGTTTTACAATATGGTTTTGGTTGTCGCCTTTAGCCTGTTAATGTGCAGCTTGATTTCTTATACCCTGGTCAGTAGCTATGATAGTGAGTTTTTGACCTTGATAGTTGCCAACGCTATCAGCCTGAGGGATTTTATCATTTATTCTGTCTTGTACCTCACTAGAGAACACACGACTCCAACATATGATCCCATTATGCATTTCTATATTAGTTTAGTCTTGCAAGTAGTAAAGCTTTGTGTGCATGGAATGCGTGGTGTCTCAGCTAACTATTGCATTTAATCATCTACTAACTAATTAATCATTTTATCATCTATATAGGAGGTGGTATTTGGTCATCCAAGGTCCTGGAGAGAGGTGCCTAAAGGCACAATGTCTGTTATGCTGTGAGCGCTGCTGTTTAAAGGATCTTTGTAAGTTGCAAATAGGCGGTGAGTGGTTAAGTAATGAGAAATTGAGAAGGGTTAATATAATTTTTAGTCCCTTAAATTTGTTTTCATTTTGGTTTTGGCCTCTTAAGTTTTGTTTAATTTAAAACATTGATACTTATAACTCAATAAAAACCTGGACCACTTTGCCCTTTAGAGGGACTAAAACTAATGGTTTGAAACTCAAGGGACCAAAAATTATATTAACCCAATTGAGAATGTATTGTGTAAGGAGTAGAGGAAGGAGGCTTTTAACCCTTTTTCTTAATGATGAAGCTAATTATGGTGCTCTTGTTCAGCGTGCTGCTTCAATGGATTCTCTGCACCAATAAGCATATCAACTAATATCATCACCACCACCACCACCATCATCACCACCATCATCGTCGTCATCACCGTGCCCATCATAAATGGTGTATAGTTAAATAAAGTGATGTGGACCCAATAGAAACTTGTCCTAGAAAACTCATAGATTACAGAAAGGTTAGCAAATGTTGCAACAGATAAATAATAGATAAAATAAAAATATTAATTTTGAAACTAGGAACCTTGTGAACACCTCTTCCAGAAAACATAAAACACGGCCTAAGAACTAGTATAATACACAAGAGTCGATCAAGCTCTTGCGCCATTCATCATTTTGTCCAGAATACATAGCCAACAAATATAAATACCTGTTAAACGAAATTATTTTTCATAACTCTATTGAACTTCTTTAAAATAGTATACATATAAGGGATATTTATAACCCTATAACTCATTTGGACTCTTCTAAAAATATTATTTTAATCTAAACAGCCCAAAAGGATAATGAAAAATAATAATGGGGTCCACATTCCATTCTTCTCCCTTACATGCTTCTTAGGTGCTTCTCCCTCTAATTAGAGTGATGAAAGCATTTAATTTAATTTAATTTTTTATATATATTATTTATTTAGATTAAATTATATGCTGCATCTTGATTTTTTTTTTTTGCACTCAGTATCTCAAATTATTAATTTTTAGCCCTGTATTCAGAAATATTTTTCCTGTAACACCAGTATCTTGAAAATTAATTAATTTGAGATACTGGGTGCAAAACAAATTTCAGGATGTAGCATATAATTTAATCTAAATAAATAAAACATAAAAAAAATTAAAAAATTAAATAAAATGCTTTCATCCCTCTAATTAGAGGGAGAAGCACCTAAGAAGCATGTAAGGGAGAAGCATCTAATGTGAATTCGATAATGATGGATATGATAAAGGATAAATAAAAATATTGGGGATATTTCAATTAGATTATTTGAATAATCTAATTGGGTGAAATGAGTTTAACAAATAATGGATTAATTAATGAAGGATATTGGGGATATTATATATTTAATTATATGAAATGATATTAGATTATTTAAAATAATCTAATTTATTGATGAGGCTCAATGGATAGAAAAATATTTTAAAAAAGCGTAAATCAGATCATGGATGGCAATTTGACTTATAGAGATAATGTTATGGGCTTTTAAAATTAAAATATTAATAATAACCTAATAATAATAATAATAAATCCTAATATGCCATTAATAATTAAATGGCACCTAAAATACTAATTAATGACTCTTGGCTCATGGTCTTATTAATAAAACAAAAATTACAAAATAAACAGAAAAAATGATAACTTGAACAGACTCTAATTGGATTAATCTTCAAGTAATAGCTTTTTATATATTCCTGCCTTGTTTTTATCTTCCCCATAATTCACTTCTCCTTTTATATTTGGAGGGTACATAGCAGTAGAGGGGCAGGCGTGACTTCTTTTGACAAGCATTGCCGAAGCATCCTTGGAATTGACATTGGCTATAGTAAGATTCTAATCAATCTTTCTGTTTGTTCCTTAATGCTGTACTTTAAGTTTGAAATGAACTGTGATTGTGTGTTTGTTATGTAGTTTTCACAAGCATTCAAATTGAGAACTTCCAATGCAGAAGCTAATTCTTTATAATTTATATCTACTCATTCAGCCTACTCAAGCTTTTGGTGGTACATCCTCATGCTCCTGCTTTTCCAGCACGACTATGAGAGTGGTTTTGGATTTCTCTTTTCATCAAGTGGCCTTTGAGCCTCAAAAAAATTGAACTTATTCTAACTCATACATGAAAAGTAGACTGACAACTCCGAATTCCAGTTTGAATGCTTGATAGTAACTTAATAAAGTAGTTTACACTAATTCGATTCATTCATTTATCAAAATGTGTTATCATTTTTTCATTATCCATTACAAGTTGTCAACAACTCTACATCTACTTAATAGCTTTAGCTTCGTTACCAACTTATTGTTTATATCTTTTTATTATTCTATTTTGAAATAATTTCTTTATGAAGGGCACTTATAGCCAATTGCTGGAGTTTGCACTTTCTAATAGGATATTATTTGAAGTAATTCAATTCAGATACATTTACACCCAGAACTAGGACCCTTTCTTTCCTTTTGTTGTTGCTGAATGTGCTTGTTTCTGAGAACATAAATTCGGTGGCTGTACTATTTCCTCGTGCAAAACTGCTGTTTTGTTTGTTTTGATTTGGTGAGATATACTAGTATGCACATGAATATGTGTAGTAGTTTCTAATATTTTGCAGACTGAAGCGTACTGGCATGGCTCTTAAAGGTTGGTATATATTGTAAGTTAATAATAAGGTTATTTTTTATCCTAAAATAATGTTTTTGTCCGGCACTATTTGCCCCCACATTCTGCAAAAGTGCTTCCATTCCTTATTCATCTGCCTTTGTCCATCAGTAGTGGTAGTTGTATTAGCTTCAAGCTTGAAGTATGTTCGCAAATTGTCTGTGCTTCTCAGTGAACTATGCAATTGTGTTTCGACTGACCACTATGCATGGTCGTAACATGAGTTTGACATTATTCCATGGCAGCCAAGCATTTTGGGACAAGATGATATCACAAGAAGTCAGTGGAGATGCACTGGGTGAGGTAAAATTGTATTTCTTCTGTTTATGGTTTATCTTTAATGATGTTGAACACAACCATTGACTATCTGTTTTTTTAAGGGCTATGTCTTCAAAATGACTGGAGGATGTGACAAGCATGGTTTTCCAATGAAGCAGGAGTCAACGTATTCGTCTCTTGCTTCACATAGGTCAATGCTTTATTTTACATGGCTGTGTTTTTGTTTCCTTTTCCTGTGCAAAGGTTGATTTTTTCCCCTCCTCCTGTATGACTTAACAGGAACTTCTTGCTTCCGGGACTTTGGAAGAAGGAAGTCTGTTAGGGGTTGCATTGTGAGTCTAGACCTCTCTGTTCTTAACTTGGTTATTGTGCAGAAAGGTGAGAATGATCTTCCGGCATTGACTGACATTAAGAAACCCAGAATGAGAGGCCCAAAAAGGGCTTCAAAGATTAGGAAATTGTTTAATCTCTCCAAGGAGGATGATGTGCGCAAATGTTAACATATACCGCAGAACCTTTACGACCAAAACTGGTGAGTTTATTGTGCTCTTTGTATTTGATATTTGATCAAGAAAAAATTACATTTTAATTGGAGATAGAGAGTGATAATGTTGCTTAATATTCTACAGTCAAGAAGTGAGCAAAGCTCACAAAATTGAGAGGTTGGTTACTCCCTTGACTTTGCAAAGGAAGAGAGCAAGGATTGCTGACAAGAAGAAGAGAATAGCCAAGGCCAACCTTGAGGCCGCTGAATATCAAAAGCTGCTTGCCAGTAACAACGTGAACACTGCAGTGTGAGAGTTTGGCCATGAGGAGATCTGAGTTTTCTGCTGCATCTAAGCCATTAGTTGCTGCTTAATCCCTCATGTTCTAGCTTCCTTATTGTTTGTGAGGGTAAATCAGTTATTGAGATGTCATGGTAGATTTTGAAATTTCACTGTATGATCAACTTTCTTTTAAAGTTTTTGGTTAATTTTGTTGCCGCCGGATTTTGAATGGGTTTTCATGTAAGTGTTTAAGTTGTTCATGGTGACGTGTCACAGTGCAATATATTGGCTAAACCTCACAGTTAATTCATTTGATGTTTCTTATATGTTTTTATCTGTTTTCTCAAACTTTACCAAGGATAAAGTACACATTATGCTGGCCAGTTATTCTAAAACCTTTAGTTGCCCATGAATGATTTTATTCTAACATATCTCCTGGTGTTAAAATTGTTGGAATTGGACAATGGGCAAAGGAGTCTACTTATTTCTTTTTCTTTTTGGGACAGGAGAAGATCCATCAAGGATTTAGTATCATATCTCTAACATGGCGATATGACCAACTTTTCTTCGTGATTGAAAGTTGAGATCTCTAGAAATCCCTAAACATTAATTTTACCTAGCTTGGGGCTTGAGTTGAGATCTTTTCTTAATACTAGTGTACAAATGGCCAGAGTTACTAATACGTCTATTGTAAATAATAGGATGAAATGATAGTTAGGGTAGCTAGGGGAAACTTAGTTAATCTAGCCCTTGCCCAAATCAAGTAAGGGTATCTATTGTCAATCACATTTTGGTTAAATTGCAACAGAGTGTAGCAAAAGTTTGTCCAATTATGTATCGTATGTGCTTTCTTTTTCTATGATATTTTTTTATTTCCAATTTTTAATCTTGTTTTCATCATCTTTTCTTCATTTGGACACTGTAGATGAGATGATTTTTGAGATATATAATATTAAACATGGATACAGAAAAACCATTGTTTTCTTTAAGAAAGGACTAATGCAAAATAAATGCCTGAAGCCACTTAAAATCATGCATTCACTAGTATACTCATATTGCAAAAGTATGCCAAACATGAGATCGGCTTGCGATGCGATGAGATGATTTAAATTTTTAGTTGGTTGAGTGAAGTCTGGTCCCCCATCGAGGATCCAAGCAAAGACAATCGATGAATATCTAGATATCAAGGTGGTGGAGAGATATGAGAACATGGCGATTCTTACCTTCAAAACAGTGATTTGTAAGAATGTGAGAAAAATCGATTTATAGCATTTTTGGGACCAAAAGAGTGATGCCGAACATGCTGCCGAACTGAATTGGACATCCCCAAGGGCAAAATGACGAATGGTGCATGAACTATAACTAATTTTAACATATGTGCATATTATCTTATGCTCTCATCCCTCTAATTCTAGGGTGAACACATTTTTTTATTTTTTATATATTTTATTTATTTAGATTAAATTATAAGTTAATTTCAAGTCTTGCATTCAGATATATTTTTCGTGTAACACAAGTATCCTGGAAATTAATTAATTTGATATCAAGGTGAAAAAATATATTTCGGATACAACATATAATTTAATTTAATTTAAATAAATAAAATATATAAAAAATGTACTCACCCCCAAAATCACGTAAGGTGCAACTTGGATATGCGCCTCATGTGAATTCATCTTAAATCTTGTTATCCGTTTGATCCAATCTTGAGACTTTTAACATTCTTTCATTTCCAAGACCCAAAAAAAAAAAAAAAGACAATAGGATCCGAGAAAATCAAATAGTGACAATTTTAAAAATTATCATATTCTGTTGGAGGCAGTTCTCCTCAGATGATTTTTTATATATATATATATATATATCTTGTTTTTAGTGTACTTTATAGTAAAACCACCATATTAATTTGTGTTAAGGTGCAATTTTCACAAGGAAATAATCACTAAAGAATATGGGGTATTTGAAATTTTTTGAGTAGTAATTTTATCTCAAAAGTATTTAAAAATAAACAAATTCGCCCTTACCATTAAAAAATGAATGTTGAGTAACATTTTTAACGACAAAGGATAAAATAACTGTTTTTTGTTACGTCCAAAACAAAATTGTGTCAGAAAAAATTTATGAATATCCAATCCTCCTAAGTGATTATTTTTGGAGGAAAATCGCACCTTAACCCTATTAATTTTTATTTCATTTTTATACTTTTGGGTGACATTAGTTTTCTAATTGGTATGTATATTGTTTAAATTATGATAATGAATTTGTGATTATACTTATAAATATTAATTTATATGTTTTCAACATGGATTATGCGTTTATATTGCTCAATTCTCATAGAGCTTTCTCAAAAAAAATGTAGAAGACTCTAAAAATACTAAAAATAGTGGAAACTTGATATGAAGAAGTACCATTAATTATATCACTAAGTGATGGTTAATTAATTAATATGTAACTCATTTATCAAATTTCAAAGTCTCTTCACTAATTTTTCCTCTTAACATTTACCATACTATATAATACTCAATTTTCTATATAATTATAATGTGTCCATATATTGTTGTGTTAGTTTGCTTGTGTGTCCGTATGTGATGATCATGGAGCCATATGTGATGTAGTATTTGCGCTAACCACTTTTATATACTCTCTCTAATCTTTAATATAAGATCCACCTTGTAATTCAATTTTTTCATTAAAATGAGTCTTATATAAAGGATCGACGAGAGAAATATATTTGACATTTTAAAGAAATAAACCTCTTTGCATATAATATAGGGAAAATGACACAAAAGCAACCTCAAAAATACAAAAGTTGTTAATAGCAGAAGAAATATAAAAAGTAGCTATGCAAAATTTATGAATGGCCGAAAGTGTGGCTTGTTATTTGATAAACAAAAATTGTTAATAGCTAATTATATCTATACAAAAATTATAAATGACTGAAAATTGGATTTGTCACTCGGTAAATAAAAGTTTTTAATAACTAATGAAATGTAATGAATATCTAATATAAAACTTATGAATGATGTGAAATAAACAAACTGTGACTCCTTTACCAACACAATTCATAGATGCTTGCATCCTTTGCATGAAGGAGTGGAAAATGGGCCATTGCGTACATTTCATAGCAGTGGGGATTCAGGCAATTGGTGTAGGTCTACAAGTATGTCAAATACTGGGACTTAAGAAAGTAAATGAGTACTCTCATTCTACCAGAATCGTACAATTATTGCGGATGGATATTGGGTTGTATCACCCTCTAAGGGAAGAGATCAATAAGGTTTGGTTATTGATATTTTCTAATTAGGATCTTGAGATTATTCATTTTCACAAGAGGAAGCACTGCAATGTACGAATTATTTAGCCAAAATGGCTTAGGAAGCAAACAACGAGCTGACCATAATTTCGGGTTCTACCAGCATTCTGTACGAATCAAATCTTAGCTGATATAAGTTGACATTTGAGCACTTCTTATATCCTTATATTCTGTTTGGTTGTGAGGTTGTAGTGCTTATGTAATTCATAAGACTAGTTCTTGCCAGCTGTATTCAAAAAAATAAAGTTGTGATTAACTTGAAAGAGCAGCCTCGTTACTTGCTAAACAAAAGTTGTTAATAACAAATGAAACGTAGTGAATAGAAATATAAAGTTGGCCAAAAAAAGAATAGCAATATAAAATATATGAATGAGTTAAAATCAAAACTAAGGAATTAATTTGTATAATTCTTTTGCATTATACTAAATGAGTATCATTTGCTCAGAGGTTACCTACATTTTATTTTTTTGAGCATACAAAGGGTGGAGGGATCAATCCTCACATTCACCACTTGGTGGGTAAACAAGACTTCAAAACTTAAAATGCTTCCACTTTACTTCATAACCCTCTTTGATTTCCTAGTCTAGTGTGTGGCAATGTTCACAGAGTCACAAGTCATTTGATGGATATTGTAAGGTCATTTTATATAATATATAATATTTACATCAAATTTTAACCCCCATATTCTTATGCTTTTTTTTTTTTTTTAAAAAAATATCATTTTGCATTTTATAATGAAAAGAGAATAATTTTTTTTTTTGCATGTATATTATAAATACATATTTTTTTTTTTTTTAAAAAAAATCAAAGATATCAGATTTTTAACCCGGGGGGGGGGGGGAATCTATTCCAAGAAGCAATTGCTCATTTCACAAGAATCTATTTCATTTGCACTTAAAATACGTTACCGTAAATAATAATGTAGATATTTTTCATGAGAAATTAGATCAGATGCTCGTCTCATAATACTAAGCTTTTCGCCCCCTTCAAAGTGGATCAATAGTATAGTGTGAACCAAAATGTCAAAAAAAGGTTATCGTAATTTAAAAACTACAACAAGAACCTATTTTTGGATGAGAAGAAAATTAGAGAAGAAAGAATATTGGGAGGGAAAACTCCCAAAAATAGTAAAAGTTTTTTATTGTTTTACAAAATTTTTGCTCCTAGTATTCTTTTCTCCTATTTTCCTCCCATTTTCACCTCCATTCAAACATAGGGTATAGGTTCCATCAAATAAAATGCCACAAGTTACAGCAAAGTAACATCTCAATCTTCCGCCCCACAAGTGTTTAACATGTCCAGTTCAAATCGATGATAGTAAGAGATCAAATCCACCACATTCAGATTGACATTACAAAGTAAAGCAACTAGCTCTTGGCTAGGAAAGTAAGCCTGAAAAAGGAAAATTAACAGATTCAACAGAAATTACTAGCATAAAGACTAACAAAGGGAACGTAACACTAGCTGAATGGCACTCGTACTCTGTTTGATCCCAAAAGGTGGAATATTGTTGAGAATGAGATGAGTGATAAGTCCAATTTCAACTAGTTTTACTGAATGGTGTATGGAATATGGATTATAACAGTGCAAATTTCAAACCGAAACCTGCAACTGCAGAAATTATCAAAGGTTGAAGAACTGAAAGAGGGGGTTGAAGGTAAATAGGAAAATGGAATATGGAAAGTTGGGAACAGTTAGGAGATTTGGAAGAAGAAGAAGAGAGAGAGAGAGAGAGAGAGAGCAAGACCAATTGAGTGTATAGTGTATAGAAATAATTTGACCAAGGTACAATGGTTGTTAGGTTATTAAAATCATATCTGATCTCACCTCAGAATCTAGTTGCCTAATTCAAATCACCAACATTTGGTAAAAAAACTCTATGGGGAATAGATTACCTTACCATCAAAAGCATGTTATCCCTTCCAACATAATTAACTCCACATATCTCATTTCCCCTTTCTCAAATAACTCCTTACACAATCTAGAATGGGGAATTGGTAGGGCAATCAGATCCTCTTTTCTGTGTTGCCACATGAACTTTTAATTTCGTCCATAAAATAAAGAAAGGAATTATCAACTCAATTTATGAAATCAAAGAAAACTATATTTTAGCTGCAACTCTAATTTAAGAGCGGAAACAAGATACCATAAAGGTTATAAGTCAAAAACAGAATAAAGAAAGGAACAAAGTCATGTTGGAATAGGTGTTACTCACTAACAAACAGATAGTCAAAATAAACATGTCAAACATATTGCAGGAACAAAATTTCTTTAACAGGATTTACTTCACTACATGATCAAGCAATTTTAGTGGGTATATGTGTAAACATTTAGATGATAATCAAGCAAATTTCTTTAACTAGTGCTTCCAACCTTATTTTATCATTTTAGAAGACCACCACCAATCATTTCACCTAGAAGCTTCTCAGCCTTATCATTCTCTCTTTTCTCCAAAAGTGCTTCAACAAGTGTTTTATATGTTACTAAATTAGGGAGACAGCCACTTGCCTGCATTCTTCGGAGCAAGGACATTGCTTCATCAAACAAGCCTTTTCTACATAGCCCTTTGATCATAATGGTATATGTGTAGACATCTAGACGATATCCACTGACCAAAAGATACTGAAAGATCTCTCGAGCATCATTTAGTCTACCACCTTTGCACAAGCCACCGATAAGTATAGTGTATGTGTACACACTAGGTTGAATTCTCTGGGCAACCATTTGCCTAAATAATGCAATCCCCTGATCAAGATTTTGAGTTTTGCACAATGCATCTAACAAAATACTATAGGTGACTGTATTAGGGGTCTGACCACTTTCTTGCATCTCATAAACAAGATCTCGCACATATGATATTCTCCCCGATTTGCACAAGCCATCAATTAGAGAATTATAAGTTATCACATCAGGAACCAAGCTTTTACGACGCATTTCTATCAAGAGATCTAAAGCTGCATCGACCATTTTAATCTTGCAAAATCCGTTGATCAGTATACTGTAACTAACTACATTAGCTACTAAACCACTTTGAACCATCTTATTAAATACTTCCTTTGACGCACACACATTATTCATCCTAGAGTATCCTTCCATTAAAGTATTGTAAGTTACCACACTAGGTCTCTCACCCCATTTCATCATCCTAGCAAACACTGTTTGGGCTTCTATAATCCTCCCTTCTTTACACAACGCATCAATGAATATATTAAAGGTATAAACATTTGGTTTGATGCTTTTCACTGCCATTTCATGGAGCAAGTTGATAGCCTCATTCAACTGTCCCATGATGCAATAGCCATGGATCAGGGAATTATAAGTAATAATACTTGGCATAATTCCTTGATCAATCATTGTTAAATACAATTCATGCGCCTCAATGACATGTCCACATTTGCAAAGGCTATCTATGATAGTATTGTACATCACTACATCTGGATTCACTCCATTCTTCTTAATCACATGGACCAATTTAATGGCGACCTTATTTTCCCTACTTTACACAAATTAACCGATCGGGGTGCCATAACTAATTTCATCAAATTGAAATCCTTTTACGCTTAAGTCATCGTAAAAGTCTAGTGCTTCCCCAACCTTGTTACTAACACAAAGCCCATTTAATATCGTATTCAAAGTTATGGTATTT
Source organism: Acacia melanoxylon (assembly GCA_019022615.1). NCBI lineage: Eukaryota > Viridiplantae > Streptophyta > Magnoliopsida > Fabales > Fabaceae > Acacia > Acacia melanoxylon. The sequence goes on along the minus strand of JAFJYJ010000004.1, from coordinate 9,511,110 downwards.
GGTTGAAGACCCATCTTGAGAACTCTTCCCAATGTCGAAAAGCGAGTTCATCTCATTCAATATTGCCAAAGAATAAACTTTATCAAGATGCTCGTAACTAAATTAGGTGTAAACCCCTTGAACTCGGCTTGTGCAAACAATGAGATTGCAATTCGATATTGTTTAGCCTTAGCAATAGATCCTAACTGCTTTGTAATTTGGATGATGGAAGGTGGGGGATGCATGTGGAGTAAGTGATTGAATGAAGCGACGGTGTCGTCGATGTTGAATGCATTTAAGGTTTGGGAATGAGCAAAGAACTTGGGATTGAGGGAATAACAGAAAGAGGGAAGCAAGAGAGACGAAGAAGGTAGAAGAAAGTGGGCAATTTTGGGAAATGCATACCTTGAAACAGAAGGCAAACAAAGGAGATGATGCATGGCGAAGCGTATGAGGCACAAGCACCGCGAGCTACGACGGCTTCAAATCGAAGTCGATGCGAGAGAGAAGAAGGATTCAAGGGTTTCGGTTGCCCAGTGCTGTTCCCTCGGTTGGTAATTGAACGCCGCTAGCTTTTGTTTTGTTTTTTTTTTTTGGGGTCAAAAAGCAGCGGCTTGTTAATTGCCTAATTGGTACCATCCAAACGGACCGTCTTATGTATCTTAAATCTTCTGTTCTAGGCATTTCTCCTCCGATGATTTTGTTTTTTTGTTTTTTGTTTTTATATTATGTGTTTAGTGTGCTTTTTAGTAAAACTATCATATTAATTTGTGTTACGGTGCAATTTTGTCACTGAAACAATCACTAAAGAGTACGGGCTGTCTGAAAATTTTCGAGGAGGAATTTTCCCCCAAAAATATTTAAAAATGTATAAATTCGCCCTTACCATTAAAAATTTAATGTTAAATAACATTTTTAACAAGGTGAAATTCCTACCTTTTTGTTACTTTGAAGAAGAAGTTGTTTCAGAAAAAAATCTGAACACCTAACCTTTCTAAGTGAATATTTCAGGGGAAAATCCCATCATAACCCTATTAATTTTCATTTAATATTTATACTTTTTGTGACATTAGTTTTCTAATTGCTATGTATATTGTTTAAATAATGATAACGAATTTGTGAGTATACGTGTATATATTAATGCATATGTTTTCAACATGGATTATGTGTATATATTACTTAATTCTAATAGAGCTTTCTTAAAAAAAGGTAAAAGAGGTCTCTAAAAATATTAAAAATAGGGGAAACTTGATCTGTGCCATTAATTATACCACTAGATGATGGTTAATTAATTAATGTGTAACTCATTTATCTAATTTCAAATTCTCTTCACTAATTTTTCCTCTGAACATTTACCATACTATATAATACTCAAATTTCTAAATAATTATAAGTATAATGTGTTCATATTTTGTTGTATTAATTTGCTTGTGTGTCCATGTGTGATGATCATGGAGCCACATGTGATGTTGTATTTGCGCTAACCATTTTTATATACTCCCTTCAAATTTTAATATAAGGTCCATCTTGTAGCTCAATTTTTTTTATTCATTAAAATAGGTCTTTATATCAAGGATTGAAGAGAGAAATATATTTGACATTTTAAAGGAAAAAATCTCTCCATATATAATACTAGGGAAAATGGCATAAGAACAACCTCAAAAATACAAAAAAAATAAAAATAAAAATAAATAAATAAATTAATAGCTGAAGAAATATAAAAAATAGCTATGCAAAAATTATGAATGACATGAAAGAGTGGGTGGTTATTTAATAAACAAAAGTTGTTAATAGCTAATGATATGTAGCGAGTAGCTATACAAAAATTATAAATGACCTAAAAAGTGGATTTGTCACTTGGTAAACAAAAGTTTTTAATAACTAATGAAATGTAAGAATATTAATACAAAACTTATGAATGATCCTGAAATAGACTACGACTCCCCTAGCAACGCATTACATAGACGCTTGCATCTTTTGCAAGGAGTGGAAAATAGGTCATTGCCTACATTCCAAAGTAGTGAAGGTTATTGGTGCATGTTTACAAGTGTGTAAAACTCTGAAGAAAGTAAATGTGTACTTTGATTCTACCAAGGCCCTACAATTATTGTTGATGGATTTTGGGTTGTATCAACCTTTAGGGAAGAGACCGATGAGGTTTGGTTATTAATATTCTCTAAATAGGATCTTGAGATTATTCATTCTCATAAGGAAGCGCTCCAATGTAAGGATTATTTAGCCAAAATGGCTCAAAAAGCAAACAACGAGCTGACCATAATTTCGAGTTCAACCAGCATTTTGTTTGAATCAAACCTAACTAATATAAGTTGAGATTTGAGCAGTGCTTATATTATGCTTGGTTGTGAGGTTGTAGTACTTATGTAATTCATAAGACTAGTTCTTGCCAGTTGCATTCAAAAAAAAAAAGTCGTGATTGACTTGAAAGAGTGGCATTTTTACTTGCTAAACAAAAGTTGTTAATAACAAATGTAATGTAATGAATAGCAATATAAAGTTGGCACAAAAAAAAAGAAAAAGAATAGCAATATAAAATATGTGAATGAGTTAAAATCAAAACTAAGGAATTAATTTGTATAATTTGTTTTGCATTATACTAAATGGTGGAGGGGTCAATCCTCACATTCACCACGTTGCGGGGTAAAAAAAAACTTCAAAACTTAAATTGCTTCAACTTTACTTCATAACCCACTTTGTTTTCCCAGGGATGATTTGATCAAAAAATTTCCTCCCCTCTCCTCCCTCCCCTAACCTTCCTTCAAACCAATCAAAGCCCAAAAAAATAGTAAAGTTTTTTACTGTTTTACAAATTTTTTGTTCCTGCTATTCTTTTCCTCTATTTTCTTCCCACTTTTACCTCCATCCAAACATAGGGTATAGGTTCCATCAAGGAAAATGCCACAAGTTACAGCAAAGTAACACCTCAATCTTCCACCCCACAAGTGTTTAACATGTCCAGTTCAAATCGATGATAGTAAAAGATCAAATCCACCACATTTAGATTGACATTACAACGTAAAGCGACTAGCTCTTGGCTAGGCAAGTGAGCCTGAATAAGGAAAATTAACAGATTGAACAGAAATTACTAGCAAAAAGACTAGCAAAGGGAACATAACACTAGCTGAATGGCACTTGTACTCTGTTCGATCCCAAAAGGTGGAATATTGTTGAGAATTAGATGAATGATAAGTCCAATTTAAACTAGTTTTACTGAATGGTGTATGGCATAGGGATTATAAAAGTGCAAATTTCAAACTGAAACCTGCAACTGCAGAAATATCAAAGGTTGAAGAACCGAAAGAGGAGGTTGAAGGTAAATAGGAAAATGGAATACAGAAACAGTAAGGAGATTTCGAAGAAGGGGAGAGAGAGAGAGAGACCAATTGAGTGTATAGGTACAATGATTTTTAGGTTATTAAGATTATATCTGATCTCACCTCAGAATCTAGTTGCCTAATTCAAAGCACCAACATTTGGTAAAAAATATCTATGGGGGATTGATTACCTTACTGTTAAAAGCATTTTATCCCTTCCAACATAATTGACTCCTCATATCTCATTCCCCCTTTCTCTAATTGTTAAATCTTAAACAAATTGGCCCTTAACTCCTTACAGACCCTATTTTCTTTGTTGCCACATGAACTTTTAATGTGGTCCATAAAATAAAGAAAGGAATTATCAACTCAATTTATGAAATCAAAGAAAACTATATTTTAGCTGCAACTCTAATTTCAGGGCAGAAACAAGATACCAGAATGGTTACAAGTCAAAAACAGAATAAAGAAGGAACAAAGTCATGTTGGAATACATGTTATTCACTAACAAACAGATAGTCAAAATAAACATGTCAAACATATTGCTGGAACGAAATTTCTTTAACAGGACTTACTTCACTATATGATCAAGCAATTTTTGTGGTATATGTGTAAACATATAGATGATAATCAAGCAGATTTCTTCAACTAGTACTTCCAACCTTATTTTATCATCTTAGAAGACCACCACGAATCATTTCATCTAGAAGCTTCTCAGCCTTATCATTCTCTCTTTTCTCCAAAAGAGCACCAATAAGTGTCTTATATGTTACTGAATTAGGGAGACAGCCGTTCGCCTCCATTCTTGGGAGCAAGGACATAGCTTCATCAAACAAGCCTTTTCTACAAAGCCCGTTGATCATGATGTTATATGTGTAGACAGTTAGATGATAGCTACTAGTCAAAAGGTATTGAAAAATCTCTAGAGCGTCATTTAGTCTACCACCTTTACACAAGCCATCAATAAGTACATTGTAAGTGCACACATTAGGTTGAATTCTCCAGGCAACCATTTGCCTAAATAATGCAATCCCCTGATCAAGATTTCGACTTTTGCACAATCCATCTAACAAAATAGTATAGGTGATTGTATTAGGGGTCTGACCACTTTTTTGCATCTCATCAACAAGATCTCGCACATATGACATTCTCCCCGATTTGCACAAGCCATCAACAAGAGAACTATAAGTTATCACATCAGGAACCAAGCTTTTACGACGCATTTCTCTAAAGAGATCTAAAGCTGCATCGACCATTTTGATCTTACAAAATCCATTGATCAATATACTGTAACTAACTACATTAGCTACTAAACCACTTTGAACCATCTTATTGAATACTTCCTTTGACTCACTCACATTATTCATCCTACAGTATCCTTCCATTAATAAACTGTAAGTTACCACATCAGGTCTCTCACCCCATTTCATCATCCTAGCAAACACTGTTTGGGCTTCTATAATCTTCCCTTCTTTACAAAACGCATCAATGAATATATGGAAGGTATAAACATCTGGTTTGATGCTTTTCAATGCCTCATGGAGCAAGTTGATAGCTTCTTTCAATTGTCCCATGATGCAATAGCCATGGATCAGGGAATTATAAGTAATAATACTTGGCATAATTCCTTGATCAATCATTGTTAAATACAATTCATGCGCCTCAATGACATGTCCACATTTGCAAAGCCTATCTATGATAGTACTGTACATGACTACATTAGGCTTCACTCCCTTCTTTTTCATCATATCGACCAATTTAATGGCAGACCTTATTTTCCCTACTTTACACAGTCCACTGATCAGGGTGCCATAACTAATTTCATCAAATTGAAATCCTTTTACAGTTAAGTCATCGTAAAAGTCTAGTGCTTCCCCAACCTTGCCACTAACACAGAGTCCTTTTAATAAAGTGGTCAAGGTTATGGTATCTGGTGGAAGACCCATCTTGAGAATCCTCCCCAATGTCGAGAAAGCAGAGTTCATCTGTCCAATATTGCAGTAACAGTTTATCAAGATGTTCAGTGTAATTAAAGAAGGTGTAAATCCCTTGAACTCCGCTTGAGCAAACAATGAGATCGCAATTCGATTGTGTTTAGCCTTGGCAACGGATCCTAGAATCTTATTAATTTGGATGATGGAAGGCGGGGGAAGCATATGGAGTAAGCGATTGAATGAGGCGATGGCGTGGTCGATGTTGAATGCATTTAAGGTTTGGGAATGAGCAAAGAACTTGGGATTGAGGGAATAACAGAAAGAGGGAAGTAAGAGAGACGAAGAAGGTGAAAGAAAGTGAGGAATTTTGGGAAATGCGTACCTTGAAAGTGGAGGAAAACGGTGGAGAAAATGCATGGCTAAGCAGATGAGGCACGAGCACGGCGAACTCCGACAGCTTCGAATGGAAGTCAATGCAGCGAAGAAGGATTCAAGGGTTTTTCTTGCCCAGTGTATTAGCCGGGGTGCGTAAAAACATTTAAAAATAGTGGAAACTTGTTCTGAACAATGGAAGAAGTACCAATCATCGAAAGGCTTTAATATTTCGATTTTGTTATCACTTGATGAAATGATTAATTAATTAGTATGTCACTCATTTCTCTAATTTCATATTTTTTTTTTAATGACGCCTAATATCAGATTCTCTTCACTAATTTTTTCCTCTTATTATTTACTTTACTATATACTGCTCATCTTTCTAAATAATTAATGTGTTCATATTTTGTTGTGTTAAATTGTTTGCATGTCAGTATGTGATGATCTTGGAGCCATGTGTGATATGGCATTTGCCTATATATAGATAAAACGATAATAAGAAAACTTTGAAATTGTAAAATCTCAAATTAGGTATATTACCAAGAGTTAATAAGGGAATGAGAAAACTTGATAAGCAATTCACAACATGTTTTTAAGAAATCCCTAATTTGAAATTTTTTATTCAATTTTTTTTTTTTTTTTGCCTTTTCCCCTTTTATATACTCCCTCTAATCTTTTGTGGAAGGCTCATCTTCTAGTTTAATTTCTTCATTAAAATTGGTCTTATATTAAAGATTTATGAGAATAATATATTTGACATTTTAAAGAAAAAATCTCTCATACTTGTATAATATATGGAAAATTAAAAACAACATTTTTTACCAATAAAAAAAACAACCTCAAAAACACAAAAGTTGTTAATAGCTAAAGAAACATAGTGAATAGCTATGTAAAAATTGCAAAAATAACTTAAAGAGTGGTTTTGTTACTTAATAAATAAAAATTGTTAATAGCTAATAAAATGTAGCTAATAAAAATATAAAAGTTGTGATTGACATGAAAAAAACCCTTGCTTATTTTACAAAATGGCTTCAAGGTCAATGATCTTTGATTATTAGTATAGTGTCGACCAGAATGTAACTATCAACTTGAACAAGAACTCTATAGGCTCCACAGAGAAAATGCCACGAGTTATAGCAAAGTAACATCTCAATCTTCCAAGTTCCACCCACAAGTTTTTGAATAAAAAGATAGCTAATAAATTGGAAAAAAACAAAATGACATTACATTGTAAAGCAACTGACTCTTGGCAAGGAAAATATGTCTAAACAAGGAAAATTAACAGATTAATGAGAAATTAGAAACATGAAAACTACTAGCAAAAAGATTAATAAGGGAATATAAATCTAGCCAAGAGAAAAAGGGAAGTTGGTGAGAATGGAAGAATGCTCAAAGGTAAGGGATGATTTAAGTATCAGATTGCCACTGTTAAAATCTGAAGAGGAATAGGCTAAGATACTCCAAGTTAATAGTATTGAAGAGATTAATGGTATAAACTTTTGAAGACTGGAGTAAGGTCTATGTGCGAGCATGACACATTCTTAAATAATTGAAGAAATTGGGTTATAAAATTTTAATAAAGATATTATGTAAGATAAAAGAATGAAGAAAATTAATTAAAAAATTTAACCCCGCTTTTCTAATTTTTTTTTTTCTTAAAAAGATAAAAGAGTAAGGAAAATTAATCAACAAAATTGTAACCCCGCTTTTCTATTTTTTTTTAAAAATCTCCTCCTCCTCCTCCTCCTGAGGTCAAGGATTCTAGAACTGGTTGTGGTCCGTTGCGTGAAACTGCACCGTTTTGGCGCAGTTTCACCCCCTATCCCTTTTATATATATATAAAAAAAAATCAGGCACTTCCGGGTAGTAAAAAGATAATTCAGGATACTGAATGGTATTGAAACAATTCTTCATGATCTTGAAAATTATTTTAGGATCTTGAAAAAATATTTTAGCGCACCGACGTATTAAAAGGATACTTCTGGATACTGAAAAATAATTTTAGAATTGTAAAAAAATATTTCAGGGTACTAACTGGTACTAAAAAAATATTTCAAGATACTGATTGATACTGAAAAAATAATTCATGATCTTAAAAAATTATTTTAGGATCTTGAAAAAATATTTTAGGATCACGAAAAATATTTCAAGAAACTAACGGTATTAAAAAGATACTTCATGATACTTATCATTCGAAAAAATAATTCATGATATTAAAAAATTATTTTAGAATCTTGAAAAGATATCCTAAAACATATTTTTAGTAGTAGTCAGTATCTAAATTATTTTTTCAAGATCCAAAAATATTTTTTTTAAGATCATGAATTATTTATTCAAATCCCAAGATCCTTTTTGTAGCATCAAGACTAAAATATTTTTCAAGATCCTAAATAATTTTTCAAGATCATGAAGAATTATTCTAGTCTCATTCAGTATTGTGAATTATCTTTTTACTACCAAGAAGTGCCTTTTTTTTATAGAAGGGATAGGGGTGAAACTGCGCCAAAACGGTGTAGTTTCATGCAGCGGATGTAAGTTTGCAGCGGACCGCAAAGGTGCAAGGATTCTAAGGTGCAATTGGTTTTGCCGGTGTTTTACGATGTGGATCATTGAGAAGTACAACATCAAAAGGGAAGCTTTGGGGAAGGATTGGTCAAACATCAAACATGAAGACCGGTTAGGAAACATGGTGGAGCTAAAGAGGTTGGCATCTCGGGTATGAAATAAAAGTCATATTCAAACATTGTTGGATTTAACTGAGAGTAGCTGTCCCAATGTACGATTTTTTTACATCCCCAGTATTCAAACTCTTGACCTTAGCTTAAGAAGAACCAAATTAGTTCTATTCAATTTAATATTTAGTTTAATTTTGCTAATTTTAGCTCATATGTCTAAATATTTAGAACTTGTTACTCATTGGAATATTTTATAATAAAAAGGGTGGCTTAGTATATAAGGTTTCCACCAGGTGAGGCTTGGGGAGGGAGGGATGTACATACCCCCACAAGCGAAATGTTGTTTCTAGGATTTGAATCACTTATTTGATAATTTTAATCCTATGCATTACACAATGTCTCCTACATAATTCTAGCCTTACATACACTTAGATACTTAGAACCTTAATTTCTATGTATGATTCATGTTGTGCTTCTAGAAAAATGCATCATTCATGCATCTTCAATTCAACGTACAGTTGAAGCCATATACACTTGTGTGTGTCTATTTTTTATCAGATAATTAGAAGTTTCATTGGATTTACAATGGCAGGATGAATCTACATTCATCAAAAGAATAATTGAAGAAATACTCAGTAAGCTGAACCATACACCTTTGAACGTTGCCAAACATCCTGTGGGATTGGAGTCTCCTTTATTGGACATGGAATCATTGTTGGTACCTAATCAAAAAAAGATGTGAGAGTTGTTGGAATCCATGGAATTGGAGGAATAGGTAAAACAACCATTGCTAAAGCTCTTTATAACCATATCTCTAACCAATTTGAGGCCAGCACATTCATTGCAAATGTAAGAGAAACCTCACAGCAAAAGTTCGGCTTAGTTCAATTACAAGAAGCTCTTCTTTCTTAGATACTAAACTATAGAGACTCAAAAGTCTACAATATAGCAAGGGGAATGAATCTCATAAAGAACAGGATTTGTTCTAAAAAGTTCTCATAGTTCTCGACGATGTAGATTCGATGGAGCAACTTGAATCATTGGCAGGAGAAAATAGCTGGCTTGGCACAGGAAGTAGAGTTGTCATAACAACTAGAGATGAACATTTGTTAATTGCTCACAATATTGAAGCAGTCTACAAAGTAAAGGTACTCTCTCATCTTCATTACTTCCCCGGTCCTTAATATAAGACATATTTACTTAATTTGATTATATTAAGGGAGTTGGTTAAGTTAGTAAATATGACATGTATTTTCTAAAACACCCTAATCATCTTCTTTAATCCTTTCATTCTCTCTCCTCCTTGATTAGTTCTGAGAGAGTATAAAAAAAGGTAAATTAGGAAAAAAAAATTGACACTTATGAAAAATATATCTTATATTTAGAACCAAAATCAACTATTTAAATATGTCATATATTAAGGACTGGAGAGAGTAGAACCTATTTCAACTATAAAGCACCACGTACTAATCAACTACTTCCCCAAAAAAAACAAATACATGTCTTAATTCATATTAGATACAACACAACAAATGTAATGAATTATATATTCCATTCATGTATATATACAACTCTGCTCTTAATGATTAGGATTTGAATTTACTAAACTTTTGTTTATTATATGTCTGGCTAATTATTCTTACTCATGGATGTGTGTAACCAGGAAAGTAACAACATAGAAGGCATAAGGCTAGAATACCTGAAACTAAAAGGGTGAAGATTAGTGGCAATGCCTTGGAGAAGATGAAAAAGCTTAGAATTCTTATGGTTGATAATGCAAGCTTTTAAGGTGGTGTTCCATATCTGTATGATGAGCTAAAGTTAATTGATTGGCCAAAATATCCATCTTCAACTCTGCCACCAAACTTCCATCCAAAAGAGGCTTGTTCCTGTAAAGATGAATCATAGCCGCATCAAGCATTTATGGAAGGGAGTTAAGGTTTGAAACTTTTGTTTCTGCAATTTAAGTTTGCTACATATAATTGAAATGAAAATTTAAAAAGATGTTCTTAGATGTAATTTCTCCCACATGAAAATCAATATCTTTTTGTATATGTTTTACTTTTTAAATCCAGTTCATCACATTTTAATACTGATGATGTTTCAGATATTTCGAGATTTGAAGTTTTTATCCTTTAGCTGCTGTGAGTATCTCTCAGAAATTTCAAACTTCTTATTGACTCCACACATTGAGAGTTTGGATCTAGACCATTGCAAAAGCCTAATGGAAGTTCATGAGTCTGTGGGATCTCTTGAAAAGCTTGTTACCTTAAACCTTGCTTTCTGCTCCAATCTCAAGACTCGTCCAAGTGGTTTCAGGTTAAGTCTCTACGCTCTCTTCTCTTCACAGGCTGCTTAAACCTCAGAAACTTCCCTGAGATTTTCAAGAAAATGGCAAGTGTCAAAGAAGTCCTTCTCGAAGGGACTTCCATAAAAGCACTGCCTCAATCAATAGAATAGAAGTTGCAGAACCTTACTTGTATGTCTCTCACAAATTGCCCTAGAATTAGAGAGCTTCCAATGCTTTCATGGAATATAAGTTTTATATGGACAGATAATTGCAAATTGTTTTCAAAAAGTTTCCACATTTATACAGCTGTCTAAGGACTTCAAAAGAGTTTGTTATATGAGTTTTGTCAGTTGCCATAAACTGATTCATAAGAAATTCCAAGACCACATCACAAATTATTTATTTCATGAGATTTTCCTCTTTTCTCTTCATCTTCCTCTAAAGGTTAGCTTTCTTCATATGAATATCTTCAACTTTACATGATTGATCCAAACAAGTTTACATGCAGGAGTGTGCGCATATGTATACATGTGCATGCACATATATGAATTGCATGGTAGTCTTGTAGCATGAAAGCTCTCCTTTAAGTGAGAGAAAACAGATTTGGTCTCATTTGTAACCTCATATCGTCAGTTTTTGTCCCTTTAATTCAAATGTGTGTGTGAGAGAGTGAGAACGGACAGTGGACTTTGTTGGTTTGCAGGATCTGATTTTGAAGTCATTTTTTTGACCATCAGAGTACTAATGGATCAATCTCTCTTGAGGTGGCTTCAAGGTTTAACAGTAAGCCAATGGAGTTGTTATATGGTGCTGTCTTTGAAGTGGTCAGGGCATCTAATAATACTGTTGGAATTGGCACGTCGTCTTGTTTTCTTCAGATGGCCATCAATGATAACCAAATTTTAGCCATAGAAAGAAATTTTGGTTCAATAGAGACATGTCATTTGTGGCTGATGTAGGCAAAGGTTGGTTTGATGTGTCAACCATGATATGCGTTATTGGAATCATTTGGTGGTTACGTTTGGGGTCTCTCAAGCATCAACCAAAGTGAAAGTGAAAGTGAAAGCAGTCCTGATGAAATGGTGTGGTTTTCATATTTTATGCAAACAAGATGGGCATCTTATTAATCATGCTATAGTTAAAAACAAAGCATGACCAATAATTGTTGTAATCTTTATAAAAACTAAGAACTTTATCATTTGAAAAGTGTTTGGTTATAAACCTTAATGTTTACCCAGTAATTAATATCAACAAGAACCAACTAAAATATTTTATAAATATTTTATTATTTTTATTTTTTATTTATTTAATAATTTCGACCATTTACTTTATACCTTAATTATCCCATTAATTACCCGGATTAGCCACTTACTAATTTTTGATAATTTTCATAATTAGGATTAATTATTATCTCACAACTTTTGACGACATTGCGCTTTTAATAATATTATATTTATGGTAATCCCAAAAATTCCTAAAATTAGCAACAATTTTTGTCGATAATATGAGAACACATCCTTACCTTCCACTTATCTAAATCATTAAGAAATTAAATAAAACGCAAAGGGACATAAAAAAAGAAAGAAAGAATTGGATTTTAAATCTACCAACACAAAAGAGAAGTTGTTTTACTACACAAAAACATGAACTACAACCACATCAGTAGTTGTAATCTTACATGTTTAGCAACTCTTGCATAAGCTCAAAAGCAACAAAAAATTACATTAAAATGCTAGTAATCATAGTACAAAAATATTCATATATGCAACATGAACAGACAAAATGTCACATGTTTTTCTAAACATTTCTAAAGATTCCCTATAAACGACATTGGTAGTTGGACACTTTCCATGATTATTCTTGTCTTGTTTAAGAATATTCAAACCTGCAATATTGTTAACTCATCAATATGAGCATACTCTTTTTTTTTTGTGTTTGAATCAGAAGCCACAATTTCCTCATTCCTTCTAATTTAATCTCATCAATACAATCATACACTTGAAAGAAGTAACTAAACTAATGATCATGTCTAAAATAAATTTCCTTTTTCTACCCTTGACCTTCAATCTTCTCCATTCGTTGGTAAGTTAAAAGTTTAGAAAGACTACAATAGACAAATTAATTGCTAAGAAATTCTATATATATATAAAAAAAGATGACATAAAAGAGAAATAGATTAATGTCTCACTGAAAGAATTAGGAAAATACATCTTCCCCTTCTCTAGTGATAACTCATCAAGTACCCTTCTTTTATCTCAAACTTCACCCGACCAAATGTTAAGTTTACTCAAGTTTTGTGAAAAACAACTATAACTATACAAAACTACATGATGGAGAACAATGTTTCTAAATGTACCTGCGGAGGCTTAAAGGGATATTCACTTGGAAATACTATGTCAAGGAAAAATATGTCACCTTCATAAGGTGTTCCTATATAGAACAAAAGAAAAGTTCATCAATATTGCCTGCTCATGCCAATGCAACTTGTAGTTACCTTATACTAACATATCATTACAAAAGCTTTGAATTTAAGCAAAAAAAATTGCAAGCCTTGTTGGGGGACCAAACTTCGCTCAACCAACTTAAAATTTTTGTCTTTCAGGCATCTGCAACCCTGATCCCATTTTTGGCATAATTTTGCAATATGAACATATTGACGAATGCAAGATTTTAAGCGGCTTCAGGCATTTATTTTGCATTAGTCCTTTATTAAAGAAACAATGGTTTTTTGTATCCATGATTAATATTATATATCTCAAAAATCATCTCATCTGCAGAGTCTAAATGTAGAAAAGATTATGAAAACAAGATTCAAAATTAGAAATAAAAATATCATAGAAAAGAAAGCATAAACGATAAATAATTGGATAAAGTTTTGCTACACTCTTTTGCAATTTAACCAAAAAGTGATTGATAGTAGATAACCTTACTTGGCTTGGACAAAGGCTAGATTAACTAAGTTTCCCCTAACTACCCTAACTATCATTTCATCATATTATTTACAATAGACATATTAGTAACTTTGACCATTTGTAAATTATTAGAAAAGATCTCAACTCAAGCTCTAGGCTAAGTAAAATTAATGTTCAGGGATTTCAAGAGATCTCGGCTTTCAATCACGAAGAAAAGTTGGTCATATCGCCATTGTCAGAGATATGATACTAAATCCTAAATGGATCTTCTCCTTTCCCAAAAGAAAAAGAAATAAGAAGATTGCTTTGCCCATTGTCCAATTCCAACAATTTTAACCCTAGGAGATATGTTAGAATAAAATCATTCATGAGCAACTAAAGCTTTTAGAATAATTGGCCAGCATAATGTGTAATTTATCCTTGGTAAAGTCTGAAAAAACAGATAAAAACATATAAAAAACATCAAATGAGTTAGCTGTGAGGTTCAAAACCCATTCAAAATACGGCAGCAACAAAATTAACCCAAAACTTCAAAAGAAAGTTGATCATACAGTGAACTTTCAAAATCTACCATGACATCTCAATAACTGATTTACCCTCACGAACAATAGGGAAGATAGAACATGAGGGACTAAGCAGCAACTGATGGCTTAGACGTAGCAGAAAGCTTAGATCTCCTCATGGCCAAACTCTTATTGCGGCATTCACGCTGTTCCTTCAAACGACTAGCAAGCAGCTTTTGATATTCAGCAGCCTCAGCCTTGGCCTTGGCTATTCTCTTCTTCTTGTCAGCAATCATTGCTCTCTTCCTTTGCAAAGTCAAGGGAGTAACCAACCTCTGAATTTTGGGAGCTTTGCTCACCTTCTTGCCTGTAGAATATTAAGCAACATTATCACTCTCTATCTCCAATTAAAATTTAATCTGTTCTTGATCAAATATCAAATACAAAGAGCACAATAAACTCACCAGTTTTGGTCATAAAGGTTCTGTGGTATGTGTTAACATATTTGCGCACATCATCCTCCTTGGAGAGATTAAAAAATAACCTTATTATTAACTTACAAAATATACCAGCCTTTAACAGCCATGCTGCCCATGAGGATTGATTCAAAAATGAAGAGGTTCGATACCCGCGGGTTGATGTAAGGATCTCATTGGTAGCGCTCTTTGAGCCTGGAGGCATGCTTTGGCCATGGTGGGGCACCGGTGTCTACCCCCACCTAAACTTTTATGTATAAAATAAAAAGCCACACCAATATGCTTCAGTATGCAAAATACTAGAAACTACTACACATATTCATGTGCATACTAGTATATCTCACCAAATCAAAACAAACAAAACAGTAGTTTTGCTGTCCTAAAATTAGGAACACGAGGAAATAGTACATCCACCGAATTTATGTTCTCAGAAACAAACACATTCAGCAACAACAAAAGGAAAGAAAGGGTCCTGGTTCTGGGTGTAAATGAATCTGAATTGAATTCCTTCAAATAATATCCTATTAAAATACCACATGTACCCACACATTGAAGTTGTCAAGAGAGCTTAGTATATGCACACCTAATGAACAAAATAAGTCATATTACCGGATGCACTTATGTGAGGTGGCAGGGGCATGGATAAAAAATAGGCTGAAACTAAATGGGACAGAAGATCAGATCCTAGGCTGTGTCAATGAGGTTAAGTAAAACATCCTTAACTAAAACATCCCTATTCCATTCTCATCTCAATGATGGACCACGCAATGAGAAAGCATTACTTGAGAATTGAGATGAAAAAACAAAGACATGACATGGAGTCTTTGGTCAGATATCCCAGATGCAAAGTTCAAACTAACACTTCCAAATTTCTTGGTTATAAACATAAATCCTGAACCGCCGTCAATTTAGTAAATCATCAATTGTTCTCACAGAATGTAACCAATTAACCCTTTTCAAAAACAACTATATCATATTTTATATTGTTGAATCCTTTCTTCCAACTGTCTGAAAAAGTATTTGTATCTTCCAAGGCATTCAATATATAACAGTTAATTTCAACAATATCCACTGCTTCAAGTAACAATCTTGCAAAGCACAGACTCAATACCAATCAATCAAATATGATAAACCCTATATTCATTAATCTAAGACGACTACATATAACTGGTGGTTCCCTCACTAATGCAAGAAAAGAAGTTGCCACAAGAAATGGTGAAATGCAATTATTCAAACGCAAGTTCTTTGAAGAAACAAATTTGAGCTTTCCCACCTGGAAAAATATTTGTGAACAGGTGACTCCCTGATGATGAAGTTAAGACAGAGGAGACAATATCACCGGCTGGAGTTAAAGCTATTAAGTAGATGTAGAGTTGTTGACAACTTGTAATGGATAATGAAAAACTGACAACACATTTTGATAAATGAATGAATCAAATTAATGTAAACTACTTTATTAAGTAATATATCAAGCATCCAAACTGGAATTCAGAATTGTCAGTTTATTTTTCATGTATGAGTTAGAAGAAGTTCAATTTTTTTTTCAGGCTCAAAGGCCACTTGATGAAAAGAGCAATCCAAAACCATTCTCATAGTCGAGCCGGAAAAGCAGGAGCATGAGGATGTGCCACCAAAAGCTTGAGTAGGCTGAATGAATACAGTGCCAAAAGTAGATATAAATTATAAAGAATTAGCTTCTGCATTGGAAGTTCTAAATTTGAATGCTTGTGAAAACTACATAACAAACACAAAATCACAGTTCATTTCAAACTTAAAGTACAGCATTAAGGAACAAACATAAAGATTGATTAGAATCTTACTATAGCGAATGTCAATTCCAAGGATGCTCTGGCAGAGAAACTTATTCGCTGAGTGGAAAAGGGAAATATTTAGTATTCAGTACAACATGACAATATTACATCAGAAATAATGATTTAATATAAATGTAAGTTTTAACAACTCAAAATTGAAAAAATAAAATAAAAATCAAATTCCATGCCTCCATAACAACAAAAGGAAACATGGCATCCACTTTCACCAACGTTAGTGCAAATTGAATTTTTTCTTGCTAGTATTAGTCCATATCCTAATTCCAATTAAAGATCTAGCAAGTAAATTTAAGTATCATTAGTCCCAATCACCATAATGATCATATAAAATTCAAGATTGGGGGTCAATTATAGCAGTGACTACAAGTAAAAAACAAAAATTGTGCCTAGCAGCAAGTGTGTTTTACCTCAGCAAATGGTTTTAACAGATTCAATGAGCCAATAGTATTTTCATATATTGTAAGTCAAGCTCTTTCACTCCCACATGCGCACCCATTTCAAAAAGCTCATAAAATTTACCGATATGCTCCAACCAAAAATAAGTTTTATTAGACTGGAGAGTGATGGCACCAAGAAAACCTCTTCTTTTGGGTAACATATGGCACCAATAAGACTTCGCCATACTAAATTATATACCTTAAAAAACAGAACTTCGTCCATATGCTTCGACTTGAACTCCCACCATTGTTTCTACATTCATCAAGCAACCTGGTTAATAATATTCCACAAGAAGTATTTGAGAGTCTTGCTACACTATTTTAGAAGCAATTACTTGGCCATCTGACAAACTCAATCAAAAGGCAGATATAGGGTCTTTGGATCATTATTTTCATCTCTTGGCCATCTTTTTTTTTTGGCATCTTTTTTATCTCTGTTCCAATGTTATATACAGAGCACCATAAAAATAATATAATAAAAGCCTTCAAATTAAATGACAGAAAAGTGGCAACGATGATTGCTTACAAATGCATATTATTTTCATTGCATTCTTAAGTTGTACAGATAAAGCAAGCTGCAACCCATATAATGAGAGCCAATATTTGTACTGCTGCTCAAGCATGAGTATTGCTTAACAAAACCAAGCATAAGTTTTGCTTAACAAAGCCCATGGCAATAAATACCACTAAAGCGGACACTCGGAGTTTTGCTTATGTTTTGCTTACACTCGGAGGAAATGCAATTTCTTGGCTTCCAACATGTCCCTGAAAAAAAAAATGAAAACACACTTGACCACTTACTGTCCTGATTACTTTTAAGCTCTGCCATTGAAAGCTCGAAACTGCAATCTTGCTCTTTTTTGCAGGTCCAGGTTTCTCTCCCATACTTAGTTTCCGCTTTGCAAACTCGAACTTTTTACCTTTAGGCCTCTTGGCTACATCCTCCTCGTCTTCTAGCTCAATGTCTACACCAGCTTCATCCACAATCTCATTCTTCCCCCAATCATTGTCGCTACAATCATCATCGTGACCATCACCAGCACCACCTTCTTCTGCCCTGACACCCACATTCTCTGCTGCCTCGTCCTCAATCACCATTTGCTTCGAAGCATATAAGCCACGACGCAGCCGTTTGAACTTCTTGGCAGTCTCTTGAACCCACTCAATCTTCTACTTAGCAAGTTCCAGATTGAAGTGTGAAGGGAGTAAATTGAAGTGATAGCTCTAACTTCTTCAACCACCCCACACTTCACTCTAACTGCATTCTTCACTTCCTCCGGCATCCAGATTTATAAGGGACATATTGGGAAGGGATAGACATATGACCATTAAATGTTTTAAAAAATAATGAGAATGAAAAAAATAAAAAATAAACACGGTGTCAGAATTTTACCCTTCAAATATGTCTGAATTTTTCAACCACCCCACTTCTTTCTGCACTTCCTCCGGCGTCCAGATTTCACCGAAATCTCTGACTTTTTCATCCACCCCACGCCTCACTCCTCGCTCTTGCTTCTTTCTGCACTTCCTCCGGACATATCACCAAATTTTCAGGTGATTTATAAAATTAGACATACATCACCGAAATCAGGTCCCACTACTCACTCTATCATTAAAAGCAGACATATCATCCCAGTTCCTTATGATGCTGAATTCATCGATATTACACGGCTTGCCCAACGAAGTCGTAACTGTTGTTAAGAACAGTAATGCACTCAAAAAAAAATCATCATCATCAATATAAGAGGAATAGGAGAAATTTTACTATTCGTAAGCGCCAGCTTATATTATCAGCATGTGGCTTCGTGCCCTTGCTTTTTTTGCCACCATTCTAGTCAAAGTTTGAATTTTGAAATTCAAAATTCCTTTTTGTCTTTGTTATTTATCTTTCCTTTTATTCTTTTGGTTAAAGTATACCCAATGGCGGACCTAGGTTATATACAAGGGGGGCAAGTGCACCCCCTTAAATTTGAGATTTTGTAAAAAAAAAAAAAAAAAAAAAAAAAAAAAAAATATTCCATATTCTGATCGCTTACTCTTAAATTAAATGCCTACCATTAATATATCAAGATCGCTTTGAATCGAGATGGGGATGAATGATTGTTTAGTGCTTTATATTGAAAAAGAAGCGTTGATAATAAGACAATTATGAAGGAATTCTAAAAAATATGGCTAGAATGATGATATTGTAATATATTTTTGTTATTAAAATATATGTCTTGAACTTATTGAGTCTTCACCCTTTATCAGTAATTTATGTAATCGCATTTCTAAGATCACTTAGTCTTGCTTTTTTAAATGACAGTTTGTAAAATAATTGCTTCTCTTATTACATCATTAGTGTTCACTTGATTTCACGAATATTTTTTTCTTATTTCTATTCTTTTTCTTTTTTAACGATTTAAAAATTTCCCTAAAAAAAAAAAAATTTCTTGACCCCCCGAATCCACCTACTAATAGTGCCCCCCTTAAGTAAATTTCTGGGTCCGCCCCTGAGTATACCATTTGGTTTTCATGTTTATCTCTGTTGTTATGAATGTTATATGTTTGTTTGGGCTAACTGATTTGTGAGTAATGTCTAAGGTGTAGGAAATTGACGACTTTTGGGTTCATTTGCATCTCACCTCACCACATAAGCCACATGCGTCCATGCAAGAAGCCAAGTGAGTCTGAGTAAGATGCATTGCAATCACTTTCTTTTGTTGGTTTATGCATTGATTATGATTCCTTTAACTTTATGTCTTTATTTATTAATCACAATTTAAAGCCATACACACTGTTTTTTAATGTACCTAAGTTGATCTTAAGGCTGTTCACTTAAATTTGGTCTTTTGTTTTTTTGAGAGGAATTATATTCCTTAATGCTTCTCATTGCTTCTTAATGCTTTTCTGTTCAGGAAAAACAAAATTGACTACTTCTGTGTTTTAATCTAACTCTTGCTTCCTAGGATAAAACACAACTACTTCTGTGTTTTATCTAGGTATTTTGTGATATCCATTTGCTAATAGTAAGTCAGTAGTGTGTTTTGAGTATGGAATCAAGCAAAGTTGAATTGCATAAAGCCTTTAGAAACTTATTTTGAAATCTCACAATTTTAATTTGAGTATATAGAGTGATATTGATTAATTTTTGCTCCATATGGATTGAGATTGAATGAGCAAGAGAACATTTTCATTGGTTGGTTTTTATTTTGTTGTTATCTGCGTTTTATTCTGAGATTCCATTAAGTTTGAACTGTTGGCATTTTAGGTAATTAATTTCAGTTTAGGGTATTATTTGTCTAATGTCTTGGAATGAATTTTTGCTATATACTTGCCTTCATTTAAAGTGTGTTTTGCATAATGTTGTTAGCAATAATGATATTGAGGATAACTTTTCATGTTGGGTTTATAGAGTAATGTAAATAAGATAATGTTAGCAGGTTGTGTTTAAGTTCAATTGTGATAAAAGTATTTTTCTTAATCTGCTCATTCTGAATCTAATATCTTGGTTAACATGTGTTCATGAATTAGGTGACAAGGTCAATTAGTGCTATGTTGTTAGAAGTCATCAAGTTGGAGGCAAATTGTGGGGTTGGCGTGGCATAGATGTTGTTTAATAATATAGAGATTTAAATGAAATGTGAATATTTTGATATTATTCGAATGACTTCAAAATCATTCAATTTCAAGAAAACTTAATATACTTGGGATTATTTAATGATCATGTTTTCTTTATAGCCAACATATATGTATAAACTGTAGTAATTCGACGTGGTTGTTTGTTATTGATGTTGATTAAAATCAGATGCTGAGGAAGAATGTTGGTCTCATATTTTATGATGAATGAAGAAATGAATAAATTTCCCATTCAAATGATGATGGAAACGATGAGTATGTTGTATGAGGTGAAGAGTGTTAGTGCATGAAGCTAAGTATGTGCAGTTGAGAATGGAGTGGGTGCTCCCGTGCAATGCGCGAGGTTTGTGTGTGTACAGATGTAGGAGCAGGTGGCAAAAAGATTTTCTGCATCAAATCTTTGGATTATACTATTTTTGATAATTGTATAACAGGATGCTTGTGAGGTGGCAAAACTTTATTTCATAATCCACTCCACTGATTTTACATATAGCATTTGTTGTATGTTTATGTTGATATTTTTGTGAGCAAAAATCAGATTCCTATTCAGAATGGTGACTCTGTGATGTTGTATTTTACAAGTATACATAGGGGTTGCTTTTGGTTGGCAGAAGATTGTATTGTTGATGAGGTCTGGATTCTACAATGGGCATGGTGTGTGGTCTTGTTTGATGGTTTTGGAAGCTTATATGACCCCATATTATTACAAATATTCTGTAACTATGAGCATTTGTTTTCCTTTGTAAGTACTTTCGTAAGATATTGAATTTGATGGTGTGCATTTCCCATTTCACAATACCAGAGGAATTTCAATGGTTATGACAAAGAGAGAATGAGGTTGAATTAAATTAAGAATTGATATGCTGATGAAAGATATTGTGGAGTTATGTTATACTTGACATTAATTTGGTAAAGAAGTTCTATTTTTGATTGATTATCATAATGGTAAACTCATTCAAGATTTTCTGCATTAAAGTCTTAGAGAATTTGCTATAATCGTAGGGTTTTGGTTTGTATTTGAAGGTTTCTTTATAAGTTTAGGTAGTATGTTCATTGGTGTGATGATAAAAATTATTTTTATTGATTGTGATATGGACAAATGCAGTATAGAGAAGTCATCCCCAATCTTCAATCTCTGGCTTGCAAGCTTTTAGAAACTTACAAGAATCCGGGCAAACTACGAGACGCCCAAATAATCTTCAACAAGATTCAAAACCCAGACATTGTATCTTGCACGTCCCTTCTTAATCTCTACCTCCACTCTAATCTTCCCGTCAAATCACTCGCCGTCTTTTCCCTCTACATACACACCAGATTCAGACCCGACGGCTTCTTGGTCGTCGGAGCGTTATCGTCATGTGGGCGTGGGAAGGATTTTATGAGAGGAAGGGCAATTCATGGGATGATCTTGAGGAATCACTTAGATGAGAATTCTATTGTGGGTAATGCACTGATTGATATGTATTGTCGAAATGGGAAAATTGAAGTGGCTGTTTTAGTCTTTGAAAGGAAGAGATTAAAGGATATATTTTCCTGGACTACTCTGCTCAATGGCTATATTTTGTCCAATGATTTGAATTCTGCACACAAACTGTTCGACGTAATGCCTGATAGAAACTCTGTTTCTTGGACAGCTATGATAAATGGTTATGTTAAAGGAGGAGCACCTGTTCAAGCTCTTGAACTCTTTCAGAAAATGGAGGTTCTTAGTCATTCTAGTGCAGCCACATTAATAGTGGCAGTACTGTGTGCATGTGCCGATATGGGTGCGCTTAATTTCAGTCAGTCCATCCATGGAAATGTTAACAAAACAAACCTTAAGGTGGACGTGACAGTGAAGAATGGTTTGATGGGTATGTACTCAAAAAGTGGGGGCTTGATTTGGCTGTCAGAGTATTCGATGAGATCTTGGAGAAAGATGTGTTTTCGTGGACAACAATGATATCAGGCTATGCGTATCATGGGAAAGGACGAGAAGCTTTGGAGGTATACTCTAAGATGTTAGCAGAATCAAAGGTAACTCCAAACGAGGTTACACTTTTGTCACTTTTAACAGCTTGTAGCCATTCAGGATTAGTTCTTGAGGGGAAAATGTTGTTCAACAGAATGATTCATTACCATGGTTTGAAACCCAACATTCAGCATTATGGATGCCTGGTTGATTTACTCGGCCGAGCCGGGTTTATCGAAGAAGCGAAAGAGATGATTGAGCAGATGATGCCTATTATTGAACCTAATGCTGCAATCTGGAGGTCTTTACTCACAGCTTGCTTAATCCATGGGAATATCAAGTTAGCTGTAATAGCTGGAAGGAGGGTGATTGAGCTAGAACCACGTGGTGGTGATGGTGTTTATATGCTTCTGTGGAATGCTTATCATGCTGCAAACATGTGGGAAGAGGCATTTGAGGTAAGGAAGCTGATGAGAGCAAATAAGATTAGAAGAAAGAGAGGTTGTAGTTGGGTTGAAGTGAATGGTATTGTTCAAGAGTTTCATGCTGCTGATGATAAATTGCTTCATTTAAGCACTGATCAGCTCTGCTTATTGCTAGAACAACTGAAGGAGCATTCGAAAGCCCTACCAATTTTGAAAAGCCTAGGTCTTTAGAAATGACTGATGATCAGGTTTGTTGATCCATTTATTATACATATAATGCTTGGAATCCATGTGATAATTGATGAATCCTATGTTTCAACTTCTTGCCATTGAATCTAGGCAAAAAAAGATTTACAATGAGTCATGTTTTACTGTAAATGTAAACTGTCGTTTCTGAGTTTTTTCCACATCAATATTAAATTCTTAAAATTATATCTTTGGTTAGACCAATAAATTTTTTCGAGAATTTCACCTAACCCCACGTATGTGACTTTATTTCCCTTGACAACTAAAAGAGTATGAAATTATACTATTTATTATTCTGCAAGAAGGGTTTATTTGAATCCAATGAGATGCGTCCATTGAGGCCTTCTTACTGTCAGAGAGGAGGATCAAAAAAGCATAGAAGGTAGATGTGCAGGGGAGAAGGTCCTTTTTTTTAAGTAGACATATGGTTTTGCATTCTTTGTTTATTTTTCTCATGCATTCAAAGATCTATGATCAACAAGTTCATAATCCATAATCTTTTTTTTCTCCTTTATGTGTTCTGTTTTGGTGTAAATCTGAAATGTGTCTGCTAAAGAAGGCCTTTGTGGTATAGCTATGGAAGTTTCTTATCCCATTGCATAATATATATATTGTTGATAATGGATACTACCAACTATATATTCCTTGAACTAAGGACACTATTATACATACATGTATTTCAGTTATTGTACTTTCTATGAAGGATTATACATCAACCGGTGTAATATACAATTGTCAAATAATGTACAAAGGAAGATCACTCATGGTTGAGTTGTAACAAACACAAACACTATATATATATATGGCAACTTCCGTGTCTCTGTGTTGAACTAATGAACTGAAGAATAATTTTAATTTCATACATTAAAAGATTTACTGGAAGGCTAAAGGTAAGTCAGAAGACATTACTGGTTTGATCTCCATGAACTGCAACAATATATTAAACTCCTTTACTGACACATTTTAAAATTCGTTTTACATGGATTGGAACTATAAGTGCATGTCTTTTTTCATGTTCGATATTTCAGAATTGTTACGAAAAGAACAGCTTATAGTGAAATGTCATCATATTTAGGCTAATGTATGAACCTTTTAAAAAAAACAATCTTCCTTTCTTCAACAGTCTCTTCTGAAAAGATATTACATAGATTTTCCAATGTTTGAAACATGCATGTACTGTATGTTTACTGATTGATAAGAGAGATGGTTAAAATGTTTAATTGACAGAAAAGAGTAATAATGCTGTAATAGAATATAATATTTACACACTGCATGGTAATAACAAAATTTAAATAGTTAAATTTAGATTCAACCTCTGCTAAATACTTTAACTAGAAAAGCTTTTGTTAGTATCAAGTAATAGAACATATTTATGTTAGTGTTAAAAACTGAGTTCATGATTCTGTGAAATATTCTGTAATTTAAAAGTAATACATTACAACTTGGTAATGGCTTTTTTTCTAAAGTTTTTCAAATCTTATTTATAAGATATTCAAACATAATGTCTAAAAAATTTAAAATTTATGTCTAGAGATTCAATAGATTTATACCCACAATCAATCTCCACACGTCTTTGAGCTAAGACAGAGGAAGTGGAAGAAACAAGTTAATAAAGGAGTGGAACAAGAGGGAAATTATAGTCTTCCAAACGTAAACGACTCTAATACTAGTTTCTCTACACACGATTGTTTGTATCTATTGAAGGATAATTTGAAGTTAAGCTTGGCACTTTTATAAAGTAAATGCTATATCACGTCAATCAAAGATGATTCTTTTGCGTACTTATTGCTGATATATTTTTAGTGCTAACATTATTGATTCATTTCATAGGTTGAGGCACTTGATCTGGAGAAGACAATGCTTGAGACAATAGAAGAAGCTGCTGAGGACTGGAGGATTGATGATATTAAAGGACTTCTTGGGCGTTGTAATTTCAAATCTGATATGCCTGACCGTAAAGTTTCCCTATTGAGTGGTGGTGAGAAGGTAAATTCAAGACTTAGTTGATATCCAATTAGCTTTTATGGGCAACAAAAACATCTCATTTTGTCATTAATTCTGCAATGAGTTGTGGCTTTCTCCTAATCTTGTTTGTGGTTCAATATGCTTAGCTAATTAAATTACCAATTGCATAATGACCTCATGACCTGAATGCTTGGGAACTGTTTTTGTAGGAAATGGAGAGAGCTAGAAGAATTAATGTTCACTTAAAAGATTTTAAGATGTAAACTCCAACTTTAAATATGGTAACGGATGATCCTTTCTCCCTAAACTTTATTTCATAATTGAGAACTTTGGTATATTTTCCTTCATTTGTATTTGATTAGACTAGAGTCTGTGATTCTTTTAGCAGTGAGTATAGGAAATAAGTAACCAGATTATTAGGGTTTAATTTTTTCTATAACTTTTCTTTTAAAATTCCTTCTCTCATTTAGCTTTTAATAGTAGTCGATGTGAGGCAAGTGCTATCACATGAACTCAACTCCTCCATCTCTCCCGACCATATTCACTTTTCTTTTGCTTCTTCATTCATCCTTGCTTTCAAGCTTCAAAATGTTCTGCGCATAAGCTGCAGCTTGCCCAAGTAAAAAAACATCCATCTAGTTATTTTCCTCTTTGAAAGGTTGCATTTTTTTACTTCAGCAAAAGCCCTTTTATAGCTGCTCTGTTTGCTTTTTTTTTCCCACTAAGTGCCGTCGATAAAGCAAGCCTCCTTGAGTAGTTGAACCTGTATGGGGGTAGGATTCATGTAAACCAGAACAGGATATGGGTATTTAATTGGATTAACTACTGTGAGTGATAAAAATCTCTTATTTAAGATTTGTATTCAAAATTATTGATATAAAATTGAAAATTTGTTAATTTGATTACGACTAATTTAACCATGGCTCAACCGGTAAACCCTAAACCAAGCACTTTAACTAATTCAGTATCTTGTCCAGTTTGCATGACGGTATTATCTGTTAAAAGTTTCAAATATGCATGGTGAGTTGGAAGGCATGCTTCCCTTTTACACAATAATGAAAAGTGTGCAGTGATAATTTCAGCAGTTTTCAATTCAATGGCATTACGCTTTCTCTTTCTCATCTTATGAGGCATAATTATCTGGTTATGTTTTCTCTTTGGCATTACATTTTATTTTGAACACATTATTGGTCATGTGTTTCATATTTCAGAACTGAAGTGCATTTATTTTTATCTGTATGCACCCTGCATTTTTGTTTTGTGTCTCCTTGGTTTTCTTTTTCTTTTTCTGCTTCCAAATTTATTAACTCAGGAGTGGTAGTTTTGGTTTGTCTCAACTTTAAGTTAATTTATTTTTATCTGAAGTTTTATCTGTTTAAAGTGTGCAAAACCAATGGTGAGCTGCTGTAGCACTGCATAAGACCAAATGGACAGTCCTTTTAAAGAAAGAGCTAGGTATATAATTACTACAGTTGATTGAGTTGTTGTCTGCTTTATTGAAAATGTTTCTTACATTTGATGATACTTTGGTTTTGCAGGGAAAGCTACCATGGTCAACTATTATTCTGCAAGAAGGGTTTTTTGGAATCCCAGATTTAGTGAGATGCGTCCATTGAGGCCTTCTTACTGTCAGAGAGGAAGACCAAGAAAGCATAGAAGGTAGATGTGCAGGGGAGAAGATCCTCCTTTTTAAGTAGACATATGGTTTTACATACTCTGTTTGTTTTTCTCATGCATTCAAAGGTCTATGATCAACAAGTGCATAATATATTTTTTTCTCCTTTATGCGTTCTGTTTTGGTGCAAAGCTGTGTTACATCAACAGTTTTCTTGAAAAAGCCTCCCTTTGTTGTGTGTTGATGCAGGAACTTCAGCTTTCACAAATAATTAGAATTGGACAATAAAAGTAAGAAGGTAATGAAGAATTTATGGCCATTTTTTTCTTTTTGGTTTTCTTTGATGAATTCAATTTTCCCAAAGTAATAGTTATGTTCTACTTGACTGAAAGTTGAAGTCTTATATTTATTGCTTTTAATGTTCTAGTATCATAGATAATTCTTACACTTCTGAGATGTGTCTGCTAAAGAAGGCCTTTGTGGTATAGCTATGGAAGCTTCTTATCCCATTGCATAATATATATATTGTTGATAATGGAACTACCAACTATATATTCCTTGAACTAAGGACACTATTATACATACTTGTATTTCAGTTATTATACCTTCTATGAAATCTCCAATATCAAATTACTCTCTGAATATTTGATCATGTTATTGATGAGGCACTATACCTATTTATAATAGTTTATAGAGAGAAAGACTATCCAAAATATATCCCAATATGAAATTCAGATAACTCATAATTCTAGATTCTAACAGCTAAATCTATCTAGTGGGAAATTCTACTTGTTTCCTGATTTCCTAAAGATAATAATAAAAAAAGACTCAATTAATAATTAATTCCTAATTCATCCTAATATGTTTATTTTTTCCAGAATAAATTAAGGCATAGCAATTTGGATCGCTATCATTTCTTCCCCCTTGGAAAAACGACTTGTCCTCAAGGCTAAAATCAGGAAATTGAGCAGCGACCAGATCGTAATCTTCCCATGTAGCATCCTCCGGAGTGTGGTCTCCCATTGGATGAGGAGTTCCAATTGCCTAGTGGGAGTCCAGGGATGTTGAAGCACAGTGGAAGGATTTGCTGCACGTGAAGCCAAGAAATTGCATTTCCTCCGAGTGTAAGCAAAACTTATGCAAAATTCTGAGTATCTGCTTTAGTGGTATTGCCATGGGCTTTGTTAATCAAAACTTATGCTTGGTTTTATTGAGCAATACTCATGCTTGAGTAGCAGTACAAATATTGCCTCTCATTATATGGGTTGCAGCTTGCTTTATCTGTACAACTTAAGAATGCAATGAAAATAATATGCATTTGTAAGCAAACATCACTGCCTCTTTTTTGTCATTTAATTTGAAGGCTTTTATTATATTATTTTTATGGTGCTTTGTATATAACATTGGAACAGAGATAAAAAAGATGCCAAAAAAATGACGGCCAGGAGATGAAAATTATGATCCAAAGACCCTGTATCTACCTTCTGATTTCTTAAAGAGTTTGTCAGATGGCCAGGTAATTGCTTCTAAGATAGTGTAGCAAGACTCTCAAATACTTCTTGTGGAATATTATTAACAAGGTTGCCTGATGAATATAGAAACAATGGTGGGAGTTCAAGTCGAAGCATATGGATGAAGTTTTGTTTTTTATGGTATATAATTTAGTATGCCTAAGTCTTATTGGTGCCAAATGTTACCCAAAAGAAAAGGTTTTCTTGGTGCCATCACTCTGCAGTCTAATAAAACTTATTTTTGGTTGGAGCAGATCGGTAAATTTTATGAACTTTTTGAAATGGATGCGCATGTGGGAGTGAAAGAGCTTGAATTGCATGATATGAAAAGACCATTGGTCCCTTGAATCTGTTAAAACCATTTGCTGAGGTAAAACACTTGCTGCTAGGCACAGTTTTTATTGTAGTCACTGCTGTAATTGGCCCCCATCATCTTGAATTTTATATGATCATGATGGTGGTTGGGACTAGTGATACTTTAAATTTACTTGCTTGATCTTTAGCTGGAATTAGGATATAGACTAATACTTGCAAGAAAAAAATTGATTTGCACTAATGTTGGTGAAAGTGGATGATATGTTGCCTTTTGTTGTAATGGAGGCATGGAATGTGATTTTCTCTTTTTTTTTTTTTTTTTCAATTTTGAGCTGTTAAAACTTACATTTATATGAAGTCATTATTTCTGATGTAATATTGTCATGTTGTACTGCATACTACCCTTTTCCCCTCAGCGAATAAGTTTCTCTGCTGGAGCATCCTTGGAATTGACATTGGCTATATTAAGATTCTAATCAATCTTTCTGTTTGTTCCTTAATGCTGTACTTTAAGTTTGAAATGAACTGTGATTGTGCGCTTGTTATGTAGTTTTCACAAGCATTCAAATTGAGAACTTCCAATGCAGAAGCTAATTCTTTATAATTTATATCTACTTTTGGCACTGTACTCATTCAGCCTACTCAAGCTTTTGGTGGCACATTCTCATGCTCCTGCTTTTCCAGCACGACTATGAGAGTGGTCTTGGATTGCTCTTTTCATCAAGTGGCCTTTGAGCCTAAAAAAATTTGAACTTATTCTAACTCATACATGAAAAATAAACTGACAACTCTGAATTCCAGTTTGGATGCTTGATAGTAACTTAATGAAGTAGTTTACACTAATTTGATTAATTCATTTATCAAAATGTGTTATCAGTTTTTCGTTATCCATTACAAGTTGTCAACAACTCTACATCTACTTAATAGCTTTAGCTTCGTTACCAAGTTATTGTTTATATCTTTTTATTATTCTATTTTGAAATAATTTCTTTATGAAGGGCACTTATGAGCCAATTGCCAGAGTTTGCACTTTCTAATAGGATATTATTTGAAGTAATTCAATTCAGATTCATTTACACCCAGAACCAGGACCCTTTCTTTCCTTTTGTTGTTGCTGAATGTGTTTGTTTCTGAGAACATAAATTCAGTGGCTGTACTATTTCCTCGTGTTCCTAATTTTAGGACAGCAAAACTGTTGTTTTGTTTGTTTTGATTGGGTGAGATATACTAGTATGCACATGAATATGTGTAGTAGTTTCTAGTATTTTGCAGACTGAAGCGTACTGGCATGGTTCTTAAAGGCTAGTATATATTGTAAGTTAATAATAAGGTTATTTTTTATTCCAAAATAATGTTTTTGTCAGGCACTATTTGCCCTCACATTCTGCAAAAGTGTTTCCATTCCTTATTCATCTGCCTTTTGTCCATTAGTAGTGGTAGTTGTATTAACTTCAAGCTTGAAGTATGTCCGCAAATTGTCTGTTCTTCTCAGTGAACTATGCAATTGTGTTTCGACTGACCATTATGCATGGTCGTAACATGAGTTTGACATTATTCCATGGCAGCCGAGCATTTTGGGACAAGAGGATATCACAAGAAGTCAGTGGAGATGCATTGGGTGAGGTAAAATTTTATTCCTTTTGTTTATGGTTTATCTTTAATGATGTTGAACACAACCATTGACTATCTGTTTTATTATTGATCGTTTGCAAGAGTTTAAGGGCTATGTCTTCAAAATAACTGGAGGATGTGACAAGCTGGGTTTTCCAATAAAGCAGGAGTCAACGTATTCGTCTCTTGCTTCACATAGGTCAATGCTTTATTTTACATGGCTGTGTTTTTGTTTCCTTTTGCTGTGCAAAAGTTGATTTTTTCCCCTCCTCCTGTCTGACTGAACAGGAACTTCTTGCTTCCGGGGCTTTGGAAGAAGGAAGTCTGTTAGGGGTTGCATTGTGAGTCCAGACCTCTCTGTTCTTAACTTGGTTATTGTGAAGAAAGGTGAGAATGATCTTCCGGCATTGACTGACATTAAGAAACCCAGAATGAGAGGCCCAAAAAGGGCTTCAAATATTAGGAAATTGTTTAATCTCTCCAAGGAGGATGATGTGCGCAAATGTTAACATATACCGCAGAACCTTTACGACCAAAACTAGTGAGTTTATTGTGCTCTTTGTATTTGATATTTGATCAAGAACAAATTAAATTTTAATTGGAGATAGAGAGTGATAATGTTGCTTAATATTCTACAGGCAAGAAGGTGAGCAAAGCTCACAAAATTGAGAGGTTGGTTACTCCCTTGACTTTGCAAAGGAAGAGAGCAAGGATTGCTGACAAGAAGAGAATAGCCAAGGCCAACCTTGAGGCCGCTGAATATCAAAAGCTGCTTGCCAGTAACAACGTGAACACTGCAGTGTGAGAGTTTGGCCATGAGGAGATCTGAGCTTTCTGCTGCATCTAAGCCATCAGTTGCTGCTTAATCCCTCATGTTCTAGCTTCCCTATTGTTTGTGAGGGTAAATCAGTTATTGAGATGTCATGGTAGATTTTGAAAGTTCACTGTATGATCAACTTTCTTTTGAAGTTGTTGGTTAATTTTGTTGCCGTCGGATTTTGAATGGGTTTTCATGTAAGTGTTTAAGTTGCTCATGGTGACGTGTCACAGTGCAATATATTGGTTGAACCTCACAATTAATTCATTTGATGTTTCTTATTTTTTTTTTTCTGTTTTCTCAGACTTTACCAAGGATAAAGTACACATTATGCTGGCCAGTTATTCTAAAACCTTTAGTTGCCCATGAATGATTTTATTCTAACATATCTTCTGGTGTTAAAATTGTTGGAATTGGACAATGGGCAAAGTAGTCTTCTTATTTCTTTTTCTTTTTGGGACAGGAGAAAATCCATCAAGAATTTAGTATCATATCTCTAACATGGCGATATGACCAACTTTTCTTTGTGATTGAAAGTTGAGATCTCTAGAAATCCCTGAACATTAATTTTACTTAGCTTGGGGCTTGAGTTGAGATCTTTTCTTAGTACTAGTGTGCAAATTGCCAGAGTTATTGATATGTCTACTGTAAATAATATGACGAAATGATAGTTAGGGTAGCTAGGGGAAACTTAGTTAATCTAGCCCTTGCCCAAATCAAGTAAGGGTATCTATTGTCAATCACATTTTGGTTAAATTGCAACAAAGTGTAGCAAAAGTTTGTCCAATTATGTATCGTATGTGCTTTCTTTTTCTATGATATTTTTTTATTTCCAATTTTTAATCTTGTTTTCATCATCTTTTCTTCATTTGGACACTGTAGATGAGATGATTTTTGAGATATATAATATTAAACATGGATACAGAGAAACCATTGTTTCTTTAAGAAAGGACTAATGCAAAATGAATGGCTGAAGCTGCTTAAAATCATGCATTCACTAGTATACTCATATTGCAAAAGTATGCCAAACATGAGATCAGGCTTGCAGATGCCTGATAGACAGAAATTTTTAGTTGGTTGAGTGAAGTCTGGTCCCCCATCGAGGATCCAAGCAGCACAATCGATGAATATCTAGATATCAAGGTGGTGGAGAGATATGAGAACATGGCGATTCTTACCTTCAAAACAGTGATTTGTAAGAATGTGAGAAAAATCGATTTATAGCATTTTTGGGACCAAAAGAGTGATGCCGAACATGCTGCCGAACTGAATTGGACATCCCCAAGGGCAAAATGACGAATGGTGCATGAACTATAACTAATTTTAACATATGTGCATATTATCTTATGCTCTCATCCTCTAATTCTAGGGTGAACACATTTTTTTATTTTTTATATATTTTATTTATTTAGATTAAATTATACTCCCTCCGGTCCTAATTATAGGAGCACTTTTTTAGTGCAAATTGCACTACAAAAGTGCTCCTATAATTAGGACCGGAGGTAGTATGTTATATCCTAAAATATTTTTTACACATAGTATTTCAAATTAATTAATTTCAAGTCCTGCATTCAGATATATTTTTCGTGTAACACAAGTATCCTGGAAATTAATTAATTTGAGATCAAGTGAAAAAATATTTCGGGATGCAAAGATATAATTTAATTTAAATAAATAAAATATATAAAAAATGTACTCACCCCAAAATCACGTAAGGTGCAACTTGGATATGCGCCTCATGTGAATTCATCTTAAATCTTGTTGTTATCCGTTTGATCCAATCTTGAGACTTTTATGCATTCTTTCATTTCCAAGAGACAAAAGGATCCGAGGAAATCAAATAGTGACAATTCTAAAAATTATCATATTCTGTTGGAGGCAATTCTTCTCAGATCATTTATATATATATATATATATATATATATATATATATATATATATATATATATATTGTGTTTAGTGTACTTTATAGTAAAACCACCATATTAATTTGTGTTAAGGTACAATTTTCACACGGAAATAATCACGAAAGAATATGGGGTATTTGAAATTTTTTGAGTAGCAATTTTTTCCCAGAAGTATTTAAAAATAAACAAATTCGCCCTTACCATAAAAAAATGGATGTTGAGTAACATTTTTAACGACAAAGGATAAAATAACTGTTTTTTGTTATGTCCAAAACAAAATTGTGTCAGAAAAAATTTCTGAATACCCAATCCTCTTAAGTGATTATTTTCGGAGGAAAATCGCACCTTAAGCCTATTAATTTTTATTTCATTTTTATACTTTTGGGTGACATTAGTTTTCTAATTGATATGTATATTGTTTAAATTATGATAATGAATTTGTGATTATACTTATAAATATTCATTTATATATTTTCAACATAGATTATGCGTTTATATTGCTCAATTCTCATAGAGCTTTCTAAAAAAAAAAAAAATTGTAGAAGAGGTCTCTAAAAATACTAAAAATAGTGGAAACTTGATATGAAGAAGTACCATTAATTGTATCACTAGGTGAAGGTTAATTAATTAATATGTAACTCATTTATCGAATTTCAAAGTCTCTTCACTAATTTTTCCTCTTAACATTTACCATACTATATAATACTCAATTTTCTATATAATTATAATGCGTTCATATTTTGTTGTGTTAGTTTGCTTGTGTATCCGTATGTGATGATCATGGAGTCATATGTGATGTGGTATTTGCGCTAACCATTTTTATATACTCTCTCTAGTCTTTAATACAGGGTCCACCTTGTAATTCAATTTTTTTCATTAAAATGGGTCTTATATAAAGGATCGACGAGAGAAATATATTTGACATTTTAAAGAAATAAACCTCTTTGTATATAATATAGGGAAAATGACACAAAAGCAACCTCAAAAATACAAAAGTTGTTAATAGCAGAAGAAGTATAAAAAGTAGCTATGCAAAATTTATGAATGGCCAAAAGTGTGGCTTGTTATTTGTTAAACAAAAATTGTTAATAGCTAATTATATCTATCGAATAGCAAAAATTATAAATGACTGAAAAGTGGATTTGTCCCTTGGTAGATAAAAGTTTTTAATAACTAATGAAATATAGTGAATATCAATACAAAACTTATAAATGATCTGAAATAGACTGTGACTCCCCTACCAACACAGTTCATAGATGCTTGCATCCTTTGCATGAAGGAGTGGAAAATAGGCCGTTACCTACATTCCATAGCAGTGGAGATTCAGGCTACTGATGTAGGTCTACAAGTATGTAAAATACTGGGACTTAAGAAAGTAAATGTGTACTCTTATTCTACCAGAACTGTGCAATTATTGTTGATGAATTTTGGGTTGTATCACCCTCTAAGGGAAGAGATCAATGAGGTTTGGTTATTAATATTCTTTAACTACAATCTTGAGATTATTCATTCTCATAAGGAAGTGCTGCAATGTACAGATTATTTAGTCAAAATGGCTTAGGAAGTGAACAATGAGCTGACCATAATTTCAGGTTTTAGTAACGTTTTATTCTAATCAAATCTTAAAGCTGATATAAGTTGAGATTTGATCGCTCCTTATATTTTGCTTGGTTACAAGGTTGTAGTGCTTATGTAATTCATAAGACTAGTTCTTGTCAGTTGTATTCAAAAAAATAAAGTTGTGATTAACTTGAAAGAGTATCCTTGTTACTTGCTAAACAAAAGTTGTTAATAACAAATGAAATGTAGAGAATAGAAATATAAAATTGGCAAAAAAAAGAAAAGAAAAAAGAATAGCAATATAAAATATGTGAATGAGTTAAAATCAAAACTAAGGAATTAATTTGAGAAATTTAAACGCCTTATACTAAATGATAATCATTTGCTCAAAGGTTACCTATATTTTATTAGTTTTAGCATAAAAATGGTGGAGGGATCAATCGTCACATTCACCACTTTGCTGGAAAAAAAACTTCAAAACTTTGCTTCAACTTTACTTCATAACCCTTTTTGTTTTCCCAGTATATAATATTTTTTAAAGTGTTTTACATCGACAATATTCATTCATTTTAAAGACTTTTACTCCAAACATGTCAATTTGATGGATATTGTAAGATCATTGTATATATTATATAATATTACGTAAAATTTTAAGCCCCATAGTTAACACGCAAGTCAGTATAGTATTTTAGTTCTCTTGTGCTTATTTTTATAAGGGATAAGATATTGTCACTACTATTTTTTGTCACTACCACTTTTTCACCGTTAGATTATACCTTTATCATTTCTCTCTCCTATTGAGATTCTGATATAATGGTGAAAAAGTGGTAGTAATATTCGTAGTGTCAAAAAATGTAAATGACAATATCCTATCTTTTTTTTTTAGTAACATTTTTTCTTTTATAATGAAAAGAGAATAAAATGATTTTATTAAAAACATTTTTGCATGTACTACTCTAGTTCTATTTATAAGTCGGTTTTTTTTTTTTTTTACCAAAATAATATTTTTTAAAAAATACCAATTTAGAGCACTTTTGAAACTATTTATCAAACTAATGTTGACACCATCAATGGCGTTGTACGTTCTAGCGGGACTACACAGTGGCGGGAGACAGTATAACGCCACTGGGTGGCGTGAGACTGACAGACAGACGCCTTCAGGAAGGCGTCAATATCATTGATGCCTTAGTGAATTTATTATAAACCATAAGATAGATGACTACTTAATGACTAGTTAATTAGATATCTATCTTATGGTTTATATGACTAATAAATTCACTAATTAGTCTTATATCCTAAGAGTTATATAAATTTTAAATATTTTAATTTTCTTAACTATTAATTAAAATTATTATTTATAAGTAAATAGAATTATTATTTATAATTTTAAATATATATATATATATATATATATATATATATTTTATATAATAAAATTAATTTAAAAAAAAAAATTGACGCCTTTGCCTGAAGGCGTCAATCTGTCAGTCTCACGCCACCCAGTGGCGTTGTACTGTCTCCCGCCACTGTATAGTTCTGCTAGAATGTAATACTCGGATATTTATCTGGAATATTATAAATAAAAGTTGGATATTTCTGATAAGTGAAATTGCAATCTCCATTCTTGGGTAATTATAGTCTATTTTCTAGGTAGAATTTCTGCAAGAAATTAGGGAGTTTAAGGGTCAAAGTGCCAAAATGACCAAAATGCCCCGCAAAGGGTAATTAACTTAGAAAATTCATGAAAAATCCTAAGGGTCAAGAAATGACCAGTTGAATTAAGAGAGTATATTATCTCTAATTACAGTAATTAAATAAATTACAAACTTGGGAAAATGAGAAAGGATGCTCATAAAGTAATAAAATGACCAAAATACCCTTGTAATTATGAAACAAAGCAAGAGGCATGGAAATGCTAATGTTAATACAAGAATATGAAGGTAATGAAGCATTCTAATTAAGAAAAATACCAACTATGGTTAAAAGAGTAATTAAGTAATTAATAGCTAATTACTTAAGCATAAGCAAAGGAAATTTCAAAGAATAATTATGTGAAGCTCTAAAATTAGTGGAAATTAGTTGAATATTAATAAAATGTATTTACTAATTAAATTGGAAAGTTTTGAAAAAAATAGTTGAGTTTAGGTATTTTTAAACCTAAATACAAGAATGGACCAATTAGGGAATTTTGTAGAATTTTTAATAAAAATTGAATTAAGTAATTAATTAATTCTTGAAAAACATTTACAAAAAAAAAAAAAAAAAGAGAAGGCTGCCGAAAATTGGCCAAAGAATTTGAGGATAAGAAGCAAAATTTAATATCTTGATATTTTGCAAATTTTTGATTATTATATAATATAATTAAAAAGCATGAATAGTAATCTTATATTTAGGAAACAGATCCTATCTAGGGAACCAGGAATAGGAATTCCAAAGTCAAGGTAAAATATTGATCAGTGAGTTTTTACCTTCAAGTGACCTCTTCCTAAGTCAATTCCGAAACCCGTAGCACATTGTCCTAATAAGACGAAATAGGAAAATCTTTAGTCACATTTTGGGAAAATGAGGAAATAAATTATAACTCAACATCTAGGGATGAGTTTATAATTATAAAAATACATTTGGAATCGTGACTTATTATCTAGAGCTTGATGATTCCGAAACCGATTTCTCGACACCGACGCGTACGGACACGTTTTCGAGAAACTTCACAGACAGTTGGAACCCCGTCTAAAGTCAAAATTCAAGTTATAATAGATATTATTGATGATAAAGAGAAGGTCTTCAAAGTTCTAAATCTAGAATTTTGAGATTTCTCCGAAATTACGCGAATCGGACCGATCGAGAAATACGGCTGGGACCGGCCATAAAGTGAGGTGAGTCATCACTTCTTGGCCAATCCTTGGCTGCCAAACAGCCCAAAGATGTCGACCAAAGGGGGGTGAGGTGGAGTTTGTGACTTTGTGTTCAAGTTGCATTAATGGGTTCTTTACAATTTGGAATTCCAAACAAAGCCTTAACCAAAGTCTATAAATAGGAGGCATGCTCCTTGAGAAATCCTCACACCATTTCTTTCTTGTCTTGACCGAATTTCTTGAGAGAGAAAGTAGAGAGATAAGCTCGGGAAAAGCTCGCATAATTCTTCAACGGGTAAGTCTTTTGGCCATTAGCTTTTAAGTCTTTAGTTCGGTAGTTAGTAGAATTGTTAGTTAGATTTAGGAAGTAGGTGATAAGATTCCTATGCTTGTTTTTAGGCCTCATTGCATTGAAAAATGTGCCTAAAGAGGTAAAAACATAGTAGGGGTCGAGTCGCCGAAAAGTTGGAACTTTAGCAGTTCTTTTTAAAAGTAAGGGTAGAATTTGTTAGAATAGCCTTTAAATTTCAAGTATGATTTGGGTATCATATGGGAGGGCTATTTTAGTCATTATTTTCGAAAATCATAGTTGCGTCGAAGTTCGGCAAAATTTCTGGGAAGAAAATTTGCTAGAGTAACGAAGTCTTTGGTGAAATTCCGCCGATTAGGGGTAGAAGGGCAAAATGGTAATTTTTACCTAAAAAGCCGCTTATAGTGTCAAATCGCTAATAAAGGTGATATTATTCTTATAGGATATCGAATCTACGATTTGCCGCCGTTACGCCGCCCGACGAACCGTTTGAAGTTCACGTTCTTCCGTGAAAGTACGTCTTCCGCCGTAGTACCTAACGTTGCCAACGAAGGTACGGACGCGTCTAACACTAATCTTGTACATCTTAAATACTTATATGTCAATGATATGTTCGTAGACCGTTATACGTAGGTTATACGGGTTATAGTTTTGGTAACACCGTTTTGTTTTCCTAGCGGGACACGAGTAATTATCGTGGCACCGGTGAATAGTGCAGCCGTTATTGTTTACCTTATGGGGCTTTACATATTGCTTTGTGCTTATGTTTGTCGGCATAATGATCATGCATCGTTTGTATGCTTATGATATACTTGTGGTATTAGCTCTAGAAATATCTCGTTGTCTGTATATTGTATTGTTTGGGTATGAGGTTAGTTAACTGCTACCCGAGATTCAATATGGTGAATTGAATCTCACCGTAGCTTCAGTCGGGAGGACCACGGTTCGGGATCGAGGCAAGTGCCCGGAATAGACGTGCGGTAAGACTATTTCTATCTTATCGTTTTATTCGTTATTCCATTATTCCGCTATTTCATTTCTAAACCTTAGGACTATTGTAATCTATACAATATTACACAATGGTTGATGTTTTGGCTATGAACTGATCACTCTTTCGCTCTATTGCTCTACTCTGATTGAAAAAAAAAAAAAAATATGCGTTTCAAAATGGGATGTTACATAGAACGTACAATGCCATTGATGGCGTCAGCATTAGTTTGATAAATAGTTTCAAAAGTGCTCTAAATTAGTAAAAAAAAATTTAAAAAAATATTCTTTTGGTAAATCTCCCTTTATAAGTCTCTTACGACCAAATCACACATATCAATGAGAGGCAGGTAGCTCAATGATTATGGGGTAAATTTTCAACTTTACTCTCATTTATGAACGGGTACCTTTCAACTCTTTATTCTCTCTCTATTTTCATTGATACAATAATATGGGCAAAGTTGTCACAATCCCATTTATTTGGTCAAAAAGGACTTATAAATAAGATCAATTTTTTTGGTCAAAAAGGACTTATAAATAGGACCAGAGTGGTACCACTCTGATCCTATTTATAAGTCTATTTTAACCAAATCTCATATACCAAGGAGAGGTAGCTAACTCAATGATTATGGGGGTAAATTTTCAAATTTTCCCTCATTTACGATTACCACTCTGATCCTATTTATAAGTCCAGTTTGATCAAATCTCACATACAAAGGAAAAGTAGTTACCTCAATGATTATGGGGTAAATTTTCAACTTTGCCCTCATTTATGATTGGACATTTTTTAATTGTTTCTTCTCTCTCTATCTTTATGAGTATAATTAATATGAGTAAAATTGTCACAATCTCATTTATTACATGAAACTAGACTTATAAATAGAACCAAATTTTTTGGTCAAACTGAACTTATAAATAGAACCAGAGTGGTATGTGTTTTTAAACTGTTTCTTCTCTCTCTATCTTCATAGGTACAATTAATATGGGTAAAATTGTCACATTTTCATTTATTACAAGAAACTAGACTTATAAATAGGACCAATTTTTTTTTTCAAAGTGGACTTATAAATAGGATCAGAGTGGTATATTGTAATCATATATTTAAAAAAAAAATCAGATTTTTAGGGAAAAAATCTATTCCAAGAAGCAATTGTTTGTTTCACAAAATGAAAATATTTCATTTGCATTTAAAATACTTAAGGCACTATTAATATAAATAATAAAGTAGATATTTTTAATAAAAAATTAGAACATATGCTCTCGTCTAAATTTATGCTAACCTTTCCTCCCCTTCAAAGTGGATCAGAAGTATAGTGTGAACCAAAATGTCAAACAAAGGTTATCATATGACTAATATAATTACAAAACTAGAATAAAAACCCAAGGTTTGGATGTGAAGAAAATTAGAGAAGAAAGAATATTGGGAGGGAAAAATCACAAAAATAGTTAAGTTTTTTACTGTTTTACAAAATTTTTGTTCCTAGTATTCTTTTCCCATAGTTTCCTCCCACTTTTACCTCCATCCAAACAAACATAGAGTATAGGTTCCATCAAAGAAAATGGCACAAGTTACAGCAAAGTAACATCTCAATCTTCCACCTCACAAGTGTTTAACATGTCCAGTTCAAATTGATGATAGTAAAAGATCAAATCCACCACATTCAGATTGACATTACAAAGCAAAGCAACTAGCTCTTGGCTAGGCAAGTGAGCCTGAAAAAGGAAAATTAACAGATTGAACAGAAATTACTAGCATAAAGACTAACAAAGGGAACATAACACTAGCTGAATGGCACTCGTACTCTGTTGGATCCCAAAAGGTGGAATATTGTTGAGAAGGAGATGAGTGATAAGTCCAATTTCAACTAGTTTTACTGAATGGTGTGTGGAATATGGATTATAACAGTGCAAATTTCAATCTGAAACCTGCAACTGCAGAAATATCAAAGGTTGAAGAACTGAAAGGGGGTTGAAGGTAAATAGGAAAATGGAATATGGAAACAGTTAGGACATTTGGAAGAAGAGAGAGAGAGAGAGAGAGAGAGAATTGAGTGTATAGTGTATAGAAACCATTTGACCAAGGTACAATGATTGTTAGGTTATTAATATTATATCTGATCTCACCTCAGAATCTAGTTGCCTAATTCAAATCACCAACATCTGGTAAAAAATCTCTATGGGGGATTGATTACCTTATTGTTAAAAGCATGTTATCCCTTCCAACATAATCGACTCCTCATATCTCATTTCGCCTTTCTCTAATTGTTAATCTTAAACAAATTGGCCCTTAACTCCTAACACAATCTAGAATGGAGTATTGGTAGGGCAATCAGATCCTATTTTCTTTGTTGCCACATGAACTTTTAATGTGGTCCATAAAATAAAGAAAGGAATTATCAACTCAATATATGAAATCAAAGAAAACTATATCTTAGCTGACACTCTAATTTAAGGGCGGAAACAAGAGACCAGAAAGGTTATAAGTCAAAAACAGAATAAAGAAGGAACAAAATGACGTTGGAATACATGTTATTCACTAAACAAACAAATAGTCAAAATAAACATGTCAAACATATTGCCGGAAAAAAAAAATTAACAAGATTTACTTCTCTATATGATCAAGCAATTTTAGTGGTATATGTGTAAACATTTAGATAATCAAGCAAATTTCTTCAACTAGTGCTTCCAACCTCATTTTATCATTTTAGAAGACCACCACCAATCATTTCACCTAGAAGCTTCTCAGCCTTATCATTCTCTCTTTTCTCCAAAAGAGCTAAAACAAGTGTTTTATATGTTACTAAATTAGGGAGACACCACTGCTTTGCATTCTTCGAGCAAGGACATCGCTTCATCAAACAAGCCTTTTCTACATAGCCCTTTGATCATAATGGTATATGTGTAGACATCTAGACGATAGCCACTGACCAAAAGATACTGAAAGATCTCTCGAGCATCATTTAGTCTACCACCTTTGCACAAGCCATCGATAAGTATATTGTATGTGTACACACTAGGTTGAATACTTTGGGAAACCATTTGCCTAAATAATGCAATCCCCTGATCAAGATTTTGAGTTTTGCACAATGCATCTAACAAAATACTATAGGTGACTGTATCAGGGGTCTGACCACTTTCTTGCATCTCATAAACAAGATCACGCACATCTGATATTCTCCCCGATTTGCACAAGCCATCAATTAGAGAATTATAAGTTATCACATTAGCAACCAAGCTTTTGTGATGCATTTCTCTAAAAAGATCTAAAGCTGCATCGACCATTTTAATCTTGCAAAATCCGTTGATCAGTATACTGTAACTAACTACATTAGCTACTAAACCACTTTGAACCATCTTATTAAATACTTCCTTTGACGCGCATACATTATTCATCCTAGAGTATCCTTCCATTAAAGTATTGTAAGTTACCACATTAGGTCTCTCACCCCATTTCATCATCCTAGCAAACACTGTTTGGGCTTCTATAATCCTCCCTTCTTTACAAAACGCATCAATGAATATATTAAAGGTATAAGCATTTGGTTTGATGCTTTTCAAAGCCATTTCATGGAGCAAGTTGATAGCCTCATTCAACTGTCCCATGTTGCAATAGCCATGGATAAGGGAAGTATAAGTAATAATACTTGGCATAATTCCTTGATCAA
Source organism: Acacia melanoxylon (assembly GCA_019022615.1). Lineage (NCBI taxonomy): Eukaryota > Viridiplantae > Streptophyta > Magnoliopsida > Fabales > Fabaceae > Acacia > Acacia melanoxylon. The sequence continues at coordinate 9,469,010 of JAFJYJ010000004.1, read as the reverse complement.
TCATTGTTAAATACAATTCATCCCCCTCAATGACATGTCCACATTTGCAAAGGTTATCTATGATAGTATTGTACATCACTACATCTGGATTCACTCCCTTCTTCTGAATCACATGGACCAATTTAATGGCAGACCTTATTTTCCCTACTTTACACAGTCCACTGATCAGGGTGCCATAACTAATTTCATCAAATTGAAATCCTTTTACAGTTAAGTCATCGTAAAAGTCTAGTGCTTCCCAAACCTTGTTACTAACACAAAGCCCATTTAATATCGTATTCAAAGTTATGGTATTTGGTCGAAGACCCATCTTGAGAACTCTTCCCAATGTCGAGAAAGCAGAGTTCATCTGTCCAATATTGCAGTAACAGTTTATCAAGATGCTCAGTGTAACTAAATTAGGTGTAAACCCCTTGAACTCGGCTTGTGCAAACAATGAGATTGCAATTCGATATTGTTTAGCCTTAGCAATAGATCCTAACTGCTTTGTAATTTGGATGATGGAAGGTGGGGGATGCATGTGGAGTAAGTGATTGAATGAAGCGACGGTGTCGTCGATGTTGAATGCATTTAAGGTTTGGGAATGAGCAAAGAACTTGGGATTGAGGGAATAACAGAAAGAGGGAAGCAAGAGAGACGAAGAAGGTAGAAGAAAGTGGGCAATTATGGGAAATGCATACCTTGAAACAGAAGGCAAACAGTGGAGATGATGCATGGCGAAGCAGATGAGGCACAAGCACGGCGAGCTACGACAGCTTCAAATCGAAGTCGATGCAGAGAGAGAAGAAGGATTCAAGGGTTTCGGTTGCCCAGTGCTGTTCCCTCGGTTGGTAATTGAACGCCGCTAGCTTTTTTTTTTTTTATTTTTTTTTTGGGGTCAAAAAAGCAGCTTGTTAATTGCCTAATTGGTACCATCCAAACGGACCGTCTTATGTATCTTAAATCTTCTGTTCTAGGCATTTCTCCTCCGATGATTTTGTTTTTTTTTTTAGTGTACTTTTTAGTAAAACTATCATATTAATTTGTGTTACAGTGCAATTTTGTCACTGAAGCAATCACTAAAGTACGGGGTATCTGAAAATTTTCGAGGAGGAATTTTCTCCCAAAAATATTTAAAAATGAATAAATTCGCCCTTACCATTAAAAATTTAATGTTGAATAACATTTTTAACAAGGTGAAATTCCTACTTTTTTGTTACTTTGAAGAAGAAGTTGTTTCAGAAAAAAATCTGAACACCTAACCTTTCTAAGTGAATATTTCAGGGGAAAATCCCATCATAACCCTATTAATTTTCATTTAATATTTATACTTTTTTGTGACATTAGTTTTCCAATTGCTATGTATATTGTTTAAATAATGATAATGAATTTGTGATTTTACGTGTATATATTAATGCATATGTTTTCAACTTGGACTATGTGTATATATTACTTAATTCTAATAGAGCTTTCTTAAAAAAAATGTAAAAGAGGTCTCTAAAAATATTAAAAGGGGAAACTTGATCTGTACCATTAATTATACCACTAGATGATGGTTAATTAATTAATACGTAACTCATTTATCTAATTTCAAATTCTCTTCACTAATTTTTCCTCTGAACATTTACCATACTATATAATACTCAAATTTCTAAATAATTATAAGTATAATGTGTTCATATTTTGTTGTATTAATTTGCTTGTGTCCATGTGTGATGATCATGGAGCCACATGTGATGTGGTATTTGCGCTAACCATTTTTATATACGCCCTTCAATTTTTAATATAAGGTCCATCTTGTAGCTCTTTTTTTTTTATTCATTAAAATAGGTCTTTATATCAAGGATTGAAGAGAGAAATATATTTGACATTTTAAAGAAAAAAATCTCTCTATATATAATATTAGGGAAAATGGCATAAGAACAACCTCAAAGGGAACATAACACTAGCTGAATGTCACTTGTACTCTGTTCGATCCCAAAAGGTGGAATATTGTTGAGAATGAGATGAGTGATAAGTCCAATTTCAACTAGTTTTACTGAATGGTGTATGGAATAGGGATTATAACAGTGCAAATTTCAAACTGAAACCCGCAACTGCAGAAATATCAAAGGTTGAAGAACCGAAAGAGGGTTGAAGGTAAATAGGAAAATGGAATACAGAAACAGTTAGGAGATTTGGAAGAAGAAGAAGAAGAGAGAGAGAGAGAGAGAGAGAGACCAATTGAGTGTATAGGTACAATGATTGTTAGGTTATTAAGATTATATCTGATCTCACCTCAGAATCTAGTTGCCTAATTCAAATCACCAACATTTGGTAAAAAATCTCTATGGGGGATTGATTACGTTACTGTTAAAAGCATTTTATCCCTTCCAACATAATTGACTCCTCATATCTCATTCCCCCTTTCTCTAATTGTTAAATCTTAAACAAATTGGCCCTAACTCCTTACACAATCTAGAATGGAGTATTGGTAGGGCAATCAGACCCTATTTTCTTTGTTGCCACATGAACTTTTAATGTGGTCCATAAAATAAAGAAAGGAATTATGAACTCAATTTATGAAATCAAAGAAAACTATATTTTAGCTGCAACTCTAATTTAAGAGCGGAAACAAGATACCAGAATGGTTACAAGTCAAAAACAGAATAAAGAAGGAACAAAGTCATGTTGGAATACATGTTATTCACCAACAAACAGATAGTCAAAATAAACATGTCAAACATATTGCTGGAACGAAATTTCTTTAACAGGATTTACTTCACTATATGATCAAGCAATTTTTGTGGTATATGTGTAAACATATAGATGATAATCAAGCGAATTTCTTCAACTAGTGCTTGCAACCTTATTTTATCATCTTAGAAGACCACCATGAATCATTTCATCTAGAAGCTTCTCAGCCTTATCATTCTCTCTTTTCTCCAAAAGAGCACCAATAAGTGTCTTATATGTTATTGAATTAGGGAGACAGCCGTTCGCCTCCATTCTTGGGAGCAAGGACATAGCTTCATCAAACAAGCCTTTTCTACAAAGCCCATTGATCATGATGTTATATGTGTAGACAGTTAGATGATAGCTACTAGTCAAAAGGTATTGAAAAATCTCTAGAGCGTCATTTAATCTACCACCTTTACACAAGCCATCAATAAGTATATTGTAAGTGTACACATTAGGTTGAATTCTCCGTGTAACCATTTGCCTAAATAATGCAATCCCCTGATCAAGATTTCGACTTTTGCAAAATGCATCTAACAAAATATTATAGGTGACTATATTAGGGGTCTGACCACTTTCTTGCATCTCATCAACAAGATCTCGCACATCTGACATTCTCCGCGATTTGCACAAGCCATCAACAAGAGAACTATAAGTTATCACATCAGGAACCAAGCTTTTGCGACGCATTTCTCTAAAGAGATCTAAAGCTGCATCGACCATATTCATCTTACAAAATCCGTTGATAAGTATACTGTAACTAACTACATTGGCTACTAAACCACTTTGAACCATCTTATTGAATACTTCCTTTGACTCCCTCACATTATTCATCCTACAGTATCCTTCCATTAATGAACTGTAAGTCACCACAGAAGGTCTCTCACCCCATTTCATCATCCTAGCAAACACTGTTTGGGCTTCTATAATCTTCCCTTCTTTACAAAACGCATCAATAAATATATTAAAGGTATAAACATCTGGTTTGATGCTTTTCACTGCCATTTCATGGAGCAAGTTGATAGCTTCTTTCAATTGTCCCATGCTGCAAAAGCCATGGATCAGGGAATTATAAGTAATAATACTTGGCGTAATTCCTTGATCAATCATTGTTAAATACAATTCATGCGCCTCAATGACATGTCCACATTTGCAAAGGCTATCTATGATAGTATTGTACATTACTACATCTGGCCTCACTCCCTTCTTCTTCATCACATGGACCAATTTAATGGCAGACCTTATTTTCCCTACTTTACACAAAATCCAATCGATCGGGTGCCATAACTAATTTCATCAAATTGAAATCCTTTTACGTTAAGTCATCGTAAAAGTCTAGTGCTTCCCAACCTTGCCACTAACACGAGTCCTTTTAATAAAGTGGTCAAGGTTATGGTATCTCGTGGAAGACCCATCTTGAGAATCCTCCCCAATGTCGAGAAAGCGAGTTCATCTCATCCAATATTGCGATAGAATGATTTATCAAGATGTTCAGTGTAATTAAAGAAGGTGTAAATCCCTTGAACTCCGCTTGAGCAAACAATGAGATCGCAATTCGATTGTGTTTAGCCTTGGCAATGGATCCTAGAATCTTATTAATTTGGATGATGGAAGGCGGGGGAAGCATATGGAGTAAGCGATTGAATGAGGCGATGGCGTCGTCGATGTTGAATGCATTTAAGGTTTGGGAATGAGCAAAGAACTTGGGATTGAGGAAATAACAGAAAGAGGGAAGTAAGAGAGACGAAGAAGGTGAAAGAAAGTGAGGAATTTTGGGAAATGCGTACCTTGAAAGTGGAGGAAAACGGTGGAGAAAATGCATGGCTAAGCGGATGAGGCACGAGCACGGCGAACTCCGACGGCTTCGAATGGAAGTCAATGCAGCGAAGAAGGATTCAAGGGTTTTTCTTGCCCAGTGTATTAGCCGGGGTGCGTAAAAACATTTAAAATATTTCGCTTTTGTTATCACTTGATGAAATGATTAATTAATTAGTATGTCACTCATTTCTCTAATTGCAGATTCTTTTTTTTTTTTTTTTTTAATGACGCCTAATATCAGATTCTCTTTACTAATTTTTTCCTCTTATTATTTACCTTACTATATACTGCTCATCTTTCTAAATAATTAATGTGTTCATATTTTGTTGTGTTAAATTGTTTGCAGTCAGTGCGTGATGATCTTGGAGCCATGTGTGATATGGCATTTGCCTATATATAGATAAAACGATAATAAGAAAACTTTGAAATTGTAAAATCTCAAATTAGGTATATTACCAAGAGTTAATAAAGGAATGACAAAACTTGATAAGCAATTCACAACTTGTTTTTAAGAAATCCCTAATTTGAAATTTTGTGATTAAAAAAAAAATGCCTTTTTCCCTTTTATATACTCCCTCTATTCTTTTGTGTAAGGCTCATCTTCTAGTTTAATTTCTTCATTAAAATTGGTCTTATATTAAAGATTCATGAGAATAATATATTTGACATTTTAAAGAAAAAAGTCTCTCATATTTATATAATATAGGGAAAATTAAAAACAACATTTTTTACCAATAAAAAAAACAACCTCAAAAACACAAAAGTTGTTAATAGCTAAAGAAACATAGTGAATAGCTATGTAAAAATAACTTGAAGAGTGGTTTTGTTACTTAGTAAATAAAAATTGTTAATAGCTAATAAAATGTAGCGAATAAAAATATAAAAGTTGTGATTGACATGAAAAAAGCCCTTGCTTATTTTACAAAATGGCTTCAAGGTCAATGATCTTTGATTATTAGTATAGTGTGGACCAGAATGTAATTATCAACTTGAATAAGAACTCTACTGGCTCCACAGAGAAAATGCCACAAGTTACAGCAAAGTAACATCTCAATCTTCCAAGTTCCACCCACAAGTTGTTGAATAAAAAGATAGCTAATAAATTGAAAGAAAAAAATGACATTACAATGTAAAGCAATTGACTCTTGGCAAGGAAAGTATGTCTAAACAAGGAAAATTAACAAACTGATGAGAAATTAGAAACATGAAAACTACTAGCAAAAAGATTAATAAGGGAACATAAATCTAGCTAAGAGAAAAAGGGAAGTCGGTGAGAATGGAAGAATGCTCAAAGGTAAGGGATGATTTAAGGATCAGATTGCCACTGTTGAAATCTGAAGAGGAATAGGCTAAGATACTCGGGACTAGCTAGCATCTGCTGCCATCCTCTTCTTGAAACTGCACCGTTTTGGTGCAGTTTCAAGTGAACGTCTGTTTTTTTTTTAAAAAAAATAATATATATATATATATATATATATATATATATATATATATAATTCGGATACTAACGGGTATTAAAATGATACTTGAAATATCGAAGTGCTAAAAAATACTTCATGATTTTAAAATATTATTTTAAGATCTTAAAAAAATATCTTGAAGTATATTTTTAGTACCATTCAAGACACTTGAAATTTTTTTTTAGATCAAATAAGACTCAAATATTTTTTTAAGATCCTAAAATAATTTTTCAATATCAAGAAGTATTTTTTTTAGTGTCATTCAATATCCCGAAATATATTTTTAATACTAAAAAGACTGCGAAATATTTTTTCAAGATCCTAAAATAATTTTTCAAGATTATGAAGTATTTTTTCAGTCTCTTAAAGTATATTTTTAGGGAAAAACACTTCTCATGTTGTAGGAGAAGTGTATTCTCATGTCACACACACATGAAATGGTGGGACCCATATATATATATATATAATTAGCATTATATATATATGGGTCCCACCATTTCATGTGTGTGTAGGAATTTTCTTCTTCTTATGCAACATGAGAAGTTTAAACCCCATATTTTTAATATCATTCAGTACCTTAAAATAATTTTTCAAGATCATAAATTTTTTTTCTAAGTATCAAATAAGACTCAAATAATTTTTCAAGATCATGAAGTATTCTTTTATGTATTCTAAAGTATATTTTTAGTACCATTTAGTACCTGAAATAATTTTTTCAGATCATGAAGTATTTTTTTCAAGACCAATCAAGTATTTTTTGAAGATATTTTTAATCTTGACCAAGACTGAAATATTTTTTTAAGATCTTAAAATAATTTTTTAAAATCACAAGTATTTTTTTAGTATCAAGAAAATCGATGGCGCAAAGATCATTTTAATACCCGTTAGTATCCTGATTTTATTTTTTAAAAAAAAAAACAAATGTTCACTTGAAATTGCACCAAAACGGTGCAGTTTCAAGAAGAGGATGGCAGCGGACTGCAAAAGGAGCGGACGCTAGCCAGTCCCAAGATACTCCAAGCTAGTAGTATTGAAGAGATGAGTGGTCTAAACTTTTGGAGACGGAAGCAAGGTCTTTGTGCGCATGGAACATTCTTAAATAATTGAGGAAATTGGGTTATAAAATTTTAATAAGGACATTATGTAAGATAAAAGAGTAAAGAAAATTAATAAAAAAATTTAACCCTGCTTTTCTAATTTTTTTTTAAAAGATAAAAAGTAAGAAAAATTAATTAAAAAAATTTTAACCCCACTTTTCTAAATTTTTTTTTTAAAAAAAAAATCTCCTCCTCCTCCTCCAGAGGTCAAGGATTCTAAGGTGCAATTGGTTTTGCCGGTGTTTTACAATGTGGATCATTCAGAAGTACAACATCAAAAGGGAAGCTTTGGGGAAGGATTGGTCAAACATGAAGACCGGTTAGGAAACATGGTGGAGCTAGTTGGCATCTCACTAACGGGTATGAAATAAAAGTCATATTCAAACATTATTGGATTTAGCTGAGAGTAGCTATCCCAATATACAATTTTTTTATATCCCCAGTATTCAAACTCTTGACCTTAGCTTAAGAAGAACCAAATCAGTTCTATTCAATTTAATATTTAGTTTAATTTTGCTAATTTTAGCTCATATGTCTAAATATTTAGAACTAGTTACTCATTGAAATATTTTATAATAAAAAAGGGTGGCTCAGTGACAATGCTCCCACCAGGTGAGGCTTGAGGAGGGAGGGAGGGATGTACGTACCCCACAAGCGAAAATGTTGTTTTTCGGATTTGAATATTTTATAAAGCCATCAAAAAATCACGTGTAATGCAAGGAATCACTTATTTGATAATTTCTAATCCTACGCATTACACAATAGGTCCTACAGAAGTCTAGCCTTACATATACACTTAGATACTTAGAACCTTAATTTTTGATTATGATTCATGTTGTGCTTCTAGAAAAATGCATCATGCATGCATCTTCAATTTAATTTAGAGTTGAAGCCATATACACTTGTGTGTATGTCTGTTTTTTATCAAATAATTAGAAGTTTCATTGGATTTACAATGACAGGCATGAATCTACATTCATCAAAAGAATAGTTGAAGAAATACTCAATAAGCTGAACCGTACACCTTTGAACGTTGCTAAACATCCTATGGGATTGGAGTCTCCTTTATTGGACATGGAATCATTGCTGGGTACCCAATCAAAAAAATGTGAGGGTTGTTGGAATCCATGGAATTGGAGGAATAGATAAAACAACCATTGCTAAAGCTCTTTATAACCATATCTCTAACCACAACAAACTCTTGATCAAATATCAAATACAAAGAGCACAAAAACTCACCAGTTTTGGTCATAAAGGTTCTACGGTATGTGTTAACATATTTGCGCACATCCTCCTCCTTGGAGAGATTAAACAATTTCCTAATCTTTGAAGTCCTTTTTGGGCCTCTGATTTTGGGCTTCTTAACATCAGTCAATCCCGGAAGAGCATTTTGGGCCTCTCATTATTTTGGGATAAAAAATAACCTTATTATTAACTTACAATATATTTATTATAAAAAAAACTTACAATATATATCAGCCTTTAACAGCCATGCCAGTACCAACGGGGTTGAGTACAGTGGTAAAATGGCCATGTCGGCTTGCAAGCGTCTCGGGTCGAGCCTTGTGAATGCAAAAAAACCCTTGGGGACTCTCCCATCATAATGGAGTGCGGGACGCGGGTCGGATCCGGATTAGTCCGGGTGAAGCTTTGGATACTAGATAGACCAAAAAAAAAAAAAAAAAACAGCCATGCCAGTACGCTTCAGTCTGCAAAATACTAGAAACTACTACACATATTCATGTGCATACTAGTATATCTCACCAAATCAAAACAAACAAAACAGCAGTTTTGCTGTCCTAAAATTAGGAACACGAGCAAATAGTACAGCCACCAAATTCATATTCTCAGAAACAAACACATTCAGCAACAACAAAAGTAAAGAAAGGGTCCTACAACAACAAAATGGATAGAAGTGAAGTTTTATAGTGTATTGTTGTGAGGGAACATGGGATCTCATTTCTCTATGAATTGTGAGTGCTAACTTTTTTCTCTATACCGCAAACCCAAAAAAGGCTTAGGTTGTTTCATGATAAGTCCCTTGCTGATGTAGATACCTATGAACCCTTCTTAAGTTATGTAAATATCTTTTGTGCTGCAAAAAAACTCACCTTTCTGTGAATTTGTTGATTTTGTGATGTAACATAATGGATAGAAGTGAAGTTTTATAGTGTATTGTTGTAATATTTTTTGTTTTTTTTTTTTATGTTCAAGAAGTACTTTAAAATTGCAACATAATGGATACAAGAAGGAACTGCTCCAACTAATGGGAAGCAGAACTGAGGAGGCATAAGTACAGTTGTAACATAGAGCCTAAACTCGTGGTCCTTTTCCATTAAGTTTACATATTATGGTTAATTTAGTGTTTTTTCACTCATACAATTGTGACTATGGGATGATAAAAACAATGGAGATAAGTGTGCTGTGTTCTGTATATTATTTGCTTTGTCAAATTAAATGCAGTTTGTTGGCAGCTCTAAAATTGATTGATTGATTTATTTTTTAATTTTTTAATTTTTTAATTTTTTGCAGAGAGTTTTGGTATATTCAACAATTATTTTGACAAGATTAGTCGAATGTTGTTATTAGAGAGTCATCAAGTTGGAGGCAATTTGTTGGGTTGGCATTGGTTAACTGCAAGTAACATGATAAAACTTAGATCATTTCAAAATCATTAAATTTGAAGTAAACGTTGTATTTGATTTTGGTTTATTTTATATTCATGTATTATGTGATATTGAAATGAATGACAGTTTTATCATATTGCATGTGATGGATGGACAGTTTTATCAGAGGCGCTGTAGAAGTAAAAAAGATCTATGGACAGGTATGCGTATCCCAGTCCCACATGCAAGTTACACCTCACATTAAATTGTAAAGGCTACTTTTTTATTTTATTTTTTCATTTTTCTGTAAGGTCTACTTTTGAGGGTTCATAGGTGTAGCCATTATACACTGTTCATTGAATGGTTGCCCAAACATGTCATAAATTAAATTTATATGGTGATTAGACAAGTGTCAAAGTATTGTCTGCATGATCTGATATTTTCTGCCTCTACATAAGTTGATAGGTAACAAGTTGCGACTAAAGTAGTATGAATATCTTCTTTTTTTTCATGTAAAAATCCTACTTTAAAATTATATGACAAACAAATAACTATGTTGTGACCACTCCAACTCTGTAGGCTACCCCACAAAAAATCACTTTTTAGGTATACCTATAGCCATTAATTTTTTTGAAAAAATATCTTAGTGAAAGTTTGAATGTATTTCTCATGTTCCATAGAAATTTGACAAGGAAATTTCTCACTTATGGCATATATGGCATTTGAAGCAGGTATGGTTGTATGACCCCTTCTCTTTTATCAGCTCATGATAAATGCTATTGCCACCCAATGGCGGAGCCAGGAAATTACAGAAGGGGAGCACAATTGATGGGGGGATTCGGGGGTTTTAAATGCATTAAAAAACAAAAGAATATAAACAAAAAAAATAATTATGAAATCAAGTGAATATTGAAGATGTAATAAAAGAGGAAATTATTTTACAAACCTGTCATTTAGAAAAGAAAAATTAAATATTGTTAGAAATACAAATATATAAATTACAATAAAGGTTGACACTCAATAAGTTCAAGTACATATATTTTAATAAAAAAAATATTACAATAAAAATAACTACAATGTCATCCTTTTAGGCCTTGTGTTTTGGAATTCCATCATAATTGTCTTATTATCAATGCTATCAAATACATATTTTTTAATATAAGACACTAAACAATTATTCCATCATTCATCCCACATCCGATTACGAAGGGTAATCTTGATGTATTAAGAGTGGACACTTAATTTAAGAGTGGAAAATTATTTAAACATGTATTAATTCAAGGAAAGTAGACAAATAATGCTATACTAATGAAAATTTGAAACCATTATATTCAAGTTATTAATTCAAACTTTAACTTGAATTTTTTTAAAAAAAAAAAAAATCCAAAATTTTTAGGGGCACTCCCCCCCCCCCCAACATTGAACGTGCTCCGCCACTGTTGCCACCCAATAGTTTAAAAATGCTTGCACAGATCCATGTTTATATTTATTTTGTGGTTAGTATACATTGTGTGCCTCTACGAGTTATATCCCACTTCCAACCTTGCGTCTCTATCATTTGTTGTGCATTTTTTTGTAGGCGAATATTCAATATATCAATATACATGTTTGATAAAGTCATTACTTCATTCTTGCATGATGCAAGACCGCTACTTTTATGTGTGAATAGGTATTGTAAGTGATGCATAACATTCCAAGTGTTACCAGCTATTCTTTGAATTATACTCTTTATTGGTATTCAATGTAATAACTTGAGGTGACAACCACATGTCCCTATCTGTTTTTTTCATATAATTTGCTCAATTAACTATCCGAAAAATATATTTTAGATTAACTATTACTATGTTGTTATGGCTGTTATATAGTTGTTTGGGCTAACTGATGCGTGAGTAATGTCTAATGTGTAGGAAATTGATGCCTTTTGGGTTCATTTGCATCTCACCTCACCACATAAGCCACACGCGTCCACGCAAGAAGCCAAGTGAGTCTGAGTAAGATGCATTCCAATCACTTTCTTTTGTTGGTTTATGCATTGATTATGATTCCTTTAACTTTATGTCTTTATTTATTAATCACAATTTAAAGCCATACACACTGTTTTTTAATGTACCTAAGTTGATCATAAGGCTGTTCACTTAAATTTGGTCTTTTGTTTTTGTGAGAGGAATTATATTCCTTAATGCTTCTCATTGCTTCTTAATGCTTTTCTGTTAAGGAAAAAGAAAATTTACTACTTCTGTGTTTTGATCTAACTCTTGCTTCCTAGGATAAAACACAACTACTTCTAAGTTTTATATAGGTATTTTGTGTTATCCATTTGCTAATAGTAAGTCAGTAGTGTGTTTTGAGTATGGAATCAAGCAAAGTTGAATTGCATAAAGCCTTTAGAAACTTATTTTGAAATCTCACAATTTTAATTTGAGTGTATAGAGTGATATTGATTAATTTTTGCTCCATATATATGGATTGAGATTGAATGAGCAAGAGAACATTTTCATTGGTTGGTTTTTATTTTGTTGTTATCTGCGTTTTATTTTGAAATTCCATTAAGTTTGAACTGTTGGCATTTTAGGTAATTAATTTCAGTTTAGGGTATTATTTGTCTAATGTCTTGGAATGAATTTTTGCTATATACTCGCCTTCATTTAAAGTGTGTTTTGCATAATGTTGTTAGCAATAATGATATTGAGGAGAATTTTTCATGTTGGGTTTGTAGAGTAATGTAAATAAGATAATGTTAGCAGGTTGTGTTTAAGTTCAATTGTGATAAAAGCATTTCTTTTAATATGCTCATTCTGAATCTAATATCTTGATTAATACATGTATTCATGAATTAGGTGACAAGGTTAATTAGTGCTATGTTGTTAGAAGTCATCAAGTTGGAAGCAAATTGCGGGGTTGGCGTGGGATAGATGTTGTTTAATAATATAGAGATTTAAATGAAATGTGAATATTTTGATAATATTCGAATGACTTCAAAATCATTCAATTTTAAGCAAACTTAATATACTTAGGATTATATAATGTTCATGTTTTTTTTATAGCCAACATATATATATGAACTGTAGTGATTCGACGTGATTGTTTGTTATTGATGTTGATTAAAATCGGATGCTGAGGAATAATGTTGGTCTCTTGTTTTATAATGAATGAAGAAATGAATAAATTTCCCATTCCAAATGATGATGGAAACGATGAGTATGTTGTATGAGGTGAAGAGTGTTAGTGTATGAAGCTAAGTATGTGCAGTTGAGAATGGAGTGGGTGCTCCCGTGCAATGCGCGAGGTTTGTGCTTGTGTACAGATGTAGGAGCAGGTGGCAAAAAAGATTTTCTGCATCAAATCTTTGGATTATGTACTATTTTTGGTAGGTAATTGTATAACAGTGTGATGAGTGTCCTGTGATAGGCATAGTAATTCGAAGTGTGCATTAGTATTCACTTTATTTCATAATCCACTCCACTGTTGAAACTAATTCATACATATAGCATTTGTTGTATGTTTATGTTGATATTTTTATGAGCAGTAAAATCAAATTCCTATTCAGAATGGTGACTCTGTGATGTTGTATTTTACAAGTATACATAGGGGTTGCTTTTGGTTGGCAGAAGATTGTATTGTTGATGAGGTCTCTGGTGAGCCTTTTTTCTTCCTTGGATTCTACAATAGGCATGGTGTGTGGTCTTGTTTGATGGTTTTGGAAGCTTATTATGACCCCATATTTTTACAAATATTCTGTAACTATGAGCAGTTGTTTTCCTTTGTAAGTACTTTCGTAAGATATTGAATTTGATGGTGTGCATTTCCCATTTCACAATACCAGAGGAATTTCAATGGTTATGACAAAGAAAGAAGGAGGTTGAATTAAATTAAGAATTGATATGCTGATGAAAGATATTGTGGAGTTATGTTATACTTGACATTAATTTGGTAAAGAAGTTCTATTTTTGATTGATTATCATAATGGTAAACTCATTCAAGATTTTCTGCATTAAAGTCTTAGAGAATTTGCTATAATCGTAGGGTTTTGGTTTGTATTTGAAGGTTTCTTTATAAGTTTAGGTAGTATGTTCATTGGTGTGATGATAAAAATTATTTTTATTGATTGTGATATGGACAAATGCAGTATAGAGAAGTCATCCCCAATCTTCAATCTCTGGCTTGCAAGCTTTTAGAAACTTACAAGAATCCGGGCAAACTACGAGACTCCCAAATAATCTTCAACAAGATTCAAAACCCAGACATTGTATCTTGCACGTCCCTTCTTAATCTCTACCTCCACTCTAATCTTCCCGCCAAATCCCTCGCCGTCTTTTCCCTCTACATACACACCAGATTCAGACCCGACGGCTTCTTGGTCGTCGGAGCGTTATCGTCATGTGGGCGTGGCAAGGATTTTATGAGAGGAAGGGCAATTCATGGGATGATCTTGAGGAATCACTTAGACGAGAATTCTATTGTGGGTAATGCACTGATTGATATGTATTGTCGAAATGGGAAAATTGAAGTGGCTGTTTTAGTCTTTGAAAGGAAGAGATTAAAGGATATATTTTCCTGGACTACTCTGCTCAATGGCTATATTTTGTCCAATGATTTGAATTCTGCACACAAACTGTTCGACGTAATGCCTGATAGAAACTCTGTTTCTTGGACAGCTATGATAAATGGTTATGTTAAAGGAGGAGCACCTGTTCAAGCTCTTGAACTCTTTCAGAAAATGGAGGTTCTTAGTCATTCTAGTGCAGCCACATTAATAGTGGCAGTACTGTCTGCATGTGCCGATATGGGTGCGCTTAATTTCAGTCAGTCCATCCATGGAAATGTTAACAAAACAAACCTTAAGGTGGATGTGACAGTGAAGAATGGTTTGATGGATATGTACTCAAAAAGTGGGAGGCTTGATTTGGCTGTCAGAGTATTCGATGAGATCTTGGAGAAAGATGTGTTTTCGTGGACAACAATGATATCAGGCTATGCGTATCATGGGAAAGGACGAGAAGCTTTGGAGGTATACTCTAAGATGTTAGCAGAATCAAAGGTAACTCCAAACGAGGTTACACTTTCGTCACTTTTAACAGCTTGTAGCCATTCAGGATTAGTTCTTGAGGGGAAAATGTTGTTCAACAGAATGATTCATTACCATGGTTTGAAACCCAACATTCAGCATTATGGATGCCTGGTTGATTTGCTCGGCCGAGCCGGGTTTATCGAAGAAGCGAAAGAGATGATTGAGCAGATGATGCCTATTATTGAACCTGATGCTGCAATCTGGAGGTCTTTACTCACAGCTTGCTTAATCCAGGGGAATATCAAGTTAGCTGTAATAGCTGGAAGGAGGGTGATTGAGCTAGAACCAAGTGGTGGTGATGGTGTTTATATGCTTCTGTGGAATGCTTATCATGCTGCAAACATGTGGGAAGAGGCATTTGAGGTAAGGAAGCTGATGAGAGCAAATAAGATTAGAAGAAAGAGAGGTTGTAGTTGGGTTGAAGTGAATGGTATTGTTCAAGAGTTTCATGCTGCTGATGATAAATTGCTTCATTTAAGCACTGATCAGCTCTGCTTATTGCTAGAACAACTGAAAGAGCATTCGAAAGCCCTACCAATTTTGAAAAGCCTAGGTCTTTAGAAATGACTGATGATCAGGTTTGTTGATCCATTTATTATACATATAATGCTTGGAATCCATGTGATAATTGATGAATCCTATGTTTCAACTTCTTGCCATTGAATCTAGGCAAAAAAAGATTTACGATGAGTCATGTTTTACTGTAAATGTAAACTGTCGTTTCTGAGTTTTTCCCACATCAATATTAAATTCTTAAAATTATATCTTTGGTTAGACCAATAAATTTGTTCGAGAATTTCACCTAACCCCACGTATGTGACTTTATTTCCCTTGACAACTAAAAGAGTATGAAATTATACTATTTATTATTCTGCAAGAAGGGTTTATTTGAATCCAATGAGATGCATCCATTGAGGCCTTCTTACTGTCAGAGAGGAGGATCAAAAAAGCGTAGAAGGTAGATGTGCAGGGGAGAAGGTCTTTTTTTTTAAGTAGACATATGGTTTTGCATTCTCTGTTTATTTTTCTCATGCATTCAAAGATCTATGATCAACAAGTGCATAATCCATAATCTTTTTTTTCTCCTTTATGTCTTCTGTTTTGGTGTAAATCTGAAATGTGTCTGCTAAAGAAGGCCTTTGTGGTATAGCTATGGAAGTTTCTTATCCCATTGCATAATATATATATTGTTGATAATGGATACTACCAACTATATATTCCTTGAACTAAGGACACTATTATACATACATGTATTTCAGTTATTATACTTTCTATGAAGGATTATACATCAACTGGTGTAATATACAATTGTCAAATACTGTACAAAGGAAGATCACTCATGGTTGAGTTGTAACAAACACAAACACTATATATATATATATATATATGGCAACTTCCGTGTCTCTGTGTTGAACTAATGAACTGAAGAATAATTTTAATTTCATACATTAAAAGATTTACTGGAAGGCTAAAGGTAAGTCAGAAGACATTACTGGTTTGATCTCCATGAACTGCAACAATATATTAAACTCCTTTACTGACACATTTTAAAATTCGTTTTACATGGATTGGAACTATAAGTGCATGTCTTTTTTCATGTCTGATATTTCAGAATTGTTACGAAAAGAACAGCTTATAGTGAAATGTCATCATATTTAGGCTAATATATGAACCTTTAAAAAAAAACAATCTTCCTTTCTTCAACAGTCTCTTCTGAAAAGATATTACATAGATTTTCCAATGTTTGAAACATGCATGTACTGTATGTTTACTGATTGATAAGAGAGATGGTTAAAATGTTTAATTGACAGAAAAGAGTAATAATGCTGTAATAGAATAGAATATTTACACACTGCATGGTAATAACAAAATTTAAATAGTTAAATTTAGATTCAACCTCTGCTAAATACTTTAACTAGAAAAGCTTTTGTTAGTATCAAGTAATAGAACATATTTATGTTAGTGTTAAAAACTGAGTTCATGATTCTGTGAAATATTCTGTAATTTAAAAGTAATACATTACAACTTGGTAATGGCTTTTTTTCTAAAGTTTTCAAATCTTATTTATAAGATATTCAAACATAATGTCTAAAAAATGTAAAATTTATGTCTAGAGATTCAATAGATTTATACCCACAAACAATCTCCACACGTCTTTGGGCTAAGACAGAGGAAGTGGAAGAAACAAGTTAATAAAGGAGTGGAACAAGAGGGAAATTATAGTCTTCCAAACGTAAACGACTCTAATACTAGTTTCTCTACACACGATTGTTTGTATCTATTGAAGGATAATTTGAAGTTAAGCTTGGCACTTTTATAAAGTAAATGCTATATTACGTCAATCAAAGATGATTCTTTTGCGTACTTATTGCTGATATATTTTTAGTGCTAACATTATTGATTCATTTCATAGGTTGAGGCACTTGATCTGGAGAAGACAGTGCTTGAGACAATAGAAGAAGCTGCTGAGGACTGGAGGATTGATGATATTAAAGGACTTCTTGGGCGTTGTAATTTCAAATCTGATATGCCTGACCGTAAAGTTTCCCTATTGAGTGGTGGTGAGAAGGTAAATTCAAGACTTAGTTGATATCCAATTAGCTTTTATGGGCAACAAAGACATCTCATTTTGACATTAATTCTGCAATGAGTTGTGGCTTTCTCCTAATCTTGTTTGTGGTTCAATATGCTTAGCTAATTAAATTACCAATTGCATAATGACCTCATGACCTGAATGCTTGGGAACTGTTTTCGTAGGAAATGGAGAGAGCTAGAAGAATTAATGTTCACTTAAAAGATTTTAAGATGTAAACTCCAACTTTAAATATGGTAACGGATGATCCTTTCTCGCTAAACTTTATTTCATAATTGAGAACTTTGGTATATTTTCCTTCATTTGTATTTGATTAGACTAGAGTCTGTGATTCTTTTAGCAGTGAGTATAGGAAATAAGTAACCAGATTATTAGGGTTTAATTTTTTCTATAACTTCTCTTTTAAAATTCCTTCTCTCATTTAGCTTTTAATAGTAGTCGATGTGAGGCAAGTGCTATCACATGAACTCAACTCCTCCATCTCTCCCGGCCATATTCACTTTTCTTTTGCTTCTTCATTCATCCTTGCTTTCAAGCTTCAAAATGTTCTGCGCATAAGCTGCAGCTTGCCCAAGTAAAAAACACATCCATCTAGTTATTTTCCTCTTTGAAAGGTTGCATTTTTTTACTTCAGCAAAAGCCCTTTTATAGCTGCTCTGTTTGCTATTTTTTTCCCACTAAGTGCCGTCGATAAAGCAAGCCTCCTTGAGTAGTTGAACCTGTATGGGGGTAGGATTCATGTAAACCAAAACAGGATATGGGTATTTAATTGGATTTAACTACTGTGAGTGATAAAAATCTCTTATTTAAGATTTGTATTCAAAATTATTGATATAAAATTGAAAATTTGTTAATTTGATTACGACTGATTTAACCATGGCTCAACCGGTAAACCCTAAACCAAGCACTTTAACTAATTCAGTATCTTGTCCAGTTTGCATGACGGTATTATCTGTTAAAAGTTTCAAATATGCATGGTGAGTTGGAAGGCATGCTTCCCTTTTACACAATAATGAAAAGTGTGCAGTGATCATTTCAGCAGTTTTCAATTCAATGGCATTACGCTTTCTCTTTCTCATCTTATGAGGCATAATTATCTGGTTATGTTTTCTCTTTGGCATTACATTTTATTTTGAACACATTATTGGTCATGTGTTTCATATTTCAGAACTGAAGTGCATTTATTTTTATCTGTATGCACCCTGCATTTTTGTTTTGTGTCTCCTTGGTTTTCTTTTTCTTTTTCTGCTTCCAAATTTATTAACTCAGGAGTGGTAGTTTTGGTTTGTCTCAACTTTAAGTTCATTTATTTTTATCTGAATTTTTATCTGTTTAAAGTGTGCAAAACCAATGGTGAGCTGCTGTAGCACTGCATAAGACCAAATGGACAGTCCTTTTAAAGAAAGAGCCAGGTATATAATTACTACAGTTGTTTGAGTTGTTGTCTGCTTTATGGAAAATGTTTCTTACACTTGATGATACTTTGGTTTTGCAGGGAAAGCTACCAAGGTCAACTATTATTCTGCAAGAAGGGTTTTTTGGAATCCCAGATTCAGTGAGATGCGTCCATTGAGGCCTTCTTACTGTCAGAGAGGAAGACCAAGAAAGCATAGAAGGTAGATGTGCAGGGGAGAAGATCCTCTTTTTTAAGTAGACATATGGTTTTACATACTCTGTTTGTTTTTCTCATGCATTCAAAGGTCTATGATCAACAAGTGCATAATATTTTTTTTTTCTCCTTTATGCGTTCTGTTTTGGTGCAAAGCTGTGTTACATCAACAGTTTTCTTGAAAAAGCCTCCCTTTGTTGTGTGTTGATGCAGGAACTTCAGCTTTCACAAATAATTAGAATTGGACATTAAAAGTAAGAAGGTAATGAAGAATTTATGGCCATTTTTTTCTTTTTGGTTTTCTTTGATGAATTCAATTTTCCCAGAGTAATAGTTATGTTCTACTTGACTGAAAGTTGAAGTCTTATATTTATTGCTTTTAATGTTCTAGTATCATAGATAATTCTTACACTTCTGAGACGTGTCTGCTAAAGAAGGCCTTTGTGGTATAGCTATGGAAGCTTCTTATCCCATTGCATAATATATATATATTGTTGATAATGGAACTACCAACTATATATTCCTTGAACTAAGGACACTATTATACATACTTGTATTTCAGTTATTATACCTTCTATGAAATCTCCAATATCAAATTACTCTCTGAATATTTGATGATGTTATTGATGAGGCACTATACCTATTTATAATAGTTTATAGAGAGAAAGACTATCAAAAATATATCCCAATATGAAATTCAGATAACTCATAATTCTAGATTCTAACAGCTAAATCTATCTAGTGGGAAATTCTACTTGTTTCCGATTTCCTAAAGATAATAATAAAAAAAGACTCAATTAATAATTAATTCCTAATTCATCCTAATATGTTTATTTTTTCCAGAATAAATTAAGGCATAGCAATTTGGATCGCTATCATTTCTTCCCCCTTGGAAAAACGACTTGTCCTCAAGGCTAAAATCAGGAAATTGAGCAGCGACCAGATTGTAATCTTCCCATGTAGCGTCCTCCGGAGTGTGGTCTCCCATTGGATGAGGAGTTCCAATTTCCTAGTGGGAGTCCAGCGATGTTGAAGCACAGTGGAAGGATTTGCTGCACGTGAAGCCAAGAAATTGCATTTCCTCCGAGTGTAAGCAAAACTTATGCAAAATTCTGAGTGGCTGCTTTAGTGGTATTGCCATGGGCTTTGTTAATCAAAACTTATGGTTGGTTTTATTGAGCAATACTCATGCTTGAGTAGTAGTACACATATTGCCTCTCATTATATGGGTTGCAGCTTGCTTTACCTGTACAACTTAAGAATGCAATGAAAATAATATGCATTTGTAAGCAAACATCACTACCTCTTTTTTGTCATTTAATTTGAAGGCTTTTATTATATTATTTTTATGGTGCTTTGTATATAACATTGGAACAGAGATAAAAAAGATGCCAAAAAAATGACGGCCAGGAGATGAAAATTATGATCCAAAGACCCTGTATCTACCTTCTGATTTCTTAAAGAGTTTGTCAGATGGCCAGGTAATTGCTTCTAAGATAGTGTAGCAAGACTCTCAAATACTTCTTGTGGAATATTATTAACAAGGTTGCCTGATGAATATAGAAACAATGGCGGGAGTTCAAGTCGAAGCATATGGATGAAGTTCTGTTTTTTATGGTATATAATTTAGTATGGCTAAGTCTTATTGGTGCCATATGTTACCCAAAAGAAAAGGTTTTCTTGGTGCCATCACTCTGCAGTCTAATAAAACTTATTTTTGGTTGGAGCAGATCGGTAAATTTTATGAACTTTTTCAAATGGATGCGCATGTGGGAGTGAAAGAGCTTGAATTGCATGATATGAAAAGACCATTGGTTCCTTGAATCTGTTAAAACCATTTGCTGAGGTAAAACACTTGCTGCTAGGCACAGTTTTTATTGTAGTCACTGCTGTAATTGGCCCCCATCATCTTGAATTTTATATGATCATGATGGTGGTTGGGACTAGTGATACTTTAAATTTACTTGCTTGATCTTTACCTGGAATTAGGATATAGACTAATACTTGCAAGAAAAAAATCGATTTGCACTAATGTTGGTGAAAGTGGATGATATGTTGCCTTTTGTTGTAATGGATGTGATTTTCCCTTTTTTTCCCCCTTCGATTTTGAGCTGTTAAAACTTACATTTATATGAAGTCATTATTTCTGATGTAATATTGTCATGTTGTACTGCATACTACCCTTTTCCCCTCAGCGAATAAGTTTCTCTGCTGGAGCATCCTTGGAATTGACATTGGCTATAGTAAGATTCTAATCCTTTCTGTTTGTTCCTTAATGCTGGACTTTAAGTTTGAAATGAACTGTGATTGTGCGTTTGTTATGTAGTTTTCACAAGCATTCAAATTGAGAACTTCCAATGCAGAAGCTAATTCTTTATAATTTATATCTACTTTTGGCACTGTACTCATTCAGCCTACTCAAGCTTTTGGTGGCACATTCTCATGCTCCTGCTTTCCCAGCACGACTATGAGAATGGTCTTGGATTGCTCTTTTCATCAAGTGGCCTTTGAGCCTAAAAAAATTGAACTCATTCTAACTCATACATGAAAAATAAACTGACAACTCTGAATTCCAGTTTGGATGCTTGATAGTAATTTAATGAAGTAGTTTACACTAATTTGATTCATTCATTTATCAAAATGTGTTATCAGTTTTTCGTTATCCATTACAAGTTGTCAACAACTCTACATCTACTTAATAGCTTTAGCTTTGTTACCAACTTATTGTTTATATCTTTTTATTATTCTATTTTGAAATAATTTCTTTATGAAGGGCACTTATGAGCCAATTGCCAGAGTTTGCACTTTCTAATAGGATCTTATTTGAAGTAATTCAATTCAGATTCATTTACAACCAGAACCAGGTCATTTTGTTTCTTTTTGTTGTTGCTGAATGTGTTTGTTTCCGAGAACATAAATTCGGTGGCTGTACTATTTCCTCGTGTTCCTAATTTTAGGACAGCAAAACTACTGTTTTGTTTGTTTTGATTTGGTGAGATATACTAGTATGCACATGGATATGTGTAGTAGTTTCTAGTATTTTGCAGACTGAAGCATATTGGCATGGCTCTTAAAGGCTGGTATATATTGTAAGTTAATAATAAGGTTATTTTTTATTCCAAAATAATGTTTTTGTCAGGCACTATTTGCCCTCACATTCTGTAAAAGTGTTTCCATTCCTTATTCATCTGCCTTTGTCCATCAGTAGTGGTAGTTGTATTAACTTCAAGCTTGAAGTATGTCCGCAAATTGTCTGTGCTTCTCAGTGAACTATGCAATTGTGTTTCGACTGACCACTATACATGGTCGTAACATGAGTTTGACATTATTCCATGGCAGCCGAGCATTTTGGGACAAGAGGATATCACAAGAAGTCAGTGGAGATGCACTGGTTGAGGTAAAATTTTATTTCTTCTGTTTATGGTTTATCTTTAATGATGTTGAACACAACCATTGACTATCTATTTTCTTGTTGATCGTTTGCAGGAGTTTAAGGGCTATGTCTTCAAAATAACTGGAGGATGTGACAAGCAGGGTTTTCCAATGAAGCAGTAGTCAACGCGTTTGTCTCTTGCTTCACATAGGTCAATGCTTTATTTTACATGGCTGTGTTTTTCTTTCCTTGTGCTGTGCAAATGTTGATTTTTTCCCCTCCTCCTGGCTGACTGAACAGGAACTTCTTGCTTCCGGGGCTTTGGAAGAAGGAAGTCTGTTAGGCCTAGGGGTTGCATTGTGAGTCCAGACCTCTCTGCTCTTAACTTGGTTATTGTGAAGAAAGGTGAGAATGATCTTCTGGGATTGACTGACGTTAAGAAGCCCAGAATGAGAGGTCCAAAGAGGGCTTCAAAGATTAGGAAATTGTTTAATCTCTCCAAGGAGGATGATGTGCGCAAATATGTTAACACATACCGCAGAACCTTTACGACCAAAACTGGTGAGTATATTGTGCTCTTTGTATTCGATATTTGATCAAGAACAAATTAAATTTTAATTGGAGATAGAGAGTGATAATGTTGCTTAATATTCTACAGGCAAGAAGGTGAGCAAAGCTCACAAAATTCAGAGGTTGGTTACTCCCTTGACTTTGCAAAGGAAGAGAGCAAGGATTGATAACAAGAAGAAGAGAATAGCCAAGGCCAAGGCTGAGGCTGCTGAATATCAAAAGCTGCTTCCCAGTCGTTTGAAGGAACAGCGTGAACGCCGCAGTGAGAGTTTGGCCATGAGGAGATCTAAGCTTTCTGCTGCATCTAAGCCATCAGTTGCTACTTAATCCCTCATGTTCTATCTTCCCTATTGTTTGTGAGGATAAATCAGTTATTGAGATGTCATTGTAGATTTTGAAAGTTCACTGTATGATCAACTCTCTTTTGAAGTTTTTGGTTAATTTTGTTGCCGCTGGATTTTGAATGGGTTTTCATGTAAGTGTTTAAATTGCTCATGGTGACGTGTCACAGTGCAATATATTGGCTGAACCTCGCAGTTAACTCATTTGATGTTTCTCATGTTTTTTTCCCCCCTCAGACTTGAATAAACATAAAGTACACGTCATGCTAGCCATATATTCTAAAAGCTTTAGTTGCCCATGAATGATTTCATTCTAACATATCTCATGGTGTTAAAATTGTTGGAATTGGACAATGGGCAAAGCCGCCGCCTTATTTCTTTTTCTTTTTGCGAAAGGAGAAGATCCATTAAGGATTTAGTATCATATCTTTAACATGACGATATGACTAACTTTTCTTCATGATTGAAAGCTGAGATTTCTTGAAATCCCTAAACATTAATTTTATTTAGCCTAGGCCTTGAGTTGAGATCTTTTCTTAATAGTATACAAATCGCTAGAGTTATTGATATGTCTATTGTAAATAATATGATGAAATGACAATTAGGGTAGTTAGGGGAAACTTCGTTAATCTTGCCCTTGCTGAAGTCAAGTAAGGTATCTACTGTCAATCATTTTTTGGTTAAATTGCAACAAAGTGTAGCAAAACTTGGTCCAATTATTTATTGTTTTTCTATGATATTTTTTATTTCCAATCTTGAATCCTGTTTTCATCATCGTTTTTGTATTTAGATATTGTAGATGAGATGTTTTTTTATATATAATATTAAATATGGATACAGAAAAACTATTGTTTCTTTAATAAAGGGCTAATGTAAAATAAATGCCTGAAGCTGCTTAAAATCATGCATTCACCAGTATGTTCATATTACAAAATTATGCCAAATGTGAGATCGGGATTGCAGTTCCCAACAATGCATTCTTTTTGTTTAAACTAACCAAGGCCTGCGAGATTTGTGGGGAACAGACCATGTATTTATTAATGTGTTGTTATATAAAAAATCATTTAGATCTCTAAGAAAATAATCGAAATATTTACTAAATATTTTATATCTACTACTCCATTATTAATTTACAAAATATTGTGTAGCTGCATTCTTCAATATCCATCTTTCATAACCGTTTTGCTTTTTTATTTTTTATTTAGATCTCTAAGGAAATAATCAACAAATTAAATTAAATATTTACTAAATATTTTGTACCTACACCCCATTATTATTTACAAAATAATGTGTAACTACCATTCTCATTATCTATATTTCATAACCGCCTTTTTTATTTTATTTTCATTTTTAGTGTTTTGAGTCTTCCATTTTGCTGATGTGTCGGCCAGGGAGATGCTCTACTTTTATATAGTTAAGATTCAAAGCTTTGTAATGATATGTTGGTATAAGGTAACTACAACTTGCATTGGCATGAGCATGCAATCTTGATGAACTTTTCTTTTGTTCTATATAGGAACACCTTATGAAGGTGGCATATTTTTCTTTGACATAGTATTTCCAGGTGAATATCCCTTTAAGCCTCCGCAGGTACATTCAGAAACATTGTTCTCCATCAAGGAGTTCTGAGTAGTCATAGTTGTTTTTCACAAAACTGGAGTAAACTTATCATTTGGTCGGGTGAAGTTAGAGATAAAAGAAGGGTACTTGATGGGTTATCACTAGAGAAGGAGAAGATATATTTTTATAATTCTTTCCGCGAGACATTAATCTATTTCTCTTTTATGTCATCTTTTTTTTAGAATTTCTTAGCAATTAATTTTTCTGGATAGGCAATTATTTCAAAATTTATATTACTGAATTCTTTATTTATTGTAGTCTTTCTAAACTCTTAACTTACCAAAGAATGGAGGAGATTGAAGGTCAAGGGTAGAGAAGGAAAATTTATTTTAGACGTGATCATTAGCTTAGTTACTTCTTTCAAGAGTATGATTGTGTTGATGAGATTAAATGAGAAGGAATGGGGAAATTGTGGCTTTTAATTCAAACACACAAAAAAGACTATGATCATATTGATGAGTTAACAATATTGCATGTTTGAATATTCTACGGGAACAATTATGGAAAGCGTCCAACTACCAATGTTGTTTACAGGGAGATCTTTAGAAATGTTTAGCAAAACATGTGACATTTTGTCTGTTCATGTTACATATATGAATGTTTTTGTACTATGATGACTTGCAATTTCATGTAATTTTTTGTTGCTTTTGAGTTGATGCAGAAGTTGCTAAATATGTAGGAGTACAACTACTGATGTGGTTGTGGTTAGTAGTGAAACAACTTCTATTTTGTGTTGGTAGATTTGAAATCCAATTCTTTTCTTTTATGTCCCTTTATGTTTTATTCAATTTCTTAATGATTTGGATAAGTGAAAGGTAAGGATGTGTTTTTATATTATTGAATTGTTGCACCCACGCATCACACGGGGAGTTGTTTCTTGTTGGAGGAATAGGAAAAATGGAATATGGAAAGAGTTGGGAGATTTGGAAGGAGACAGAGAGCAATTGAGTGTAGAGCGTATAGAAACCATTTGACCAAAGTACAATGATCATTATGTTATTAAAATTAAAATTTAAGGCAAAAAATAAATATTATATGTTATTAAAATTATATCTGATCTCACCTCAGAATCTAGTTGCCTCATTCAAATCACTAAACTTACAACACACCGTAAAAATGTTATTATTGTGGGATTGAAACATTGATTACCTTGCTAAAAGTATGTTATCCCTCTCAACATAATTGACTCTTTATATCTCATTTCCCTTTTCTCTATAATTGTTAAAGTCACTTCTTCCTTTTTAATCTTAAACAAACTGGCAATTAATTCCCCACACAATCTAGAATGGAGTATTGGTACAAGCAATCAGATCCTATTTTTATTTTCTTTGTTGCCGCATGAACTTTTAATGCGTCCATAAAATAATGCAAGGAATTATCAACTCACTTCATGAAATCAAAGAAAACTACTTTAGCGGCAACTCTAATTCAAGAGCAGCAACAAGATGTACCGGAAAGAAAATAAGTCAATATCAGAATAAAAGAAGGAACAAAAACAACCTGGAGACATATTATTCACTAACAAACAGATGGTCACAATAATCATGTTAAACATATTGCTTGAACAAAATTCCTTCAACAACATGTACTTCATTGTATACAACAACAACAACGAACCTCTATCCCACTAGGTGGGGTTGGCTACATGGATTGCAGGCGTCGTTGTGCTCTGTCAACAACCAACTCTTTGGATGAATTGTTAACCAAAAGATCTCGTTCAATAACTTTACTACACGTTCTCTTTAGTCTTCCTCTATCCCTTTTTAAATGATTCCATATTTGTTTGATCAACCCCCCTCATTGGTGCATCCAATGCCCTTCTTTGAACGTGTCTACGCAATATCAAACAATTTACTTCATTGAATAATCAAACAATTTTAGTGAGAAAGAAACAAGAATTTGCGAGCCCTCAAACGCAAATTTCAACTTTATCATTTTAGAAGATTACCAACAATCATTTCACCTAGAAGCTTCTCAGCCTTATCATTCTCTCTTTTCTCCAAAAGAGCTTCAATAATTGTTGTATATGTTACTAGATCAGGGAGACAGCCATTCCCCTGCATTCTTCGGAGCAAGGACATAGCTTCATCAAAAAAACCTTTTCTACAAAGCCCTTTGATCATAATGGTATACGTGAAGACATTTAGATGATAACCCTTAAACAAAAGGTATTGAAAAATCTCTCGAGCATCATTTAGTCTACCACCTTTGCACAAGCCACCGATAAGTATAGTGTATGTGTACACATTAGGTAGAATTCTCTGGGCAACCATTTGCCTAAATAATGCAATCCCCGATCAAGATTTTGAGTTTTGCACAATGCATCTAACAAAATACTATAGGTGACTATATCGGGGGCATGACCACTTTCATGCATCTCATCAACAAGATCTCGCACATCCGATATTCTCCCCGATTTGCACAAGCCATCGATAAGAGAACTATAAGTTATCACATCGAACCAAGCTTTTCCGATGCATTTCTCCGAAGAGATCTAAAGCTGCATCGACCATTTTAATATTACAAAATCCGTTGATCGGTATATTGTAACTAACTACATCAGCTACTAAACCACTTTGAACCATCTTATTGAATACTTCCTTTAACTCACTCACATTATTCACCATACGGTATCCATTCATTAAAGAATTGCAAGTGACCACATCTCGGTCTCTCACCCCATTTCATCATCCTAGCAAACACGGTTTGAGCTTCTATAATCTTCCCTTCTTTACAAAACGCATCAATGAATATATTAAAGGTATAAACACCTGGTTGGATGCTTTTCAATGCCATTTCATGGAGCAACTTGGTAGCTTCTTTCAGGTGTCCCATGCTGCAATAGCCATGGATCAGGGAATTATAAGTAATAATACTTGGCATAATTACTTGATCAATCATTGTTAAATACAATTCATGCGCCTGAATGACATGTCCACATTTGCAAAGGCTATCTATGATAGTATTGTACATGACTACATTAGGCTTTATTCCCTTCTTCTTCATCACATGGACCAATTTAATGGCAGACCTTATTTTCCCTACTTTACACAGTCCACTGATCAGGGTGCCATAACTAATTTCATTAAATTGAAATCCTTTTACAGTTAAGTCATCGTAAAAGTCTAGTGCTTCCCCAACATTGTTACTAACACAGAGCCCTTTTAATACCGTATTCAAAGTTATGGTATTTGGTCGAAGACCCATCTTGAGAATCCTCCCCAATGTCGAGAAAGAAGAATTCATCAAACCAATATTACAGAAACAGTTTATCAAGATGTTCAGTGTAACTAAATCAGGTGTAAAACCCTTGAACTCGGCTTGTGCAAACAATGAGATTGCAATTCGATATTGTTTAGCCTTAGCAATGGATCCTAGAATCTTATTAATTCGGATGATGGAAGGCGGGGGAAGCATAAGGAGTAACCGATTGAATGAGGCGACGGTGACGTCGATGTTGAATGCAT
Source organism: Acacia melanoxylon (assembly GCA_019022615.1). Taxonomy (NCBI): domain Eukaryota; kingdom Viridiplantae; phylum Streptophyta; class Magnoliopsida; order Fabales; family Fabaceae; genus Acacia; species Acacia melanoxylon. The sequence continues at coordinate 9,440,691 of JAFJYJ010000004.1, read as the reverse complement.
TCAAGGTTTTGGAATGAGCAAAGAACTTGGGATTGAGGGAATAACAGAAAGAGGGAAGCAAGAGAGACGAAGAAGGTGGAAGAAAGTGAGCAATTTTGGGAAATGCATACCTTGAAACTGAAGGCAAACGGTGGAGATGATGCATGGCGAAGCAGATGAGGTACAAGCACGGCGAGCTCCGACAGCTTCAAATCGAAGTCGATGCAGAGAGAGAAGGGTTCAAGGTGTTTTTTTTTTTTTTTTTTTTTTTAAAGGAACGCAACTGGTTAATGGTACAATTCAACTGGTTAAAAATTATGATATTCTGTTGAAGGCAATTCTCCTCAGATGTTTTTTTTTTTTTTTTTTTTTTTTTTTTTAATATTATGTGTTTAGTGTACTCTTTAGTAAATCTACCATATTAATTTGTGTTACGGTGCAATTTTGTCACTAGAGTAATCACTAAAGAGTATGGGGCATCTGAAAATTTTTGAGGATGAATTTTCCCCCCAAAATATTTAAAAATGAATAAATTCTTCCTTATCATTAAAATTTAATGTTGAATAACATTTTTAATGATAAAAGGTGAAATAGCTACGCTTTTATTACTTTTAAAACAAATTTGTTTCTAAAAAAATTTCTGAACACCTAACCTTTTAAATATTTATACTTTTGTGTGACATTAGTTTTCTAATTGCTATCTATATTGTTTAAATAATGATAATGAATTTGTGATAATAAGTGTGTGTATTAATGCATATGTTTTCAACATGGGTTATGCCTATATATTGCTCATTTCTCATAGAGCTTTCTCCAAAAAAAAACAAAAAAAAAATATTGTAGAACAGGTCTCTAAAAATATTAAAAATAGTGAAAACTTGATTTGTGCCATTAATTATATCACAAAGAGTCTAGTGTGTGTGCGGTAAAAGAGATCAAAAGGTCACTCCTACCAGATTAGGCACTTAATACATGGAGTTAGGGCCAAAAAAAGTCGCGTGTTAAACAAATAGACGCCAAAAAATTATATAACTAAGGGTTAGGGGTAAATTATGGCCAAAAATCATATTAGAATAATCAACTTAGGCTTGAATAATCAACTTCATTTCCAACCAGAATATTGTTCACAACCTTATCTGGTGCTGTTAATAGTATACTAGCACTAGTAAGTAAATTGTCCTCAATGACTTACATCACTAGCATTTACACCAGCATAAGCAACTGACCAAATCCATTAAATACTTAGATATAATATAACACTAAAAAACTCAGTGGCGTTCTCAAGATGCTGGTGGCATTCCTAAAGTTGTGAGTCAAGGTGTGGACAACTCTGCAAACAATAAGCAAATGACCAAATCCATTAAATACTTAGATATAATATAACACTCAAAACTCTTAAATGGTCACTGATAAAAGAAGCATTGAAAAGCCATATTAAAAAAAAAAAACCGAAAATATAGTTACTCAAATTTTCATAATACCAACTTTTCGTACCTCTTTAGTCTTCAATTTGAAATTCTTGATGCCCCTTGGGATTCTGCTGTTGGTGCTTCATGATGAGTAATTTTACAATCATCTTCATCTAAAATTCACAATCAATTAAAATACAATCACTCAATTAGGCAATCAATTCCAACATAACCGATCAATATTACATGTAGGTATAAAACATTATGAAGTTTTTTTCCCCCTTTTTTCCTTTTTTGGTTGCTTACAGGCTCATGATTCATAAAAAGACCTTGGTAAATGTTGAAAACAAACACTTTTTCACTTCCTAAAAATTGGGCAATTAATGTGACCAGCCATCTATTTGACTAAGAAGCCATGTTTCATTAAAAATTTGACAATTAAGTGCCTTGAACAGTTGCTTCCCCATATGCAAGCCTAAAAAGGAGAACTCTAGGAGAGAGATATTTCTAGAAATTGATTTAAGACGAAGAGCAGTGTGTACAATAACAGGAGCTTGAACCAATGGTAAGGCATTGGCAACAATAGCCTTTTGGAACTGGGAATCTCTACCAACAATGTAGATGACCTGTCATGAAAACATCAGACATCAGCAGAACAAAATCTGTGTTAGTCAACTAAGTCGTGTAACTCTACGCCGTCAACTTACAATATCCATAATAGACAAATGACAGTTACCGTTGGTACTTTTTGAGAGCCTTGACTATAAAGATAAGACAAAAAATAATTATAAATTAAAAGCATGGCAATATGCTGACATAAGTTGACATACCGTGTCCCCTTCTCCGAGGAAGAGCTTGGCAATTTCAATCCCAGCCTGAATTGAACAAGAGAAACAACCAAATTGAACACATTTGAAAAGCAGAAAATTATTTTCTGAATGCATGCATCAAGTGGAACATTTACTCAAATTTAACACCAAAAATGTATACAGGAAAAAAAAACCTGTACTAGTCCACCAAGATTATCTCTAAGATCCAAAATGAAATATGAAGCTCCCATATCCTGTACTATTTAATGCTATTGGAAAAGTTTATGATAATTTGACACTGCATGAGAAACACCAACAAGGTACATAGAATACTACAAAAAAGAAACAGCAAAACGTAATCTCTAACTAGTCTCTGGCACAAAGTTCATGAGAGCACAGAACAGAATGAATTGGCATTGGATATTCATGCTACCATCCTTTTCAGGTTCCAAACGCATTTTTTTAACCAACATTTCAGAACATAGTCAACATACAATGTTAAAAACCTGGATCAAGAATTTATACCCTATAGAAAGTTAGAGAAACTGAGTAAGAATGAGGAAAGAAAAGTGTGCCAATTTTTTCACACTAAAATATTTTGGAACCAAGGAAGAAAGCATGTTCTGATTAAGAAAGCACCATAATTATAAAAGTAAAATAAAACTGACCAATGATTAAATCTTTCCTGGCCAATGCATTGAACTCTTTAAGGCGTATGTACCCAGCAGGAGCAGCATCATTGTCTACTTGTTCCAGCCGATAAAAGACTGGTGTTCTGGCAACAAGTTGCCGCTGTACTTCTATTGATTCAATAGGCCCACAGTTGCCATGCTTGACCTACCAGTGAAAATAATTTCTCTAATTTCAACATTGTAACAAAAACAGACAAAGACTTGTGCGCATGCTAAAATTTTGGAATCACAGTGGCAGTGTTCACAAAGAGTCACCGGACATGTCTTGTAAGATCATTTTATATAGTACTACGTATATAATGTTACGTAAAATTTTAAGCCACATAGTTAAAACGCAAGTCAGTATAGTATTTTAGTTCTCTTATGCTTATTTTTTTAATATCATTTTTCCTTTTATAATGAAAAGAGAATAAAATAATTTTATTTAAAACATTTTTGCATGTATATTATAAATATATATATATTAAAAAAATAAAAAAATATCAGATTTTTAGGGAAAAAATCAATGCATTTAAAATACTTAAGGCACTATTAATATAAATAATAAAGTAGATATTTTTCATAAAAAATTAGAACAGATGCTCTCGTCTCAATTTATGCTAAACTTTCCTCCCCTTCAAAGTGGATCAGTAGTATAGTGTGAACCAAAATGTCAAACAAAGGTTATCATATGACTCTAATATAATTACAAAACTAGAATAAGAACGCTATGTTTGGATGGGAAGAAAATTAGAGAAGAAAGAATACTAGGAGGAAAAAATCTCAAAAATAGTAAAGTTTTTTACTGTTTTACAAAATTTTTGTTCCTAGTGTTCTTTTCCCCTAGTTTCCTCCCACTTTTAACTCCATCCAAACAAACACAGGGTATAGGTTCCATCAAAGAAACTGCCACAAGTTACAGCAAAGTAACATCTCAATCTTCCACCCCACAAGTGTTTAACAAGTCCAGTTCAAATTGATGATTGTAAAAGATAAAATCCACCACATTTAGATTGCCATTAAATAAATAAATTAACATTACAACGTAAAGCAACTAGCTCTTGGCTATACAAGTGAACCTCAATAAGGAAAATTAACAGATTGAACAGAAATTACTAGCAAAAAGACTAACAAAGGGAACATAACACTAGCTGAATGGCACTTGTACTCTGTTTCATCCCAAAAGGTGGAATATTGTTGAGAATTAGATGAGTGATAAGTCCAATTTCAACTAGTTTTACTGAATGGTGTATGGAATATGGATTATAACAGTGCAAATTTCAAACTGCAGAAATATCAAAGGTTGAAGAACTGAACGAGGGGGTTGAAGGTAAATAGGAAAATGGAATATGGAAACAGTTAGGAGATTTGGAAGAAGAAGAAGAAGAGAGAGAGAGAGAGAGACCAATTGAGTGTATAGTGTATAGAAACAATTTGACCAAGGTAAAATGATTGTTAGGTTATTAAAATTATATATGATCTCACCTCAGAATCTAGTTGCCTAATTCAAATCACCAACATTTGGTAAAAAATCTCTATGGGGGATTGCATACCTTATTGTTAAAAGCATGTTATCCCTTCCAACATAATCGACTCCTCATATCTCATATCTCATTTCCCCTTTCTCTAATTGTTAAATCTTAAACAAATTGGCCCTTAACTCCTTACACAATCTAGAATGGAGTATTGGTAGGGCAATCAGATCCTATTTTCTTTGTTGCCACATGAACTTTAATGTCGTCCATAAAAAAAGAAGAAGAAGGAATTATCAACTCAATTTATGAAATCAAAAGAAACTATATTTTAGCTGCAACTCTAATCTAAGAGCAGAAACAAGATACCAGAAAGGTTATAAGTCAAAAACAGAATAAAGAAGGAACAAAGTCATGTTGGACTACATGTTATTTATTAACAGACAGATAGTCAAAATAAACATGTCAAACATATTGCTGGAACAAAATTTCTTTACTTCACTATATGATCAGGCACTTTTAGCTGTATATGTGTAAACATTTAGATGATAATCAAGCAAATTTCTTCAACTAGTGCTTCCAACCTTATTTTATCATTTTAGAAGACCACCACCAATCATTTCACCTAGAAGCTTCTCAGCCTTATCATTCTCTCTTTTCTCCAAAAGGGCTTCAACAAGTGTTTTATATGTTACTAAATTAGGGAGACAGCCACTCGCCTGCATTCTTCGGAGCAAGGACATTGCTTCATCAAATAAGCCTTTTCTACAAAGCCCTTTGATCATAATGGTATATGTGTAGACATTTAGATGATAACCCTTGAACAAAAGGTATTGAAAAATCTCTCGAGCATCGTTTAGTCTACCACCTTTGCACAAGCCACCGATAAGTATAGTGTATGTGTACACATTAGGTTGAATTCTCTGGGCAACCATTTGCCTAAATAATGCAATCCCCTGATCAAGATTTTGAGTTTTGCACAATGCATCTAACAAAATACTATAGGTGACTATATCAGGGGCATGACCACTTTCATGCATCTCATCAACAAGATCTCGCACATCTGATATTCTCCCCGATTTGCACAAGCCATCGATAAGAGAACTATAAGTTATCACATCAGGAACCAAGCTTTTCCGATGCATTTCTCTGAAGAGATCTAAAGCTGCATCGACCATTTTAATATTACAAAATCCGTTGATCAGTATATTGTAACTAACTACATCAGCTACTAAACCACTTTGAACCATCTTATTGAATACTTCCTTTAACTCACTCACATTATTCACCATACAGTATCCATTCATTAAAGAATTGCAAGTGACCACATCTGGTCTCTCACCCCATTTCATCATCCTAGCAAACACGGTTTGAGCTTCTATAATCTTCCCTTCTTTACAAAACGCATCAATGAATATATTAAAGGTATAAACACCTGGTTGGATGCTTTTCAATGCCATTTCATGGAGCAACTTGGTAGCTTCTTTCAGGTGTCCCATGCTGCAATAGCCATGGATCAGGGAATTATAAGTAATAATACTTGGCATAATTCCTTGATGAATCATTGTTAAATACAATTCATGCGCCTGAATGACATGTCCACATTTGCAAAGGCCAAGTATGATAGTATTGTACATGACTACATTAGGCTTCACTCCCTTCTTTTTCATCACATGGACCAATTTAATGGCAGACCTTATTTTCCCTACTTTACACAGTCCACTGATCAGGGTGCCATAACTAATTTCATTAAATTGAAATCCTTTTACAGTTAAGTCATCGTAAAAGTCTAGTGCTTCCCCAACCTTACTACTAACACAGAGTCCCTTTAATAAAGTGTTCAAGGTTATGGTATCTGGTCGAAGACCCATCTTGAGAATTCTCCCCAATGTCGAGAAAGAAGAATTCATCAAACCAATATTACAGTAACAGTTTATCAAGATGCTCAGTGTAACTAAATTAGGTGTAAACCCCTTGAACTCGGCTTGAGAAAACAATGAGATTGCAATTCGATATTGTTCAGCCTTAACAATTGATCCTAACAGCTTTGTAATTTGGATGATGGAAGGTCGGGGATGCATGTGGAGTAGGCGATTGAATGATGCGACGGTGTCGTCGATGCTGAATGCATTTAGGGTTTGGGAATGAGCAAAGAACTTGGGATTGAGGGAATAACAGAAAGAGGGAAGCAAGAGAGACGAAGAAGGTGGAAGAAAGTGGGCAATTTTGGTAAATGCATACCTTGAAACTGAAGGCAAACGGTGGAGATGATGCATGGCGAAGCAGATGAGGCACAAGCACGGCGAGTTCCGACAGCTCCAAATCGAAGTCGATGCAGAGAGAGAAGGAGGAGTCAAGGGTTTGTCTTGCCCAGTGCTGTTCCCAGGGTCTGTAAAAGTATTAAAAATAGTGGACACTTGTTCGGAAGAACGGAAGAAGTACCATTAATTCATTGATGAAATGATTATATTAATTAGTAATGTAGCTCAATTTTCTAAATAATTAATGTGTTCATATTTTGATGTGGAAATTTGCTTACATGTTGGTGTGTGATGATTGTGAAGTTGTGTGTGATGTGTATTTACTTAACTTTTTTTGTACATGTAAAAACACCGGGGAAAAAAAATTAAAATTGTAAAATATCAAATTAGATAGTATAAGGCGCATCTTCTAGTTTAATTTCTTCAATAAAATTGCTCTTATATTAAGGATACAAGAGAGTAATATATTTGAAATAAAGATATCTTTTAGTCGCTTTTAAGTTTTACATAAAGCATACTTTTGGTCCTTAACTTTATAAAGATATCTTTTGGTCCTAAAATTCTAACACCGTAATATCGCTAACTAAAACACCGATGTTCATAGACTTAAGTGATAACTAATAACATTTAATTACACAAATTTTATATATTCTTTAATTTACCCATATTTTAAATTTAAGTTTGATAAAGATTTAATTACATAAATATCACTTAAGTTTATACCATTATCACTGAGTTTGATTTCTTAAGAAAATTAACGGTGTTAGAAATATGCGACTAAAAGATACTTTATAAAGTTAAGAGGCAAAAGTGTCATTTATGTAAACTTAAAATGACTAAAAGATACTTTAAATTTATATTTGACATTTTAAAGGGAAAAAAAAAAAACTCTCTATATACTTGTATAATACAGGGAAAATTACAGAAAAACAACATTTTTTTTCACCGACGAAAAAAAAAAACCCTAAAAAATGTAAAAGTTGTTAATATCTAAAGAAATATAATGAATAGCTATATAAAAACTTGAAAGAGTGGATTTGTTACTTAATAAATTAAAATTTTTAATAGTTAATAAAATATAGCAAATAAAAGTATAAAAGTTGTGATTGACATGAAAGAAGCCCTTGATTATTTTACAAAATGGCTTCAAGGTCAATGATCTTTGATTAGTAGTATAGTTTGAACCAGAATGCAATTACTAACTTGAACAAGAACTCTTTAATCTCCACATACAGAGAAAATGCCGCAAGTTACAGCAAAGTAACATCTCAATCTTCCAAGTTCCCCTCACAAGTTTTTGAGTAAGAAGATTGCTAATAAATTTGAGAGAAAAAAAAAAAAAAAACAAGATGACATTACAATGTAAAACAACTGACTCTGGGCAGGAAAGTATGTCTGAACAAGTAAAATTAACAAATTGATGAGAAATTAGAAACATGAAAACTACTAGCAAAAAGATGAATAAAGGAACAAAAATCTAGCTTAATGGCACATATCACCAAGAGAAAAAGGGAAGTCTTTGAGAATGGAAGAATGCTCAAAGCTAAGGGTTGATTTAAGAATCAGATTGCCACTGCCACGGTTGAAATCTGAAGAGGAACAAGCTAAGATACTCCAAGCTAGTATTGAAGAGAAGAGTGATCTAAACTTTTGGAGACTAAACATTATTAAATAATTGAAGAAATTGAGTTATAAATTTTTAATAAAAACAGGATATAATATTTTTTTTAAAAAAAGTAAGAAAAATTAATTAAAAATTTTGATCCCGCTTTTCTATTTTTATATATATAAAAAAATATCTAACTCAAAAAAATTTCCTCCCTTTCCTTTTCCTCCTGGCATACCAAAAACTTGGCAGGAAAAGGTTTTATTGGGGAATTGACATTGATTACCTTACTTTAAAAAGTATATTATCCCTCCCAATATAATTGACTCCTTTTATCTTATGTTCCCTTTTTTAATTGTCAAGATCACTCTTGAACAAATTGGCCCTTAATTCCTTGCACAATCTAGAATGCGTATTCTGTATATGATAATGGCACTTCTTCTTGCCAATGAAATTCTCAGCTTCTAAACAAACTGTATCCACAAAAGCAGCTTCAATTACGTACCTCCCAAGTTCCCTTGTCTATGTCAAATTAATGATGCTGACATTAGTCAGTGGCACGAGGCTTTGAATTGCTCCACAAAAATGTGGCCTTTTGTGGAAAATTAGTCTTTCTTCGGCTGTCATTCTAGTTACGTGAAGAAACTTGCTACGTCAACTTCACTCGTACATTTCTTCAAATCCAAAAACTTGTGGGGTTAAGAGAGTCGCAAGTTGTTTTCATCTTCATATGACTGACTTGCAATAGTCAGAAGCAAAGGGGCCGGGCCACCAATGGTAGGTGCCTTCTCTACAAGACATTTGAGGTAGGCTATTACGTGATCAGCAAAAAGATAAATTAATGGATTTTAGTTCAGAGTCCTTGAAGAAGTGGAAGTATGATGTGTTTTTGAGCTTCAGAGGTGAAGATACTCGCAACAGTTTCACAGTCCATATGTATGAAGCTCTGTGTCAAAAAGGAGTATATACTTTCATAGACAATGAGGAGCTCAAGAGGGGCCGGGGGATTTCACCTGCACTTGAGAAGGCCATTGAAGACTCCAGAATCTCAGTTGTTGTATTGTCTAAAACCTTTGCTTTCTCCACTTCATGCTTAAATGAGGTCCTTAAGATCCTTGAGATCAAGGATTCCAAGGGGCAATTGGTTTTGCCAGTGTTTTACAACGTGGATCCTTCAGAAGTACGACATCAAAAGGGAAGCTTTGAGGAAGGATTGGTCAAACACGAAGATGGGTTAGGAAACATGGAGAAGGTGAAGAGGTGGAGGGAATCCCTATGTCACGTTGCTTCTTTATCTGGTTGGCATCTCAATAACGGGTATGAAATAAAAGTCATATTCAAACATTGTCTGAGTGTAGCTCTCCCAATATATGATTTTTTTTACAACCACAGTATTCAAACTCTTGACTTTAGCTTGAGAAGAACCACATCAGTCCTATTTAGTTTAATCTTCAGTTTAATTTTGCTAATTTTAGATTCAATGTCTAAATATTTAGAATTAATTACTCATTGGAATATTTTATAATAAAAAATGGTGGCCTAATGCACAAGGCTACCACTAGGTGGGGTCTAGGGAAGGATAGATACACGCAGCCTTATCCCGCAAACAGAACAGTTGTTTCTAGGATTTGAATATTTTATAAAGCCATCAAAAAATCATGTGTAATACAAGGAATCACTCATTTGATATTTTTATAATCCTATGCATCGCACAGTGTGTCCTACACAATTCTAGCCTTACATACACTTAGATACTTGGTGCCTTAATTTCAGATGCATGATTCATGTTGTGCTTCTAGAAAAATGCATCATTCATGCATCTTCAATTTAATTTACAGTTTAAGACATATACCCTTGTGTGTGTGTGTGTCTATTTTTTATCAGATAATTAGAAGTTTCTTTGGATTTACAATGGCAGGCATGAATCTACATTCATCAAAAGAATAGTTGAAGAAATACTCAGTAGACTGAACCGTACACCTTTGAACGTTGCTAAACATCCTGTGGGATTGGAGTCTCCTGTTTTGGACATGGAATCATTGTTGGGTACCCAATCAGAAAAAGATGTGAGGGTTGTTGGAATCCATGGAATTGGAGGCATAGGTAAAACAACCATTACTAAAGCTCTTTATAACCATATCTCTAACCAATTTGAGGCCAGCACATTCATTGCAAATGTAAGAGAAATCTCAAAGCAAAAGTTCGGCTTAGTTCGATTACAAGAAGCACTTCTTTCGGAGACACTAAACTACAGAGACATAAAAGTTGGAAGTGTAGATAAAGGAATCAGCCTCATAAAGAACAGACTTTGTTCTAAAAGGGTTCTCATAGTTCTCGATGATGTAGATTCGATAGAGCAACTTGAATCATTGGTTGGAGAAAACAGCTGGCTTGGCTCAGGAAGCAGAGTTGTCATAACTACTAGAGATGAACATTTGTTAATTGCTCACAATATTGAAGCAGTCTACAAAGTTAAGGAATTAAGTTATGATCATGCTCTTGAATTGTTCAGCTGGTATGCCTTCAAAAAACCCTATCCCCCGAAAAATCATGAGAACCTTTCATCTCACATATTAAACTACTCCAAGGGTCTTCCATTGGCTTTAACTGTGTTAGGATCTTACTTATTTGGGAGAAGTATAGCAGAGTGGAAAAGTGCAATACACAAACTGAAGAACACTCCAAGCAAACAGATTTCCAAAGTGCTCAAGATCAGTTTTGATGGGTTGGAGGAAAATGAGAAGGCCATGTTTTTGGATATTGCATGCTTTTTCAAAGGAGAGGACAAAGAGTATGTAAAGAAGATCCTAGAAGCTTGTGACTTGCACCCCGGATATTGGAATCGGAGTTCTTGTGGGCAAGTCCCTTGTTACCGTTAATATGAACAAGCTATGGATGCATGACTTGATTCAAGAAATGGCTAAAGAAATCGTTCTCTCTGAATCCCCCAAAGACCCTAGCAAACGTAGCAGATTATGGTTTTATCAAGATGTTCTTCAAGTATTGATGGAACAGAAGGTACTCTCTCATCTTAATTACTCCCTTTAATCCTTAATATAAAATATATTTATCTAATTTGATTATGTTAAAGAAGTTAGTTAAGTTAATTAATATGACATGTATTTTCTAAAACATCTTAGTCATCTTCCTTAATCACTTTTGTAACACCCCCAATTTCTAACAATTATCTTAATATAAAATTTAAATGATTTTATAAATGAATCCCGAAATTTCGAATTAAACAACCTTGGGGAGTGTTACCGCCGCACTTGACGGGACAAGTGCAAGGCTACTTATTACAATAATGAAAATTCAAACTCAATTAAATGTGACTTATTTAAGAAAATAAAAATAAAGACAAAATGAAACTAGCTAGAGGCCTTGGACGTTCTTCCTCACTACTCACCGCTTTGCCCCAACTCTTGGTACTGCTTCACCGAAACTCGCTCCCCGAAGGATCATCGCAGCCCATGAACACAAACATCGCAAGAATTGCTTTGTAATCCTAATAAAACACAATTTAAATAGCACAAATATATATATATATTAACCAAAGTAAATATATCATCATGTGGTAATCTCATCAAACATTAATCATTATCTTCTCTCTTTTTTCTTCTTAAATTTACTTTAGACCCGGAAACCCCGCGCCTATTTAGTTAAGTGGGAAGAGAACCATGGTAGAACCGAAACCCGGCTACCTACCCGTGACCCGGAACCCGCTACCACAATCATCAAGTTGGCCATATAAAATATCTTCCTAGTGTGCACACCTCTTCCCAAGGTTGCTACTAGTGTCCCTAAACCCGCGACACCACCTTGGGAAGAACGGATACTATCTCGTTCACATCAAAATTTATATCGAGGCATAAAGCCTAATTGTGTTCATCACCTTGGGAGGTACCATCCCAAAGCTATCCTCCCACCGTTAAGTTATTTTAAGTACACATATAATTAATCCCAAATTATTTCTAATATGTGTTTGAAACACTTGTATTGTAATCAACACAACATACAATTGTTGTGTTGATACAACCAACAACCAACAACATGCATATATATATATATATAACACAAAATGGATTTTCAAATTAAAGTATAAAGTAAATTCTCACAAGTTTCTAAAAGGTTGTCATGAGAAATTCTCATGACTATCATGGTTTTACTCATTATCCCTTTTTAAACTCATGGCTCTACCCATTGTCCATTTTTAAACTCATGACTCTACTCATTATTCCTTTTTAAACCCATGGCTCTACTCATTATCACTCTTTAAACTCATGATCATAATATATTATAATTGATAAAATCTAGAAACCCGAGGTTCAATCACAAAAAGCATGAGACGTAGAAGGTGTGTATATATATATATATATATATATATATATATATATATTATATATATATATATATATATATATATAATTCCCAACACGAAGGCCGAGGCATCCAAGGCAAAAGAAAGAAAACAAAAATAGAAGACGTCCGTATATGCTCAAGTCATCCGAAATTGGCTACTTGTCAATGAATGAAAGGATTATATTATTCAAGCACAAAGATCGAGGTAAAACAATAAAACAATTGTCAAGTGTATTCAATTCATACTTCGGCATTCGAGAAACCGATTGCAAAGTTACTCACATAATAGATTACATATAATATATTTCATGTATAAGAACCCTATCAAAATTTATATAAAACTAACCTAAGACTCATAGGGATTAGAATTACCTATCAAGATCAAAAATTAACCTAAACTCATGGGAATTAGAATTACCTATCAAGATTCATATAAAATTTACCTAAGACTCATGGGATTAGGATTGTCATGTTCATGCGAAATTCCCACATCTACTCATAAAAACATATTAGTGGTTTAGGATTGTCATGTTCAGGGAAATTCCACGATCTACTCATAAAAACATATTAGTGGTTTAGGATTAAAGGAAATACAATCCTATGAACAAATGATTTTTATTGATATGGGGATTAGAATTACCTGGTCTCCGTTTTGCTAACCATTGTCAACTCGCTCCTATCGGAAATAGGATTGACTACGGATTCGAGCAATAGCACATGGTTTCATAAAACCGTATGATTTTACCGATATAAATAAAGCGGGTTTTACATTAAGAAGATTTGGCTCAAGATGTTCTATTCGATACGGGTAGGAGAAGAACCCGACTTTCGGTATTCCTAGGAGAGTAATTGATGAAAGACGGCAGAGAAAAGTAACGAAAGTGTTTTTCTAGGTTAGGTTTGAGCGGCTAACTTATATTTATAATTTAAATTTTAGGGTTTTAGCTCGGGTCGGGCCCTTTAATTATTCCTAATTAATAAATTAACAATACAACCATTATAAATTTTTAGATTTTGCTATATATTATTATATCATTATCATTATCATTATTATTATTTAAATCTATTACTATTATTTTCATTATTTAAATCTATTATTATTATTATTAATAATCTGAGGTATTATTATATCATTATCATTATTATTATTATTATATAAATCTATTACTTTTACTATTATATTTTATTATTTAAATGCATTATTATTCATAATAATCTGGGTATTACAACTTTATTCTCTCTCGTCCTTGATTAGTGCTTAGAGAGCATCAATAAAGGTAAATTAGAAGAAGAAAAATGACAACTATAAAAAACATGTTTTATATTTAGGACCAAAATCAACTCTAAAATTATGTCTTAGGACGAGAAGGAGTAGAACTTGTAAAATCTTTTCCTTAAAAAAATAACTAACTAAAGGTTGATCAAACTCTTCATCAAAACATTATCATGCATATAGTTAGGCTTTGGACTTCACAAGACCCAAAATAATTATTCGTTATCAAACCCAAACTCATTAATTGAATAATGCTTCATCATATATCAATCTATCCATATCAAACCAAGTTATAGATCCAAAAATTCAAAACAAGTCATAAGGCCTCTAGGTCACCCAAAATTATCAAAGAGTAATCAAAAGTATATGGTTAATGCATTAAATCTCCAAAACAAACTAAAGTATGCAAGATAAACCCTAACATGACAATATACAATAATCTAACATTAATACCAAAAAAATGGAAGCATTAATGTTAGCAGAAGTAGGTTAAGCTTCTGAAGTCTTCCCTGATAGACCTACACGAAAACTATCACCTGGAAAAATTGTTAAATCGATGGGGTGAGACAAAAGCCGTAGCAACCAGCAATCCATCTCATCGGATATGTGAGTAAGTGTTCATGAGGTATCAAGTGGGATATTATAAAATCGTAGCATTAATAAAAATGCCATATGTCAACATATACGTAAATATCAATTCACAATATCATAATCTCATTTCTCATATTTATCACATAAGTGCATAATAATCAATACACAAGAATTTGTTCTCTATCCTTCCTTATTTCCTCTCGGCCTTATTTCCTCTAACTGAACCCATAGGCTGGTACTCACTCATATGACTGGTAGTTCAACTCAACAAGCTTACCGATTAAGTGATATGGACAAGCCAAAATCCACAGAGCACAAAACTGGACCATGGGTTCCCCTCTAACGTACTAGTAGGGTGTCAAGGCCATACTAAATACAAATGGGCCAAAGAATTAACTAGTATACACCTGGAAGCCTACCACCTTATTTCCTCTTTTTATACAAGAATTCACCTCCTTATTTTCTCTTTGAATAACCTCCCATCAAATTCACATCCACCATTCCCTCTCATATCAATACTCATGAGATATAATGATTATCAATTCATAAGTACTTATCAAGAGAATCTTTCAAATCTCATAAATCAACACCAATCATATAACATAATACAATATAATATCAATAGTCATTTATCCATGAAAATAAATCTCAGAAGACAATTGCATTATCAACATAGTTTCATAGTATTATGTAGTTAAAAATCACTCACAAATATCATACAAGTATATATAACAAAAGGAAAGTGGTTACTTTTCGCCAAAGCAAAATTATTACCGCATTACTCCTTATCCAAGAGCTCAAACACACGCCAAAATCAATCTGCAACAATGAACTTACTACACATTAATAACTCTTTTAGTTATTAAAACAATTATTTTACTTAACTTAATTCTATAATTTTAAATTTTTGAATTAATTACTCAAAAATTCCAATTTCAGGCTAAAATCCAATTATTTATTTTAACAATAATTCAAATATTTTTTTAACTCAAACAGCCCATTTAAGTCTTGATTATCATCAATTTCATTCCATTAAATTAAATCCCCAATTTTAAGTTTAGAGCATAAAACAGCTAAATTATAAATATTCACTTTAATAAAAAAATCTAAACCAATTAAAACTTTAAGAATATCTCCAATAATCCAAAGAAATCATTTAACCCCAATTTAATCAATTAAAAAGTCCAATATAGAATTATTTATAGTCTAATTGTATAGAAAATTCATTATAAAATTTTATACCAACTAAATAAAAGAAGTAAATTGATTAAAATTAACTATTAATCATCCTCTACATTCCTATATATATTGACAAAACTGAAAACTTGCCTAAAACTCTATCCCAAAATATTCTCTAACAAACACACACACACACACACAAAAAAAAAAAATTACTATCATAAGAAAAATAAAATTATTTAAAACAATTTTTATGAAGGAGGTTTTATGATTAGAAGTGCTTTTGAGTATCTTGTTGAGCTTTTACATTTAAACCTAAGCTGAAATAGAGCAACAAGCGACATCCTCTCTGCCTCCTAAAATGCAAAGAAGGGATTTTTTTTTTTTTTTGGGATATACTACCCCCGTGTGGGCAGCTAAAGGGGTCACATATATATTTTTATTTTATTTTATATTATATATATATATATATATATATATATTTTTTTTTTGGTAAAAATCGGGGCAACAGCCCTATATTATTCCTGCATCAATATACATCTCAGGTAGGCAATACCCATAAAAGCCCTGTCTAATGAATTAATTACAAAAGATGGAGGGATCTAAAACCCTTCGTGCCTGAGACTATAATTGGCTAGCACATTAGCACAAAAGTTACCTTCCCTAAACACATACAAAAACAATGCTAGAGAACAGCTGACAAATATTAACAATCTGTCGCAACATCTTTGACTCAATCCCGTCATCTACCTGCAAATTATTCAGTATACTAATCACAGCAACAGAATCAAACTCTACAACAACTTTATCAAATTATTTTATTATTATTTTTTGCTTTCAAATTATTTGGATAATTGCATGATTAATTATTTGTTAATTATACTTAAATCTTAATATGAAAATTAGGATGTTACAGAACCTATTTCAACTATAAAGCGCCACTAATTAACCGCTTCCCCCAAAAAACCAAATACATGTCTTAATTCATATTAGATACAGTAAAGTACTTCAAATCATACCAAAATGTATAAAATTATATATTTTGTTATGTATTCATGTATATATACAACCCTGCTATTAATGATTAGGATTTGAATTTAGTAAACTTTTGTTTAAAATATGTCTAGCTAATTATTCTTACTCATGGATGTGTGTAAATAGGAAAGTAACAACATAGAAGGCATAAGGCTAGACATACCTGAAACTGAAAGGGTGAAGATTAGTGGCAAAGCCTTGGAGAAGATGAAAAAGCTTAGAATTCTTATGGTTGATAATGCAAGCTTTTCAGGTGGTGTTCCATATCTGTCTGATGAGCTAAAGTTAATTGATTGGCCAAAATATCCATCTTCAACTCTGCCACCAAACTTCCATCCAAAGAGGCTTGTTTCTGTAAAGATGAATCATAGCCGCATCAAGCATTTATGGAAGGGAGTCAAGGTTTGAAACTTTTGTGTCTGCAATTTAAGTTTGCTATATATAATTGAAATGAAAATTTAAAAAGATGTTCTTAGAAGTAATATCTCCCACATGAAAATCAATATCATTTTGGATATGTTTTGCTTTTTTAATCCAATTTATCACATTTTAATACTGATGATGTTTCAGATATTTCAAGATCTGAAGTTTTTATCCTTTAGCTGCTGCGAATATCTCTCAGAAATTCCAAACTTCTCATTGGCTCCACACATTGAGAGTTTGAATCTAGACCATTGCAAAAGCCTAATGGAATTTCATGAGTCTGTGGGATCTCTTGAAAAGCTTGTTACCTTAAACCTTGCTTTTTGCTCCAATCTCAAGACTCTTCCAAGTGGACTCAGGTTAAAGTCTCTACGCACTCTTCTCCTTACAGGCTGCTCAAACCTCAAAAATTTCCCTGAGATTGTCGAGAAAATGGCAAGTGTCGAAGAAGTCCTTCTCGAAGGGACTTCCATAAAAGCACTCCCTCAATCAATAGAACATCTAATTGGTCTAAAAGCATTGTTGTTGGATTCTTGTCAAATGCTTGAGCATGTTCCTAGTAGCATTGAGAAGTTGCAGTACCTTACTTGTCTGTCTCTCACAAACTGCCCGAGAATTAGAGAGCTTCCAATGCTTTCACGGAATGCAAGTTTAATATGGACAGATAATTGCAAATCGTTGCAAAAGTTTCCACATTTATACAGTCCATCAAGTTCATTTGTTGGTCTACAGGGCTTTAGAAGAGTTTGTCATATGAGTTTCGTCAATTGCCATAAACTGATTCATAAGCAATTACAAGACCACATCACAAATCGTTTATTTCAGGAGGTTGCCCTCTTTTCTCTTCAACTTTATCTATAGGTTAGCTTTCTTCATATGAATATATTCAGCTTGACATGATTGGTCTAAACAAGTTTACATGTGGAGTGTGCGCATACATGCATATGCATATATATGAATTGCCAATGGCCTGTTAGTCTTGTAGCATGAAAGCTCTCCGGTAAGTGAGAGCTAACGATTTTAATCTCATTTATAACCTCATATCATTAGTATTTGCCTCTAATTCAAATGTGTGTGCGTGAGAGAGAGAGAGAGAGAGAGAGAGAGAGAGAGAGAGAGAGAGAGAGAGAGAGAGAGAGAACTGATAATGGACTTTCTGGTTATGCAGGAATCTAGTTTTGAATTCATTTTTCCTGGAACCAAGGTCCCAGATTGGTTTGAGCATCGAAGTACTAATGGATCAATCTCTCTTGAGGTGGCTTCAAGGTTTAACGGTAAGCCAGTGGACTGGTTATATGGTGCTGTCTTTCATGTGGACAGGGCATCCAATAATACCGTTGGAACTGGCCCATTTTCTTGTTTTCTTCGGATGGCCATCAATGATAACCAAACTTTATCCTTAGAAAGAAATTTTTCTTCAATGGAGACAAGTCACCTGTGGCTGATGAAGGTAACGGTTGGTTTCATGTGGCCTATGGCGTGGCCTTTCAACCATGATATGCGTTATTGGAATCATTTGGTGGTTACGTTTGGAGTCTCTCAAGCATCAACCAAAGTGAAATCGAGAGCAGTCCTGAAATCGTGTGGTTTTCATATTTTATGCAAACAAGATGGCCATCTTATTGGTCATGCTATAGTTAAAGACAAAGCATGACCAATAATTGCTGTAATCTTTACAAAACTAAGAACTTGATCATTTGAAAAGTGTTTGGTTATAAACCTTGATGTTTGCCCAGTGATTATAAAAAAAAATATTGCTCGTGCTACTTTTTTTTCCTTTGCTGAGAGAGTGGCTACATTTGTCTGAATCAGAGAATAAACCTTTTCAAATATCGACGAATTTCTCACTTTATTATGCTCTGTCAATGATCGATGAACTATAGATGCTTGCAAAGATCACTAGAGAAATGCACAAGCTTTAACCACCTCAAGCGAATCCATGCTCTCTCCGTGACGCTTGGAATTCTCCCCAGTCTTCAATCTCTGGCTTGCAAGCTTCTAGAAACTTACAAGAATCTGGGCAAACTACGAGACGCTCAAGTCATCTTCAACCAGATTCAAAACCCAGACATTGTATCTTGGACGTCCCTCCTTAATCTCTACCTCCACTCTAATCTTCCCGCCGAATCCTTCGCCGTCTTTTCCCTCTACATACACACCAGATTCAGACCCGACTGCTTCTTGGTCGTCGGAGCGTTATCGTCATGTGGGCGTGGCAAGGATTTGATGAGAGGAAGGGCAATTCATGGGATGATCTTGAGGAATCAATTAGACGAGAATTCTATTGTGGGTAATGCACTGATTGATATGTATTGTCGAAATGGGAAAATTGAAGTGGCCGCCTTAGTCTTTGAAAGGAAGAGATTAAAGGATATATTTTCCTGGACTACCCTGTTCAATGGCTATATTCTGTCCAATGATCTGAATTCTGCACGCAAACTGTTCGACGTAATGCCTGATAGAAATTCTGTTTCTTGGACAGCTATGATAACTGGTTATGTTAAACGAGGAGCACCTGTTCAAGCTCTTGAACTCTTTCAGAAAATGGAGGTTCGCATTCATTCTAGTGTAGCTACATTAATAGTGGCAGTACTGTCTGCATGTGCCGATACGGGTGCGCTTAATTTCGGTCAGTCCATCCATGGAAATGTTAACAAAACAAACCTTGAGGTGGATGTGACAGTGAAGAATGCTTTGATGGATATGTACTCAAAAAGTGGGAGGCTTGATTTGGCTGTAAGTGTATTCAATGAGATCTTGGAGAAGGATGTGTTTTCGTGGACAACAGTGATATCAGGCTACGCGTATCATGGGAAAGGGCGAGAAGCTTTGGAGGTATACTCTAAGATGTTAGCAGAATCAAAGGTAACTCCAAACGAGGTTACACTTTTGTCACTTTTAACAGCTTGTAGCCATTCAGGATTAGTCCTTGAGGGGAAAATGTTGTTCAACAGAATGATTTATTACCATGGTTTGAAACCCAACATTCAGCATTATGGATGCCTGGTTGATTTGCTCGGCCGAGCTGGGTTTATCAAAGAAGCGAAAGAGATGATTGAGCAGATGATGCCTATTATTGAACCTGATGCTGCAATCTGGAGGTCTTTCCTCACAGCTTGCTTAATCCATGGGAATATCAAGTTAGCTGTAATAGCTGGAAGGAAGGTGATTGAGCTAGAACCAAGTGGTGATGATGGTGTTTATATGCTTCTGTGGAATGCTTATTATGCTGCAAACATGTGGGAAGAGGCATTTGAAGTAAGGAAGCTGATGAGAGCAAATAAGATTAGAAGGAAGACAAGTTGTAGTTGGGTTGAAGTGAATGGTACTGTTCAAGAGTTTCATGCTGCTGATGGTAAATGGCTTCATTTTAGCACTGATCAGCTCTGCTTATTGCTAGAACAACTGAAGGAGCACTCGAAAGCCCTACCAATTTTGAAAAGCCTATGTCTTTAGAAATGACTGTTGATCCGGTTTGTTGATCCATTTATTGTACATGTAATGCTTGGAATCCATGTGATAATTGACGAATCGTATGTTCCAACGTCTAGCCATTGAATCTAGGCAACAACAAAAAAGATTTACCATGAGTCATGTTTTACTGTAAACGTAAAGTGTCGTTTCCGAGTTTTTTGTACATCAATATTAAATTCTTAAAATCATATCTTTGGTTAGACTGATAAATGTGTTCGAGAATTTCTCATAACCCCACATATGTGAGTTTATTTTACACTATTTATCTAAGGACTATAGTGAAATATTGTTTAGATATTAAATAATTAAAATGCCCTTCATTGATCCTTTTTACAAGTACATATGATTTACAGCTTTCAATTCACACTACAACAGTCTAGATAAAAATTTAGGAGTTTTTAGGGGTGAATCTATAATGGGTTTAATATTTTTATTTTTACTGAATAATTTTTTTTTCTAACACACTCATATAAAAGTAAGTAAGTCCTACTGTAAGGAGAAGAAAAAAAAAATATTAGTAAAACTCACTTACTTTTAAGTGAGTGTGGTAGAAAAAATATTTCTGCAGCAAAAACAGAAACATTAAACCTTTTTTTTTGTATAAACGATTGTTAATTTAAATTCAAATAACGAAGTTGGGGAATTAGATCCCATACAATCATTCAGCACTAAGGTCCTCAAACGAGGAGGACACAAATCATAAAAAGAGGTCTCAGATTGACCTTCCTTAGCCAAACAATCTGCTAGCTGATTTTGTTGGGGAAAAATATCAAAATAAGAATTTAAAAAAAAAAATGTATCGCACTGAAGCACTTTTGAAAATAATTACCGGAAAAAATGTATCGCACTAAAGCACTTTTGAAAATAATTACCGGACTAATGCAGTCAAACACGTTGACTGACAGGACGCCACCAGTAGCGTCAGAAAGTCTTACTTCACTGGGTAGTGACGTAAGACTGTCACACACCACTATATTCACGCCACTAGTGGCGTGATACAGTATCACGCCACTAGAATGGCGTGATTATTAAAAAAAATATTCACGCCACTATGAGTTATCACGTTACTAGTGACGTGAGACAGTCTTACGCCACTATCCAGTGGCGTAGACTTTGTTGCCTAGGGACATGCTGAAATTGAAGTGTCCACTCTAGGCACATGAGATTTCTGATCTGGATAAGGGTCAGACTGTGAGCTCCACCATCTGCGTTTCCTTTCAGTGTCTCAATAAGGTTACTGGAGTCATTTTCACAAATTGACTTGTTTAAATCCCTTTTGCCAAGCTAACTGCAACCCCTTTAGGATCGCCCACTCCTCTGCCACGTGTGGATTACAGTAGCCTAACAATACTGAAAATCCAGTAATCCATCGCTCTTCCCCTTACTGTAGAAACAGCTCCATCCACGTAAATCTTAACCCAATCCTGTAGAGATTTCTGCCACACTGAAGAAATAACCGGAACTGTCAAGTCTTCCAGGAAATTCTGCTCCTCATATGCAAAGAAACGTTGAGTGTCTAAAATTACAGACGCAGGATCAGATGATCTGCTAAAATTGAGATAAAAAACTGTCTGATTTCTCCATTTCCATACTCTCCAAATTCTTACTCAAAATGTCAAGCTCCAGTTCGAAGTTGAAGTTCTGCCAAGTTCCTCTGTAATATTATATTGGATCCAATCTTGCAGAGGGGTTGTAAAGAAAATAGAATGGAATCTCGGATGAACTAACACTTTCCACATATCCATAACAGCTTCACAATCTCACAAGACATGTAGAATGGCCTCTGATTGAGAATTGCAAACAGGACATAATGGAGAAGAACTAGACCAATGACTGCGCCGTCCATTTGTCAAAAGTCTATTGTGGAACGCCAGCCACATAAAAACTCTTATCCTTTCCGCACCTATTTATATACATGAGCATTTAAATTTCAAACAGCATCAAACTTTATAAAGTGTAAATATGAGAATTTATAACTCCTAACTTTTCATTATTAACACAAAAATATAAAAGTATTCATAGATGAATTCATAAATCATAAGTATATGTAAATATTTTAACAACTAATAATAACAAAATAATAAACATATATTTTAAGAAAGATAACTGTAATGTAATTTCATGAGGTTGGTGGGCACGTTTCAACTGCCACTTTCTTTTTATAACATGAAGAAGATAAGACCCGACCACCCTGAAAAGCCTAGACATTGTCTACTTCTGAATCTGAAGCGATCACCCTGAAAAGCCTAGACATGTCTACTTCTGAATCTGAAGCTCACGTGGCTCTCCTCTCAAGCGCTGGCATGGGTCACCTCACACCGTTTCTCAGACTCGCCGCTCTTCTTGCCCACAACAACCTCCGAGTCACTCTCATCACAACTCGCTCCACCGTCTCACTCGCCGAGTCACACCTCCTTGCTCGCTTCCGATCGTCGCTTCCTCAAGTCAACATCCTTGACTTCCACCTCCTGCCTCTCGATCCCGCCACCGTCAATTCCTCCGACCCGTTTTGGCTCCGATTTGAAGCCATTCGCCGATCCTCTCACCTTCTCTCTCCTCTCATTCTCTCCCTCCAACCCCCCCTCTCTGCTTTCGTAATCGACACTATGTTGATTTCTCCTGTCATTCCTATCACTCGTGCTCTTTCTCTTCCTTCATTCTCTTTCTTCACTTCTTCAGTTACAATGCTCTCCTTCTTCTCATATTTCCCTACTTCTTCGTTCTCGGCTGATGATGATGGTGTTTGCATTCCTGGGATTTCCCCAATCCCCAGATCTTCAATCCCTCCTCCGCTTCTTGTGCCCGACAGTCTCTTCGCCGAAATATTCTTCCAAGACGGCGCCAACCTCAAAAAACTAGATGGTGTTTTGATTAACTCCTTCAAAGAGCTTGAACCAGAGACCATAGACGCCATTTATGGCGGAGAAACACTCAAAAAATTACTTCCCCCTGTTTTCGACATCGGTCCATTCATGCCCTGCGAGTTTGAGAAAGTGGATAATAAAAACTCGGTGGACTGTCCATTGAAGTGGCTGGACAAACAACCTGAAGGCTCGGTGGTGTACGTTAGCTTCGGCAGCAGAACGGCCATGAAAAGGGATCAGATCCGAGAAATTGGTGACGGATTGATGAGAAGTGGATGCAGATTTGTATGGGTGGTGAAGGATAAACCAGTGGATAGGGAAGAAGAAGAGGAATTAGAGGAAGTAGTAGGACACGAGCTTATGGTGAAGCTGAAGAAGAAGGGTGTGGTTGTGAAGACATGGGTGGATCAGAGAGAGATTCTGGGACATAGATCTGTGGGTGGATTTGTGAGCCACTGTGGATGGAATTCAGTGATGGAAGCAGCCTGGTATGGAGTGAGAATTATGGCATGGCCTCTGAACGGAGATCAGAGGATAAACGCCGACGTGGTGGAGAAAAGTGGGTTGGGGGTGTGGCAGAAGAAGTGGGGTTGGGGACAAGTACTGAATGGAGAGGAAATTGGGGAGAGAATCAGAGAGATGATGAACGATGAGTCTCTGAAGAAATCTGCACAAAAGCTCAGAGACGCAGCGAGGGAGGCCGTTGGTGACGGAGGGACGAGCCACGTTGCTTTTCAGAGATTGACCGGAGAATGGAAGAAGAATAAGAAGAATGCTTCTGTAACTGCCGTCTGAGGCTGAGAGGAGCAGGAGCAGGAGCAGCATTGCTTCTTTTTTTTCTTTTTCTTTTTTCTAAATAAAAGAATAAATAGTAATATCATATCGTGTAGCTTCACTGATTCATGAACTGAGTGAGTAGAAAATGGTAATAGTTGAATTATTTCCCTCAGGTTTGGCAGGAAAAGAAAAAATGTTAAAAATACTACGTATACGTTAATACTCATGGAAGATCCTATGAAAAGACATGAACTATCCAAATTTAGACATTGACTAAAATTATGTCCATACCTTAAATTGTTAAAATTGAAGAAAAAAACAACAAGTACGATAACTCAATTGTTTTTCACTTTTTCTCACTCTCTTTCTCCCTCCCTCGCAGAACCACTTTCTCTACCTATCCCAAGATAGATAGGGAGAGCTTTTCTTAATCTGAGTCGTCTGTTTTAATGCGGACAAATTCATATTTAATTTTTTAAAAATTGTTAATTTTTAAATGAAAAAATTATTTTTTAAAAATATGTTAGTTGAAAAATTATCTTTATTTTAGATTTTCTACCTATTAAAATAATTATTAAAAAAATTAAATTTGAACCGTCCAAATCCCATCTGAATGGTCCAGATGGGAAAAGCTCTCCCTACCCATCCTTAGAATGGGTAGGGAAAGTGATTCCCTCCCTCGGCATGTCAAGGAGCATAATGACGTCCTCATCCCTCTCCTTCATCACCATCGCTTGGCCTCGGCTTCTTTGATCATTCCTTCAAATAAAGCATCACTTATGAAGCCTCAGCAGTGGCGGACCCACACTTGTGTCAATGTGGGCAAGTGCACACACAAAAACAATATATATAAGTTGAAAGAATTTAGTAACAATATGTATAGGTAGTGTAGTTGGTTAAGACTCTACACTTTTAGCCAATGGTCGCCGGTTCGAGCCTCCAACTTCCTTTTATTCATTTTATTTCCCCCATTTCCATCGTATCTTACTCTTCGTTCTCTCACTCTCCATCCTTTTTTCCCCATTTCGATCGATCTCTTCGTTCTCGGCTCCGTTCTCTTACTCTCCGTCACGATCTGGGTCAGAAACTCAATCATTGATGGAAGACTCGTCGTTTGCTTCAAGAAACACAGAAAAATGTAGAGATCCTCAGCGAGAAAAAATGAGGGCTTCTAATGACAGCTTCAATCGCGACTTGAAACAAGGATAATCACAGACCGGAGGTCTCTGTCTTGGTCACGATTTCCTTCCCTGCTGCAAGATCAAGCGAGTTGGAAAGAGACCGAGTGACCCAATGCACCAGGGATTTCCACGACAAACTCTGTGTAGCAGAAAATAGAGAGCACAAGACTCCACAGATATGAACGCTATCGGTGGTGACTGAGCAATCTCGTCCGTCACCGTTGGCCTCTGAGCAATCTCGTGGTGGTCAAACCAAAAAACACAGGCAGGAGCAAAAATTCCGTTGGGGTCGAGCCACGACGGTAGAGCAGATCTTTGCACTTCTGCCATTTTCATTATGTTCTTGCTCTGTATGTATTTTTCTGAAGCAGGGGAAAGCATAATTTTGTCTTCATGGAAGAGTTTGAAAGTATAACCGTATAACTTAGTGAATAGCTTGGAGTTTTTCAAAGTTTATAATTAAGCGTTGCTTATTCGTCTAGGGATTTGAGTCATATTACTAAAATCGTCTAAGAGAGGACCTCGCAATGTCTTCTTGTGTCTACAAAGAATTGCCAATTACTGTTTCATTCCTCTTGAATCAGCAATGAACACGACGAACTTGTTAATCTTTTAATTATTCTGGTGGATTGTTTTGATATGTTAAGCAATTGATTTTCTTGATTTAGTAATTAAAGTAGTGAATCGATGTACTTTGGCTTAATACCTTTTGTGCAGGCTCAGGTTATCTTTCTGGGAAGTGCTGATATAAAAGTTGAAACCATTGGTCTTCTGTATGGTAAAATTATGCAAGAAAGATTGAGTCGGCTGCTACCTGTCTATTGATTTCAAACTGGTTATGTAATGTTGAATAAGTATGATTTATTTCTATTTCTTTTAGTGAAAAGAAATGAAAGAAGGATGAAGAGAAAACCCTTTGTGGGAATTGTAGTCAAGGAATTCTGATAAACTTCGAACATTGTATTTATAGATTATGTAATCTGCTCTTGTTTTCTTTGTTCCTAGTTTAATATAAATGTAAACCAATACTTGTGGGGGTTGTGTTAATTTTCAAAATGCTTTAATGTCGGAGTATATCTAAAGGATACCTATTTTAATGGAAATCATGCATTTCTTGTTCTAGTTGGGTTTCCTTTAGAATCATTACAAGTTGGTAGTGATTGGAAGCTGACTTAAATTTGATTTCTTTCAAAGTATTGAGCAAGGCATTTCATCAGTGTCACATGAGAAACGTCCACAAGTAGCTGCAACATAGTTCATTTGGAAAGTCTTAAAGGTATGAATTTACTGCCATTAATTTTTACATGTGTTCTGGGCTAAGCTCCTTTAATGTACTGATTGCAAATTAGAGACAGTGATGTGCACTATGGAAATTGCTAATTAAAGTATGTCTATCAGGATAACTAGATTGGACCAATGAGAAGTCATGTAAACATGTCAGTGGTGGGGTTCTCTTAAATGCGTTTAAAATTTTCCTTAAAAAAAAATTTTGCGGGCAGCACCCCCAAATTCTACCACTAATTGTGCACCCACAAACTTAAAATCCTGGATTCACCATTGAGCCTCAGTATTTCAAAAACTAAGTAAAGTGTATGTCTGTGTTTCAAAGACACTCAAGAAATATCTTATCGTTTTCTAGGTAAATTTGAAGCAATTAATAAATACAACATTGCCCAAAATATGGATTTTAAATTGTTAATAATTCATCAGCAAATGCTTTGTTGCAACTTGCAAGCCAGGTTTTTTTTTTTTTTTCGTGGAAGAAAAAGAAGAGACTAAGTTGGTTTAGATAGAGGATGATTTTAAAAGTGTTGGAAAATAGCATGGTTGACTCTTGGGGGATTAGGCACAAACCCAATAGTATTTGATGTCAGTGTATAACTAATACGAAAGTATGAGTGGATATATGTGAAATTTCTTAATTACTATAAGTCATATTATTTAACCGATACAACATATTTCTACGGGTTATATTGATTTACCAATATAATATGTTTTTTCAAGGAAATGATACATTAGTAGAGGAAGAGGTACATAGAACATTATAAACAAACGTAAAGGGTTCAGTTGTGAATCACTTGTACAAAAACATTATTATGATGTATTGATTTCATATTCCTTTACTATAATTCTATCTCTTTGTACCTTCTTATATATGGTGAATTTGCTATGGTTATAATCGGTTTTGTAATTGTGATTTGATTTACATGCGTATTACTGTATTAGAGATTAACAGTCGC
The DNA here is from genome assembly GCA_019022615.1 of Acacia melanoxylon. NCBI lineage: Eukaryota > Viridiplantae > Streptophyta > Magnoliopsida > Fabales > Fabaceae > Acacia > Acacia melanoxylon. The sequence goes on along the minus strand of JAFJYJ010000004.1, from coordinate 9,413,088 downwards.
ACTTCTAATACACCCAATATTCTTAAAAAAAGACATTTCAACGCCTACATGGGCGTATTCTAAACATTTTATGTAATTTAGAAATTCCTAATTGTGTCCTACAACATAATCTATAATTTGTGAAACTTAGTGTCTCAAGTTAGAATTTAGATAATATTAATTTAACTGTCTTTTAATAGTATTTTTTTCAAAATTAAATTACTAAAAATACTAATATGACATAGTATATTAAAAGGATGCCTACAATATAGGAAAATGTGATATTAAAATTTTAAATGTTACCACAACGTTCACAAAATACTAATATATTAAGTTTAATTCATTTAAAAAAAAATGATAGTCATTGATAAAAATAATATTATTTGAAATTAATATCGTGTTACAACGTACATCATCAATTATAAAATAGTTTTATTTTTGTACGGTATTTTTCATACTCTGTTACCCAAAAGGTGTAAAAATCCGTGTGATTTCTTATCTAAAATACACCTAATACCATATGTTTTAGGATTAAAATAAGGGCAAAAATACTTCATCAATCTCAATCAAGTTGACCGTTATTTTAACCAGAAAATGCTAATTCAATTAATTTTAGTCTAGTTGGCAGTGGAAGGAGAAAGAAAAACTTAAGTAACGACATCACCGGAGAAATCAAAACATAACACCTCTAAAGAACACATCAACAAACTTAAAAGCCAAAACTAGAACCATCAATTGATGGAGACACACACAAGAATCAAGTCATATGTGCAAATACTCTTTTATCACAAGTGCAGCAGTAGCAATACAAGAAATCATTCAACAAGGAGAAACTATTAAGTCTAAAATGCATAATTGACGAACTGCTAATTTTCTAGGTTGTAGCAGAACATTCATATACTTTGGAGAATATGGGAAAGAAGAAGCCATGAGTTGTGAAGCAGCAACCAATCTCTGTTGTTGCTACTTGCTAAATACTCTTAGAACTGAGTAGCTCATCACACTGCTCCCCAACCCATACCACATCCCGCAACACCAAAACCAACACCAGTGGGAATAGAAGACAAATCTGACTGAAGAGGGGGGAAAATCTGAGCTTTTAGGTTCAAGCGTTGGAGAAGCTGAGAGCAAAGGGAAGCCCAGAGCTGTACAAATCGAACACGATCCTAGCATTAAAGAAGCCAAGAGCTGAGGTAAAAATAAATCCGGCATGATACTCAAATCTGAGGGAGATGCGGTTTATTTTCTATATAACTTCTATAGAAGTAAGATAAAATAAAAGTCATATTATAATTATGATTTGTATTTAAATTGACGGTGACAAAAGTGACTTTTTTCTAAACTGGAACGTGTTTAGATCGTAGTCGGCGGCTGTGTGGGACTAACTTTGCTTGGAGCATCGACAATGGCCACTTTGATTCTGCTTCCAATATGCTGTTTTTATTCTCCCTCTTTCTCTTCATTATTGGGGTTTTTTAGTAATTGAACAACACTGTTGGAACAAATTAACATATAAAGAGGCCAGTAATATTGAAGAAGGAAATGAGGAATTTCAGCATGTGAAAGTTGTCATGAAAACTTAGGGTGATGTGGCATACTGCTCAATTTATAAAAGGTGAAGCAAGGGTAACTTTAGCTATAAGAGGGTTGATGCTAAAAATATAAAAGTTTAGGGTATTAGATTTAAATGACTAAAGATGAGAGAGGATATGTGCAACACATCCAATCAGGAATGTTTTGTATAATTTAGCTTATTATTAAATATCACTCTGTCCTATTTATAAGTCCATTTTAATCAAATCTCATATACCAAGAAAATGTAGTTAACTCAATGATTATAGGGTAAATTTTCAACTTTGCCCTCATTTATAATTGAATATTTTTCAACTATTTCTTCTCTTTCTATCTTTATGAGTACAATTAATATGGGTAAAATTGTCACAATCTCATTTATTATATGAAACTTGACTTCTAAATAGTACCAATTTTTTTTGTCAAAATGGACTTATAAATAGGATCAAGTGATATTAGAAGACTTATCTTGTATGGTTTTCAAATGTAATGCTATCCTTAGTAGAAGCCAATAATATAATGAATAAAATTATTATTAAAATTTAAAACAAAACAAAACAAAAAAAGTTTCCTAGAACCACCACTAGCTATTTCAGAATAGACTTTTGTCTGTTTCAAGGGTGTTTTAGTCATTTTTGTCTTTGTCTTCCACATGGACCCTTTTTCTTTCCGCCTACCAATGGATCCAATATTTTCCACGTCACTTGCCAAATCTGCATTCTTTGATTGGTCTTTCTTAATTGACGGTTAACCTTAGTCCGCTATTAAATAAAAGTAATATTATTACGTTTTGAGATTTTTGAGGTAATATTAAAATGATAGGATATTGTTAATACTAATTTTATGTCACTACCAAGTCACAAAACTTAAATAACGGAGGCCAAAATAAAAACTTAAATTACCAATACCAATACAAACAAATAAAATCTAGTTAAATTACTCTTCTAGTCCATTTCATTTCTATGTACTATAAATATTAATTTAGTCTTTCTTAATTGTTATTAAAATATTCTTGAATATTATAAAATTCATATAAATAATCATGGTTTGTGAAACCAGACCGGACCGGCCAGTTCAGATCGGAAACTGGCCAACCGGTCCAGTTTAGGGCAAAACCGGTCTGACCCGTGTTACAAGGGTCACCGGGTCGACCTTTTCTCTCTCTCTCTCTCTCTCTCTTTTTTTTTTTAAAAAAAAAAAATCTCTTTCATTTTTTTTTTTTAAAAAAAAAATTCTCCCTCAATTTTTTCCTTCCCTTTTTCACTTTTGGATGTCATATGGGTTTGATTTAGATTCGTTTTTGGTTTTCCGAAGCTATTGTGGTTTCTCTCGTTTTCGGTTGGCTCGCTTAGTGGATGTTAAATGTAGGTTGTAAAAAAAATTGTTAAGAATATCCGAATATGTCACAAGTATTGGAGTATATGATTATTTTGTCACCGATCCAAAATATTGAAATGATATATAGTATGTCGATTTAGGTTGGTGTGATAAGAAATTAATTATTTTCCAATTTTTTATACCTCACCGCCTGCGTCTCGCCGGTTGACTCCAATCCGACCCACTAACCCTTAACCCAAAGACTCGACCGGCTTCAAACGACCGGTCCGGTTTCAGAACCTTGTAAATAACTAGTATATATTATTTAAGTATATTTATTTATTTGATACTAAAGAGTAGAATTACATAGTAAAAACAAAACTAAGGTGGGGAATTTAAGTATATTTATAATCATACAATTCAAGTCAAATTTTCCCTCCACTATATGGGCCAGCTGATGAATAATTTGTCCTCTACAAATTAACAAAAGATCAACCAATATACAGCATAGTTCTCCTTTCCAAATGATCTTGTCGTCTAGGACATGAAAGGAGGTTGTAGGTTCTATCTACTTGTAACATTAGGCTGTTAGTATATGCTCCTCTAATTAAATAAAAAACTGTAATCTTTATGGAATTTTCCGCCAAAAAAAAAAAAAAACTTTGAGGAGTTATCGTGGCGTGCTGGTCAATTCCACTTCCTCAAAATTACCTATCAATTCAATTACGTTGGTTTGACCCCTAACCTGTATGTGAATTGTGAAGCACCTGTGATATCACAGATAAATACACACACACACCAATAACCCTTCGAAGCATACAAACTTTTATTCCACCTCCATTAAAGATTCCAACAACAACAAAAAGTGCAAGAGAGATTAATGGCTCACAAAGGAAATGGGGATAAAATAGAAGCTGGGTTTGATGATATTGGGGAAGATGAACAAGTGCAAAACCAGAAGGACATGAAGTTTAAAGAAGAAGAGGTTTCATTGGAGGGAGTGTTTATGAGCCAGGAGGTGCTGCCATGGAGGAAGCAGCTAACATTAAGAGCCCTAGCTGTTAGTTTATGTCTGAGTATACTGTTCAGTTTCATAGTGATGAAGCTGAATCTCACTACTGGGATTATTCCTTCCCTCAATGTCTCTGCTGGTCTTCTGGGTTTCTTCTTCGTCAAGACATGGACCAAGTTGTTGGACAAGTCTGGCATGTTGAGACAGCCATTTACCAGACAGGAAAACACAGTCATACAGACCTGTGTTGTTGCTTCCTCTGGCATTGCCTACAGTGGTATACCTTCTTTGATTCTATCTATCTTATTAATACTTCATCTTGTTAATCTTTGGAAGAGAATAAGTTAATGGGTTTAATTACATTTTAGTAGTACTCAATATCTTAAACTAATATGTGGCTCATCCAGTACCCTAAAGTATTTTTCTATTGGCAATCAATATTTTAAGTATCTTTCTAGTTATTTTTTGTTCATCTAGTATCCTAAAATATTTTTAAGGGAAAAATTGCACAAAAAATACTTTAGGATATTGTGTGTTACTGAAAAAATATTTTAGAGTACTAGATGAACTAGAAAATAGTTTAGGATACTGAATGCTACCAGGAAAATACTTCGGAGTGTTGGATACGTCTTAATCCTATGAGTTAATTTGCTCTAATCTTCAATAAACAGGAGGCTTTGGAAGCTACCTCCTTGGAATGAGTGAACTTATAGCCAAACAAACTTCAGACAAGAGTGACATCAAAAACCCATCACTAGGATGGATTATTGGATTTCTCTTCGTTGTCAGTTTCATTGGCCTTTTCTCGGTCCTACCTCTGAGGAAGGTATGATTCATCCTTTGACATTTGCATTCATTATGCAGAATGATTCTTAAATGTACTGAGGTTTATATGACAATATTGATTTGTATGTTATACTTGTGTTACTGGTTGCAGATTATGATTATTAACTTCAAGTTGACATATCCAAGTGGTACTGCAACTGCTCATCTTATAAACAGCTTCCACACTCCTGAAGGAGCTAGACTAGCAAAGTAAGGCATTGTAATGGACTCTTAATGGTTTAGATTTAGACATAAAAATTATCAACTGATATATACATATTCATATTCTACACTCAGGAAGCAAGTAAAAGTGTTGGGGAGATTCTTCACTCTTAGTTTCCTATGGGGCTTTTTTCAATGGTTCTATAGTGCTGCTGATGGTTGTGGATTTGAAGCCTTCCCTTCTCTAGGCCTCAAAGCATATCAATACAGGTATATTGTTACATATCTATCTTCAAATGTTTATCACTCTATAAATAACCATTCACTATTTTCTTTTTCAGGTTTTATTTTGATTTCTCTACAATCTATGTTGGAGTGGGAATGATTTGCCCATATATCATAAATGTATCAGTGCTCCTTGGAGGAATTTTTTCCTGGGGAATAATGTGGCCTCTCATAGAAAAGAAACAAGGCCAGTGGTACCCTCCCAACCTTCATGACTCTGACATGAATGGTATTCAAGGTTACAAGGTTTGTTTCCTATGATCAAGCAAAACGGGTAGAAGAAAACCAAATAGAGCACTTAATGAGATTATTGAATGGAACCTCTTGGTTAACAATTTATCTAAAGATTTTGTTGTTGATAGAACTCAATGACATCGTGTGATCCATATAGCCAACCCCACCTAGTAGGGAAAGGCTTGTTGTTGTTGTTTACATGCTTTTTTTTTAAAAAAAAAAAAAAAAAAAATTGAGGGGGAAAAAAGAAATTTTACTTGCCTTTCTCCTTAATTTCAGGTATTTATAGCCACAGCATTGATCCTAGGAGATGGTTTATATAACTTATTCAAGGTTCTAGGTCATACCCTCATTGGCATATACAAACAAATCAGAGACAGACCAAGAGAGAATGTTCTTCCTGTTGCAGACCAGAACTCATCCTCATCACCTACACAAATTTCCTATGATGATCAACGCCGAATCCAATTCTTTCTCAAAGATCAAATACCCACATACTTTGCAGTAGGAGGCTATGTGGCAATTGCTGCCGTCTCCATAATCACAGTCCCACACATCTTTCCCCAACTGAAATGGTACCACATACTGGTGATCTACCTGTTTGCTCCTTCATTAGCATTCTGCAATGCGTATGGATGTGGACTAACAGACTGGTCTCTAGCATCTACATATGGAAAGCTCGCCATTTTCGCCATCGGAGCTTGGGCTGGCTCTTCACACGGTGGTGTTCTTGCTGGCCTAGCAGCTTGTGGAGTGATGATGAACATAGTCTCAACAGCCTCAGACTTAATGCAGGATTTCAAAACAGGCTATCTCACACTGTCATCACCAAGATCCATGTTTGTTAGCCAAATCATAGGCACAACAATGGGTTGTGTGATCTCACCTTGTGTCTTCTGGGTTTTCTACAAGGCTTTTAAAGACCTTGGAACACCTCAAAGTGAGTATCCTGCTCCTTATGCAATAGTGTACAGAAACATGGCCTTGTTGGGTGTAGAAGGCTTCTCTTCTCTACCAAAACACTGTCTTTTGTTCTGCTATATTTTCTTTGGTTCTGCCATTGTTATAAACTTGATTAAAGACTTGATGGGTAAGAAGAGAGGTTGGTTCATACCACTTCCAATGGCTATGGCTATTCCTTTCTATATAGGGCCATATTTTGCCATTGACATGTGTGTTGGAAGTCTGATACTTTTTGTGTGGGACAAGGCTAAAGCCGATGCTTTTGCTCCTGCTGTAGCTTCTGGGTTGATATGTGGTGATGGAATATGGACACTTCCTGCTTCAATACTTGCTATTGCTGGAGTTAAGCCTCCAATTTGCATGAAGTTCTTGTCAAGAACAACAAATGCTAGGGTTGATGCTTTCTTAGGTTCTTGAGGCCAAAAAAGTCTCAAGTTGTAACCACTTAGCGTACATAGCTATCAGCTCAACATGTTCTGGTTTTTAAAGTTTCTTTAATACTTGCTTACCATTCACCTGTATAGTATCCCTCTTTAAGCTATATAATTCACTGGTATGGATTTTGTCACCTCCAAAAGCGTACGATTTTCTATTAATATGATGTTCCTTTTACTTTTTGTTGGAGATATATCAAAGTACCGGTACTTTGTGTGTGCAAATTTTGTAGAGTACCAATACTTTCTAGCTTCAAAAATTTATCAAGTAATTCTTCTGGCGAATAAGATTTTCAAACAGGGGTTCCAATAAAAGAACTTTTTTTTGAATGAGTCAATTGTCAATAAACTTGTGAAGCTTTGCCTAGTGCTGTGTTGTTACGTTGTAATGATAACGTGTGTGATTTCAAAATGGTTGGAATATCCAATCATAAAAACCATATATGGTTGATTCCACATCCAGGGGATAAGGACTAAATATTCTGTTATGATTGAGATGGAATAACTCTCTCAAATTCTCCACTGAAATTAAATTATGTACTATTTCAAATCTTAAATATAAGACCCGGTTATTTTTTTTTTGGAGAGATTAAAGAAAGTGAATAAGTTACTTAATCATATCATATATTGTATATGATTAAATTATATATATATATATATAAAAAAAAAATTATAAGTTAAAATAAATACTTTCAAGTAATTTAATTAATTTTTTTAATCTCCCAAAAAATCCAACTGAGTTTTATAGTTAAGATCAGATGTAGTAACATTGAAGAGCTTCATGATATTTTTTGGAAGCCACATTTTTCATTAAGCTATAAACAATCTTTAAGTATAGTTGAGGTGGTTGAATGTGACTTGTGTTTTGAATCAAAAGGAGTACATTTTTGTATAATGACTAAAATAAATATTTCCTTAACGTGTGGAGTGCAATTGTTGGGTTATGGAAAATTTTAATTAGGCTGACACCAGTTGTCTAGTCCAACAAGATTCAACTAACCTTTTGATTCTATTTTTTTTATGCATAATCCTTTGCATCTTGCTTTACGCTTTGGGGCATTATTTAATTTTTTTCCGCAAAAGATGGGGAATTCTTATTATTGGAGGGTCAATGTGATGTATATATAAAATAATAAATGTGGTACATATATAAATAATAAATTTGAAGTCAGAAAATATTTGAATAATAAGTAAGTTTGACTGGTATGAAATAAAGTAAATTTTAAATGAATATTGGCATTAATGTTAAATATAAGCATAGTTAGGAGATAAGCGATGAGGAATTTTGTAAATGAGTGGAGGTAATTATGATTGAAGAAACTCCCTTGCAGGTTGTTTGTCTTTCTCAGGATAATGGAGTCATGTCCATAACCAGTGACATTCATAGTTCACACTACAAATTTGTCTCACTTGAGATATGAAAAAAGTCTTATATTTTGTCGGGAAGTTTTTGCGTAGGAGCTTTGGGTACTTGTAGTTTTTTCAGTTCAATATTGCTACAGAAGTATTAAAACAAAAGAATGTCACTGTTATGGACTTAAATATGAGCGCTCCAAGCCAAAGTGTGGCCAATAAGAAAAGAAACCAATACGATCATGATATGATGACACAATATTTGGGCTGGAGAGACAAAGAGCTAAGAATCCAAACTCTAACCCTAAGGTACACTATAAATAGAGGGTAAACCCTAAGGTATACAGATTCTACATTCTCTTTAATTTACTATTCAATCGACACTGTGCACACACCCCACCCCCTTTGACGAAAGTCTTTATGTTTGTGCACAGTGAACCTCTATTCTGATAGGCATCTCATCCATGGATATATAGGAGAAAGTTATTTGATCCAATATCAACATACTAACACCAAAGCGCGACATCTCGTTTTTACAACCGAACAGTCACAATACTTTGACGGTAGCCAAACGAATACTTGTCACGTCGGACAATATCCTACAGTTTTCATGTGGGTATAATTTATTTATTTATAATTTTTTTGCCATTTTTACCCTAAAATTTTCTTAAAAAGTATTTTGCCTCGACATTGTCCCTAATTTAACTACAAAACACAAAAAGAAGCATGTGGAAAACCGAAATCTAGGCAACTTCTCACGGTATTGTGCTTGTAATATCACCAAATGTAGTACCCCAAAAAAGAAAAATCAGAATTACATATAAAAATTTATTAGATATGAATTAAATTACAAGAGTATCACAGTAGATTACACATAACAAGAAGATTTATATTAATGGATTATTACCGTGCACGTGATTAAAAATGGATATTTTAAAGAAATCAACACACATTTACTATAATAATTAACTTAACTAAGTTTTTAACATTTTAAAATTAATTATCTAGTTCTTATATTTACCACATCAAATAATACTTTATATTAATTAAAACAAAAGAAATGAGAGAGAGAGAAGTCAAAAGTTTAGGCAAACAAATTTAAAAAAGATGATAAGGAAATGTAGGGATGATTTGTCCGATGTGAGTATGGTGATTGGTCCAACATTCCTTCAAATCTTTGACCCTCTCACACTATTATATGACCAAAAACAAAAACAAATAAGGGTGAAGGGTCAAAAATACACATGACCTTTTCCCTGGGATCGTCCAAAGATCACGACCTTTTTAGGATCAAAAATACACACGACGTTACGTTTTGGGTGCAAAAAATATCACTACTTAGTTGACCATCAACTTGGATGGAACGATTGACGATACGCCGATTTGATTTGACGACACGCCGATGGTTTCCGGTGGTGGGGCCCAATCGGCAGAGGTATTTTAATTTTTTTCTAATTATTTTAATTTTTCCGTAATTATTTGAATTTGTTCCTAATTATTTGATTTTTTTTCTAATTATTTAAATTTTTTTCTAATTATTAAATTTTTTTCTAATTTTTTGAATTTTTTTGAATTTTTCCCTAATTTTTTTAATTTTCCCCTAATTTTTGAATTTTTTTTATAATTATTTAAAAAAATTCTAATTTTTTAAATTTTTTTTTCCGATTTTTTTTGAATTTTTTTTAATTCCACGTCGTGTGTCCAAATCGCCACGTCAATTATCCAAGTTGACAATCAACTAACTACGGCCGTGGTATTTTTGCACCAAAAACGAAAGTCGTGTGTATTTTTGATCTCCTAAAAAGGTCGTGGTGCTGGACGATCCCGAGGGAAAATGTCATGTGTATTTTTGACCCAACAACCAACAAATAACAAATTGTCTTTCCAGCTGTACATACTCTGTTCAATTTACTTTCTTAAAAAAATGTTCAATATACACCATAAATATGTAAAAAAATTAAAATTAAAAAAAAAACTATCTTGTTTATGATGGAAGAAAGAGCGAGTGAGCAAACAATTAATGCAATTAAATTAATCAATAATTAATGGGGCTAAAAATAAATAAAGATATTAAAATGCTCTGGGAAAGAAACTTAATTACCAAAAAATTCAAATGATAAGTAAGGTGTTGTCATTTTTATTTTTACTTAAAACTTACTATCACACGTTCTTTAGTTGTCATTGAAATTTTTTAATAATTTTTTTTAGTTATTAAGTTCATTCTTTGGGACTTTATAGTAATTACCTTTAAATATTTTATACATAATAGTGTCTCTTATAAGTAGAAATATGTTATTACTAAAAAAATTCTCTTAAACATAAAATGGGAAGGGGTTCTACTAAGAAATTCTCCGAAACCTCAGGTGTAGCTAACAAGAGGTAACCAATATGACATAGATATGATAACACAACATTTGGGCTTGGAGGCATAAGAGGCCCAGCAGTTCAAACCCTAACCCTAAGGTACACTCTATAAATAAAGGGTAAATTCTAAAGTACACAGATTCTACACTCTCTCTAATTTACTATTCAGCTGACACTGTGCACACATCCCACCCCCTTTAGCGAAAGTCTTCATGTTTGTGCACAGTGATCCTCTATTCTGATAAGTATCTCATCCATGGATACCTAGGAGAAAGTTATTTGATCCAATATCAACATACTAGTTCACCTAAGGCTAGGCATTTGTGTTCTTACAACCGAACAATCACCATACTTCGACGGTAGCCAAATGAATATTTGTCACGTCGGACAATATCCTACAAATTTCATGTGGGTATAATTTATTTAATTTAATTTTTTTTTCCATTTTTACCCTAAAAATTTCTTAAAAAGTAATTTTGCCTCGACATTGTCCCTAATTTAACTACAAAACACAAAAAGAAGCATATGGAAAACCGAAATCTAGGCAACTTCTCACGGTATTGTGCTTGTAATATCACCAAATGTAGTACCCAAAAAAAATTAAAAAAAAAAAAACAGAATTACATATAAAAATTTATTAGATGAAATAAATTACAAGAGTATCACAGTAGATTACACATAACAAGAAGATTTATATTAATGGATTATTACCGTGCACGTGATTAAAAATGGATATTTTAAAGAAATCAACACACATTTACTATAATAATTAACTTAACTAAGTTTTTAACATTTTAAAATTAATTATCTAGTTCTTATATTTACCACATCAAATAATACTTTATATTAATTAAAACAAAAGAAATGAAAGAGAGAGAGAAGTCAAAAGTTGAGGCAAACAAATTTAAAAAGCAGGTCAAGTCTGATTTACCAACTAATTATTATCTCGAAGAAATAGCGTGACAAATAACTATTGAGGGGACCAAAATTGCCAATCAACAATTAAAAAGTGAAAAAAACACAATTTGGAAATTGAGATTGCCAACGAACTATTATCCCATCACCGTCTTGATATCTCTCTGTCTTCCATTGATCATCACAATGTTTACGACGTCGGATCTAAAGCTTCTATTGTTGTTGGGTATTCCACTCACCCTCTTGACTCATCCAAATAGTCCACGCATCGGCCGACATGCACCACCGCACCCCCCATTCCATTCCTCGATGCCACAAGCGACAACCGCTTTGCCACAATGCCTCGCTCCCATGGGTCCCATCTCTATTTGGTGTTTTCCTTTTCCAACAAGAAGCGCTTTAACGCTTTTTTCTCCAAGCGTTTCCGGCCACCGTCCCTACGCCAAAGTCTTTCATATTTTAACCTAATTGTGATAGTTTTTTTTTTTTTTTTAATAGTTATTTGGTGTTTTTTTTTTCACTTTTAATAGTTATTTGGTGTTTTTTTTTTCACTTTTTAATTATTTATTGAAAATTTTGGTTCCCTCAATAATTATTTATGTCAGACGCTCATCGGATAATAGTTGGTTAGCAAATTCACAGGACGATTTAAAAAAGATGATAACGAAATGTAGGGATGATTTGTCCGATGTGAGTATGGTCAAACACTCCAACATTCCTTCAAATCTTTGACCCTCTCACACTATTATAAGACCAATAACAAAAACAAATAACAAATTGTCTTTTCCAGCTGTACATGCTCTGTTCAATTTACTTTCTTAAAAAAATGTTCAATATACACCATAAATATGTAAAAAATTGTTTTTCTTAAAAAAAAAAAAAAAAAAAAAACTATCTTGTTTATGATGGAAGAAAGAGCGAGTGAGCAAACAATTAATGCAATTAAATTAATCAATATTTATGGGGCTAAAAATAAATAAAGATATTAAAATGCTCTGGGAAAGAAACTTAATTACCAAAAAATTCAAATGATAAGTAAGGTGTTGTCATTTTTATTTTTACTTAAAACTTATTATCACACATTCTTTAGTTGTCATTGAAATTTTTTAATAAAATTTTTTAGTTATTAAGTTCATTCTTTGGGACTTTATAGTAATTACCTTTAAATATTTTATACATAATAGTGTCTCTTATAAGTAGAAATATGTTATTACTAAAACAATTCTCTTAAACATAAAATGGGAAGGGGTTCTACTAACAATGGCGGAACCAGAATTTTTTTTTAGCCCGGGCCAAAAAATAAACATATTGAACTACTCTCTTTAATTTTTCTTATAAGGCACCAACTAACAAGTATATTTAATTTATTTTATAAAACACTTGTTTGTTTCCAAATAGCATTAAATGTTTTTTTCCATGTATACCCATAATTAAAAAGGTAGTGAGTGAGAGTAATAATTAATATGATATTAGAGTTTAGTGTAATTAATAGGGATAATATTGAAAATTACTTAAATTTTAGGACAAATTTAATGACTTTAACTGCTTTTATTGATCATGAGAATTGTTAGTTGGTTCCTTAAATAAGAACCCAGGAGGGAGTATTTACTAAATTGTATCAAATAACCTAGAAAATACAAACAAATAATAATATATAATTATAAATCAAAACAATATATAAGATGATACTAAATCTTTTCGATCTCAAACAAGAATTTTACTTTCCTACACAAAAAATTAATGAGTAATGAAAAAAACATTATCTTTACCGAGAAGATAAAAAATTAGTTAGGGCCAAATTTATGGCCAAATAAAATATCATATAATAAATATATATATATTTTAACAAATTTTATAAGATCAGTCGGGGCCAGCTGGGGCCCTGACCATAACAATGTTCCGCCACTGTCTACTAAGAAATTGTTGTTGTTTTTTTTTTTTGCCTTCACTAAGACATTATTGTTAATGTTATGACTGTTTCTTTTTAAAAAAAAAAAAAAATCTAGGTTATGGCTGTTTTATTTTAATTATTTAGGTTTTCCATCAAAATAATTAGTAGTAATATGAATAATAAGTATGATAAAACTTTTATTTGGAGCATTTTACCAGGTCGTGGTTGTGGCCTTGTGGGTCCTCTTAACGATTTGGCTCTCATAAACTTTAATCTAATGCAGGTAAAAAAGCCTGATTAATTTAATGACTTGACAAAGCATCTCATAAAGATAACAAAAAAATTAAAAATTAAAATTTAATGATTAGAAATTCGTACTATAACTTTCTCATAATGTAATAAGATTAAAATTTCTTAAAATTTTAAGAAATATAGATAATAAAAAATGGAAAAAAATAATTGGATCATTTTTTTTGCCCTATCCATAACAAAAATACATTTTATGGACTTTATAACTCTAAATACTTCTTTCTTTCTTTTTCCAACATAATTCTACTTATTAAAACAAAACAAAAAACATATTCGAGTCAGATTAGACCAAACTAAGGGATTTAAAACCTTAATCCTAAGTTCAATCCGTCCGAAAAGACCAATCTGATTTGATCTACCCAATATTACTTTAGGCCAATTTTTTCCACTAGACCGGATCGGGTCTTACCAAATTATTTGAACCATTGAGTCTTTTTGCTCATCCTAAATATAGATAACAAAATATGGAAAAGAAAGAAAGAAAGATTAAGTATCAATTTTACCTCTGAAGTACGCGTCCAGAAGCAATTTTGCCCCTGAAGTTTTCGATGTAGCAATGTTGCCCTCGAAGTATAAAAACGTAGCAATGCTGCCCCTCTATTAACTGCCCTAACGGTCAACGTTAGGGTTGTTAACGGAGGACAACATTGTTACGTTATTATACTTCGGGGGCAAAATTGCTCCAAAAAAATGTAGCAATTTTGCCCCCAAAGTATAAAAACGTAGCAATGTTGCCCCTCCATTAACTGTCATAGCGGTCAACTAACGGGCAACGTTAGAGTTGTTAATAAAGGGGCAACATTGCTACACCCAAAACTTCATGGGTAAAATTATTTTTGGGCGCGTACTTCAAAGGCAAAATTGATATTTAATTAAAAAAAAATCAATTTTCCCCCTATTCATAGCAAAAATAAAGTTTTTGGACTTTATAATTCTTTTTCTAACATAATTCTAAATATTTCTTTCTTTCTTTTTCCAACATAATTCTAAATATTTTTTTCTTTCTTTTTCCAACATAATTCTAAATATTTCATTGATTATTACTAGAGCTGGGAATCAGGGCCGGCCCGGCCCAACAGGGCTTGACCCTACAGGGCTTGGGCCCGACAGGGCTTGGGCCCTACAGGGCCAGGGCCCGACAGGGCCGGCCCTACAGGGCTTGAGGTTAAAATTACTATTCCAAATTTTAACTATTTTTCTTCTGGTTTTGTTTTTCAAAGAAATATAATTAGTAAGTTGCAACCATTAAAGTTCTAATATATCAAATAAATGTTATCAACATTAATATCTAAACAATTTCCATTATTGAATGTTTGCGACCCAGAAAGAAAAAGAAAAGCAAAAGTTGCAAACAAATTTATGTATGAATCTTTGAACGACTTATATTTGTTTATAACATATCATACTGTTTATATATATATCAAAGTTGAGGTCAAATTTCCATGGCGAAGAGAACGAGAGAAGATTCAAAGTGGGGGGAAACGATAGAAATCATGCGCGCTAAAGGTACAAATGAAAAAAATGGTCCATCCTCCAGGGGGAGGCTACTCATATCAAAGTCAAATTTGTATGTAGTGCCACTTTTATATCTCTCCAAAGTCGCTCTATCAGTAAAAGTGATGCATGCAATGTTGACTTGACTTGCATTATATTATAAAGAAAAAGGCTGACTGGTAACAACAAGTATAGTGCCAAAACTACCTATACATGAAACTATAATACAGGTGAATACATATTCTGTGAAATGAAACAAGAGATAGGCGAACATCCCTATTCTCAGGTCGTTGGTTTGGTTGCAGAGTGGATTGATTGCTCTGATTTTAATAAATAGAGTAGATTTTACGTTTATGCATAAGGTACCATGCTTAAAATCAAGGGAAACGTTATCTCTGGTCTGCTGTTGCTGTTATGGATTCAAAGGACGAAGCACAAGATTTTTTTGGTGGCAAGAATGATGAAAAATTAGAGTAGTTGTTTACAAAATAAAACATAAGTCTAGCAAAAAAAAAAAAATTAAAAATGCTTTGACGAAAGAATGGCGCAATAATTGGGTAATGCATTATAGGCCTGCTAGTACGCGCTAATTTCAAATTTCTTCGACCAATTTTTTAGCGGCCTCTGCCAATAAGAACTAAATGAACCGATGGCTTTGAAAATCCCTGGCCTACCTTTTCAGCATTTCTAAATGAACCATTGCGTGCTTTTCGGTGATTACTACCTTTTCAGCATTTCTAAATGAACCATTGCGTGCTTTTCGGTGAGTTGACTTCAAAGAAAGGGATTATTAATTTATTATTAATAAAAATATTGCTTTTAAAATAACACAGTTCAATTCTGTCCAATCAACTTGACGTAACCTCCAAAATTTTCTCGTCTTCTCGTGGGATCAACGGCCTCTTTCACCGAAAAAAAGTTAAATTAATGTTATTTTTGTTAAACTACATTTAATATAATTTGTCCAACAAAACTACGTTTAATAAGTATTATTTTTTAAAAGAATTATTCTTCCATTTCTTTAATTTTTAATATATATTTTTTTCACTCTAATAAATTTTCTAGTTGTTTTTTTTTCCCCTGATGTTAATTGTCACTTTCCCACAGATTAAATGCATTCTTTTTTATTGAAAAAATGTTCATTGATTGGGTCCTAGATGAGATTTTAAAAAATAGTACTAGTTCAGTTCACTGAAAAGTTGTTTTTTTTTTTTAAAAAAAAAAGTTTAATTCTTTAAAGTCCATACTCCAGAGCTGGAAAATATCTTGGGTCTAACCTTTTTTAAAAAAGAAAATTGCAACCAAGTCTCAGACAAGATAAAATACGACAGAAAATTCTCTTGAAATCTTAAATTTATAGTGAAGTCTCGTAGGATATTTTTGCAATATATTGTAAATATAAAAATTCTAAAATACTCTTAATGAATACAAAATCATTCATTCCCTCTCTCTATTTAATCAATAGGGTTATTTTCAATTTTTTATATTCTAAGTATATTGCAAAGATGTCTTACAGAGACTTCATTGTAAATTTGAGATTTGAAGGGAATATTTTATTTCATTTTCTTTTACTTAAGACTTAGATAAAAAAATATTCTTTCCTGATATCTTGACTCTAATAGAAACCATACCAAATCATCTCAATGTATGAAGCCTACTTGCTTACCCTAGTCATATCATATATGTTCAAAATTTCAGTTATTACTTTTTTTTGCCTACTTCATTTATTATAGTGTATAAATATTGTATAACTTTTATTAAAAATAACTATATTTGTACAATTTATCTTAAATTATACATAAAACACAAGCCCATAATATTATTGAATCCAAATAACATAAATATTTGTTTCCTGAAATAGGTTATTTTACCTACCCTTATGTTACCTACCTTTGTCTATCTCTCTTAATACCATTAGATTATAATCTCATCCAACGGTGAAGATTTGAGGGATAAAATAAACCCTTTTACACTTCCTCTCTGCCACATACGAAGGTTTGACAGTAGATGCTGTTGCTTCTCCTTGGTCAAATTTTTGTACTATGATGAAACCAAACCAGCCACTACGCCCCAAATTCTGAAGCTAACGTTCAAGAAAAAAGAATTTTTCAAACTGCTCTTCCGGAAGATATTTTTACAAGGGATGTGTTTGTCCATGCAAGCAGATGAGAGAGAAAGAGAGGGAGGCAGTAGGAGAGAGAAAGGGATAAAATGGTTTATTTTATCCTTCAAATCTCCGTTATTGGATAAGATTATAATATAACGATATTGAGAGGATAGGTAAAAGTAGGCAGAATAACCTATCATTTTTTTCAGATATATGGTCCCATTATTTTTTTTGACAAAATATTTGCTCTCATTATTTTTTTTAAACAAAATGTTTGTATTCATTATTGAATTTAAGAGTTTCTTGACAGATGCAATGAATATTAATAATTAATAAATTTGGACGGAGGAGATCCACTTTTATTTGTATCTCTCTCTATACTTGAACACTTAATAATTGATTGATCCAAAATTGATAAATCCCATGTTCTTCTCTTTGACCTTTTTAAAGAGATCTTTTGTAGATTTATGTCTTTTTGTGTGTGTGCCAACTACTTACTTCTGTGTGATATTTAAATTTTAAACTTGTAGTTAGTAAATAATTTATAGGGGTTAATAGGTAAATAGTCCATACCATTTGTGGAGAGCCTTCAAGTTTATAACTTTATATCTAGGGTAGTTAGATTGAATTGTAAAAAACTCATTACCTTTGAAATAAGAAATATAATTTATTAAAACTATACATATAATTCACTATTTTTAAGTCAAAAAAACCTTGATAGGAGATTAGGAGGAGTCAATAAAATTCGGTTTTTGTTTTGTTTTGAATTGGATAAGTCAGTCTCTCACTCTTATCCTTTCTTAGTCATATTCTTTTTTTTTTTGGACGAAAAGAGAATATGTATTCGGTATATTGCTATATTACATTAATTATCTTCTTTTATTTATTCTTTTAGTATGAAATTAAGAGGAAAATAATATATTAAATTTTAAATTTTCATTTAATTAATATGGATAATTAAATTCGAATGTATTAATTTTTGAAAAAGCTTGTAAAAAATCTCTTTTTAAAATTTTTATTATTTATGGGTCCTTGAATTTAATTACTAATGCTTTATTTTAATTAACTTTCTCCTTCTTTCCTAATAAATGTTTTATTTTCTCCACCAAACTACTACACTTGATATATAGTTAAAAACGAGCACACGGAGTTGTATTTGATAACCTCATAATTCCTTCTGATCATTTTTCCTCCCTCCTTCCAAAAATAAAATAAAATTCTAATTTGACCCTTGTTCAAATAATAATAAAAATTATATTTATATTACCCCCTCCCTCCATCCTAAATATAAAGCAAATTTTGCAGTACAATTCATACTATAAACTTTCTCATCTTTAGATAAGGATGATATCAAAAAAATTTAATTAATATTTTATTAAACTTATACTATCTTTAATTTTAAATATAAGATATAATTTATAGTGTACAGAAATTTAGCACATGCTCTATGACTGAGGACACGGGATGACTAATTTTAAAAGAAAGGGGGAAGAAAACAGAAAGAACGCCAACTTTGAACCCCCCCCCCCCCCCCCCCCCCCCGGCGGTTTTGTGAGACTTTCAATTCCTTAAATCACGTTTTCCCCACAAGAACATTTTCATATCACGTTCACGTCACTCTCAGCTCTCTATCTCTTTAATTATACTGCTATCTTTGCTGATACTGATATTTATCTAATATAAACTAATACTAGTAATCACTCAATGAACCTACCTTCGTTAGCGCTGGCCATCTTTCTCATTCTGACAAAAAAGGTGCCAACTTTAGCGACTCTCATTAGGATTTAGTAAGATACATCCACACCCTTTTAAAGATTCCGAAACCCCAGTTGCTCAATTCTTCATAATCTCTCGAAATGGCTCACAATGGAAGTGGGGATGGGGTGGAGAAAGGGGTTGTAGAAGAAGATGAAGATTTGCAGAACCCGAACCAGAAGGACTTGAGGCATGATAAAGAAGATGATATTTCGGTGGAGAGGTTGTTCTTGAGTAGAGAGGTGCCGCCATGGAGGAATCAGTTGACTATAAGAGCTCTTGTGGTGAGCTTTTTGCTGAGCATATTGTTCAGTTTCATTGTGATGAAACTGAATCTCACCACTGGGATTATTCCTTCTCTCAACGTCTCTGCTGGTCTTCTGGGTTTCTTCTTCGTCAAAACTTGGACCAAGTTCTTGGACAAATCTCATATGTTGAGGCAGCCATTTACGAGACAGGAGAACACTGTTATTCAGACCTGTGTCGTTGCTTCCTCTGGCATAGCCTTTAGTGGTACCTTATCTAACTCTATCCTCGTTATTTGCGGAACTGGAATTTCAAAGGCGGTTAATCTAGAAACTATGCTTTTTTGCTGTGGAAATGAATCTCAATTTAAGATTTATCATCTTCACTATTTTGGAATTGAACTCTGATCATCAGGTTCATATTTGGATCTGTACCCTATTGAAGTGACAATTTCCTTCACCATTTTAGGAATTGAAATTTGATCTGTGTGTAATCAAGAAACTCTGTTTCTTGGTATCGAACATGGCAAGTAAATCTCAAAGTTATCATTTGGGATTTGTATCATTTGGAAGTAACAATAACCTTCATTGTTTGAGGAGCTAAGCTTTTATCTGTATTTAATCTAGAAACTATGTTTCTTAGAAGTTAACATTACAGGTAAATCTTAAGCTAATATTTGGATTTGCACCTTTTCTCATTCTATTATATGTTGATTTAAGGGGGACATGGATGAATTAGGCTAAGCATAGTTTGTAGTATTGACCTCAATTTTTGGTGTGATTACTGTATTGTCCAGAAAATAAATAAAACACTTTTGGTGTGATTACTTAGAAGAATGAGATCTCCAACATCCTGGTATGACATGATTTTAATAAATGAAGATGACGATTCGTGGAGAAAGTTTAGAGTTGATTTCCTGTTTGAAAAGATACAAGTCACTATCTCTTGAAGTCAAGGATTCCTGTGTTTTTCACTGTCAGGCTGTCTTCTAGAACCTTGGAAAAAGCAGTAGGATCACAACCATGAATCCTTGGAAGGGACAGCTATTTTTGGTTTTCAACGCATGCCAAGTAGAAGAACTTTAGAAAATGGTGCTCTAACTATTGAAATCAAATCTGTGAGAACTTAACTTTTTTCTCCCCATGTTCCATTCACTGTAATATTTACCATTAATTTTCATAAATAACTAGGTGGCACAGTTTATCAAGATTTAGGCCATTTTAGACTTTTGTGAATTTTGCATATTTTGAAATGATTCGTCCAACTGGAGTTTCATAAGCACTATGAGGAAGAAACAATTTCCATTTGGCAAAATCATTTGGTGAGAGCTTTTATGAATATTATTGTGTGGCAACACTTTTCAAAAAAACTAATTTCTGCTGTGGAAGTACCAAAAAAGACATTTAAGATGGTAAGGAAAAATGGTTAGAGTTAATAGCGGTAATTAATGATTTTGGGTAGGTTTCTCCCAAAAAAGTAATTTTATGTTTTTGCTTTCCTTCAAAGGAGAAGCTATATTTTCCTAATTCCTTCTTGCATAAATGTCCTTTGTCAATATTGTTTGAATTGTACCTCACACTGGAATGAAGTATTTAACTTGTTTAATCCAGGTTAAATATTTGTAACTTAAAAGCTGAAAAATTATTGTGCCAAATATCTGCAAAAGATTGCATATTCCATTTGCTCTAAAATTTGTGTCAACTTTGTATCAACAGGTGGTTTTGGGAGCTACCTTTTTGGAATGAGTGAACGTATAGCCAAGTTATCCTCAGACAAGAGTGACTTCAAAAACCCATCATTAGGATGGATTATTGGATTTCTCTTTGTGGTCAGCTTTCTTGGCCTTTTCTCAGTTGTACCTCTGAGAAAGGTATAATGTATTCATCCACTACCGTCTGAATTTCCCCTTGACATCCAATTTTATTCATTGATTTGTTAAAAATGAACTCATCAAACATAAATCAACTTGTGGTAGTCAGTTTTGCTATAAATTTTTCATTTCAGAGAACGCAGGAACCTTACTGATACTGTAGTGGTGAAATGGATCATCTTTACCATTTTTACCTCTTTAGAATTTGATGAATGGCTTAGGAATTAGTGTCTCAGCTCCTTATATTATTCAACTAATGACTGTGTTTTGGGTCTTAAAGCCCTTCTACTTCATGTCTTCCTACAGAATTTATATAATCATATGTCAGTATATTGCTTTCTCTAACCTTGATTCAATTTTGTTTCTACTATTGGCTCCAGATTATGATCATTGACTTCAAATTGACATATCCAAGTGGCACTGCAACTGCTCATCTTATCAACAGCTTCCACACTCCTGAAGGAGCAAAATTAGCAAAGTAAGGCACTGTAAAATGTGATAGCATGAAAATTTATACACCTATACTGCCTGACTAATTACTTTTTACTCTCAGGAAACAAGTGAGAACATTGGGAAAATTCTTTACTCTAAGTTTCTTATGGGGCTTCTTTCAGTGGTTCTATAATGCAAGTGATGATTGTGGATTTCAAGCTTTCCCTACACTGGGACTCAAAGCATACAAATACAAGTATGTTGTCACTTTAATTTGTCTTTTTTGGTGATATTGTGATGACTTGTGTCTAGCTAACTTTCTTGTACCTCAATTAAGCACCCGCCTCCTTAGTCCAGTCAAAGGCAAGCCGCCTACCCTAAGATGAGGGATTTTGTCAGGGAAATTCCTTGCTGCTTGGCCTAAAAAAATTCGGCAGAATTAGGATTTATTGACCTAACCATGCACTGCATGCTTGCTTCAACTTTTGGACCAAGCACTTGGACTTATCTCCTTATTTTTTCAAAAAACTCATTTAACTTGATATAAAAATAAGCATAATGTACTAAACTAAAACATGCTTCATATAAGAATTACTCTCGTTTTAAAGTGTTTAATCTAAATTTTTATTATTTGCAGGTTCTATTTTGATTTCTCGACAATTTATATTGGAGTGGGAATGATTTGCCCATACATTATAAATGTATCAGTGCTTCTTGGAGGAATTCTTTCTTGGGGAATTATGTGGCCTCTCATTGAACGCAAAAAAGGCCAATGGTACCCTGCAGACATTCCTGATTCTGATCTAAGTGGCCTCCAAGGTTATAAGGTCAGTTTCCTATTTTAAAACACTACTGGTGCTAACGTTTACTTTTGGGCATGTTATAGTGGAGGATAAAAAAAGAGAGAAAAATATTTCTTTTTTACACTTCCTCATTCCAACTTCCAAGTTCTCCCTCTTTTATATTTTTTTAGTTCATGAAATTTGAAATTTAAGAGAATTTTTTTAAGAAGAGGATAGAAAATTATCATTTAGCCATCCCTCTTCCTCTTCTCTCTTCTTGGGACTCTGTCCCTTCCCTTCTGTTCTGAACTCCCAAGCATATACATACTTTTGCTATTTATATGCTTTCTAAGGCCTGCCAATTTATTGACTTTGTCCCGCCACTTGAAATCAGGTATTTATTGCCATAGCCATGATCCTGGGGGATGGTTTGTATAACTTCATCAAGGTGCTAAGTTATACCCTCATAGGCATGTATAACCAAGTCCGAGAAAGACAAAGGGAGAATGTACTTCCGGTTGCAGATCAAAATTCACAGCTTTCTTATAATGATCAGCGCCGCACCCAATATTTTCTCAAAGATCAAATACCCTCCTATTATGCTATTGGGGGCTATGTTGCAATAGCTGCTGTCTCTGTAGGCACACTCCCACACATCTTTCATCAACTGAAATGGTACTATGTATTGGTTATCTACACTGTTGCTCCCACTTTAGGTTTCTGCAATGCTTATGGAACTGGTCTAACTGATTGGTCCCTCGCATCCACCTACGGAAAGTTGGCCATCTTTACTATTGGGGCTTGGGCTGGAGCTACACATGGTGGGGTTCTTGCTGGCCTAGCTGCCTGTGGAGTGATGATGAACATAGTCTCCACAGCCTCTGACTTGATGCAGGATTTCAAGACCGGCTACCTCACACTATCTTCGCCTCGGTCAATGTTTGTGAGCCAAATTATAGGCACAACAATGGGCTGTGTGATCTCCCCATGTGTTTTCTGGATTTTCTACAAAGCATTTGGTGACCTTGGGAACCCCGAGAGTGAGTATCCTGCCCCTAATGCAATCGTGTACCGAAACATGGCCAAGTTGGGTGTGGAAGGCTTCTCATCTCTACCAAAGGAGTGTCTTTTGCTTTGCTTTGTTTTCTTTGGTTCTGCTGTTGTGATAAACTTGATTAAGGACTTGATGGGTAAGAGAGGGTGGTTCATACCACTTCCAATGGCCATGGCCATTCCTTTCTATATAGGGCCTTACTTTGCCATTGACATGTGTGTTGGAAGTCTGATACTGTATGTGTGGGAGAGGATGAACAAGGCGAAGGCCGATGCTTTTGCCCCTGCAGTAGCTTCGGGTTTGATATGTGGGGATGGAATATGGACTCTGCCTGCTTCAATTCTTGCTCTTTCCGGAGTTAAGGCACCTATTTGCATGAAGTTCTTGTCGAGGAAAGCGAATGCCAGGGTTGATGCTTTCTTAAAGTCTTAGAGGTTTAGGTTTGCCTTCAAATTAATATATTGCTTAAAGCGTTTTGTTCTTTACTGCCTTGTAAATCTTTACCTTCAAAACTTTTGCCTAGAGCTGAGTCAAATGTGATTGTAAAAATGGAAAGAAACTATCTAGTATGTTACATCAGAAAAAATAGGTTTCCTTCCGATGAGTCGGGATGTTCATTGTATAGATGTAATCTGGTTATAACTTATAGGTGTTGCATTTGGCCGTCTCTTTAATCCTAGTTGGAGAAGATTCATGAAAATACGAGCTCTTGTTAACCAATAACTTCAAATACTCCTGTCCAAAATATAAGACAAAATTGATTTTGTTTAGAGAAATTAAGGAAGTTAATTAAAATAGATTTTTTTTTCAAACTAATTGGTTTGACTAATAAACTTATAAGGTATATAATTTAAAAATATACAACATATAATATGATTAGATAACTTATTTAGTTTTTTTATTCTCCTAAAAAAAAGAGTCAATCCGTTCTTATATTTAAGACTGGAAGGAGATTTTTTTTATGAGCTATCTTTTGTTTTTTGGTGAAAATGCTGGATTTCTTAATTTCCTGCTCCTCCTTCTTTTGATTGAACTGAAAAAGAGTAATAGTTTTTTTTTTTTTTTTTTTATTCACGTCCCTGCAGTAAATAAAGTATTTTTTATTTTTGTAAAGGAAGGATATATGCTAATGTTTGGTAAAATTTTAGCAATAATGCAGTTCTCCCATTAATGAGCTCTTTATTTTCTTGGTTAAAAAAAAAAACATGTGCATGAAGTTTGAATTTTGTGGATGCTAGCTTAGGAAGGAAGAAGGTAAAAGTTGGAAGCTTAATATGATCATAGCATAGGAATGATTATTAAATAAGCCAAAGGAGACTCATCTAATTGTTAGGGTTCTTCTCTTAACGGTGTGCTCCAATATGATACTTCTTCTAGTCCTAAATATAATATAAAGTTGATTTTTTTAGAGAAATTAAGGAAACTAATTAAATTACTTTAGAGTATTTTTATTCTTATTTTTTTTCTCCAAACTAATTAGTTTGACTAATAAATTGATATATATAAGATTAAATAACTTATTTAACTTCCTTAATCTCCCTAAAAAACGTCAACTCTGTCTTATATTTAAGACCGAAGAAAGTAATTGCGATTACAACAAAGAAACTTTGTAGAAGTTTAGCATGAACCTTTGTTTTTGGTGCTATTGTTTTCCCTCCAAAAATGAAAATATATAATAAACTAATTCTAAATACAGAAGTTTGTATGGTTGATGTCGTTATATTTCTCTCATGTTTGTTCACCCATTCTTTCTTGTATCATTTTCCATCATTCTCTCTCCTACTCACCATCTTCATAAATAAAAGCGTTTTAGGGAAACATAATGCAGTTTTTACATATTTATTATTTTTAATTAAATTTAAATGTTACACCCCTACCGGTCTCACCTTTTCAGGTGGCGGGTAGTGTGACTTTTTCCTTGTTATTAGTTAAGGACATGTATCAGAGTTATTACGCAACAGAGCATGTAATAATTTAGATAATCTAGTACTGGTAAAGTAAATACGTATCTCAAAGTAATAAGTTTCCCCAAAGGGTTAATTTACAGTCATCTCAAATAAAATCTCTAACATAACCAAAAGTAATATACAGTCATCCGGATATATAAGAAAATAGCCAAAATCATCTGTAATAATCTCCATAAAGTCATCAATCATGCTCCACAGTCTTACCTTTATCCTCCTACTCTGTACTACCTATACTCTTATAATAGCCTGGGATTCATAAGTGAATTCCAGAGTAACCGTTAATCTCATATCCAAAGTATGTAAGAAAACCATAAACACAAATCATAAGCATTCAGTAGATCGCACACAGCGAGGCACAAAGCCTAATCCAGAACAAGCAGTCTTAATAACACATAATACAGACTGCAGGGCACATCACATATCAAGCCCAAGTCACACGTAGTTGGTTCTGGTACCAAAGCACTTGGAAAACACAATAATACCGAATGCATACACAATCATGGTAAAACATACATACAAAGTCATACAAAGCATATAAGATTAAGGTTACTTACCTGTAAACGACTAATTAGTCGAATAACAAACTCTTAGCTACTAAATAAGAATGATAGACCTAAAGTAATACAATATAAATGGTGTTATCATCAATATAACTCTTTCTTCTAAAAATATGTAACTATATAACTTATATGAAGGGTTCTTTCACCATTTGAAACTCATTAATTCTCTTTATTAATGAATATCCCTTCATTAGTTACTTTTTCTTAATTTTAGCATAGGGTTAGAAATTTGGGAAAATTCCATTTAAATACCAACTGAATTTGCAAAACTCCCAGAAGTCCTCTGAATTTGTAAAAAGACTCAGAGGTGATTAGGACTTTTGTGGGTTATGCAATTTCGTGGGAAAAGACCACACTGCCCTTGCCCTTAATATGTCAGGAGATAGGTTATGCAGATTCAGTGGCAGTAAAATTATGCATCGCAGGTAGACCAGAAAAGTGACCCCCACAGCCAAAGCTCGCGTGCGTCGTCTGGACGCGCCTCTGTGGACCGCCCACCCACCGCCGGTGACGCCGCCGTGGACCGCCCATTCACCGCCATTTAAGGACAAACAAGAGGCACGCTTGGCTTTCTGTTCCCAATTTATTAACTTCCCTTTGATTTTTTAGTTTGTAATAATTTATGACAGAGCTCCAATATCAAATTATGTGAGTGTGAATGAAATGAATTTAAGTTTGACATCATGAAAACTGGGTTTCAAATTGTTAAAGTGGAGTCATTTGCTAGCTCATCCTCCATTTTTATGCTTCGGGCTCTGTTCCAAAAATTATTGCTATAAGAGCTTTGTTTCCTCACCATACGTCCTTCACCTCTCTTCCTCCACAAGTCCAGATTCCCACTTTTTTTGGTTTTACAAGACATGTATCAAAGACTAAAAATGGATCCCTGGAGAAACAATGGTAAATCTCATATCCGGAATGGTAATTCTCATATCAGGAATGGTAATTGTCATATACGGATTTGTAAAAGTCCAATTTTTTTGGGTTTTACAAGACATGTATCAAAGACTAAAAAATGGATCCCTAGAGAAACAATGGTAAATCTCATATCCGGAATGGTAATTCTCATATCAGGAATGATAATTGTCATATACGGATTTGTGAAAGTCCAATTTTTTTGGTTTTACAAGACATGTATCAAAGACTAAAAAATGGATCCTTGGAGAAACAATGGTAAATCTCATATCCAGAATGGTAATTCTCATATCAGGAATGGTAATTGTCATATACGGATTTGTAAAAGTCCAATTTTTTTGGGTTTTACAAGACATGTATCAAAGACTAAAAAATGGATCCCTGGAGAAACAATGGTAAATCTCATATCCGGAATGGTAATTCTCATATCAGGAATGGTAATTGTCATATACAGATTTGTGAAAGTCCAATTTTTTTTTGGTTTTACAAGACATGTGTCAAAGACTAAAAAATGGATCCCTGGAGAAACAATGGTAAATCTCATATATGAAATGGTAATTCTCATATCAGGATTTGTGAAAGCCCATTTTTTTTTGGGTTTTACAAGACATGTATGGAAGACTAAAAAATGAACCCTGGAGAAACAATGGTAAATCTCATATCCGGAATGGTAATTCTCATATCAGGAATGGTAATTGTCATATACGGATTTGTGAAAGTCCTTTTTTGTTTTGTTTTACAAGACATGTATCAAAGACTAAAAAATGGATCCTTGGAGAAACAATGGTAAATCTCATATTCGGAATGGTAATTCTCATATCAGGAATGGTAATTGTCACATACGGATTTGTAAAAGTCCAATTTTTTTGGGTTTTACAAGACATGTATCAAAGACTAAAAAATGGATCCCTGGAGAAACAATGGTAAATCTCATATATGGAATGGTAATTATCATATTAGGAATGGTAATTCTCATATCAGGATTTGTGAAAGTCCATTTTTTTTGGGTTTTACAAGACATGTATGGAAGACTAAAAAATGAACCCTGGAGAAACAATGGTAAATCTCATATCCGGAATGGTAATTCTCATATCAGGAATAGTAATTGTCATATACGGATTTGTGAAAGTCCAATTTTTTTTGGTTTTACAAGACATGTATCAAAGACTAAAAAATGGATCCTTGGCGAAACAATGGTAAATCTCATATCCGGAATGGTAATTCTCATATCAGGAATGGTAATTGTCACATATGGATTTGTGAAAGTCCAATTTTTTTTTGGTTTTACAAGACATGTGTCAAAGACTAAAAAATGGATCCCTGGAGAAACAATGGTAAATCTCATATATGGAATGGTAATTATCATATTAGGAATGGTAATTCTCATATCAGGATTTGTGAAAGTCCATTTTTTTTGGGTTTTACAAGACATGTATGGAAGACTAAAAAATGAACCCTGGAGAAACAATGGTAAATCTCATATCCGGAATGATAATTCTCATATCGAATAGTAATTGTCATATACGGATTTGTGAAAGTCCAATTTTTTTTGGTTTTACAAGACATGTATCAAAGACTAAAAAATGGATCCTTGGCGAAACAATGGTAAATCTCATATCCGGAATGGTAATTCTCATATCAGGAATGGTAATTGTCATATACGGATTTGTAAAAGTCCAATTTTTTTTGGTTTTACAAGACATGTATCAAAGACTAAAAAATGGATCCCTGGAGAAACAATGGTAAATCTCATATCCAGAATGGTAATTCTCATATCAGGAATGGTAATTGTCATATATGGATTTGTGAAAGTCCATTTTTTTTTTTTGGTTTTACAAGACATGTGTCAAAGACTAAAAAATGGATTCCTGGAGAAACAATGGTAAATCTCATATCCGGAATGGTAATTATCATATCAGGAATGGTAATTCTCATATCAGGATTTGTGAAAGTCCATTTTTTTGGGTTTTACAATACATGTATGGAAGACTAAAAAATGAACCCTGGAGAAACAATGGTAAATCTCATATCCGGAATGATAATTCTCATATCAGGAATGGTACTTCTCATATCCGGATTTGTGAAAGTCCATTTTTTTTTGGTTTTACAAGACATGTATGCAAGACTAAAAAAATGGATCCCTCGAGAAACAATGGTAAATCTCATATCCGAAATGGTAATTCTCATATACGGATTTGTGAATGGAAATGATTCAATCAACTTAAAATCCCTGAAGCACTTGTACATGGCAATACAAAGTTTGTTATGAATAATACAGCACATCAAAATGGCAATATCCCTCACTCAATTTTTCTTCCCTGATTTACAAACATACATCACATCAAAATTGGGTTGAATCCTAAGTAACAAAAGTGTCACAATAATTGATAAATTCAGCCTTTAACATCAATGCTCATTTCTTCCTTCGCTTGTAGCTTTGGGTTGCTGGAGGAGTCAATAGTCCCAATGCAACATCTATGACCTCGTTCAAATCATGGTTGACCAGCCACCACATGAGGCTGCACCTATACTCATTCAGCCCATCCTGACCATACTGCATAATTTCGTTGGGTTTCCAATTGTGCAACCAGATCAACACATGAACGCCACAATCTTGCCTACAGAAAACAGAAACACACAAATTAACAAATTTACATCAACTAAGCATTTTTTTACTATCTGTCACAGAATGAAACTCACAAATTTGGTTGTTATGGAACGGGTGGCCAAATAATTTCTGTTATTTGCATCTTGGCTCTGTCACTAGGTTTCACAAGTGCGAAGATCTCTTCAAATCGAGCCCTCTGTAAACAACACACATGCATTACATAGGTGTTTATTAGTGGACATTTTGCTACACTTTTGCTTTGCTAAACCTGAAAAATTGAAATGGCAGGACACACAATTAGGAGAGTTCATGAACCACATATAACAGCAAATGCTTTTACTCATTTAGCAAAACTAGTTCCAAGAATTTAAATCGAATAATATCAGCAATAACAAACAGAATTAACATCTTCCATCTTCCGTACTCTAAATCTTTTAAAGGAATGTTACAAAAGTCCATCAAATTAAGCGATTACAAAATGAATAGTTCACCCAACACTAGCATAGCAATTGTAGGATGATCACCATTAGCCATAATGTGAGCACTAACATAATTTGGAATTTTTTCAATTTTTTGCAGGATTTGGTCCTTGTCAATGATACACCAAGAGAAAAGAGTACCAAGGAAATTAAGGTTGCAGACTATAGAAATGATTTACATGTCCGAGGTGAAATATGACAAAATCTAGACTACATTGCACTAGGGGGCTAAAGAGAAGAGATACATCATATGGCAACACTATCAGTGGAACGAAAGGAAATGTTGTTTGCCAAACATATAGATTTAGAGAAAATCAAATAAGTAATGACAGTACTTTATTAGAGTTTGTGTTATATATGTTAGCTCTAGACTTCTACACCTTCCTAAGTTTGTCCTTAGTGGTTATCCCAACGCGACAGAGTGACAGACTGCTACCAATTCTTCTATATCTGCACTGGTAAACATGATATTGCACTACTTTTGCTTTTTCTTTTTCTGCGTTAATAAAATTATTGATACAAAAAAATGTATTGCAAACTCAAAATTATTGTAATTCTGTCTACCATGGCAAATCAAGTTAAAGATTGAACCAATTAAGAATGCAATTAAACCATATACAAGCACTTTCGTACTCGCAGCAATACATTAAGTAATTATCTTTCTAACTAATAGTCATTATATAGGTCAATCTGAGCTAACAAGCCGACAAGAGAAGAAGAACATACCCTTTGAGATAAGTAACCCGCAAGGGTGGATCAAACAAAGTAGTGACTACCACTAAACGGTTCTGGCCTCAACAATGTCTCCAAATTTTACTATCTTCACATCTACCATATTCCAAAGATAAAATTAGATTCAATAACGAAAATTGATTATCAATATCTATATAATCGTTTTTTCAAATTTTCAGTTGAGTGCCAAATATAACCTAAACAAAGAAAGCGATGGAACACAATAGAATAAATAGAGCCCAAGCACAAGTTTCACATTACTTCTAACAGATCATATCATTGAAACGTAATCTTTTTCTACATTTACATTGTCAGAGTTTCTTCGACAACCTTAACAGATGGAAACGAAGATATGTTTAAAATTTTAAAATTCAACGGTGAGGAAAAAGTTGTGTGGCACACTGGCACTGCAAAGTGATTGAACATGATGATGAGGTTATGTTTTTGTGATAAGCTTCTAAAGCACTTCAATTACCATTCAAACCAAAACAAATCCGATCCACCACCGGGTTCGAACTTAAAACAAAAATAATAGACCGCATAAAGAACAGAGAGATAGACCAGTGATCTAATATAGAGTAGTCACGTAATTAACTACACAATACAATGGTCGAGGTTCTAGGCATTGAAAATGAAGAATCCTGCACGTCTTACAACATATTGAAGGTACGTATAAATATAATAAAACCCACATTCATGCTTGATTTATAACATGGTGAAGGTACGCATAAGGGTAATAATCAATATACTATGCGTTGGAATGTTGTCAATGTTTAGGTTGCTCGCTATCTGTACGTATAGAGCGGCAATTGACAAATGGAGCGTTAAGCATACAATGAGGAACAACCAGTTTAGGGCTCAGAAATAATGGGAGGAGGAAGATACCTGACGGCGGCGGCGAAAATGGCTTCCAGTGTGACGGCGACGGCAATGGAGAGTTAAGCATACAATGAGGAACAGAGAGGAACAGCCAGTTTAGGGCTCAGAAATAATGGGAGGAGGAAGATACCTGATGGCGGTGGCGACGACGGCGACGGAAACGATGGCAGTGGCTCAAGAAACAACGCACGCTAGGGCAGGAAATGGGAAACGAAATTTGAATGACATCGAAATGTCTGGCCCTGTCTTAATAACCTAAAATAGTTAAGGGCAGTCTGGTCTTTTAGCACGAAATTGCATAACCCTCAAAAGTCCTTATCACCTCTGAGTCTTTTTACAAATTCGGAGGACTTCTGGGGGTTTTGCAAATTCATATGGTATTTTAATGTCATTTTCCCTAGAAATTTCCAGAAATTTGATCCAACTTTAAAAATTTATAACTAATTGTAGAAAAATCCGATTGAGGTGTTCCAAAAATTTACGTGACCTTTAACATGTCTATTTTTTTACTAAAAATACTTTCCAAGGCCAAGGGCACGCAAATCATTCTCAGTTTATGAAAATGCCCCTGCTGGTTTTTAAACTTCTAAAGTTGTGTTTCCTTATATTTTAACCCTAATACTTCCAAAATCATGCTCTAAATTCTTCCTTACACAAAATTCCATTTTAAACACTTTAAAACCATTAAAGTTACCAAAATAGAATCATAACATCGTGTTCCAACTACTAACCAAAATCTCTTTCAAAATCACAAGAGATTAGGAAAATGACTTACTTGTTCAAAGTCCTTTCTTCTTTCACCACCTCTTCCTTTGCAAGGTTGATTAGGTTTTCAACAATATTATACAAAGGTATTTACTAAGACCTTAGACATAACTACATAAATTTGAAGGAAGTAAAGTAAAATTTATAACTTCCTTACCTTAATTCAATCTTCCTTGTATTCTTTCTTCTAACTTAATCTCTCAAGCTCACTACTCTCTTCTAGTGTGTGTGTGTGTGTGGTGCCTTTATGTTGCTAAATGAGGGGGTTGAAGTTCTCTTAATATAGAGGTTTTGGCACCAAAATATCTCCTTACAATTTTACCATTTTACCCTTGCAATTATCTCTTTGAATCCTCTAGGTTTTTCTTCACTTTTCTATAGAAAACTGATTTTTCTTCTCCTTCTCCTTTGAACATGTCATATGTCATCTTTTAGACACAAAATATCTTTTAATCATACGTCTACTTTGTGGTTGAAATCCTTTGCTTAAGAAAGAAGGTGATTAGGTGTCAATTATATGTCCAAGTGTCCTTATCCTTAATCTCCTTTAAATATTATGTTAACACTTGGTTGCTTAGGTATCTCTTCCTTTAATTCCTTACCTTTTCATGTGTCTTTGTATTTTTCTCCCTTTGTCTTCTCGTAGGCGCCATTTTTGACTCTCTTGGAAGAGTCATCTTATCCCTTTAATCCTTATTAGATGAAGGTGTCAATGTGTCCCTTCTAGAATTCCAAAATTTTATCTTTAATTTAGCCAATCATATTAAAAATAAATATCATTTGTCATGGATTTAATGAAAATTTCATATATTCCAATAATATGATATTAATCCACTTTATACAATAACTTACATAAAAATGAGGTTATTACATTAACTAACTTTTTAAGTTGCCTAGAAGTTTAGTATTTTGTTCTTGGTGCTACTGTTTCCCCTCAGAAAATATAAATATATAATAAAATAATTCTAAATTCAAAAATTTGAACGGCTGACGTCCTTAATATGAAAGATAAATGTAGGTATAATACATTGGAGAGGTGAGATCAACTCTAGTCCTCCATGCCAAACAGTTAGCTCATGAAACAAGGAACCTGAAAAATACTCATCCGGTCCTAAATATAGGACATAATTTATAGTATAAATTATACTACAAATGATTTCTTATATTTAGGACGGATGTAGTAATATAATTTCATTACTGAGATCAACAAAATTTTCTTAAATTATTCCAAAATAATACTTTATTAGGCTACAATCTACAAAATTTGCTTTGAACTTTAAGTGAATTGCATATGATCCACTTAATGTTTCAAATTTTAGAATAAACACATTGATATTATAAATAATTCTTTACTCTAAGTTTCTTGCAGGGTCTTCTTTCAGTGGTTCTATAATGCAAGTGATGACTGTGGATTTCAAGCCTTTCCCTTCAGTGGGGCTCAAAGCATACAAATACGCTTGTCACTTTAAATTATGCTTTTGATCGAGCAAATATACATGTTAACGTCTGGTAAAGTACATAAAATATATATATATATATATATATATATATATATATATATATATATATATATATATATTAAAAATCATTAACTTATTTAAAGCTTTATTAGGTATTTTAAAGACAAGTGAACGTAAATATTTTCTAACTATGTTTATTATATCTTCGGTTAACCACTATTGTTTACAAAAATATATTTATTTTAGGGTTAAAGGGCTTCCATCACCTAGAATTATTATTTTTTAGGTGCATCCCATGTTCTAAAATATTTTGTGGTGCACCCAATATCCTAGAGTATTTTTTTAATGCATCCAATGCCATGAAATATTTTTTTCAAGTGCATCTAATATTATAAACTATTTTTAAGTGCATCTAACACCATGAAAGTATTTTTAAAAATGTATATAGCACCCTAAATTATCAAAACTGTTGAGTGCAAAAATTAAAGAAGAAAGTACTTCAAAGTAGGGGTGAGCATGGGCAGGATTGGATAGGGCGAGACCCCTGCCTGAAGGATCATCGGGCGAAAAAACACAAATTTTTCGGTGCACGATAAATTACAATTTTAATATATTTTATCCTACCTTATTCATTTATTTTGAGAACTATTTTAAGCTAATTTGGATTTATTAGATAATATTTGGATTGTTAGCCAATTTTAGGAAATAATATAAATCAGAATTAATTATGAGATTATTGGGCTTAAATTATTAATATTCTGATTGATATCTTGTGATTGAATAATATTTCTAAATATATGATAGATCACGATTTTATTTAATTCTTGCAGGATAAGAAAAAGCATATTGAAAGATCCTACGATGCAGAATTAACCTTGGACGCTAAAAGAATATCTAATAGTGGGATCTTATTTGGCTTTTTAAATTTTAATAGACTCAAGTTGGTAGCTAAAACTCTCACCTCCTTTTATAAAAAGACCGAGAGGAGACACACTCTCTTGAAGAGCCGCAAACACACGCAGGGAGGCGGAGAAAGACGCGGCTGCACAAATTGATTTATCCTCTCACGGAAGCTAATTGAGCCACTCACGCACAGTTATTATACAAGGCTTATATTCATCAATTGAATCTTCCACTCACGTCCAGCCACTGAACCACGCAATTGTGTGTATTAACGCATTTATCCATCAATTCATCACCTCTTTGGATCATGGCCGTGAGTTGCCGTTTCGAGCGTGAGGAGAATATTTATATGAAAGCTTAGGGCCCGTTTGGTACGCCGATTTCAGCTGAAGGAAAGGGAAAATGAGAGGCTTCCCATGGAGAAAACTGTTTGGCACGCGTGTGTCCCGGAAAACTGGTTTATCGCTAAGCTCCATCTTCCCACAATGGTGGGAAAGTTGAATCCCTTCAAAATTGGTGGGATAGTTTTTCGTTCCCGAGAGAGTGAATATTAGGGACAAAAAAAGCCCCTGTATGTGGATCTCTTAATTAAAAAAGAGATTCGAGGGTGGAGCTGAACAAAGCACATGAAGCTCAAATCGACGAGAGGAGCTGAACCAAGGCCGAGAACCTGAAATTGACGACAGTGGCATTTGGAGACGCAGCTAAACTTCAACGCAGGTGCAAAGACAGGTGAGTCCCGATGGGTATGAGAATTGTTTGTTGTTTTGTTTGTCGTTGCCGATGCACTGTATTCATTCTTTGGTTGCATAATACGCATGTTTGTGGGTTAAGGTGAGTGAGGTCATGTTAATAAACGAGAAAGGCAAATTTGGAACAAGGCATCAACTTATTCCTCTACATGCGTCTCTTTTTGCATTTACCCCGCTGTTTTTCTTCGGTTCTCGTTCTTTGTCATGGTGTTGGTCTGTCATGTTGCGTTCGAACAAGCTTCTTTCGTTCGAACGTCACCTTTTGTTGTTCTCCTAATGCGAAAAGAAAAATCTTCAATTCCATGACTTTTTTGTTTTGTTTTTAATTTAGGGGCCTTTTTGGTATTTCACTTCACATTCCCACTTAACTAACACCCAATTCTTCATACCAAACAATTCATTTTCCCTCAACTTAAGTTTCATTCCCATGTTTACCAAACAGCTCAACTTTTTAATTTTCCTCTCAATCTTCTCTTCCATTCCTTTCCCTCCTTTAAATTTCTTTCCCTCTTTAAATCTTCCCCATACCAAACAGGCCCTTAGGCTCTTTTGAGAGACAACTTGGGAGGAGCATAGAGGAAGCTATATATGGTCTAGAACTTATACTTGAAGATCATAAGGGAGTATTGTTCTTTTTATTTTTTTAATTCAAAACTTGAGATAATTTATTTTAAAGGATTTCAAGTTGTGTTAATTGAGAACAATCTAGCTCTAGATTGTAAACATATTTCTTTTGGATTTGATTGATAATTTGAAGTTTTTATGCTTGAGACAATTGCTGGATTTTTGTTTTCAACCTTTGAATTGTCAATTAAATTATTAATTGAATTTTCATTATTAATTTAATGAGTAAATACCCTTTTGGGTCCCCGACAAAAAACACGGACCCCATTTTAGTCCTTAGAGACTAAAATTGGACTTTTTTAAGCACTAAAAAGGGCTTTTTGGAAATTTGCGATGGACCCAAATGTTCACCAATCGACCCTTATTCGTCCTTTTCAGGGACTAAAAGGGCATTTATTTGTGTGAGGGACCAAAATGGGGTCCGTATTTTTTTCCAGGGACCCAAAAGGGTATTTACTCTAATTTAATTGTCAATTTGGTTTCTCATCTTACTTGTTTAATTGGGTTGATAAATTATCTAGTTGTTCAATTGGATAATTGTAAACAAAATTTCCAAGATTATTTTGTGATTGGTTTTTAATGAGTTTAATTAGCCACTGTTTATTTCATTATGAGTTTTCTAGTGGAATATGTGTTATTAAACTTGAGGGTTTCTCATGTTTAATTAGGTAATTAAATTCATTAATTCCAATCTTTCATCAATCTTCCTTTGGTCTAACTAATGAATTTGGGCTAAGAAAGTTAACTCCATGTAAATCCTGAGTTGTTTCCTTCACCGTACCTGAAGTAAACCTTCTTTGTCTTTTCATATTTGATTTTCTTAGTTATTAGTTAATTTCTTTGCTTAGGATTTTAATTCTCTTTTCATAAAATCCCCCCAGAATTGCATTTGCATTTAGATTAGTTTCATTCTCATATAGGTTTTAGAGTTATTTTCATTTTACATTTAGTTTAGTTTCATTTCATTGCATTTTTCATCACCTAAATTTAACGTAAAGAAAAACCCATAGATTGCTCCTTGGGAGAATGACCTAAGTTGACCCTATATTGCATAATTAATTAGTTCCTAGTTTAATTGATTGCTTTAGCGACAAAAGCAACGCATCAGTGCCCGACCCTGCCAAATAGAAGCCCTAACATTTTCGAGCTGGACAATAATGGGTTGGGTAGGGCGGGCTTCCCTGCCAATATGGTGATACCCTACCACACCCTATGATAAACTTCAAATGTAAACTTCAAATGTAGTCTGTAATTATACACTTTAGAATATTCTAAAATAAGCCTACAACTTGAGTCTTGAAATTAAAAAGACTACCATATGTCTTAACAAATAGTCAATTACCCATACTAAAGAATTGAATAACATCCATAGTCCATTAAATACAAGGCATTATTAGTAATATAATGAACTAATGGACTAATGGTCAAATACTCAATGAATATATTAGAGTATTAGTAAATATATAATATAATATATAAGTATATAAACTATTATATAAAAAAAATTCTATGTCAAATATAATAATATATATACTTACTAGGCATGGCCAAATTGGCAAGACGACATAACCTGCTCGATGCCCGGCCTTGCCCCAAAAAATGCCCAGCTCGATTGTGCCCAATTTTTTTGGGGGGGCTAGGTAGGGTGATTTTACGTCCTGCTCGGGCGGGTGCACCGAGCTCTTGGGCTTTATGTACACCTCTACTTCAGAGTAATGGATGCGGCTGAAAATACTTTAGAACATTGAATACACCTGAAAAAAAAAAACAAAAACAAAAAAACTTTAGGGCATTGCTTGCATCTAGACCCTTTATTTTATTTAAATTTTTCAAAATTGTTTTGTAGATCAGAGTATTGTCATACCCCTATTGTCCTTTTATATATAGGATCTTTATTAATTTTATATAGGGTTAAGGTCTAAAAATGCACCTAAAAAAAATACTTAGTGTTGGGCGCTTCTCAAAATAAAGTACATGTGCATTTTTAAACCTTAACCCTATATTAAATTAATAAAGACCCTATATATAAAAGGACAATAGGGGTGTGAGAATACTCTGATCTACAAAACAATTTTGAAAAATTAAATTAAAATAAAGGGTTCAGGTGCAACCAATGCTTTAAAGTATTTTTTGTAGGTGTATTCAATATTCTAAATTTTTTTCAGCGGCATCCATTACTTTGAAGTAGGGGTGTGCATGAAGCCTGGTACGCCTGCCCGAGGGCGACGTAAAAGCGCCCTGCCCGGCCTAAAAATATATGTGCATTTTTGCACCAAGTTCTCTCCTGCCATTGAAGCGTCGAAGACCGGTAACCAAGTTGTTCGAACCAGATCCAAGTTCTCTCTTGGATGCTTCATCAAGGAATGAAGCGCATAGAGGTGGAGGATTACCTCAGGCCGGTATTGGTAGCAAACCAAATCCAAGCATTGCAATTTGAGGTCGTTTGTTTGGAGGATCGTTGCGATCCAAGAGTCAAAGCTCGTCGTTGCTGTGGTTGGAGGATCATCGTGAAGAAGAGGGCACATCGAGGTCGGCAGTTATTGGAGTTAGTATGATGAGCGATCTTTAGGCCCTTCAGTTATCAGATCTTGTTTGCTTGTGACGGCGTCAGAGTGTGTAAACGAAAATGGTGGCAAATGGACGAGTTCTAGAACATGATGGGTCTTCATTCACAAACAACAATGGTGACAATAAGATCTAGATTCCAGAACACAATGATACCCCACCTTCGATCTTCAGTCTTCAATGGATACACACCCCTGAAAAAGAAAAGGCATCCGCGAGATCTACGTCCTTCTAATATTCGCAATTTTTTATCCATATAGTTATTTGATTTTTGATAAGAAGGTTTGTGTTATGGGTTTCTTTGTGCTTGCTTTTTGATTTTGATATCTTCAATTCATGGTTGCTTTCAATTTTGGGGTTTCTTTGTATTTTGTCTTTTGATGCTTTCAATTTTTGTCGGTGACGACAAGGCATGACGGGCTGGTGAAGTGATCGACGGTGATGGAGGACAATGAAGCATCGGTGACAGGAGCAGTGGGTGTTGTCTGGGGAACTGGATTTCGTCCAATACCATTCCCATCCGTTGCATTGAAGTGTTGTCATTTTGGCACAAAAAGCTGAACTTGTGCCCTTTAAAAAAAAAATTTAGGGTATTGATTAGTACTAAAAAGATACTTTAGGATACCAAACGGTACTGAAAAATTACTTTATGATCTTGAAAAATTATTTTAGGATCTTGAAAAAAATTCAGGGTATTAACTAGTACTAAAAATTTATGGGTATTTTTGCACATCAAAAAATATATGATATTAGACGCATTTTGAATAAAAGCTTATAGATAATTTTGCACCTTACACCTTTTTTTTTAATGTTTACAGAGTATTATAAAATGTTTTATAATGGAGTACCATACAAGTGCCAGGATACTAGAAAACATATTTTGAACACACATGACATACCAATGATATTATAATATTAAGAAAATTTTGTGTTCACTCTAATAAATTTTCTAATTGTTCCTTTTTTTTTATTTTTTTTTCCTGATGTTAACTGTCACTTTCCCACAGATTAGATGCATTCTTTTTTTATTGAAAAAGTGTTCGTTGGGTCCTAGATGAGATTTAAAAAAACACTACTACAAATATGTTTTCTTATTTTAAGTTTAATTCTTTAAAGTCCATACTCCATAGCTGGAAAATATCTTGGGTCAAACTTTTTTTCTTTAACCTAATATCTTGACTCCAACAGAAACCACACCAAATCATCCCAATGTATGCACTATGAAGCCTGGTAACCTACCTTATTCATATTATTCTAGTATTAAATATATGATTTAGTTTGTAGTACAAATTATATTTAAAACCGAAGATGGTATCATATATGTATAAAATTTTAGTTATTAATTTTTTTGCCAACTTCATTTATTATAGATAATTTATTAAAATTATATAGATAATTCATTATTTTTGGATAAAAAAAAAACCTTGATAGGAGATGAGGAGGAGTGAATAAAATTCGGTTTTTGTTTTGTTTTGAATTGGATAGGTCAGTCGCTCACTCTTATCCTTTCTTAGTCATATTTTTTAACAATTTATATAAAATGATTCAGTAATTTATATAACTTCATTAATCTCTCCAAACAAAGTCAACTATATCTTATAATTAGGACCGGAGGTAGTACATGCTCTGTAATAAAGACAGAGGATACGGATGATGACTTTTTTTAAAAGAAAAAGGGGGAAAAACATAGAGAACGCCGAATTTGAACCCACCGTTTTGTTGAGACCTGTCAATTTCCATTTTTCTAGGGGAAAATTGTTTGCAGGGCCCGTTTAGGTGTAAAAATCTCTAAAAAGACCCGTAAAAACTGACAATACCTGAAAAAGCCTAATTTTCAAAGTCTGGGGTGAGTTGTTAACGGGGTTGATATAGTTGTTAACGAGGTACTGATATAGTTGTTAAATGGGCTGATTCAGTTGTTAGAAAATTGTTGTTAACGGGGCTGATATAGTTGTTAACGGAGTACTGATATAGTTGTTAAATAGACTGATTCAGTTGTTAGAAAATTGTTTGAAAAGTTCTTTTCAGGGATTTTTACACCTAAAAGACCCTGCAAACAATTTTCCCTTTTTCCAGTGCCCCACTCCTCACTCCTTCAAATTGCTACTTGCTAGTCAATTCCTTATATCACGTTTTCCCCCAAGAAGAACATTCTCATATCACGTTCACGTCACTCTCAGCTCTCTATCTCTTTAATTATACTGCTATCTTTGCTGATACAGATATTTATCTAATATAAACTAATACTAGTAATCACTCAATGAACCTACCTTCATTAGCGCTGGCCATCTTTCTCATTCTGACAAAAAAGGTGCCAACTTTAGCGACTCTCATTAGGATTTAGTAAGATACATCCACACCCTTTTAAAGATTCCGAAACCCCAGTTGCTCAATTCTTCATAATCTCTCGAAATGGCTCAGAATGGAAGTGGGGATGGGGTGGAGAAAGGGGTTGTAGAAGAAGATGAAGATTTGCAGAACCCGAACCAGAAGGACTTGAGGCATGATAAAGAAGATGATATTTCGGTGGAGAGGTTGTTCTTGAGTAGAGAGGTGCCGCCATGGAGGAATCAGTTGACTATAAGAGCTCTTGTGGTGAGCTTTTTGCTGAGCATATTGTTCAGTTTCATTGTGATGAAACTGAATCTCACCACTGGGATTATTCCT
This sequence comes from Acacia melanoxylon, assembly GCA_019022615.1. Lineage (NCBI taxonomy): Eukaryota > Viridiplantae > Streptophyta > Magnoliopsida > Fabales > Fabaceae > Acacia > Acacia melanoxylon. The sequence goes on along the minus strand of JAFJYJ010000004.1, from coordinate 9,371,857 downwards.
TCTCTCAACGTCTCTGCTGGTCTTCTGGGTTTCTTCTTCGTCAAAACTTGGACCAAGTTCTTGGACAAATCTCATATGTTGAGGCAGCCATTTACGAGACAGGAGAACACTGTTATTCAGACCTGTGTCGTTGCTTCCTCTGGCATAGCCTTTAGTGGTACCTTATCTAACTTTTTTTTTGGTAGGAGGTACCTTATCTAACTCTATCCTCGTTATTTGCGGAACTGGAATTTCAAAGGCGGTTAATCTAGAAACTATGCTTTTTTGCTGTGGAAATGAATCTCAATTTAAGATTTATCATCTTCACTATTTTGGAATTGAACTCTGATCATCAGGTTCATATTTGGATCTGTACCCTATTGAAGTGACAATTTCCTTCACCATTTTAGGAATTGAAATTTGATCTGGATGTAATTTACAAACTCTTCTTCTTGGTATCGAACATGGCAAGTAAATCTGGGATTTGTATCATTTGGAAGTGACAATAACCTTCATTGTTTGAGGAGCTAAGCTTTGATCTGTATTCAATTTAGAAACTATGTTTCTTAGAAGTTAACATTACAGGTAAATCTTAAGCTAATATTTGGATTTGCACCTTTTCTCATTCTATTTTATGTTGATTTAAGGGGGACATGGATGAATTAGGCTATGCATAATTTGTAGCATTGACCTCGATTTTTGATGTGATTACTGTATTGTCCAAAAAAAAAAAAAACTAAACTTTTGGTGTGATTACTTAGAAGAATGAGAGCTGCAACATCCTGGTATGACATGATTTTAATAAACGAAGATGACGATTCGTGGAGGAAGTTTAGAGTTGATTTCCTGTTTGAAAAAATGGGAAAAATTTGCCGGGTTAGAAACAAGTCACTATCTCTTGAACTCAAGGATTCCTGTGTTTGTCCCTGTCAGGCTGCCTTCTAGAACCTTGGAAAAAGCAGTAGGATCACAACCATGAATCCTTGGAAGGGACAGTTATTTTTGGTTTTCAACGCATGCCAAGTAGAAGAACTTTAGAAAATTGTGCTCTAACTATTGAAATCAAATCTGTGAGAACTTAACTTTTTTCTCCCCATGTTCCATTCACTGTACTATTTGCCATTAATTTTCATAAATAAACTAGCTGGCACAGTTTATCAAGACTTAGGGCCATTTTAGACTTTTGTGAATTTTGCATATTTTGAAATGACTCTTCCAACTGGAGTTTCATAAGCACTATGAGGAAGAAACAATTTCCATTTGGCAAAATCATTTGGTGAGGGCTTTTATCAATATTATTGTGTGGCAACACTTTTCAAAAAACTAATTTCTGCTGTCGAAGTACTAAAAAAGACATTTAAGATGGTAAGGAAAAATGGTCAGAGTTAATTGCGGTAATTAATGATTTTGGGTAGGTTTCTCCCAAAAAAGTAATTTTATGTTTTTGCTTTGCTTCAAAGGAGAAGCTATATTTTTCTAATTCCTTCTTGCATAAATGTCCTTTGTCAATATTGTTTGAGTTGTACCTCACACTGGAATAAAATATTTAACTTGTTTAATCCAGGTTAAATATTTATAACTTAAAAGCTGAAAAATTATTGTGCCAAATATCTGCAAAAGGTTGCATATTCCATTTGCTCTAAAATTTGCGTCAACTTTGTGTCAACAGGTGGTTTTGGGAGCTACCTTTTTGGAATGAGTGAACGTATAGCCAACCTGTCCTCAGACAAGAGTGACTTCAAAAACCCATCATTAGGATGGATTATTGGATTTCTCTTTGTCGTCAGCTTTCTTGGCCTTTTCTCAGTTGTACCTATGAGAAAGGTATAATGTATTCTTCCACTGCTGTCTGTATTTTCCCTTGACATCCAATTTTATTCATGGATTTGTTAAAAATGAACTTATCAAACATAAATCAACTTGTGGTAGTCAGTTTTGCTATAAATTTTTCATCTCAGAGAACGCAGGAACCATTTTTACCTCTTTAGAATTTGATGAATGATTTAGGAATTAGTGTCTCAGCTCCTCATATTATTCAACCAATGGCTTTGTTTTGGGTCTTAAAGCCCTTCTGCTTCATGTCTTCCTACAGAATTTATATAATCATATGTCAGTATATTGCTTTCTCTAACCTTGATTCAATTTTGTTTCTACTATTGGCTTCAGATTATGATCATTGACTTCAAATTGACATATCCAAGTGGCACTGCAACTGCTCATCTTATCAACAGCTTCCACACTCCTGAAGGAGCAAAATTAGCAAAGTAAGGCACTGTAAAATGTGATAGCATGAAGATTTATACACCTATACTGCCTGACTAATTGCTTTTTACTCTCAGGAAACAAGTGAGAACATTGGGCAAATTCTTTACTCTCAGTTTCTTATGGGGCTTCTTTCAGTGGTTCTATAATGCAAGTGATGATTGTGGATTTCAAGCCTTCCCAACACTGGGGCTCAAAGCCTACAAATACAAGTATGTTGTCACTTTAATTTTTTTTTTTTTTTTGGTGGTATTGTGATTACTTGTGTCTAGCCAACTTTCATGTACCTCAATTAAGCTCCCGCCTCCTTAGTCCGGTCAAAGGCAAGCCGCCTACCCTAAGATGAGGGATTTTCTCAAGGAAATCCCTTGCTGCTTGGCCTCAAAAAATTCTGCAGAATTAAGGATTTATTGACCTAACCATGCACTGCATGCTTGCTTCAACTATTGGACCAAGCACTTGGACTTCATCTCCTTATTTTGTTAAAAAACTTGGTATAAAAATAAGCATAATGTACGAAACTAAAACATGCTTCATATAAGAATTACTCTCGATTTAAAGTGTTTAATGTTAATTTTTATTATTTGCAGGTTCTATTTTGATTTCTCGACAATTTATGTTGGAGTAGGAATGATTTGCCCATATTTTATAAATGTATCTGTGCTTCTTGGAGGAATTCTTTCTTGGGGAATTATGTGGCCTCTCATAGAACGCAAAAAAGGCCAATGGTACCCTGCAGACATCCCTGATTCTGATCTAAGTGGCCTCCAAGGTTATAAGGTCAGTTTCTTATTGAAAAACACTACTGGTGGTAATATTTACTTTACATAGTGGAGGATAAAAAAAGAGAGAGAAACATTTCTTTTTCACATTTCCTCATTCCAACTTCCAAGTCCTCCTCCCTCTTTTATATTTTTTTAGTTCATGAAATTTGAAATTTGAGAGAATTTTTCTAAAGAGGAGGAAGGAAAATCATCATTTAGCCATCCCTCTTACTCTTCTCTCTTCTTGGGACTCTGTCCCTTCCCTTCTGTTCTGAACTCCCAAACATATACATACTTTTGCTATTTATATGCTTTCTAAGGCCTGCCAATTAATTGACTTTGTCCCGCCACTTGAAATCAGGTATTTATTGCCATAGCCATGATCCTGGGGGATGGTTTGTATAACTTCATCAAGGTGCTAAGTTATACCCTCATAGGCATGTATAACCAAGTCCGAGAAAGACAAAGGGATAATGTACTTCCGGTTGCAGATCAAAATTCACAGCTTTCTTATAATGATCAGCGCCGCACCCAATATTTTCTCAAAGATCAAATACCCTCCTATTATGCTATTGGGGGCTATGTTGCAATAGCTGCTGTCTCTGTAGGCGCACTCCCACACATCTTTCATCAACTGAAATGGTACTATGTATTGGTTATCTACACTGTTGCTCCCACTTTAGCTTTCTGCAATGCTTATGGAGCTGGCCTAACTGATTGGTCCCTCGCATCCACCTACGGAAAGTTGGCCATCTTTACAATTGGGGCCTGGTCTGGAGCTGCACATGGTGGGGTTCTTGCTGGCCTAGCAGCCTGTGGAGTGCTGATGAACATAGTTTCCACATCCTCTGACTTGATGCAGGATTTCAAGACCGGCTACCTCACACTATCTTCGCCTCGGTCTATGTTTGTGGGCCAAATTATTGGCACAACAATGGGCTGTGTGGTCTCCCCATGTGTTTTCTGGATTTTCTACAAAGCATTTGATGACCTTGGGAGCTCCGATAGTCAGTACCCTGCCCCTTATGCTACCGTGTACCGAAACATGGCCAAGTTGGGTGTGGAAGGCTTCTCATCTCTACTAAAGGAGTGTCTTTTGCTTTGCTATGTTTTCTTTGGTTCTGCTGTTGCGATAAACTTGATTAAGGACTTGATGGGTAAGAGAGGGTGGTTCATACCACTTCCAATGGCCATGGCCATTCCTTTCTATATAGGACCTTACTTTGCCATTGACATGTGTGTTGGAAGTCTGATACTGTATGTGTGGGAGAGGATGAACAAGGCGAAGGCCGATGCTTTTGCTCCTGCAGTAGCTTCTGGTTTGATATGTGGGGATGGAATATGGACCCTGCCTGCTTCAATACTTGCTCTTGCTGGAGTTAAGCCACCTATTTGCATGAAGTTCTTGTCGAGGAAAGCGAATGCCAGGGTTGATGCTTTCTTAAAGTCTTAGAGGTTTAGTTTTGCCTTCAAATTTATATATTGTTTAAAGCCTTTAGTTCTTTACTGCCTTGTAAATCTTTACCTACAAAACTTTTGCCTAGAGCTGAATGAAATGTGATTGTGAAAATGGAAAGAAACTAGCTAGTATGTTACATCAGAAAAAACAGGTTTCCTTGTGAAGTGTCGGGATGTTCATGAAAATATGAGCTCTTGTTAACCAATAACTTCAAATACTCTTTACGATCATAAATATAGGACAAAATTGATTTTTTTTTAGAAATTAAGGAAGCTATTTTTATTTTTATTTTTTTTCCAAACTAATTAATTTGACTAATAAACTTATATATAATTTAAAGATTCATAACATATGATATGATTAAGTAATTTAATTTGTTTTCTTAATCTCCATAAAAAAAAAGTCAATCCTGTCTTATATTTAAGATCGGAAGAAGTATTTTTTTTTATGAGCTATCTTTTGTTTTTTGTTTTTTTGTGAAAATGCTGGATTTCTTAATTTCCTGCTCCTCCTTTTTTTTTTTTGATTGAACTGAAAAAGAGTAATACTACCTGCAATTCTAATTACAGGAACACTGTTTTTTTATACACATCCCTGCAGTAAATAAAGTATTTTTTATTTTTGTAAAGGAAGGATATATGCTAATGTTTGGTAAAATTTTAGCAATAATGCATTTCTCCCATTAATGAGCTCTTTATTTTCTTGGTTAAAAAAAAACATGTGCATGAAGTTTGAATTTTGTGGATGCTAGCTTAGGAAGGAAGAAGGTAAAAGTTGGAAGCTTAATATGATTATAGCTTAGGAACGATTATTAAATTAGCCAAAGGAGGCTCATGTAATTATTAGGGTTCTTCTCTTAATGGTGTGATCCAATATGATACTCCCTCTGGTCTTAAATATAAAATAAAATTGATTTTTTTTAAGAGATTAATGAATCTAATTGAATTACTTTAGAGTATTTTTATTCTTATTTTTTTCTCCAAATTAATTAATTTGACAAATAAACTTTATGTATATATATAAGATTAAGTAACTTATTTAGCTTCATTAATTTCCCTAAAAAAAGTTAAATCTGTCTTATATTTAAGACCAAATGGAGTAATTGCGATCACAACAAAGAAACTTTGTATAAGTTTAGCATGAACCTTTGTTCTTGGTGCTATTGTTTTCCCTCCAAAAATTTAAATATATAATAAACTAATTCTAAATACAGAAGTTTGAATGATTGATGTCCTTGTATCTTGGGTAAAGGTACAAAATTAGTTATGAGGTTTTAGTCAAATGGCACCTAAGGTGTCGTATGCTTTCTAGAGGGGTAAAAATACCCATGAACTTGTTAAATCAGAGCAAAAATCCTAGATATGTTAATAAGGCTAGCGTCTGTTAAATAAAATATGTAAACTTACGAAAAACACCCTAAACCCAGAAAAAAAAAAATCAAGAGAGAGCCATAGTTGTCTAGCAGATGCAAGCCTTTGTCGTCTTCAACCCCCATTCTACCAAGACGGAGCAAATCGTGGAGCATTGATGCACGGTGTGAGCAGAGCAGGTAAACAAAAAAATCAATGGCTAAGCATAAAAAAAAAAAAAAAAAAAAAAAAAACTGAAGCATTTTGTGTTCAACAAACAAAACACGCTTAGGCAAATCATGAATCAAAATATCAAATAGTAGTAGGAAGACAACAATGGGTTCAATACAAACAATGCACGCAAACCAGAGGTACCAAAATTCTTCCACAGAACAAATAACGCGCAAATCCTATCCCATATCAAGTGGAAAAAAGCATAGATTGCAATTTCAGAGAATTTATAAAGTGGAAACTAACGTCGATTAAGGAAATCAGAACAACTAATCGAAGATGGAATTTGTGGAGTAGAACAACAAATTAAGTAAAGCAAAATAATTCTGAAAGTTTTGTAGCTCCTAGATCAAATTCAAGGACAAGTGATACATCAGTCGATGAGGACAATGGAACACGAGCTAAGAAATCAAATAGAGGGGGGTCTCTTGTCTTTAGGGTTAGTTTGGATTGAGGGAAGGGGAGGGAAGGGGAGAGAGAAAAAAATGGGGGAGTGGAAAATTTTGTAGGCCCCACTAGACTAAATTCAAGTACAATTTTCTCCTCCCCCAATTTTTTTTCTCTCCCCTCCCCTCCCCTTCCCTTCCCTTCCCTTAATCCAAACTAACCCTTAAGGAAGAAGAAGTTGATATACCACTCGATGAGGACGATGACGAAGATGACGACAGCGATTTTGACAACGGTGGTGTCAAACTTCGATTTGGAGTCGAAGGCAAATTTGAGCCCGATAGAGGAGGCAGCGAGCTGCGACTTGGCGGACTCGGCAGAGTGTTAGGAGTGGACGGTGGAGGAGGCGACGCCGAAGATTCTGGTGGTGGTGAGGTTGATGGAGGGGAAAGAGAAGGAGGGCTCGGTAGGTAGAGTTGGGGCTACTGGAGGAGGAGGAGAAGGCGTCGCAGATCAAAGTTGGGAGGAGGCTCGGATCGGATCGAGCTTGGGGGTGGGTGTCGCGATCAAGGTTGGGAGGAGAGGGTCGGATCAGATTTTTTGGGGGGGGAATTAACGGTGATAGTATTTTTGCCTTACTTTTAAAAGTTCATTTGTAGTTTTGCACCTAAAAAAGGCATTTGGTGTTGGGTACTCCTCAGGATAAAAAACACATGTGTATTTTTGCACCTTTACCCTTATATCTTTTTAGGCTAAAGTATACGTTTAGTCCTTTATGTTTGCCTCCAGTATCATTTTAGTCCTTTAAGTTTGTAAAGTGCACGTTTGGTCCCTTAATGTTAACGGGCCTGTTTGGATCCCCATTTCCCACGCCATTTCAGGCAAAAATATTAACGCAGCATTGGAAAAAATGCACAATAAGAAAAAAGTCAAAAAATAGTGTTTGGATCAGCATTATTTGTAATGAACTTTTCCCCTTAAAGCTCATTAATCTAAATGCTCTCTTTTAGAGCCTTTTCTACGTTGGTGTTATCTTCTTCTGAACGTGGGGCCCATTGTGGAGCAAAATTGGGGTTCACATAAGGAAAAAAATTCTGAACGTGGGGCCCCTTGTGTTTTTTTATTGACCTTCCCACTACTTCCAGCTTTTCTTTTTTTTTAAAAAAAAAAATCTACAAAAGTCAAATAGGCAATCCAAACACAAATCATATTTACAACCTGAATTTTTTCCTACCGAGCTTTTATAAAAGTTAGATAGCTTTTAAGCCACCGTTCCTACCACCAACCCAAACAAGCCCAACACCGTTAGTGTGACTTAACGGAAAATACTGACTCAACAATTTTAAACGATGAATGTTCAATTAAATGCTGACCAAGCATGTTTATATGTTAGTATTTTAATAAATTAATATTTTAAATCATATTAATTGAAAAATATTTAATATTCACATATTGTTTTACGGTTTTTCACAGTTTGTGAAGATTGAAGGTTTTTTTTTGTCGAAGAAAATTAAATATTTGTCAATTAATAGGATTTAAAATATTAATTTATTAAAATACTAACATATAAGCATGCTTGGTCAGCATTTAATTGCATAGTCATCGCTTAAAATTATTGAGTCGGTATTTTTCGTTAAGTCAGACTAACGGTGTTAATATTAAGGGACCAAACGTGCACTTTACAAACTTAAGGACTAAAATGATCTGAGGCAAACATAAAGGACCAAACGTATATCTTTAGTCTATCTTTTTCCATCATTCTCTCTCTTACTCACCATCTCCATAAATAAAATTGTTTTAGGGAATCATATTGGAGTTTTTACATATCTGTTTTTAAAAATAAGTTGCCTAGAAGTTTAGTAAGAACTTTTTGTCCTTGGTGCTATTGTTTCACCTCCGAAAATGTAAATATATAATAAACTAATTCTAAATTCAAAAATTTGAATGGCTGACGTCCTTTAATATGAAAGATAAATGTAGGTATAATTCAATGGAGGGGTGAGATCAACTAGTCCTCCATGCTAAACAGTTAGCTCATGAAATAAGGAACCTGTGTAACATCCTCCATTTTAAAGGACAATTATAGATTATTAAATTGATTAAACCATTTATTAAAATGTTTTATGCATACAGTTAAACTTTAGATTTACTAGGCCTATATTTTTAAACTAAATATTGCTTTACAATTTTCCAGAATATCTAAAGTATACTATAATATGTCAAGTTAGCCTTAATGCGACAATATACAATAATTCAACATGTACCAAAAATGTGGAAGCACTACCGTTAGCGAAGGTAACTTAAGCTTCCAAAGCCTTCCCTGGTTAACCCACACGAGAACTAACACCTGAAAAATATTTGTAATCATCAATCCAGTTCATTGTAAATGCTAATACGTTCACGTGAGGTGCCAAGTGGGACATTTAATATAACAAAGTACTAGACAATAATTTCACAAACTTCCAAATCAAACAATTTCGTATCATATCATGAATCACATATATATCATGCCAAGCAACAGATCGATACCCTGACAATCCTTATCACCCCATCCTTATTCCCGCTGACAGAACCCATGGGCTGTAACGTAATAGGTGTAGCCTCTATGACAAGACTGCACCAAGCTCTCCAATAATGAGGTACAGTCCGGCCAAAGACCATAGAACTCATATCGGACCATGGGTTCCCTTTTCCTTCGAATATAGAAAGATGTCACTGTTCCAAGGGCTGACCCTTAACCCAGCCAAAGGGCCAAAGGAAAAGGGTGATACCAAGGGCCCTGAAAATATCAAAGTCATCCACTGTGCACCAAGTGGTGGCATACCATGTGGTATTCATACATAATAACTCCCATCATCACCGCTCCACATCAACATAATCTTGGCATGAATATATGAAATTCTAAACAAGATTTATGACAGTAATACATCGTCATAATAATCATTAAGATAACAATACTATTTTAACTCACAAAATCATAACAAATGTGCATTATCCAAAGCATGTAATATCATAATTTTCTGTTTCAATAACTATTTCAAAATATTCATTGATATATTAAATCAATAATAAAATCTCACCAATCACACTTTTAAAATAAAATCCCACAAGACAACTTTATTAACAACATAGTTCTCATATATTAAAAATCACTCACAAACATCATACGAACAAGTACAATGAGTGGAAAGTGATTACCTCAGATTTTTGACACAAGAACTAAACTTGAGAGAGATCAAGTCCATTCTAAAAATAAATGTATAATTATACGTTGATAGAATTAACAAGAATAACCACTAGTATATTATTAATTAATTAATTAAACTACTATCTCACTTTAGTTTTTCTAGAAAATAACAGTTTATCTATTCCTCAATTTTTAACTTAATACTAACTTTTATAAGTATAACCCAATTTATTTAACAAATCTTTAGACCTCCACATACTCATAATCATATCAACTCTAATTTAAAATCTCAAATCCCAATTCATAATTTCATATAGTTCAAGATTTAGCAAAACTAACCGATTAAACCTTTAATAATACTTTTAGTAATCCAACTAAATGCTTAAATTCTTATTTAATCGGCAAAATATACTATATGACATAAATCCTAACTTCTTTTTAATTAGAAAATAAATTTAAATTCTCATAGCAACCAACTAACAAATCTAAACCGATTAAAATTATTTATTAATCATGTTCTTGACATATACAGTAATCTATTATCAAAACTTTATCATAATTCTAATCCCAAAATTTTCACTAATCAGTATTATATTATCCTTACTCAAAAGAGAAAAATGCGTAGATAACTTTTGTGAAGAAATTTTTATGAAAAGAAATTAATTAAACTACATAAATGATCTTATAAAATAAACAACATACCTTAAAATATCTTTTCTTGACCTTTCTTTTACTCCTCTTTTCCTCACCCTCTCACGCGCTCTCCGAAAAGCACACCACCGGAAAACACACACACTATTTTAATCCACTCTATCCACTTACCCCCTGATATAGGTGGCAGCAGCAAAGAGCTGCCACCGTTTTATATTTTTTTTTAATGAATATTAATTTATTAATTATTTTTATTTATATCCTATTTTATTATTAATTTCTTTTTTCCCTTTCTTCTGTTATACGTTTTTGGCTCTCTTTCCTTATTTTTTTTAACAAACAATAAAATATTATTAATTTATTATTATTTATATCCTTATTCTACTAATTTCTCTTACTATCATAAATGACATTTTATATGAAAACCTTTATTTTGGCAATTACATATTAAATTCATATATCATGATTAATTAATTTTTTATATTTATAATTAAATCCTAATATAAAAATTAGGATGTTACAACCTGAAAAATACTCCTCCGGTCCTAAATATAGGACATAGTTTATAGTACAAATTGCACTACAAATTATGTCTTATATTTAGGATCGGAGGTAGTAATATAATTTCATTATTGAGATCAACATAATTTTCTTAAATTATTCAAAAAAATATTCCCTCCAGCCCTAATTATAAGACAACATTTGGGAGTTGATTTTGGTTTTAATTATAGGACAACATTGTAATTTTTGTTAATTTCTTCCTAAAATACCCTTATTTTATCATTTTAAGTGTGTTTGGTTTTTTATGAGTATATGTATGTATGTATGTATGTGCGTAGACCCTTCTAGTTAATGAAATTTTTTAATTTATTTATCGATCAACTGACGGTAATTTGCCAATATATATATAGATGTGTGTGTCTACACACAAATATATATAGACATATGCACAAAAACACATACATATATATTGACACACACAGACTGTGTGTGTGCATATATAAAAACACACACACACATACATACATATATGTGTGTGCGTGTGTGTGTTTATATGTGTGTGTAAATATATATACACACAAACATATATATGTGTGTGTATGTCTATACACACACACATATATATATATACATATATGTATATATAGCAAGATCATTATTTTAATTAGAAAGTATGTGGAAAGGAAAATTCTAGTTGAGAAAGGTATGTGATAACAATTGTTGATTTACTTTTACTTATATCATTTTAAATTTCTATAAGGGCATTTTAGGAAAATGAGTAAAATTAACTAATTTAACTTCTTTCCTTAATCTCTCCAAAATTAGTTAAATATGTCTTATAATTAGGACCGGAGGGAATACTTTATTAGGCTACAATCCACAAAATTCCCTATGAACTTTAAGTGAATTGCATATAATCCCCTTAGGGTTTGTTTGGTTTGAGGGAAGGGAGTGGGAGGAGAGGGAGATGAGAGTAATGTTTTGGGCTAATATTAACCCAAAACTTTATTCTCCCTTCCTTCCCCTCCCACTCTCTCCCCCTCCCTCCCCCCAAACCAAACAAACCCTTAGGGTAAGTTTGGTTTGAAGGAAGGGGAGGGGAGAGAAAAAATGTGATTGAGAGAAAAAATTTGTAGGCCCCACTACACTGAATTTTGGTACGATTTTCTTCTCCCCTCATTTTTTTTCCTCCCCTCCCCTTCCCTCAAACCAGACTTACCCTTAATGTTTCAAATTTTAAAATAAACACATTGATATTATAAATAATTCTTTACTCTCAGTTTCTTGTAGGGGCTTCTTTCAGTGGTTCTATAATGCAAGTGATGACTGTGGATTTCAAGCCTTCCCTTCACTCGGGCTCAAAGTATACAAATACACTTGTCACTTTAAATTATGCTTTTGGTCGAGCAAATATACATGTTAACGTCTGGTAAAATACATTAAAAAAATCATTAATTTATTTAAAGCTTTATTAGGTAGGTTTAAAGACACGTGAACGTAAATATTTTCTAAATATGTTTATGGGTTTTATACTTCTTATGTGACAGGAGAAGAAATCTTCTCCTGCTAGCTGAAACGACAACGTTTTTTAAACATTTTCAAATGTTCTCATTCCTCACTATATAATATATCTCGCCTACCCGAAGTTCCCTCCGTCACATCACAGTCCCCAGAAATATCTCATGGCCGCGAGATTCACTCCAACATAAGAAAATAATGCAGAGAACCACGCCGGTGAGGAAGCCAAATAGCTCCACCTCATATCTTCTCACATGGTCGAAAACTCCTCCGACTGATTCCCCTGCCAACGTCACCGGCTCGCGCAGTTCTCATCAGTTACTCTTATCTCCGTACTTATGGTTCTTTGATTTGGGTTCGCCTCACGCATATATTAACTTTGTTTTTGAACTTCCCTCATCGAATTCACAACCGGCCGATAAAATCGGTAAGGTGCTTCATGGAGGCCAGTCACGAGGAAGAAGCACGGAGTCTCGAGAAGACGTAAGATTCATTACTAATTCTCTCGTGCTTCGCATTTTTGGCTTTTTCCTTAAAATTTGGGTCTACATTCTTTTTAAAAATGCATGGACAGTTAGATCTGCTATTGTTTTAGTTCATTTTTTAGTTTGTTTGGATCAGAGGACTTTTCTCCAACACAACGAAGAGTGAAGAAATGGCCACCGCAGACTCGTTACCTGCAAAGCTGTCTCTGTGAAGCCGTAAGCAGAGATTGAGTCCCTTCTACGAGAACTGCATCACCGTCGCTGGTTGGACAAGATACTTGGAGGCCAAGAATACCCGAAAGCAACAAATAGAATAAAACAGTGTTTAGAGAAACGAACCGCATCGGCGCCGTCGCCGGTCGGACAAGATACTTGGAGGCCAAGAATACCCAAAAGCAACAAATAGAATAAAATAGTGTTTAGAGAAACGGTGTCATTTCAGCTAGCAGGAGAGGATTTCTTCTCCTGTCACATAAGAAGTATAAAACCCTATGTTTATTATATCTTTGATTAACCACCATTGTTTACAAAAATATACTTATTTTAGGGTTAAAGTGCTTCAATCACCTAGAATTATTTTTTTAGGTGCATCTCATGTTCTAAAATATTTTATAGTACACCCAGCATCTCAAAGTATTTTTATGATGCATCCAGCGCTATAAAATATTTTTTCAAGTGCGTCTAATATTATAAACTATTTTTTTTTATGCATCTAACACCTGATGTACTTTTTAAAAATGTATATAGCACCCTAAATCATCAAAACCGTTGAGTGCTAAATTACAGAAGAAAGTACTTCAGGTTCAGAGTGATGGATGCAGCTAAAAATACTTTAAAACACTGAATGCACCTGAGAAAAAAAAAATACTTTAAGGCATTGGTTACACCTATTTTAATTTTTCAAAATTGTTTTGTAGATCAGGATATTCTCACACCCCTATTATCCTTTTATATATAGGGTCTTTATTAATTTTATATATGCTTTACAAAAGTACATATTTTTTTAATGTTTACAGAGTATTATAAAAAGTTTTATAGTGGAGTACCATACAAGTGCCAGGATATTATAAAACATATTTTGAACACACATGACATACCCATGATATTATAATATAAGAAAATTTTGTGTTCACTCTAATAAATTTTCTAATTGTTCTACTTTTTTTTTCTTGATGTTAATTGTCACTTTGCCACAGATTAAATGCATTCTTTTTTATTGAAAAAATTTTCATTGGGTCCTAGATGAGATTAAAAAAAAAACACTACTAAAAATATGTTTTCTTATTTTAAGTTTAATTCTTTAAAGTCCATACTCCATAGCTAGAAAATATCTAGGGTCAAACTTTCTATCAAAAGAAAGAGAAAGGGAGAATTTGGGTTTATTGATTGATCACCTATATTGAATTATTTTTATGAACATAACCTTTTTTCTCCTTACATTTCGTCCCTGCATACCTGTCATAATCTAGGCATGCAGTTACATTGAGCTTGGCGTTATTTTTTCCCCCAAACTCACAAGAAAAATCTCCATAATAATACGACAAAACTTCAGTTCGAGCGCTGAGCAATGCGGATAGCACATTTATGGGATGGATTGAATTTGAACCCAGTAAATGATGTATTGGTTGCAGTTTGTGATGTGAACGCTGCTCTGTGCATGGTGGAATGGTCGGCACTTGGTGCCTCTTTACTTTTTTTTATACATATTGTCTTTTTGAAAGCACATATAGCTTTACTCTTCACTCTGTTTCGACAGTGTTTTAAAAACAAGAAGACAAACGAAACAAGATTTCTTTGTCTTTGATGCAACGTGTGAACGCTGCTCTGTGCATGGTGGAATGGTCAGCACTTGGTGCCTCTTTACTTTTTTTATACATATTGTCTTTTTGAAAGCACATATAGCTTTACTCTTTACTCTGTTTCGACAGTGTTTTAAAAACAAGAACGCAAACGAAACAAGATTTCTTTGTCTTTGCCATCTAAAAAGAGAAATAATGCTGTCTTTTCCTTTGTTTATTTTTCCCTCTTGGGATTTGGAGTTTGGTGTCTGGTTATTTACCTCGACGCATTGCAAAAAGTTTGACAATCAAATTTTTATAAGCTTTTAGGGGCAAGAAAACTTCAAATTTAATCAGTTAAAAAGGATAAAATTGGAAGAATGTCTACTCAGAGTGATTGCCATTGAATTAGATTGAGCAATATCGACACTGGTTGATGACTAGCATTGTTTCTTTGTGCCAAAACTGATGATGATATGACTCAGAAGAACTCATAGGGCCTTTGAGAAAATGAAGTGTGATGAAACAGGGATCAAACTTGATGCCTCACTCGGGGTATTGGGATAAGCATAGGCCGACCTATGTATAAGAGAAGGGGCCAAGTGCACTTTGGAATTTTTTTAAAGGAAAAAATTAATATATGTTTGAATGATTGTCCACCCTTAAATTAAGTGTTCACCCTTAATATATCAAGACTACACTTCGTAATCGGATGGGGATGAATGATTGAATGATTGTTTAGTACCTTATATTGAAAAAGATGTATTTGAAAGAATTGATAATAAGGAAATTATGATGAAATTCTAAAAAATAAGGTGCTAAAAGGATGACGTTGTGATTATTTTTATTGTAATATACTTTTGTTATTAAAATATATGTCTTTTGAACTTATTGAATCTTTCACCCTTCATAATTTATGTAGATGCATTTCTAACAAAGAATAATTAGCGATTTTAAATGACAGGTTTGTAAAATAATTGTTTCCCTTATTACATAATCAATATTCACTTGATTTCATGAATATTTTTTTAAATATTATTTTCTTTCCTTATTTATATTCTTTTGTTTTTTAATATATTTAAAACTTTCCTTTAAAAAAAAAAAAAATTTATCCCCCGCCACCTTGGTGCACCCTTCATTTATTTTCTGGGGTCCGCCCGGATAAGGACGGAGCCATACATACATATATGAAAAAAGATTTGAATTTCAAACCCAAATGATATAAATTTAGAAAGTACTAGGCTTGATGTCTCAAGTCGCCCATCGAAATGGCTTGGGATTTAGGCCTTAAAGAAGGTAATTCTGGAGTCTGATGTCCAAGGAGTCATTAATATAATTTTTGATGACACGTGTGCTACACAGGTAGTAATCTCATAATGAAGGCCATAATATATCACATAGTTTGTAGTGTAAATTATATTTAGAATGGTAGTATCATATATGCATAAAATTTCAGTTATTAATTTTTTTGCCAATTTCATTTAATTTATTAAAACTATATAGATAATTCATTATTTTTTGATAAAAAAAAAAAAAAACCTTGATAGGAGATGAGGAGGAGTGAATAAAATTCGGTTTTTGTTTTGTTTTGAATTGGATAAGTCAGTCTCTCACTCTTATCCTTTCTTAGTCATATTCTTTAACCATTTATATTAATTTTAAATGTAGTAAATATCACTCTTGAGAATATATGTATTCAGTATATTGCTAAATTACATTAATTATCTTCTTTTATTTATTCTTTTAGTATGCAATTAAGAGGAAAATAATATATTAAATATTAAATTTTCATTCAATTAATAAGAATAATTAAATTTGAATGTATTAATTTTTGTTTTTTTTAAAAAAAAAAACTATATTTAAAAATTTTATTAGTTATAAGTACTTTGAATTTAAGTACTAATGCTTTCTATACTTTTATACACATTGAATTTTTTTTAAAAAAGAGAGAGTATAAAATCCTTTATAGTATTGATGCTTTTTGTTTATAAAAATCTATCACGTCCTGCTAACCTAAAAAGATTTCTAAACAAAATCTTTTTCACATATATATTTTTTAATTTTTATAATTTAATTAAACTTCAAGATATACCAGTAATAATGAAACTGACAACCTCTTAGTCAGTTTTTAAGTCTAAAATCAAACGAAGAGGGCCAGCCGGTAATTTAATTAACTTTCTCCTTCTTTCCTAATACATGATTTATTTTCTCCACCAAACTACTCTTGATGTACATGAAGGAGGAGTATTTGATAACCTCATAATTACTTCTGTTCTGTTTTCCTCCGTCCTTCCAAAAATAAAATAAAATTCTAATTTTACCCTTGTTTTAAAAGAAAAATTTGTATTACATTCTTTCTCATGATTAATAATTTAGATAAGGATTAAATCAAAAATATATATATTTAATATTCTATTAACTTATAATAAGGATTATCTACTACTTCAGGACATGCTCTGTAATAAAGACACAGGACACGGGATGATGACTTGTTTTAACTTTTAAAAAGGAAAAGGGGGAAAAAACAGAGAGAAAGCCAACTTTGAATCCACCGTTTTGTGAGAGAAGACCTGTCAATTTCCATTTTTCCACTGCCCCACTCCGCACTCCTTCAAATTGCTATTTGCTAGCTTTGAGCAAAAAAAAAATTGCTCAATTCCTTATTTCACGTTTTCCCCCAAAAGAGCATTTTCATATCACGTTCACGTCACTCTCAGTTCTCTATCTCTTTAATTATACTTCTATCTTTGCTGATGCCGATATTTATCTAATATAAACTAATACTAGTAATTACTCAATGAACCTACCTTCGTAGCGCCGGGCATCTCTCTCATTCTGACAAAAAAGGTGCCAACTTTAGCTACTCTCATTAGGATCTAGTAAGATACATCCACACCCTTTCAAAGATTCCGAAACCCCAGTTGCTCAATTCTTCATTCTCTCTCGAAATGGCTCACAATGGAAGTGGGGATGGGGTGGAGAAAGGGGTTGTAGAAGAAGATCAAGATTTGCAGAACCCGAACCAGAAGGACTTGAGGCATGATAAAGAAGATGATATTTCGGTGGAGAGGTTGTTCTTGAGTAGAGAGGTGCCGCCATGGAGGAATCAGTTGACTATAAGAGCTCTTGTAGTGAGCTTTTTACTGAGCATATTGTTCAGTTTCATTGTGATGAAACTGAATCTCACCACTGGGATTGTTCCTTCTCTCAACGTCTCTGCTGGTCTTCTGGGTTTCTTCTTCGTCAAAACTTGGACCAAGTTCTTGGACAAATCTCATATGTTGCGGCAGCCATTTACGAGACAGGAGAACACTGTTATTCAGACCTGTGTCGTTGCTTCCTCTGGCATAGCCTTTAGTGGTACCTTATCTAACTTTATCCTTGTTATTTTTGGAACTGGAATTTCAAAGGTGGTTAATCTAGAATCTGCGCTTTTTTGCTGTGGAAATGAATCTCAATTTAAGATTTATCATCTTCACTATTTTGGAATTGAACTCTGATCATCAGGTTCATATTTGGATCTGTACCCTATTGAAGTGACAATTTCCTTCACCATTTTAGGAATTGAGATTTGATCTGTGTGTAATTTAGAAACTCTGTTTCTTGGAATCGAACATGGCAAGTAAATCTCAAAGTTATCATTTGGGATTTGATTCATTTGGAAGTGACAATAACCGTCATTGTTTGAGGAGCTAAGCTTTTATCTGTATTTAATCTAGAAACTATGTTTCTTAGAAGTTAACATTACAGGTAAATCTTAAGCTAATATTTGGATTTGTACCTTTTCTCATTCTATGATATGTTGATTTAAGGGGGACATTGATGAATTAGGCTACGCATAGTTTGTAGTATTGACCTCAATTTTTGATGTGATTACTGTATTGTCCAAAAAATAAATAAAAAACTTTTGGTGTGATTACTTAGAAGAATGAGATCTCCAACATCCTGGTATGACATGATTTTAATAAACGAAGATGACGATTCGTGGAGAAAGTTTAGAGTAGATTTCCTGTTTGAAAAAAGGGGCAAAATTTTCGGATCCAGATTTCCTGCTCGTCCTTTGGACGAGCAGGGGGAGCTCGTCCGTACGGACGAGCTCCCAGCCGTCAGATCCAAAGATCTGACGGCTCAAATTTTTTTTAAAAAATTTTCGTTTTTATTTTTTTTCTATATGAAAAAAATCATTTTTTGAAAAAAAATCTTTAGTTGAGAGATTAGCTTTATTTTAGATTCTCTACCCATTAAAATTATTTTTGATAAAAAATACAAAAGTAAAAAAATCAGATCTGGACCGTCCAGATCAGATCTGGACGGTCCAGAGCTCGTCCGTACGGACGAGCAGAGAGAGCTCGTCCCAGGGACGAGCTCTGAAACCGGTTCCAAAATTTTCCGGGTTAGATACAAGTCACTATCTCTTGAAGTCAAGGATTCCTGTGTTTGTCACTGTCAGGCTGTCTTCTAGAACCTTGGAAAAATCAGTAGGATCACAACCATGAATCCTTGGAAGAAACAGCTATTGTTGGTTTTCAACGCATGCCAAGTAGAAGATCTTTACAAAATTGTGCTCTAACTATTGAAATCAAATCTGTGAGAACTTTACTTTTCTCTCCCCATGTTCCATTCACTGTACTATTTACCATTAATTGTCATAAATAAACTAGTGGGCACTGTACTATTTTTGGTTTTCAACTCATGCCAAGTGGAAGAACTTTAGAAAATTTTGCTCTAACTATTGAAATCAAATCTGTGAGAACTTAACTTTTTTCTCCTCATGTTCCATTCGCTGTACTATGTACCATTACTTGTCATAAATAAACTAGTTGGCACTGTACTATTCTTGGTTTTCAACGCATGCCAAGTAGAAGAACTTTAGAAAATTGTGCTCTAACATTAAAATCAAATCTGTGAGAACTTAACTTTTTTCTCCCCATATTCTGTTCACTGTACTATTTACCATTAATTCTCATAAATAAACTAGCTGGCACAGTTTATCAAGATTTAGGGCCATTTTAGACTTTTGTGAATTTTGAAATGACTCTTCCAACTGGAGTTTCATAACCACTATGAGGAAGAAACAATTTCCATTTGGCAAAATCATTTGGTGAGGGCTTTTATCAATATTATGTGTGGCAACACTTTTCAAAAAACTAATTTCTGCTGTCGAAGTACTAAAAAAGACATTTAAGATACATTTAAGATGGTAAGGAAAAATGGTCAGAGTTAATTGCGGCAATCAATGATTTTGGGTAGGTTTCTCCCAAAAAAGTAATTTTATGTTTTTGCTTTGCTTCAAAGGAGAAGCTATATTTTTCTAATTCCTTCTTGCATAAATGTCCTTTGTCAATATTGTTTGAGTTGTACCTCACACTGGAATAAAATATTTAACTTGTTTAATCCAGGTTAAATATTTATAACTTAAAAGCTGAAAAATTATTGTGCCAAATATCTGCAAAAAGGTTGCATATTCCATTTGCTCTAAAATTTGCGTCAACTTTGTATCAACAGGTGGTTTTGGGAGCTACCTTTTTGGAATGAGTGAACGTATAGCCAACCTGTCCTCAGACAAGAGTGACTTCAAAAACCCATCATTAGGATGGATTATTGGATTTCTCTTTGTCGTCAGCTTTCTTGGCCTTTTCTCAGTTGTACCTATGAGAAAGGTATAATGTATTCTTCCACTGCTGTCTGTATTTTCCCTTGACATCCAATTTTATTCATGGATTTGTTAAAAATGAACTTATCAAACATAAATCAACTTGTGGTAGTCAGTTTTGCTATAAATTTTTCATCTCAGAGAACGCAGGAACCTTACCTATACTGTAGTGGTGAAATGGATCATCTTTACCATTTTTACCTCTTTAGAATTTGATGAATGGCTTAGGGAATTAGTGTCTCAGCTCCTTATATTATTCAACTAATGGCTGTGTTTTGGGTCTTAAAGCCCTTCTGCTGCATGTCTTCCTACAGAATTTATATAATCATATGTCAGCATATTGCTTTCTCTAACCTTGATTCAATTTTGTTTCTACTATTGGCTCCAGATTATGATCATTGACTTCAAATTGACATATCCAAGTGGCACTGCAACTGCGCATCTTATCAACAGCTTCCACACTCCTGAAGGAGCAAAATTAGCGAAGTAAGGCACTGTAAAATGTGATAGCATGAAAATTTATACACCTATACTGCCTGACTAATTACTTTTTACTCTCAGGAAACAAGTGAGAACATTGGGCAAATTCTTTACTCTCAGTTTCTTATGGGGCTTCTTTCAGTGGTTCTATAATGCAAGTGATGATTGTGGATTTCAAGCCTTCCCTACACTGGGGCTCAAAGCATACAAATACAAGTATGTTGTCATTATTTTTTTTGGTGGTATTGTGATTACTTGTTTCTATCCAACTTTCATGTACCTCAATTAAGCTCCCGCCTCCTTGGTCTGGTCAAAGGCAAGCCGCCTACCCTAAGATGAGGGATTTTCTTAGGGAATTCCCTTGCTGCTTGGCCTAAAAAAATTCGGCAGAATTAGGATTTATCGACCGGACCATGCACTGCATGCTTGCTTCAACTATTGGAGCAAGCACTTGGACTTCATCTCCTTATTTTGTCAAAAAACTCATTTAACTTTATATAAAAATAAGCATGATGTACTAAACTAAAACTTGCTTCATATAAGAATACTCTAGATTTAAAGTGTTTAATCTAAATTTTTACTATTGGCAGGTTCTATTTTGATTTCTCGACAATTTATGTTGGAGTGGGAATGATTTGCCCATATATTATAAATGTATCAGTGCTTCTTGGAGGAATTCTTTCTTGGGGAATTATGTGGCCTCTCATAGAACGCAAAAAAGGCCAATGGTACCCTGCAGACACTCCTGATTCTGATCTAAGTGGCCTCCAAGGTTATAAGGTCAGTTTCCTATTGTAAAACACTACCGGTGCTAATATTTACTTTTGGGCATGTTATAGTGGAGGATTAAAAAAGAGAGAAATATTTTATTTTTCACATTTCCTCATTCCAACTTCCAAGTCCTCCCTCTTTTGTATTTTTTCAGTTCATGAAATTTGAAATTTGAGAGAATTTTTCTGAAGAAGAGGAAAGAAAATTATCATTTAGCCATCCCTCTTCCTCATCTCTCTTCTTTGGACTCTGTCCCTTCCCTTCTGTTCTGAACTCCCAAAGATACATACTTTTGCTATTTATATGCTTTCTAAGGCCTGCCAATTAATTGACTTTGTCCAGCCACTTGAAATCAGGTATTTATTGCCATAGCCATGATCCTGGGGGATGGTTTGTATAACTTCATCAAGGTGCTAAGTTATACCCTCATAGGCATGTATAACCAAGTCCGAGAAAGACAAAGGGAGAATGTACTTCCGGTTGCGGATCAAAATTCACAGCTTTCTTATAATGATCAGCGCCGCACGCAATATTTTCTCAAAGATCAAATACCCTCCTATTATGCTATTGGGGGCTATGTTGCAATAGCTGCTGTCTCTGTAGGCACACTCCCACACATCTTTCATCAACTGAAATGGTACTATGTATTGGTTATCTACATTCTTGCTCCCACTTTAGGTTTCTGCAATGCTTATGGAGCTGGCCTAACTGATTGGTCCCTCGCATCCACCTACGGAAAGTTGGCCATCTTTACAATTGGGGCTTGGGCTGGAGCTGCACATGGTGGGGTTCTTGCTGGCCTAGCAGCCTGTGGAGTGATGATGAACATAGTCTCCACAGCCTCTGACTTGATGCAGGATTTCAAGACCGGATACCTCACACTATCTTCGCCTCGGTCTATGTTTGTAAGCCAAATTATAGGCACAACAATGGGCTGTGTGATCTCCCCATGTGTTTTCTGGATTTTCTACAAAGCATTTGATGACCTTGGGAACCCCGAGAGTCAGTACCCTGCCCCTTATGCAACCGTGTACCGAAACATGGCCAAGTTGGGTGTGGAAGGCTTCTCATCTCTACCAAAGGAGTGTCTTTTGCTTTGCTATGCTTTCTTTGGTTCTGCTGTTGTGATAAACTTGATTAAGGACTTGATGGGTAAGAGAGGGTGGTTCATACCACTTCCAATGGCCATGGCCATTCCTTTCTATATAGGGCCTTACTTTGCCATTGACATGTGTGTTGGAAGTCTGATACTGTATGTGTGGGAGAGGATGAACAAGGCGAAGGCCGATGCTTTTGCCCCTGCAGTAGCTTCTGGTTTGATATGTGGGGATGGAATATGGACTCTGCCTGCTTCAATTCTTGCTCTTGCCGGAGTTAAGGCACCTATTTGCATGAAGTTCTTGTCGAGGAACGCGAATGCCAGGGTTGATGCTTTCTTAAAGTCTTAGCGGTTTAGTTTTGCCTTCAAATTTATATTGTTTAAAGCCTTTAGTTTTTTATCGCCTTGTAAATCTTTACCTTCAAAACTTTTGCCTAGAGCTGAATGAAAGTTAGTTAATTGGAGAGTTAGTTGCATTAGTTAGTTAGGATTGTTAGTATTAGTAGTTAGCTGTTATGACAATTAGGAAACTATTGGGCCTTGAGTCTAAGCCTAGTAATATACTATATATAGGCTGATAGACTAATGAAGGGGCATGTATTGAATCAGTTTATGATGAATGAATAGTTGAATGAGTTAGCAGCAGTTCTGCAACTCCACCTTCTCTTTTCCCCATTTCTTCTACATCTTCCTTAACAGTGGTATAAGAGCGAGTCATCTCGGCTCTCCCGCTGTCATCTCTGCCATTCTGAATCAGTTCAGAGCCTTCCTTGCTTCTAACGGCTCAGTTCTGTTCAGGAGACAACCAAGAAACTTCAAAAAAAAAAAAAAAAGCAAGTGACCCAGGTGCAAATTCTGAACCAGTCAAACGAGTCATTCTCGTAGTGGTCCAGTTTTGCATCCAAGTCAACCAAGAAACACCCAAGATACTGCACAGATGAGCAAGACGACTTCAAGATATCATTAACAGAGCCTTGTGATTAAATCAAGAACCAGCCAAGACCATATTTACCGGCCAAAACGAGAGTTTTAATCATCGGAATCCCAAGAAGAATTAGACATTACCAGGTTTGAGCAAACACAGTGACGCAACGCTCAAACTGAGTCGACGCTGGAAGAAATACTGTCGACCCAGCAACTTAAAGGAGCGTGGGCACCAACGGAGATCAAGGTTACACCGGTTATTGATCACTGGCCGAGTCTTTATTTCCATTGTTGGTGTTGACACGTCCTCAGCGATTCTTGTTGGTGTCGACACGTCTTCTGCAAGTGTTATTAAAGTCGACACGTCATAGCGTTGTGTCTTTATTCGGTGCATGGTGGCGACACGTTCCCAGACAGCCACAGCAACAATGTCGAACGAATTGAATGAACGTGTACAGGCGCTGGAGTCGACTATCGCAGAGCTCCCAAACACAATTCAGACGGCCATCACCAACCAGCTCACTGACATTACGAAAGCGATTCAAACAGCCATTACAGACCAATTTGCAGCGCTCCCAGCCGCTCAAGACTCAAGAGAATCGTCGACGTGGAGAAGATACACAAGAAAATGTCGATCCGCACTGTAATGATTACAGATTCTACCATCGACCCAGAACAGGGGACGGTGAACACACGCCGCCGACCAGAGTAAGGAAGATGGAATTTCCAAGATTTCAAAGAACTGACATTGTTGGTTGGATTGACCAGTGTGAACGCTATTTTGAAATTGATAATACACCGGAAAGTTGGAAGGTCCGGTTGGCTAAAGAGAATCTTGATGCAAGGGCCTACATATGGCACCAGGCATTTGAGGAAGAAGAATCGGGCAGATGGATCTCTTGGCAAAGGTACAAACAAGCACTCCAGGTCCGTTTTGGGCCTTTGAACGACGTAAGAATACTAAGAACAGCGACATGGAGCGTTCTTGGACCTACCCAGAGTGCGTCGAGTGCAACGGACACAATGAAAGATGTGACCGAGAAGAATAAAGAGACAAAGATGAGTGCTAATAGACGTAAGCTTCCAACATATGAACTTGTCTTGAACTTTCGACCCACTGAAACAATGAACAACGCTACTTCTGCAACTGGAGAGAGTGGGTTTGCAATTGATTTTCGAAACTCAGAAGCGACCAGCAATGAGAATCTTTCATATGGAGTTGATGGGGCTGTTGGTGTCGACTCCACGGGGGGATTACACGAACTCTCGCATGCAACAGACACGAGGGAAATGACGGAAACGGTGCCTGGAGTAGTTTCCTTCGTTTCGAAGGTTGCTGCTGACTTTTGCAAACCAGATACATGGAAGGGTGCGAGAACAGCTTCTGGGGAAGTTTTGAACACCACTAATCCTGTTTCAGAGTCTGCGTCGTCGAGTTTGGAGTTGGTTCCTCCACTTTTATCAAGCGATGTCTCTATATTGACTAGAAACGGTTCTGAGCTGCCATTTGATGATAATGGGCATTCTGGAACAACAAATTTTGGAGTTGTTTCTAGTTGTATTTATGATTTTCACAACTCAGGAATGAGGGAATATGCGAAAATGACCTCTATTACTAATGGGTCTTCAATATTTGGCTTTGCTAAAGGTTTGCAGGGTTTTTGGTGCCACACAGACAAGTGTGAGTATAGAGAAAAGACACCGAGTGATAGTGGGTCCCAGTTAATGACATGCAAGGGCATCTTCTTTTTGTTTGACCCTGTTGCAGTATCGTTCAGCCTATCTCAAGCACTATTTCTTTGTATAAGGGGTTACAGCTGGCTAGCACCTTCTTCAAGCCACAAGAGCATTTTGAAATGACAACATTACATAAGTGTATGGGCTTTATCTTTCAAGAGTTAGGCCCAAAATTGTTGCTATCATGGTTTTTACCCAACAGGCCTACAAGCTCATTTTCTAATTGGGTTTTTATAGTTGTTTCTGCTGCAAGATGCTTGGTTCTGAGGGAGAACTTATTAAAATGCTGTTTGGCTCAGCATTGCGCCCACTATTTCCATTTGGCAGAATTCAACAAGTGAGTTGTGGCTGTGTGCAGCAGTACTCAAGACAGATTTCTACCAGATTTCAAGCAACAGTTTTTGAAGATCAGCAAGTGTTTCCTGAATAAAAGCTTATGTTGCAATGTGGTTTCACTCTATCAAATTGTAATTTTTGAGGTTCAGTTTTGTATTTTGTTGTCTTTCATCCTTGAGGGCAAGGATGTTTTTGGGAAGGGAGTATTGATATGTAATATACTGTAAATACATATTAGTTAGTTAATTGGAGAGTTAGTTGCATTAGTTAGTTAGGACTGTTAGTATTAGTAGTTAGCTGTTATGACAGTTAGGAAACTATTGGGCCTTGAGTCTAAGCCTAGTAATATACTATATATAGGCTGATAGACTAATGAAGGGGCATGTATTGAATCAGTTTATGATGAATGAATAGTTGAATGAGTTAGCAGCAGTTGTGCAACTCCACCTTCTCTTTTCCCCATTTTTTCTACATCTTCCTTAACATATAATCTGGTTATAGGTGTTGCATTTGGCCGTCTCTTTAATCCTAGTTGGAGAAGATTCATGAAAATACGAGCTCCTGTTAACCAATAACTTCCAGTATTATTTTTTTATGGGCTATTTTTTTTTTTTTTTTTTTTTTTTTTTTTTTAAATGCTGGATTTCTTAATTTGCTGCTCCTCCTTCATTTGATTGAAATGAAAAACAGTACTCCCTCTGGTCCTATGACAATATCTTGGGAGTTGAGTTTGGTCTTAATTATAGGACAAAGTTCTAATTTTTGTTAATTTCTTCATCTAATTTTTGTTAATTTCTTCCTAAAATACCCCATTTGATATTTTCTCAATAATAATTAAAAACAATGATAATTTAATAATGCAACTATATATTCTATAAAGTAAGTAATGCTTGCAATTCATATTAATATCACATACACCTCAATTCTACTGTTTTTTTTTTTTGGGTCAATTTCATCTTAAAATACCATTATTGATACTTTTTCAATAGGTATTAAATACAATGATAATTTAATAATGCAATTATATATTCTATAAAGTAAGTAATGTTTATAACTAACTAATGCCACATTCAGTTTTATCAATTAATTTAATCACACTTATATTCTATTAAGTGAAAGATTCTACTTTTTTTTATTACCTTTTTGACTGGTCTCATGTTAAAAGCAACGTAGGAGGGACAAAAACAAGTCCAAATGCTAGAGGACGGAGGAGGAGTCAGTGACAAAGGGACGGAATTGCTGGTTTAGTTTGATTGAACAAGGGTATTTTAGGAAAATGAAAATAATTAACTAATTTAACTCTTATTCTTAATCTCTTCAAAATATAGTTAATGTCCTATAATTAGGACCGGAGGGAGTAATAAGCTTTTATATACATCCCTGCAATAAATAAAGTTTTTTTTTGGTTGGTAAAGCAAGGATATATGCTAATGTTTGGTAAAATTTTAGCAATAATGCATTTCTCCCATTAATGAGCTCTTTATTTTCTTGGTTAAAAAAAAAGTGCACATGAAGTTTGAATTTTTTGGATGCTAGCTTAGGAAGGAAGAAGGTAAAAGGTGGAAGCTTAGTATGATCATAGGCCAATGTGAGTTGGCATAGATGGTAAGAGATCCAGGATTAGGCCCTTGGGTCGTGGGTTCGATCCCCTCTGCCGTCGCTGGGACTCATTTGGTAGGCGATCTCGGAAGTCCCCAGTAAGTGTTCATAGAGCCCGGGGCCGTGCCCTGGCCTTGGTGGGAGACTGATGTCGAACTCCTCCAAAACTTTCACGTATAAAAAAAAAAAAAAAGTATGATCATAGCATATGATGATTTTTAAATAAGTCAAAGGAGACTTATCTAATTATTAGGGTTCTTCTTTTAATGGTGTGGTCCAATATGATAATTGTGATTACAACAAATAAACTTTGTAGAAGTTTAGCATGAACCTTTGTTCTTGGTGCTACTGTTTCCCCTCCAAAAATGTAAATATATAATAAACTAATTCTAAATTCAAAAAAGTTTGAATGATTAATGTCCTTGTATTTCTCTAGTGTTTTTTTCACCCATTTTTTCTTCTATCTTTTTGACTTTTTCCATTATTCTCTTTCCTCCTCACCATCTCCATAAATAAAAGTGTTTTAAGGAAACATATTGCAGTTTTTATATATTTATTGTTTTTAATTAAATTTAACTAACTTTTTAAGTTGGATCTGGCTTCTCTTTTGGTCTGTTGCCTTCCTTTTCTTTAAAATTGCACGGTTTTAGTGCAAAACAGTACTAGTTGCCTTCTTTTTATATAAAAATAATATTTCGAAGATCTTGATGGATCTAAAAAAGATACTTCAGGATACTGAAAATATTTTATGATCTTGAAAAAATATCTTGAAGTATATTTTTAATACCAGTCAGATTTTTTTTTTCAAGATCCTAAAATAAATTGTCAAGATCATGAAGTATTTTTTCAATACCAGTCAATACCTTAATTTTTTTTTCCAAGATCATAAAATAATTTTTCAAAATCATTAAGTATTTTTTCAGTATCAATTACTATCTTGAAGTATCTTTTTAGTACCCTTCAATATCCTAAAATATTTTTAAAAAGGCAGCTAGTACTATTTTGTGCCAAAATAACGTAGTTTTGAAGAAAATGAGGGCAATGGACAGGAAGAGCATAGAAGAGAAGTCAGATCCTTTTAAGTTTCCTAGAAGTTTAGTATGAACTTTTTGTTCTTGGTGCTACTGTTTCGCCTCCGAAAATGAAAATATATAATAAACTAATTCAAAATTCAAAAATTTGAATGGCTGAGGTCCTTAATATGAAAGATAAATGTAGGTATAATACAATGGAGGGGTGAGATCAACACTAGTCCTCCATGCTAAACAGTTAGCTCATGAAATGAGGAACCTGAAAAATAATATAATTTCATTACTAAGATCAACATAATTTTCTTAAATTATTCCAAAATAATAGTACTTTATTAGGCTACAATCTACAAAATTCACTATGAACTTTAAGTGAATTGCATATAATCCACTTAATGTTTCAAATTTTAAAATAAACACATTGATATTATAAATAATTCTTTACTCTCAGTCTTCTTTCAGTTGTCTTGTAATGCAAGTGATGACGGTGGATTTCAAGCCTTCCCATCATACAAATACCCTTGTCACTTTAAATTATGCTTTTGGTCAAGCAAATATATATGATAACATCTAGTAAAATACATTAAAAATATATATATTAAAAAACCATTAATTTATTTAAAGCTTCATTAGGTATGTTTAAAGAAAAGTGAACATAAATATTTTCTAAATATGTTTATTATATCTTCGATTAACCACAATTGTTTTTTTAAAAATATTTTCTTTAGGGTTAAAGTGCTTTTAGCATTTAAAAGTATTTTTCTAGGACATCCATGTTCTAAAGTATTTTGTGGTAACCCAGCATCCTAGAGTATTTTTTTTATGTATCCAACATCATAAAATAATTTTTCAAGTGCGTTTAATATTAGAAACTATTTTTTTACACCCTAAAATATTTAAAAATGTATATAGCACCCTAAATTATCAAAATTATTGAGTGCAAAATTGTACAAAAAAGTACTTCAAAATGATGAATATGACTTACACTTTAGAACAGTGAATGTACATGAAAAAAAAAAAAAACTTTAGAGTGCTGATTGCACCTGAACCCTTTATTTTATTTTAATTTTTCTAAAATTATTTTATATATCAGAGTATTCTCACACCCTATTATCCTTTCATATATAGGGTTTTTATTAATTTTATATATGCTTTATAGTAGTACATATTTTTTTAAAGTTTACAGAGTATTATAAAAAGTTTTATTATACCATTCAAGTGCCAGGATATTTTGAACACACATATGACATACCCATGATCCTCATTAAAAAAGGAATTTCTTAAATAATTTGCTAATAATTAACTACAACCTCATCCCCTATACTCAGTACAACAGTGATTTAATTCTCTAGAGTAAAACTCTACTCTTTCACCTTCAAAGCATCTCCATTCTTTTCCATTCTTCATCATATCACACTGATATATCATTCTTCTCCTGCATGAACTGGTGTGTGAGAGTTGTGTCAACCTTCATCAGTAATCTTTTAGCAGGGAAAATAGCATCACTTCACTTGCATAAACTTGTGGCATTATCTCTGTAATCCAGATCATAAGCTCAAGCAGTCCAATCTTCATCACTTTCATCCGCATCCTACGTAAAAGAGTCATGAGACCAAATCAGGCCCTGTTTGGTACACGGATTCGATGGGTAAGGAAAGGAATATTAGTAAGTTCCTCTGTTTGGTACACATTTTGGACAAATCTTCTCGAAAACCCAAGTTCCCAGGCCCACCAATCTTCCCTCATATGTGGGAAAATCATATCCCACCAAAATTGGTAGGATCTCAAGTTCCCACATCACTGTTCACATTTTTTGAAAAATTTACCCTCAAATTTAAACTTGGCCGGAAAGTTCGAATTTGGTGAAATTTTTTTTTACACGAGATCGAACTTGACAAGAGCATATTTTTTTAAAATATATTTTAGCAAAAAAAAAAATCTTTTTTATTTTGAATTAATTACTTTTAAGGGTAAAATAGACATGTTCTCATTCTTTACCAACTAATACCCCTTCATTTTCTTCCTACCAAACAACCCATCTTCCCTCATTTTTCAAAATCTTCCCTTCCCTTCCTCAAAGTTCCTTTCCCTCCTCAAATTTTCCCCATACCAAACGGGGCCTCAGTAGTGTAACAACAAGAGAACGTAGGTATATGAGATTCTCAAGTTCTTCAACTATGTGTCATCAGATCATCATAAGGTTAATACAATATTTAGTCCCTCAATTTCCTTCATTTTGGTTTTGGTTCTTCAAGGACAAAATGGTCCATATTTTTATTAAAGGGTTAAGGTGCAAAAATAGACATGTGATTTTTTCCGAGGCCTTGAAGAAAATGCTTTTTTTTAGGTGCAAAAGTGATCGTGGTTACAAATTAGCTGCAAAAATAGCGTTTGACCGTTAAGTTTGACTTTTTTTGCTGATTGGACGATGACATGGCATTTCAAAGGCGCAAAAAAAAAATTATGATCTTAAAAAAATATTTCAGGTATTGACCGATACTAAAAGGATACTGAAAAAAATATTTCAGGGTACCGACTGATACTAAAAAGTATTTTCGGGATACTTGATTGGTACAAAAAAATATTTCATAATTTTGAAAAATTATTTTAGGATCTTGAAAAAATATTTCGGTATTGACCGACCGGTACTAAAAGGATAATTGAAAAAAATATTTGAAATGCCACGTCATCGTCCGGTCAAATAAAAAAAGTCAAACTTAATGGTCAAAGTCAAACTTAACGGTCACAAACGCTATTTTTGCACCTAATTTGTAACCACATACTACTTTTGCACCTAAAAAAACATTTGCTACCTTCTCTGGAGATAAGCAAGACACGCCTATTTTTGCACCTTAACCCTTTATTAAATTTGGAACCAATGTTTTAAACGAAATGAAATTGAAATGAAATTTGAGGGACCAAAACAAAAATGATGGTAAACTTGAGGGATCAAAGATTGTATTAACATTAGATTATTCAATATAACTTGTTTTGTCCTTGTAATTGTCAAAGCCTGGCTTTATGTCTTTGAATGCTAATGCATGAGACAAGGACATTTACCTCTGAATCACTTGAAACTTCTTCAATGTCATCAACTTCATCTTCAACCTACATTTTATTGGTGCAATGTCAAATTACTTAAGTGAAGAAAAGAATCAGCAAGATTTACTGCAAATTCCTTATTCAAAGTAAAGCTTCTCAATTGAATGGAGCCAGGGATCAAATCCTTAGCAAATTATTTGTCCTTTTCATTTAATATAGCATTATGAAATCAATAAAGAACAATCACAAGAAACCACTAAATAGATCACTACTAAACCGATTCCAAGAACCCCTGGACTTTTGGGAACAATAAAAACCATACCTTGCGTTTTTTACCCTTCGTCGCCTTATTTCCACCTATAAAATAAAAAAAAATGATAAGCAAATCTGCCAAAGCTTTATAAAATGCAATTACTTATTAACGATACAGAAGCTCTAAATCATAACGTTTTGGACACAAAATATAAAAGCATTTAATGCACATTGGAAGACTATTGCAAATTTATTCACATTTTTTAGACAAATATCCATTACACATTCATGAACACATCACATAAAGCACTAGTAGTTTCTTGTCTCGAACTGGACATTTGAAGGCAGATGTTCCATCTGAAACAAGTTTTCACTGTCTTTGACATTGCCACAAAACAGGATTTTAATCCGTTGATCAGGTACAATGTCAACTCTTAAACGGATCTACAGTTTCTTTTCCAAACATAATATCCAAATTAAAATAAAAAGTTTATTAAACACTTAATGATGACTCAATAATGCTGACATAAGCAATAGTAGTCAACATCCAAGAATTCTAAAATTTCAACACTTGTTGATCCCCCATCAAGTGTTTGACCGCGTGGTGCACATTAAACCTAGCCAAACAAGTGCCAATGATCAATAATTCTCTTTTTTATGCATGGTCAAGCAAATATCCAAAGATGCGTTATACAGAGCTTGAGAAATGAGCTGCATTGTTGACAACTTGTGAACAGTCCAACTAGCCACAGATTTTATATTTTATATAGATCTAAGATTTTTTTTTTAAAAAAAAAAATCAATTTTGTCCCACAAACATTTAGAGGGAAGAGAGGGAGAGAATAGTAACCAGGATCATTGTCGTTGCTCATTTTTGCTCTTTTCTTGGACCCTTCATCCTGCAACAAAAGCCAAAAAGACCTCAACCTGTATTCTACCTTAATAGGAAGCACTTAGAAGTTAGAGCCTTAAAGGAAAACTTATCCCCAAACAAAGTGAACGAGATTTAGAAAACTAGTTGAAGAAGAAGAAGAAGAACCAGATCTATCTTCCTTTTTGAACCAGCATCCTGCAACTTTTTGGTGGAATCTGGAAAACATCAAGAACTTCAATCATCCACTTTCCATAATATAACTACCCAAAAATGTATAAACTAACTACCTTTTGATGATGAAAGTTTCTTTGGGGTTCTTGTAACCTTCTGAAAATGGAAGAGTTTAGAGAATCAATCAATCCGCCCAATATCTAGAGGTAATAAGCAGTATATAAAATATATGTCATTAGAAAGCAAGATATTCTGAATGAAGCACTAAGGTTGTCCGACTGAGAGAAGAGGAACATCCATAATCTACTTTTCCCCTGTTTGAAAGGTCCAATAAGAGATAAACAAATTCTAGCATAATTTCAAATTTGAAGATTATGAATTTGCACAATTAATCTATATAGAGTGGTTTACAATATCCCAGACTGAGACACAGAACAATAGTCCTTGTTTTCTTTTCATATATCTCTTTTAATCAGTACTACTTTCACACACACACACACGTATCAAAGTTTAACCTTAAAGTTGAATTATTACTATCCAAATGATTTACAAACCAAGACAAACATATTCTCTATTGTTAAACGATTACCCAAAACCAACACCATAAATTAGACAAACTAGAACTTCCGGTTAGAAATTATAGTGCTAAAGAAAACACTGTTACAACTTACAACTGAAGAAATATCACTTGTGATTGTCTTACAAATTACAATGCAGACCATGGAACAAATGCAGAGTGCCTGGCACTGTTCTATTATCACAGTATCCCATAAAGGGATACTTAGCCCGTACAAAGACTCAAGTTGATATTGCATGCGTCACCTTACTTAGATCAGAAGTAAAACTATCTCATGCATGATTACTTATAATTTTTTGTTGTCAGATATCCCGCCAAAACCTATGCACCAATGAGCAAATGTATCCTTAAATCTTCCAAAAGAATATTGAAACCGGAGAACCAAAATTCTGGGTTTGCTTTAAGACCAACCTAAGATTGACAAGCAAAATAGAAGTTGCACAAACATATGATATACAAAGGGAATTGGAGTATCCTAAAGTATGTCTTCAACACTTCTCTGCATTTTTTCCCAAGCCAAAGTTTGAAGTAAAAGCTTACCTTTTGTTCCACCTTTTTGAATAATGTGGATAATGTAGCTTGGACAAGTGAACCACGACCACCGCTTGCAACTCCCTTAGTTGCTGATGTTGAAGAAACTTGAGAGACTTCTTTTGATATAGATCCTGAATCACACTTTCTAGTTTCCTTAGGGAGCTGAATTTCTTCTACGGCATCCTCATTATCATCACCAATCACCATGCATGGACTTTCTTTCTGTATCAGTGAATTAAGGGACATGAAATATGGGTGCACAAAAAATATACACGGTATGTTCATTGAAGTTTTAATATTCTAGGTCGATTAGGTATCAATAATATCAAACTCCAAAGGACAAAAATGAAATTGAACACTGCTAGCAAACCAATTATGAGGATATTTATGATATTGTGATCACTGGCAGCAGTATTAACTTACTTTTCCTTCATGTTCAGAGAGATCTGGGCTGCTTTCAGGAGATTCATCATTAGAAGCATCTGCAAATCTAAACCAATAAGAAAGGTTAAATGACTGACCTTTGAAGTTTAAATCGCAGTTGCCATAAAATTTAACCGCAGCCAGACAATATTATACACTAGTCACGTGTTAATTGCTGAACACACATACAGCTCCCGTACTCATATCTTAAAAGATTGGAAATTGCACACCCTGTCTCTTGTTATACCCAATATACATACTTATTTCAGTGCTTCTTAGCTCAAGACTAAAATAAAAGTAGGCATAATATCGAGTAAAATACTTAGTTTCTTCAAAAAAAATTATTTCTTCAGTTGTCATTACTTCAGGGCAGGAAGGCAACAGTTATGAAGTGACGTTATATAGAAAAGGAGGTTAATACTTGTATGATTTTCTTGGGGTTCTCTCTGAGCGTCGAACTGGAACAACATCCTCTGTATCTTTTGTATTGTTTTCACTGTCTAATAAATCATCCTCAGTCGGTGTCATTGGTGATTGTTTCTCAGCACATTGCACCCTGTTTTGGGGAACACCTTGATTAACTACAGATGCAGCACCCGCACCACCTTTAAAGTCATATTCAGATGGTTGTCCCTGAGATGCATAATTAAATCACAAGATTATTCTCTCACTATGCCAAACTAGAAAAGTAAGAGTTGCAGGTAAGGACTAATGTTCTAAACTGTACTGACCTCATACAATTCCTTAGGAAATTCAAGTCTGGCTTCTTCTGGGTTCTCATCTTTTGTCCCTATCCACCATGCATCCGAAAATACAATCTAGTATATTCAAGATATTGTCAATAATGAATGTGAGTATGAACCGAATTCCCAATTCCAGAAGACACAAATTAGGAATTGAAGAAGTAAAAAAACATGCATGTAATTTTTAGTCCTCCACCAACAAAGTCACAAGAGGAAAAGGAAACCATGCTTACAGTTGCCACACCTACACAGGAATATGATACAGGGGAGAAAGGTTAAATAGAACATAGGTTCAAAGCCTATCATAAGTGTAGGCATGAAAATTACAATCAAAGCACAAACTTTAAAGGGTTAAAAAAAAGAAAGTTCAAGAATCTTTGCAGGTAAACTTCTTCATAGATTCTCAAAAGAACAGGAACAGGCATATAGTTAACTCCACTCGCAAAACCTAGTGCAGATGCTTCAATTATCCCCTTAGATGGACGTGACAGTTTTTAAATACAATGGCTAAAATCAATAAGGTTTTTAGCTGCTATTCAGGTCCAGCTTTATGATTTTCAACGAATACCTTATTTTTGAAATACAGTATTCATCCTTGGAGTCAAGAGCTTTACAGGTGTAAGTATTGTTAGGCATACCATGAATGTAGAAGTAGTTGAGTCGGTTGATAGTAGTTCATAACATCATAGCAGTTAAGGGTGTGAGTTAGTTGAAATTCTAACTAACTTTGATATAGCCATATAACAGATCATTGTTGAACGTTATGTGTATTGAGAGAACCTGATTTCTAAGGGTCTGGTTGGGATAGCGGTGGTAGAAGTGGCTTTTGTTTCTAATGGACTTTTTCTGATAGACTTTTCCTGATGTGAGTTGTGTTTGGCATAGCTTTAGAAGTCACTGTGATGCAAGAGAAGCTCCAACAATGAGCTTAAAAAAAAAAACCACATCAAACTCAGAAGCTTATCAAACACTGATGCTATCCCAAATACTCAATTATCAGGTTTTCCCTTTTGATGGGCTTTTTTTCCCATCTGATGGACTTATTTTTCTATCAGATGCTATCCCAAACACACCCTAAGTCTCTCTTCCTGCTCTCTATTTAACAATCATTCTATTATTGTTTCAATTATTGTCTAACTAACTAGTTCCCTTGCAGTTGACACATCAATCAGAAGTATATTATTGCTTAGCGTTAATTCAGGTCCCAAAACAAGATATAAATAACCAGGAGGGGGAAAACCAACCATATTGTCAAAATAATCCTCGCACATTGCATTCTTTCCGCCTCTAGAGAACTGCAAGGTCAGGTATCTGTTTTTTGGATACACGATAGTCCCAAATAACTTCATTCGGCCCTGAAAAGGAAAAGACAGAAATAGATTACAACAAGAAATAGCATATTGCTAGAATCCATCGTAGCAATCAAAACTTCATCTTTCCTAAGGTTCACAAGTTTGAAAAATGCTCCAAAATAAGTGAAACAAGTAAAAAATTTAACATAAAATGACCTGTTTCAAAAGTTTAACTGCTTCAACGTTTAGAAGGGTATAATTATATTGGCACAACTGCACAAGCTTGACTTTCACAGTTCTATTGCACATGATTTTTTTTTTTTTTTTTTTTTTTTTTTTTTTTTTTTTTCAAATGATTTCTACAAAAACCAAAATGAACAGAAGAGACCACGGGCCGGGAATTTATCGACAGACATTTGCAATCACAAAAAATAATGTAAATAGAAGGTTAACGAAATTACACTTGCGGAAAGGCCTCAAAAGTGTCAGTCAATTCCCATGATTTTTTTTGTTTGTTGACTAATTAGCAGCATACTAGAATCCACAAAATAGCACATATATAAATCAAAACGTCGAGAGTGGATTAAACAAAGAAATGAAGAACCTGGGGGAAGTCGAGGTAGAGAATGGGGTTTTTAGTTCCCAGATCCTTAAGCTCGCCAATCTTTCCACCGCCCATAGGAGCAATGAGGCCTGGAAAGGAGAACAAGTACCTGTTCTTTCTCTGAGATTTCCTGAGAATGTCTGAGCCGTGGTGCTTGACCACTGTCTTGGAAGGCTTGAGATGAACATGGCTCTTCGCGGGCATCTCAGAGAGTATGCTGTTAGAGAAGGCCAAACCTTGGAGCTTCTTGCGCTCTATCGCCTCCGGGTTTGGCTCACCGCTTGCTGCCCCCTTCTTCGCCGGCCGCCCCATTCCGATGACTATTTCCTCACTCAACTCCGAATAAGATCAAAGCGCAGACATTTTTTTATTCTCTTCCGATCAAAGCGCGCCTGAATAAGGGGATTTTCAGCCGTTCGATGGATCGAACGGAATATATTTCGACACCTATGAAGAGAAGAAACGCTGCGTTTTGAATGTTCCGTCAGATACAACAACGGGCGAGAAAAACCCTGGAAAAACTCTTTTCTCTGCATCTTGTTCATGACTCATCGCACTGGGTAACATTTTCAAGGTATGCATATCCCTAATTTTTTCACTTTCTTTCATGCGTCTCTCTTTTCCTTATTCCAAGCTCGTTGCTCATTCCCTAACTCCAAATCCAAATACTAACATCGACGAGACTGTCGCTTCATTCCATCGTCTACTTCGTATCCGTTTTAAATGCTCAGATACGATAACTTTGAATTGGTCGCAAGGATTAGGAGTGGATTTTGAACCATTGGCATGAAACATACTTTCATTCAATTGATGCCTTTCAAACTTCTACCCTATTGGCAATAATTCTATCATAAGGTTTGTTGCCATTTTATAGTGCTTTTCATAGATCTAAAGTCAAATTTTTTTTGCAACCAAGCTGCCGTTAACCTAGCAATTCTGCAGTTGAAATAAGACCAACTCGGCCTCCTTTGAGGGCAACAGTGTCCCAGGTCGACCTTATTAGTGGCCTGAACGATATACCCGGTTGGTTGCTGCCACCTACACTTCCTACTGACGTCTCCACCTGCCTCCTCCGTTTTCTTCCCTCTCTAGTCCTCCTCTAGTCCTCTGTTCAAGTAAAATTTCTTAACCAAATTAAAAAGAACAGACACAGTCACTCACATAAATTACTGAATTAACAACAAAAAAATTCCTGAACCCGACTCCCTAGTCCTCATTCATATTTGCACTCAGTCGTTTCCTTCTTTCTTTCTGTTTCTTCTTAATGGTTTTGCAAAGTAGGGGAGGATTGAACTGCCGTATTGCATAATGAATCTCATTTTTAGCTAGCTATTGGTGGGCAAAGGGAAATCTAAAAGCCCCATGTTTTTGTTAATTTCTTGGCATTGTCTTGTTAAACTCTGACTATTAATTCATGAGTGATTTTAATCTTGCCTTATTTATTTTGTTGATGAATCTCATTTTGTTCGTCATTTGAAAAACTTCAAGTGAATGAGATTTATTTTGTCAAGTCTGAATACCTTTGAATTTACTAATTTTTTTGGGTTATTCTTTTAACTTTTAGGTTTTCTGCCTCTAAAGATGGATGAGTATCAAGAAATGGAGGGATTTGGTATAGATAATGATTTTGAAGGTGGTGAATGGATTGATGGTGAGTTCTACTACCGAAAGCGCAAAGAAAAGCGCACTCAAACCAGAGAAGATGTTCTTTATGGGGTGTTTGCAGACTCTGATGATGATGAAGATGATTATTCTAACAGAAAACGCAGAAAAGATCGTGACTTATCAAAAAAGCCTGACCTCACCAAGCCTGTGAATTTTGTTTCTACTGGAACTTTTATGCCTAATCAAGATGATACCCGTTCTAAAGAACAGGTTGAAGAGAAAAGTTATGCTAGTGAGGATAGGCCAGGTTTAGGTCTTGGTATGGGAACTACTAGCACTTCTGGTTCTGGGTTAGGTTTTAATACTAGTCATCATGAAAATGCTTCTGATGATGATAATGATGACAACAATTTTTTACCTACGGCATTTGGAAAGAAGATTAAGGAGGGAGCAATGAGAAAGGAGAGGGAAAGGGAGAGAGCAAAATTGGAAAAGAAGAGAGCTCAAGGAAAAACTCAAGCTCAAGATGAATTTTCAGATGTTGGGAAGTTTGAGAAACATACAAAGGGCATTGGAATGAAGTTGTTGGAGAAAATGGGATATAAAGGAGGTGGTCTTGGGAAGAATGAACAAGGTATTGTAGCTCCTGTTGAGGCTCATTTGAGGGCTAAGAATACAGGCATTGGATTTAATGACTCAAAGGCAACAACTCCTTTGCCCAGTGTACAAGTTGAGAAGACAGCATTGCCAGGAGTTGCTCAACCTACAGCTGTTAGAGCAAAGGAAAGGTTATGGTCAAAGAAATCAAGGTCAAAGAAGAAGAAAGACGATGATGATTATATTACTGCTGAGGAATTGCTTGCAAGCAATCAAGAACAGGGTCTGGAGGTTGTTCAAAAGGTTTTTGATATGAGAGGGCCACAGGTTCGAGTAATTACAAATTTATCTGATTTGAATGCTGAGGAGAAGGCAAAGGAAAATGATGTTCCAATGCCAGAGCTTCAGCATAATATGGGGTTAATTGTTAGGTTGGCTGAAGCAGACATCCAAGAGATTGATAGAAATTTGAGGAGAGAGAGGGAGACTGCACTTAGCTTGAAAAAGGAAAAAGAGAAGTTAGAAACTGAGGTAGCACACCAAAAGAAGCAGTTGGAAGATTTGGAGGAAATAACAAATGTGCTGGATCGAGTCGGAGAAGAGAGCTTAATGGGGACATTGACGTTGGAGTTGCTTGCACAGTTCTTTGCTGACCTGCGGAAAAGATACGCTGATAGCTACAAGTTGTGTAACTTGTCATGTATTGCTTGCTCATATGCTTTGCCTTTGTTTATTAGAGTATTCCAAGGATGGGATCCTCTTCAAAATCCATCACATGGGTTAGAGTTGGTATCTAGGTGGAAAACATTGCTTCAAGAAGAAGATTGCCTTGATATCTGGGATGTAACATCACCTTATACTCAATTGATTTCTGAAGTTGTATTACCAGCTGTCAGGATTTCAGGAATTAATACATGGAGGGCACGGGATCCTGAGCCAATGTTGCGATTTTTGGAGTTATGGGAAAAATTGCTTCCTTCTTCAGTTCTCACAGCCATGTTGGACAGTATAGTCATGCCAAAATTGGCTAGTGCTGTAGATACATGGGAACCACATCGTGAGACAATTCCTATCCATACTTGGGTGCACCCATGGTTACCTTTGTTGGGACACAAGTTAGAGAGCATGTGTCAGATGATACGCTTCAAATTGAGTACTGTTCTTGGTGCTTGGCACCCAAGCGATGGCTCTGCTTATGCTATATTGTCACCTTGGAAAACTGTATTTGATTCAGTGAGCTGGGAACAGCTTATGCTTCGATTTATTGTGCCAAAGTTGCAGCTTGTCTTGCAAGAGTTTCAAGTGAACCCAGCAGATCAGAAGCTTGATCAGTTTTATTGGGTGATGAATTGGGCTTCTGCTGTTCCAGTTCATCTGATGGTTGATATAATGGAGAAGTTCTTCTTCACCAAGTGGCTTCAGGTTTTGTATCATTGGTTGTGCTCAAACCCTAACTTTGAAGAAGTTACAAAATGGTACTTGGGCTGGAAAGAACTTATTCCAAAGGAACTTTTGGCTAATGAAGGTATTCGTTATCAGCTAAACCGCGGTCTTGATATGATGAACCAGGCTGTTGAAGGTATGGAGTTGGTCCAACCTGGCTTGAAAGAAAATATCAGCTATCTTAGGGCACTCGAGCAAAGGCAGTTTGAGGCTCAGCAAAAAGCATCAGCTCATGCTCAAACCCAAGCTCCTTCAGGCTTTGGGGGTGCTGCCCATATGGATGGTGCAGCTGGTGTACATGAGATGAGCT
Organism: Acacia melanoxylon; assembly: GCA_019022615.1. Taxonomy (NCBI): domain Eukaryota; kingdom Viridiplantae; phylum Streptophyta; class Magnoliopsida; order Fabales; family Fabaceae; genus Acacia; species Acacia melanoxylon. Next base: position 9,331,212 of record JAFJYJ010000004.1, on the reverse strand, counting down.
TAAAGGAAGTCATTGAGGCCCATGCCCAACAACATGGCTTGCTATTCAAGCTTAAACCTGGCAGAATGCACAATGGTCATCAAATTTATGGGTTTGGTAATGTCAACATTATAATAGATTCTTTAAATCAAAAGGTATATGCCCAAACTGAGGATTTATGGTCTTTGGAATCGCTCCAAGGCTTACTGGAGCTGCATAATAAGTCCCTTGGTCGGAGACGATGATTCTATGGCGACTTGTAAAGAAGTATGTATAAAAGTATCTTCAAGTCATAGTTGGTTCTATCTGAAGTTGACTTTTATGTGGTTAGTGAGTTAATTCTGTCATATCACATCCTTTTTTCCTTGTGGTGGCCTTTTATTATCTATACGCCAACCCGCTGAAGTTTTGTAAACTTTTTTATTTTGGCCAATCTACTAATTATGGTAGTGAATCTCCTTTCCATTAGTTGTAATCACGTTTTCTTCCTTGTAGCTGTATCAATATCAGAATTACAAAATCTTGGTTCCATCTACCTGTTCATAAAGCTTAATGTTTTTCAAGAATTGCAGGATGCAATGATTTTGATTTAGAACTCGCAGTGGTCATACTTTCTTCTCCAGCTAATACCTTTCTTCTGTGCGTGTCTGGTGTCAGGCGTCTAATATTATTGTAGACTAACATGTGTCTGGAAGGAGAGAAAATTAGGGGGAAAGAATAATTGGAGGGAAAACTCCTGAAAATAGTAAATCTTTTTACCATTTTAAAAAGTTTTTTTTCCTAGTATTCCCTCTCCTCCTATTTTCTCCTCACTTTTCTCTCCATCCAAACACACTCTAACAAATATTAAGAGTTGCATATCTTTTCAATGCTTTGTGTAAATGAAGAGTCAAGAACACTTTGATTCTCAATTGATAATTTGAGGTTGCAAATGTTGATTATAAGGACTTATCTCATTCATCTCGTATCTCTAATGCCTAAGGGGATTTCATTTGCTTTCTAAGACTGGTAACTACTTCGTCATAATTTTTTTCCACCCAAATTTGATATTTGTAAATATTGAAAAAAAAAATACATTTAGTTTTTGTAACACCTAAGTTAATTTAATTATAAGTTTTAAAATATCTTGAGATTTTAAATAAAAAAGATCTTAATACATTAATTAAGTATTAGTATAAAAAAAATGTGAGTGTATTTTTTTTAAACTAATCAAAGAAAAAATAAGATAAATTAAAAAAATTAAAATGGGAGGAATTTTGATCCTCATGATATATATTGAGTAAATGTGCAAATTTAGTGATGGACAATTTTGCTTTGAAGTTTAAACAGTTATTTTTTGTACTGTGGGTCCCACCAATTTTGTAGTGAGGATTTTAATATGTTTTAATGGGAAATATCACTTAGACCTCAGCAAATAATTTTATTTCAGTTAATCCCGAAAAGACAATAAAATTTCACTGCACCCCATTATGTCAAAATGAAATTAAGTTTTTTCAATGACAAGAAAATAATGCTCTTATTCTATCTTATAAGAGCATTTACAAGATAAATATAGGAATTTTTAAGACAAATAAAAATATTTGCAACACAAATACGTGAATGACCAAATTTTTTTTAACTCCCTGATCATTTATATGTTTGTCTTGTAAATATCTTTATTTGTCTTGAAAATACTCATATTTGTCTTACAAATGCTCTTATGAAAAAATAAAATAAGAGTATTATTGTCTTTTTATTGACAAAATTTCATAATAAAATAAAATAAGAGGGTGCCATGAAATTTCAGAATCTTTGGAGTTAAATGAAATAAACTTGTTTGCATGTAGTTGAAGTGATATTTTCTCATTAAGAAATATTTATAAAAAAAAATAGAGAGAAAAGATTGGTGGGACCCACACAAAAAGTAACTAAAGTTAAATTTTCTTAATGGCATTACTATATTTTCTTCCAAATAAATTGTTTCTCTCTACTTTTTATACCTAGAAAAAATAGTTCTTATAGACGCTGGTAACGAAATTGTTCTTTATTAAATTTGCACTTTTGCCCATATACGTGTGTAGTTTTGATATCTAAAAGGAAAACAAGGTTATTCAAAAAAAAAAAAAAACACACACACACACACAAGGAAAACCAGGATCTTAAAAACAAAAGGAGGTAATTTTACAGAGCTACTTCCTTCAGTCTTATATATAAGGTATACTCCTTCCAATCCTAATTATAAGATCAAATTGATTTTTTTTGAGAAATTAAGAAAGCTCATTAAATTATTTTAGAATATTTTTATTTTTATTTTTTCTTCAGACTAATTAGTTTAACTAATAAACTAATATATAATCTAAGGTTATACAACATATGATATGATTAAGTAATTTATTTAGCTTTCTTAATCTCTCCAAAAAAAAAAGTCAACCTGATCTTATAATTAGGACCGGAGGTAGTACTTTCTAAGATACGGCTGATCATCATGTTACACTTTCTTTTTATGTGAAATTAACTTACTTTTAGGTTAAAGAGCAAATTTACCAATGAACTATTAGGCCAAGAGCATCTGACACAAAAAAGGTTTAAAGAGACCAAAACTACCAAACAACAATTAAAAAATGGAAAAAAAAAAAACACAACACCGTTAGTGTGTTATGTAACGGACGTTTAAAAGAAAGTGGGAAAAGAGTTTGACTGAAATTGCTGATGTGGCTCAAAGGAAAGGAGCATGTGGTTACACGTCACGAAAATGCCACAAGGACTGTGAATCTGAGTCACCTAGAAAATCGGATGTGGCTTGTATCCTTTGCACCTTAACATCCGCTGTTGTCCTTTGCAGTATGCGGCGCCGTTTTGAAGCAAATATACAAGCTGGTGCTATTATTATTTTTTGAACAAATATTTCGGACTACTAACCGGTACTAAAATGATATTTCAGGATACTGAATGGTACTGAAAAAATACTTCATGATCTTGAAAAATTATTTTAAGATCTTAAAAAAATATCCTGCAATATATTTTTAGTACCAATTAAGACCCTAAAATATTTTTTCTAGTATCAGTGAATATCCTGAGGAATCCTTTTAATACTCGTCAATACCCTAAAATATTTTTTTAAGATTCTCAAATTAATTTTTTAAGATCACGAGGTATTTTTTAGTACCGGTCAGTATACTAAAGTATCTTTTTAGTATCATTAAGTACCCTGAAATAATTTTTTAAAATCGTAAAGTATTTTTCAGTATCGTAAAGTATCATTTTAGTACCTGTTAGTAGTCTGAAATATTTGTTAAAAAAAAAAAAAAATAGCACCAGCTTGTATATTTGCTTCAAAACGGCGCCGCATCCCGCAAAGGACAGCAGCGGATATTTAGGCGCAAAGGATACAAGCCACGTCCGTGAATTTTGATATATGAGGGAATTTTCATACCATAAGGTCATAAGACCATTGACAATCTTTTCATTTTCTAAATAAAATGATTTTATAAAATCCATCGAGTGTTGTGATTGGAGTAGAAGTCTTTAAAATATAGTGATGTTTTCTTTTAAAAAAAGTAAATGAAAATCGGGGCGTAATTTAGGGAAAAAGACGAGAATTAAGTCTTGTTATCAGAAAAATATAAGTATAAAAAACAATAGTATAGCAATTAACAACTCATTTTAGTAGGAAATAACTTATTAGGAATTTTGAAACTCAAATGGTATTTTTTTCAATTTTTCTCTCTATAATTTAACTCTTTAAAATTATTGATGTAAATCACTCTGAAAAATTCTAAATAAGAGAAGATAAATATAATTTGACAAGGACATGGCCTCAATTGCCACATCATCAAAAAATGTAACTTAGCTAATTTTAGGAAAAATTAATTAGAGTGCTCCTCTTGTTCTTAATATAACATATATTTATCTAATTTAATTAGATTAAGAAAGTTGGTTAAGTCAGTTTATATGATATATATTTTTTAAAATATCCTAGTCATCTTCCGTAATTTTCTCATTCCTCTTCCTTCTTGATTATTGTTGGGAAAGCATTCATGCAGATAAATTAGAAAAAAAAAATTGACAGATATAAAAACTATGTCTTATATTTAAGATTAAGATCAACTTCCCAAATATATCTTATGTTAAGGATCGGAAGAGTGATATATTTGGTTTATTGGTTAAAAATCTCAAAGGCAATTAAAACACACTCGCCATATGTACAAATAATGCCACCAGACTTGGAAAATAAAAGGTTACCCTATAATAGTTGAATCAATTTAAGTTTTGACGTCCCTCCTTCAATTTTAAATAAAGAAGTTAGATAACTAATTTATAAATATAAAAAAAATTAATTATGTTAGTTATATAAAAAAAATTATTTTTTTAAATACTCCTTTAATAATTTGCATTAGAAAAAACATATTGACGGAAATCCTCTGTAGTATGTGCAGTAAAGGTATATTTTAGGGGAAACAAATATAAATTTCGAAAATAAAATAGAATGTAATTTCACATTTAAAATCAGAATAACTCTCAACTAAGTTCAAGTTCTATTTTAAAATCATAGAAAAGTAATAAAAAAAAAATTATTATTCAGTACAATAATGTTAATACAATACATGGCAGATAAAGATTTCTCCTCATATTTGTATATGACTGCTCAAACTGATTTGTTGCCATTACTAGATACTGGTTATCATCATATGAACCAAATATTATGAGCGTGTTGGCTCATAATTAATCAATTGAAATTCATGAGTATAACAGTATATGTAGAATAAGTCAATTTTTTACTAATGGTAAATTGAAAGACTCTTCTTCACTAAACAATAATTAACCATAATGTTTTCATAAAACCGGATTACAAGTGATTAAGGAAAACTTTATTTTTCTTTACAAAAATACTTACATCAAAGTCCATGGCACAAATTCTGCCCACAAACTCATTTCAGCAAAATCCAAAACACTGGGCACAATTATCAAATAGAAGAATACACAGCCCACGAGTTTTACAACATCAAATCCATAATAAAGGGTCTACACCAAAGCATTTTCAGTACAAGTTTTAACTGTGGATCTACCAAAATATTATAGTGTATAAGATAAAACATTCGGTTCAACAGTAAATAAACAATAATCCCAAAATAGTTAATATACTATTTCAAAAAACATGAAGGTCTTAAAATGACAATATATAAATCCATACAACAACAATACCAAAAGAGGCTTTCAAAGTTTGTAACTTATTATGCCTCTGGCTGCTTCCCTTGTCCTCTAGTAAAATTAGAGGTCTCGCCTTAACTCCAAGCTAAACTCTATATTATCACAATTATAACTTATATAACTCAAGATACACATATTATAATAATAAAAACTGAAAATAATAGTTTAATCTTTCAAATTTTAAAACTAAACCGATTAAAATTTCAATAATATCTCCCTTAACCCAAAATAAATTATTTATACAACTTTTAATTGGTAGAAATATCTCGTACATATAAATCCTATACTTCTTAAATAGAAAAAATTAATTTAAATTCTTATAACGACCAATCAATAAATCTAAATCGATTAAAATTAGTTATTAATCGTTCTTTACAAATATACGCTTATCTACTATCAAAACTTAAAACTTTTCCAAAATCATAACTCCAAAATTTTCACTAACCAAACATGATATTACCTTTATTGAAAAGACAACAATATATAGAACAACTTTCATGAATTTTTTTTTATTGAAAATAAGTTAATTTAACTATCAAAATAATCTTATAAGATAAATAACATATGTCAAAAAACCGAGTATTCTCCTGGGGTCCACATTATGTGCTTGTCCCTTATGTGCTTGTTATGTGCTTGTCCCTCTAATTAGAGGGACAAGCACATTTTATTTTATTTTTTTAATTTTTTTATATCTTTTATTTAGTTAGATTAAAATTATATGTTGCTTTCTAATTTTTTTTGCCCAATATCTCAAATTAATTAGTTTTCGGATACCGGTGTTACAGGACAAATATTTATGTATGCGAACTCGAAATTAATTAATTTGAGATACTTTGGGTGCAAATTTTTTTTTAGAAAACAACATATAATTTTAATCTAAATAAATAAAAGATATAAAAAAAATTAAAATAAATAAAATAAAATGTGCTTGTCCCTCTAATTAGAAGGACAAGACATAAGAAAGACATAAGGACAAGCACCTTATGTGCTTTCCCACGTACACATATATACAATTGCAAAATGAGGGGGGGTGAGTCACCACGCTAATTAATGAGGCGATGATATGTGTGTGTATATATATATATATAGGTTTATCGTTTATCATATCACTTGACATACAGTTATGTCAAGTCACCCCAAAATTATGTGGTTTTAGGATTAAGGGAATTAATGAAGAGTGTTTTGATATTTTTTATTTTTTTATTTATTATATAAATTTTACCAAAAGATCCTTTATTAATTCCTTTAACTCTAAAACTACATTGTTTTGGGAGTTAAGGAAATTAATGAAGGGTGTTTTGATATTTTTATTTTTGTATTTATTATGAATTTGACCAAAACACCCTTCATTAATTTTTTTTTTTGGTAAAAAAATACCCTTCATTAATTTCCCTAACTCCCAAAACGACGTAGTTTTGAGGTGACTTGACATAATCTTGTGTCAAGTAAGATAATAAACGATAAACTTTATCTATCTATATACACACACTACGTATATATATTTTTTCCTTCCTTCAGCCAGCCACCACGTAACTCTTTTGTTTTTTTTTTTTTTGAAATGGAGCCAATTACCACAAAGCCCCAACTTCATTTATTTATTTTTTCAGATTTTTTTCTCTCCCAAAATTATAATTTAATTACAATAATCATATATAATTATTTCATAATTATAATTAAATTTAAAAAAATAAAATTAGGATGTTACAGTAAACAATCTCCTCTTATAAGAATGATAACACAAATTTGAATTTCGGAAAGCATATGTGTTAGAAGTTATGAAAACTCTTTGTGCTTTAAGCTTACAGTTTTGAGAGGGTTATACCCTTAATCAAATAAAAATAAGGGAAAATTACACCTAGGTCTTGAGTAAGAAAAAATATGATAAAATGGTCCCTTAAAATGTCAAAATTGCGGTAAAGATCTTGTGATTTTTTACAATATTTCTCATATCTGAAAAGACACAAATGCTCCTATAGAGCCTCATGGACTTGTCAACATATACACATGTGCCTATACATGCACATGGACTTATCAAAACAGTCTCACACACTTGTTAAAAAAGGTTCATGAGAGCATTTGTGTCTTTTCCCATATAGAAAATATTGCAAAAAAGTCCTACTAGAATTTTGATATTTTAAAGGACCATTCTATCATTTTCTTTTTCTTAAGACCTAGGTGCAATTTTCTATAAAAAATAAAATGAAGACATTTTTTATTTTTTACTTTTTACAAAAAAAAGCGCACCTGAACAAAGGGATCAAACTAAGATTGGATCCGGTGGACAGGGTTAAACACGTAATCTATGCGGCTGCAAATAAATTCGGCGCGTTTGGAGGATGCAGTGAAGCTGCGTTCAATTATCCAAACAGGCAAACAGCTCTGGGAAAGAAAAACCCTTGAAACCATATCGACTTCGATTGAAGCTGTCGGAGTTCGCTGTGCACTTGCCTCGCCTGCTAAGCCATGTATTATCTCCACCTTATGCCTCCAGTTTCAAGGTATGCATTTACCATTGCTCGCTCTCTTCCACCTTCTTCGTCTCTCATGCTTCCCTCTTTCTCTTATTCCCTCAATCCCAACTTCTTTGCTCATTACCATACCTTAAATGCATTCAACATCGATGACACCGTCGCTTCATTCAATCGGTTACTCCATATGCGTCCCCCTCCTTCCATCATCCAAATTAACAGGATTTTAGGATCCATTGCCAAGACTAAACACAATCGAATTGCGATCTCATTGTTTGCACAAGCGGAGTTAAAGGGCTTTACACCTTCTTTAATTACACTGAACATCTTGATCAATTGTTACTGCAATATTGGTCAGATGAGCTCTGCTTTCTCGACATTGGGGAGGATTCTCAAGATGGGTCTTCGACCAACTACCATAACTTTGAATACGATATTGAAAGGGCTTTGTGTTAGTAACAAGGTTGGGGAAGCACTAGACTTTTACGATGACTTAACTGCTAAAGGATTTCAATTCAATGGACGTAGTTATGGAACCCTGATCAACGGACTGTGTAAAGTAGGGAAAATAAGGTCTGCCATTAAATTGGTCCATATGATGGAGAGGAAGGGAATTAAGCCAGATTTAGTCATTTACAACACTATCATAGATAGTCTTTGCAAATGTGGACATGTCATTGAGGCGCATGAACTGTATTTAACAATGATTGATCAAGGAATTATGCCAAGTATTATTACTTATACTTCCCTGATCCATGGCTATTGCAGCATGGGGGGACAGTGGAAAGAAGCTACCAAGTTGCTTCATGAAATGGCATTGAAAAGCATCAAACCAAATGTTTATACCTTTAATATATTAATTGATGCGTTTTGTAAAGAAGGGAAGATTATAGAAGCTCAAACTGTGTTGGCTAGGATGATAAAATGTGGTGAGAGACCAAGTGTTGTAACTTATAATTCTTTAATGGATGGATACTGTATGATGAATAATGTGAGTGAGTCAAAGGAAGTATTCAATAAGATGGTTCAAAGTGGTTTAGTAGCTACTGTAATTAGTTATAGCATATTGATCAACGGATTTTGTAAGATTAAAATGGTCGATGCAGCTTTAGATTTCCTTAGAGAAATGTGCTGCAAAAGCTTGGTTCCTAGTACAATAATGTACAATTCTGTTATTGATGGCTTGTGCAAATCAGGGAGAATGTCATGTGTGCGAGATCTTGTTCATGAGATGCAAGAAAGTGGACAGACCCCTAATATAGTCACCTATAATATTCTGTTAGATACATTTTGCAAAAGTCGAAATCTTGATCAAGCGATTGCATTATTTAGGAAAATGGTTTCCCAGAGAATTCAACCTGATGTGTACACATACAATATACTTATCGATGGCTTGTGCAAAGGTGGTAGACTACATGATGCTCGAGAGATTTTTCAATATCTTTTGACCTGTGGCTATCGTCTAGATGTCTACACATATAGCATTATGATCAATGGGCTTTGTAGAAAAGGCTTGTTTGATGAAGCTATGACCTTGCTTCCAAAAATGAGAGCAAATGGCATTCCCCCTCATCATGTATCATACACAACACTTCTTCAAGCTCTTATAGAGAAAAGGGAGAATGAGAAGGCTGAAAAACTTGTTCACGAAATGATTGGTGGTGGCCTTGTAAAATGATAAAATAAGGTTGATACAATAGTCACAATTTATGCTTACTTGTATAATGTTGAAATCTGTCTTTGAGGGCTATCAAATTCTTGTTTCTTTCCAATTAAAATTGTTGGATGGTTCAATGACCGAAATGCTGTTGAGGAAATGTTGTTCAAGCCATATGTCTGACTATGCATTTGTTTCTAGTGAAATTTTTGTTCTGAGCATGACTTTGTTCCTTCATGCTTCATAGTTCGTTCATTCAGAATTTGATTTATGTATTTTGGGGTGCATCTCAGGTTCTGTTCTTGTACTAGAATTTGAGTGATCTGACTTGCATGTATAATATAGTTCTGTTGTATTTCATAAAGTGGGTAGTGGGTTGATAATTCCTTGCAATATATTGTGGACATCATAAAAAGTTATAAAGGCTGTTTTACAATTGAGAAACTCAATGTCTTTACTTAATTGTTGGACTATTTATTTTGACTGTTCATGCCATTTATTTGACATATTTGTTTCACCTTTGTGTTTGTCTCTGGTGAATCATCTGTCTTGAACCTGACTTTGTTCCTTCTTCTTTTATAGTTTATTCGGAATTTGATCTATTATCTCTCCGTTCTGCTCTTGGATTAGAATTTGAGTGATCTGAATTGCAGTTACAATATAGTTTTCTCTCTCTCTCTCTCTCTCTCTCTCTTTTTTGGTAAAGTGAGTTGATAATTTCTTACAGTGAATTGTGAACATCAAAAAATTTTAATTAGGCAGTCTTACAACGATGGAACTCAATGTTTGAACTTATTTTTGGAGTACAAGCATAAATTAAAGGGATGTGCGTCTGTATTATACTCTGATGTTGGAGTTGAACTTGCTTGAATGGTTTCCAAATGTTTGTTTCTTTTGGCAAACTGAATAAATATCCTCAGTTTTTTATGGTCTTATTTCAAAGTCCTTTGGGACACCTCTTGGAGAAGGTGGGGTTAAATATAATGAACATGTGATTCACGCTTCTTTAATCTATAAATTGACATATAATAGAAAATATTTTTGTTAGCATGTTTGCCTGTTGTTCTTCTTGTTCATTGCGTTTATACATTTAGGCAAAAATGTAAATGAAATATGTTTTTTGACTGGGAAATTGTTGGTGCAACTGTACTTCTCTTGCTACTAAGGTTGGTTTGGATTGAGGTTTTCAGCATCTTATTGGAATAATAGGATTTGCTTATACAACTGTTGTTCATAATGCATTGTTGAGAAATCTAAGAGTCAAGAACTTTGATTCTCAATTGATAATCTTGAGGTTTGAAATTCTGTCAGTGTGTCCAGAAACAACGTTGTTGAAGCTCTTATGACTTCATGGTTTTGTCCATGAAGACTCTTGAGGCCCATGGACCAAAATTGGCAGGTTGCGGAAGAAGGTACTTATTTTAGCTTAATTGTGAAAGGGAGTTTTTTAAAAAAAATATATATATATATATTTGAAAAACATTTGAGATTATTAAGTATTATTGCATCATATAAATAGAATACAAGTGACTAAGCTCATATATATAAAAATTTGTTTGTTGATAGAGACGTCATGCGATTCTTGTAGCCAACCCACCTAACGGAATAAAGCTTGCTGCTGCTGCATCATTTAAATGTGTGGTGCAGTTACCTCCAAGAACGTCATCATTTAAAATTATCCAATAAAAATATGTGTGGGTGTGTGTGTGAAAGTATTTTTCAATAAAAAATGTTTCATTCACTTTATATGTACCAATCTGCTGATTTGCATTTTAACTACAGGAGTTAAAATTATATGATAAAACCATCTTGCATGTGTTTTTATTTTTCTTATTTTTTATTACTTATGTGTTTTTATTTTTTAATTAAATCATTTAAATTTGGTTTGTTAGCACTATTAGCTTCTATAATTTACTCTAAATAATTAAGAGAAAAAACACATAGGTATCAAATTTAAAATATACAAGAAGTATAAATTTTTCCATTTTTTTTTTTTGTATATAAAAGTTTAAATGAGTTAGATTCTTTAGGTTCGCTAGCCAGTGCATATACCCAGGCTCAAAGAGCACTTATGAGATACTCATTAACAAGGTACTCACATCGGTAGGATTCGAACCTACAACTCTTTTTTGTTATAAGCGAACCTCTTTATCGGCTGAACCAATTTTTATTGGTGTGGCTTTCCCAATTTTGTGTAACATATACTAGCCAAAATGATCTTACAATAACCAACAAAGTCCTGCATAGTTAGTAAATGGATGAGTCCCTTAATTATGAAGTTTTGGGTTTGATCCAAGTTGTGTGTATGGAAAATGCTGAATTGAGAGAGAGAAAACTCACTTTAGTGATCTAATAGATGAAATGTTTTTCATTAAAAAATGGAGAATAATTTGACTCTTTAAAAATATAGATGTAAAATACTTCTGAAATAAATTCTATATATGGAATATCATTTTCACTCCAAGCATAGAAGGGATTATACCCTTCATTATAAGCAAAACGATAATGATTTGATTTATTATTGCTTCCACCTAATTTTGTTATTATGGTCTAATTAATCCTTGATCTACATGTAATTAAATCTTAGAGCGGTAGAAGTATCCCCAAATACTTTTTTTTTTTTAAAAAAAAAAAAAAACATACTTTCTCTCTGGCAATTTTTTTTATCTTCATTAGAACATAACAATCTCTGTCAATAAAAAGTAACTTTATTATTCCAAAATTGACCTTGTTTGGTACGAGATATTGATTTATATATATATATATATATAATCCTATTTTCTATTCAAAATTCACCAGCAAATTTGTAATTACTATGTGTTACGGACCCTAATCAGGCTCAATACCGAGGTGGCTCACTAAGGAATGGACCTCATGTTGGGATCCTCCTATGATAATGGGAAATCTCATCTTACTTATAATCCGAGTATATCTAAATCCATATCTTGGATATGATATAACGGCCTAAGATCACGATAGGCCCCAGATGCCGGACCGAAGGTATTCTCTATAAATACAGGGGTCGACCCTTAAGATGCACACGTTCTAAACCTTGAACTATTTACATTCAGTTACACTGTACACACACAGCACCCCCTTTGGCGAAAGCCTAACCTATGTACAGTGATCCCATACTCTCTGGAATATCTACCTCATAGATATTCGGGCAAAGTCTACTGATCTCATAGCAAAGCACTAGCCTTCCAGGCTAGACACCTGTGTTCTACACCAGAACATTGGCGCCGACCGTGGTGATGTTAAATTTCGATCCCCGTGACCGACGATGGCTAATACCAAAAGTAGCAGTCGGAACCCTCTGCCTGGAAATCCACCACAGGCTGAGGCAAGTCAACAGCAACAAACGCAAGACCCGCCGCTGCCCGAGGATGTCCCAGAAGACAATGCCGCGAATGAGGGGAACGACATGTCTGACACGGCCTCCTCCCCTGCAGTAATGGCCAAACCTCAGGGCGCGACGGCGCAGGAAGTCCCGACCTCGAGTCCAGACTTTATTCTTCTACGAAAAACCCAGGACTCAATGCTGAGGCAAATGTAAAATATAGAGAAGCGCACTAACCTCCAACGTCAAGAGGATTTTAGGGTGATGCAGCAGATGATGAAGGATCGCTATAATCAGCTAGCAGTGATGATACAGAAAAGTAAACGGGATGACGGACGAGTCAGGAAAGAGAAGACGGTCAGTGAACAGCCAAGATCCACGCAACGTGAAACCGGCACAATGGTTCCGTAGACGGATTCGGGCCGACCTCGAATGCATAATCCAGCTTCGTCCCGTAAGAAAACGCGCGCCGAGACTACCTCGGATGATGAAGACCGAGGTCGTGAGGGACCACCTCGGCAGGAGATCTCCCGAAAGAAGTATAAAATGAAATATGTGGTAGGCCACATAGCAGTGCCTTTTCGGATGAGATAGCAACGCACCTTATCCAGAGGACTTCGACCTGGCAGACCTGCCCAAATACGACGAAACCCAAGATCTGAGGTCCCACATGGATACATTTGAGTTACTCATGTTCGTACGACGGATTAGAGGGCCGGTCATTGCCCAACTTTTCGCCGCCACGCTGACCGGATCGGCACAGAAGTGGCTAATCACTCTGCCAACCAATTCAATTCAGAATTTCGAAGACCTCGGAACCAAATTTGAATTAAACTTTGCAACCAGTAAGAAGCAACCCAAGTCCCAATTCGCCCTTAGCAAGATTAAGCAACAACACGGAGAAACACTCCAGAAAATACTTGGATAGATTCAAGGAGGTGGCATTGCAGGTACGATCTCTCCCGGAGAGCGTACACGTACATTGCCTTATTGATGGACTGGATCTATCATCCCGGTTGGCAAATTCAATCTTCAAAAGTAAAGTTTATACCCTCACCGAGTTCAACACACGCTCAAAGCAGTATTTAGAGGTGTAACAGATGGAGTTAGCCAACGCGGCCGGGAATGATTGGGGGAAGGATACACCCCCACGGGGGAAAAGGCCATCTGAAAGAGAAGATTCCAATAGGCGAAACCGAGACAACAGATCCAGGGGAAGAGGTTTGAAGGGAAGGCGAAGTATGACAAATACACCCCCTTGAATGTGGCACGTTCTCAGATTTGGAAGGAGGTATCGCTGACCGAGATGAAAAAGATGGAAAGGCCTCGACCCCTATGATATCGAACCACCACAGATCAAACAAAATTCTGTGTGTTTCACGACGGACCGGGGCACACCACAGACCAATGTTACAAACTTCGAGACGCGATCGAAAAACTTGTGCAAGAAGGGAGACTGCGCCAGTATGTGATCAAAACACAGGGGCGGAGAAATAACAAAAGAAACCGCGGGGGCCGAAGTCCTAGCCCGGCACAAGACCGGAAGAAAGAAGATAAGCGGCAAAAACCACCCAGCGATGATGAGGAGTTTCCAGAGGCCGAGTTTAATTGCAGCGGAGCCTTAGGCGGTGGAGGAGACACGGGAAGCCAGCGCAAGAAATATTTGAGGGAGATCCTCTCCGTAAGGAACATCCCAATATTCAAAGAAGACAATAGCAAACCGGCACCTCCACCGTTAGCCTTTACTAACGAGGACATGAAAGATGTAGTTCCAGGCCATGAGGATGGTTTGGTCATCACGGGAACCCTGGTCAACTGCCAGGTAAAAAGAATCTTCGTGGACGCAGGGAGCTCGGCAGATATCATAAACTGAGATGCTTTCAAAAGGATGAAATTGGACACCGAGGATTTGAAGCCATGCAGAACGATCCTCATCGGATTTAACGGCGAGCACTCACCCCCTAGAGGATATATCGACCTCAAGTTAAAGCTGGGAACCAAAGAAGCCTTCAAGTCAGATCAGGTAAGATTGATCGTGGCCGATTTCCCGTCTCCGTATAATATCATATTAGGCAGGCCGACTATCCATAAGTGGGATATGTTGGTATCTACAAAACATCAGAAGCTGAAAATGGCGAACAACAAAAACAAGGTTGTCACGATCGCCGGAGACCAAAAGGAATCTCGACAGTGCTATTTCGAGACGATCCGGGAAGGTGCGGGCAGTCCGGCATCTCCACCTCGGATTCGAAAAGGTGAGAGAAATGCAGGCACAGCGGGGAGAATACAGGCAGGACGACCTGTAAGCATGGTCAACTCGACCTAAGAGAAAAGCCCGAGGTCCCCCGCCCGGAGCCGGAAGGAGAACTAGAAGACTTCATACTAGGAACCGAGGCCTCCCAGATCACCAAAATTGGTGGAGCCATGAGTTCAGAGCTGAAAGATCGACCGAAGGACTTCTTAAGGAAGAACCGAGATGTATTCGCCTGGACGTCGGCAGAAATACCTGGGATATACCCCAGATTTTGTTGTCACAGGCTTGCGATCCGACCGGGATCATCACCAGTGGCACAAAAGAAGAGGAAACAGGGGTCAGACAAGCAAGTAGCCCTAGAGCAGCACGTCGACGAACTATTGGAGGCCGGGTTCATCGAGGAAATACAATACGCCACATGGTTATCAAACGTGGTCATGGTCATGAAACCAAGCGGTAAATGGAAGGTGTGTACAGACTACAAGGACTTGAACAAAGCGTGCCCCAAAGATGCATATCTCATGCCCAACATTGATCAACTGATAGACAACTTGGCCGGGTACCAGTTGTTATCCTTCATGGATGCTTATTCCGGATACAACCAAATCGCGATGCATCCAGAAGATCAAGAGAAGACGGCTTTTATAATTGAAAGAGCTAACTATTGCTCCAACGTAATGCCCTTTGGATTGAAGAATGCCGGGGCCACATACCAGAGAATGATGAACCGGGTTTTTGAAGACCATCTCGGGCGAAACATAGAAGTTTACATCGACGATATGATCGTCAAGTCAATGGACCCCGAAGACCATATCCGGGACTTGGAGCAAACCTTTGAAAAAATTTGAACGTACCAAATCTGCCCGAACCCAGCCAAGTGCGCGTTCGGAGTACCAGTGGGGAAGTTCTTGGGTTTCCTGCTAACAAGCCGTGGAATTGAGGCCAACCCGGACAAATGTAAGGCGGTCTTAGACATGAAAGCTCCTCGGAACAAGAAAGAAGTCCAACAGTTAATGGGAAGACTGGTGACACTAACTAGATTCTTACCGAGGTCGGCAGAAAAAGCTCTTCCATTCTTCAAACTCCTGAAGAAAGAGGCACAAGGAGGATGGAACCCGGAGTGTGAGTCAGCATTCGGCAAGATCAAGCAATGCCTGGCAACCCCGCCGGTCTTGTCAAAACCTGAACCGGGAGAGATACTTTTCCTCTACTTATCCGTGGGGGAAGAAGCTATGAGCGCGGTCTTAATCCGAGAAACCGAGAACGGCCAAGAACCGATCTACTTCATAAGCAAAGCGCTACAGAGCTCGGAACTGAGGTACCAAAAGTTAGAGAAAGTGGCATTCGCCCTGCTCATGGTGGCAAGAAGATTGCGCCAATACTTCCAGGGATTCCAGGTCATCATTCGAACCAGTCAACCGATCCGACAGGTGTTGCATAAACCTGATTTGGCTGGAAGGATGATTAGTTGGGAAATAGAGCTATCCGAATTTGACATAACCTATGAAGCCCAGCACGCGATCAAATCTCAAGCACTCGCAGATTTTATAAGGGAACTCACCCCGGCCTATGAAGAGGACACAGCCGAATCCGAGATCTGGAAAGTATATGTCGATGGCTCATCAAACGCTAAGGGAAGTGAAGCGGGGATCATAATCGAAAATCCGGAAGGGGTCGCGATCGAGCACTCGCTTCACCTCAACTTCCCAACCTCAAATAACTAGGCAGAATATGAAGCAGTGTTGGCCGGGCTGCAGCAGGCAAAGGAACATGGAGCACAGAGAGTGAAGGTCCTAACAGACTCCCAGCTAGTAGCAGCACAGATCGAGGGGACCTATCAAGTGAAAGGGCCCCTGTTAGCCAAGTACCTTAACCGAGCAAGGGAAATAATCTCAGACTTCGAAGAGGTAACGGTCACGCACATCCCACACGAGGAGAACGTTAGGGCCGATATTCTATTCAAGCTCGCCAGTACGAAGGTGCCGGGGAACCACAGAATCGTGGTGCAACAAAATTTATCGGAACCGAGCTGCGTACTACCATATCCGCAGCCACAAATTGGAGAAAGCAAATTGAAGACTATTTAGAAAGGGGAATCATCCATATCGACCCGTCCGAGATGAAAAAGCTGGTTCGAGAGGCAGCCATGTACACCATAGCGGACGATCAATTGTATCGACGAGAACTTCACTCTCCTATGATGAGATGCTTGGACTCGACCGAGGCAAAATACATGCTAGCAGAAATACACGAAGGAATCAGCGGCCAGCATATGGGAGGAAAAGCTCTATCCAGAAAAGCTTTACAAGCAGGCTACTACTGGCCGACCATGGTGGCAGATTCCATGGAGTTTGTGAAAAGATGCGACAGTTGCCAAAAGCACGCCAAGATCATCTGGCTCCCTCCGGCGGAACTGAAGAGTATCTCGGCCCCTTGGCCCTTTTACAAGTGGGGGATGGATCTTTTGGGACCATTCAAAACAGCCACAGGACAACTCCGCTAGCTGGTAGTCGCAGTCGATTACTTTACAAAGTGGATAGAAGCCGAGCTTTTGACGACGATAACCTCGGCACGCATACAGCGGTTCTTCCGACATAGCATTCTGTCACGATTTGGAGTACTCGCCGAGATAGTCACGGATAATGGGACCCAATTCGTCGACAAAGGCTTCCAGGAGATGATCAGAGACCTCGGCATCGAACAACATTTCGCTTCCGTGGAACATCCCCAGTCTAACAGACAGACTGAGGCCGCAAAAAAAAAATTGTCGAGGGTTTAAGAAAGCGGATGCATGACGCAGAGTCCAGTTGGGTCGAACAACTCTACAACGTGCTCTGGGGTTATAGGACCAGCTTCCAAACCTCAACCCAGGAGACCTTGTTCAGGCTGACATATGGATGCGAGGCAATGATTCTGGTTGAAATAGGCCAGCCCTTGTGGAGGAGATTGAAGGCTCTCCGAGAAGGGGAGGCGATGAACACCGAGGCACTGATGACAGAATTGGACTTTGTGGATGAGGTCAGGGTTACGGCACACTACCAAGATACGGCCATGAAGCAGCTAATCGCACCTAAGTACAATCGAAAGGTAAGACCCCGGTCTTTCGACAGGGGTGATCTAGTACCGGGTTAAGGAAAAGCTAGAAAAAGGTGCCTACGTCCTGGAAACCTTGGTGAGGAAACAAATCAAAAGAACGTGGAACGCCGACAAGCTGAAAGTCTACTATAGCTAGACCCAGCTGCTGCACACAAAATGAGCCGGATATACCATGTTCGAGCCTCTTTATTTTGCTTATTTCTAGCTTAATTTTATTTTCGTACTTACGCTATTTCCTTATTTAAAGTTGTTAGCTCTTTAGAGCGGATTATTTCGTGAATTAATGAAGAACTCCTTTACAGAGATTCAATTTATGGACTATTGAAACGTCTTATCATACACCTACAAAGGAATGTACAAGGACTTGGGACATTCATCCCGGTTATACACCAGCTAGGTTAAAAGAATGACACCGGGGCCCATGAGCCCTGGTTCTTGATTACGCAAAGTTTGGTTGAACAAATGACACTAGGGCAGGCAAGCCTGGGTTCTTAATTACGCAAGGCCGCCATGAAAGCCATTGCAAAAGTTTGATGCATCAAAGAAATTTCTCCTCGATCAGAAGGTGAATTGCCATCCCGGCCCTGATCAGACCAAAATGTCTGAGCATCTGCGTTTTTTACACTACGGCTCGACATGTGACAATTTGTCCTTATCCTGGCTATCATCCCGGACAACGGATCCAGAACCCAGTAGGGAGGTTAAATGAAAAACACCTACCCTGATACCCGGTCATAGCTACTGGAAGAATATAAAAGAATTTTATATACATACGACCCTGGCCCGGTCAAATAATCCCCAGCGTGGGATGGAGGATGCATAACGAGATAGTTAGCATGTCGAAAAAACAAGAAAACAATCTACTTGTTCAAAGCAAAAGAAACTTAACGATAATAAGTTAATAATTCAAAGAGCCGAATCAAAAACGGTGATATCCGATACACAGTCACAAGGGCATCAACGCCCAAACACAAAAAGACAAAAACAAAACAAATCAGCTAGCAGGAGCGGACGGGTTGGAGAGATCGCCGACAGGAGCGCTGGCTGAGGTCTTCTCTTCACCCTCGACATCCCGGTCCCCACCAACAAGTTCTGAAACCGAGGTAGCCTCGGGAGACACAGGGGGCAGGATAAGCTGGTCATCCCGAATATACGCCCTATGGTGAAACCTGGTAAGGTCCAGATTGACGTCAGGGTTCAGATGCCAGATTTGCGCTAGGGCCATATCAAAGGCGTCCTTGGCGGTCTCCTTCACGATGTCGGAGCAGTCGGCATAAGCTTTCTGAGCATCCGCAAGGGCGGCCTTCGTCTCACCCAACTCCTGGGCTAGATCTCCCCGTTGGGTCTGTACAACCCGTAGGGCCGGATGTCCTTGTCGTGAGCCGTCTGCAGCTGGACGAGCTCATGATTCGCCTTGTCGAGGGCCTCCCGAGTCATCAGCAACTGGTCATTGAGCTTGCTCTTCTCGGCCTCTGCTACCTGCTGGGCCTCCTCGGCTTTCTTCTTGGTTGTCACCGCATCATCCCTCTCCGTCTTCACCCGATTCAAGGCGATGCTGGCCTCCACATGCTTATTTTTCAAAATCTCGAAAGCCTGCACCATCCCGGCGGCTTTCAGAGTAGCCTTCTGAACGTCCCAAAGCTCGGTTACATCTACATCTGAGAGCAGGACGTTATCTGTATAGCGCCGAGGAGGGATAAGAGCTACTGCGTTCCTCATTCCTCCCCTTGCTCCATGTATGACCGCGCGGGAGTTTCGGCAATGGCGGCGGAGAAGGCAGAGTCGATGAGGAGGGCGCAGGAGTGTCGATGACTGTGTGGGAAGTCAAAGTAACTTGGGACGAAACCAGCGGAGGGCAAGATGATGGGGGCGTCCGGGGAAGTCGCCGGGGTCACCTTTGTCTTCTTAGCCGCCTTCGCCAAGGAGTCCGCTCCAGCCTTGGACTTCCGAGGCTCAGGAGCAGATCTCTTCCTTGGATTGACCGTACACGACCCGTCGAAACCGGGATTCACGTGGGACAGATATCTCGGCAAGCCCTCCATACCTTGTGCTGCACGGCAGAAAAGGATACCGATTAGCACTAACAAAGGAAAATGAAATAATTCTACATACAAAAGCAAAAAGGATCAACACTGCAATGAAAAGTATACGAGGAGCTTGGTGGAGCTCGGCTGGAAGCCCCGAAAGAATGGAGGCAACAGTTTTCACTCCATGGCCAGATACGTAAGACACTAGCCGAGAAACATGGCCGACGTCTTCGGGAGAGAGGTCGTCTGGGTCGACCTAGTAGCTCGTGGAATGCTTGTTGTGATGGTCATTGGTCCAGTATAAGGGGAACCTCCACTCCACCTCCTTGGACTCAGGCCCGTGAAGGAACCAGGGCTGCTGCCTGGGTTTGGCAACCACCTTAAAAAAGCCGTTTTTGAAGTGCTTGAAGGACTCGAAGAAAGCGTGAAAAAGCTTCCTACCGGGGACCCCTCGAATGGAGGTCAAACCCTTCAAATCGGAGGACTCCTTGCCAGAGCGTGGCGTAAAGGGGCAAAAGAAGTAAAATAATTCGGTGGTTGTACAAGGGATGAGCTCCACAAAAGAATTGCAAAGCTTCTCAAAAGCGAGCATAAAACCCCACCCGTTAGGATGGAGCTGTGAAGGAGCTAGATGGAGGTAATTAAGAACAGATACTTGGAACTCGGTAAACGGGAAGTGAGTACCGAGCCAGGTGGCATAATCCCGGTAAAAGAAAAAGAAAGAGGTACCGGTTCCTTCACGAACGGAACATATCAGCTCCTCATCGGAAGGCGGACGTAGGAGGCAGTTAGCGATGTCGCCCAATTTAAGTCTATCAACGTCGGCATGGGACATTAGTGAATGTGTTGTCAAGATTCCATGAGTGACCCAGGGATATTTTCAGAGTAGAACTTGAAGGGGACTCGCAGAATCTGACTCCCCTGTGACGGAGGGCGTCCGATCGGATGATGACAGTAACTCCATATATACCTAAAACAGCAATAAAACTAAAATCAAAATCCCATCATTGTACCTGAAGCGTAAAGCTATGGCGAGGAGGTAAATTGACAGGACCGGGATGAATCGGATTCCTAGTGACCGGGCTAGGAGTTGAGGAGGACCTATGTCGACAGGAGCTTAGAGTAGGATTTTTCTGTTGTAAATATAGAATTTGTTGTTGTAAATAGCCTCTGGACCTCAGAAATGACAGAATCTGGGTTTTCAACACTTGTTGCTAAAATAGGATTTTTCTGTTGTAAATATAGAATTTGTTGTTGTAAATAGCCTCTGGACCTCAAAAATGACATAATCCAGGTTTTCAAAACTTGTTGCTAAAATAGGATTTTTCTGTTGTTAATATAGAATTTGTTGTTGTAAATAGCCTCTGGACCTTAGAAATGACAGAATCCAGGTTTTCAACACTTGTTGCTAAAATAGGATTTTTCTGTTGTTAATATAGAATTTGTTGTTGTAAATAGCCTCTGGACCTCAGAAATGACAAAATCCAGGTTTTCAAAACTTGTTGCTAAAATAGGATTTTGCTGTTGTTAATATAAAATTTGTTGTTGTAAATAGCCTCGGACCTCAAAAATGACAAATCCGGGTTCTCAAAACTTGTTGCTAAAATAGGATTTTCTTTGTTGTTAATATAGAATTTGTTGTTGTAAATGGCCTCTGGACCTCGAAAAAATGACGAATCCAGGTTTTCAAAACTTGTTGCTAAAATAGGATTTTTCTCGTTGTTAATATAGAATTTGTTGTTGTAAATAGCCTCGGACCTCAAAAATGACGAATCCAGGTTCTCAAAACTTGTTGCTAAAATAGGATTTTGTTGTTAATATAGAATTTGTTGTTGTAAATGGCCTCTGGACCTCGAAATGACAAATCCAGGTTTTCAAAACTTGTTGCTAAAATAGGATTTTTCTCGTTGTTAATATAGAATTTGTTGTTGTAAATAGCCTCCTGGACCTCGAAATGACGGAATCCGGTTCTCAAAACTTGTTGCTAAAATAGGATTTTGTTGTTGTTAATATAGAATTTGTTGTTGTAAATAGCCTCTGGACCTCAGAAATGACAGAATCCAGGTTCTCAAAACTTGTTGCTAAAATAGGATTTTGCTGTTGTTAATATAGAATTTGTTGTTGTAAATAGCCTCTGGACCTCATAATTGAAAAAAATGCATGTTTTAAAATGTTGTTGTTAAAATAGAAATTTCCTGTTGTAAATATAGAATTTCTTGTTGTAAATGGTTTAGGCGCGTTTTTTTTATGCTGAATAGGCAATAAAGACTTTTACTAATATGAAATAATTACACAGAAGTCCCTAGGGACTTCTGTGTAATTTTGTCATTTGAAGAGACCTAATTGTAATTATCTCTGGTCCTTGGGACCTGGTCGTAATTTTCCAAAATTATACCCCCTGTGTTTTTTATTTGTATATGTTAAAAATATATTATTTTTTAAATACTCCTTTGATAATTTGCATTAGAAAACATATTGATGGAAATCCTCTTTAGTATGTGTAGTAATAGGTACTCTATATTTTAAGAAGAAAAAAAATATAAATTTCAAAAATAAAATAGAATGTAATTTCACATTTAAAATCAAAGAAACCTCTCAACTAAGTCCTATTTTAAAATCATTTTTTGCTCAAACCTATTTTAAAATCATAGAAAAGTAAGAAACAACTTTATTATTCGGTACAATAATTTTTTTTTTTTGCCCATCCGGTATCCAAAGCTTCACCTGACTAATCTGAATCTAACCCGGGTCGCGCACCTGTCTATGGTGAGTGAGTCTCCCAGCAGGGTTTTCTGCATTCACAATACACGAATTTGAGACCTTGTTTAAGCGACACAAGCCGCTTATCACGTCCACTTGTGCCAACCCCCGTTGGTTCGGTACAATAATATTAATATAATGGGTTTATCATTTGTCATGTCACTTGACATAAGGTTTTGTCAAGTCACCTCAAAACTACGTCGTTTTGGGAGTTAAGAAAATTAATGAAGGGTGTTTTGGTAAAATTCATATAATAAATACAAAAACGAAAAATATCAAAACACCCTCCATTAATTCCCCTAACTAAAAAAATGACGTAGTTTTTGGGTGACTTGACAAAACCTTATATCAAGTGACATGACAAACGATAAACCCTAATACAATACATAGTAGATAAAGATTTCATGTTAGTATATGACTGTTAAAACTGATTTGTTGTCATTACCAGATGTTGGTTATCAGCATATGAACCAAATATTACGAGCTGTTGGCTCATAATTAATAAAAAAAACAATTAGATCATGATTAACAACCTTCTCATGTAAAATGTTCCTAATTTTTAATTGAAATTCATGAGTATATCAGTATATGTGGACAACAAACAAAAGAAGTCAATTTTCTATGTTATTGGTTGAACTGGTTAACAACCTCAATTTATAAAGAAGATAACACAAGTTTAAATCTTAAAAAACATACTTGTTAAAAGTCACGGAAATTCTTTATGCTTTAAGCATAAAGATTTAAGAGGGATATGCCCTTAACCAAATAAAAATAAAATGAAGTCAAATTTCTCTCTCTCTCTCTCTCTCTCTCTCTCTCTCTCTCTCTTTAAAAAAAAGTGCATCTAAACCAAGGGGTTAGCATAAGTGATAAGTGGCTTGTGTCGCTTAAATAAGGTCTCGAGTTCGAGCCTTGTGAATGCAAAAAAACTCCATTGGAAGACTCACTCACCACAGCTAGCGCGAGGCAAACCCAGATTAGTTTAGAGGAGTTCTAGATACCGGATGTTGGGGGGGGGAATTGATCCGCGGGACAACTTACGACACGTCATCTATGCGGCTGCAAATAAATAGATTGGCGCGTTTGGAGGATGCCGTAAAGCTGCGTTCAATTACCCAATTAGGCAAACAGCTCTGGGAAACAAAAACCCTTGAATCCTTATCAACTTCGATTCGAAGCTGTCGGAGTTCGCTGTGCACTTGCCTCGCCTGCTAAGCCATGTATTATCTCCACCTTATGCCTCAAGTTTCAAGGTATGCATTTCCCATTGCTCACTTTCTTCCACCTTCTCCGTCTCTCATGCTTCCCTCTTTCTATTATTCCCTCAATCCCAAGTTCTTTGCTCATTACCATACCTTAAATGCATTCAACATCGACGACACCGTGGCTTCATTCAATCGGTTACTCCATATGCGTCCCCCACCTTCCATCATCCAAATTAACAGGATTTTAGGATCCATTGCCAAGACTAAACACAATCGAATTGCGATCCCATTGTTTGCACAAGCGGAGTTAAAGGGCTTTACACCTTCTTTAATTACACTGAACATCTTGATCAATTGTTACTGCAATATTGGTCAGATAAATTCTGCTTTCTCGACATTGGGGAGGATTCTCAAGATGGGTCTTCGACCAACTACCATAACTTTGAATACGATATTGAAAGGGCTTTGTGTTAGTAACAAGGTTGGGGAAGCACTAGACTTTTACGATGACTTAACTGCTAAAGGATTTCAATTCAATGGATATAGTTATAGAACCCTGATCAACGAACTGTGTAAAGTAGGGAAAATAAGGTCTGCCATTAAATTGGTCCATATGATGGAGAGGAAGGGAATTAAGCCAGATGTAGTCATGTACAACACTATCATAGATAGTCTTTGCAAATGTGGACATGTCATTGAGGCGCATGAACTGTATTTAACAATGATTGATCAAGGAATTATGCCAAGTATTATTACTTATAATTCCTTGATCCATGGCTATTGCAGCATGGGACAGTGGAAAGAAGCTACCCAATTGCTCAATGAAATGGTATTGAAAAGCATCAAACCAAATGTTTATACATTTACTGTATTTATCGATGCATTTTGTAAAGAAAGGAGGATGGTTGAAGCTCAAACTGTTGGCTAAGATGATGAAATGTGGTGAGAGACCAAATGTTGTAACTTACAATTCCTTAATGGATGGATACTGTATGATGAATAATGTGAGTGAGTCAAAGGAAGTATTCAATAAGATGGTTCAAAGTGGTTTAGTAGCTAGTGTAATTAGTTATAATGTACTGATCAAAGGATTTTGTAAGATTAAAATGGTTGATGTAGCTTTAGACCTCCTTAGAGAAATGCGTTGCAAAAGCTTGGTTCCTAATACAATAACGTACAATTCTGTTATTGATGGCCTGCGCAAATTAGGGAGAATGGTAGATGTGTGAGATCTTGTTGATGAGATGCAAGAAAGTGGCCAGGCCCCTAATGTAGTCACCTACAACATTTTGTTAGATGCATTTTGCAAAAGTCGAAATCTTGATCAGGCGATTGCATTATTTAGGCAAATGCTTTCCCAAAGAATTCAACCTGATGTGTACACCTACAATATACTTATCGATGGCTTGTGCAAAGGTGGTAGACTAAATGATGCTCGAGAGATTTTTTAGTATCTTTTGGTCAGTGGCTATCATCTAAATGTCTGCACATATAACGTTATGATCAATGGGCTTTGTAGAAAAGGCTTGCTTGATGAAGCTATGACCTTGCTTCCAAAAATGAGAGCAAATGGATGTCACCCTGATCCGATATCGTATAGAACCATTTTTCAAGCTCTTTTAGAGAAAAGGGAGAATGAGAAGGCTGAAAAACTTCTTCACAATGTGATGGCAGCGGCCTTGTAAAATGATGAAGTAAGGTTGTTACAATTGTCAGAATTCATGCTATACTTGTATAAATGTTGAAATTTTCCTTTGAGGGCTAGTAAATTCTTGCTTCCTTCCAGTTAAAGTTGTTGGATGGTTCAATGACCTTAATGGTGTTGAAAAAATCTTGTTCAAGCCATATGTTTGACATATTTATTCTGACTATGCATTTGTTTCTAGTGAAAATTTTTTGTTCTGAGCATGACTCTGTTCCCTCTTCCTTCATAGTTTGTTCATTCAAAATTTGATTTATAAATTTTGGGGTGCATCTCAGGTTCTGCTCTTGAATTAGAATTTGAGTAATCTGAATTGTAGCTATAATATAGTTTTATTGTATTTCATGAAGTGGGTTGAAAACTCCTTGCAGTATATTGTGGACATCATAAAATGTTAAGAAGGCTGTTTTACAAAATGTCCGAAATTATATTTGCAGTAGAAGTATAAGTTGATGGGATACGTCTCTGTATTATGCTACTTGTTAAGTGAGTCATTATGTTGTATATATGTGTATGGAATTATTAGTGTGGTGAGGTCAGTGTTTGGGTCAGGGTATTATATATAGGTGTGTGTGTGCAGATATGTTTTTAGAAGTGTGGTTGTAAAACACTTTTCATTCTGGAATGGAATAGTTTATTTTATTCACACTAATGTTAGAGTTGAACTTGCTTGAATGATTATCAAATGTTTGTTTCTTTTGGAAAACTGAATAAATGTCCTCTCCTTTATTTGTCCTATTTCAAAGTGCTTTGGGATACCTTATCTTGGAAAAGGTGAGGTTATCCTTCGTGAATGTGTTTCAATGTCCTGTGGGATACTTTTGGCACTTGCTGAGGAAGAAAGAAGGAGACTGCCTCTTCAAGTGTAAAGTGATGCTTAAAGGTGACGGTTTTGTTCTTTTATTCCAATATGCAATTAATTATTGCATATGATAAGCTTTACGCGACATTTTGTTCATACTCTTAACATATTGATCCTTGGGCTTTGTAGAAATGGCTTGTTCGATGAAACTATGACCTTGCTTTCAATAGTGAGAGCAAATGGATGTATCCCTGATTTGGTAACACATAGAACACTTCTTGAAGCTCTTTCGAAGAATAGCGAGAATGAGAAGACTGAAAAACTTCTTCACGAAATGATTGGCAGTGGCCTTGTAAAATGATAAAATATGGCTGGATGCACTATTCCTGATATATATTATAGTAGTTGTGTAAATGCTGAACTTTGCCTTTAAGGGCTAGCAATTTCTTGCTTCTTTCCTACTAAAATTGTATGATTATTCAGTGAAGTAAATGATGTTGGAGAAATTTGTTCAGGCAATATGTTTGACACATTTATTTTGACTCTCTGTTTGTTAGTAAATAATATGTCTTGAATGGTTTCCAAATGTTTCTTTCTTTTGGAAATCTGAATGGATATCCTTTTGTCATTTTCTTTTTTCTTTTCTTTTTGTCCTAGTTCAAAGTCCTTTGGGATACCTGCTCCAAGAGGTCACGTTAACTATCATGAATATGTGATGCTTGGATCCTTGCATCCCCTTGTATTATATAATTTGAAATATAATAAAAAATAAATATATAATTTTGTTAGCAGGTTTACCTGTTGTGCTTTCTATTCATTGCATTTCTAACTCTCGGCAAACTGTGTTTGAAATATGTTTTCTTACAGGGAAATTGCCGGTGTTATTGTATTTCCCTTGCTTCTGGGATGACTTGGGTTGAGGGTCTCAGCATCTTTTGGACTAGCTGTATTTGCTCTAACTACTGTAATCCGTAGTGCATCATTGTGAAAATACAGAATCATGAACTTTGATTTTCAATTGATGGCTTTTGTCCATGAAAACCTTTGATGCCCATGGATCCAATGTGCCAAGCTGTAACCTTCTTCCAAATGAATCAGGGTTATCTATTTGAAAAATATTGGATATTATCGGATATCATTGCATTTACATGTCTGATGCAGGTATCTCCATGGAGTTTCTCTGGTTCGTTCTATCTTAGACCCCTCTCTCAGCCATCTGGATTAAAAAGGTAAAGCGAAGAAATGTTAATTGATGTTTAGTCTGTCTTCCTTGACTCGTGTCCGATTCATATTGCTTGTCTTAGGCTAACATCATTTTGATTAAATGCTTTGAGGATCGACAGGAGCTTGCCTTGAAGAGATCAAAGTTCATCTATCCCTCTTCTTTCGGCTCTTCTAGTACAAGTGCCATTCCTCTAGATTTATGTTCCCTTGTTTGGTATGAAAATGAAAAAAAAAAAAAAAAAAAAAAAATTGAAGTGGACATCTTTAAAACTTGTGAGGTAGAAGAGCGAGATGTTACTTTACTGTAACTTGTGGCATTTTCTTTGAAGGAAACTATAGACTATAGTTCTTGTTCCAGTCTGTGTGTACATTATAGTTTAATGATATCCTTTATTTGGCATTTTCGTTCACACTATACTTCTGATCAATGATCCTTGACTTCGGAAATGGAAATGCAGGAAAGATGCCCAGCCCAAGAGTATTTCCTGCATTAAATAGTTATCTGTATTTGAGCAGCGGAGATTTTGTTTGTTTTTTTCAATAGTGCCACAAGTATTTTTGAATGTTACCGATCGCCTTATAACTTAGTGGTATGAGAGCTCTCCTTTACGTGAGAGATCATGGGTTCAATCATATTTATAACCTCAAGCTGCTAGTGTCTAACCCTTTAATTTGAAAAAAAAAAAAGTATTTTGAATGCTAATGAATTTCTTCTTATTATTATTATTTTTGATTTAAAGAGATGAATACTAGTAACATGAGGCGTGACTTCTCATATATAGGGGAATTTTCATACCATAAGGTCATAAGACCATTTGACAATCTTTTCACTTTATAAATAAAATGATTTTATAAAATCCATCAAGTGTTGTGATTGGAGTAGAAGTCTTTAAAATATAGGGAAGTTTTCTTCTAAAAAAAGTCAACGAAAATTGTGGTGTAATTTAGGGAAAAAGACAAGAAAATAACATTTGAACTTTAAAACTCCAAATCAAATTTTGTTATTACAAGAATATAAGCATTAAATACAATGGTGTAATAATTAACAACTCATCTTAGTAGGAAATAACTTATTTAGAATTTTAAAATTCAAGTGGTATTTTTTTTATTTTCTTCTTCTATAATTTAACTCTTTAAAATTATTGATGTAAATCACTTTGAAAAATTCTAAATACAAGAAGATAAATATAATTTGACAAGGACATGGTCTCTCAATGGGCACATCTTCAAAAAATGTAACTAAATTAAGTTTAGGAAAAATTAATTAGAGTGCTCCTCTTATCCTTAATATAAAACATATTTACCTAATTTGATTATATTAAAAAAGTTGATTAAGATAGTTTATATGATCGATACATATTTTTTAAAATACCCTAGTCACATTCCGTAATTTCCTCATTCCCCTTCTTCATTGATTATTGTTGAGATAGCATATATAAGGGTAAATTAGAAGAAGAAAAATGACAGATATAAAAATTATGTCTTATATTTAAAATCAAGATCAATTTTCTAAGTATATCATATATTAAAAACCGGAGGAGTAATATATTTGGTTCATTGGTTAAAAACCCGAAAGGCAATTAAAAACACTCGCCACGTGTGCAAATAATGCCACTAGGCTTGGAAAACAAAAGGTTACCCCCATAATAGTTGAATCAAAGTTTTGATGTGCCGCCTTCAATTTTAAATATAAAAGTTAGATAACTAATTTATAAATATTAAAAAAATTAATTAAGCTAGTTATATATAAAAAATATATTATATCTTAAATACCCTTTTTAATAATTTGCATTAGAAAAAACATATTGATGGAAATCCTCTTTAGTATGTGCAGTAAAGGTATATTTTAAGACAAAAAAATATAAATTTCAAAAATAAAATAGAATGTAATTTCACATTTAAAATCAAAATAACCTCTCAACTAAGTCCTATTTTAAAATCATAGAAAAGTAATAAACAACTTTATTATTCGATACAATAGTATTAATACAATACATGGTAGATAAAGATTTCTCCTCATGTTAGTATATAACTGCTCAAACTGATTTGTTGCCATTACCAGATGCTGGTTATTAGCATATGAACCAAATATTACGAGCGTGTTGGCTCATAATTAATCAATAATAATTAGATCACGATTAATAACCTTCTCATATAAAAATGTTCCTAATCTCTTATTGAAATTCATGAGTATAACAATATATGTGGACAACAAACAAAAGAAGTCAAATTTTTTTTCAAAAAGGTTGTTGGTTGAAGTAGTAAATAATCTCACTTTGTAAGAAGGATAAAGCACGTTTGAATTTCAGAAAGTATGTTTGTTAGTAGAAGTTACAGAAACTCTTTATGCTTTAAGCTTAAAGCTTTAAGAGGGTTATACTCTTAACCAAATAAAAATAAGAAAAAAAAATTACATATAGTTTCTGAGTAAGGGAAAATACGACAAAATAATCCCTTGAAATCTCAAAATTGTGGTAAAATCCCTAGGACTTTTTTGCAATTTTTTCATATGTGAAAAGACAAAAATGCCCCTATGAAGGTTAATGGACTTGTCAACACTTGTACATATGCCAATACATGCACATAGACTTATCAATAAGTCTCATGGACTTGTTAAAATACGTTCATAGAAGAATTTGTGTCTTTTCACATATAAAAGATATTGAAAAAAAAAAAAAAAACTCACACACTATACCACAATTTTCAATTTGTCGTTTTTTTTTTTTTGGGACCTAGGTGCAATTTTCTCTAAAAGTAAAATGAAGTCAATTTTTTTTTTTAAAAAAAAAAAAAACAAGCGTATTGAACGAAGGGATCAAACTAAGACTGGATCCGATGGACAGCGTTACGACACGTCATCTATGCGGATGCAAATAAAATGAAGGCGCGTGTAGAGGATGCAGTGAAGCTGCGTTCAATTACCCACTCAGGTAAACAGCTCTGGGAAACAAAAACCCTTGAATCCTTATCGATTTCGATTCGAAGCGGTCGGAGTTAGCTGTGCACTTGCCTCGCCTGCTAAGCCATGTATTATCTCCACCTTATGCCTCCAGTTTCAAGGTATGCCTTTCCCATTGCTCACTTTCTTCCACCTTCTTCGTCTCTCATGCTTCCCTCTTTCTGTCATTCCCTCAATCCCAAGTTGTTTGCTCATTCCCAAACCTTAAATGAATTCAACATCGACGACACCGTCGCTTCATTCAATCGCTTACTCCATATGCATCCCCCACCTTCCATCTCCCAAATTAATAAGATTTTAGGATCAATAGCCAAGACTAAAAACTATCGAATTGCGATATCATTGTTTACTCAAGCAGAGTTCACGGGATTCATACCTGATTTATGTACGTTGAACATCTTGATCAATTGTACTTGCCATGTGGGCCAGATGAATTCTGCTTTCTCAACATTGGGGAGGATTCTCAAGATGGGTCTTCGACCAGATACGATAACTTTGAATACGATATTAAAAGGGCTCTGTGTTAGCAACAAGGTTGGGGAAGCACTAGACTTTTGCGATGACTTAATAGCTAAAGGATTTCAATTGAATGGATATAGTTATGGAACCTTAATCAATGGACTGTGTAAATCAGGGAAAATAAGGTCTGCCATTAAATTGGTCCATATGATGGGGAGGAAGGGAATCAAGCCAGATGTAGTTATGTACAATACTATCATTGATAGCCTTTGCAAATGTGGTCTTGTCATTGAGGGGCACAAATTCTATTTAGCAATGATTGATCAAGGAATTGTGCCATGTATTGTTACTTATAATTCCCTGATCCATGGCTATTGCAGCATGGGACAGTGGAAAGAAGCTACCAAGTTGCTTCATGAAATAGCATTGAAAAGCATCAAACCAAATGTTTATACATTTAATATATTAATTGATGTGTTTTGTAAAGAAGGGGAGATTATAGAAGCCCAAACAGTGTTTGGTAGGATGATGAAATGGGGTGAGAGACCTGATGTGGTAACTTATAATTCATTAATGGAAGGATACTGTAGGATGAATCATGTGAGTGAGCCAAAGGAAGTCTTCAATAAGATGGTTCAAAGTGGTTTAGTAGCTAATGTTGTTAGTTATAACATATTGATCAACGGATTTTGTAAGATTAAAATGGTTGATGCAGCTTTAGATCTCTTTAGAGAAATGCGCAGCAAAAGCTTGGTTCCTGATACAGTAACATATACTTCTCTTATTGATGGCTTGTGCAAATCAGGGAGAATGTCATGTGTGCCAGATCTTGTTCATGAGATGCAAGAAAGTGGCCAGGCCCTTGATACACTCACTTATAATATTCTGATAGATGCATTTTGCAAAAGTCGAAATCTTGATCAAGGGATTGCATTGTTTAGACAAATGGTTGCCCAGAAAATTCAACCTGATGTGTACACATACACTATACTTATCGATGGCTTGTGTAAAGGTGGTAGACTACATGATGCTCAAGTGATTTTTCAATATCTTTTGGTTAGTGGCTATCGTCTAAATGTCTACTCATATAACATTATGATCAATGGGCTTTGTAGAAAAGGCTTGTTTGATGAAGCTATGACCTTGCTCCCAAAAATGAGAGCAAATGGCATTCCCCCTGATCCTGTATCATACACAACACTTCTTCAAGCTCTTTTAGAAAAAAGCAAGAATGAGAAGGCTGAAAAACTTATTCACGAAATGATTGGTGGTGGCCTTGTAAAATGATAAAATAAGGTTGATGCAAGAGTCACAATTTATGCTATACTTGTATAAATGTTGAAATCTGTCTTTGAGCTAGCAAATTCTTGTTTCTTACCACTTAAAGTTGTTGGATGGTTCTATGACCGAAATGGTGTTGAGGAAATATTGTTCAAGCCATATGTTTGACTATGCATTTGTTTCTAGTGAATTTTTTTTGTTTTGAGATAGTTCGTTCATTCAGAATTTGATTCAGAGTCATGCTTTATAGTTCGTTCATTCAGAATTTGAGTGATCTGACTTGCAAGTATAATATAGTTCTATTGTATTTCATAAAGTGGGTTGATAATTCCTTGCAGTATATTGTGGACAATGGACATCATAAAAAGTTATTAAGGCTGTTTTAAAATTGAGAAACTCAATGTCTTTATTGTTGGAATATTTATTTTGACTGTGTTCATGCCATTTATTTGGCATATTTGTTTCGCCTTTGTGTTTGTTTCTGGTGAATCATCTGTCTTGAACCTGACTTTGTTCCTTCTTCTTTTATAGTTTATTCGGAATTTGATCTATTAACTCTTGGTTCTGCTCTTGAATTAGAATCTGAGTAATCTGAATTGCAGTTACAATATAGTTTTCTCTTTCTTTTTGGTAAAGTGAGTTGATAATTTCTTACAGTATATTGTGAACATCAAGAAATTTTAATCAGGCAGTCTTACAACTATGGAACTCAATGTCTGAACTTATTTTTGGAGTACAAGCATAAATTAAAGGGATGTGCGTCTGTATTATACTCTAATGTTGGAGTTGAACTTGCTTGAATGGTTTCCAAATGTTTGTTTCTTTTGGCAAACTGAATTAATATCCTTTGTTTTTTATGGACTTATTTCAAAGTCCTTTGGGACACCTCTTGGAGAAGTTGGGGTTAACTACAATATAGTTTTCTCTCTCTCTCTCTCTTTTTTTTTTGGTAAAGTGAGTTGATAATTTCTTACAGTGAATTGTGAACATCCAAAAAATTTAATTAGGCAGTCTTACAACGATGGAACTCAATGTTTGAACTTATTTTTGGAGTACAAGCATAAATTAAAGGGATGTGCGTCTGTATTATACTCTGATGTTGGAGTTGAACTTGCTTGAATGGTTTCCAAATGTTTGTTTCTTTTGGCAAACTGAATAAATATCCTCAGTTTTTTATGGTCTTATTTCAAAGTCCTTTGGGACACCTCTTGGAGAAGGTGGGGTTAAATATAATGAACATGTGATTCACGCTTCTTTAATCTATAAATTGACATATAATAGAAAATATTTTTGTTAGCATGTTTGCTTGTTGTTCTTCTTGTTCGTTGCGTTTATAAATTTAGGCAAAAATGTAAATGAAATATGTTTTTTGACAAGGAAATTGCTGGTGCAACTGTACTTCTCTTGCTACTAAGATTGGTTTGTATCGAGGCTTTCAGCATCTTATTGGAATAATAGCATTTGCTTGTACAACTGCTGTTCATAATGCATTGTTGAGAAATCTAAGAGTCAAGAACTTTGATTCTCAATTGATAATCTTGAGGTTTGAAATTCAGTCAGATTGTCCTGAAACAGCGTTGTTGAAGCTCTTATGACTTTTTGGTTTTGTCCATGAAGACTCTTGAGGCCCATGGACCAAAATTGGCAGGTTGCGGAAGAAGGTACTTATTTTAGCTTAATTGTGAAAGGAAGTGAGTTTTTTTTTTGTTTTTTTTTTTAAAAAAATTATTTGAAAAACATTTGAGATTATTAAGTATTATTGCATCATATACATAGAATACAAGTGACTAAGCTCATATATCTAAAAATTTGTTTGTTGATAGAGCACAATAACGTCATGCGATTCTTGTAGCCAACCCACCTAGCGGAATAAAGCGTGTTGCTGCTGCTGCTGCATCATTTAAATGTGTGGTGCAGTTACCTCCAAGGACGTCACAACTTTGGGCACTTGTAGAGGGAAAAAAGTAATAGACTGCCTCTTCAAGTGTAAAGTAATGCTTGAAGGTGATGGGTTTGATCTCTGTTTTTTTTTTTAAAAAAATAATAGCTCTTATGCCAATATGGAATTAATTATTGTCTCATGATAACCTTCACATGATATTTTGTTCATACTATACCACTGATCATTAACTTTGAATGGGAAATGCAGGAAGGAAGCTGCGCTAAGAGCATTTCCGGCATCAAATATATTTCTCCCATAGGGCTTTAAGTATTTCAAATGCTTGGGAATCTTATTCATTGTCTAAAGGGATATGGTGAAATTTTGTCCCGGAAGTAACCACTCAGGAGCGCTGGGTATCACGAAGCTGTTATAGGAGCAATTTTATCTTAAAAGTAACCAAAGTATAGCAATTTTGCCCCTTGCTGTTAATTTAACGATCAATGTCAGTTTTTTTATTAGTCAATGTTAGTTTTTTAATTGTTAGGGTGAATTTGCTCCCTTTTCAACACTTTCGGATGCAATTGCTCATTGAAAAAGTTTGAGATACCCAGCACTCATCGGCGGACGCAGGTAGAGGAGAAGGGGGGCACGTGCCCCCACTTGATTTTTGATATGAAATTACAAAAATAACCTTCTTCTCTTTTTCTTTTTCTTTTTCTTTTTCTCCCTTCTATTCCTCAACAAGCCCGGTCTCTCTCCCTCCTTCCTCCTTCAATCTCCTTATGCTATAGTTGTTGCTTTATGTTTCATTTGTCATACTTTTACTAACTTGGCTGCATTAAGTTAGTAAAATATATGGTTGTGTAGTGTCTTATATTAAAAAAGATGTATTTGATTGTATTGATAATGAAGTAATTATGATAGAATTTCAAAAATAAGCGCCTGTAGAAAGATGATATTGTAATTGTTTTTATTGTAATATACTTTTATTATTAAAATATATGGTGTCCAAAAACCATATATACTTTTGTAATATACTTTTGTGGGCATCGCTTACCCACGGGTTATTCTGATGAAGGAATGAGGATGGGCTAAATGCCCCGTTTATTACCAAAAAAAAAAAAAATGGTGTCCAAATTGCATTATTTCTAACAAAAGATTTTTAGTCTTACATTTCTCTTTATATTTTTTTTATTTTTTAATGCGTTTAAAGCTTTACTTTTAAAAAAAAAAAAAAAGGCGCTTTCCGAACCCCCGCATCCCCACCAATGGTGCCCTCTTCCATAAATTCCTGGTTCCGCCCCTGCCAAGACTCATAAGTAGTTATTTCCGAATAAAATTTCACCTTGACCCTTTTCTAAGATAAGTAATTGCTTCATCAAAAATATATTTATAGTATGTATAGAAAAAATAAACGACATTAACTAATTTTGACAAAGTCATGACTTGTTTTTCAGCAGGAAAAATTATACCCCGTCTTTTTTTAAAAAAAAAAAATTATAAACAAGTATATTTATGTTTGATTCCCTTGATATATTGTATATATTGCCGAAACTGTGCTGATATTCTGTTTAACAATGAGGTTGAATTTTTATATAATATAGACTAAATAAAAGGTTGATATTATAACCACCAATTCTCATGATTTCACTTTTTTGAGTCTATAAAATGGATGAATATTTTCGGTTGGATAAGGAGATGAAATTAGGAGGATTTTTTTTTTTTCCCGGCACACAAGAGAAAAATTTGGGCACAATTTAACTCTTTAAAAGTATGAGTAAAATACACTTTAAAAAAAAAACACTATGAAAGTAGATAAATATAATTTAAGAACAAACATATAACTAATCTACCTTTAGTTGATAGTTTTAAATTCAAAATACACGCACAAACATACATATATATGTGTGTATATATCTGTGTGTGTTTGTCACGCATGGACATAAGTAAATAGGCACATTTTGGAAGTATAATAAGGTTGCTATAGAGAAGAGAATGTATCCATCCTTAATTTTAGAGTGCTCAATACATGTAAAATAAAAGGGTTAAGGTGAAGTTTATTCTGAATTATGTTTTTTTTTTAGGTAATTTGTGGTGCTTCTAGCACTTTAAATTTTTGTTTTAGGAAGATTGCAATTAAGTCCCAAGTATGACAAAATATGACTCAAAGGTTTGTTAAAATCTCCAATCTACAGTGAAGTCCTTGGGATTTTCAAGTAATAATTTCAATTGTGTAAAGACCAAAATAACCCCTAATTCTTCTTCTTCACAATGCTAAAGTTGTAGAAAATTATGGAGTTTCTATGCCAGAAAATGCAAACAGTGATTTTATGATAAATTTGTCAAAGTAAATAGCAATCACTTCTTGTAGCGGCCATTGGATCATTAT
This sequence comes from Acacia melanoxylon, assembly GCA_019022615.1. Lineage (NCBI taxonomy): Eukaryota > Viridiplantae > Streptophyta > Magnoliopsida > Fabales > Fabaceae > Acacia > Acacia melanoxylon. The sequence continues at coordinate 9,294,541 of JAFJYJ010000004.1, read as the reverse complement.
CTTATTAACTTGATGCTTTGCACATGTGCTCAAAGGAAACCGGGATCTGTTAGGAATAGAATACTCAATAAGTAAAGGGATGAGTATCATTTTTGCTCTGAAAGTTTTGGCTGAGGAATACTACGCACTTGGAAGTTTTCTTTAGAGCAAAATTGCCCTCGAAATCAACAAAACGTAGCAATTTGCCCTTCCATTAATCTTGACCATTAAATTTGTGCTATGTTATGTAAACTTCTGGGGCAAAATTGTTGCTAAAAAAACTTCTAGAAATCCACTACTCCTCAGTCAAAACTTCCGGCAATTTTGCTTCCAATAAAACGAGTGCTTAGTGCTCCGTAGCCACAACTTCCGGGGCAATTATGATACTTATCCCTTCACTTATTGAGTATTCTATTCATATATGGTTCTATTTATCAATCCCCTTTTTTTATGATATTATTGGGCTTGGATTCAGTAATAAAGCAAATTGCTGAGGGCCCTCAACTCTGTTTAAAGAGAGACAGCTTAACCATTTCTTTCATAGCTTAACATCAAAAGTTCTTGCTTTTTTTTCATCCTCCAAAAAATTCCAGCCATCTAAAACTAGATCTTCATCCATATCAGGCAATGCTTGTACTGCTTCTATCACCATCTCCATCGATACTGAGTTATCATCACTCTTTTTTGTTGAAAGAAATGAAACTCTAGTTACCATCTCATGGAGAGTATAAATCTTGATAATTCTTTTTTTGGAAAAAAAAAAGGGAGAATGAGAAGGCTGAAAAACTTTTTCACGAAATGATTGGTGGTGACCTTTTAAAATGATAAAATAAGGTTGATACAACACAATGTATGTTATACTTGTACAAATCTTGATATTTGTCTTTGAGGGCTAGCGAATTCTTGTTTCTTTCCAATTAAAGTTGTTGAATGGTTCAATGACCTAAATGGTGTAGAAGAAATCTTGTTCAAGCCATATGTTTGACATTTTTATTCTGGCTATGCGTTTGTTTTTTTGTTTTTTAGCATGACTTTGTTCCTTCTTCCTTCATAGTTCATTCATTTAGAATGTGATATATGAATTTTGGGGTGTCGAATTCGAGTGATCTGACTTGCAGCTATAATATATTTTTCTTATGTTTCTTAGAATGAGTTGATACTTTTCATGCAGTATATTGTGGACATCATAAAAAGTTAATTAGGCTGTTTTACAACGAAGAAACTCAATGTCTGAACTTAATTTTTGGACTATTTATTTCAACTGTGTTCATGCCATATGTTTATTATCGTTATTATTATCCACTGATTATTGATTATGTTGCAAACTTGTTGAGGCTGTGGGTTTGCAATGTCCATGTGTTCTCTATGTCGACAACCAATATGGAGTCATCTAAGATTGTTTCTTGGATAATGTTTGGGTAATGAAGAGTCACGTAAATATCAAAATATCAATAAATACTTATATCAAATTAAATACTATGAGTGTGTTACATTTTACCTAGCAGATTATTTGAGATTTCTAAAGAAAACCCTTCAGTTCAAAGATTGTCACTTTGTAAGTTGATAAAGTTTCAAGCATGCTTACTAACAATTTATAGCTTTAAACTAAAACATGGACTGACTTAAAGTATCAAGTCTAAGACCCCGAAGAAATAGAGATTCTGTGACTGGTTTTAGATTATAAAAGACTTAAGACTCAGGGGATCAATTAGAGCCATAGACTCCAGGAAACCAAAGTAATGGCCCAACCTTTAATGAATTAGATTGGGAGGGGTAAAAAATAATAGGGAGAATCCTAATTAATTTTACCTGAAATATAAAAATTCAAATTTAGGTCTACATTTTTAACAAATTCTTAATCAGGCTAAGAAGCTTAATTAGAGATTTCTGAATGTTATTAAAAGACAATAATGCCCTTCAATAGTTAAAAAGAAAAATTGATGGTAATCAAATCCCAATTATTTAAGTTCTGATTAATGGACTCATACTTTATTAAAAATACAAAATCCTTATCATTGCATAATTTAAAGGATATAAACATTTTTCTTCATTAGACGAAGAAGAAATAGTCATAAATTATTACTTTATTAGTATGATTTTTTACTGCCTTTAGTTAGAATGAACTAAGGATAAGAGTTAAAATCAACAATGTTCTGCGGAAATTATTAGTCGCTTTTACCTACGGAATTATCCAATTAGGCCCAAGCTCTGGGGAAGACAAACCCTTGAATCCTTCTTCTCTGCATGTCCTTCGACTCGAAGCTGTTGGAGTTCGCCGTGATCGTGCTTCTTCTGCTTAGCCATGCATCATCTCCACCGTGTGCCCCCACTTTCAAGGTATGCATTGCCCAAAATTGCTCACTTTCTTCCACCTTCTTCGTTTCTCATGCTTCCCTCTTTCTATTATTCCCTCAATCCCAAGTTCTTTGCCCATTCCCAAACCTTAAATGCATTTAACATGGACGACACCGTGGCTTCATTCAATCACTTACTCCATTTGCGCCCCCCACCTTCCATCTCCCAAATTAATAAGATTTTAGGATCAATAGCCAAGACTAAAAACTATCGAATTGCGATATCATTGTTTACTCAAGCAGAGTTCAAGGGATTCATACCTGATTTATGTACGCTGAACATCTTGATCAATTGTACTTGCCATGTGGGCCAGATGAATTCTGCTTTCTCAACATTGGGGAGGATTCTCAAGATGGGTCTTGCACCAGATACCATAACTTTGAATACGATATTAAGAGGGCTCTGTGTTAATAGCAGGGTTGGGGAAGCACTAGACTTTTACGATGACTCAACTGTAAAAGGATTTCAATTTGATGAAATTAGTTATGGCACCCTGATCAGTGGACTGTGTAAAGTAGGGAAAATACGGTCTGCCATTAAATTGGTCAATCTGATGAAGAAGGGAATGAAGCCTAATGTAGTCATGTACAATACTATCATTGATAGCCTTTGCAAATATGGACATGTCATTGAGGCGCATGAATTGTATTTAAAAATGATTGATCAAGGAATTATACCAAGTATTATTACTTATAATTCCCTGATCCATGGCTATTGCAGCATGGGACAGTGGAAAGAAGCTACCGAGTTGCTCCACGAAATGGCATTCAAAAGCATAAAACCAGATGTTTATACCTTTCATAGATTCATTGATGCTTTTTGTAAAGAAGGGAAGATTATAGAAGCTCAAACAGTGTTTGCTAGGATGATGAAATGTGGTGAGAGACCAGATGTGGTCACTTACCATTGTTTAATGAATGGATACTGTTTGGTGAATAATGTGAGTGAGTCAAAGGAAGTATTCAAGAAGATGGTTCAAAGTGGTTTAGTGGCTAATGTTGTTAGTTATAGCATATTGATCAACGGATTTTGTAAGATTAAAATGGTTGATGCAGCTTTAAATCTCTTTAGAGAAATGAGCCACAAAAGCTTGGTTCCTGATACAATAACATATAGTTCTCTTATTGATGGCTTGTGCAAATCAAGGAGAATGTCATGTGTGCGAGATCTTGTTCATGAGATGCAAGAAAGTGGCCAGGCCCCTAATATAGTCACCTACAGCATTTTGTTAGATGCATTTTGCAAAAGTCGAAATCTTGATCAGGCGATTAAATTATTTAGGCAAATGGTTACCCATAGAATTCAACCTGATGTGTACACATACAATATACTTATCGATGGCTTGTGCAAAGGTGGTAGACTAAATGATGCTCAAGTGATTTTTAAGTACCTTTTGGTCGGTGGCTATCATCTAACTGTCTACACATATAACATTATGATCAATGGGCTTTGTAGAAAAGGCTTGTTTGATGAAGCTATGACCTTGCTTCCAAAAATGAGAGCAAATGGCTGTCCCCCTGATCCTGTATCATACAGAACACTTCTTCAAGCTCTTTTAGAAAAAAGCCAGAATGAGAAGGCTGAAAAACTTCTTCACGACATGATGGCAGCAGCCTCGTAAAATGATAAAGTAAGGTTGATACAATTGTCAGAATTCATGCTATACTTGTATAAATGTTGAAATTTGCCTTTGAAGGCTAGTAAATTCTTGTTTCCTTTCAGTTAAAGTTGTTGGATGGTTCAATGACCTTAATGGTGTTGAAAAAATCTTCTTCAAGCCATATGTTTGACATATTTATTTTGACGTTGCATTTGTTTCTAGTGAAATTTTTTTGTTCTGAGCATGACTTTGTTCCTTCTTCCTTCATAGTTTGTTCATTCAAAATTTGATGTATAAATTTTGGGGTGCATCTCAGGTTCTGCTCTTGAATTAGAATTTGAGTAATCTGACTTGTAGCTATAATAAAGTTTTATTGTATTTCATGAAGTGGGTTGATAACTCCTTGCAGTATATTGTGGTTTGTGGACATCATAAAATGTTAAGAAGGCTGTTTTACAAAATGTCCGAAATTATATTTGCAGTAGAAGCATAAGTTTATGGGATACGTGTCTGTATTATGCTAATGTTAGAGTTGAACTTGCTTGAATGGTTTTTAAATGTTTGTTTCTTTTGGCAAACTGAATAAATGTCCTCTCCTTTATTTGTCTTATTTCAAAGTCCTTTGGGATACCTTATCTTGGAAAAGGTGAGGTTATCCTCCATGAATATGTGTTTCAAAGTCCTGTGGGATACTTTTAGCACTTGCTGAGGAAGAAGGGAGACTGCCTCTTCAAGTGTAAAGTGATGTTTAAAGGTGACGGATTTGTTCTTTTATTCCAATAGTTGTTATTCCAATATGCAATTAATTATTGCATATGATAAGCATTACATGACATTTTGTTCATACTATTAACATTATGATCCTTGGGCTTTTAGAAATGGCTTGTTCGATGAAACTATGACCTTGCTTTCAATAATGAGAGCAAATGCATGTATCCCTGATTTGGTAACACACAGAACCCTTCTTGAAGCTCTTTTGAAGAATAGCGAGAATGAGAAGACTGGAAAACTTTTTCACGAAATGATTGGCGGTGGCCTTGTAAAATGATAAATTATGGCTTGATGCACTATTACTAATATATATTACTCCCTTCAGTCCGAAATATAAGACATAATTGACTTTCTTTGAAAAAACTAAATTAGGCTGTTTTAGAACCAAGAAACTAAATGTCTGAACTTAATTTTTGGACTATTTATTTCAACTATGTTCATGCCATATGTTTCACATATTTATTTCGCTTTTGTGTTTTTTTTTTTTGAGGAATAATTTGTCATAAACTTGACTTTATTCCTTCTTCTTTTATAACTTATTGAGAATTTGATTTATAAACTCTCGATTCTGCTCTTGAATTAGAATTTGACCAATCTGAATTGCAGCTACAATATAGCTTTCTTTCTTGACCAAAAAAAAAACAATATAGCTTTCTTGTATTTAATAGTGTGAGTTGATAACTCCTTGCAGTATATTTTGGACATCATAAAAAGTTAGTTAGGCTGTTTTACAACCGAGAAACTCAATGTCTGAACTTATTTTTGGAGTACCAGTATAAATTAAAGGGATATGTGTCTGTATCATACAAATGTTAAGAGTTGAACTTGCTTGAATTGTTTCCAAATGTTTGTTTCTCTTGGAAAACTGAATAAACCTCTTCTTCATCTTGTTTGTTTTTTTGTTTTTGGTCTTATTTCAAACTGAATAAATTAAAGGGATTTGATCATTTTTGCCGATGGTTTTTGTTCCAATGTGCAATTGATTATTGTCTTATGATAACCTTTTCATGACATTTTGTTCATACTCATTAACTTTGAATGGGAAATTCAGGAAGGAAGCTGAGCCTGTGAGCATTTCCAGCGTCAAATAGAGTATACATCTAACAGGGTTAAAGTGCAGATTGGCCAACAAAGTGTTACGCTAAGAGCATCAGGCACAAAAATGTTTTGTAGGGAGCAAAAATATCAATGAAGAATTTAAAAATGGGGCAAGTAACACAATACCCTTTTTCGTATATTCGCTGAAGTTTTAAATTCTTCATTGGTATTTTTGCTTCCTTCAAAATATTTTTGTGCCTGGTGTTAACACTTTGTTGGGCAATTTGCACCTTAACCCATTTATATTTCTTTTTTCTTTTTTCTTTTTCTTTTGGGGGGAGGGGGGGGTTCTGTTTAGCTTTAAGCTTTTAATTAAGACCATATGCATGATCTCCATCAAGATAACTGGCCTCAATCCTCCTAGTTCTGAATGCTCTGGTTTAATAATACCACTCTCTATCATCACACTCGTAAATTCTATGAGGCACAAAAGAAACATTGCTCTGCTTCAAGGTAGAATCTGTCATCCTCATTCAGTTATCCAGGAGATCCTTGGCTCTTCTCAATTAAAGTTTCAGAACATTCAAAGCTTCCTGTAGAGAATCAGTCCACTGAAGGCTGGAGCATCTTTATTACAAAAGAGAACAAGAGACAAATTTTGCCTTTGCCATGCATTCATTTGTCTTTATGGGTCTCTTCTTCAACAGTTTCTATGGCCAAGGAAATCTGTAGAATTCAATTCTGTTTTGCCATTGTGTTTTTTAGCAGCTTTATTCTGGATACTCAGCAGTCACAACAAGTCAACAAACTGGGCAGTTTCCTGCGAATTGTTCTTTTTCTCATTCATTATTGTGACTGTATGGAATCTTTTTTAAGATTATTGTCATTTTGAATACTTACCAAAACTTGGCCTACTCTCCGAGCTCATCATTTGCATGGAAAAGGAATTCATGTCTTCTAGCAGGACATTTATGCTATGTTGTCTAATTTTTCTAGAATTTCGGTTAGAACAGGGAAATATCACTCTTTTGTAGGTGTTGTGATTTTTCTCTTTGCCCTTTTACCATTGTTGTACTGTACTCTATGAGCCAAATCCCTATGGACGTGAATATCCCGAAGGTTAAAGAAAGCGCAATCGGGCATACCCAGATGCAACTGGAACTGTAGCATCAACCATGACGAACCAGGAGAACAAGAAGCACGCCAAGAGGAGTCATGCTCATCTTACAAATTTATAATTATTTATCTAGAATTTAAAATTTAAAGAGAATCATTTACAAATTTAGTGCATCGAATGATTTTTTTTTTAAAAAAAATAAAAAATGTTAAATTACTTCTATTTTATGAACAGTTTATTCATATTTTTTAAATGATTATTTACGTATTATTCTACTGCTGTCTTTATTTCTAAAGATAATACACTTTTTAGCTATTCTTACACAAATCTTTTTTACTTAAACAGTCTGATTAAAAAACCTAATCTTAGCTTACCTTACCTCTAGGAAAAAAATGTAAGGTAACCTTCATCATTCAAGAAAGTAAAAAATAAATAAATGTAATACTACCCCTCTGATCCTAAATATAAGACAAAATACACTACAAGCTTTGTCATATATTTAGGACCAGAGCGAGTAATTAATAAGCTAAAAAATTAAAAATTATTTCAAAAAAAAGGGTTAATGGGTAAAAATACACATGTGCTTTTTTTGAAGAATCGCCCAACACCAAGTTCTTTTTTTATATGCAAAAGTGATTACATGGTTACAAATTAAATGCAAAAATACCGTTTGACGGTTAAGTTTGACTTTTTTTGCTGATTGGACGATAACGTGGCTTTTAAGGTACAAAAATACACACGCGTTTGTGCGCCAAAAGAACGTCTAACACCAAATGCTTTTTTTTAGGTGCAAAAATACCGTTTGACCGTTAGTTTGACTTTTTTTTGCTGATTGAACAATGACGTGGCTTTCAAAGCAACTCTGTGGAAAAAAACATGTCGACTGGTCGCAAGTCTAAGTGTAGAAGAATTAATATCACTATCCTTATCCCTTTGTTTGTCCCTTACTTGAAAATCACAACATGTCCAATGTGGATATATAACCCTTCACCCTACTGAAAATGCCATCGATGACTGCCAACATATCCTCCCACTAGAAATCAGAGACTTTGCCTAGACTAGCGTTCTCAATGCCATTGTCGCTTCCAATCCATTAAAATTGAACCGTCGTGGCGTCGGCTGGAGCGAGTACGTATCAGACGACGCGTAATGACGTTGCCTCAGAAATTACCTCGTGAAACTCATACAGCTAAAGTGGCGTGTGGATGAAAAATATTGGACATGTTGTAATTTTTCAGGTATAGTGTTGTTACAGGAGAAAACAGAGGGATATGGATGGTGATATTAATTCTTCTCAACTCAGACTTGTGACTAGTCTACAAGTTTTTTTTTCACACAGTTGCTTTGAAAGCGACGTCATCATCCCGTCGGTAAAAAAAATCAAACTAAAGGTCAAACAGTATTTTTGCACCTTAAAAAGTCACTTGATGTCGGGCGCTTTTTTGGCCAGACCACGTGTATTTTTGCACCTTGAAAGCTACGTCATCGTCTAGTTTACACCTTAAAAGCCACGTCATCGTCCAGTTTGCATCTTAAAAGTCACATCATTATTCAATCAACAAAAAAGTCAAACGATATTTTTACACTTAATTTTTAACCATATAGTCACTTTTACACCTAAAAAAGATGATAGGATATTGTCACTACTATTTTTTGTCATTATCACTTTTTCACCATTATACCAAAATCTCATAACGGTAAAAAAGTAGTAGTGACAATATCCTATCAAAAAAAAAAATATGTTGGAGGCTCGGAAAAGACATGTGCAATTTTTGCGCTTTAACCAAAAAAAAAAAAAAAAAAAAAAGCCTCCTGTGAAAAAAAAAAAGGAGGGCGGGGAAAGCCTTCAAGGCCGTGACCTGGTGGTATCAGCAGCAGCAAGGAAGGAGTGTGTGAATCGAGGAATAGAGCAAAGAACAGAGCATATCAGGTTGGATCATGGGTCGCCGAGCTGTAGCGAAGTTGATCAGCTCGTTTGCTTCACGCGCCAAATCATCTTCATCGCCCTCACTTCCTTCTTCCTCTTCCACTCAGATCCGCCATTTCACTTCGGCGCCACCCTCTCCTGCCGTTTTCGTTGACAAGATCACACGCGTCATCTGCCAAGGAATCACCGGCAAGAATGGCACTTTCCACACCGAGCAAGCCATTGAATACGGAACCAAGATGGTACCTTTTCCGGGATCTGTATTTCCTGTTTGCCTGTGCCTGGTCAACTTTAACTATTTTCTTTCAGTTGAGAATTAATTATGTGAACGACATGTTGCCTCTTGGTCTTGTCTGCTCAGCAAGCCGTTGAATTTCTGTATTATGATCCAATTGCTCTACTATCTATTTACTTAGCTTACGTGCTAATTCTATTACTTAAGGGGTAAAAACAACTTGCCAAACGGATGAACATTGATGGAATTTAAGCTACCCTTTTCTAAACAGGTTCTTGGATTGGGCTTTGATTGAATATACTTTCATATCAAATGGGATAATCGTTTGTAGCGAGTGGTGATTCCGGGCATGTGAGCCTGATCGTTGAGTGTATACATGTAAGGACATGACAACGGATACTTTGGGACCTTTTTGAGCTATCCAATTACAGCATAGGTTTACGCAGTAAAAACTAAAAAATGCGTTTGACTTCTGAAGTTAAAATTTTGAACATCTCTGATTGGAAATTACTCTCTCATGCGGGTGGAGCTGGTGGAGTCCTCCTGAATTTTATTATTAAACCATTGGATTTTCCGTTATGCTGAAGGTCATTTCCTACCAATTGATAGACTATCTGTTTAGTTTCTTAGGATGCTAGCATACCAGAAGAGCAACACAGTTCATATTGACAACTTTTTCTGATAAGAAGCATGAGGTTTCATAACTATCAAACCTTATGAGAGAATTTTTGTCATATTGGAATGCTTTAGGTGCGTGCTATTATTATAATTATAAGACTTAAAGACCAATTCTGCACAAAATTTAATTTAGGTTCCTTTGTTTATACTGCATGCACTAACAACTGTTGGTATACATGGATTCATAATTGATGTGTGTGCATGTATTATGTTTTTCTGTTTGATACTTCTCTAGTGTGTTTATTTAGGTGACTCTTTTTGTTTGATTGTTGAGTATGTGTGTTTTCGTTTTAATGTAATTTTGCTCAAATAGGTGGGTGGTGTAACACCAAAGAAGGGTGGAACTGAACACTTGGGACTTCCTGTGTTTAACACTGTTGCTGAAGCAAAAGCTGAAACAAAGGCAAATGCTTCAGTCATCTATGTTCCTCCACCATTTGCTGCTGCTGCCATTTTGGAGGCAGTGGAAGCTGAGTTGGATCTTGTTGTCTGTATCACTGAAGGAATTCCTCAGCATGATATGGTAATTCAATATGTACTACAGAATGTATTTGGGCTTTTAGTTTTCATGGCATTGTGACTCAATAACATACAATTAAATGTTCAACTTTGTTTGCTAGCTTATTTAGAACCCAAATTTTATATTCCTCAGCATGAATAACTTGTCATTCGTTTTAATATTCCTATCAGGTACTTTTATCCGATCCTATTTAGGACCCAAATTTTTCCATTTGGATTATTCCATTGCTAATGTATAAATCTTCATGGAAAATTGGATCACCAATGCATACCTTTCAGCTGACTTTGGAAGCTATGATTATGTAATAAAGCCATTGAAAGCAGTAGTGCAATCCACCTTTCAGCTGCATTTAAACAAACTTGAAGTTAATGTTTTCAATTTCAGGTGCGGGTGAAAGCTGCTCTTAATAGACAGTCCAAGACTCGTCTGATTGGACCAAACTGCCCCGGTATCATCAAGCCTGGTGAATGTAAAATTGGAATAATGCCAGGTTACATTCATAAACCTGGTCGCATAGGAATTGTTTCTCGTTCTGGCACCTTGACATATGAAGCGGTGAGCTCTAGTTTTGAAGCTTGAAGAATACAGTGATGCTGATAAAACCTATATATATAGATGTATATGACAATGAAATCGATCTACTTATTCAGGTTTTCCAAACAACTGCTGTTGGACTTGGACAATCCACTTGTGTGGGCATAGGTGGAGATCCTTTTAATGGAACAAACTTTGTTGATTGTGTGGAGCGGTTCCTGGTAGATCCACAGACTGAAGGTACTTCATATCTTATTTTGTGTCTATAACATTCTTATGAGAAAGATGCAATTGACATGGCAGTGGAGCTGGGATTGCTGTAGTGGTAACACATTCTTGTTTGAGTTTGGCTATCAGAGAGGCAACCCTGGACCCCCGCATGAGACAACTTTCAATGATGTGCCTTCTTTAACAATTTCTTATATACTTTCATTTTCAATTTTAAAGGGGAAACTGAAACAGTGATGTAATAGAATATCATTCAATTTGATAAATTATCTAAAAGGTTTTTCATGGAGAGTACATCTCCAAAAAAATTCAACTTTAAAAGAAACTGGTGATACTTATAGAATACCAACCATATCTATAGTAACTGCAATGAAAGAGCTCAGTTTTGGGAATTCACTGACATCATTCCGTACCATAAGAATGCAGAAATTTGGACAAGAAAAAAGTGTTCTGGTAAAGCAGATGAAGCAATGGGTAGGACACCCTCTCCCCAAAGGGGGATGCAGAAAATCACCAAAACAAAAAAACAAAAAGAACAAAGTAGGATGCCTTAATTGGATGTGTGACATTGTAAGATGCTCCCACCCTCCTATCTGTATTGGTATTTTGGTGACTTTTTATTGTGCTAGCCTGTCCTTTTTGGTAGAGCCAGAACCTTGGTGCTGTGTATAATTTATAATTCTGACCAAAGTACTTGTTTCCTATAAACAAGATGAACAAAATTTTGATGACCTGGAACATTACTGACTCCTTGAAGTGATTGGCCAAACGGTCATTAAGTATTGGATGAAAATTTGACAGTGATCTCAAAAGTTGACTGAAAATATATTATGTCTGAAAGTTGAATATTCACCTCATGGGAGCTACGGAAATAGTAAGTAGGGAAGATCAATCAAATTTTGTCTAGCGGTATAGGGCCCTATCTATCACGTTGGATTTCTTTAAAGGTAGTGTGAGGGCGTAGGTTTTTTTAAGAGTAGTTCTATGTTGTTTTGTCTTTTCATTGAATAGGATTTCGTGATTCATGATATGATCCTGTGCGGGTTATCATGTTACTATAACTTTGTTTTTTCCTTGCTTTTTTGTTCATCATGCTTGTATTCTTTTTTAATGTTTGTTGTTTCTTTGTGGAATTTAGGCATGATTCTCATTGGAGAGATAGGGGGAACTGCGGAAGAAGATGCTGCGGCACTAATTAAGGTCTACTTTCTATTTTTTGTCTGTGCATGGATTTCTGTTCTTCAAATTCTTATAAGCATCTGCAAAATTAAAGTTTGCTTCCCTGTTTTGTAAAAGGGCGCAGAAGTCTATTATTTACATTAACCAACGTGTCTTAAGGCATTTTTGAAATGTGCGCAGATGTATGATGTAATTTGATTAATATATGTTATATATGATGTAGCAAATGTTAAATAAGGGAAATTAAAATCTTTTAGTTTTAGACATTTTTTTAGGTGAACAGTTTTAGCTATTTAAATCTATGGTTGGATTTGCTAAAGCTATATATTGCATGTGACTCCCATTCAAATCCACTTTTGAAAGGTTCCAACTTCAAATCCCTGCCTTTGGCTTAAGGCATTTTTGAAATGTGCGCCCACATGTCAAATATATATTTTTTCTTTTAAATTAAAATTCTTAGACTTCATCTATCTGTTCACGCATGAATGAAATATAACTATAAATGAGGGTTTTAGTTGACATACAGCCAACAAAATATGAAATATATTGTGAATGTAAATCCTTCTTTCTTGGTGTTAAAAATGTTAAATGCCCATTTGTTCTTTGACACTAGGCATGCTTGATACCTTATTCCTTCCGATTAAGAATTAGTGCATATGTCTACTAAAAAAAGATTTATGCATATGTTCACATGATTACCATGTTCTCTGTCCCTGGGTTCTGAAAATAACTTCGAAGAATATGAATGACTTACAGGAAAGTGGGACTGAGAAGCCTATTGTTGCATTTATTGCTGGATTAACAGCTCCCCCTGGCCGTCGTATGGGTCATGCTGGAGGTAAGATCTTTTATCAAGTTTTCAATCTGATCAGGTAGAAAAACTATTTTAGGTTGTTGATTGTCATGATAAAGTGGGGGTATGCTTCTTCAGCCGATTTATGTTCTTCCTTTTTTCTTTTTTTGTGTGTATATCAAATTGTTTTCTGGGCCCCAGTCTATACTAACACAAGTGATGATCAAGTTTTTAGTGGGACATGTTTGACTAATATTCATTTATTATTAATTCTTCGATTTTGGTTGCATCAAGCTATAAAACATCAATATGCAAATGAAAATCATGACGCAAAAGAAAATTTTGAGGTCACGAAATGCCAGAGATAGAGTTATTCATTATAATTAAATATGTGAGTATTAATTTATCCGTATGAAAACTTGAACAAGTTGATGAAAAAGTTGTTTAAGGCCAAAGATGCTCTTACATTGAAAACTGTTCTTGAATATAGTTCTGCAGTTATGTTTGTCTAATACTAATTAATGCTGAATACATGTTCACATTATTGTTATGGTTGTTGAATCAAATTGTATTGTTAAAATTTATGCATGTATATATTCACAAAGAGAGTGTGTATGTGTGTGCAAGACTGAAATATACTTTGTTTAGGATGTTCATTCCATCTTTACAACCATTATCTCTTTTTTTCCCCTCCATCGATTGTTAAATACATTATACATGTGCATCTATTATTGGTACTTCCTCTGATCTTAAATATATGTCACTTCCAACTATCTCACAGGAATTAAAAAAAAGTAAGATAATTAAATGATGGGTTAAGGGGAAATTTAGCCTCAGAAGTTTTTTTTTTTAAAGTGTAAAAAATGGAGCAATTTTGGCTTGACCGTTATCCTAGTTAATTTTAACCATTAATTGACCAAATATACTATACTGACAGTCCACATGTCTTTCACATTATTTTTGTTAAGGCGCAAATTTGCGCTGAAAGTCTATGTGTCATTTATTTTATCTTTTTCCAAAGTTAGATTTAAAATTTTCGGGGCAAATTTACACCTTAACAAAAATAACATAGATGACATGTGAACTGTCAACTTAGTATATTTGGTCAACTAGCGATCAAAATTAACCGAGATAACAATCAGAGAAAAATTGCTCCGTTTTTTACACTTTTAGGGCAAAAATGCCCCCTAACCCTTAAATCATTGAAAGGTCTGAAAACAAGAAATATTTTGAAGTTTCTCCCTAATTAAGAGCATGAATATGAAAAAAAGACAAATTCTAGTAAGTTGGAAATAGGGGTAATTTTGAAAAAGAGCTAATGAGTGCTCCACATTTTCATGGAAAAATGACCAATACCATCAATTTTCTCTAGAATGTGAGCAATACATATGACTAGAGGAGGGAGTAATTTTCAAAATGAAGTGAAATCTTATTATTTAGACCTTCATTTTGCTCTTTTCCTGTAATGTGATTAAATTAATTGGACCTTCGCAATCTTGTTTGGTTTTGGTGGTGCAGCCATTGTATCAGGTGGCAAGGGTACTGCTCAGGACAAAATTAAGACACTGAGGGAAGCTGGGGTCACTGTAGTGGAGTCGCCGGCTAAAATTGGAGCTGCCATTCTTGATGTTTTCAAGCAGAGGGGCTTGGTCCAGTAGTTTCAGAAATTTGACACCACTCAATCTTATTATAACAAGTTCAAATCGAAAAAGCTGAGAACGTTTGATTTCCTTTTGATAAAGTATTGGGATCAATCTTCCCCTTTTTGTTTGGAGACATTCATTAAATTGAAATAAAAGTAATTCAAGATTCTTATTGTTTTTCTTCTGTGACTCTGTTTTAGAAACAGTGAACTGATGAATGTTTCACTGATTCACTCTGTTCTTGTTCAAACTTTCTAATTGCTTTTTGGCTGCAAAGATTGAGCATTCAGTAGTGCAATTTGGAGCCCCTGTTTAGGAAAAAATTGCCTATAGATACCTGTTTGGAAATTTTATTGCTAATCAGTACCTGAATTCGAATACTGATTCTTTTGTGTATGAAATCCTTCACGGTATATATATTTTCCGTGTATAAAAATATACTAGGTGCTTGAAAGCATTAAAATTTTGAGACTGATATTTATGCATACTTTTCCGCTGTTTAGGTATGACATCAATAATAATTCAAATTGGCATCATCCTGTCCAATACATGGAATAAATAAAAATTTAATATAGCAAATAAAGGTGATGAATATTGCAATTTAGAAATGAATTCTTTTTGGCCAAAATTTAGAAATGGGTTGAGGTGTAAAAATACATGTGGTTTTTCTAAAAAGTGTATCCAACACCAAATGCCTTTTTTGGGTGAAAAAGTGATTATATGGTTACAAAAGTAGAGCAAAAATACGTTAGTTTGACTTTTTTGTATTTTTAAAGCTAACATGGATGATAACTCAGCTAAATTTTATCCTGATAGGCAAGAAAGAACTGAAGAAAATTGCAGAAAATGACATAGATATTTTGGAAATTACTTTAGCCCTTCTCTCTCCAATTTCCTTTCTCTCTCCCAATCCTAGTTTTACCCATCGGGCTGCCCATCTCCACCTCTGCCGCTTTTCTATAATTTTTAAAACTATCTAAGCCCTTTTCTATAATTTTCTCCAGTTCTCTATTGCCAACTGAGATGAAATTTAGCTAGTTATCGTCCATGTCAACCTTAAAAATACAAAAAGAGTCAAACTAAGGGTCAATGTGTATTTTTACTCCACTTTTATAACCACATAGTCACTTTTACACACACAAAAACATTTGATATTAGATGCACTTTTAAAAAAACCACATATATATTTTTAGAGCTTAACCCATTTAGAAATACGTTCAAAACCATGGTAATCAACTCCAACACCATACCGGTGTATATATTTAGATGGAGAATTGTTTTCTTTTCTTTTTTCAACAGAGAATTGTTATTTCTATCAATAAGTATTGTTATTTTAAAAATAACTAAACCTATGATTTCATGCCTCATATAAAATTTTAAAATGAGATGTATTTTTTTTTTTTTATCAAAACTTATACTTACTTATTATAATAAATTATCCATATTTTTTTTTATTTCATTGTACACTATTCAAAGTGAGCTGTGTTATATTGCTATTTATAATTTTTCCAACTTATTAACCATATATTTTGTTATGAATTTTATATTCTATGTTAACATCGATTATTATATATAATGTAATGTAATTAAAAAATTAGAAAAATGTGTGGGAAAAAATAGTCTCGTGAATCAATTGTGTTACCGTGTTAGAAAAACGTGTAATTTTTAGAGGCTATTGACTCATTCAATTAACGCATATCACAAAGATAATTTGTTACTTGAATATGCATTTTCCATCATAAAATAAAACACACAAATACAGAAGTTGTTTATGAAATTTTTCATAAAAAATCGTCACTTTATATTGATTATTAGTCCATTTCTTTAACTCCTATAACAATAATATTATACACATAGAAAATTCTATTTATATGTGTAAAATGTCAATACATCTTTATTTAAGACAATGAACTTAAATTTTTAACTTATAAACATTTGCAATTATATTTACAGAAATTGATCAGACAATGCAAGAATTATTTTTTTTATGTTAACTAATGCATATTAAATATATTCGTGTTACAATTTTTAAAAGTAAGTTATATATTAAAATCTTATTTCGATGCCAAAAGAAAAACAATTATATCGTCAAACAAACTTAGGTTAAGGGCCAATTTTGTTCTGGAAGTTTTCACCTAAGGGCAATTTTGCTCCAAAAGTTCTTCGGGGACAATTTTCCCCTGAACGTTTCAAAAAGGAATAATTTTGCCCTATCTCACTTAATTTTAATTATTAATTGACCAAATATGTTGAACTAACAATCCACATATTATCACAAAAAAAAAAAAAAAAACAATTATATCGTCAAACAAACTTGGGTTAAGGGCCAATTTTGTTCCAGAAGTTTTCACCTAAGGGCAATTTTGCCCTAAAAGTTCTTCGGGGACAATTTTCCCTTTCGAAAAGGAATAATTTTGCCCTATCTCGCTTAATTTTGATTGTTAGTTGACCAAATATATTGAATCGACAATCCACATGTTATCAACAATTTTTTTGTTAAGGTGCAAATTTCCTTCAATGTTTTAAATCTAATTTTACAAAAAATGAAGTAAAGGACATAGGGTAAATTTGCATCTTAACAAAACATGACCTGAATGACATGTGGACTATTAGCTCAAGATATTTGGTTAATTAATTGCCAAAATTAATTGAGGGTAACATTACTCCTCTTTTTAAAAAAAAAAAAAAAAAAAAAAAAAATCGGACAAAATCATCCTTAACCCAACCAACTTAGCTACTGAGGCTGAAAAACTAAGGCCCCGTTTGAATCACTGAAAATCAAGCATTGGAAAAGGAAAATTCAAGTTTTCAACTGGCGGCGGTCGTTTGAATCGAATTTTCCATATGAAAATATTTTTGCGCAGGCGCCATTCTCCCACATTTAAACGAAAATGAGTTCCTACCAAAAATGATGGGAAGCCATTTTCCGGCGCTTATGAAAATGGCCGAAAGTCGATTTTTCCCTTGTTGACACGACTAGCTGTATAAAAAGTCGAGCATGTGACCCGGTAAAATAGAGAGATGTGAAGAACGGAGAGGGCGAGTGGAATTTCAACAACGACTATGCATCCCGCACAACAGGTTGGTTGGTACTTCTCCGTCTTTGTTCTGTTGTCGTTTACTTTCAGCGTCCTTGGTTTTTGTCTTGAGTTAGGCGATGGACAGAGAAATGGATGAATGTTAACTTGAGGTGTTGGTCAGATGTTTAGCTTTAGTTTTAGCAGTAAGGAAAGTGATTGTCGCAATGTTTGTGGCAGCGACAAGTAGACGTATGAGGGAAATCCCTTGCTCATTCAGGCTAGATTTCCACTCTAAGAGAGCGAACCTCAGAGCAATGGTATATAGCAGCAACACCACTTGCTTTAATCATATTAGGATGAACAGGGCAACATTTGATGCCTTGTGCCACATGTTGAACACAATTGGACGGCTCTGACTTACGAGGCACATGTTAGTTGATGAGCAAGTTGCCATATTCTTGCACATTTTGGCCCATCATGTGAAGAACCGAGTAATTAAATTTGAGTTCGAAAGGTTGGGTGAAACAATAAGCAGATATTTCAAAGCTCGTTTTGAATGCCACCCTAAAACTACAAGATCAGCTTTTGAAGACACCAGAGCCTATTAGAGACGATTGCATGGACGATTGTTGGAAATGGTTTAAGGTAAATAGTTTGGACTTTTGTTATGTCAATTTGCATTGTAAAAGTTATTTCCATCTTCATATAAGCGTTGTTAACAACAGGGGTGTTTGGGGGCTCTAGACGGTACAAATATACGAGTACAAGTGGCAGCCTACCAGAAGGGTCAATATCAGATAGAAAAGGGGATATAACCATGAATGTTCTTGGAATATGCTCGCCAGATGAACAATTTATATTTGTGTTGTTAGTATAGGAAGGATCTGCTACGGATGGAAAGGGAAGCGATAAGGAGGACACATGGTTTGAAAGTTCCAGCAGGTGCCTTTTTTTGTTCTACCAATTGTTGTATTGAGTCTCTTACAAAGTTTGTCTTGGATTAACTAACATTGAAGTTGTTGATGTGCAGGAAAGTACTACTTAGTAAACGCTAGTTACACTAACAATGATGGATTCCTTGCACCGTACAGCGGCCAACGTTAACACCTTAATGAGGGGAGACTAGGCCACCAACCCCAGACCCCAGTTGAATGTTTTGACATGCAACATTTATGTGATTGTAATATCATTGAAAGATGCTTTGACATTCTGAAGTTAAAGTGGGCAATCCTTCGAACTCCTTCATCCTATCTAATAAACATTCAAAACAGATGTATCGTGGCATGTTGCCTATTCTATACCTTATTCGGAGATTAATTGTACCTATCCCATTAGATGAACAATTGGACTCATTCAAACCCCCAAAACCAAGTCAAGAAATTCCTCCAATTTCTTTAATGGAAACATCTGCTGCATGGAATAATTTTAGGGACAATCTGGCTACTGACATTTATAATGCTTATTTGGCACATAGATCCTGATTTGATTACGATTATCATTGTTGTATTAATTGATAAACATCCTTGTCTCTTTTTAAAACGTTTGTTTGTTTGCACGGAAATAAAATGACATTATCAATGGGTGTGTTTATAACAGCTGGAGCTGGACCTGGTTAAACTGTTAGTAATGTATTTAATTATTTGTGATAGACTAACTAAGTTCGAATTGTGTAGTTGTAGAATGGAAGACTCACAAAAGTAAAAGTTCCACAAGTGGATAGCTGACGTAAACAAACTATTAATCGAGTGCCTGGAGCTGGACCCTGTTAAACTGTTAGTAATGTATTTAATTATTTGTGATAGACTAACCAAGTTCGAATTGTGTAGTGGTAGAATAGAAGACTCACAAAAGCAAAAGTTCCACTTGTGGATAGCTTATGAAGACAAACTATTGGTTGAGTGCCTTGTATAGCTGAGGACGGAACAGAGGTTCTGGCGGACAACGGGTTCAAGCCAGGGACACCAACCGATTGGAAGCAATGATGCTAGAGCACCAACCTGATTCCAAAATCAAGGGAAAACCCCACATATTATCGAGCATCAAAATGATGAAAGTGGCATGGCAAGCAGTATACAATATGGTGTATGGGATAAAATCGTTAGGATTTGGATGGGATCCGAAGAAACAATGCGTTGTTGTGGACAAGGAAGTGTGGGATTGTTGATTTTAGATCGATAAAACACACTCTATTAATTTTAGTAAATAAAATAAAGTACATAGGAGCCTTTATATAGGAAAACCGAGAGCTAACCCTAGAATCTAATTTAATCTAATCAAATCAAAATGATTACGATATAATATTCATATCTAGTCCTAAGATATAATAAATATCAAACTTAATAATAAGATAATGATTTAATCTAAATAATCCCTAATATTATAACACTCCCCCTCAAGCTGGAGAGTATATGTTGATCATTCCTAGCTTGCCTCGAAATCTTTCAAATTTTGTTCTACCTACTTCAATCTTCAAAATCTTCAGGCTTGTACTTCTTGAGTCTTAGCAGCCCATTTGTTTTTGTCTGGGCTTGTACTCTTCTTGAGTATCAGCAAGCCATTTATTTTTGTCTGGGCTTGTACTTTTCTTAAGTCTCAAATGTCTCATTTATTTTGTTTGGACTTGTACTCCTTTTTGAGTCTCAGAGGTCCCATATTTTATTTGGGCTTGTACTCATTTTTGAGTCTCAGAGGTCCCATGTTTCCTTTGTTGTGTGGGCGAGCAGATAGCCCTCACTGATCTCCACGGTCATCTAGTTACACAACCAAGTCATAACTTGGTTATTTTCAGTGAACCATGTGTCAAAGTTTGGGTCATTAGGGGTTGTTTAAGGTGCTGCCCCATTAATATATGTCTCCTTTCTCTTGCCACAAATATACCTCAGCACACTTTATGACCACTGTAGATAGTTCCTACCATTAAACCGATGGTTAATAACCATACTGTGATTTTCTGAGAAATCTGATATCATCTCTATGGTTCTGGGTGGTCATGTTTGGTTTGGTTGTTTTGATGAAGAGTCTTGAGTTTGAGAATTTGTATCAGATATAGAAGCCATGGGATAGACTCCAGTTGGACTGAAATTTTGAGGTACTGCATCGAATAAAGGAGAGAAAACGGATGGATCCTTGATTCTGGTAAGAAAATGGTCTTTGAAGGTCACTGTCCACGCTGGCACGTGGGTGTCACGCGCTGGGAAAGTGGTGGTCACGCGCTAAGAAGATCGCCGTGCTTCTCTGGTTTTTATCGATCGGCAGGCTCTGGCTCTGTTTGTGGTGGCGGTGATGCGACACGTGCCTTCTGTTTCTCAGATAGAAGGTCTCGTTCTCTGTTGTTTTCCTCTCGTTATCGTGCTCTCCGTCATCGTTTCTCTCATCTCTTCTCTGCCACTATGCTCGTCATCACAGTGCTCTCTCTCTCTTGTTTCCCTCGCTCTCTCTCGCCTTTGGGAAAGACATCAAAGGCTCTCGGGTATCCTCTCTTCAAAGACTAAACAAAGGAAGTCAGTAAGAGGGAAGGGCGAAAGTCTGGAGGCTACTGTAGGTCTGGAATCAAACCTTGCTTTGATACCATGTTGATTTTAGAGGGATAAAACACACTCTATTAATCTTAGTTAATAAAAGAGACTACATGGGGCCTTTACATAAGCAAATCGAGAGCTAACCCTAGAATCTAATTTAATCTAATCTAATCAAAATGATTAAGATATAATATCCATATCTAGTCCTAAGATATAATAAATATCAAACTTAATAATAAGATAATGATTCAATCAAAATAATCCCTAATATTCTAATAGGGATGAGTACGTAAAGGTAAGTGACGTTTGCCATTTCCTGTACATTACTTTCCAAACAATTATTACTACTTACCGCACTTGTTTCTCAGGTGCACAAGAAGGCTGGAATGTACAGAAACAAGTGCATGCCCCACTTCTAAGATCTGTGTTTAGTGTGGTCTAAAGATAGGGCGGTTGGAGAGTACTGTAAATCCCCACAAGGCATGGTAAAAGAAATCCATGAAGAACAAAAATTGATCCCAAAGTCCCCAATACATCTGGATTACGTCCTACCCTTGAGTTCCACGTCCCACCAGTTGGTAATCATGCCAATGGAGCTGACGATGAGTGTTTTGGTAGTGGAAGGAAGCGGATGAAATTCAGGAAGACTGATACACTTGTGGACATTCTGAGGGAAACAATTTCCTCCCTTGATTGCACAATAGAGAAAGTTTTCGACAACCTCAGAGCACGTTTATCCCGGAAGAACATCATACCAAGATGGAAGACAAGGAAGCAGACTTGTTCCATCATTTGATGGAATTTCCCGGTCTCATTGTGGACGAGCTCACCACTGCCTACATTAAGATTGTCTCTTCGCAACAGCTGCTCAATTCGTTTGAGAAGATTCCGACTGCATTCAAGGCAACATGGATACTGGCATTGCTGGGAACATAAATTATTGTGGGTTATTTTGACTGTTTGAAAAGTCTCTCCAATCTTTGTTGGGTTATTTTGAATATTTTGGGAAGTTTGATGGGTGGGCTATTTTTTTTCCCAACAGATATTTATATTTTTGTAAACGCAATCGATGTGATTGCAATTTACAAACGACAAACAAACAATATCATGTATGTATTTAACCGCCTATAAGTTAAAGTTGTAAAAGTTATCTGCATAATTCTTTGCTCCTCCCCATCCCCTGTTCAATCCACTTCAAACAAAGCTACACAAAGGGTACTTTCATATGTATGACACTCGAGTGAAATCATACATACTCGAGTGCCATAGAGGAAATGTCAGAGATTAATGTTGTCATGTCGTGTACACTCTAGTGTGAAAACGTCACACTCGAGTGTGACATTTTCACACTCGAGTGTCATGTAGTGTGTCACGTCCTCCGCCTCCATCACACTCGAGTGTGATGTCACATGTCACATCCTCAACCTCTATAATGGCATCACACTCGAGGGTGACAATGTCACACTCAAGTGTTTACTCTAGTGTGACATTTTCACCCTTAAGTGTGATGTCGTTTGTGATAGGTCCCTGCCCTCAATCACCACATCATACTCGAGTGTGACAATGCCATACTGGAGTGAGTACTCAAGTGTGACATTTTCACACTTGAGAGCGATGTTTGTTGAAGGCAAATGGGTTAAAGGATATGTGAGAATCACATGACACTCGAGTGTGAAAACTCCACACTCGAGGGCACACTCGAGCCTGGAGTTTTCATACTCGAGTGGGATGTAATATTCAATAGAAACTGATGCTGCGACTGTGAGAGGTCGAGTTCACTCGATTGTGCATATGGCACACTCGAGTGTCCTCGCGTATGCCATATGCATATTCGAGTGAGATCGGTTTTATAGCTCATATGCTCCACAATCCACACTCCATAAACCACCACACAATTTCACAACTTCACAATCATACCCAAGACCCACATTACCTAAGAAGCTCAAGACCGGCAGAGTAGACGGCGGAGGCAAAACCAGAGGCGACCGAGTCTTGTGAATCTTTGCGGCTTCACAAGACCCACCTTACCCGAGGCGTAGGCAAAACCGGAGGCAATTGAGTCTTGAGAATCCCGGTGGCTTCACAAGACCCACCTTACCCGAGAACCTCAAGATTGGCAGAATAGAACCTAGATGTATAATTTTCGTTTCAACTCTAAAATGAAATCCACTATTTCATTTCCCAATCTGGTTTCCTTTATTCTGTTCACACACAACGTGTGGTATCTTATCGATGAAGAGAAACCAGTAAAGCCTTTGATGTTTGGTAAAGATCATGTGCACATAATGCAAATTTCCTTTACCGAGGGTTCGAGGTAGTCGAAAACAAAGGCAACTAAGAAGATGACTTCGTTGCCCAAGACAGAAGCAGCAACCTCTCCTATTGCCTCTGGTCATTCTCCCTCATTCTTTGGGGCCTCCTTACAATCTTACATTCAGGATGCCTTAAAGAAGGCTGTTGATACAGTGCTGAGGTCCAATGCGTCCATTCTGCAATTCAACAAGTCCATTCTTAAGGCAAACGAGGTTTTTCTAACTAGAATGGAAGCGGCCAATGACAAATTGGTGACTACCTTGGAGGACATAGTAAAGATCTTGGTCAGTCACATTGATCACAATTTCCAAGTAATCTTTGAACAGCAGGATAAGCATGAAAAAAGAATCAGCCAACTTGAGAAGAATATGGATCTTTTTGGAATTCCCACCTTATGAGCCTTCTTCAGCCCTACAGACTTCTGTACCTTCTAGATCCATACATATCACTGAGCCCTCTCCAGTTTATACACCAGCTGAGATCACCATCCCCGAGATCACAACCACTTCTATGCCTGACGACCCTCCCTTCCTCTATTCCACCATCCACCACTACTCTTCTTCCTCTGTCCATTGCTACCTCAGGTGATCCAGATCCCACTTTAAAACACACATCTTCGTCCACTTCCACCTCTAATGATGTGACCTTCCCTACCTTTTTGCCTCATGACAAATGGAGAGAGTGACTGAGCATTTTATATTATCTGATATTATATATTTGCCGTTGTAGGTTTTCTTTTTTTATCAAGTCCTTTGTATTACGTTTATGATTATGAATGAGAAGTTATTCTGCCATTTTGTGTTGATGATTATGCAATTGTTTCATATAAATGTCATTTCTTCTAGTGCTGATGTCCAATGTTTACATAAACAGAGTGAAAGATTTAATTAGCTGCATATTTAAGTAAAATTAAGACAAATTTCGCTATAACAATTGATTAGGAGAAACAGTGACAATTTAAGTGCACACTCGAGTGTACTTTTCAACACTCAAGTGACAAGAATTGGTGCCGCTCGCTCGCGTGGCACTCTACTGTGCCTCACTGCAACCTGGTCATATTGAAATTTTAAGGGGCAAAAATGGTATTATGCATAATTTTCCTACATATTTTCTTCCAACCAAACAAAACATTTCCTGTCACCCCAAAAAAAAATTCTGTGCTAACCAAACACTTCAACGGAAAATTTTCCCTTCCATTCCATTCATACCTTTTCATCCATGTAAACAGGGCCTTAGCTAAAAAAAATAAAAATAAAAATTGACTTTACTGTAATTGGTTGAAGAGTCGTCTTGGATCATCGCATTTTTGGGTCTCTCTTTCGACCAGCTAAAATACTGAACTTTAATCTAATCCCACTTAGTTCTAGGGTTTTGAACCCCTGGTCTACATCCACAACCCATCTCACTGTTGACTCACCATTTTCCCGACAAAATTTTCATGGAATATCCTGCATGGTAATCCCACACCTCCAATTAACATAGATCCTTACTTGATTTCTTATTCCAATTATGGCCGGGAAAGCTGAATCTTTGAACGGGACTGTAAAATCTGGATCGAACCAGAGCGGTCCAGCAGCAATGCAGGCGTCGTCATTAAAGGCCGATCTGTCGAACTTCATTTCTTTGAAGAGCTTTAAGCTGAAAACCAAGCAGCAGGAGCTGTTGATCCGGGTTTCCATCCTATTGCTCGTCTATGTATTGGCTTTCATCACTCGGCTCTTCAGTGTTCTGCGGTATGAGTCCATGATCCATGAGTTTGATCCTTACTTTAATTACCGAACCACACTTTTCTTGACTGAGAAAGGTTTCTATGAGTTCTGGAACTGGTTTGATTCTGAGAGTTGGTATCCTCTGGGTCGTATCATTGGAGGTACTCTTTTCCCGGGTCTTATGGTCACTGCCGCTTTGATATACTGGCTTATGCGATTTCTGAGGTTTGCGGTTCACATCCGTGAGGTCTGTGTGTTGACAGCACCGTTTTTCGCATCGAACACTACCTTGGTTGCTTATTTCTTTGGTAAAGAGATTTGGGATTCGGGTGCTGGTCTAGTTGCTGCGGCATTGATCGCTATTTGCCCTGGGTACATTTCTAGGTCGGTGGCTGGATCATATGATAATGAGGGTGTTGCCATTTTCGCCTTGTTGCTGACATTTTACCTGTTCGTCAAAGCGGTGAATACGGGGTCGCTTGCATGGTCTTTAGCTTCCGCTTTTGGGTACTTCTACATGGTTTCTGCTTGGGGTGGTTACGTGTTTATCATTAATCTGATCCCATTATATGTTCTGGTTCTTTTAATCACGGGAAGGTATTCCATGAGACTGTATGTTGCTTATAACTGCATGTATATTCTGGGAATGTTGCTTGCAATGCAAATTCGATTTGTTGGATTTCAGCACGTGCAATCTGGAGAGCATATGGCTGCTATGGGCGTGTTTTTCTTGATTCAGGTTTCCTTTTGTTCCTTTCTACTATCTCATTGCCTTGTTGAATTACTCGTGGCATGGTAAAGAATTTCGTTAATATGTGTGTAGTAACTAGAATGTTAAAATACACTAGCAAACGATAGTTTTACAAAATCTATGCCTTTAGTTAGTAGGGTGAGGTGGGATTCAATTATGTGATTTTTTTGGGGCGCCTTTGCTTTATTGGTTTTCAGATTGGATTTTCTGTGCTTTCTTGACATCTGAGTCATTTGGCTTAACATGATTTCACTCAGACTCATTTGCTTTGCATTTGATGCATACCCTTTCCCTTAATTGTGATTTATATTTGCATACCAGTGAAAAAAATGTTTCTATTTACCACCATACATTGTCAAGGTTTTTTTATGTAGATATTGGCATTAATAAATCTGTAGATCTGTAGATTTACATAATTGTTCTAGGATGCAGAATTTCAAGCTCTAACATTGATTGCCTTTGCAGGTATTTTACTTCTTGGATTGGGTAAGGCATGCTCTTGCCGATGCAAAATTGTTTGAGGCCTTTTTGAGGATCACTGTAACTACTGCAGTTAGTGTTGGTGCCATTGCTTTGGGAGTAGGCACAGCATCTGGTTATATTTCTCCATGGACAGGAAGGTTCTACTCCTTGCTTGATCCAACCTATGCTAAGGATCATATTCCAATCATTGCATCTGTCTCTGAGCATCAGCCAACTGCTTGGTCATCTTTTATGTTTGATTTCCACATCCTGCTGTTTTTCTTTCCTGCTGGGCTCTACTTTTGCTTCAAGCGGCTGTCAGACGCAACAATTTTCATAGTTATGTATGGTCTCACTAGCATGTATTTTGCTGGTGTGATGGTTCGATTAATTCTTGTTGCTACACCTGCGGTATGCCTTATTAGTGCTATTGCAGTTTCTGCCACTGTGAAGAATTTGGCTCAGCTGGTAAGGGCTAAGAGCAAAGCTGTTCAGAGTGGTTCTAGCAAAGGAACTAGTACTGCAAAAGGTTCTTCCAAGGTAAGATACTTCTGAGTAACTGGTAGAATGAAGGGTTTTAAAACAAATTGCATTTTAATGCTTTGATCATTTTCTTTTCTTCCTCATCTACAAACCTAAGTTTTCCTATGGTTGAATGCCTTCTAGTTTGGGGAGAATAGGATAGCAGTTCTTGATAATGTTTTCTTGGGGTATTGGATTACCATTAATATTGCATGATAGAGGTTACTGATATAATGATGTTTCTGTACCTTAAACTGTGCTATGAACAACTTTTTTGTGAAATTTTCTTTTTTATTTTTATGTGATGATGTGACAAACCATTGCAATTTCTTAAAAACAGGGTTTGGTTGATCAGTCCCAGCCTTTCCAAAGAAATGGTGCCATTGTGTTACTCCTTGGTGCCTTCTATCTGCTCAGCAGATATGCTACTCACTGTACCTGGGTCACATCAGAGGCTTATTCATCTCCCTCAATTGTCTTGGCTGCAAGGGGGGCCCATGGTAACAGGGTCATCTTTGATGATTATCGTGAGGCGTACTATTGGCTTCGTCAAAATACTCCCCCAGATGCTAAGGTGATGTCCTGGTGGGATTATGGTTACCAAATCACTGCCATGGGAAACAGAACAGTCATTGTTGACAACAATACCTGGAACAATACACACATAGCCACTGTTGGGCGTGCAATGTCTTCTTACGAGGATGAGGCTTATGAGATAATGCGATCACTTGATGTGAACTATGTTTTAGTTGTCTTTGGTGGTGTTACTGGTTATTCTTCTGATGATATAAATAAGTAAGACCTGATACAATGCATTACAATTGGTTTGTTCATCAATTCGTATATAACTTCATGCATGTAGATCTAGCAATTTCTTTATGAAAAAATTCTACTTAGACTTATCTTGCAGTCACAACTGTCAACTATGATACAGGTTGTGTTTGGCATAAAATTTAAGTTCTGCAACCTGATCTTAGATGGAGCCACTTGTATCCAGATGTGAATGCAAGAGTTATTTAAGTAGCTTGACTCTATCTATTCCTGTTGTCACCATTCCAAATTCAGGAGTTTATGTGACTTCTCAGATGCCTCATTCTCGACATGCTTTTTAGTCTCTTTATGAACCTGTTATGACTGCTGGGCTTCAAACTTTTTATGATCCAAAATTTTTGGGACCTTCTTTCATTAAGTTTGTGCATATTCAGTTAGTTATATTTTTTGAAAAAATTACGAAAACCTGTGTATGTATCTTTGCACTTTGTGGTACGGCTTTTATAGCTCTTGGTTCTTCTGGTGATTATTTCTTTAGAGCATACACAATTACATGTGGATTGTCTCATTGCTGACTTGTGCTGAGATTGGATGATGCATTTTTTAAAACATGTCTGTTGCTTTTCTTCATCTATTAAGATTTTCTGGTTATGCTTTGTTACTTTTCTTTTTGAATTACGTTTGTTCTTGATATCAACATCTCTTGCTTACCATCGAGTCCTTTTTCTGGTTGATGTCATTTGGGTTTATGTTTTTTTATTCTCAGTTTTATTGCTTTCGACACTTATTTTTTTATACTCATAATTCATTATTTGTGTAGATTTCTGTGGATGGTGAGGATTGGTGGTGGTGTTTTCCCTGTAATAAAGGAACCTGACTACCTTGTCAATGGAGAGTATCGTGTAGATAAAGGGGCAGCTCCCAAGATGTTGAACTGTCTAATGTAAGTTTCTTAGCACTGCCACATGGTCTTGGCTTGATATATTTATAAATTTCAGTTAGTCTGGATGCATGCAATTCTAATCTATGTTGGAATAAGCTTTTTCCTTATATATATGTGTGTGTATAACAGAATTGGTCTATCCTTGTCAGGTACAAGCTGTGTTATTATCGCTTTGGGGAGCTGACAACAGAATATGGCAAACCACCTGGGTAAATTCTTTAACTTCTTTATCACTCACTATTTTAACATCCAACCTTGTACATATTTCAGGCCCTAGCTTATGGGGCACCCCATAATTGTGTGTAAATTGAGGTGTAATGGACTACTTAGTTTTTGATGAGGGACAATTCATTTTCATATCCATGCATGTTTTCTTGAGCACTGATGTATTGCACTGTAGGAGGTTGGGAGTTAGATAAAGTATTATTGATTGAGCTAGTAGTATCCAAACTTCAGCCTTGTATTATACTATCTGAGAGTTCATAACTTCATGCATCTTAAAACAATGTAATATAATCTCCACCCGTAAAATTGCTCTTTATGGACTCTTTCTGCTCAAGCATTCTTCACGGGGTGAAGTTTCGTAAATCTAGTTTTGTATTTATACCTCTTGGATTGGCAGGTACGATCGTGCAAGAGGAGTTGAAATTGGAAACAAAGACATAAAGCTGGAGTATTTGGAAGAGGCATTCACCACACAGAATTGGATAGTTCGTATTTATAAAGTAAAACCACCTAAAAACAGGTGGTAAGTCTTGCCTGCGATTCCTCTTTCAAAATGGAAAAAGTCAAATGTAGTATTCTCTGCGGGAACTTGTAGCATTTTAGTTAGCCTGAGAGCCCAATATCTGCTGGCTATTTATAGATCATAGAACTTTTTGTTTGCGTCTGCATTTGTAGAATTCAGCTCAAGTAATGTTGCGGAATCCTAACTTATCATTTTCATGCGCATCTAGAATTCAGTTATCTAAATTTTCTGGAATCATTTTATTAGAACTTCTTTTCCTCTGACAGTGTTTGTATGTTGCACATTTAAACCTATTTTGATTCCAGTAGGGCAATCTTACGCCAAAATAAAAATGCAATGTACCTTGAATAAATTGAACAACATTACATCATTTGATGAGCTTTCCGTTGATCAAAACTCGGTCTCTGACCCTTACTACGCATATGCCGTTTGAAATCCTAATAAACCACTAGTCTGAAATGATGAATGAAGCTGGAGAAACAAATTACCATTGTAAACTTCGACATCGGAAGATAGCAATTAATGTGCTTGATGAACCTACAATTTTATACTTGATCAATACCTTTATCTTTGTTATTAAAATTCCAACTAAAGCATTCATTGCTCCAAATAGAAACAGCCAATGCCGGTTGCCGGCGGAATAACTAGTCCGTTTCACATAAGTAATACGAGTCATATTCCAACATAAATTAATGGTCCTTGTATAAATATATATATATCATCATATGTGCGGTGATTACATAAAAGGTCTCGAGTGGGAAGAAAAAATCATTATACAAACGGAACAATTCAACAAGAATGCCGCCATAAGGAAGAACTGAACAACATGAAAGTCTTCAACCTGTAAACGAACTCTTAACCGAAGGTGGAGCTAACATTATACTATTTTTTTTTTTTTTGATATAGCTAACATATACTATTGTACACTACTAGATACAAAACAGGAAGAGTCCTTTATTAGCCAAGCACATCTTTGCCAGTAGCAGCATCACTTTCTGGAAGGTCATTGGCACCTTGTCCTTCTGCGCCTGAAATAAATATATCCTAACTGTGTACTTTGCTATTCTCTTACCTTTCTGCTCTCAGGCTTGCTACCTCAGAACAATTTCTGTTAGCTTTGTGGTGTCAAAAAATAGATGGCATACAAGGATGGAAATGATTTGCCCTAGTCACGGGCCGCTTTGTTCCTGCGCCCAGTTGGGATGGGCAAGCCATTGAAAATAGGACTGGCAATGGCTGCATTTGAAAGAGCTTGCAAGTCTGTTTTCAAATTCCATTTTCCAGTTGGCCAGACTGTTGCTGAGTTATTCTTTTCGTGATCTTTGAGACTTGAAGCACTTAATGATTTACGCACTCCAGAAAGCACATCAGTTATTATAGATTCCCCAAGACCCATTTGAATTGAATCCAACCATCCTGACTCAGTCTCAGGAAACAAAACTGCCCGACTCGCTGATTTTGGTCTCGTGGCCAATCCCTTTCCACCACTACTTTCTTGTTTTAAAGGCCTGTCTGGAGTAACAGCACCATTATCAACTTCAGCCTTTTGACGTCTACGGACAGGTTTCTCATCAGATTTATCGCTTCCCCCATCCTCAATCTCCGCATGATACTGAGACGCTCCTCCATCCCCAGTCAACAAATCATATTCAAAATTTCTTGACTTGTGATTTTGGTTTGATGGCATCTCTGAAATTGGTGAGGCTTTAGGGAGCCAGTCATCTCTGAGCCCATCTCCATTCGCAGATCTATAAACTGCCAATTCTGTTTCTTCATTTCGACCCTTTGGATTTGAAGATTTAATTCCATAGTATGCTTGTAGAGAAGCCATAGCTGAAGAAGTCTTCTGTCGGGGTACTTTCAGTCTAAAGGACTGGAAAGGCTCCTGTGTACTAGATTGACCTGAATGCGGACATCTCTTTCCAGGACTGGAATCTCTGCATCAAAATTTCAGCAAAATTTTCACCCCAAAAAAAATCAGAAAAATGAATTTCCCCAGTTCAGCATAGATTTCAGTCCATAAAATTGATAATTAATTTTATACCATCTGAAACTAAAAAAAGGTACATAGCAATCTGATGAACTATCACATCACCATAAGCAAAATTCAAAAAGTCAACTTTTCCTCGTCCTATATTATGAAAAGCAAATAGAGAATCATAAACAAAATTTGTAGAAGCTTATCAAACTACACCTAAAGTCAATCAAAATAAACTGTGGCAAGAATCTAGAGTAATGTAATATTGTTCAGGATGCCAGTAGGCAAAGAACGAGCTTGTGGAAATGCAAACTAAAACTCTTTAATAGTTCCTGAGCTTCAGTATACCACCAGGGAAAACATGATGGCCCACCTTTTTACTACACTATACTAAGCATTTTAGCACCAATGATGATATATGATCCAAAATCCAAAGCAAATCTGGCTGGTGAAATGTCAACATAACCTCTGAACTGTAAAAATACAAATTAATTTTAAAACCTCTTTGTAAAAGAATTAAATAAAAAGTGAGAAAAGATGGATTTGACCCGCAAATTCTTATAGGAGCAGATTGCAATGAGTGGATACTAAACTAGCGCTAAATTGAAAAATAAGGACAGAATGATTTCTTGCAAAACCAATAACCACAGTGGGCACTGCCAAAATTTTCACGACAAACAATTTTCTACTGCCTATCAAAGGAAACATGTAAGAAATCAGAGTTATTTATACCCGGAATTGGCATATCCATTGGGCGGACTATGAGAGGGTGGATGTCTTCCTGGTAATGGTATCCGTAGAGTCTTCAACGCAAACATTTGAAGATCTGTGGTTAGTCCGTTCATCCTTTTGATATCAGCCACCTAAATTGTTACAAGGAGTTGCCATCAAAAGGAAGACAAATCATTATCTGATAATAGAGGGAAAGGAAAAGCACCTAACCTATCAATAACATTATCAACGTTTGCAATTATAAGAAAAACATGCATGTGTGCATATTCTCCTTAAGTAGCGACATTTAGTGATCAGATACGCTAGTTAATGCATATATCCATTTAAAAATATATAACTACTCTTACCCCAAACAACACAAGGTGAGAGAATTCTGAATACTAGTAAAAATAACATGTTGACATCAGTGAAAGTGTGCAAGTGATTCTCAGACTTTCCACATTAATGTATGATCACCTCCATCCTACATCGTATCTGAAAGGGAAGCGTCCCCTATAATACTTATGAACTGGTTAATGAGGCATCGACAATTAAATGTTTGAGTTACCAAAAAACAAATTGTCAGAGACAGCATATATTCAATATAATTGGACCCCATCCATCCCACCTGAAAGCCACATATAAAAGGGATGAGGATAAATCCTCATTCCCATTTCCCTTTTCTTCCACCGATACAACTGATAACATGTGAAAACCCTTCTTTCCTATTTTCATTTTCCCTTCCACAACTCGTTGCATCCATTACCAAGAATGTCATAGACGGGGACAACGGCTCATGGGGACAAATTATTAGTTGAGTTCTTTTAAAACTTCAAGACCCATGTCGACCTTTTTCTTTCTCTATCAGCATCATCAAGAACTGGGAGAAAGTGGCAGAATTAGGGTGGTTCATCCATATCAGCTTATTACAAACAAACCAAACCGCATAACTTCAATTGTTCCAACAAAATTAGATTAAAAGACAAACATGTCATTTTTTAATAGCAATATAATATACCATAGTAAACACAGAATATTTTTCCTCGTTTACATGTAAGGCTTCGAAGAAACCATTTCACTCGTTGCGAACTTTGAAGAAAAAGAAATACACAAACGCCCTCTTCAACAAAAACTACGAAATTAATTACAAGGGGCTTCAAGAATAGCCAATCGATCACCCAAAAAAGAATCGTAAAACGATTTTGTACCTCGACGCCATACTTGATGGCCACGCCGGCCAGAGTGTCCAATTTGGAAACCGTATGCTCAATCCAATTGCGTCCATTACCTCCGCCACCACTTCCATTCTGCAAATAATTAGACGGAGACATGTTCGCCAATCGACCACCACAAAACCCTTCTTTCGCAGAATCCCAACCGCCGTTGCCTCTACCACAGACACCGACACCAAGATCTGCGATGGTAAACCGGGAATCTCACATGCACAATCGTGTAAATGAACCGGTGAGGGAAAGAGAAACGAATTGGGCACAACACCAGAAATGGAAAATTGTTCGAATACAGAAATTAGGGCAAAGAAAGATTTGGCTTTTGATAGAGAAAACTAGAGTAAAAAGACGAATGAATGAAAGAATGCAGTGATATTTCTGGTGAAGGAGAGGCCCCCTCCTAAAAACCTTCAACAAGAATTTGACTTTATGGTGTTGCCACCATTCCCTTCTACTTCAATTATATGCATTGATTGCGTTGGATTCTTCTTGCCTCTGCGCGTTCGCCCTGTAAAGAAAAATATAAACCACGGATTATATACTATTCAAGGCCCCAAATGTATCATTATTTATCATATGTCCAACAATAAAAAAACAAAAGGCACCCAATGATAATTTATTAAAGGGTAAATACCATCTTTAGTCCTAAAGTTTGCCTTCTTTTTCATTTTGATCCTTCAAGTTTAAAAAAATTTGTTTCAATCCTTGTAGGGGCAAAATAGTCCATATTTTTGTTAAGTTTTATGAACTGATGTTTTAAACAAAATGAAACTTAAGATATCAAGACCAATTATTTGAAACTTAAGGGATAAAAACTATAATGAAGGTAAATATAAAGAATCAAAGATTATATTAACCTTTGGTTAAAAATAAAGAACTTGTAAGTTACTCTCTCAGGTCCTTATTATAAGGCATCAAATAACAATTCTCACAAATCAATAAAAACAGTTAAAAATGGAAAATAACAATCCTACAATTTAAGTAACTTTTACATTAAACTCTAATATTATATTAATTATTACTCTCACCCACTACCCTTATTAATTATGGGCATACATGGAAAAAAAAAATTAATGCGCTTTGGAAACAAGTAATTGCCTTATAAAAATGATCAAATACAATTATTAGTTGGTACCTTATAATGAAGACTTGAGGGAGTACATAATTAATTTTTAGACTTGAATGGCAAAAAAAAAAAAAAAAAAACTATTGTAAAAATACAATTTACGATAATACTACTATACTAGTAAGTAAATTCTATACGTTCAATGTTAATTTATCAAGAAAGCGAAAAAATGTTAATTTATCCAAAAAAAAAACATCATTAAGTTTTGTAAAGAAATATATCATCTTTATGATTTTAATAAGTACTACTACCTCTGGTCCTAATTATAAGAGCTAGTTAACTTTTTTGGAGAGATTAAGGAAGCTAATTAAATTACTTTAAAGTATTTTTATTTTTATTTATTTCTTCAAACTTATTAGTTTGACTAATAAACTAATATATAATCTAAGAATATTTAATATATGAAATGATTAAGTAACTTATTTAGCTTTAATCTCTCCGCAGGAAAAGTCATTATTTCTTATAATTAGAATGAGAGGTAAATATACAGACACAAGACTAATTTTAACTAATTTTCATGTAAACAATAATGAAAGTGAGTACCGCATGACGGAACTTCATCATTTTGTTCAATCCCCACATTGATAAAAATGTTTAAAAATATAAGTTTCATAACCATTCACGTACCACTCAAAT
Source organism: Acacia melanoxylon (assembly GCA_019022615.1). Taxonomy (NCBI): domain Eukaryota; kingdom Viridiplantae; phylum Streptophyta; class Magnoliopsida; order Fabales; family Fabaceae; genus Acacia; species Acacia melanoxylon. The sequence continues at coordinate 9,259,507 of JAFJYJ010000004.1, read as the reverse complement.
TAGGTAAGACTTTAGTATAAGTAAGAAGACTCAATTTATTAATTCAATGAGATTAATGAATGTAAATAAATTATATAATTATAATTAGGGTTAAGGAGCGAAAATACACACGAACTTTTCTTAAGGAGCGCCCAGCACCACAACTTTTTTTCTGGAGCAAAAATACACACAACGTTACGTTTTGGGAGTAAAAATACCACGGGCCATTAGTTAACCATCAACTTGGATGGACGCAATACATAATGATTTGATTTGGATGTAAATGATTTGGACGATTAGGAATAAATAAAATTAAAAAAACTAGAAAAAATTAGGAACAAATTAAAAAAATTAAAATTACTTGACTTCAGAAAAAAAAAATGTCGTGGTCTTTGAAGCTTCGCAGGGAAAAGTTAAATTGTGTATTTTCGATCCTTAACCCTTATAATTACTTGACTTCTTTATACTAATTATATATATTATTGGATTATATATCGCTTCATAATTCATACAAACTTTAGTTTGGAAAAAATAAAATAAAATAACTCATTTAGCTTCTTAAATTTCTTCAAATTAATTAAGTGGATCTTATATTAAAGATCGAGTAGTATTAATAAAGAAATTAGAAATTTAAAACATTGTATCCATTTAAATATCGCTGAAATTGTTGGCAAAAAAAAAAATCACTGGAATTAGGTACTCCCTCCGGTTCTAATTATAAGACATAATTGACTTTTTTGGAGAAATTAAGGAAGCTAATTAAATTGCTTTAGAGTATTTCTATTTTTATTTTTTTCTTCAAAGTAATTAGTTTGACTAATAAACTAATATATAATCTAAAGATACACAACATATAAAATGATTAAGTAACTTATTTAGCTTCCTTAATCTCTCCAAACAAAGTCAACTATGTTTTATAATTAGGACATGAGGTAGTAATTTTTTTGTTTTGCACTAATAAATAAATTAGAAATGTAGACCATCGTATTAGATTCTAGGTGTAATGTTAATAGTCTTGTGCCTTTAATATAAACCTTAATGAAATCAAAAATTATAATAATAATAATTACACTCTCTTTCCACTGCGACAATTTTCCGTTTTAAACAATCTCTCCCTCTCCACCTCTGCTGCGCCACTTCTTCCCTCCCTCCCGCCACCTCAACACCTCTGCCCCCTACACGTTCTTGTATTGAAAGACAGAGCCGAGAAAGCATGTGATTAGGGAAATATATGATGTCTAGATTTATTTTTTTTAACTTACGATTTTGAAATGAACATTATTTTAAGCTGCAAAAATATTTTGCTGCCACACTCTAATAAAAGTAAGTGATTCCCACTAATATTTTCTCTCTCTTCTATTTATAATGGGATCCACTCACTTTTATGTAAGTATAGCAAAAAAGAATGTTTTTGCAAAGAAAAGCGAAAAATATTAAACCATTATTTTAATAGATAAATAATCTAAAATAAATATGATCTCTCAACTAAAATATTTTAAAAAAATGATTTTTCATTTAAAAATTAGTAATAAAAAATAAATCTGGGCATAAAATCTCATCTGAAATGTCCAAATAGAAATAGCTCTCTCTACTCATTCAAAAGGATGAGTAGAAAAACTAATTCCTGATTATGTGTGGGTTCATATTCCATCTCTATTTTAAAAAACATATTTATATCTATCATCCATTTTGTTTTTATATCTCTCTCAATTCATACTTTGCATTTACTTATGTGAAAGTAAATAATGAAATTGAAAAAAAAAAAAAAAGAGAGCTGATAATGTTTGATCTCCTTTTAAATAATGGTTCTAAAAATCTGGATCAACAATTGCAGGTCAGCAGAGGAGAGAATGGTGCAGTAAATTTTTTTTTTATTTTTGATATAATAGTGCAGTAATTAACTTAGAGAGCTTCAAGAATGGAGAAAAAGGCTTCTTATAGGCCAGTGGTGCAGACGTAGACGTCTAACAACACAGTGGACTTAATCAATAATTAATGATATTAAAATACACAATGATACTAAAAAAATTTAAAATTTAAATCTCTTATAAATAGAAATATGTTATTTTTAGAAAAAGTATACATCTTACCTATAAGACGAAATAGTAGTTTATACACTAGTGTACGCAAGAGTAATTAGTCCTACTTCAAATCCTAGTTATAAGATTGAGTTGATTTTATTTTATTTTTTAAGAAGTTAAAGAAGCTAAATAATTTATTTGATCATATCATATATTATGCACTTTTAGATTATATACTTTCCCTTGATCCTAATTATAAGGCACAGTTATTATTTTAGAAAGATTAAGGAAGCTAATTTAATTAACTTAGAGTTTTTTTATTTTTTATTTTTTTCTTCAAACTAAATAGTTTAACTAATAAACTAATATAAAAGCTAAGAAAACACAACATATGAAATGATTAAGTAACTTATTTAAACTTTCCTTAATCTCTCTAAAAAAAGTCAACTAGACTTATAATTATGACCGGAGATAGTATTAGTTTATTAGTTAAATTAATTTATTAGAAAAAAATAAATAAAAATACTATAAAATAATTTAATTAACTTCCTTAATTTTTTTTAAAAATCAACTTAATTTTAAGGTAAAAATGGTGGGATTTGGGAGAAAAGTCAAATGAGTTGGGCCGAGTGCAGACACATTGAGGAGTGTGAGGATTCTTTTTGCCACAGGATTCGGCTACAATCATGAGCTCATGTGTGATTGTCTCTTTCTGGCCCTCTATTTTTATATATTTTATTAGAAAAAATATTCTCTTTTTTTTATTGAAGCTCGAGTTAGGTGAGAGCTCAATTAAATTGATTAAATAATGGATTAACGCCGTGAGAGATTCATATGACTGGACCACCGCGCACCGACACAGGGCCTTAACAAAACATGCGTCCTTCAAATTTTATGGGCCCACCGACACTTACCAGTTTACTGAGTACCAAACGCGCTTTACTATACTCACTTCTTAACATTGACATCCTCAATTAACCCCTCTGGTTAAACGGTTAAGGGTTTGAATACTCTCATAAACGGAGAGGGTATGATTGCTGACTCTGTCAGGGGAGGCCTATGAGACAAAGTGAAGTGGGGTAACGCAGACTAAAGTGGAAGTATGTGTATTCCCGGTCCTGTATCTCCTATAAATTACAGTCATAGTGTTCTACCCTTGGATTATGGGTGAGCTCAAACCCTCTTCTAAAATTTCTATATAAAAAAAACATTCAATCAGTTTAATTCATCCATCTGTCATTAGTTATGACTTTTGACAACTTAAAAAAAGATTTTTTTTTTCAAAAAAAAAGAAAAAGAAAAAGAAAATTAAAAGTAACTTTAAATTTATAGGTGTTTGAAGGATGTTATGTATTCTGAAAGAGTATTTGGTGCTTTGACCACCAAAAAAAAAAAAAAGAGTATTTGGTGGCAAATGCATTGTTATAGACAGTGATTTCCAGCTTCATATCATTTCAAAGGGAACAAGAGCAAGTGTCGTGAATGCTTGCATCAGTTCTTCACACTTATAAATGATTGCATCAGTTGGAACTTAACTAGAAATATAGTAGTGAATTCGAGTTTCTAAAAAACAATGATAATAAATAATTTGGAGCAGTTCTTAGAATGGTTATTTGATGTTGGTGACGGAAAATTAGGGGAATATATCAAATATAGAAACCCCATACGAATTATGGACATTAAACTACAATGATCCAATTCATACAATATGTTAACCTTTTAGAGAATGAATTCTTTAATGATAGAGCAATTCTAGTACCAACCAGTGAAATGGTAAATCAGATCAATAATCATATATGCTCATGTTGCCATGCGAGGAATATGAGTTTCTAAGTTGACTCAGTGAGTAGGTCTATCAAAGACTATGACAGTTTTGAGAACCTCTACATTACTGAATTTCTTAACACAATCAATGGGATGCATATTCGTTTATCTAAGATAGGAAAAAAAGTAACCAAGGCAATACTGAGACAAAAACGAGTGAATTTTCATATTATTGGATGATCGTATCATCTTCTTTACATGCAACTGATCTAAATTAAAAAGTCAGAAAAATTATATGCAAGTGACCTGAAATTTATAAGGTTTTTGTAGATTTTAACCTTTAAATTAATTAATTAACGATCATATTATGACCTCAAAACAATGACAATAAAAATTAGAGTCATTCTCCAAATGATTATTAGATGTTGGTGACTGAAAATTAGGGATTATATAGATGGTGTTGCAGAAATAGAAACCCGGCCTAGACGAATTATCAATATTAAACTGCAATGATCCAATTCATACAATATGTTAACCTTTTTGACAATTTAACATGCAATGAATTCTTTAATGATAGAGCAATTCTAGTACCAAAATCTGACCATTAATCATACATGTTCCATGTTGCCAAGTGAGGAATATGAGTTTCTAAGTGGTGACTCAGTGTGGTCCACCAAAAACGATGACTGTTTTGTCAACCTTTACATAATTAAATTTCTTAACACAATTACCCCTTGTCCTTGGGTTCAACTGGCGAAGGGATCAAACTTCCTCACCTTAAGGGAGGGGGTTCGATCCCTGTGTTGGTTAAGGCGCTGGGGGAGGCATCTTAGGGGTCTAGGAAGCAGTTGAAACGCTGATAAAGGTGGAGGCGTATACTTTCTACAAGATGCTATCTTGCCCATTGTGTTTGAAATCAGCCTTTCTTGCCTTGGGTAAGTGCCCAACCCTTTCCAAAAAAAATTTATATCAAAAAAAAAAAATTCTTAACACAATTACATGCTCTAGTTTGCCACCACATAAACTTATACTCATCAAAGTTGTTGCACCTATAATGTTGTTGAGAAACATTCATCAAGTGTCATGAACTCATGATTATGCAATGTGAGACATCTTCGTTTATCTAAAATTCATATTATTGGATGGTCTATATATGCAACTGACCAAAATGCTAGGAAGATTATATGTAAGTGAGCTAAAATTCACATGGAGTTACTGTAGATTTCAGCCTTTAAATTAATTAACGATCATGTCATGGAGTTTAAGCTGTTGAGATATTGCTGCCAAGTGACGAAGGGCAATATGTTATATGATACATATCCAATCTATAATTTTTTTTACCAGCGTTGCTTCAAATAAAGCCTTGGATGAAACGTACAAAAAGTGGTAATTTATGGCTCAAGATTCCTTTGTTTGTACACCACCATTGTGGACGCATCAATGAAAACAGTCGAAACTCGTAAGAGTGATTTCATATTCTTTTTTTGGTCAAAGAGTGATTTCATATTCTGGTAACTATATATTGTATAAATGTTTTTGTTGCTACTCACAAATTCCAAATTCTCTCCCCACTTTTTTTAGCATTGAAATTGCAAGCACTTGTATAGAAATATCTAATAAATTAACTGAAAACAGGATTCTTAAAATCTATGTTTCAAAACCCGAACCGGCCGAACAAGCAAACTGGTGCATGTCCGCCATTAATATGAAATTCTAAAGATTTTTTTTTTTAAAAAAAAAAAATCTTTAGAATTTCATATTAATTACCTTAAAATTTTCGAATTCTCACCAATTTGACCCCAAGCTAACTACAATTTGACCCATCGACTCTATACCCCAACCAGTTTAGTAACCAATCTGAGTTTCAGAACCTTACTTAAAATCAACTCATCCTCCCATGAGACAAGTTGTAATATGATTGAACGTACTCGACGACATTACAAAAAATCAACTTTTCGATGTTCGGTAATCTCATCATTTATATGAACTATTTTGTGCGCTTACCAATTTTCTCAGTAAAATATAACTACAAGAAAACATCCTTTCTCCAAGTCATAACTTAATCGAAAAGCTTAATACAATGATACATAATTGATAAGAGAATTACGTTTTGGTCCTAAATATTAACCCATAAAAACTTCTCTGATTTTGAAAAGCAACAGGCTTCAGTGATGATATGATATGAGATCATTTGTTTAATTTAAAATCGGGCATATAAATACTGGTAGAATTTTTTAACATTATTAACATCATTAAAAAAAATGGACATGCATTAGGAATTGCAAGAGGAAAACATTTTTTTAAAATATTTATATTTGTTGTGTTGGAATATGACCTAGTGGGGGGCCATAAGCTTCGTCACCAATATGAGCCATATGACATAATGCCCAGCAAGAGAAGGCAGACGAAGGACAATACAAGATCAGATGAACCAAATTAAAGAAAAATTAAAGAAATCCCAGAGGTTTCAATTATAATCCATACAATAATGCACATGAAAAAAGAATTTATAGACCATTCTACCTGTCAAAATGATAATGGGGAAGTTACCTATGTTTATTATGATTCAATATAAAGCTTGCAACTCTTACTAACCACTAGCAATTGATATTTAACATCCTTCCTATTAAACAGTGCTGCAGATTTGCAACACTTTTGATACCTGCCAAAAGATAAGAACCAAGTGAAAATCATCTCCAAATTATGGCCTTTGAGCAGTTATACCAAAAAACATATATTCACCGTATAGCTCATATGCATCATAAGGGCCAGGAAAAGGGAATAAAACAGTTTGAAAATAGTGGGCATGTGATTTCCGTAAAGTTCAATGTCGAGAAGATGAGTAATAAAATTTGGATTTTATATTTGACATTTTCAAGATCATTCACGTAGATAATAGAAAAACACTAGGATATGATGCCACCAGTGATGGAAAATGTAAATATTTCAAACATTCCGCAGAATAGTAGTCATCGATCAGATCTCATCAACAGCAGGTTCTTCACCAATTACTGGAAAAAATTGGGAAACAATTGGTACAAGGGGAATTGGAGCAGCAATCTACCAACCAAGAATATCTAAAGAAAAAGTAATCTGGGTCACAACTAACAAAGCAAATTCCCTCTTCAAGCATGAAAACATACAAGTTGGTCCACCAAAAAATTACTTCAGACTTAATTATATGCCAGAGTGCAGCTTATTATCAATACCATCGTCTTTGTATGAAACTTCATCCAAGTTATTCAACTCAACTATAATCCTAAGGAATACAAGGAAGTCCAATTCACCGTTCTTAAAGGGATTAAGTCCTCTATTGACACTGATCCAGCAGTGTGAAAATCGGTTACAAATTAAAACCACCCAATGCATTCCTCTTACAAGAGTTAAATATAATTTGGTGGCCTAGTACACAAAGCTCCCACTATAAATTTCAACACACTTACAGATAAGATGCTTGAAATATAATTTGACGGTGTATGCTCCAGATAGACCCAGAAACTACCGTGAAGGCTTCTATAATGAAATTGAATATATAGGTTACACTTACAAATGCCATCAACAAACATATCCCCAATATATCTATTAGACTTAAAAAAATCCACACTGTTCATAAGCCGTGAATAATACAACTCATCCTCGCTCCATATAATTGCAAGGGTCCGCTCCATTTTATAGAACTATCCTTGGTGGAAGACAACATATCTATAAAAATTACCATCACAAAAATCAATATGAATGCAAAAAATAGATCATATGTGTGTGCATGCGTGCACCCAGTAGTTACATAAAAATTCTGGGTAAATTTCAAGGATGTCCATGGAATATCCCAACTCTAAAGTTCCTTCTAACTCATCAAATTCTATTAGTTGAGATTCATGGCAGTTAATACTTCTATGAAACCTAAAAGGAAAAATGCAAACAGGAAAAGATAGTAGCATCTATAACTAAATCTGCACATCTTTTGGTTGAAATAAAAATAACTAATGAAGTGAGATTGAAAACCTCTTGACAAACCGTAGCTGGGCCAATAACAGATAGTTTATCAGCTTCAAACATCACAAACAGCCAATTCACTATTAAAAAAAATCAAATGATGTCTGATTGATTCAGAATTTGTACCAAGTCATACACCTCATGCCATGGACTTTATTTCACAAAGCACATGGATTGATAAAAAAGAGAACTGTTCACATTTACTGTAGAAATCAATGCTCTATCACGTTATGATTCCACCAATTTAAGTTTGATGGGTCAGCTCCAGAAATGTATTATTCACAAGAGTAAAATCAGGCCACATTGTAAGTCTAAGCTGAATCAACTACATGTTTCTGGGAAATAAGCACAAAACAAAACACACATGCTCCTAGCAACTCACTTCAGTATTACTCTCAAAGACCTCTCTAGAGTTTATAAACCCTTCAATCCAGTAAGTTCCTTACAAGTCTCTCTAGTCTCTTTCTCTTTCACTTAAATCATTATTGATGTAATTGTACCCCAGACTTTTAATTCAACTGATTCTTGATCGAGCTCCTTTTCTTTTACTTCCTCTGTTGTTCTCTTTCTCTCTTCTCAACTCTCCCTTTAAATTTCTGATTGGTTGCCTTCTTCCAGCTGAATCCCCGTTTTGTTTCTCCCCTCTCTTGTATTGTACCACTATGATGCCTAATAACGGGGTCAGCTCCAGAAATGCATCATTCAAAAAGGTAAAATCTAGCCAGAGTTGAGTGTAATGGATTAAAGGTACAAACAGCAAGAAAACCCACAAGAAGAAGAAAATATCCCAGCAATCGAGAGGATAGAGCCTCAACACATTTGCTCACTGGTTGCTTTCTTCTCATACTTCCAACCCCCAAACGCCCCCCCCCCCCCAAAAAAAGAGCACCAATATATGCCCCCACTTCCTCTCACTCTAACATCTCACAACTCACGGCCCATTAGTTTAAGGGCCCATCATAGTCGCAGTCAGATGCACAAGTTAGCAACCCAACTTTACAAAAATTCGTAACATGATGAGATACTATGAATTTTTTTTTTTAAAAAAATCATGTTTGCTGCAATTGCTGTTAAATAATGTTCATCAATATAGTCTCCGAAAAAATGGTGTGGCAGTTTTAGGGAATTTCCATTATATGCCACTACAATATTGCTATTCATCAAACTCAGAGTTCATGATGCAATAGAAACTCCTTTTACATTCATCTTCATCTTATTGTGGGCCATGCATGTTGAATAAAACCAACCAATTTCACATCCTTTGATTAGTCAGATGCAAGAGAGGCCAAAAAATGACCAGACAAACAGCTGCTCTTGTTGAGCCGATTTTTTTCCTTTAACACTGGATGAAAACCACTATCGATGCAAAAATCTGATTGCACATGCCAAATATTTTCCTCCACCCAAAAAGAATCACCATGATCAACCCTCCATTTCCAATTCATCATCAATAAAGCATCAAAAACGCAGTGAGGTATTACAACACTGCAGAGCAGATGTCTCATCTACATCATCTAATAGAAGTTGGATGCTCAGGAACTGACTACTCACTAACTAAGATGCCTCCTGACCAAAAAGATCAATTATCCATTATTTCTTAAAAGTGAGTCCCCTAATGTTCATAACCTCTAGCTAAGTAAACAAAGACAGCCAAAAAAGTTTCTAATCAAACAGAGCTAGTCAGGTAGTTACATGGGTCAGGAGGTTCCAGTTACTAAAGAACAATCAAACAGTACGTAAAATATGGAAAGCAAGAATAATAACAGCAGGGTTCCAAAATCGAACTCACAAGAGAACCTTAGTGCTTCTTGATCATATTACTTGTGAGTTGTGACATCAAAACAAAGATCGTGGTATGTTGCAAGCATAAGTTTCAACCAATCAAACGAAAGAAAAGGAATTCAAACCAAAGAATAACACAAGGTTTCAAACTTACAGAAAAATTACTTGCAGATCTTAATCGAGATCTTCTTGTCTCGTCTCTGACTCAAAATTCTGGTTTCCACCTCTTCCAGAATTTGATTCCCCACTATTATTTCCGCTGACGTTGGCGTTCCCAGTACTGCTCGTCTCGGCTATAGAAGCCAATTGCCTAAAAGGCCAAGGCAAAGAAACCCTAAATCTGCGTTCTCTCGGTGAGTCTTGGCCAGATGCTTCACTACCGCCGCCGCCGCTATTACCGCTTTCAGAAGAACCAGCGGACCCATCTTCCCTTGCAGGTTGATTTCTATTCACCTGGGTAGAAGCCCCCCGACGTTGCTCGTAGTCCGGATCATCCGTTGGTAACTCGAACCGGCAAACAGGGCAAGAATTATGCAATTCCAACCAAGGCAAAATGCAATCTGAATGATAGATATGTTTACATGGCATCTGCTTCACCTCTTCCGCGAGCTCAAATGTATCTTTACAGACGGCACACTGCGATGAATCCGAAGTCAGCAACTCTTCTGAAATCTTAATGGTAGGGAGGCCCTCAATGGCAGATTTCGAGGCTGGGGGCGTCCCATGGCGGTTAGGATCGTTCTCCGCAAGTTGTTGAATCAATTGCTCGAGGCCAGGTCCAAAAAAATAATCACCAAAATTGAGATTCGCAGGCAGACGGAAGGTTCCACTAGGGTCTCCAGAGTTCTCTATCACAAATTGAACATTAGCACCGCCGGCTCTCAGGGTTTGAACATAGTTCTGAAGAAACGCCAAGGGGTTGAACGCATCATTTTCTCCGAACGGAGACGATCGATTAGGTCCACCGCCAAAAAGAGTGGAAAGATCGTCGAATATCGGCCCACCAGCACCACCTCCGCCGCCGGTTGAAGTGGTAGAGAATACTAAAGGAAAGCCGGCACCGCCGCCGCCGCCAAACTCAGAGGAAAAAGAAAAGGAGGGATTGGTAAAATTAGGGCTGGGATTATCGACTTCTTCAATGAAGCCGCCGTTGCAATTGGGACAAGCGAGATCACCGGAAGATGAGGTCGTAATGGATACGGTGGCGTCGCACTGGTGGCAAAAATATAATTGAGAAGACGCGCGGGAGGCAAACACGCCGCCGTCGCCGCCGGCAGAAGACATATTTATCTGTTAGAGAGAAAGAATTAAAGAAAGATGAGAGAGGGAAAGACCGTAGCGTTAGGGAAGGATAGCTTGTTGTGAAAAATGTGAGCATAAAAGCCAACGGTGCGTGGTGGAGGGATGGTTAACTAGTCGCACGCTCCGATTTTCACGCGCCGCTATTGGTAGGTGTGCGACTAGGCGGTGACTTATTTATTTAAGTCCTTTTTCCATCAAGTCTCACTCTGTCTTGCAAGGGTTAAACGGTAAAACTACCCACAGACTATTTTCAAAGTGCGTTGAACAGTATTTTTTTTTTCCCCACAAAAAAAAGGAGCAAAATGACACATCTGTTAAAATCAACTAACAGTCATTTACTGCACCGTGAAAGCACCCAAATACCATAGTAAAATAAAGTCTCTCCCTGTAAACCCAGATTTGTGATAGAAGTGTTTATATATATAAGATTTTATAAATAAAGGCAGGATAAAATTTAAATTGTACATGTTTAAAGTAAAGGTGACTTTTTAGCTTGTTTGGAATAGCATTTAAAAAATCATTTTAAATACAAAATGACTAAAAATTGCATAAATCTTACCGAATACTACATATATAAGTTTATATATATATATATATATATAAATAAGTCATTAAGTTGTATATATTGTGATAATTATTATTAAAAAAACCTTAAAGTACTTAATTAAATATATTCTAATAAATAAATTAGAATGCGTACAAATGCATATTTAATAATATATTGATTATTAGATCATTTATCTCTAACATTTTTTTTCAAAAACGAAAAAAAAAAAATCACTCCAAAAATTGGAAAAAAAGTGGTTTCTATAATTTTTTTTTTTTTTAAAAAAAAAAACCATTTTAATAAATCCGCTATCACAAACGGTCCATATTAAATTTTTTTGCCTCAACCATGCCAAACAGGTCTTCATCTTCAGCTTCATCAACATCAACCATTGTGAACAACAAATCTCCCCAAGACATTGAGATTCATCATCAAATTCAGCCACAAATTAAACCATAAACAATCACATCTTAATATATAGATTCAGATCAAGTGAGTATTGGGAAAAAATAAAAACTGGAAAGAATTAGCAAATTTCTTGACCAAAACAAGCATCTACGTATAATAGCAATCTACGCATAATAGCAAGGAAAATCATAGGGTTGGCATCAAGCATGGCTTTGAAGGGTTGAAATCTGACTCTGCTTCAAATCTGAATGTAACCTTGCAGCAAACCCAAAAGACCCATTATTGCACCGATATGATAATGACAATTCGAAGCTATAAAGCACCGACTCCGACACGTGTTTCTAATACGGGACGTCTTCAAATAATATTGGTGCTTGATTCTTATGCTTGATTCAGACACGGTATTTTTGGTGCTTGATTCTAATGTTTGATTCCGACACGGTATATCCGATACAAACATTGGGAAAAAAAAATTAGGTGTATCGGTGCTTCATAGATTCGAAGAATGTTCAGAGTGAATATGTAAAACATATGCCTTCAAACCCAGTTAGGAATCCATTTGTTTCTGTGATCCACAGAGCCATACTCTTCATACAAGTTCATGAATGGCACTCCCTCGTGTCCCTATTACTCGATCAAACCCAAATGAGGTGATGATAATCGACGATGCCGTAAATGTAGAACCTTCAATCATCAGATGCGGTGATGGGGCGGAAGTTGGATTCGGTAACAGCATCGCTGAAGGAAGATATCGTGGAGGTAAGGCTGAGAAAGAGAGAGAATGTACAGAGATGGGTGACGCCGCCGTCGTCGCCGAATCTGAGAAGAAATGGGGGGGTTGAATGGAGGAATGGAGGGTTTGAGAGAGAGAGATAGAGAGAAGACGGAGGGAAGGTATAAGGGGCAAGGTCAATGAAGATGCGACGATGGCCACCGTCACTGGCTATGGATGACGCCGACGGAATCTAACAACGATAGGGCAGTTGAGTGAATGAAGGGAGAGTTTGAGGGAGAAAGAGGGCACGGGGAAGGGGTAAGGGTAGGGAGGGAATTTAAAAAAAAAAAATAGTTTTTTTTTTTTAATATTGCGGGGCCCACGAGAAATGATGACAGAGTTTACTAAGTGCCTGTTTGGCATGGCTGTGGGTGCTAAAATAAGCACATCAAACGCACAGTCACTGTAGAAGCAAAAATATGAGTGTTTGGATGACCTAATTATTTGATGTGCTTCAAACTTGAAGCTGTTTTTTTTTTAAGCGAGGCTTGGTTGCTTCTGACCGCATCACCTTCTGATGGAATCAGACTTCTCCTCTTTTGACCCTCTTTTGGACAGTTGTACCCCGCATTCACTTCTCCTTTTTGCGTTGTGCCTTCTCTCTCTTCCTCTCCTCTACAATTTCTTCGACAGCCTCATCTCCTCTGCAATTAATCTCCTCTTCAATTTCACGAGCTACCTCCTAGTTCGCGAGTTACCTCCTATCCTCCTCTTCAATTTCGCCTGCTTCTCTGCTCTACAATTTTGAAATCTCTACTTTTCATCTCGCCATATTAAACTCCCCGACCTACCTCCTCTCCTATTCAATTCATCCACGAACGACCTCCTCTTCTCCACTTCAATATATATGTCCGATCTTATTCTCATTTGTGCCCTTCAATTCTAGAATTCAGGCGCTCTTCTTCTTTTCATTTTCCGTTGTCCTTATCCTTGCTGGATCTGTTCGTCCTTTGCCGGATCTCCTCGTCCTCATCAGATCTGTTCTTATTTTCATTTGCCTCTGGTGATTTCTTCATCCGACTTGTGGTTTCATATGATCTGATATGCTTGTGGTTTCATCTGATCTGATATGGGAATTTACGTTGTTATTTTCATATGCTCTGTTCTAGGAATTTTCTTCATTCATTTTGCTTGTGGTTTCAAATGCTTTGACCTGATATGGGAATTTCACCAGTTATTTTGCTTGATATGGGATTTTTCATATGCTCTGTTATGGTGATTTCTTCATCCTGCTTGTGGTTTCTTCATTCATTTTCTTCATATGCTTTAGAACTTATAACGCTTTGAGTTGATCTTGAAAATTGAGAACTTGTGGTTTCATATGCTCTGATCTGATATGGGAATTTTCATATGCTTTCATCAGTTAGTTGGTGTTGGGCGTTACATAGAAATAATTTAAAAAGTAGTTAGTTGGTGATTTGATTAAAAAATGATCACATTTGCTCTGATCTGATATGGGAATTTGTTTTTCATTGTCACCGGTTTTGCACATTTGCTGATCTGATATGGAAATAATTTAAAATAATCACATTTGCATTACATAGAAATAATTTAAAAAATAGTTAGTTGGGATCACATTTGGTCTGATCTGTTGCGCGTTCCATATGCTCTGATCTGATATGGGAATTTAAAAAATGATCACATTAACAAAATCTTGGACATGTCTTTTTGTTGAACACGGACATGTCTTTTTTCATATTTTCATATGCTTTGATTTTCTGATTTTTGTTGAACATGGACATGTCTTTTTTCATATTTTCATATGCTCTGATTTTTGTTGAACACGGACATGTCTTTTTTCATATAGCTTAATATGCTCTGATCTGATATGCTAGTGAGTCGGATATGACAGTTAGAAAAACTCTTGGCATAATTGTTCACCAGTGACATAGAAATACTAATAAAAATACTAATAATCGTTCGTATTAACTTGCTCATTAGTGACATAGAAATATGACCACCGTAGCAGCAAAATGGGATGTAGTTTCCACTAAGACTTTCATTGACTTATGCATTGAGCAAATATATAAAAAAGAACGACTTGGCTCATCATTTATGAGGGATGGGTGGAAGTACATTTTTACTGGATTTCAAGAAAAAACATGTTTAGCATATACCAAGAAACAATTAAAAAATAGGTATGATAGCTTGAGGAGAGAATGGAGAGCTTGGGAGAAGTTATTTTTAAAAGAGACCAGTATAGCCATTGATTGTTATGTTCTAAATTGAGGGAACATCGATTACGGCACACTCAGAACATCGGCGTTGAAGAAATGGTTCATGTTTTTATATACAGTTGGGTATGGACAAGGAAATTGAATAATCCAGGAATGATTTCAACATTCAGGCGAAACTGTTAGTAGGATTTTCCACAAGGTTCTAAAAGCTTCTTTCAGGCTTTCAACAGAAAATATCAAACCACTTGATCCAGAGTTTCACCAGTGTCACAATAAAATAGCTACCGATGCACAATATCACCCATATTTCAAGGATTGCATAGGAGCAATTGATGGAACTCACGTTAGGTGTGTGGTCAGCCAATCGAAGCAAGACAAATATATTGGAAGAAAGGGATATCCAACACAAAATATCATGGTCGTTTGTGATTGGGATATGTGCTTTACTTTTGTGTTGGCAGGATGAGAGGGTACTACACATGATGCTCGTGTCTTCCAGACTGTGATCGAGACTCCGACTATGAACTTCCCACATCCACCTGAAGGTATATCTCTAACATCCGCACTTCAATTGCATTACCTTCCTTCTTTATTTCACAATGTCAAATAAATGTCAACATTTATTAGGGAAATATTACTTGGTCGACGCTGGCTATCCAACACCAGTTGGATATATTGGTCCATATAAACGTGAACGTTATCACCTTCCAAAATTCAGGCGACAGTCGGGATTTCGAAATCCCAACAAGTACTTCAATTTTTATCATTCAAGTTTGAGGTGCACGATAGAAATGACGTTTGAAGTCTGGAAGAATAGGTTTCACATCTTGCAAAATATGCACTCATATAGCTTTCGAACACAAGTCCGCATAGTTTGCACAACAATGTCGATACATAATTTTATCCGGAGATATTCCCAAAATGACGTGGAATTTGGTCAAGTTGAAGAAAGAAATATGGGTGATGAAGATAGTGATGATCCAATTGATGAAGCATCCTCATCATTATCTTCAACACGTATGAATCGTCTTCGTGATGAAATTAGAAACCAACATGTAAGGGATAGATTTATTTAAGCACTTCATTGTGTTATAATTTTTTTAATGGTAATTTTACTATTTTATTTAGCACTTCATTTAGAAACCAACTTGTAATTTATATTTAATTTTAATTTTTTATCCCAAATTATCACATTATATATATATATATATATATATATATATATATATATATATATATATATATATATGATTCATGCCCTTTTTAGTTATTTTCCATCTCATCTATCTTTTTAAAAGCTATGTCAAACAAGTGCCCATTAAAAAAAAAAAGTTACTTCTGCCACTACTATCCCAAACACAAATTACATCAAAAAAAGTCCAACAAGAAAAGCACATCAGAAGAAAAGCCACTTCTACCGCCGCTATTCCAAACGAGCCCTAAATTTATTAGAAATGTGACTTCTGCTTTTTTTTAAAAAAAAAAATTATGATGTAAGGCGTACTATAAAAAAAAAAAAAATTATGGGTATTTGTACCCATTTACCTTTACCGTGCTTTTTCTAAAAGAGAAAGCAATAAAAATTATTAATCTATAATACAATAAAGAAAAAATAAAAATAAAATCTTCTAAACTAACCATCAAAGCCCACCCTCACGGGTTGGGTTTCTTGCATTACTTTTTTCCCATCATCCCTTATAATCTTTAAATTATATCCGTTCAATCAATTTGAAAAGTTACAATATTACTTTAACTTTTCTTTCTTTTTCCCGATAAACAGCCTAGATGGATTGATGAGGGATAAAGAGAAAAAAAAGATTAGGAAAGGATCTCCTTCCCACTCTCACACCTCTACATAAAGTTGAAGAGGACTGAAGAAAAAACTAAATTGTTAAAAAATAAATAAATTATATACTTTTTTTTACCATAAAACAATAAACTATATACTTTTTTATGTTCAAAAATAAATTATAGGTTAAAGGCCAATATTGCCTTAAAAAAAATTGAAATTGATGATACATGAACCTGTGAAATAAGCATATTTAGATAACTAATTATGAATAGTAGCAAGGGTGAAATAACTTATGGAGATAGCTCAGGCATTTGGCGCCCTCCGGATGCTTATTGGATCAAGCTTAATGTCGATGGGGCTGTTTCCACAATAAACAACAAGGCTGGCTGTGGAGGTGTTGTGAGGAACCACGATGGAGATTGGATAGCGGGCTTCAGTCATTTTATTGGCTTTTCCTCAGTTTTTGAAGGAGAGGAGTGGGCCTTATTGAAGGGTCTAAGTTTGGTGTGGGATTTAGGTTGCAGGAAGGTGATAGACTGATAGTGGAATCAGATGCTCTTGATCTTGTGGAATGTCTGAATGATGGGAGTGCAAGACACACTGGTGATCTTATCCTTTGGAAGATACGGGAACTGTTAAGGAAAAACTGGTTAATAAAGATCCAGTTTATTCCTCGCAATGGAAACATGGTGGCGGACACTCTGGCTAAAGCAGGAATCTCTTCTTCTGCTTTTTTGGATACCTGCTCTGAATACCTTCGAGCTATGGTCTACCAAGAGAAGTTGGGATTTTCTTCCCCTGTGTAATTTCCTTTAGTTTTCAGTCTAGTTATTTTCTCTTGTATCAAAAAAAAAAAAAAAAAAAAAAATCTTATGGTTGGAGGCTCTCCGACAATTTAAATTTTTAAAGTGATTTATTATTCATTAACTTTAAAAGATTAGGGAAAATCTCAACAAAATCTTGTTGAAATACCTAAATTCATATTTAGGCTTATACTTTCAGCAAATTCCTAAAAAGGATAAGAGCCCTAATTAGGGATTACATAATTTGATGATTTTACCTATTTGCCCTTTTACGATCTCTACGTCTTCTCTAGTTGCAAGTTGCCGTCGAATCGTCTTACATGAACCGTGGGTTAGCAAGAGCTCAAAGGTTTTGTAATTAAGTTATTTGAAAATCCTAACAAATCCGGTTAAAATAATTAAAACTGAAATTAAACCTAAACTATCCTCAATTTTATTTCTTTAACTATAGAGGGCATTATAGTCTTTTGAAAATATTTAAAAACTTCCTAATTAGGCCTATTATTCTGATTAGGGATTTATTGAAAGTATAGGCCTAAATTTTAATTTGGGTACTTCAACTGGATTTAATTAGGATTTTCGGGAGTTCTTTCCCATACATATGTTAAAATTGATGGGAATTTTGCTTAATTTAACCTAAAAATTAATACTACTCCCTCCGGTCCTAATTATAGGAGTAAATTTTGGAGTTGGTTTTGGTCCAATTATAAGCAGTTTTAACTTTTGTCAATTTTTTCCTATAATACCCCTATTTATACTTTCTCAATAACAATTTAATAATACACCTATATATTTTATAAAGTAAATAATGTTTGCAACTCATTAATGTCATATACACCTCAATTATACTTTTTTTATATAAAATAATTTTGAGCAATTTTTGTCATGTTTTTCCCATATCACCCCTACTAATATTTCTTCAACAATAATTAATTTAACAACACGCTTATATTCTATCAAGTGAGATATTTTACTTTATTTTTTATTTTTAAATAAAATAATTTTAATGTTCCTTTAAGATTTTTTTTTTACTATCCGTCCAAAGTGATTAATTTTTCCCCCTAAAATAACCTAATGAAACATTAATTTCATTATTTTTTTCCAACAATAAAAAAATAAACTTGTATTTGTATTATGCCCAATTAAATAGATACTCTCTTGATACGGGTTTAAATTGTTGAAAAATATCAATTTCTGTTGGGACTTATTTGTAATTTTTTATGGTCCCTGACTGTAATTTTCCCTAAAAAGAAACAAAAATATTAACTCAAAAAGCATAAAAGAATAAAATAAAAAGATTGATCGAGGTGTTTAATGCATACTAGGACACGGATAATCAATTTTTCCAGTTTCCACGTGAATGGTCCGGGCATAGTTTTGTAATTGACTTCATGAACCCGATAAACAAAGAATGATTACAAAAATAACTTAATAGATAAGGGTATTTTAGGAAAATACATATAATTAATTTAACTTCCTTCCTTAATCCCTCCAAATTCCTAAATAGCTCTATAATTAAGGCCAGGGAGTATTTGGAATTGAGTATTGTAACTCGTTTGTTTTAAAAAATAACTCATTTGCTTTTATTAGAAAATCAATTATGTTTCTTATTTATAAAAATGTTTATTTATTTTCTTAAAATACCTTTTTAAATTATTTACATTAAATATTACTCCCATAATAAAAAAAAAAAAACCTTTTTGTTAAATACGAATTGGAACACCTGTTGTAGTAGTATTTGAGTTAATTCACTAATACTACCTTCCTCTCAAAATATAAGAGGCAAATAACTAAATTATGCAATTCGAGAGGTTAGTGAAAATTAGTTAAATGTAATAAATATGTTAAAAGATATAACTTACTTTCCTTTAAAAAAATATATTTATAGAGAGGAAATGAATGTCTCCACTAACTTATCTTTCCACTTCCTCTTCACTTATCTCAACAATTGGATCATGTTTTAATAAGTGAAATTTAATGCTATGTGAAAAATATTATTATAATATTAAATATGATAAAAATCTACCATTATAATATTGTAACATAGCATTAAATCTCACCCATTAAAATATTATGCAAATCAAATGGAGAGAATGATTAGGTTAAAGCAAGAGTTAACAAAATTTAAGGTTTTTCTTGGTATGTATAAAATATATCAGAAATGATTTATAAATAGGACCAAGGGAGTATAATATACTTTTTCCGATCTTTTTTATAAGCAACTTTTTTTATTGCGCAAAACAAATTAACGGTTAAGATTAGTTAAAAACAATAAATGTGTCAAAAATGTCATGTTTCTTCCAAATATGTCATATTTATGAAAAGATTATAGGAGAAAGAATGAGTAAAAATATGAGAGAAAATGTGTAATAAGTGAGTAAATGAAAGAGAATTAGTGATGAGCGGGGTAATTAATATAAAGATGTGTATTTAATAGAGGTAAAAATGAAAAAGTAGTTTAAATTTTGAGATACAATGAAAAAATGCTTATAAAAAGGACTAGAGGGAGTATATTAAACAACACTTTGATTTTTATTTAAGGATAGAATATTGTCACTACCAATTTTATATCACTACCAAGTCACTACCACTTTTTCACCGTTAAATCAGAATCTCATATACCTTTATCATTTCTCTCTCCTATTAAGATTCTGATCTAACGATGAAAAAATGGTAGTGATTTGGTAGTGACATAAAATTGGTAGTGATAATATCCTATCCCTTTTATTTATAAGTCCAGCTTATCTAATTCTCACATATAAAAAAAAATTGGCTAGCTCATTAAATATATCATAAATTGAGAAAATTTCCTAATTTTACTCTTATTTATAAATAGGTATATTGCTGGCAAAAAATTGAAAGGGTGTAAAAAATATTTTATACATAGTGCTTCACCTCATTCTCTTATCTCTACATTTGATAGGGTCAAAATTGTAACACGCTCACTAACTACTCCTTGGGTGGACTTAAAAATAAAGGCCGATTTTTTTAAATTAGACTTATAAAAAGAATCAGAGTGGTAGATCCAGGAAATCGGGCCGGCCTGTTTAAGCCCGGGCCCTTCAAGGGCTAAGCTTATAAAATCGAGCCTCCAAATGATGTCGATAGGGCCAAGAGCTTAAAGGGGTCAGTCCTGCAGGGCCAAGTGCCCTTTTTTCTTAACCTACCCAGTTGGTAGTTGCCCACTTGCCTTATTGACCGAGTCTGACTGTGATAGTAATTTATATGTATCTTGTTTTTGTTATAAAGTTATTTATTCATTTAATTACAAATACATAATAACTATACTCCAATTTTATGAATTGATTTATTATTTGTTGCGGATAAAGATTAAAGATGTATTCATGATGCAGGAGAATAAATTCTTGATATTTTTTACCCATGAAGCCGAGCTTACTACTTGAAATGAAGCACAATCAAATGTCTTTGAAATTGATGATAGTGGCGAAGAAAATAAAAATGATAGTCACTCATGTTGTTTAGTGATAAACTTCTTATGCTTTGTGTGAAGTTATTAGTGGACAATAGTTTACTTTTGATTATGAATTAGTGATTGTGTTTGTTTATTGCATGATACATGTTGTTTAGACCTTAATGTTGACAATATTTATTTGATAAATTAGAACTTTAATTGTTGTAATTTACTAATTATATTTCTCTGAGAAAAATGCAGAAAAAATAGTTATTTTTTTTTATTAAAAAAAAAATCGCTCTCGGCCCGGTAAGGCCGGCCCTGGCCTACATGCTCTAGGGCCGGGCCTTAGAAAATAGATTTTTTTTTTCTTGCCCTAGGCCTAAAAGGGCTAGCCAATTTAGATTCTGACCTTTTAAGGGTCGACTATGATTCCCAACTTTACAGAGTAGTAGAGATAAATTTAGAAAATTGTTGAATTTAAGATAAAGTTAATGAAGTTTAAGATTTTTCTTGATCCGTGTGAAACATGCTTGAAATTAC
Source organism: Acacia melanoxylon (assembly GCA_019022615.1). Taxonomy (NCBI): domain Eukaryota; kingdom Viridiplantae; phylum Streptophyta; class Magnoliopsida; order Fabales; family Fabaceae; genus Acacia; species Acacia melanoxylon. Next base: position 9,238,209 of record JAFJYJ010000004.1, on the reverse strand, counting down.
TTATAAATAAGACTGGATAAGTATCAGTATTTATTATCTTAATATTGTTATATTATCTACGATCACTATAGTCATATCAAAATAATGAACAATTACTTTAAATGTCTTCAAATATCACGAGTATCATACTAAATATTAGAGGTGATTACTTTTGTTTCGTTCCAATCCCGATCATTAAATACGAGAGAGATATTGTTCAAAAAATACGGGAGAGGATAAAAGCAGACAAAATTATTAGCGGGATGGGACACGAGACGGGTTTTGTTTCATCACGACTTTTTGTCCCGTCCCAGAATCATGTTGTTATTATTTTAATATAAATAAAATATCTAATATTTTTATTAAAGATATGACTAATATATTTTTAAATAGATATTAGTTATATAAAAAGATATCATCAGATAATTTTTTTAGATAGATTTTAATAATATAAAAAGATATTATCAAAACTTATATCTTTAATACAAAATACTATAAATATTTAAGAAAACATTCGCTGCAGTATTCTTACTATTGGAATATAAAAGTTTATCTTATTTTAATCCTACTTGACAGATGAGTTATCTAGAGAAATTCAAATTTTATGATTTTGAAAAACAACTACTCTTTTTGTTTGTTTCATCAACATCCTCTTTTTATTCAAGAGGTGGATGTTGATGAAGTTTAAGTCTTTTGTTGAAGTTGTTGTAATGTCTCTGTTGACATTTTAATTATAGTATAATACCCAAAAAAAAAAAAAACTACTCATGAGAAGGAATTGCATTTTTTTTTCTAGATTATGAAGTTTATGTTTTTTAAAATCATAAAATTTGAATTTCTTCATATGACTCATCTGCCATGTAAAATTAAAATAAAATGAGTTATTGTATTTTAATTAACTATAATATAAATGACGTGACACTCTTGAAGTATTTATGTATTTCTCGAGTACAAGTGAAAATAGATTCCTCGTTTATATTCCCTCCGGACCTAATTATAGGAACTATTTACCAGAATTTGGAGAGATTAAGGAGAGAAGTTGAATTAGTTAATTATAATTATTTTCTGAAAATATCCCTACTTAAAATTGAAAATTACATTAAGGTAAAATTAGGTTTGAGGGTCATTACATAAATGCATTCACATCACATGGGCCGCGTGAGTCAGCGAGCGAATATGGAATATGTGTGAGCGACAAGTTATTCCAAAAAGACATATTAAGAGAATTTTAAAAATATTTTATTTTTAAAGGAATATTAAAATTATTTTATTTAAAAATAAAAAATAAAGTCTCTCACTTGATAAAATATAAACGTGTTGTTAAATTAATTATTGTGGAGGAAGTATTAGTAGGGGTGATATGGGAAAAATCGACAAAAATTGCTCAGAATTATTTTATAAAAAAAGTATAATTGAGGTGTATATGATATTGATGAGTTGCAAAACATTATTTACTTTATAGAATATATAAGTGTATTATTAAATTATTATTGTTTTTAATTATTATTGAGAGTATAAATAGGGGTATTATAGGAAAAAAAATTAACAAAAGTTAAAACTTGTTTATAATTGGGACCAAAACAAACTCTAAAACATATTTCTATAATTAGGACCGGAGTATATTACTATTGTATTTGGTATCATGTCATATCTTCCAGAAATGGAGAAAAATCTATTTCAATGGGAGATTGGGAGCCATACAATTGTGGGGAAGTTTCATGTAAACGAAATTTAGCAAAATTTTAGGGGGAAATATCCTCAATCAAAATAAAATCAATCCTTGTATCAAAAAAAAAAAAAAAAAAAAAAAAAAAAAAATCAATCCATTGTCTGAACATAAAATCTGTATTTTTCCTGTAGACATAATCTTTTTTTAAAAAAAAAAAAATATTTATACACACACACAATCCTGTAGACTTAAAATCCATATTTAGTTATTTTAATATTGCTTCTAATTTAAATATAAGACCTAATTAACTTGTTTACAGAAATTTAAAAAGTTGAATAAACTACATTAAAGTTGAATTAATAATATTTTATATTTAAAACAAGATGGTGATAATTGTTTTCAGCCATTTATTATAATTACAAGAGGTGACAAAAAAGGTCACAGTTAGTTATTGAATTCAGTCTATTTATATTTTTTCAGCCAACTTTCTCTATCTCCCCCTGTTTACATCACTGTTATTTCCTACTAAGTAGAAAATTAAATTAAATATTGAGTAAATAATTTTTAAGGAATATATTAGTAAATGTAGGCTAAAATTATTTACAAGTAAATATGAAATTATAAACTATTAATGATTTTTTTTTAAAAATAAAGCACAATTAAATTGTTGCGTGGCACAATTTTTCTCAAAATAAATATGATTTCATAGTATGAAAACATTTGGACCCAGAACTTTCCATCTTATTACCATTCGTTGACAGTTTTGGTGATGTCCAAGTACGGTTCTCATTACTTGCTCTTCGGTGCTTGTCAGGGGATCATTTTCTAATTTGGAGGTGTGGACATTTATTTTATTTTATTTCCTGTAAACGAAATTTAGCAAAATTTTAGGGGGAAATATCCTCAATCAAAATAAAATCAATCCATTGTCTGAACATAAAATCTGTCTTTTTCCTGTAGACTCACACACACACACACACACACATATATATATATATATTTTAAGACTTTTAGTCTTTTAACTTTATATGAGGATACTTTTGCCCAAAATTTTATAAAAGATATCTTTTAATTCTATAATTCTAATATCGTTAATTGTCTTAACTAAAATGCAAACTTAGGTGATAATTGTGTAAACTTAAGTGATAACTGTGTAATTAAATCTTATTAAGTTTAAATTTAAAATATGGGTAAATTAAAGAATATATAAAATTTGTGTAATTAAATGTTATTAGTATTCCTCGAGTTTATTGGTCGAGTTTTAATTAAGAACATTAATCGTGTTAGAATTTTAGGATCAAAAGTATTTGTTAAGGGATCAAAAGTATGTCTTATGTAAAACTTAAAGGTATACTTTAATTTTTTTTATACAATCCTGCAGACTTTAAAAAATCCATATTTAGTTACTTTAATATTGCTTTTAGTACCTAATATAAGACCTAATTGATTTTTTTAAAAAGAAATTGAATAAATTACGTTAAAGTATTTTTCTAACTTATAAACTAATATATAATCAAATAATACACTGTGGCATGTTATATAATTGATTAACATATTTAGTTTATTCAATCTCTAAGGCTTTGTTTGGTTTGGGGGGAAGGGAGGGGAGGGGAGGGACAATGGAGGGAAAAAATTTAAAGGAGAGGAAAATTCTTGTGGGCCCCACTACAAATAACTTTTCTCTTCCTCCATTTTCTCTCCCCTCCCTCCCCCCAAACCACGACATAGCTAAAAAATTAATTATGTCTTATATTAAGAAGTGTAGATACTATATTCAATAATTATTGAATAATCTAAGCATTACCCTGGCCCCAAGCTGATTCTGGGTTTTATGGCCACGGGCCACTCATGAGAGTGACAGACAAATAGCCATTAAATATTGAGGAAATCCATTAATAAAAGGAAAAAATATTGAAAATCTGCAAAACATTTATAAGGAGTCAAGGACCGTCTGCTCTGCTGCGGCCTATACGTCGATGTATAAGTTCGCAATGACAGTCGCCCCGATGCAACCAAAGCCAGTTCCTTCATTGAGAGGGTACAATTTTTCTTCACCAAGTGCACCGTGTAGTGTACCTCTTGTTTAGATGCATGCAACGAATATTTACTTATGTGTAAGTGTCTTTTATTTTACACTAAAAAATGTTGGCACCCAATGAAATTAAGTCGTAACTTTTTTATTAAAAAACCTCATAAATGTGGTATTTCCTCGAATTATTATTATAAGGCACCAACTAATAATTATATTTGGTCTTTTTTATAGGGTTAAATACTATTTTTGCTAAGAAAGTATTGCTAAGGGGGCACTCAGCACCCATAAGTTTTTTTGATATCATTTTTGCCCCGAAAGTTTATAAAATGGAGCAAATATACCCCAGAAGTTTTTTTTAGGAGCAAATTTGCCCTGAAAGTTTACAAAGAGAGCAACGATCCAACTGTCAAGATCAACCGATCGGCAAGATCATTATGTTTGTAAACTTTTGGGGCAAAAATGATACCAAAAAAACTTTCAGGTTCTGAATGTCCCCTTAGCAAAACTTTCGTGACAAAATTGGTATTTAACCATTTTTTATAAGACACTTGCTTATTTTCAAAGCGTATTAATTATGTTTTTCAATGTATGCCTATAGTTAATAAGGATAGCAGGTGAGAGTAATAATTAATACTACCTCCGGTCTTAATTATAAGACCTAGTTGACTTTTTTTGGAGAGATTAAGAAAGCTAAATATGTTACTTAATCATTTCATTTGTTGTATATCCTTAGATTATATATTAGTTTATTAGTCAAACTAATTAGTTTGAAGAAAAAAAATAAAAATAAAAATACTTAAAAGTGATTTAATTAGCTTCCTTAATCTCTTCAAAAAAGTCAATTAGATCTTATAATTAGGACCAGAGAGAGTATAATATTAGAGTTTAGTGCAATTAATATGAGTAATATTGGAAGTTACTTAAATTTTTGGACAACTTTATTGACTTTCATTGTTTTTATTGGTCTATGAATTGTTAGTTGGTGCTTTGTAATAAGGACCAGAGGGAGTATGATTTAAACCATGGTTTGTGAAACCGGACCGGCCGGTTCAAACCAGAAACCGGTTCGGTTTAGGGTAAACCAGTCGACCCGGTGAACCCGGTAACCGGACGGTCAATCTGGGTCGACCTTTTTTTTATTAAAAAAAAATTAATTCTCCTTCAATTGTTTTTTATTTCTCCCTCAATTTTTTTTTTCTTTTTTTCACTTTTGGATGTCATATGGGTTTGATTTGGATTTGTTTTTTAGTTTTCCTAAAGCTATTGTGATTTCTTTGTTTTCGGTTGGCTCTGCTTAGGTGATGTTAAATGTAGGTTGTAAAGAAAATTGTTAAGAATATCTGAATATGTCACAAGTATTGGAGTATATGATTATTTTGTCACTGATCTAAAGTATTGAAATGATATATAGTATGTCAAATTTAGGTTGATGTGATAAGAAATTAATTATTTTTCGATTTTTTATACCTCACCGGTCTAGGCCCTGGTTGACTCCGGTCTGACCCACTAACCCTTAATCCAATACCCCGACGTGTCAGCCGACCGGCCCGCTTTTGAACCTTGATTTAAACCACTCTCGTCCTATTTATAAATCTATTTTGACCAAATCTTATATTACCAAGGAGAGGTAGTTAACTCAATAATTATGGGGTAAATTTTAACTTTACCCTCATTTATGATTGGATATTTTTCAACTGTTTCTTTTCTCTCTATCTTCATGAGAAGAATTAATATGAGTAAAATTGTCACAATCTCATTTATTACATGAAACTTGACTTATAAATAGGACTAAATTTTTTAGTCAAAATAAACTTATAAATAACATTAGAATAATAAATCAAGAGACTTTCTCTCCCAATTTTTATTAGGTGCAAGTCTTTGGAAGAATCATATGCTTCAAAAGCTACCTATTTGAGTTGGGGAAGCCAAGAACTTAATAAAAAGTAAAAAGTAAATCTAAAATTATTAAAGTGACGTAAAATTAATAAGAAAATAAATATAAAAAAATAGAAATGAATACTAAGAAGAAGGCATGTGTGTTTTTTTTGTTGTCGCCAAACACGAAACACGCAAGTTTGCGTGGGGATGGATATATTTTGTCAAACTAAAAAATTTAATATTGTGGGTGGCATCACCTAAATTATCACACAATTCAATTGATCTTCCAACTCCTTTTAAATGTTATGCAGATCTTTTTGACAACAACATGTACAGAAAAATTGTATAATCTGAATCATATCCAAAGAACGTCTTCTACACCATATTTAATATAGCCGTTGAGCATTTGTTTATACTTATTTTAATTTCCACGATTGCCAGAAATTCGGGCCTGCAAATCATCAATCAATATATTCTAAAATATATTCAGTGTTACGGCCTTCCTCGGTTCAATTGGCAAAAATGTTAGACACTCTTAAAAATTTGTTTTTCAATTGACGTAATCAATAAACTCCTCAAGCTTTTTTACTTACTTTTGTCTTGGTTAATATTTTGAAATTTATCTTCTTCTTCTTTTTTTTTTTTTTTTTTACGTAATATTTTGAAATTTGTCAAATCTTCACTCATCCCAATCTCCCATCAATCGTTATCAACGAATATAAGTTATGACGGAAGCAGATTTCCTCAGAATCTCTTCTCTCTTTTTCTTCTCAGAATCCAAACCTAAGTTATGACATAGCTATACATATTTAATTGACACTGGGCTGATTGTTAGGCACATATGTAGATTATTTACTCTGATTTTCATAAATATCTAGCTATGTGTCTATCCTCTACATATCCGTAATTTTACAGCATGTACATTTTAAAATTTTAACTTAATTAATTTTTTAAATCAACGAAAAACTTTTCATCAGTACACTCTTCCTTCTTAATATAAAACATAATTAATTTTTTTTAGAGATTAAAGAAATTAAATATATGATGTAATCATAATATATGTTGTGTATAATTGAATTATATATGTAGATTATTTACTCTGATTTTAATAAATATCTAGGTATGTGTGAATGTGTCTATCCTCTCCGACTCCGCAATTTTATAGCAGGTACATTTTATAATTTTAACTTAATTAATTTTTTAAATCAATGAAAGACGTTTAATCAGTACTCTCTTCTTCTTTAATATAAAATATAAGTAATTTTTTTAGATATTAAAAAAACTAAATAAATAATTTAATCATTACTTGTGTATAATTAAATATATATTAATTTATAAGTTATACAAACTAATTTAAAAATATATATAAATACTCTCAAATAATTTATTTAACTCTCTTAATTTTTTTAAAAATTAATAATATTTTATATTTAAAACAAGATGGTGATCATTGTTTTCAGCCATTTATTAGAATTACAAGAGTTGACAAAAAAGGTCACAGTTTAAGTTATTGAATTCAGTCTATTTATATTTTTTCAGCCAACTTTCTCTATCTCCCCCTGTTTACATCACTGTTATTTCCTACTAAGTAGAAAATTAAATTAAATATTGAGTAAATATTTTTTAAGGAATATATTAGTAAATGTAGGCTAAACTTATTTACAAGTAAATATGAAATTATAAACTATTTCGGTCACAATTATAAGGCATAGTTGACTTTGTTTGGAGAGATTAAGAAAATAAATAAATTCTTCAATTATTCTATATGTTGTGTATCTTTATATTATATATTAGTTTATTAATCAAACTAATTACTTTAAAGAAAAAAATACTCTAAAGTAATTTAATTAGCTTTTCCTTAATTTCTCCAAAAAAGTCAACTATATGCTTATAATTGTGACCAGGAGGTAGTATTAGTGATTTTTTTTTTTAAAAAAAGCACACATTAAATTGTTGCGTGGCACAATTTTTCTCAAAATAAATATGATTTCATAGTATGAAAACATTTGGACCCAGAACTTTCCATCTTATTCCCATTCGTAATTCGTTGACAGTTTTGGAGAGGTCCCAGTACGGTTCTCATTACTTGCTCTTCGGTGCTTGTCAGGGGATCATTTTCTAATTTGGAGGTGTGGACATTTATTTTATTTCATTTATTTAGATTAAAATAATGGGAAAATCCATTTCAAGGCCTTTTTAGACCAAAAAATCCGAAAAAAGACCCATAGAATCTGTAAATCCTAGAAAAGGCCCTAGGGCCTTCATAGGTATTAAGTTCAAACAACAAATTACATTGTTGCCCATATTTCCTTCCCTTCTCTTCATTACTCAATGGACCTTTTCTCTCACAAATTTCTAATTTCATTTCCTGGAAGACGATTCCGCCGGAGTCGAGAAGGAAGAATCATTAGCGGTGGAGCGAATAGTAGAAGATTCCGCCTAAGCTCAGAAGGAAGAATCATCACGGTGGAGGTAAGAGTAGACGATTCCGATGGAGCCAAGAAAGAAGAATCATTGGCGGCGGCGGCGGCGAGAAAGTGGAGAAGCAAGGAGATATCTTTCGAGACGACGGCGCGTCTTCCAAGCTACCGGCCGCGATGTTCCGGCAGCCTCATCCACTTGAGCATTCTTGGACCTTTTGTTTCGATATCCCCTCAGGTGTTTCTTCTGCCTGCAATCTTTCCTGTACCTACTCTTTCGATTTATCAGAGTATTATGTTTTCCTAGCCTAAACAAATGTGATTTGTTTTGGTTTAACTTGTTGAGGATTTCCTTTTTGTTTACCTCTCCCCTATTCCTTATTCTTCATCTTCGTTCCCCATCAGGAAAGAGCCTCAGCGAATTTTGGTTTTTGTATTGATTTAGAGCCAACAGTGATCGTATTTAGGAATTGGGTGGGAAATGAATTCAGATTTGCATCAAATCTGAATTTTGGTCTGAGTTTTTGGTCTTTTGGATCATAAATTGCGGTTTTCATTCGAGAATCGACCTTGTGGTTGCGGGGCATTGGGTTTGCTAAATTTGTTCTTGTAGCTACCGACAAGTCACTTTTATATGCTGTTTGTATATTGTGGTCACATGTGCTAATCTCATTAGTAGACGTCAACTGAATTTTCTTTACTCTGACTTGCATGAAATGTGCATTTTAGCTTTGCATTTGCAATTATAATTGGTTTAGTCCTAAACTTGCATCCTACCATTGCATAGTCATTGTTGCTACATGCCTCATGTAATGGAAATGAACTCTTGAACTTGCACCACATAATCTTGCAGAACCTTGACATGGTTTTGTGACTTAATTGGCTTTAGTGCTAACTCGGTAAGCTCTTTGGAACTTCTCTTATTCGATAGTGAGAATTCCATTACGGAAAATTGACGAGTATGAAGTTTTGGCACACTCTCATGCATACTAAAATTTTGAAAACTTTGCTTAGCAAATGCTAAATAGATTCAATTCTAGTTGTATGTGAATTGCATGGTGTGAGATTCATTTTACTTTCATAGTGAAGAAATTATTGAATGTTGTTGTCACTGATTGAGGGTCAGTTCAGTCACTTGTGTGCTTAATCCTTGCGATAATATCTGCATTCTTATGGTTCATTGGAAGAATATCCAGATTTAAACTGAGATTGTTTACTGGTGTTATTAGTTTAAGTTAATAATTGTGTTCCACTATCTTGAGCATGAGAATCAAAGTGTATGTGATTTGTGCATTAAAGGTCACGTTTTTTCTTGTTAAAAAATTGACTATGTCTGAAGCAAATTTGCATGAATTTGTTTTGGTTGGTAATTTGCATCATTGAGGACCAAGGGCCATCATATAGCTCACTAATTTTGTGTTTAAATATCATTTCTCTTAATTTGATTTTCAAGAAAACACTGTATTTTTGTGCTGAGATGCATGATGCCATTGTAGAATAGGGCTTGTTTGGTGTTTGTTGCCATGCATAAGCCTACTGCATATACCTCTGTCTTGAATTCATTCCATACTTGTTCTGATTCGTTTGACTAGGCAAATTGAGTGTATTTTCTGAATTCCGAAAATTAAGCTAAGGAAAATTCAATTGTGACTTGTACTCAATATTCAAGCAAGAAATATGACCATTGGTTGATTGAACTTAGGAATAATTTCACTCCTGATACATATCTGATTGAATGGTTTGGGTGATGAAATAAAGAACCTTGACATGGTTTTTTTTTTTAATTGTTTTTTGCATGGCAACAGGCATATATGTTGGTGAGGGAATGGTGATCCACTTTACTATAGGAGCTCAAGAAATTGGCACAGGAACTATCTTGGACCATCTCCTTTCAAGTTCATCTCCCACTCATTCTGCTAACAATCCATGTCCAAAATATGGCGACCAATCAAACCTTAATGGTGTCATTTCTACATGCTTGGATTGTATTTAAGACAAATTTTAGTGGGTTCTTTGTTGTGTACACATGAATTTGTACGTGTGACAAAGTTGTGAAGAATTTGTTTTTGTGAAACGGTTCATTTGTATTAATGAAAATGACTATTTGTATTAACAACTACATCATTCCCTACTAACAACTAAAACAGCCCCCTCTAACAACTACATCAGCCTCCACTAACAACAATATCAGTAACCACTAACAACTACATCAGCCCCCACTAACAACAATATCAGTAACCACTAACAACTACATCAGCCCCCTTTAACAACAATATCAAGAACCACTAACAACTACGCGCCCCCCTCTAACAACTAAAACAACCCCCATTAACAACCACATCAGCCCCCATTAACAACTACATCAGCCACCTCTAACAACTACATCAGCCCCCATTAACAACTACATCAGTCCCTTTTAACAACAATACCAACAAAAAATGACAACTAAATGAAACCCCTTTAACATCAATATCAGCAAAAAATAACAAGTACATCAGCCCCCATTAACAACTACATCAGCCTCCTTCAACAACAATATCAATAACCACTAACAACCATGGGGAATGATGTAGTTGTTAGTGGTTACCGATATTATTGTTAATGGGGGCTGATATAGTTGTTAAATGGGGTTGTTTTAGTTGTTAGAGGGGGTTGATGTACTTGTTAATGGGGGCTGATGTACTTGTTAGTGGTTCCTGATATTGTTGTTAAAGGGGGCTGATGTAGTTGTTAGTGGGGGTTAATGTAGTTGTTAGTGGTTACTGATATTGTTGTTAATGGGGGCTGATGTAGTTAAAGGGGGCTGATGTAGTTATTTTTTTGCTGATGTAGTTATTTTTTGCTGATATTGATGTTAAAAGGATCTGATTTGGTTGTTAAAATGGGCTGATATTATTGTTAATGGGGGCTGATGTAGTTGTTAATAAGAGCTGATATAGTTGTTAGGGTTACTGATGTTGTTGTTAATGGGGCTGGTAATGTTGATAAACGAGTACCTTATTATATCCCATTTTCCTGCTTCTGCACACATAACTCACATTGACCAAAGATGCAGGAAACAATTGTCGTTCTCATTTATATTAAAAATGTCATGTCACCTACATCATAAAATTTACAAAACTTTGTCCTAAATATGAATTCAAGTGTTTTGCACAATTGCTACAATAAAATCTATCTTACAACCATTGAAATTTAGATACACTTAAAAAAAAGTCAACCTATATACATAAAAGGATTGCTTCCTAAAGGTGCATCTTTGCACAACAAATTTGATCGACAAAACATGTGTCCTAAATACAATCAGTATGTTAGCGCACATAACAAGATAGGATGTATGCTGAAGCCATCACACAATCTGCCGCAAGAAACAATCCTCCAAGCATGAAATTATACTCTTGTGAGAAAAGTTGTTGTGTAGAGGAGTTTGCAGGAGATAGCCTAGTCAGAAGTGGAAAGCCTTTGTATAGAGTTGCAACAAAATACACCAGCAATTGATACTGTGGTTCCAAGTGATTTAGCTAGGCTACTATAGCTTCTCCAATCTAACCTCTCCATCTTGAAACCACCAAGCTCAATCAGTTTAGTTTAGCTAAATGAAGTTTCTTAAATGACTAATTGAAAACACAATCAAATCAGTTTATATCAATATCAACAATTTTACTATCAAAACATTTACAAAGACAGCTTTATAACTACTCAATATTTTCATGTGAAGTATAGTGAGGATACACTAAAAAGTATACCATTACTCACCAACGTCATAATAATTTAATAGATGGCTTGAGCATATTGAAGGGATTAAAAATATCTGATGATATACAAAAATGTCACAATCAATTTTGAAAAAAGAAACTACATTTGTAAAGCCTTGTGAATACAATTTTATCCACAGCACATCAAAAATCTTTTTTAATATACAAAATACGATTTGTATGAAAAGAAAGAGAGCAATGAGAATAATATGGATGATGAATGTCCAACAAAAGATGAATAAGTGCAAGTCCATTTGCATATCCATCTGTGATGCACAAATCAGGAAATAGAGCATTAACAGATCAAGGATCAAGCGTTAAAGAAAATTGACATCCAAATTTGAGATTCAGGAATAGCATAATGTTCGCAATTGCTCAAGCGTTAAAGAAAATTGAAATGTTGGACAGTGATAATGATTTAAAGCAACAGATTTCTACCAAGCCAAATTGTCAATCACAACAGTGAAAAATATGGAAGTTCAAAGAAGATAGTTCCGACATTTTAGGTTCCAGAAAACAAAAAACACATCCAAACAAGATGCCAATTGGAGGCGGGAACCCAACTGAGAGACTGAGTTTGTGTCCTGCACACCTTCCCTGGACCCCGCGAAATCGTTAGATCATTAGGCATGTGATTATCTATACATCAGAGATCTCATGCACTGGTTTCTCATAATGCCTAACTCTTCTCAAGTTATGGATTTCATTTCCCACCTAATTCCTAAATACGATCACTGTTGGCTCTAAATCAATACAAAAACCAAAATTCGCTAAGGCTTTTTCCCGATGGGGAACGAAGATGAAGAATAAGGGATAGGGGAGAGGTAAACAAAAAGGAAATCCTCAACAAGTTAAACCAAAACAAATCACATTTGTTTAGGGTAGGAAAACATAATACTCTGATAAATCGAAAGAGTAGGTACGGGAAAGATTGCGGGCAAAAGAAACACCCGAGGGGATATCGAAACGAAGGTCCAAGAATGCTCAAGTGGATGAGGCTGTTTTAAACATTGCGGCCGGTAGCTTGGAAGACGTGCAACCGTCGTCTCGAACGATATCTCCTTGCTTCTCCACTTTCTCGCCGCCGCCGATGATTCTTCTTTCTTGGCTCCATCGGAGTAGACGACTCTTACCTCCATCGGCTGATGATTCTTCCTTCTCAGCTTCGGTGGAATCGTCTACTATTCGTTCCACCGCTAATGATTCTTCCTTCTCGGCTCCGGCGGAATCGTCTTCCAGGAAATGAAATTAGAAAAGGTCTATTTGTGAGAGAAAAGGTCCATTGAGTTATGAAGGGAAAGGAAGGAAATAGGGCAACAATGTAATTTGTTGTTTGAACTTAATACCTAAGAAGGCCCTAGGGCCTTTTCTAAGATTTACAGATTCTATGGGCTTTTTTTAGGATTTTTTGGCCTAAAAGGGCCTTGATATGGATTTTCCCTAAATTATATGGGCATCCTAAAATATTATTTGCATTTAATATTTTAAATTAATTAATTTCTAAGATATTGATGTTATAAGAAAAATATTTCTGAATACAAGATTGAATATTGATTAATTTGAGATATTGGGTATTAAAAAAAAAAAAAGGTACATCATATAATTTAATATAAATAAATAAAATATATATAAAAAAATGCCCACACCCCCCAAATTAAAAAGATAAACACTTAACAAGCACTTAAAAGAAAAGGATGTAATGATAAACCCAATCACCAGCTTCAAGTCACCCGTGATTGATACTTTGCAACTTGTATAGGGAAATGCCTGTAACTTTTATAATACTCATAAAATAATAATATTATTATTAAAAAGAATTTTAAGAGGACATGTATTTGTCCAAACTTTACCCTTAAGAAAAATATAAAGTATTAATACAGGGTGGACCCAACCCAATCAGTGTGGGCGATTATTGTTTCACAATTTTTATATATTTGATTAAAAAAATTATAAATATTATTTGTTAAGAAATATCTTTAGAATTTAGAAATACATTTAATTCAATAGGAAAGGTGTACTAAAAATTGTTTTTTAACATCAATATCAACATTTGTATTATTAAAATATCCACAAGAGCATAAATCTTCTATGCTCGGTATTCATGTAATATTGATAAGGATATAAAAAAAATGGTCATTTTGCACCTAGCAGTATCATAATAGTTCAAAAATATAATAGCTCGAAATATACGAAGAATAAAAATTATCACTGAACACATAATAATTTATAGTTATCAATCTATAAAAAAATACTTGCATAACATTAAAAAACTAATTAATAATCTATTAACGTAACAAAAGTTTTTTTAATAATTATTTTCACATCTTTATATTCAAAAAGCACTCGTTTCTCTTATTAGAGAAGCCATACGACTATTAATATCACTCTCCCTGATGAGACAATAATAATTGAAATATTATATTTGGGTTCGAATGGAGGAAACGGAAGGGGAAGGAATGTAAGGAAAGAGTTACCTTCAATGAGTTTTTTAGTATATACTAATTATTTTAATATATGTGTCTAAAAAATGAAAAAAAAAATGGTGACAAAAGAGAATAAATAAAAATATAAGTAACTACTATTAAGAAAATAAAAATGAAATAATTATAACAGGTGAGTAAGGTTGATCTACTCAATTTTTTCCTTCAATGAAAAAAAAATCTGGGTGTCAACTATGAATGGGGTGGATGGTTGAAAGATTGTAATAAAAGGCTACTACAATTAACGATCACATAACAAAGGAGAAACTAATTTCTTGTAATTACCATACTATAATACCTTGCAATAGAAGGCTACCACATTTAAAGATCCTATAACAAAGGAGAAACTAATTTCTTGAAACCATACTATAATACCTTGTAATAGAAGGCTACTACAATTAAAAATCTCATAACAAAGGAGAAACTAATTTCTTGTAATTACCATACTATAATACCTTGCAATAGAACGCTACCACAGTAAAAGATCCTATAACAAAGGAGAAACTAATTTCTTGAAACCACACTATAATACCTTGCAATAGAAGGCTACCACAGTTAAAGATCCCATAACAAAGGAGAAACTAATTTCTTGAAACCACACTATAATACCTTGCAATAGAAGGCTACCACAGTTAAAGATCCCATAACAAAGGAGAAACTAATTTCTTGAAACCACACTATAATACCTTGCAATAGAAGGCTACCACAGTTAAAGATCTCATAACAAAGGAGAAACTAATTTCTTGAAACCACACTATAATACCTTGCAATGAAGGCTACCACAGTTAAAGATCCCATAACAAAGGAGAAACTAATTTCTTGAAACCATACTATAATACCTTCACTTGCTACAGTAGCATTTTAGATTTTATGCCTTGATTATCATAATGACGATCAAGAGAGGTAATGTTCATAAAACTGATTTCTTCGATGTCTACGTTGCTGTGCATGGTTTTGTTTTGAAAAAAGAAGCCTGACAAAGTTGGTTTTGTGTTACTTAGATGAAGTTTGATGAAGAAACGATTGTAAGAGATAATCTTCCTCCATTCGAGATTGACACACTTTACACAACGCAAGTCTTTTACTGGAATACGAGAAAAAACAATCCAGAGCAAGTCGTCGGGCACTGAATCCTACAACAGCAAAGAAAATTGAAGTAGGTTCAATTCAAATACATGTTGCAGTAGATGCCAAAATGGGTTCAGTGCTAGTCTTTGAAACAATTACAATGTCATTGCCTAGATTAAGGAAACAAGGGGGAGTTTCTAACTACATGAGAAAGCAAAAGGATTACTAAAATGAGAAAAAGGAAAGGCACTTTAATTTATAAATTTGCTTAAATTCAATTTCTAAAAACGGTTTTTCCCTACATAGTGGCAGATGAATTTCCAATTTAAGCAGTTATTTTCTAATTCCAACAAGGTTCAGGGAAATAGTTTTCTTCCATAAACCTCAATAAGAAGAAGTTCTAGTCATTATTTCAAGTGCAATGAGTCAACATACTGCTAAATCAACCAACAACCTCGATCAACAATGCGGAAATACATCTCTAGTCTTACTTATGTGATACACTTTGGGTTTTACTTCTATTTAGTTTTCGATATATATAGACATATGAACCGCTAATCATAGATCACAGAAAGCAAAAGCACAGCTCCATAAGTACCCAATTCCACCATTGTACACTCCCTCTTATTATTCTTTTTTCATTCTTTCTGGCAAACCAAATAGATATCGATATGAGATTTAGGAAATGAGAAAAAGGCAAGCGATTCTTTCTCTGGTAACGTTTCATGCCAGCCAAATGAGAAAGGAAATAAAAGAAAAGGTTCACTACTTAGCTACTCTAATACCTGAAATTCTTCTCACAAACCAGACAAAATCTTATCGATTTGAACATAAGAACTTAAAAGAAGTATTGCTAGAGCTCGCGCAAAAAGAATTTGAAAAGAAAACAGAGAATCTTGATGAAAAAGGAAAAAGGAATCGAGAGAGTAGAGATTGAACCTTTGTTCTTGTTGCATTCTTGGAGTCGTTAACTGTCTCCTTCCTTTTCTTTCTATCTTCGTCGCCCACTAAGACTACCTTGCCTTCCTGAGATTTCGTTCAAGAGTATAAAAATCAAAGCAAAGAAAGAACTACAAATCACATTTTCACCTACATTACATTCACTTTTACTCAATTGTTCTTGCTAACAACCCAAACTCATCCGATTTGAAGCACCTAAGAACCTTATCGATTTGAAGAACCTAAGAACTTAAAAGAAGAAGAAAATCTGAAGAGGATAGAGTAACGGAAAACCAAAGCATGGAGCGGTATGAAAGAAGATATTAAGAAAGCAGGGATCACCAAAAGTTCGATCGTACTCATCCGAAAATATTGATGAAAAAGGAATCGAGAGAGTAGAGATTGAACTTGCTGTTCTGGATTCATTCTTGAATTAACTATCCTCTTCCTCTTCTCTTTATCTTCCTCGCCCGCTAAATTAAAGAATACCTGCCTTCCTGAGATTTCGTTCGAAAGTATAAAAATCAAAGAGAAAAAGAACCACAAATCACATTTTCACCTCCATTACATTCACTTTTACTCACTTGTTCTTGCTAATCAAACAGAGACTCGTTTCTGGGTATAAACGTCATAAAATTAACAATGAAGAATTAATGCTCAACTCATCGGAAGATACTGTTAAATGTAAAGCTGAAAAATAAAATAAATTAAAGCAGAGAATGAGAAATCCAAAAGGCGTTGCTGGTTTGTTACCTTCTGCTTGCCAAGGCAGTCCGAATTTGCAGAGCGTTTTAGTGGAAGAAGAGTACGGAAGAGCAACGCGGACATTACAGTAGAATCCAAATCGACGTACTGTGTATTAATGGTGTGAGTAAGGGTGGAAACAGGCCAGGCCTGTTTTACAACAAGGTGGCCTGTGGCCTGTTACAGGCGTTTTTTTAAGCCTGAGTCTAGCCTGTATAGAGGCCTGGCTGGTCCTGTGACCTGTTAAGGCCTGTATTTTTCCTACTTGCTGGCTAAGGGAAAAGTGACTGAACATGCCCAAGAAAGAATCAAACGGAGTAAACGATTTTGAGTAGAAATCTAAAAACACAATTAACAAATTCACAACTTCCACACCACTGTTCGTTCAAATTTTGGTCTCAGAGAAACTCATTTATTACACCAACTATCTATAATCTTCTTCTCCTCAGGCAAAAACGCATCAGAAACTACCATCTTCTTAAGTAAAAAATGCTTGAGGCAAAACAAAGATAGTGAGTATTCATAAAGACAATTTGTACTCCCAACATACTTGATTATGTGGTTCTGCTCTTGTCACAACAGTTGGTATAGTTTCATCCCACCATAATCTTGCAAAAGGTCTAAACACAAACAAGAACAACTTCAACATCAGTGTTTAAATTCAAAAATAAGAACCAAAAAGGCTAAATCCAAATCTTCATAAGGATTACTTACTTAGATGAAGTACCCCTAATAAAGGTCATGGCATAATCTGGCACCTGTGTCAACAATTCAAGAAGCAAAAATAGAGATGCAGATCAGACTTCATAGAATCACAGACTGAAAGATCATAGGAAAATTCACCAATGGATAAGAACACAAGCTTATTATTACCAATGGCTTTCCTGATTCTAGATATACTCGTTCTAAATCAGGGTCCCATTCAACCTTGTTATCTGTTCCCACACGTACACATTTAGAATAGGAGTTTTACATGAAGACCTACTAGTTTACGCATCACCGTCCTCAAAGAAGTAGCAAACGTTATTTTAAGCTAAAGAAGCAGAAATTCTATCCCATGTTACTAAGTTCTGATGATTCTTTGTAAGCCTATTGGATTGAAAATGAGACAGCTCTAGATTGTCACTAGCAGATTCTAACTACGACTTTCCACCCAAGGAATCCTCACAATGTCTGAATCCTCAGTAGAAAAACGACACAATCAACCAATGACCCCATTTACAATCTAATTTCAATTTCAATTTCAAAAACCGCCTTCTGTTAATAAGAAAATTTTGAAACAGGAAAAATAAATGAAATTCAAAATCGAAAACACTCGTAAGGAAAAAGAAACGTAAAATGCAGGAGAGAGAGAAAAGCCATCACCTCTATTTCCGTTGATTTCTCCGCAAGTGACCGCAACAATGGTAAGAGCATCAGACTATCACGATTCACGAAGAAGCGACTAGCTGAGATCTGAGGGTGAGAGAGAAGAGCTGAGATCTGAGACTGAACCAAGAGAAGCGGCCGAACATCAGACTATCACGATTCACGAAGAAGCAAGAAGGTTAGGGACTTAGGCTGAGATCTGGATCTAGGGTTTTTTTTTTTTTTTTGGCTCAGAATCGTTCAGGGTGGTCGAGGCGGAGATGGAGAAGAGAGTAAATGTGAATGTGAATGGCTTTTTTTTTTTTAATTACTGGGCTTTTGAGTCGGACATTAAAAAAAAAATACAATTACACTTTTATCCTCCTTCTAACAATTCGGCGCACTTCGCTTTTGGGCGCTATTCGTGGCGCTGCAGCCTGTTATCACAAAAAAGCGCTTAAATTAGCAGACGCACTTTTTAAACTGACGGTCGAGTACGCCCCGACTTTTAATAGGGACTGCGCCATTGGGGCCCTCGCGCTTTTTAACCACTAGGTGTGAGAAAAAAGCAAAGAAAATTTCAGTGGCTAATTCACATAAATTAAGAAAATTAATTAAATCAGTTATATTTGCTAAAATTCTATGTTAATTTTTTTAAATATCACTTCTAATCATTTGAGTGAGATGCTTTTTTTAATGGAAGGTTTTAACAGTAAATCATAAATTTAGCGGAAAAGTCATGTCAAAGTAGACTTATTTAAAATGTCTTCATTACACTGTTTTGTTAATGAGTTTAATGTTTTTGATTTTACAGCAGAATTATTTTTCTACCACGCTCACATAAAAGTGAGTAAGTCATATTGATATTTTCTCTCTGTTTTCTTTATAATAGGATCCATTGACTTTTATGTGAGGGTGATAGAAAAAATTTCTACACTAAAAGTATAAACATTAAACCTTTTATTAATTTTAGGGATATTATTACTTTTAATCATCTTCATTTTGGGATTTTAAATATCAATAGTTCCGAGTTAAGGTGCTTTGATCATACCTTTTCTTTTCCAATTGCTTTGTTTGTCTTAAATTTGATGAAATTTAATTGATTTAAATGTGTGTTTTGTATTTAAATTATATGTTAAAAAATGTTTGTCTTTATTAATTGCTTTGCTTTGTTTTATTTATTTATTCATTCAACATTTTAAATTGAGAAAATGACAGAAAATACTACTTGAACTCCATAATCTTATTAACATTAATAGAAATGAGATTAATAAAAATAGTAAAGCAATTGAAAACTCATTTTGTGGTGAAATCACTTATTTAGAATTTTGAAGTTTAAATGATATTTTTTTTGGGATTTTCCCTTTTAAATTCATACTTTTAATAATTTATGTTGAATACCCCCAAATATCATTTTAAAACTTTATAACGTAAAAGTTAATTTAAAATTTGTAGGTTAGATTAAATTTTTTATTTTAGTAAACGACTAAACTTATGATGGAGTCACTGATAAAAATTTAGTGATTAAATCTATATTCAAATAATATAATATTCTTTTAACCTCAAAATATTATCTTCTGTGTTTTGCCAGAAGCAATATATTATATATCTTCGGTTACTAAGATATGTAATACCTTGATCATCTTTCTTAAATGTTTCATTTAGTCTCATCTTGATTATTGTTGATGGAACATCAATATGGATAAATTAAGAAAAAAAAAATTGACAAATATGAAAAATAAGTTTTATCTTTAAAATAAATATCAACTTTTTAATAGGTCTTATATTAAGAACTAGAAAAAGTATACGTTGACAAATTGAATTTGAATTTGGATGGCAGAATAATCGGTAGTTATATTTGAAAGAGTTAAGTATCAATTTTGCGCGAAAAGTACCCTGGCAATATTGTCTGAAAGTGTTTTTTAGAAGCGAATGTTGCTAGAAGTCCTAAAAACGTAGCAAAGTTGCCCCTCCTCCGTTAATAGTCCTAACGGTCAAACGTTAGTTGACCGCATTATCTTCAATTGGATTGTCTACGTGACATCTTTTTCACTTTTTTAAGTAGCAATTTTGCTTCGAAAGTACACGCTTAGGAGCAATTTTGCCCTCAAAGGTTTTTTTTTTTTTAATCTCAATGTTGCCTCAGAAGTCTAAAAACATATGATATAATTAAATAACTTATTTAGCTTCCTTAATCTCTCCAAAAAACATTAATCCGATCTTATCATTAGGATCAGAGGTAGTATGATTAAGTAACTTATTTAGTTTTATTAATTTCTAAAAAAAAGTCAACCCGGTCTTATAATTATAATTATAATCATGACAGGAGGGAGCAGGGGTGACAATTTTTTTTTAAAGAGTAAACATAGCCTACTCCTTCTTCCCCCATAGTGTCCTCCATCGCGACATTCTCCAATCAAACAATAATCACTTGCGCCGGAATTTGTCCAGAAAAAATGTTTCGAACAAATCCCAAAAGAAAAAGAACGAATTTGTCCTAATAGAAGATCAAACGAGTACATGCGCAGTTCAAACAAATTTTTCCAAACAATAATCACTCGCCTGCGGAATTATCTACGCGAACGATTAAGGAACCTTTGGTACATTGTAAGCAGAGATGACTGAGAGAATAAAGCTTACAAAAGTGTCAAATACAATTAATAAGGGCTGTTAACGGAGGGGTAACATTGTTACTTTTTTAGACTTCCGGGAATCATTGAGAACAAAAAAAAAACTTTTAGAGCAAAATTGCTCATGGACGTGTACTTCCGAGATAAAATTGCTACTTAATCGAAAAAAAGTGAGAAAAATAACATGTAGACAATCCATGTCAACATAATGAGGTCAACTAATGTTTGAACCTTAGGGCTGTTAACGGAGGGGGCAACATTGCTACGTTTTTAGACTTCTAGGGCAACATTGCTCCAAAAAAAACTTTTAGGGCAACATTACTCCTGAGCGTGTACTTCATGGACAAAATTGATACTTCACCCTATTTGAAAATACACAACCAAAAATTAATATTTTAACGTTAAATCAATAGCTCACACTCACACAAGTAACCTTTTTTAACATATATTTTATATTTATTTTCTTAAAAACAATCATGTGATGAGAAAATTAAAGAGAAAATTTTAAATAAATAATATTTGAACTTGAAAAATCTTAAAAATTTTGTTAATACATAGAAATGAAAAATATGTTTCAAAAGACTAATTTGAGATTTTAAAACATTGTGTTTTTACCAAAATGCCCATTAATTTTCTTTTCTTAAAAAGGGAGAACCCTCGCCGGCGAGTTTCTGGTACTGACAGCTGGAGCTCCGCTAACAACTTGAGTAATGAAATTGACTACTTGAGTATAGAGATTAACTACTTGAGTTCATTAGCCCTTATCAATGTCGTTGACAAGTTGACTAAAAGCAATGATAACTTGAGTATAATAATTGACAACTTGTGCTCATGATGTTATAAATGGCTATACTCAAGTAGTCATTCCTTTATTTAATTTGTCAAAAATGCTTGATAAGGCTTAAGGATTCAAATAGTTAATATCATTATTCAAGTTGTCACTGGAGCTCCAGACATGGGTGCTGATAAGGGTTTTTTCTTTTTAAAAAAATTTGAGGGGCATTTTTTGTAAAAGCACAATACTTCAAAATTTTAGATTAGTCCTTTGAGATCTATTTATCTTTTTTGTGTTAATAGAATTTTTGGGGTTTTCCTAATTCAAATAGTATTTATATGTTTTTTTCTTGAAATTAAACCCAAAGAGCTTTGGAAAAAAAAGAATAAAAAATGCAATTCTTATAATTTGTATGGATTAAAATTTCACGGGATAACCCATCATCAAAAAGTGGGGATACCTCAGTTGGAAGAGCGTCAGGTCGAAGATTTGAAGGTCGCGCGTTCGATCTACGCTAACCGCATTTTTGTTATTTTTAAACTTCCTTCTCCGATCTCCGTCTTTCCCTAACCGTTCGATTTTTGCTGCATCAAACCTTCTTTCCTTCTCCGATCTCCGTTCCATTTTGCGCGTCCGAAATACCCGTTGATTCTTTAATTTTCTCTTCTCTTTTCGACTTCTGCATAAAAGTGATGGCTTCTAGAGAAGCGAACATGGTGCTATCAAGTGCAAGTCCCAAGGACTAGAAATAATTACAAAAAAGTCCCTTAAAATCACCAAATTATACAGAAGTCTCAAGGGACTTTTTTGATATTATTTGTATTAACAACAAGAAATGTCATATTTCCAACAGAAACTGCCATATTTATAATAGCATTTAAACACCTGACCATTTACAACAGAAAAAACCATATTTACAACAGAAAGTGCTATATTTACAACAACATTCAAATACCCTGGATTTTGAATGAAGAGAGGTCATTTACAACAAAAAAAGGCTATATTTACAATGACGAAATCTTTGTATTTACAACAAAATTTAAAATCTGACCATTTACAACAGAAAAAAACCATATTTAGAACAGAAAGTGTAGAAAAAACCATATTTAGAACAGAAAGTGTCATATTTACAACAACATTTAAATACCTGAATTTTGAACGTAGAGAGATCATTAACAACAGGAAGTGTTGTATTTACAACAAAATTTAAAATTTGGCCATTTACAACAGAAAAAGTCATATTTACAACAGGAAGTGCCATATTTACAACAAAATTTAAAAACCTGGATTTTGTTTCCATACAACTAATATAAAAAAAGTCCCTAGGGACTTTTGTGTAAGTTGATGATTTTAAGGGACTTTTTTGTAATTATTTCTGGTCCTTTGGATCTACACGTAATTTTCCCTTTTTTCAAATTGGACTTATGAAAAGAATCAGAGTGGTAGATCCGGGAAATCGGGCTGGGCTATTTAAGCCTTGTACCTTCAAGGGCTAAGCTTATAAAATCGAGCCTCCAAATGAAGTCGGGCCTAAAAAGGCTAGCCCCGCAGGGCCGAGGGCTTAAAAGGGTCAACCCTGTAAGGCCAAGTGCCCCTTTTTTTTTAACATGTCCAGATGGCGGTTGCTCACTTACTCATGACCGAGTATGACCGTGATGGTAATTTATATGTGTCTTGTTTTTGTTATAAAGTTATTTATTCATTTAATTACAAATACATAATAACTATACTCCGATTTTATGATTTGATTTATTATTTGTTGCGGATAAAGATTATAGATGTATTTATAATGCGGGAGAATAAATTCTTGATATTTTTACCCATGAAGCAGAGCCTACTACTCGAAGTGAAGCACAATCAAATGTCTTTGAATTGATGATAGTGGCGAAGAAGATGAAAATGATAGTCATCATACTCATGTTGTTTAGTGATAAACTTCTTATGTTTTGTGTGAGTTATTAGTGGACAATAGTTTACTTTTGATTATGAATTAGTGATTGTGTTTGTTTGTTGCATGATACACGTTGTTTAGACCTTAATGTTGACAACATTTATTTGATAAATTAGAACTTTAATTGTTGTAATTTACTAATTATATTTCTTTGAGAAAAATGCAGGTTAAATAGTAAAAATTAAGAAAAATCGCTCTCATACGGCCTGGTCTCGTATGTTTTGCCGCGCTTGAATTTTTTTTTTTTTTTCCTTGCCTCAGGTCTAAAAGGGCTAGCCCTTTTAGGTCCCGACTTTTCAAGGGCCAACCTTGATTTCCAACTTTACATAGTAGTAGAGATAAATTTAGAAAATTGTTGAATTTAAGGTAAAGTTAATTCAGTTTAAGATTTTTCTTGATCCGTGTGAAATATGCTTGAAGTTACTTATAAATAAGACTTGATAAGTGTTAGTATTTATTATCTTAATATTGTTATATTATCTACGACCACTATAGTCATATCAAAATAATGAAAAATTACTTTAAATATCTTCAAATTTCACGAGTATCATACTAAATATTAGAGGTGATTACTTTCGTCTCATTCCAATCCCGATCATTAAATACAGGATAGGACAAAAGCAGACAAAATTATTATCAAGATGGGACACGAGGCAGGTTTTGTTCCATCACGTCTTTTTGTCTCATCCCAGAATCATGTTGTTATTATTTTAATATAAATAAAATATTTTTTTTATTAAAGATATGACTAATATATAAAAAGATACTATCAAATAATTTTTTAGATAGATTTTAATAATATAAAAAGATATTATCAAAACTTATATCTTTAATACATAATACTATAAATATTTAAGAAAACATTCGCAGTCGCTCCTGTATTCTTACTAATTAGAATATAAAAGTTTATCTTATTTTAATCCTACATAACAGATGAGTCATCTTGAGAAATTTAAATTTTATGATTTTGAAAAACAACTACCTTTTTTGTTTGTTTCATCAACCTCCTCTTTTTATTTAAGAGGTGGATGTTGATGAAGTTTATGAGTCTTTTGTTGAAGTTGTTGTAATGTCTCTGTTGACATTTTGATTCCATTATAATACCAAAAAAAAAACTACTCATGAGAGGGAATTGCATTTTTTTGTTTTTCTAGATTATGAAGTTTATGTTTTTTAAAAATCATAAAATTTGAATTTCTTTATATGACTCATCTACTATGTAGGATTAAAATAAATTGAGTTGTTATATTTTAATTAACCGTGATACAAATGATGTGACGCTCTTAAAGTATTTATGTTTTTCTAGAGTATGAGTGAAAATAGATTCATCGTTTATACTTGACAAAAGTTAAAACTTGTTCTTATAATTAAGACCAAAATAAACTCTAAAACATATTCCTATAATTAAGACCGGAGTATATTACTATGGTATTTGGTATCATGTCATATCTTCCAGAAATGGAGAAAAATCTATTTCAATGGGAGATTGGGAGCCATACAATTGTGGGGAAGTTTCCTGTAAACGAAATTTAGCAAAATTTTAGGGGGAAATATCCTCAATCAAAATAAAATCAATCCATTGTCTGAACATAAAATCTGTATTTTTCCTGTAGACATAATCTTTTTTTTTAAAAAAAAAAAAATATATTTATACACACACACACAATCCTGTAGACTTAAAATCCATATTTAGTTATTTTAATATTGCTTCTAATATAAATATAAGACCTAATTAACTTGTTTACAGAAATTAAAAAAGTTGAATAAACTAAAGTAATTGTCTGATAAGGACCATCTCCTTGAGAGGGTACAATTTTTCTTCACCAAGTGCACCGAGTACCTCTTGTTTAGATGCATGTAACCAGTGGCGGAGCCAGGATATAATATTTATGGGTGCACAATTAGTTGTGGGATTTGGGGGTTCGCTGCCCCCGATTTTTTTTTTAAAGGAGAATAAAAGCCAATCCACTCCTTCGTAAAGTTTATGACAAAAAAATGGGGTTCAATTGAAAAGTATTTCCGAGGAAATCAATTTAAATAAACAATATACTCTAATCCCATGACATACGATACCCGGATGTTACACAATCAAATTCTAAAGCGACATGCAAGGAAAAATTATTATGGTTTGTCGTATGTGATAGGTATTAAAAGTCAAATATCAACGAAAGAAGAAAGGAAAGATAACAAATGTTATAACTCACAAGGCTGTCAACCAGAGAATATGGCACTTTCAATAGGTTCAAGACCAAACACCTATAAGGAAGGAAAACAATGAGAACATAAAATTTTTTCATAGATAGGCCACTGTCCTTATCCACCATTTGGGCCTCCTCACTTGCTTTAAGCCCTTATTATAGATATGCCACCGCAAGTCCATGCAAAAAAAAGCTTAGAAAGTTGTCCAAGCATGAGCTCGAACACGGGATCTGATGTTGGACTAGCTTGATTACCACCACACCACCTAGACAACTTATTATAAGGTTCCTTCAAAAAATATATATCTTCTTAAAATTTGTGGGTGCACTTGCACCCATAGGCACAAGTGTGGCTCCGCCACTGCATGCAACGAATATTTACTTATGTGTAAGTGTCTTTTATTTTACACTAAAAAATGTTGGCACCCAACGAAATTAAGTCCTAATCTTTTATTAAAAAACCTCATAAATGTGGTATTTCCTCTAATCATTATTATAAGGCACCAACTAACAGTTGTATTTGGTCTTTTTTTATAAGACACTTGCTTCTTTCCAAAGCACATTAATTATGTTTTTCAATGTATGCCTATAAGTAGAGGTAATATTGGAAGTTACTTAAATTTTAAGATAACTTTATTGACTTTAATTGTTTTTATTGGTCTGTGAGAATTGATAATTGGTGCCTTATAATAAGAACCAAATGGAGTATGATTTATACTACTCTCGTCCTATTTATAAGTCCAAATCTTACATACCAAGGAGAGGTAGTTAACTCAATGATTATGTGGTAAATTTTTAACTTTACCTTCATTTATGATTGTGTATTTTTCAACTGTTTCTTCTCTCTCTATCTTCATGAGAAAAATTAATATGAGTAAAATTGTCACAGTCTCATTTATTACATAAAACTGGACTTATAAATATGACCAATTTTTTTTAGTTAAAATAGACTTATAAATAAGATCATAACGATAAGTCAAAAAGACTTTTCTCCCAATTTTTATTGGGTGCAAGTCTTTGGAAGAATCATGCTTCAAAAGCTACCTATTTGAGTTGGGGAAGCAAAGAACTTATTAAAAAGTAAAAAGTAAATCTAAAATTATTAAAGTGACGTAAAAATAACAAGAAAATAAATATAAAAAAATAGAAATGAATACTCAAAAGAAGGCATGTTTTTTTGTTTTTTTTTTCCGCCAAACACGAAACACGCAAGTTTGCGTGGGGATGGATATATTTTGTCAAACTAAAAAATTTAATATTGTGGGTGGCATCACCTAAATTATCACACAATTCAATTGATCTTCCAACTCCTTTTAAATGTTATGCAGATCTTTTGACAACAACATGTACAGAAAAATTGTATAATCTGAATCATATCCAAAGAACGTCTTCTACACCTTATTTAATATAGCCGTAGAGCATTTGTTTATACTTATTTTAATTTCCACGATTACCAGAAAAATTTGGGCCCGCAAATCATCAATCAATATATTCTAAAATATATTTAGTGCTACGGCCTCTTTGGGTTTAACTGACAAAAGAATTGGACACTCTTACCAAAGTGAGGTTTAATCTTGGAAATTTGACAAGACGCGAAAGGAGCGTCCTGGATCTACGAAACAATAATAACACAGGCTAAGGTTTATTTTACATTTGGATTCTCTCACTCCCAATCAAAATGGGGCTTATTTCATTTGATGCATAAGGTTTATATTATAATTCCAACAAATTTCAAATATTCTAGTTAAAAATTTGTTTTTCAATTGACGTAATCAATAAACTCCTCAAGCTTTTTTACTTACTTTTGTCTTGGTTAATATTTTGAAATTTTTCTTCTTTTTTTTTTTTTCTTTTACGTAATATTTTGAAATTTGTCAAATCTTCACTCATCCAAATCTCCCATTAATCGTTATCAACGAACATAAGTTATGATGATAGCAGATTTTCTCAGAATCTCTTCTTTCCTTTTCTTCTGAGAATCCAAACCCAAGTTATGACTTAGCTATACATATTTAATTGACACTGGGCTGATTGTTAGGCACATATGTAGATTATTTGCTCTGATTTTCATAAATATCTAGGTATGTGTGAATGTGTCTATCCTCTCCGACTCCGTAATTTTAGAGCAGGTACATTTTATAATTTTAACTTAATTAATTTTTTAAATCAATGAAAGACTTTTAATAAGTACTCTCTTCTTCTTTAATATAAAATATAATTAATTTTTTTAGATATTAAATAAAATAAATAAATAATTTAATCATTACATATGTTGTGTATAATTAAATTATATATTAATTTATAAGTTATACAAACTAATTTTTAAAAATATAAATACTCTAAAATAATTTATTTAATTTTCTTAATTTTTTTAAGAAATTAGTAATATTTTATAAAAAATTAATAATATTTTATATTTAAAACAAGATGGTGATCATTGTTTTCAGCCATTTATTATAATTACAAGAGGTGACAAAAAAGGTCACAGTTAGTTATTGAATTCAGTCTATTTATATTTTTTCAGCCAACTTTCTCTATCTCCCCCTGTTTACATCACTGTTATTTCCTACTAAGTAGAAAATTAAATTAAATATTGAGTAAATATTTTTTAAGGAATATATTAGTAAATGTAGGCTAAACTTATTTACAAGTAAATATGAAATTATAAACTATTAGTGATTTTTTTTAAAATAAAGCACAATTAAATTGTTGCGTGGCACAATTTTTCTCAAAATAAATATGATTTCATAGTATGAAAACATTTGGACCCAGAACTTTCCATCTTATTACCATTCGTAATTCGTTGACAGTTTTGGAGAGGTCCAAGTACGGTTCTCATTACTTGCTCTTTGGTGCTTGTCAGGGGATCATTTTCTAATTTGGAGGTGTGGACATTTATTTTATTTTATTTATTTAGATTAAATTATATGGGCATCCGAAAATATTATTTGCATTTAGTATTTTAAATTAATTAGTTTCTAAGATATTGATGTTATAAGAAAAATATTTCTGAATACAATATTGAATATTAATTAATTTGAGATATTAGGTATATAAAAAAAAAAGATAGATAATATAATTTAATATAAATAAATAAAATATATATAAAAAATGCCCACACCCCCCAAATTAAAAAGATAAACACCTAACAAGCACTTAAAAGAAAAGGATGTAATGATAACCCCAATCACCAGCTTCAAGTAATCAGTGATTGATACTACTTTGGTCCTA
Source organism: Acacia melanoxylon (assembly GCA_019022615.1). NCBI lineage: Eukaryota > Viridiplantae > Streptophyta > Magnoliopsida > Fabales > Fabaceae > Acacia > Acacia melanoxylon. The sequence goes on along the minus strand of JAFJYJ010000004.1, from coordinate 9,209,116 downwards.
TTTATAAGTTTCCTTTGACTCAAATCTCACATACCAAGGAGAGGAAAGAATCTCAATGATTATAAAGCAAATTTTCAATTTTACCCTCATTAATGAGTAATTTTCAACTCATTCTTTTTTATTTTTTAAAATTTGTTGTCAGATTTTTTTCTCTTTCCAAACATGGACAACCAGTTTAAAGGGGAAAAAAACGTTGACGTCGTCACTCCATCTTTTTCTCTTTCCCCTCTCAATGTAAATCACACTGTGGCGCCATTTTGAGCGTAAAAATTCTGGAAAAAAGTGGCGGCTAAAGAAAATTTTAAAAAGTCACCCAAGCAAGAAGCAAGTAGCGGATTATAAGGCATGAACCAAGAGGAAATATGAACAAGCATTTTGAGAGGTAATCTAGATTACACACTTTATCCCATGAAAGAACAAATGCAAGCGTTGCTCGACTTAAACTTGTTGCCATCACAACCCAACTATATAGTTCTTCTCTTGTAATGGGCTCCTCCTTTTTAATCGGAAAAGCCATGGAGAAGAAGACGAGCAAAAATATGAGCGTCGAAATAGTCATTTGGGATGCATGGGAAATGAAAAAGGTTGGGGGGGGGAGAGAGACAATAAAACAAATTAATGGATGAAAATGAAAAAAGCAATGTGGTCATTGGAGGAGGAAAGAGAATCCAACGAATGCAAGACGTGGTTCAGGAGCTAAGTGGGGTCATTGGAGTATGTAAGAGACGTGTTTCAAGAGTCAAGTACCATTTTGTGTGATTATTAAGGGTAAAATTGTCATAATCTTACTTATTTGGTCAAAATGGACTTATAAATATCACCAAAAAAATTGGTCAAAGAGGACTTATTAATAGGATCAGAATGATACGTTATAAAGTTTTAAAATGATGTAGAATTTGGGGTATTCAACATAAATTATTAAAAGTATAAATTTAAAGGAAAAATTCCAAATAAATACCTTCTAAATTTATAAAACCCCCGAAGTCTGTTGAATTTGTAAAAAGATTGAGAGATACCAAGAACCTATGAGGGATATCAAATTCGGGTGAAATTACCTTTTTACCTTTACTTTTAAATAAATAAAAAAAAGGAAAATCCAAAAAAAAAATCATTTGAACTTCAAAATTCTAAATAGGTGATTTCACCACAAAAAGAGTTATCAATTGCTTTACTATTTTTATTAATCTCATTTCTATTAATGTTAACAAGATTATGGAGTTTAATTAAGTAGTATTTTTCTGTCATTTAAAATGTTGAATAAATAAATAAATAAAACAAAGCAATTAATAAAGACAAACATTTTTTAACATATAATTAAAATACAAAACACACATTTTCATCAAATTTAAGACAAACAAAGCAATTGGAAAAGAAAAGGTATGATCAAAGCACCTTAACTCCGAACTATTGATATTTAAAATCCCAAAATGAAGATGATTAAAATTAATAATATCCCTAAAATTAATAAAAGGTTTAATGTTTATACTTTGCACAAATTTTTTTATCACCCTCACATAAAAATTAGTGGATCTTATTATAAAAAAAATAGAGAAAAAATATTAGTGACTCACTCACTTTCACTTTTATGTGAATGTGAGCGTGGCAGAAAAATAATTCTGCAGTAAAAACAAAAACATTAAACTCATTAACAAAACAGTGTAACGAAGACATCTTAAATAAGTCTACTTTGACATGACTTTTCCGCTAAATTTATGATTTACTGTTAAAACCTTCCCATTAAAATAAGCATCTCACGCAAATGATTAGAAGTGATATTTAAAAAAAAACATTAACATAGCAAATATAACTGATTTTCTTTATTTATGTAAATTAGCCACTAAAATTTTCTTTGCTTTTTTGCTCACACCATTAATACACTACGTCAATTTGTCTTGTCTTTATGTAATGGTCTAGTTTGCTGTCGCAGTCTCTTCTCCTAAAAAGACAACTCTTTATATTTGTAACCCCATGAATAAACAATGGCTTTCAAGTCTTGACTATAGCAAACATGAAAGCATAGTTTTGACATTCTTGACCCATAGTCAACTCTACCAAATTCCACTTAGTAAGGTTGAAGCAAGTTGAGATTGAGAAGGAGGGTGAATCATCACATTTGAATTATACTCATCAACAACAAATTTATGGAAGATATCTGATGAGAAATGTTATTATGATGGTTCAATCAAGAAACAAGGAATTTATATTGGGAATGTGTTACATTGGCTTACTAGTGCATATCATATCCTCACATTTGATCTTAATAGAGAATTATCTTTGGTGATTTCAACACCAAACCTAGATTTCAAAGACATACATGAAGCTTGTATTGGGGAATGGAAGGGAATTCTGTTCTATCACGTGATGACTAAATATGGACTCCATGTGTGGCACCTTAAGGATTACTATGAGGCTAAATGGGTGCCCAAGTTTTGGAAATCATGGGAAGATATTGAAAGGGAGAATCCCAATAAGTTCTTTCAGAATTTGACGAAGAATGTTTTCATAAAAGTGCCTAGCTTCGAAATCCCATGGATGGAACCTTTAAACTTCCAAGATGGAGTGTTGTTGATGAGGGTGCATGTTCGTGTCTACTTTTATGACATTGGGAAGAATCTGATGGTAGAAGCCAGCAAAATTCAAGACATGGGTACTGATTTCTTACCTAATCCCATTGTGCTTCCTTATTCCCCAAGTTTGGTTCCTTTATAAAGTAAGTAATGTTTCTCTTCACTCTTTCAACTTTCATTGTTTCTATTCAATCTAAATCTAAAATGCTACTATAGCAAGTGAATGTATTATAGCGTGGTTTCAAGAAATTAGTTTCTCTTTTGTTATGGGATCTTTAACTGTGGTAGCCTTCTATTGCAAGGTATTATAGTGTGGTTTCAAGAAATTAGTTTCTCTTTTGTTATGAGATCTTTAACTATGGTAGCCTTTTATTGCAAGGTATTATAGTATGGTTTCAAGAAATTAGTTTCTCCTTTGTTATGAGATCTTTAACTGTGGTAGCCTTCTATTGCAAGATATTATAGTATGGTAATTACAAGAAATTAGTTTCTCCTTTGTTATGGGATCTTTAATTGTAGTAGCCTTTTATTACAATCTTTCAAGCATCCACCTCATTCATAGTTGACACCCAGATTTTTTTCATTGAAGGAAAAAATTGAGTAGATCAACCTTACTCTTTGTTATAATTATTTCATTTTTATTTTCTTAATAGTAGTTACTTATATTTTTATTTATTCTCTTTTGTCACCATTTTTTTTTTTCATTTTTTAGACACACATTAAAATAATTAGTATATACTAAAAAACTCATTGAAGGTAACCCTTTCCTTACATTTCTTCCCATTCCATTCCCTTACATATAAGAGAAACGAGTGACTAAGGTTGATCTAAAAAATTGTTACCTTCAATGAGTTTTAGTATATACTAATTATTTTAATTTATGTGTGTCTAAAAAATGAAGAAAAAAATGGTGACAAAAAGAGAATAAATAAAAATATAAGTAACTACTATTAAGAAAATAAAAATGAAATAATTATAACAGTAAGTAAGGTTGATCTACTCAATTTTTTCCTTCAATGAAAAAAATCTGGGTGTCAACTATGAATGGGGTGGATGATTGAAAGATTGTAATAAAAGGCTACTACAATTAAAGATTCCATAACAAAGGAGAAACTAATTTCTTGTAATTACCATACTATAATATCTTGCAATAGAAGGCTACCACAGTTAAAGATCCTATAACAAAGGAGAAACTAATTTCTTGAAACCACACTATAATACCTTGCAATAGAAGGCTACCACAGTTAAAGATCCCATAACAAAGGAGAAACTAATTTCTTGAAACTACACTATAATACCTTGCAATAGAAGGCTACCACAGTTAAAGATCTCATAACAAAAGAGAAACTAATTTCTTAAAATCACACTATAATACCTTCACTTGCTATAGTAGCATTTTAGATTTAGATTGAATAGAAACAATGAAAGTTGAAAGAGTGAAGAGAAACATTACTTTCTTTATAAAGGAACCAAACTTGGGAAATAAGGAAGCACAATGGGATTAGGTAAGAAATCAGTACCCAGGTCTCGAATTTTGCTGGCTTCTACCATCAGATTCTTCCCAATGTCATAAAAGTAGACACGAACATGCACCCTCATCAACAACACTCTATCTTGGAAGCTTAAAGGTTCCATTCATGGGATTTCAAAGCCAGACACTTTTCTGAAAACATTCTTCGTCAAATTCTGAAAGAACTTATTGGGATTCTCCCTTTCAATATCTTCCCATGATTTCCAAAACTTGGGCACCCATTTAGCCGCATAGTAATCCTTAAGGTGCCACACATGGAGTCCATATTCAGTCATTACAAGATAGAACAAAATACCCTTCCATTCCCCAATACAAACTTCATGTATGTCTTTGAAATCTGGGTTTGGTGTTGAAATCACCAAAGATAATCCTCTATTAAGATCAAATGTGAGGATATGATATGCACCAGTGAGCCTAGTAAGCCAATGTAACACATTCCCAATATAAATTCCTTGTTTCTTGATTGAGCCATCATAATAACATTTCTCATCAGATATCTTCCATAAATTTGTTGTTGATGAGTATAATTCAAATGTGAAGTAATGTGATGATTCAACTTCATCTTCTCCACCCTCATTCTCCTTCTCAATCTCAACTTGCTTCAACCTTACTAAGTGGAATTTGGTAGAGTTGACTATGGGGTCATTATATGGGTCAAGAATGTCAAAAGTCAAAACTATGCTTTCATGTCAAGACAACTCAAGGAAAGCCATTGTTTATTCATGGGGTTGCAAATATAAAGAGTTGTCTTTTTAGGAGAAGAGAAGAGACTGCAACTGCGACAGCAAACTAGACCATTACATGAAGACAAGACAACAACATCTTTAGGGAGGAAACTGAGCACTTTGTGGTGAATTGTGGCGTTTGATCTTGGGCCTTGATTATCATAATGACGATCAAGAGAGGTAATGTTCATAAAACTGATTTCTTCGATGTCTACGTTGCTGTGCATGGTTTTGTTTTGAAAAAAGAAGCCTGACAAGGTTGGTTTTGTGTTTCTTAGATGAAGGTCTGATGAAGAAACGATTGTAAGAGATAATCTTCCTCCATTCGTGATTGACACACTTTAAACAACGCAAGTCTTTTACTGGAACACGAGAAAAAACACACCAGAGCAAGTTGTCGGGCACTGAATCCTACAACAGCAAAGAAAATTGAAGTAGGTTCAATTCAAATACATTTTGCAGTAGATGCCAAAATGGGTTCAGTGCTAGTCTCTGAAAGAATTACAATGTCATTGCCTAGATTAAGGAAACAAGGGGGAGTTTCTAACTACATGAGAAAGCAAAAGGATTACTAAAATGAGAAAAAGGAAAGGCACTTTAATTTATAAATTTGCTTAAATTCAATTTCTAAAAACGGTTTTTCCCTACATAGTGGCAGATGAATTTCCAATTTAAGCAGTTATTTTCTAATTCCAACAACGTTCAGGGAAATAGTTTTCTTCCATAAACCTCAATAAGAAGAAGTTCTAGTCATTATTTCAAGTGCAATGAGTCAACACACTGCTAAATCAACCAACAACCTCGATCATCAATGCGGAAATACATCTCTGGTCTTACTTATGTGATACACTTTGGGTTTTACTTCTATTTAGTTTTCGATATATATAGACATATGAACCGCTAATCATAGATCACAGAAAGCAAAAGCACAGCTCCATAAGTACCCAATTCCACCATTGTACACTCCCTCTTATTATTCTTTTTTCATTCTTTCTAGCAAACCAAATAGATATCAATTTGAGATTTAGGAAATGAAAAAAAGGCAAGCTATTCTTTCTTTGGTAACGTTTCATGCCAGCCAAATGAGAAAGGAAATAAAAGAAAAGGTTCACTACTTAGCAGTGGCGGACCCAGGATTTTAGGTTTGTGGGTGCACAATTAGTGGTGCTGCCCCGAAAATTTTTTTTAAGGAAAGTTTTAAACGCATTAAAAAAAAAAAAAAGAATATAAGTAATAAAAGAAAAGAAAACTTCAACTTAACATAGAAAAATAATAATCAAGAGTAAACTAACCTTTACATCAAAACGATTACAAAAGCATTCTTCGATTCTTAGAACCTATGCAGATAAATCTTTGAACAAACAAGCACATACTTGCAGTAATTCAAGTATCCACACCGATAATATCTAGTGTCTTCCCCTTCGATATTTTGAACTTCTCTGCAAAGCACCCTACTTCTGGTCTTTTTGAAGTTCTAGTGGAGCATGAGGTGTACCTGCAGATGAATTCCTTTCATAAACACCATATTAAGAAGAATTGACGATAAATATTATTAATCAAAACAATACATTGGAATTCAGGACTTTGTGGTGACATCATTTCCATGTCATGCAAATATACCAACACACAGAACCAATTGCTCAGATGATAGTATACCAGGGAAGTCTCAATGGTGGAAATTGCTGAGTAGCCTGTAAAAAAAAATATCGTAGCTTATAGAAACATGATCCGGAATGTTAATGTAACAAAAGTCAGATAAATTATAATCACTTGTTTAAATAAAGATCAAACAAGTAAAAAGATGACTTCAACTAGTCAAAACAAGTAAAAAAAAATTGTTGAAATTCCTTAGGTTTTTACTATAAAGTTTTTCAACAGAAAACATGAACAATTTTCTCCATTTCATCAGCTCATTATTGACAGGTTGAAACTTCAAAGCTCTTTCCAGTTGAAGAGCTTGTCATCAATCACTTCAAGAATCACATCTAAAGCCTCATTTGCCAACAACATGGGAATAAGATTCACTTTTCCTTACGCGAAAAATTGAAGCATGCACTATCTAATTTCTTTTATAATCATTGTTTAACAGTGACTACCCTTTTTTCATCCATAAATTAACTTTTTATTTTAATTATCTTTTCATTCTATTCCATCCAGCATGACAAATGGGCCATAATCAGTTTTCTTAAAAGTTAAAACAAACAAACAGAAGAGGATTCTCATCTAGGGAATAATAATGATCTTACATTCTGAAAGAGTGGATCATCTTCTCCAAGCTCACTGCTGCTCACGACAAATCTTGCTCTGTAAATCTTTGCCACCTTCTCTATCTTCATGAACGACAAGATTATTATTATTATTATTATGGTCTAGATCAGAATTAGTTCAACCAACAAGAAGACTGCGGATTCCAATTAATGTGTAAATAAAGGAAAAGATAAGGAGATAAATCTCAATATCTGGTTCATGCATTTCAACATATAGGTAAGAGTGTGGGACGCAATTATTGCATATCCATATATAACACTCTTCAGCATTCAGATCAGTTATACAATTTACAGGGTATGACAGGAAAATGTGGGAATAAAAGCAAATGTACTTCGAAAAGCCTATATTATATACAATTCAAAAACCTGCTGCAAATGAAAATCAGCTTCAAAATGCTATATCTGGATTAGCAGAGAACTGGGATCAAGTACAAATAAACATTGTATGGCAAGAAGTCTGTGTATATACCGCTTTCAAAAAACGAGTTGCATCATTTAATAGCTGCAATCAGAGTACAAATATTCAGTAGAATGTCATCAAAGTGAGTATTCAGTGAGCAATTAAACGGCAACACTTTGATTCTAGCCATTACCCAATTCGCTTAATTAAAAATTAAGTTTCAGCACAGTTTATGCTTCAAACCCCAAGAATTTTAACCTTAAGAGGCATATAGAAAATAGATGAAGTCGCACAAGCGGCTCTAGCACCAGTGCCAGAATCAGATTCACCTGAGGATACTCTTATATTGGCGGCAAACAGGACGATCGATTCAATTCTGCACAGTGAGGGCTAATCGGCGAGACAAGAGTCCGGCATCGTCTTCTTGAACGGCGGCCTGCTTCTGGTGGGCTCGGCAGACGAACTGGGTGAGCTTGGCGGCGACTTGGGTAGCTGGGCGGAGGAGGATTTGGCGGCGAGAGGAGAAGCGAGGGTGTGGACAGTGATAATGGATTGGAATGGTTGTGCCCTTTTTTTTCATTTATTAAAAAAAAAAAAAAAAAAAAAAAACTTTTTAAAGTGGTTGGAGGCTCTCCGGACAATTTAAAATTTTAAAGTGATTTATTATTCATTAACTTTTAAAGATTAGGGGAAATCTCAACAAAATCTTGTTGAAATACTTAAATTCATATTTAGGCTTATACTTTCAATAAATTCCTAAAAATGACAAGAGCCCTACTTAGGGATTACATAATTTGTTGATTTTACCTATTTGCGCTTTTATGATCTCTACGTCTTCTCTAGTTTCAAGTGTCGAATCGTCTTACACGAACCGTGGGTTAACAAGAGCTCTAAGGTTTTGTAATTAAGTTATTTGAAAATCCTAACAAATCCGGTTAAAATAATTAAAACTGAAATTAAGCTTAACCTATCCTCAATTTTATTTCTTTAACTAATGAGGGCATTATAGTCTTTTGGAAATATTAAGAAATTCCTAATTAGGCCTATTATTCTGATTAAGTATTTATTGAAAGTATAGGTCTAAATTTTAATTTAGGTATTTTAGCTGGATTTAATTGGGATTTTCCCTAACAATTAAGGGAGTTCTTTTCTGTACATATATTAAAATTGATGGGAATTTTCTATAATTTAACCTAAAAATTAATACTATTTGGAATTAAGTATTGTAACTCATTTGTTTGAAAAAATAACTCATTTCCTTTTATAAAAATGTTTACTTATTTTCTTAAAATAACTTTTTAAATTATTTACATTAAATATTACTCCCATAATTGAAAAAAACCTTTTTATTAAATACGAAGCGGAACACCTGTTGTAGTAGGATCAAATATATACTACTAAAACTCTAAGCGACTCATTCATTGGTCCATGTGGATTGCCAACATTGCATTATCTTCATCATTCATTGGTCCATGTAAACATCCCAACAAGAAATGGTTCTACACAATAGCTGGATTCCAATGACGTAAAAGTCTTCGTATGTGGATTCTCATTGGTCTTCAAATTTCATTTCCCAAGCTGCAATTACTAATCACTTTACTATCTTCCACCCACTACCATTTCACGCGGCTCATTCACTGGCTCCCAAACCCTTGCTCTCATCACATCCCTACCATTTCATGCGGCTCATTCACGGGATTCGCAAACCCTTGCTCTCATCACATCCCTTTCTCATTCACGTGGGAGAGCCACCGGCTAGAAGAAGCGATATCATCCTACGACCCATCAAGATCTGAGGAGGATGAGATTCGCGGCGAGTTCGGTGAAGATCCTCTCTCATCGCATCCTCTCGCTCATCTTCTCTCTCCGTGAAGATCCGAATTTCTTCTTCCCCGACTCTCTCTCTCTCTCTCTCGCCATCTTCTCCGAAGGGTAAGGCATCTCCTCACCGAACTCAAGCTCGGTGATCCCTGACGTCGCCATCGGTGAAGTTTTCTGGTCCTTTTCTTTTGTAGCTTCTCGATGCTAAGAAGGTTTGTACTCTTCCGCCATTCTTCCCTTCGTCTTTGATCTCTTCCATTCTTCACTTTTCATCTTCTACTTTTAAAACCTAAACGCCTCTTATGCGTGCTCTTATGCCAATATAATTTTTATTGGTATTTGTTTCTTTTTTCGCTAACGATTTCTTTTGTGAATCGTTTCAACGAAAATCCCCACGTTATTGATAATGGTAAGGAAATAGAGAAAATCTTTAAGATCAAGTGTGGTCAATGCCACATCGTCGGTAAAGGCGCCGGTCACAAGCAGGGTATGCATTTCTCTTCTTCTTCTTCCTCCTCCTCTATATTTTGCTTTTGAAGTCAAGTCTTTCTTTCATATCTTTCCTCCCTTAGTAACATAATTCTATGTTTATGCTTTCAAGCTATCGGTATGATCTAAGATAGGTGTGTTTTTCTCTAGCATGTGATTTAACTCTTCTTTGTTCTCAAGTTATCGGTATGTTTTCAGGTCTTTAACTCTTCTTTAACCACATCATGAAATTTTTACAAGGCACATTTTTCTGTGCACATGTATTGCATTTTCTTTGATTTTTTAGTGTTGAAATGTCATATCTACTGTAAATGATAGCTATATCTATAATAAAAGATAGGTGTGTTTGCATTTTTATTTCCTATGGTTTTTGCAGGTTTTGGGTAAAGCTTATCATGTTTTGAGCACTTAGAAAAGAAGTCACGAGGTGTAACTTTATTTGATGCTTTGATTTTGACCAAAATTTTTTTTACCCAAAACCTTATCAACGCTTGTATGAAGTTGTCCAAAAATTTACAAGCATGCACGCAATGTCCCTACCATGAACCTGGCCCGCTTCATCACAATTACTTTTAGGTTGCACTTTTGGGAATAGAATAAAGCTTACTTTCTTTATTTCTTGGCGGTACTTTTGCCTTATTTGATGCCTACTTACAATTAGGTTGCACTTTTACTTTCTTTACTACTTTTTTTCCTTTTTTCTTCGTCTATTTAATTAGTTTTAGCAAAACACTCGCATTAACACCGCCCGACTTCAATCCACCTCATCAATCCACACCTCCCAATTTAAGGTCTGTGATTTGCTTGGGAGCTTTGTTGCGTGATGCATTTGGTAAGTTGCCCCGTTCATCCTACATCATCAATCCTCTGATGCCTCAGATGCTCTCTTCTTCTTTTTCCTTCCCCAAAGCTTTGTTGCTGGATTCATACTGTGTGTTATCCCTTTACCCTTTGGTTAATGTCCTTTATTTAAATGCAGGCTGAAAACTTTTTGCTTTATCTGTTTATGTTCGGAATTTGCAAGGGTATCCATTGAATAGGTACTACTCCATTGCCTTTCACGAAAATGTGAGGGATTTATTGATGATCAAAGAAGAGTTAAAGACTTGAATGTTGCAAGGATTTTGAAAGGATTAAATCGTATTGTTCGGACCTTTTTTGCAAATAGGTTACGTATGATGCGAAAAGGCGATGAGACATCACTTTCATGCATAAAAAGTAGGAAGAGAAAGGTAGCACAACTGTCATTTGATTTAAACATTTCAGTTATATAAATGCTGTTGATGTGTTTTGCATTCTTGCTGCCTGTTTGGACTCTATTTTTTAGTTACATTTCAATTACATATGCTGAAAGTGTGCTATAAAATTTATATTACATTGACAGACACAAATTGGTGACTCTAACAAGTTTGTTGGTTACCGTGTTCTTGGTTTTTGGTCACAGCTTTAACTCATGTTAACAGAGGGTGTAATTCAAAGTCCATCCATTCTATGTTATAGCCATTGTTTAGTTGGCTGATGTGTGGTCATGTGGACAAACTCTCTATGTTATGCTGGTTGGAGCATATCTCTTTGAGGACCAAGCAGACCCCAGGAATTTTAGGAAAACAATTCAGGTATCTTATTGTTAACCTTATTTGATGCTGATTTTTTTGGTACTGTTTCATATGTAATTTTTCATATCTTTTTTTTGCTCACATCCCCTTTTTTCTGTCCTATTCTGCAGCACATTATGCCTGTCCAATACAAAATCCCTAATTATGTCCACATATCTCAAGATTGCAGACACCTCCTTTCTTGTATATTTGTCGTGAATCCATTGAAGGCAAGTATTGATTTTTTTTTTTTAAGTGACTTAATTGTTTCTGTTATATAGCAGTTGTTATTACAACAAATGGCCTCTATTATAGTATTACAAGTATGCGTTGTTGTGATTTAGTGATTATAGTTAAATAAAATAATTTTGATTTACAAGCTCCTTGTGGTACTTTTTTTATAATACAAGCAGATATTTAGGAATCTTGATGCATCAGCCTATTAAATTGTACATCTTTATGCCTCTTTTTTTTCCGTCCTTTATATCATGCTTTGATAATTTCCTGCTGGAGCTTTTTGCCCTGATTGTAATGGTGTTCAGGCAGCCAAAATTTACTCAGGGAAACTGCAATATTTATTGGTAAAGGTTCAATATTGTGTTTTCTAATTATTTTTCAAAAATATACAATGATTTAAATTAAATATCTTACTTTCAGTGTATATATGCATCTATAGCAGCTATAACGTGTGAGGTAGGTTGGTGTTGCAGTCTGTCCTTATTTTATCCATTGGATTTTTGTTTTACACAATGTAAGTGGTGTCTCATGTGGCTTTAGGAACACTCAATGACAAACTATAATGTGGAGGGCGGCTGACCTATGAAGTTTTTTTGTTTAAGATTCAATCTCTTAGATTTGACATATAGCCATATAGGTTTTGAAGAATAGTCAATCCTTTTTGTAAGCTTATTAACCACTGGATCCTGCGGTTTCACAGAGGTAAATCCGTAAATGTGTATTGTGCAGTCCTTTTGTCACTAGAATATGTGTATTAATTGTGCAGTCCTTTTGTCACTAGAATAGTCTCTCTATTACAATGATGGGAAGCTCTATTTTCATATCCATTATATGTCTCCTTAGTCCAAATTTCGGAAAAAACATTCAAGAAGGACGAGGAGTGGGACAACTAATTGTCTTGTTGGATTTCTTATTTTCTTTTCAAGTAATCTCAAGTGAAACATTATGCAATATAGCAATGGTGAAAAAGTGTATTGTGAAAAAAGTAATGGTGTCGTGATATATTTGATGTCCAAGTTTGTTTCCCTTGATTATGGCTACAATATAACCATTGGTTTTTTTTTTAAATGACATCTAACAATTGCAAATTAGACATCCTTAGTTTGTATAATATTTTGATATGACATGGTTGATGGGGAGTCGGTTACCTTCTATCATTGTAGCTTTATAACTATTGGATTTCTTATTTTGCTGTCATGTAAAAGTTAAAAAGTCCAGTCCCTTATTTCATGGTTTTACGCAAATGCCATAAAAGTGATTCATTGATTTCACTATAAAACTACATCGACCATGTTGTCAACGAAAATTAAACATATCAAATAAGGGATTATTTCCTTCTTGCTTCCTTAACGTGAGATTGTTGTATTCTAACATATGTTCTCTAAAGGGTGTCCTCCATACAACAGGTGGCTACATGCTGTACACTGCAACGACATTCAAGTATGCATTCGAAGACAAACCATGTGACATCTACTGGTATCCTTGAAGCTTGCCCTTTATCTCTTTTCTTTTGAGGGTGTTCCTGATCAAAAACCATATTAGTGTCATTAATTTAACAGCTTTATACTTTGACTATAGGTGTACTGTTTATTGTGGTTGGATTACTGGGCATAGCTATGTTACTTATGGACCCATGCTTAATGTGCAACAGTTGTTGTGTATAAAGGGGTAATACATTTTTTTTAGGGCCAAGGTGTAATAGATTTTTAGTTTAAACACAGTGTAATTATTTATGTGCATGTGGTGTGGCTAAAAGTGCATCTTAGAGACATGTTACAAGCAGAAAGAAACTAATCACTAACTCCAATTTCTTGAATTTGGACTTATACAAACTACAGATATATGAAATAAACTTTGAAGCACGCAGAAAAGAGATGAAATATTCAATGACTAACAATATATTTTCCCAGTAAAAAATAGAACTGTTAATAAACCTTACCACATATATTTACTTTAGAAATCATCGAGCTATTTGTTTGGATCCGCACATTATATCTTTTCATTCCCATAAACTGTCTTGGAATAAAAAAAAATTACTGTGCATTGCACCATCAGTTTTAGTTTGATTTGGACTTTTCAGTCAAAAGTTGAGAGTCAAGCTATTGGCAGAGAGGTGCTTCCTTAGCAATTTAATGGAATTATAGTAATTTCCCCAAAAAAAAAATTATGAACATTTTCTCCCAGATTCCCATGAAAAACATTCATTAAAAAAATATTATCACGTTAATAGTGCAATTTGAATAAAGTAGATAATTATTACCAATTGAATTGACTTATTATTATCGTTGAAACCGGTAAAAGAAACAAAATGACCTTTATTTTATATTTTTCAATAATTGTGAGAATTTTGAAAATCCCATTATAGTATGCTGATATATTAGTATTAACTAATAAGTGCACCATTTCACCATGTAAAATAAAAAAATACAGCATTTTACATATGTAATTTGATAATTATGACCCTTAAAATGAATCGGCGCAGAATATACCCCAGCAATCCCCCATAGTTATATATATCACATCTCCAAATATGAACAATTTATGATATATATAATATACTATATATAAACAGATGATATAAAAAATATTTTTTAGATGTTAATAGTCACATACCCATTTAATATTTTTGATTGTGGTTTTGGGATCTCAGGAAAAGCAAACATAGGGCAACTTCATGTTTAAACAGTGGTGGCTCTTACTAGGATTCACACAAAGGGTATTGGATCCATCTTAAATGTTCAAGTTATTTTTAGCCCACGGTTGACCCTATCATAACCCAAGAGGAGTAGGGGTTATTTAGGGTTAGGACCAAAAATAGCCCCATCATATGGGGGCTACAAATAAGAGGGCTAAAGATGGGGCTTAATGGGCTAGCCCGCGGGGCCCAGCCCATTTTGACAGCTCTATCCAAAATCACCGATATATGCAATTCTCCCTCTTCCCTTGGCATGGTCTTATCTTCATTGTCTCGCCCATTCTGTCAACAATTTGAAAGGGATATCAAATTATTATTATTATTATTATTATTATTATTATATTAATAATGATATTGAATTGATTAGGAGATTTAAAATTTGAATTTCAATATAAAATAATTGATTAAGGCTTACCACAAATTACGGGATTTAGAGAATTATTCTACCGAATTCAAATGATTGTATTTATTATTCTTTTTTTAATTTATTAATTCAGGTTAAGTATGAATAGAGATTTGAGATTGAACTTGATTAAAATGAATTAATATAGTAAAGGTCAATAGTGGATTTGTATGAACGAGTTACCTTTTTCATACAAATCGAATGTGAAGTAAAAGTGTCATGGGATTTAAAATATTCAATGCATTAATTATATAAATGAGTATCAAAATCAAGCGCTTATACATTGTCAGTTAGAAACTGTGTAATAACATTCCAATAATTACGTTTTAAAATTGATTTTCGTTGATACATTTATATTTTTGATTATATATAATTGCATAAATGTTGTGGGTTTGTTAAAAAATTGATTCATAGTTATTTTGACTATTTTAAGTTTATAACATGAATAGTTTTACTGCCAATTATTTGGAAAAAGTAGATATTATTATAACATGATTAATTTTACTTATAGTGTAAGGATTTAATAGTTGTTGCATTTATTGATTTAATTTAGTTCCCCTTAATGTATTCATTACGTTAGGTAAATTAGTAACCTAACCAAGCGCTTATGCATCATCAAAAACCGCGTACCAAAATTCCATTAGTTGCGTTATATTTCGTTCCAAAAATTTTGATTTTCATTCACACATTTACAAGCGGTTTCAATTACACATCTTTTGTCAATTATATATTTTTATGTTATAATTTATTGGATGTTGTATTGAGGATTAAATAGATTGGATCTGAGATTTATAAGAATGTGTATATTTGAAATTTTTGGGTGTTCTATTGAGGATTAAATATATTGTCATTTCATTTGCGATGACAATTAACAAAAGCCAAGGATAATCGATGTCAAATATAGGTCTTTATCTACCAAGTCCAGTTTTTTCACATGGACAACTTTATGTTGTTCTATCAAGGGTAAAGAGTTTCAATGGTTTGAAAATACTGATTTTGAATGAGTTTAATAAGTGTATTGACAACACAGTTAATGTTGTATACAGAGAAGTTTTCCAAAGCATTTTATCACATTCATAATTGTAAGGGGAAACTTGGTTAGACTTTGTTATTGTTGTGCTTTGAATTTTATATTTAAATGAATTCAATATCTTATTACTTTTATTGGTGTATTTCTTGATGCTTAATTTTACCTATTAATTAATAAAACAATTTGGTTATTACATTTGCATCTTTATTATTCATATTTCAAACATAATAAAACTCAATACTCCGTGCAACGCACGGGTCCGAAATCTTGTTTGAGTTTATTCACTAATACTACCTTCCTCTTAAAATATAAGAGTCAAATAATTAAATTATGCAATTCAAAAAGTTCGTTAAAATTGGTTAAATGTAATAAGTATGTAAAAAAATATAACTTACTTTCCTAAAAAAAACCTATTTATGGAGAGGAAATAAATGTCTCCATTAACTTCTTTCTCCACTTCCTCTTTATTTATCTCAACCATTAGATCATGTTTTAATGGGTGAAATTTAATGAGTGAAAAATATTATTATAATATTAAATATGATAAAAATCTACAATTATAATATTGCCACATAGCATTAAATCTCACTCATTAAAATATGATACATATCAAGTGGAGAGAATGATTAAGTTAAAGCAAGAGTTAATAAAATTTAGGTTTTTCTTGGTATATATTAAATATGTCAAAAATGACTTATAAATAGGACCACAGGAATATAATATACTCCCTCTGGTCCTTTTTATAAGCAACTTTTATTATTGCGCCAAACGAATTAGTGGTTAAGATTAGTTAAAAACAATAAATGTGTCAAAAATGTCATGTTTCTTCCAAATATGCCATATTTATAAAAAGATCATAGGAGAGATAATGAGTAAAAATATGAGAGAGTATGAGCATAAAATATGAGAGCGAATGTGTAATAAATGAGTAAATGAAAGAGAATTAATGATGAGCGGGGTAATTAATATAAAGATGTATACTTAATAGGGGTAAGAAGGGAAAAATAGTTTAAATTTTGAGACACAGGGAGAAAAATGCTTATAAAAAGGACTGGAGGGAGTATATTAAATAACACTTTGATTTTTATTTATAAGTTGAGCTTATCTAATTCTCACATATCAAAAAAAGTCGGCTAGCTCATTAAATATATAATTAATTGAGAAAATTTTCTAATTTTACTCTCATTTATGAATGAGTATATTGCTGGCAAAAAAGATGAAAGGGTGTAAAAAAAAATTTATACATAGTACTTCACCTCTTTTTCCCTTGGGTGGACTTAAAATAAAGGCCAATTTTATTCAAATTGGACTTATAAAAAAGATCAGGGTGGTAGAGCCCGTTTAAGCCATGGCTCTTCAACGGCTGAGCTTACAAAATCGAGCCTCCAAATGAAGTCAGGTCTAAAAGGTCAGCCTTGTAGGCCGAGGGTTTAAAAAGGTCAGTCTTGCAGGGCCAAGTGCCCCCCTTTTTTAACCTGTTCAGTTGGCAGTTGCCCACTTGCCCTGTTGATCGAGTCTAATCGTGATGGTAATTTATATGTATTTTGTTTTTGTATAGAGTTATTTATCTATTTAATCACAAATACATAATAAATATACTCTAATTTTATGATTTGGTTTATTATTTGTTGTGAATAAAGATTATAGATGTAATCATAATGCAGGAGAAGAAATTTTTGATATTTTTACACATGAAACAAAGCCTGCTACTCGAAGTGAAATACAATTAAATGTCTTTGAAATTGATAATAGTGGCGAAGAAGATGAAAATGATAGTCATCATACTCATATTGTTTAGTGATAAATCTCTTATGCTTTGTGTGAGTTATTAGTGAACAATAGTTTACTTTTGATTATGAATTAGTGACTGTGTTTGTTTGTTGCATGATACATGTTATTTAGACCTTAATGTTGACAATATTTATTTGATAAATTAGAGTTTTAATTGTTGTAATTTACTAATTATATTTCTTTGAAAAAAACGCAGCAAAAATAATTAAAATTTAGAAAAATAGCTCTCAACCCGGTAAGGTCGGTCTTGGCCTGCATGCTCTCAAGCTGAACCTTGAAAATAGATGTTTTTCTTGCCCCAGGCTTAAAAGAGCAGGCCCTTTTAGGCTTTGATCTTTCAAGAGTCAGCCCTGATTCCCAACTCTACAGAGTAGTAGGTATAAAATTAGAAAATTGTTAAATTTAAGGTAAAGTTAATAAAGTCTAAGATTTTTCTTGTGAAACATGCTTGTAGTTACTTGTAAATAAGACCGGATAAGTATCAGTATTTATTATCGGGTTAAATACCTAATTTACCACGGAAGTATTGCTAAGGGGGCACTCAGCATCCGGAAGTTTTTGTGGTACCAAATTTGCCCCGGAAGTATTTAAAAGGTACCAAATTTGCCCAAAACTAACGGAAGGTCAAACGGATGTTTGCCACGTCGGATTTTTTTTTGGTTAAATATCTAATTTGCCACGGAAGTATTGATAAGGAGGCACTCAGCACCCAGAGGTTTTTTTGATACCAAATTTGCTCTGGAAGTATAAAAAAGGTAGCAAATTTACCCAAAACTGACGGAAGGTCCACGTAGGTCGTTAAAATGCCATATGGCTAGGAAAGAAACACAGTGGAGGGTGAGTCATATGCCAGATCATGTAACCACGTCAGCACCTCATTCATCTCTCTCTCTTCCCTCTCGCTTTCGGTGGTTCGTGCTTCTAAATTTTCTTCCACTCCTTCACCTACTCCTACGTCGGCGGCGATAGTGTCGGTGGGAATTTTCTTACGATTTAGTGAAAATTTTGACAATCCATATAACCATCTCTAACTGGGTTTAGAGTACAATGGGAATACACAATTGTTCTAGGAATTATCTCTAATTGATGGCTTTTGCAGATCCAAAGCTAATTCTAACATCCCGTTTGAAATTTTCTTGATCAATTTGATAAGAATGACTTTTGGTTTCTTGGTTTGGATTCCTACCGTTCCTATATTTCTGGGGATTGAAACCAATCGAATCTGAAGTAGAGGAAGGTCGCAAACAGAGTTGGCAAGCATTGTTGTGGAAGCTGGCATACCCGTGGGTGAAGGAGTGGAAGAAAATTCAAAAGCATGAACCGCTGAAAGCGAGAGGGAAGAGAGAGAGATGAATGAGGTGCTGACGTGGTTACATGATCTAGCATATGACTCACCCTCCACTGTGTTTCTTTCCTAGCCATGTGGCATTTTAATGACCTACGTGGACCTTCCGTCGCTTTGGGCAAATTTGCTACCTTTTTTATACTTCCTGGGCAAATTTGGTATCAAAAAAACTTCCGGGATCTTTGAGTGCCCCTTATCAATACTTCCGTGGCAAATTAGGTATTTAACCAAAAAAAATCCGACATGGCAAAAGTCTGTTTGACCTTCCGTTAGTTTTGGGTAAATTTGGTACCTTTTTCATGCTTTCGGGGCAAATTTGGTACCATAAAAAATTTCGGATGCTGAGTGGCCCCTTAGCAATACTTCCATGGCAAATTAGGTATTTAACCCTTTATTATCTTAATATTTTTATATTATCTACGACCACTATAGTCATATCAAAATAATGAACAATTACTTTAAATGTCTTCAAATATCACGAGTATCATACTAAATATTAGAGGTGTTTACTTCCATCTCATTTCAATCCCGATCATTAAATACGGGATAAGACAAAAGTAGAAAAAATAATTACTGGGATGGGACACGAGATGGGTTTTGTTCCGTCCCGACTTTTTGTTCCGTCTCGAAATCATGTTGTTATTAGTTTAATATAAATAAAATATCTAATATTTTTATTAAAGATATGACTAAAATATTTTTTTAAATAGATATTAGCTATATAAAAAGATATTATCAGATAATTTTTTGATAGATTTTAATAATATAAAAAGATATTTTCAAAATTTATATCTTTAATACAAAATACTATAAATATTTAAGAAAACATTCGTAGTCGCTCTTGCATTCTAACTAATTAGAATACAAAATTAAAGTTCATCTTATTTTAATTCATGATAGATGAGTCATTTGGAGAAATTTAAATTTTATGATTTTGGAAAACAACTACTCATGAGAGGGAATT
Organism: Acacia melanoxylon; assembly: GCA_019022615.1. Taxonomy (NCBI): domain Eukaryota; kingdom Viridiplantae; phylum Streptophyta; class Magnoliopsida; order Fabales; family Fabaceae; genus Acacia; species Acacia melanoxylon. The sequence continues at coordinate 9,189,256 of JAFJYJ010000004.1, read as the reverse complement.
GCATTTTTTTTTTTTTCTAGATTATGATGTTTATGTTTTTTAAAATCATAAAATTTGAGTTTCTTCATATGATTTTTCTGCCATGTAGGATTAAAATAAAATGAATTGTTGTATTTTAATTAATCATAATACAAATGATATGATATGATCAAAATTGTCAAACTCGCGAGTTTAAGTAAACTCGTGACAACGACGTAAACTCGTATCTTGAACTTGAATCATAAACTTGTAAGAGTTTACTTTAACTATTAAATAGGTATTAATAATATATAATAAATAATTAAAATATAAAAAACTAACAATAATTTGATTTAAATATGTTTTAAATTCAAATAATTGAAATTAAATCCATCAATATTCAAAACTTATCATATTTAACAAAGAAATTTCTATAAAACTCACATATAAAAGCCTATTGAGTATGATCAAATAAAAAAGTTAACACGAGTTTAGGGGTGAGTTAACATGGTTTTGTAAGTTTGAAACGTAAAAACGGTAAACTAAGTGTATAAACTCATAAGTTTAACCGAGTTCATAAATCTGGCCATGAGTTTACCAATGACTCAACTCGAGTTGATAAACTAAAAACGTAAAAACGGTAAACTCGGAGAGTCAATTCGCGAGTTTTGACAATGAATATGACGCTCTTTAAGTATTTACGTATTACTTGAGTATGAGTGAAAATAGATTACTCGTTTATATGTTACTATTGTCTTTGGTATCATGTCATATCTTCCAGAAATGGAGAAAAATATATTTCAATGGGAGCCATACAATTGTGGGGGAGTTTCCTGTAAACGAAATTTAGCAAAATTTTAGGGGGAAATATCCTCAATCAAAATAAAATCAATCCATTGTCTGACCATAAAATCTTTGTCTTTTTCCTGTAGGCATTTTTTGTTGTTGTTGTTGTCGCCGCCGCCGCCAAACACGAAACACGCAAGTTTGCGTGGGGATGGATATATTTTGTCAAACTAAAAAATTTAATATTGTGGGTGGCATCACCTAAATTATCACACAATTCAATTGATCTTCCAACTCCTTTTAAATGTTATGCAGATCTTTCTGACAACATGTACAGAAAAATTGTATAATTTGAATCATATCCAAAGAACGTCTTCTACACCATATTTAATAAGAAAAATACTTCTCATGTTGTAGGAGAAGTATTTTCTCATGTCACACATACATGAAATGGTGGGACCCATATATATATATATATATGTAGGTCCCACCATTTCATGCCAAGAGTGACCTGTCTTCTTCTTCACGCAAATACGGAAGTTTAAACCTTATATTTAATATAGCTGTAGAGCATTTGTTTATACTTATTTTAATTTCCACGATTGCCAGAAATTCGGGCCCGCAAATCATCAATCAATATATTCTAAAATATATTCAATGCTACGGCCTCCCTTGGTTCAACTGGCAAAAGAGTTGGACACTCTTACCAAAGTGAGGTTCAATCATAGAGTTGGTCAAAGCGCTTAGAGGAGCGTCCTGCGGTGCAAGATAAGAACTCAAAGTGAGGTTTATTTTACATTTGGATTCTCTCACTCCCAATCAAAATGGGGCTTATTTCATTTGATGCATGAGGTTTATATTATAATTCCAACAAATTTCAAATATTCTAGTTACCCTTCGTTTTTGGGTTCAACTGGCAAAGGGGTCGAACTTCCTCACTTAAATGGAGGGGGTTCGATCCCTACGTTGGTTAAGGCACTGTGGAAGACATTCTAGGGGTCAAGAAGCGAAAACGCTTTGGTAGAGGTGGAGACATGTGTACTTCTCCACAAGATGTGCGCGTAGTGACCTGCCCAAGACTTGCCATTAGATTATGGGTGAGCCCAACCCTTTTCCTAAAATTCATATATATATATTTATATATATATATATAAATTCTAGTTAAAAATTTGTTTTCCAATTGACGTAATTAATATTCTAGAAAACTCCTCAAATATCATTTTGTCAAGCTTTTTTTACTTACTTTTGTCTTGGTTAATATTTTGAAATTTGTCTTCTTCTTTTTTGCCGTAATATTTTGAAATTTGTCAAATCTTCACTCATCCCGACCTCCCATCAACCGTTATCAACGAACATAAGTAGATTATTAGGCATAGCTATACATATTTAATTGACACTGGGCTGATTGTTAGGCACATATGTGGATTATTTACTCTGATTTTCATAAATATGTGAATTCAGGCTTTCTTGATTTTTATTATTGAATAAAAATTATATTTTTTCAGCCAACTCTCTCTCTCTCCCCCTTTTTACATCACTGTTATTTCATACTAAGTAGAAAATTAAATTAAATTAAATATTGAGTAAATAATTTTTAAAGAATATATTAGTAAATGTAGGCTAAACTTATTTACAAGTAAATAATATGAAATTATAAATGATTTTTTTTTAAAAAAAAAAACGTACATTAAATTGTTGCGTGGCACATTTTTTCTCAAAATAAATATGATTTTTTTATTATCGAAAGCTAATTATATTAATACTAAAAATATGTACAATATCCTGGATACAAGTAAAGCCAAATCCGAACAACAAAATACATCCAAGACAAAAACAACAACCAAATCACCGTACATAAAATATTTAGCGGTAGAAGTAGAAATCATGTACAAACAAAGCATCAATATCTGGGGTTAGAAGTGACAACGAAGAAGGTGATGGTTGTAAAACCCACCCAAACGTGCACACCTCCTTATAAGCATTAGCCGCAACGAGAAGCGGTATCTACCCCCATATTGGGGTTAAGAACACAAAAAACCCAACCTCAGATGTAAGAAGACCCATGATGTGCTTGTTAGGTGATTATTTTCTAATCCGGAGGTGTGGACATTTATTTTATTTTATTTAAATTAAATTATATACTGCATCCTGAAATATTATTTTGCACCCAGTATCTCAAATTAATTAATTTCAAGATACTGGTGTTACAAGAAAAATATTTCTAAATACAAGACTATAAATTAATTAATTTGAGATATTGGGTGCAAAAAAAAAAATCAAGATACATCATACTAGGGATTTTTACCAAAATAATCATTTTTTTTAAAAAAATTATCTGATTAAAGCATTTTGGAAAGTATTTTTTAAACTAATGCTTACGTCATCAATGGCACAGGGAAGGATTGCATAATTAGGCTGTGGCGCAAGTTGATTCCACGCCACTGATAACGTACACTGGGTCCACATTGTTGATGGCGTGGAAAACATCCACGCCACCTAGTGGCGGATATATATAAATGGGAATCAGACCCACTAAGTGGGTCTCGATTCCATATATATATATATATATAAATTAAATTAAATTAAAATGGAATAATTTAAAAAGCTCTACTTCATTTAATTTGAAGTCAAAAGAAAGAAAGCATGGAAAATAACTCATTAACGCCTTTTAAAAGATTACGCGACAATTTGGTTATAACCACGATCCCAATACAGGGGATCTATATATTTGTTATACACCTACAATTTGGCTATAACAACAAGTATTGATTTTGAGATCTGTATAAAAAAGTGTATCGCGTAAAAGTATCTCGTACAATTTGTTTCTAACAATTTTACACGCCATCAACAACGTGAACCTAATGTACGATATCAGTGGCGTGGAATCAACTTGCGCCACACCCTAATTACGCAATCCTTCCCTGCGCCATTGATGACGTAAGCATTAGTTTGGAAAATACTTTCCAAAATGCTTTAATCTGATAATTTTTTTTTTAAAAAAAATGATTATTTTGGTAAAAATCCCCACCATACTACTATAATTTAATGTAAATAAATAAAATATATATAAAAAATGCCTACACCCCCAAATTAAAAAGATAAACACTTAACAAGCACTTAAAAGAAAATGATGTAATGAAAACCCCAATCACCAGCTTCAAGTCATCATTGATTGATCCTTCGCAACTTGTATGGGGAAATGCCTGAACCTATATAATACTCATATAATAATAATATTATTATTATTAGAAAGAATTTTAAGAGGAGATGCATTTGTCCAAACTTTACCCTTAAGAAAAATTTTAAGGATTAATACAGGGTGGACCCAACCCAATGAGTGTGGGCGATTATTGTTTCACAATTTTTATATATTTGATTAAAAAAATTATAAATATTAATATTTTTACAATTTAGAAATACATTTAATTCAATATGAAAGGCATACTAAAATTGTTAATTTAACATCAATATCAAAATTTGTACTATTAAAATATCCACAAGAGCATAATTCTTCTATGCTCGGTATTCATGTAATATTGATAAGGATATAAAAAAACACGGTCATTTTGCACCTAGCAGTATCATAATAGTTCAAAAATATAATAGCTCAAAATATATAAAGAAAAAAAATTATCAGTGAACTCATAAGAATTTATAGTTATCAATCTATAAAAAGATATTTGCATAACATTAAAAAACTAATTAATAATCTATTAACATATCAAAAGTTTTTTTTTTTTTTTTTTTTTAAATTTTCACATCTTTATATTCAAAAAGCACATATAAGAGAAGCCATACGACTATTAATATCAGTCTCCCTGATGTGACAATAATAATTGAATTATTATATTTGGGTTCAAAGGGAGGGATTGGAAAGGGAAGGAATGTAAGGAAAGGGTTACCTTCAATGAGTTTTTCAGTATATAATAATTATTTTAATATGTGTCTAAAAAATGGTGACTAAAGAGAATAAATAAAAATATAAATAACTACTATTTATTTTGTATATTAAGAAAATAAAATGAAATAATAATAACAGGTGAGTAAGGTTGATCTACTCAATTTTTTCCTTCAATGAAAAAAAATCTAAGTGTCTACTACGAGTGAGGTGGATAGTTAAAAGAATGTAAAAGAAGGCTACCACAGTTAAAGATTTCATAACAAAAGAGAAACTAATTTCTTGAAACCAGACTATAATACCTTGTAATAGAAGGCTACCATAGTTAAAGATCCCATAACCAAAAAAAAAAGTAATTTCTTGAAACCACACTATAATACCTTGCAATAGAAGGCCACCACCATAGTTAAATATCCCATACCAAAGAAGACACACTATAATACCTTCACTTACTACGGTAGCATTTTAGATTTAGATTGAATAGAAACAATGAAAGTTGAAAGAGTGAAGAGAAATATTAAACAGTGAAAGTTGAAAGAGTGAATAGAAACATTTCTTTACTTTATAAAGGAACCAAACTCGGGGAATAAGGAAGCACAATGGGGTTAGGTAAGAAATCAGTACGCAGGTCTTGCAAGTCTTGAATATTGCAGGCTTCTACCATCAGATTCTTCCCAATGTCATAAAAATAGACACGAACATGCACCCTCATCAACAACACTCCATCTTGGAAGCTTAAAGGTTCCATCCATGGGATTTCGTAGCCAGGCACTTTTCTGAAAACTTGCTTCGTCAAATTCTGAAAGAACTTATTGGGATTTTCCCTTTCAATATTTTTCCATGATTTCCAAAACTTGAGCTGCCATTTAGCCCCATAGTAATCCTCAAGGTGCCACACATGGAGTCCATGTTCAGTCATCACGAGATAGCACATAATTCCTTTCCATTCCCCAATACAAGCTTCATGTATATCTTTGAAATTGTCAATTGGGATTGGTGTTGAAATCACCAAAGATAATTCATTTTTAAGATTAAATGTGAGAATCTGATTAGTATCAATGAGCCAATGTAACACATTCCCAATATAAATCCCTTGTTTCTAGATTGAACTATCATAATAACATTTCTCATCAGATATCTTCCATAAATTTATTGTTGATGAGTATAATTCAAATGTGAAGTAGTGTGATAATTCAACTTCATCTTCTTCACCCTCCTCTTTCTCAATCTCAACCTGCTTCAACCTTACTAAGTGGAATTTGGTAGAATTGTCTATGGGATCATTATATGGGTCAGAAGTATCAAAAGTCAAGACTATGCTTTCATGTTTGCTATAGTCAAGACAACTCAAGGAAAGCCATTGTTTATTCCAGGGGTTGCAAATATAAAGAGTTGTCTTTGTAGGAGAAGAGAAGAGACTGCAACTACGACAACAAACTAGACCATTACATGAAGACAAGACAACCACATCTTTAGGGAGGAAACTGAGCACATTGTGGTGAATTGTGGCTTTTGGTCTTGTGCCTTGATTATCATAATGATGATCAAGAGAGGTAATGTTCATAAAACTGATTTTTTCGATGTCTACGTTGCTGTGCATGGTTTTTTCTTGAAAAAAGAAGCCTGACAAGGTTGGTTTTGTGTTTCTTAGATGAAGTCTGATGAAGAAACGATTGTTAGAGATATTTGTGCTCCATTCGTCATTGAGACTCTTAAAATGACGCAAGTTGTTTACTGGAACACGAGAAAAAAATACTAAAGAGCGAGTCGTCATTCAATAACACATGAACCTTCTCCATATCCTAAAGAAAATTGAAGCAGGTTCAATTCAACTACATTTTGCAGTAGATGCCAAAATGGGTTCAGTGCTAGTCTTTGAAACAATTACAATGTCATTGCCTAGATTAAGGAAACAAGGGGGAGTTTTTAACTACATGAGAAAGCAAAAGGATTACTAAAATGAGAAAAAGGAAAGGCACTTTAATTTATAAATTTGCTTAAATCAATTTCTAAAAACGGTTTTTCCCTACATAGTGGCAGATGAATTTCCAATTTAAGCAGTTATTTTCTAATTCCAACAAGGTTCTGGGAAATAGTTTTCTTCCATAAACCTCAATAAGAAGAAGTTCTAGTCATTATTTCAAGTGCAATGAATCAACATACTGCTAAATCAACCAACAACGTCGATCATCAATGCGGAAATACATCTCTGGTCTTACTTATGTGATACAGTTTGGGTTTTACTTCTATTTATTTTCGATATATAGACATATGAACCGCTAATCATAGATCACAGAAAGCAAAAGCACAGCTCCATAAGTACCTAATTCCACCATTGTACACTCCCTCTTATTATTCTTTTTTCATTCTTTTTGGCATATCAAATAGATATCGATTTGAGATTTAGGAAATGAGAAAAAGGCAAGCGATTCTTTCTCTGGTAACGTTTAATGCCAGCCAAATGAGAAAGGAAATAAAAGAAAAGGTTCACTCTTAGCTACTCTAATACCTGAAATTCTTCTCATAAACCAGACAAAATCTTATCCATTTGAACAACATAAGAACTTAAACGAAGTATTGCTAGAGCTCGAGCAAAAAGAATTTGAAAAGAAAACAGAGAAACGGAAAATCAAAGCATATAGCTATATAAAAGAAGATGTTCGGAAAATCTTGATGAAAAAGGAAAAAGGAATCCTGAGATTTCGTTCAAGAGTATAAAAATCAAAGCAAAAAAAGAACTACAAATCACGTTTTCACCTACATTACATTCACTTTTACTCAATTGTTCTTGCTAACAACCCAGACTCGTGTTTGCATATAAACACAAAAAAAAATCAACAATGAAGCATTAATGCTCATCTCATCGGAAGAGCGTTCAAAGTAAGGTGGGAAAAAAAAAAGCAGAGATTAAGAACCTTATCGATTTGAAGAACCTAAGAACTTAAAAGAAGAAAAAAATCTGAAGAGGAAAGAGTAACGGAAAACCAAAGCATGGAGCGGTATGAAAGAAGATATTCAGAAAGCAGGAATCACCAAAAGTTCGACCGTACTCATCCGAAAATATTGATGAAAAAGGAAAAAGGAATCGAGAGAGTAGAGATTGAACCTGCTGTTCTGGATTCATTCTTGAATTAACTATCTTCTTCCTCTTCTCTTTATCTTCCTCGCCCGCTAAATTAAAGAATACCTTGCCTTCCTGAGATTTCGTTCAAAATTATAAAAATCAAAGAAAAAAAGAACCACAAATCACATTTTCACCTACGTTACATTCACTTTTACTCACTTGTTCTTGCTAATCAAACAGAGACTGGTTTCTGCGTATAAACGTCATAAAATTAACAATGAAGAATTAATGCTCAGCTCATCGGAAGATACTGTTAAATGTAAAGCTGAAAAAACAACAACAAAATAAAGCAGAGAATGAGAAATCCAAAAGGCATTGCTGGTTTGTTACCTTCGGCTCGCCAACGCAGTCCGAATTTGCAGAACGTTTTAGTGGAAGAAGAGAGTACCGAAGAGCAACGTGGACAGTACAGTTGAATCCAAATCGACGTACTGTGTATTAATGGTGTGAGCAAAAAAGCAAAGAAAATTTCAGTGGCTAATTTACATAAATAAAGAAAATTAATTAAATCAGTTATATTTGCTAAAATTCTATGTTAATTTTTTTTAAATATCACTTCTAATCATTTGCGTGAGATGCTTATTTTAATGGGAAGGTTTTAACAGTAAATCATAAATTTAGCGGAAAAGTCATGTCAAAGTAGACTTATTTAAGATGTCTTCATTACACTGTTTTGTTAATGAGTTTAATGTCTCTCTATTTTTTTTTTTTATAATAGGATCCACTGATTTTTATGTGAGGGTGATAGAAAAATTTTGTACAGTAAACATATAAACATTAAACCTTTTTTTAATTTTAGGGATATTTTTATTTTTAATCATCTTCATTTTGGGATTTTAAATATCAATAGTTCGGTGTTAAGGTGCTTTGATCATACACCTTTTCTTTTCCAATTGCTTTGTTTGTCTTAAATTTGATGAAATTTAATTGATTTAAATGTGTGTTTTGTATTTTAATTATATGTTAAAAAATGTTTGTCTTTATTAATTGCTTTGTTTTGTTTGATTTATTTATTTATTCAACATTTTAAATTGAGAAAATGACAGAAAAATACTACTTGAACTCTATAATCTTGTTAATATTAATAGAAATGGGATTAATGAAAATAATAAAGCAATTGACAGCTTATTTTGGGGTGAAATCACCTATTTTGAATTTTGAAGTTCAAATGATTTTTTCTTTTTTGGGATTTTCCCTTTTAAATTTATACTTTTAATAATTTATGTTGAATACCCCCAAATATCATTTTAAAACTTTATAACGTAAAAGTTAATTTAAAATTTGTAGGTTAAATTAAATTTTTTATTTTAGTAAACGACTAAACTTATGATGGAGTCACTGATAAAAATTTAGTGATTAAATGTATGTTCAAATAATATAATATTATTTTAACCTCAATATATTATCTTCTGTTTTTTTTGCCAGAAATAAAATATTATATATCTTCGGTTACTGTTTGAAAGAGGTGCTGATGAGTTATTGTTTTCTAAAAAAAGAGTTGATAATGAATAAGTTCTCTGTAATAAAAACCTGTCAAGCTTTTCAATATATTTCAAAATCATAAAAAGCATGAAGGTTAAAATATTTCTCTTGGTGTGTTAACAAGGCATCACACAGGGAGAGATAGCCTGCAAATCTAAGTTGGAAAAATATTTTTAAAAGTTGAACAAACCAACTATTAAAATTAAAGAAATAAATAATTTTAAGGGGGAAAAAAACAATTGGCGGAATTGGAAATGTTCAACAATAATTGAAGAAGTAGAACAATTAAGAATAAAGAATGAAAGTGTTACCAAAGATAAACTAAATCCAATATTTTTATAATTATAATTATAATCGTGACAGGGGAGGGAGTAGGGGTGACAATTATTATTATTTTTTAAAAGTAAACGTAGCTTACTCCTTTTTCCCCCATAGCGTCTTCCATCACAGGGATTCCCCAATCAAACAATAATCACTCGCCTGCGGAATTTGTCAAAAAAAATGTTTCGAACAAATTAAACAAAAAAAAAAAAGAATGAATTTGTCCAAACAGAAGATCAAACAAGTACGTACAGACAGTTCAAATAAATTTTTCCAAACAATAATCACTCGCCTGTAAAATTATCTACGCGAACGATTAATGAACCTCTGGTACATTGTAAGTAGAGATGACTGAAAGAATAAAACTTACAACAGTGTTAAATAAAATTAATTATGGCTGTTAATGGAGGGTAACATTGTTACTTTTTTAGACTTTCGGGTAACATTGAGAAAAAAAAAACTTTTAGGGCAAAATTGCTTATGGGCGTGTACTTCTGGGACAAAATTGCTATTTAACCGGAAAAAAAGTGAGAAAAATGTCACGTAGACAATCTATATCAACATAATGAGGTCAACTAATATTTGACCCTTAGGGCTGTTAACGAGAGGCAACATTGCTACGATTTTTAGACTTCTTGGGGCAACATTGCTCCAAAAAAAACTTCTAGGGCAACATTACTCCTGAACGTGTACTTCAGGAACAAAATTGATATTTAACCCTATTTAAAAATACACAACCAAAATTAATATTTTAAAGTTAAATCAATAGCTCACACTCACACAGTAACCTTTTTTAATATATATTTTATATTGATTTTCTTAAAGACAATTATGTCCTGAATTTAGTTTAGGACGCCTTAGTTAAGGCGTCTTGAAGATAAATTCATGATGCCACAAATCTGATTGTTGGCGTTTTGATTTTATTTCAGGATGCCTTATATTTTTTTTTATATATATACCTGTTACATATTTTTTACTGGGCATTCAAATTAAATTACAACAGCAAACACGTGCAGATCTGCAAACTCAAATTACATTTTTTTCACTGCTCGCTAAACCCTAAATTACAACAGCAAACACCACTAATCAGATATATAGCACCCCAAAACACCACTAATCATATATATATATATTACTGATTTGAAGGTTACAACAATCTGCTAGGGACACAAACTGCCCCTACATAGCCAAGCAAATTAAGATATACATATTTGACTTTCTCAATATATCCTGATAGCCACTAGTGAAAGATCAAGCACTAGTTTCCATAAGTGTAAGTACTCACTAGGGAAATACAAATTTGACTTTCTCAATATCCAAAGATTGTTGGAGAGAATGGGGGACGCCTAACTTGATCTGTAGTTTCATCTGATTGAAGGAGACACCAGGAATAGAACCTAAATCATACTCCACCAATTAGAATTGAAAAATCAAAACCACAGATAAGCTTCCAGAGTTTTTTAACAACATTGGTCAATCATCGGAAAATTGTGTAACAATATTAGAATATTGATGCAATAGCCAAAACAAATAATCCATTGTTCAACCATTTTAGGTTGTCCCTTACGGAACTACAATGGAAGATGTCCGCACATCAACAATTGAAAGTGAAAAAAAAAAAGTGAACGATGATATTGGATTACCAAAACCTATCAACATATCCTTTTAATTTCGTATCCCAGGATGCCAGTTCAAATGGCCAAGTCAGTTAAAAAAACCTAGTAATGGATACATAGAAATATTTCACACCGTTAAGTTCTTATTAAAATTTTCTTGCTACTTTCAACATAAAACGAGTGTGACATATTGAGAGTCAATAGGGCCTAACTCAGTCAATGAAGGAATAAATCAAGTTTCCAGAGCGGAAGTAGTCACAGGCTATGTTTTCCCAACTAAAATTCTCTCATTATAATATTATATATTACTAAGTTTTATTGTTTAGTTTGAACTTTGAATGCATTTGTATTGAGGTCAAGGCACCAGCCTCAACTACCAACTTAATTCACAAAATCCCATGATCAATCTTAAGCAGAACAATTATATATATGCAACAATTACCAATTCTCACATTCAAAAACTTGGCTACTTAAGTTCATTCGTAGACATTAGAATACTTTCAAAAATTAAAATAGTGGAGCAAAGTAAGCAACAACATTACAACACTAAAAAAGCAATACTCAAGCAATTCCCGCACACACAGCAACTTAATCACTTGAAGCAAAAGGCAATAAAATGTTTTATCGTATATCAGCAATGTATTTAAAACCAGCAATAAACAAGCTTCAACAAGTAACTATCAATGTGCGAATACATAGTAATGCAACTTGATGATGAATGCAATATAAGTTTACTTAATAGACATGCAATATTCTTGTCACCATCACAGTTCTAGAAGAATCTCAACAAGCATTCGTCTATCAAAGCATTAGCCCATCAGGCTAAACATCTGTGTTCTACACCAGAACACCCTCATTTATGATTGGATATTTTCAACTATTTGTTCTCTCTCTATCTTCATGAGAACAATTAATATGGGTAAAATTGTCATAATCTCATTTATTAGATTATGACTTATAAATAGGACTAAATTTTTTAGTCAAAATAGACTTATAAATAAGATCAGAGTGATAAGTCAAGATTCTGTCCCAATTTTTATTGGGTGCAACTGTGTAAGTCTTTGGAAGAATCATACTTCCAATCAAAAGGGGGCTTATTTCATTTGATGCATGAGGTTTATATTATAATTCCAACAAATTTCATATATTCTAGTTAAAAATTTGTTTTTCAATTGACGTAATCAATAAACTCCTCAAGCTTTTTTACTTACTTTTGTCTTGGTTAATATTTTGAAATTTGTCTTCTTTTTTTTTTTTTTTTTACGTAATATTTTGAAATTTGTCAAATCTTCACTCATCCAAATCTCCCATCAATCGTTATCAATTTTTTTAGATATTAAAGAAACTAAATAAATAATTTAATCATTACATATGTTGTATATAATTAAATTATATATTAATTTATAAGTTATACAAACTAATTTTTTAAAAATATAAATACTCTAAAATAATTTATTTAACTTTTTTTTTTAAATTAATAATATTTTATAAAAAATTAATAATATTTTATATTTAAAACAAGATGGTGATCATTGTTTTCAGCCATTTATTAGAATTACAAGAGTTGACAAAAAAGGTCACAGTTAGTTATTGAATTCAGTCTAATTATATTTTTTCAGCCAACTTTCTCTATCTCCCCCCTGTTTACATCACTGTTATTTCCTACTAAGTAGAAAATTAAATTAAATATTGAGTAAATAATTTTTTAAGGAATATATTAGTAAATGTAGGCTAAACTTATTTACAAGTAAATAATATAAATTATAAACCATTAGTGATTTTTTTTTTTTAAAAAAAGCACACATTAAAATGTTGCGTGACACAATTTTTCTCAAAATAAATATGATTTCATAGTATGAAAACATTTGGACCCAGAACTTTCCAACTTATTACCATTCGTAATTCGTTGACAGTTTTAGGAGAGGTCCAACTCATTACTTGCTCTTCGGTGCTTGTCAGGGGATCATTTTCTAATTTGGAGGTGTGGACATTTATTTTATTTAGATTAAATTATATGGGCATCCGAAAATATTATTTGTATTTAATATTTTAAATTAATTAATTTCTAAGATATTGATGTTATAAGAAAAATATTTCTGAATACAAGATTGAATATTAATTAATTTGAGATATTAGTAATAAAAAAAAATAAGATAAATCATATAAATTAATATAAATAAATAAAATATATAAAAAAATGCCCACACCCCCAAATTAAAAAGATAAACACCTAACAAGCACTTAAAAGAAAAGGATGTAATGATAACCCCAATCACCAGCTTCAAGTCATCAGTGATTGATACTTTGCAACTTGTATAGGGACATGCCTGTAACTTATATAATACTCATAATAATAATATTATTATTATTTAAAAGAATTTTAAGAGGACATGTATTTGTCCAAACTTTACCCTTAAGAAAAATATAAAGCATTAATACAGGGTGGACCCAACCCAATCAGTGTGGGCGATTATTGTTTCACAATTTTTATATATTTGATTAAAAAAATTATAAATATTATTTGTTAAAAAATATCTTTACAATTTAGAAATTCATTTAATTCAATATGAAAGGTGTACTAAAAATTGTTTTTTAACATCAATATCAACATTTGTATTATTAAAATATCCACAAGAGCATAATTCTTCTATGCTCAGTATTCATGTAATATTGATAAGGATATAAAAAAAAATGGTCATTTTGCACCTAGCAGCATCATAATAGTTCAAAAATATAATAGCTCGAAATATACGAAGAAAAAAATTATCAGTGAACACTTTATAATTTATAGTTATCAATCTGTAAAAAAATATTTGCATAACATTAAAAAACTAATTAATAATCTATTAACATAACAAAAGTTTTTTTTAATAATTATTTTCACATCTTTATATTCAAAAAGCACTCGTTTCTCTTATAAGAGAAGTCATACGACTATTAATATCAGTCTCCCTGATGAGACAATAATAATTGAACTATTATATTTGGGTTCAAGTGAAGTGAGGGAATGGAAGGGGAAGGAATGTAGGGAAAGGGTTACCTTCAATGAGTTTTTTAGTATATACTAATTATTTTAATATAAGTGTGTCTAAAAAATGAAAAAAAAAATGGTGACAAAAGAGAATAAATAAAAATATAAGTAACTACTATTAAGAAAATAAAAATGAAATAATTATAACAGGTGAGTAAGGTTGATCTACTCAATTTTTTCCTTCAATGAAAAAAATCTGGGTGTCAACTATGAATGGGGTGGATGGTTGAAAGATTGTAATAAAAGGCTACTACAATTAAAGATCTCATAACAAAGGAGAAACTAATTTCTTGTAATTACCATACTATAATATCTTGCAATAGAAGGCTACCACAGTTAAAGATCCTATAACAAAGGAGAAACTAATTTCTTGAAACCATACTATAATACCTTGTAATAGAAGGCTACCACAGTTAAAGATCCCATAACAAAGGAGAAACTAATTTCTTGAAACCACACTATAATACCTTGCAATATAGAAGGCTACCACAGTTAAAGATCCCATAACAAAGGAAAATTAATTTCTTGAAACCACACTATAATACCTTGCAATATAGAAGGCTACCACAGTTAAAGATCCCATAACGATCCAGAGAGGTAATGTTCATAAAACTGATTTCTTCGATGTCTACGTTGTTGTGCATGGTTTTGTTTTGAAAAAAGAAGCCTGACAAGGTTGGTTTTGTGTTTCTTAGATGAAGTTTGATGAAGAAACGATTGTAAGAGATAATCTTCCTCCATCCGATATTGACACACTTTACACAACGCAAGTCTTTTATTGGAATATGAGAAAAAACAATCCAGAGCACGTCGTCGTTGGGCACTGAATCCTACAACAGCAAAGAAAATTGAAGGAGGTTCAATTCAAATACATTTTGCAGTAGATGCCAAAATGGGTTCAGTGCTAGTCTTTGAAACAATTACAATGTCATTGCCTAGATTAAGGAAACAAGGGGGAGTTTCTAACTACATGAGAAAGCAAAAGGATTACTAAAATGAGAAAAAGGAAAGGCACTTTAATTTATAAATTTGCTTAAATTCAATTTCTAAAAACGGTTTTTCCCTACATAGTGGCAGATGAATTTCCAATTTAAGCAGTTATTTTCTAATTCCAACAAGGTTCAGGGAAATAGTTTTCTTCCATAAACCTCAATAAGAAGAAGTTCTAGTCATTATTTCAAGTGCAATGAGTCAACATACTGCTAAATCAACCAACAACCGCGATCATCAATGCAGAAATACATCTCTGGTCTTACTTATGTGATACACTTTGGGTTTTACTTCTATTTATTTTCGATATATAGACATATGAACCGCTAATCATAGATCACAGAAAGCAAAAGCACAGCTCCATAAGTACCTAATTCCACCATTGTACACTCCCTCTTATTATTCTTTTTTCATTCTTTCTGGCAAACCAAATAGATATCGATTTGAGATTTAGGAAATGAGAAAAAGGCAAGCGATTCTTTCTCTGGTAACGTTTCATGCCAGCCAAATGAGAAAGGAAATAATAAAAAAAAGGTTCACTACTTGGCTACCCTAATACCTGAAATTCTTCTCATAAACCAGACAAAATCTTATCGATTTGAACAACATAAGAACTTAAAAGAAGTATTGCTAGAGCTCGAGCAAAAAGAATTTGAAAATAAAACAGAGAAACGGAAAATCAAAGCATATAGCTACATGAAAGAAGATGTTCAGAAAATCTTGATGAAAAAGGAAAAAGGAATCGAGGGAGTAGAGATTGAACCTCTGTTCTTGTTGCATTCTTGGAGTCGTTAACTGTCTCCTTCCTTTTCTTTCTATCTTCGTCGCCTGTTAAGACTACCTTACCTTCCTGAGATTTCGTTCAAGAGTATAAAAATCAAAGCAAAAAAAGAACGACAAATCACATTTTCACCTACATTACATTCACTTGTACTCAATTGTTCTTGATAACAACCCAGACTCGTGTTTGCATATAAACACCCAAAAAAAAATCAATAATGAAGCACTAAAGCTCATCTCATCGGAAGAGCGTTCAAAGTAAGGTAAAAAGAAAAAAGAAAAAGCAGAGATTAAGAACCTTATCCGAAAAATCAAAGCATATAGCTACATGAAAGAAGATGTTCAGAAAATCTTGATGAAAAAGGAAAAAGGAATCGAGAGAGTAGAGATTGAACCTCTGTTCTTGTTGCATTCTTGGAGTCGTTAACTGTCTCCTTCCTTTTCTTTCTATCTTCGTCGCCCGCTAAGACTACCTTGCATTCAGAGCATCCTTGTTTTAAAACAGTTAACCGTGCTTAACCAATCAAGTATGTCATGAACAATATCAAAAACACATCCAAAATGAACCAGCAAATCCAAGACAGAATGTACAAAGCAACCATCAGTAGTTGCCACATGCTAATCCTTACATCACATCTAAATTCAAGCCTAATTTTCAACAGCCCCAATAACAATTCAAAGCATTTTGTATCAAGACAAATTTCAAAAGCAACCTTGTGTACTCAGACTTCCACAAAGTTCGGCTCACAAATGCACAAAATTCAGAGGGTAGGACTTTGCAATAAGACTCAACAATGAAGCAATTGAGTGTTTTGAAATCACAGAAGTGCCAAAAATATTTCTTTTAAAGATTTCAACAAAACTTTGGTAAACAATCAAGAGTGGAACTTAAGAATTTTCAAAACTTTGAAAACTTATCTCAAGATTTCAGCAAGAGAAACTTTGGTTCCAAGAGTGTATCAATCCAATAGCAAGTGCTCAAAACAGTTTAAACAAATCCAATTCAATCGTTTTAGTTCAAACTTCAAGCCATGCAATAGATTTGTGTAAACCAAATTTGGGTGTTTAGACCTCAATTTGTTGTTCAAGAAATTTCATCTCATAACAGCATGTACGAATTATACCCTCAGTTCAATGTATTAAACAGAATTCAGTCACAGCTATTGGAATGACAAAACGCAGCATACAGATGGTAAGTAACAGCAGCTTAACCACCAATATCACAGCAAGCAAAGTACAATTCAGATTTAATGTTCAGCAGCAAACAACCAATATAATATGCTAATCCTCAACCCAACCACATCAGTTCAATTCAAGCCTAAGATAAACATGCTTTGACATTTAATCAGAAAAACACAGAGGCATCAGACTATTACTCCATCGAACTGAACTCTAATCTACCTAAACACAACCAAAAAATGGAGAAAGGAATGAGCTTTACCTCAGAAAAGAAGAGGAACAATATCAGACCAAACTCAAGTGGGCTAGAGGCACGAACACAGTAAAATGGGCAAGAGGAATCAGGGTTGCACCGGAAAGCACCGAGCTGGAGGTCCGAGTATTGGCGGAGAGGAGGAGTAGAGGCTACCAAAGGAGATATAACTGGCCGGAAATTTCAGAGGGAGGCCGACGGTGTGGAGTTGGCTCTGCCACGATGAAGGAGAAGGAACAGGGCTGAAAGGCGTGGTGGCCGGAGGGAAGGAGAAGGGCGACGGTGAGGAGGTGGCTCTGCAACGATGAAGGACGAATGGAGGAGGAAGAAGGCGACTATGGCGGTAGGCGACGGACAGGGGAAGGACGGCGGTGGAAGCAAAGGAAAGCCATGGGTGACGGTGAAAGGGAAGGCGAGGTTGCTGCGAGAGTGATGAATCGGTGATGGTGGGGAGATACGGTGAACGGAGGTGAGGGAGATGAGAGCTTGAGTTCAGTTTGGGGGTGAGAGATGGTGATGTTGTGCGGCCGACTATGGAAGTGAAGATGCAAGGAAGAGATTAGGGTTTGATGGAAATGGAGGGAAATGACATTTGGGGATTAGGGTTTTGAAATTGGGAATGAATGTGGTCCTAAAGGTGGGCCACATTCATTTGGGTAAAATCGGAATTATGTAAACTAATGAAGGGCAAAGTGGGAAGGAAAAAATATATATAAAAAAAAATCTGATTTTTTTTTTTGAAACACTGGCCACGGTGAACACAGAGAGCACTGGCCAGTTGGGCACTACAAATTTGTTTAGTCCCCCACTTTAAGGGGGTGTTAGAATATGTTATTTGTATATGTTGTTTGTATTATTTGGGCTCGTAAGTTTAGCCTTGACCCATTTTGTGTTGTATGTACATACTACTTTCTATAAATAAGAAAAAAAACCAAATTCGATTATTGGTAAAGTAAATTGTTCACTTTGTTTGATGCATTGTTAGTTAGTTTTCAAATCCAAATCGACGTACTGTGTATTAATGGTGTGAGCCAAAAAGCAAAGAAAATTTCAGTGGCTAATTTACATAAATTAAGAAAATTAATTAAATCAGTTATATTTGCTAAAATTATATGTTAATTTTTTAAAAAAAAATATCACTTCCAATCATTTGCGTGAGACGCTTATTTTAATGGGAAGATTTTAACAGTAAATCATAAATTTAGAGGAAAAGTCATGTCAAAGTAAACTTATTTAAGATGTCTTTATTACACTGTTTTATTAATGAATTTAATATTTTTGTTTTTGCGGTAGAAATATTTTTTTGCTACGATCACATAAAAGTGAGTATGTCCCATTAATATTTTTCTCTCTTTCCTTTATAATAGGATCCATTTACTTTTATGCAAGGTAATTAAACCCTAACGGTCAAATAACCTGGAAAGATTAGTTGGTTAAGTCATCAAGATCAACAAAAGTCAACCAAACCAAACCGGTGAGGAATAAAAAAATGAGAAATAATTTAATTTCTTATCACAAAATCCATAATTCCAAATACCATATATCATTTCAAGACTTTAAATCACTAGCCAAATAATTATGTACTTGTCAAATATTCTTTACAATTTTCTTTATAAATTGATATCAAAGCATCATATACCACCCAATGACACCTGAATTTGTAATGGAATCACAAACATTCATCATAACAAAATATCAAAAACCAAGTATATGATAACAAAATATTCCCACCTACATCATAACAAAATATTCTCACCTTTTATCACTAAACTAATAATCATCAACATGATAATCATCATTAAGATCAATCAACTCCCTAGGTGTTGAGACATTAGGAGGTGGAACTATAAAAGGAAAAGTAAAAGAAGTAGGAGCAAATCATTTAAATATATTGTGTGTGTATGAGCAAGAGAAATTGGCAACAGCTAGATCAATCGGACTATGAAGTATACAATGTCAGCAATTTAAAAAAATCGACATCTCAGTTCAAAACAAATCATAATCTACAAAAAGGGTTTTTGCTCATGTGGACAGTTAAAAACTAAAATTTGTCGCTTGTCATAAACTCACTTGTAGTCATGGCTGAAATTTTGAAAGAGGGTGCTGAGAGCTTCCATAAATGCTACAGAAAGGGTTGCTGCTGAAGCAACCTGTGAAGCAGAGGCTTCTTGTAATCCAAAGCACACAAAACTATTATACATAAATAAGAAAAATCTACAAGTTAGAGGGAAGAAAAAAAATATAAGAAATGCATTATGAATCGAGGGGAACAGTTCCTTATGATGATATCAATGAAATTCTAATATTTATATTTATATATATAACATAAAATGTGAACAAGTGGGATCATCCAATATAAAGTTAACTGAATGACAAGAAAAGGTTATTGTCCTGATGAGAATGATGCTCATGGTGTACTGCATCCCAATTTTGGCCACCATGTTGCTACCATCGATTAAAATATGTAAAGAGAAAATATAGATAATGAAATAGAAACTTTTATAGTGGCAACCACAACAAACAAATTCTCAAAACTTACTATGCCAGGACAACACGAACGGCAGAATGGCGAGGAATAGAGCTTGAAGACCCAAAGCCTCAACCACCAAAAGCTTTAATGACCAGTTTACCCACCCACGACGAACGGTGAATGGCGCTTAAACACACATTGGCGGTTGAGGTGAAGAAGAACCAAAAGGTTCCGACCTTTAACAAATACCAATGAGAGGTGAAGAAGAACCAAAAGTCTCAACCACCCACGATGAACGGTGTGAAAATGCCTCTGGACCAGTGACCAGAGGTGAAGAAGACACAAAAGGTCCGACCTTTAATCCACGATGACGACGATTTCGCCTGAACTGAGCACCTTGAAGCTTGTCGGCAAGGAGGAAGTCGAGCAGAGAAGAACAGAGCAATCGCCAAGGTCCAACCTTTAAGTTTGATTTTTGATTTGGAGAGAAGAAAAGTAGAAAACTCAAAAAGCCAAAAGGTTTGTTTGTCGTCTTTGGTTTGGGCTGCAGCTACTTCGTTTTTTGAAAAAATATATGCACCTTACCTTTTTGTCATTTTGGCTTTTGGGGAAAAAAAAAAATAATCATACCGGTCAGCTCGGCGGGTTAGTCCGGGTTTCCCCGGTTCCACTGGGTTAGCCCCGGTTCATGGGCTTAACCCCGGTTTCTGGGCTTGATCAAACCGGTTCCAGGTCCGGTTGGACGGTTCCTGGTCTGAACCGGCCGGTCCGGTTCGGTTCTGATAACCATGCTTTTATGTGAACATAAAAGAAAAAATTTCTGCGGTAAGAGCAGAAGCATTAAACCTTTTATTAATTTTAGGGATACTATTATTTTTAATCATCTTCATTTTGGGATTTTAAATATCAACAGTTCGGAGTTAAGGTGCTTTGATCATACCTTTTTTTTTTTCCCATTGCTTTCTTTGTCTTAAATTTGATGAAATTTAATTGATTTAAATGTGTGTTTTGTATTTTAATTATATGTTGAAAATGTTTGTCTTTATTAATTGCTTTGCTTTACTTTGTTTTATTTATTTATTTATTCAACATTTTAAATTGAAAAAATGATAGAAAAATACCATTTAAACTTCAGAATCTGGTTAACATTAACAGTAATGGGATTAATAAAAATAATAAAGTAATTAATAACTCGTTTTGTAGTAAAATCATCTATTTGGGATTTTGGTGTTCAAGTAATTTTTTTTTTTTGGATTTTTCCTTTTAAATTTATTCTTTTAATAATTTGTGTTGAATACCCCCAAATATCATTTTAAAACTTTATAACGTAGAAGTTAATTTAAAATTTGTAGGTTAAATTAAATTTGTTTTTTTAGTGGGTGACCAACTGGATTATCGCGTAGACAACATATGTGGTGCAGTTTTTAGCATTTGTTTCAATGAGTATATCTAATCATCAGGTTGGTTGGCATTGTCACTCTGATTCACTTTTAACACTAATATCTCCTGGCCGAGGCGGAGCTTCTCAAGGGTCATAGCCCAAAAAAAAAACTGTCCTAAATATTTAATATATAAAATAGATTTTTTTTATACAAAATTTATATATTTGGCCTAAAAATTTATACATTTGGCCCACCAAATATTTTTTTTCTTAATTAGTTAATGAGTATACATTTGGCCCCTAAACATTTATCTCAAGATCTCATGAGATATGCAAGCTTGTCTCTAATATATTTTTGACTTTGTTCATGCCAGGCTGTAACGGCTATGTTGCAACACAACACCTCATTGATTTTTAATCCTACATGACATTTACTTAATCGAAATTCTTTTATCTCTTCTTTCCTCACCGTCAAACCCTAGCCTTCTAATACAGCAGCACCCTTTTTCATCTTCGGGAAGAAATATATTCCATAACATCATAGCTATTAGTGACGTTTGATTAGAACCGATAGGATGGGCCCCTTTTAAGCCCTGCACCTTTAAGGGTCGGGCTTTAAAATTATAGAAGTTTAATAAAATAAGTCACTTGTAGGGCGCTTAAAAGGACGCGTTGAAGGGCTCGGTCAACCCTTTTAATTTATTATTATTATTTTTTTGGATGCATGGATTCACATATGATGGTAATTTCCTAATTTATAAGTACAAATATACAAATACATAATAATTGGACTCTAATTTTATGATTTGATTTATTATTTATTGCAAATAAAGATTATGGATGTGTTCATGATGCAGAAAGAAATTTATGATATTCTTACTCATGAACTAGATTCTACTCAAAGCGAAGCATAATCAAATGTCGTTGAAATTGATGATAGTGGTGAAGATGACAACAATAATATTCATCTTACTAATGTCGCTTAGTGGTATGCTTCTTATGTTTTATGTGAATTATTTGTGAACATAGTTTGCTTTTAATTATTTTTTGGTATCTCACCTGGTTCACCGGAACCTTCGGTTCTGACTAATCCGGATTTCGCTCCGCGTTGGGCCCACGATTGTGGGGGAAGAGCTCCCAACACCCTTTTTTCCATTCCCGCACCTCGAACCGAGGACATGGTGGTGGGAGAGCAAGTCTCTTACCACTTGCTCCCAAGGTATGTTGGTAGTTTGCTTTTGATTATGAATTAGTGACTGTGTTTATTTATTAGATGCTTCGTGTTGTTTTGATATTAATGTCGACAACATTTATTTGATAAATTAGAACTTTAATTGTTGTAATTTACTAATTATATTTCTTTGGAAAAAAACGGAGAAAAAATAGTTAAAATTTTAAATAGTAACTTAGGAGGCCCCGAGTCTTGCCGGCCCTGACCTTTCACAAGCCAACCATGATTCCTAGCTCTAGTTGCAATGGCCACCTTACTTCATTAGCATGGCACAAGCACTACTTATAATTAACTTTATTTAGTCAACATTTTCCGTCAGAAATATTAACGGTGTTAAGTTTTAAAGACTAAAGTATACTTTATAAAGTTAAGGGACTAAAACAAACCTTCAGGCAAACATAAAGAACCAAAAGTATACTTTAGCCTTAAATATTTGAATGAAGATATCATGAGATACTAAATAAACTAAGATATTCTAAAAAAATATTATTTAGATATCTTAAAATTACCCATTAATCCACAACTTATCTTATAGGAGTAACCGCCTAAAATTAATAAAATTATTAATTTAATTTTCCTGGTGTCCAAATTTACACATCCTAAACATAAGACCACTCAATAAATCACAAAAATTCATAAATAATAGAAAATATCTAAAACAACATAAGTAAATATTTTTTCCCAATAATCTCTTATCTCGATAGTGTATAAATATTTTCATGGCTATTGCATCATTACTCATTTAATCTGTCATTATGCATTTAGACAATATTAATATTCATTTAATTAAGGCCGCTTACGGTTGTAGGCGCCAAAGTCAGAGCTCCGGCGGCAAGTGAGGGTGGTGCTCCGACAAGGGTGCCTTTTTTTTTTTGGGTAAAAAAATGAGAGCTTAATGATAAAATTATCAACACTTTAAAATCTCAATTTAGTTAACATATTTTTTGGGTTTTAAAATTCAAATATATTTATTGTCCCTAATATAAAAGTCTCAACTTCCAATTTAAATAACTTCCAATTTAAAAAACTGACACAATTTAAATAACTTCCAATTTAAAAAACTGACACATTATATTAAAATTTGTTTCGTTAGTTCAATTTTTTATATTGAATTTATCGTGGGCATAATTCATGAATTCAAAAAAAAAAAAAAAATCTTAGCTCTAGATTTATTAGAGTAGTTGAAAATTAATTATTTGTAGATAATATTTTTTATCATAACAGAGTCTCATCAACAGATCATGATTCTCATCTTATATTCACCGATAACATATCTTTTTCATTATATATAATGAATATTATTCTTCGTATAGATATATATAATTTATTCATCCGATAAATATATAAAATAAATATTACTCTTCCGATAGAAGAGGCCTTTTGATTTGATATTAAAAAAAGGCCTCACGCGAAAAGTCTACACAATTATATATTAGACCATCAAATTAGGTGAATACAGTATTCCTAATCCATTGCTGGCTGTGTATAGTTGAAGGGATTCGCACAATGGAGGTGGAGCCGAGAAATTCACTAAGCAATTTACCAGATGACATTCTTCATCACATTTTCTCTTTCCTCAAACTCTCTGACATAGCAAGATTGAGAGTTTTATCTAAAAAGTTCCAAACCCTATCTACAACTGCCCCCTCCTTCTGCTTTTTTGAACCTCGTCTTTCGCATCATAGCAACTACTGTTCATGCCCACATGTCTTCAATTTCATGAACACTCTTCCACGACATCGTTCTCATTCTTTAAAGATTAAGAGAATTTCTTTCACATCTTTCTGCGACCAAGGCGAACACAGTAGTCTTCACGACCATTGGATCAATAAATTATTTCAAACTTTTCATGTTGAGCAACTCTCGCTTAATTGCCAACTACCTTCCATCTTCACAAGCCTCCCCAAATTTCAGTCCTTGAAGCTTTTGAAACTTGAAATGAAGAGAGTCATCTTGGTAAAGCTTCCTGAGATGAAACTTGCTTCTCTTGAGACTCTTCATATTATATTTTTTAAAACTGAAGATCCAGTTGGTGAGTGGGTTTCTCAGAGTTTCCCTGCCTTAAAAAGTTTATTTCTTAGTAAAATCAATGTGTCGTGGCTCTCGAAAAAACAGTTAGACCTTTCAATACGAAGCTCATGTTTGGAGGATTTGTCCATTCAAAATTGTTGCTCCTTAAAACCTGTGAGGATCATCACAGAGAACTTACGAACCTTGAGTTATGTCACTTGTTCTTCTGTTAGATGCTACCATAATTATAGATTCGTGGATTCTAGGTATGATGATAGTGTTTTCGAGATCTCTGCCCCTAATCTACGAAGACTTAGTTGGGAAGGCTATGCTCCAAGACTTTGTTATGATGCAAGGACCTTCCAGAGTTTGCAAGTTGCCAGTTTCACTAAATTGGCAATACAGAATTTGAATTTGACCATACAATTATTTGAGGCTACCCGTTGGGCAACATTACTGCACACAGATACCGGTATGATAAAGGTTAGTTCTTGAATTTGAGGCCCTTATATTATATACTACCTTTAGTTTTGTTTTATATTATTTGATTATATATCAGTTTCTAAATCATATAGATTTTTTATAAAAATGATAAATATAAATGCTGAAAAGTAATTTATTTAGCTTTCAAAATCTCTCCGAAAAAGTCAATTAGGTTTTATATTAAGGACTGAATGTTGTAATTTAAATTATCTCAGTTGGAGTTTTAGTTCACAATATATATGAACTGGTTTTTCTTTTGTTGGCTTTCAAGGATTCATATGGGGAGCCATCTATTTCATTTGGAAATGTTCGCCACCTTAAAATACGTGTTAAAGCATATTTTTTTGATCGTCGGTTTTGGTCAGAAAAGTATTATGATGAAGATGTGGGAGATGATCTTATTACTTTCTTGGAAAAAATACCAAATTTAGAAACTTTAACCATTCTTCATGATCAGGTATGTGTACATTTTTTCCTATACTTAATATATATTTAACAATTTTAACTCATGCAGTTTTACAAAAAAAGAAGAAAGCTTATTTTGATTTTAAATGTTGATAACCTTAAATCTTAATATTTTAGTTTTTGAAACTACTTAATTTTGTTTTGCCATTTAAAATATTTACGTTGATTTGAGGGAACAGTCAGATCTCTTTCTTAGAGACCAAGAATTGAGGGATCTTTTGATTTTTCTAATTTAGAAAAACCATTCATTCGAGTAGGATTCATCTAAACTGGAGTCACATATATTATATATAACTTTTATTTTGGTATTTCAGGATCCTGGGGAATATTGGGTTAGGGAAGCAGTAAGAAAGTGTATAAAAAGAAACGGGAAGAAAATAAAGGGAGTGAAGAAAGTGAGGTTTCAAATAACATCCATGTTTGACTCAATGGCTTTTCTAATAGGGATGTTGAAGACTCGTTGCATACATTTGGAAGAGATGACTCTTAGTTATCCGTCTCGTTATGATGAGTCTATAAAGCTTTATTTAAACTGTTTGGAGAGTGCCTCTTCTACACTTTCGATTAATTTAGTCTCGTTTTGATTAGTAAAACAATATGAGATATATCTATAGGTATACCTATAGATTAATGTAGTCTCTTTCTCTTAAATATGAACTCATGTGTCATCATTATCATATTTTATATGTTATCTATAATTAAGTTGTATACTATGCCAGACAATTTTTCCCTTAATTAAACTTCTGCAATATTTTTTTCCATGTAATGTGATTTTACCATACAACACATAAATATATTTCTCCTTTATCTTTCTTTTAATTACCTACTCGAATAGGAATATAATATATCAAGTTATGTCTCACTAGTCACTAGTATAAAATCATGGCAAATCTTGTGAGGCTTTTCAATCAAAGTACCTATAACTAGAAGTCTAAAAAGCCGCCAAAACTATAGGTAAAGGGAATCAAATGCTTAGAACACCTTATCCTATTGGTAACATCTAACATAAGAAAGCAAGAAACCCATCAATGATCATCTTTGGCCGGAGGATCAAAGCACTTCGCTGGAATTCTGGGTTCTCTCTAGAAATCACACTAGTTCGCTGGAATTCTGGTTTCTCCCTAGAAATCACAATAGATGGCTGTCAGTGGCGCTCTGAACTTCGTGGCCTGCCCTGTTCTATTGGGACTGGTCTCTCTGCAACTCCTCGCCGGAAATGAAGAAGGTAATGATGGAGAAGATGGTGATGGAGGTCGATGGTTCTCAGCTCTTCATTAATGATTCTAGTTCCCTCCAACGTCGCCTCTGGTTCGATGATTCCAGAGTCCCGCGGCACTGGTATGGTGTCGACCTCTGATCGAATAAAGCTCTGAAACCCACCTAACAGTGTTTTATCGAGTTGAGGAACATGAAAAATATCTAAGGCGGGCCTGGCGGGGTGTGGCTTTGAACATAGGTGTACTAAAATAAATGTCCTTGGACTAGATAATTAATTAATTAATGGATTACAATCTTCGGAAAATTTCATTTAGATAGATAGTAAAATTCTAAAACCCCTAAATATTTGTTAAAATTTATAAAGGATTTGATGATGATAGGGATCAAATTTTTTGACGGTTTTAGAATTTTATTTGGAATTTAAATGGAACTTTTTCAAGAACCTTTTGTAATTTGAACATAAATTAACTAAAACAAAATAAAAGTATTATATTTATTGTTATTATTACATTATTGTTGTTGTTAATCACGTAAGGAACCGAAAATCATGCAAATAATTAGAGGCAGGAAATAAAACTGAAAGATATTCCTAATATCTTTATTTAAATATTTGAATAAAAATATCTTGAGATGCTAAATAAACTAAGATAGTCTAATAAAATATCATTAAGATATCTTAAAATTACCCATTGATTCACAACTTAGCTTATAGGAGTAACTGCCAAAAAATAAATAAAATTATTAATTTAATTTTACTAGTATATGAATTTACTCATTGTAAACTTAATACCACTCAATAAATCATAAAAATTTCATAAATAATATAAAATATCTAAAATAACATAAGTGAATATTTTTCCCTAACAATCTATTATCTTGATAATTTATAAATATTTTAGTGGCTATTACATCATTACTCATTTAGTCAGCCATTACTCCTTTATTCAATATTATTACTCATTTAATTTAGGCTGTCAGTGGTTACAGGCCAGTCAAAGCTAGTGCTCTGACAAGGGGCACCTTTTCTTTTTTTGTAAAAAGGTAAGAGCATAATGATAAAATTATCAACACTTTAAAAACCCAATTTCAGTCAACATACTTTTTGGGTTTTATAATTCAAATGGTATTGATTTTCCCCCATATAAAAGTCTCAACTTTCAATTTAAAAAACCGACACATTATATTGAAAATTTGTTTATTTAGTTCAATTTTTTATATTGAATTTATCAGGGCATAATTCATGATTTTTTTTTAAAAAAAAAATCTTAATCTTAACTCGGGTTTGATTAGGATTAATTAGGGTAAAAGCTCCGGATCTTAGGATGGGGAAAAAAAAAGTAGTTGAAAATTAATTATTTGTAGATAATATTTTGTATCATAAAAGAGTCTCGATAGATGATTCTCATCTTATATTCACCGATAACATATCTGTTTCGTTTTATATAATTAATGAATATTATTCTTCCGATAGATATATATAATAAATATTATTCTTCCGATAGAGGAGGCCTTTTGATTTGATATAAAAAAGAGGCCTCACTAAAAGTCTCCACGATTATATATTAGGCCCTCAGACTCTAGGGTTTCAAGCTTCATCCATTGCTTGCTGTGTAGAGTTGCAGGGATTAACACAATGGAAGTTGAGCCGAGGAGTTCACTAAGCAATTTACCAGATGACATTCTTCATCACATTTTCTCTTTCCTCAAACTCTCTGACATAGCAAGATTGAGAGTTTTATCTAAAAAGTTCCAAACCCTATCTACAACTGCCCCCTCCTTCTGCTTTTTTGAACCTCGTCTTTCGCATCATAGCAACTGTTCATGCCCACATGTCTTCAATTTCATGAACACTCTTCCCCGACATCGTTCTCATTCTTTAAAGATTAAGAGAATTTCTTTCACATCTTTCTGCGACCAAGGCGAACACAGTAGCCTTCACGACCATTGGATCAATAAATTGTTTCAAACTTTTCATGTTGAGCAACTCTCTCTTAATTACCAACTACCTTCGATCTTCACAAGCCTTCCCAAATTTCAGTCCTTAAAGCTTTTGAAACTTGAAATGAACAGAGTCATCTTGGTAAAGCTTCCTGAGATGAAACTTGCTTCTCTTGAAACTCTTCATATTATATTTTTTAGTACTGAAGATCCAGTTGGTGAGTGGGTTTGTCAAAGTTTCCCTGCCTTAAAAAGTTTATTTCTTAGTAAAATCTATGTGTCGTTTCTCTCCAAAAAAAAGTTAGATCTTGCAATACGAAGCTCATGTTTGGAGGATTTGTCCATTCAAGATTGTTGCACCTTAAAACCTGTGAGGATCATCACAGAGAACCTACGAACCTTGAGTTATGTCACTTGTCCTTCTGTTAGATGCTACCATAATCATGGAATCGTGAATTCTAGGTATGATGAGAGTGTTTTCGAGATCTCTGCACCTAATCTACGAAGACTTAGTTGGCAAGGCTATGCTCCAAGACTTTGTTATGATGCAAGGACCTTCCAGAGTTTGCAAGTTGCCAGTTTCACTAAATTGGTATTACAGAATTTGAATTTGACCATACAATTATTTGAGGCTACCCGTAGGGCAACATCACTGCACACAGATACGGGTATGATCAAGGTTAGTTCTTGAATTTGGGGCCTGTATTTTTATATTTTATACTGTTTGATTATATATGAGTTTATAAATTATGTAGTTCGTTGTAAAAAAATATATATATATAAAACTCAAAAATTATTTATTTAGTTTCTAAAAAAGTCAACTGGATCTTATAGTAAGGACCAAATGTTTTACCCCTGTAATTTAAATTATCTTGGTGGAGTTTTAGAGTGCTATATATATATATATGAACTGATTTTTCTTTTGTTGGCTTTCAAGGATTCATATGGGGAGCCATCTATTTCATTTGGAAATATTCACCACCTTGAAATACGTGTTAAAGCAGATTTTTTTGATCGTCGGTTTTGGTCAGAAAAGTATTATGATGAAGATGTGGGAGATGATCTTATTACTTTCTTGGAAAAAATACCAAATTTAGAAACTTTAACCATTCTTCATGATCAGGTATGTGTACATTTTTTCCTTTACTTAATATCTATTTAACAATTTTAACTCATGCAGTTTTACAAAAAAAAAAAAGGGAGTTTATTTTGATTTTAAATGTTGATAACCTTAAATCTTAAATTTTAGTTTTTGAAACTACTTAATCTTGCTTTGCCATTTAAAATATTTACGTTGATTTGAGGGAACAGTCAGATCTCTTTTTTTAGAGACCAAGAACTGAGGGATCTTTTGATTTTTTTTTTAATTTAGAAAAACCGTTCATTTGAGGAATCTAAACTGGAGTCACATGTATTATATATAACTTTTATTTTGGTATTTGCAGAATCCTAGGGAATATTGGCTTAGGGAAGCAGTAAGAAAGTGTATAAAAAGAAAGGGGAAGAAAATAAAGGGTGTGAAGAAAGTGAAGTTTCAAATAACATCCATGTTTGACTCGATGGCTTTTCTAATAGGAATGTTGAAGACACGTTGCATACATTTGGAAGAGATGACTCTTAGTTATCCGTCTCGTTATGATGAGTCTATGAAGCTTTATTTGAACTGTTTGGAGAGTGCCTCTTCTACACTTTCGATTAATTTAGTCTCGTTCTGATTAGTAAAACAATATGAGATATTCCTATAGGTATACCTATAGATTAATTTAGTCTCTTTCTCTTAAATATCAACTCATGTGTCATCATTATCATATTTTATATATCATCTATAATTAAGTTGTATACTATGCCAGACAATTTTTTCCCTCACACCGGCCCAGACAACTTCTGCAATATTTTTTTCCATGTAATGTGATTTTACCATACAACACATAAATACATTTCTCCTTTATCTTTCTTTTAATTACCTACTCGAATAGGAATATAATATAAGGCTTTTTTCAAGCAAAATACCTATAACAGAAGTCTATAAAGTCTCCAAAACTATCGGTAAAGTGAATCAAATGCTTAGAACACCTTATCCTATTGGTAACACCTAACAAAATATATTTCATACATCAGTTTGTGGAAGAGAAAGCAAGAAACCCATCAATGATCATCTTAGTGTCATTTTCTCTTTAAAAAATCATAAATATAAGTTAGTAGTATTTTCTAACGAGGCAATAACAATAGCATTAATTGGATTGTGTATAGAAAAATTGCGTACGAAAGAACACATTAATTTTAATTGGAGCGTAACATAAATATTGAAAAGTAGTAACAATAATACAGACTACTCTTAACACTACTTTTTTAAATCCTTATGAAATAGTTAGAAACTCTTATGTTAAGAATAATATATTTTTAAATATTTTTTTAGTATGTACAAATTATTTTAATATGTGTGTCTAAAAAATGGTGACAAAAGAGAATAAATAAAAATATAAATAAGTACCATTTATTTTGTATGTTAAGAAAATAAAAATGAATTAATTATAACAGGGAGTAAGGTTGGCCAACTCTTTTTTTCTTCAATGAGAAAAATCTGAGTGTCAGCTGCGAGTGGGGTGGATGGTTGAAGAATTGTAATAGAAGGCTACCACAATTATATATCTCATAACAAAGGAGAAACAAGTTTCTTGTAACCACAGTATAATACATTTACTTGTTACAGTCATTTTAGATTTAGATTGAATAGAAACAGTGAAAATTGAAAGAGTGAAGAGAAACCTTTCTTTACTTACTTTATAAAGAAACCAAACTCAGGGAATAAGGAAGCACAATGGGACAAGGTAAGGAATTGGTACTCAGGTCTTGAATATTGCAGGCTTTTACCATCAAATTCTTTCCAATGTCATAATTAAAAGTAGACATGAACAAACACCTTCATCAACAACACTCCATCTTTGAAGCTTAAAGGATCCATCCATAGGTTTTGGTGTGAAGTCACCCTTCTCAAAACATGGTTCTTCAAATTCGGAAAGAACTTGGGATTTTCCCTTTCATGATCAATCTCTTCCAATGATTTCCAAAACTTGAGCTCTCATTTAGCCTCATAGTAATCCTCAAAGTGCTAAACATGGAATCCATGTTCAGTTATGACGACATAGCACATAATTCACTTCCATTCCCCAATACAAGCTTCATGTATGGCTTTGAACTCTTTAGATGGGGTTGGTGTTGAAATTGCCAAAGATAATTGATTTTGAAGATCAAATATGAGGATTTGATCGGCATACTGATGCCAATGTGTAACATCCTCCATTTTTAAAAAACAATTGTTAATTATTAAGTTGATTAAACCATTCATAAATATGTTTTATGCAAACAGCTGAGTTTTGGATTTTACCAGGCTCATACTTTTTAATTGAGTCTTACTTCAAAATTTATCAAAATAACCAAAATATATTAGAGTACGCCAAGTAAGCCATAATGAGGCAATATACAATAATTTAACATGTACTAAAAAGGTGGAAGCACTGCCATTAATAAAAGTAATTTAAATTTCCGAAGCCTTTCTTGATAGACCTACACGAGAACTATCTCTTGAAAAATATTTGTAACCATCAATCCAGCTCATTATAAATGCTAATATGTGCTTGTGAGGTGCCAAGTGAAACATTTCAAATAACAATGTACTAGATATCTAATTTACAAATTTTCCAAAAATGGATTCTGTAATAAAATTTTTATATCCAATTTCATATCATGAATCAAAAGATTGATACCCCAACTATCCTTATCACCCCCACCCTTATAACCGTTGACAAAACCCATGGGATATCATATAATAGGTTTAATCTCTTTGACAAGATTGCATCAAGCTCACCAAGATAAGGTATAGCCCAACCAAAAGCTACAAAATTCATAATAGACCATGGGTTCCCTTTCTTTCGAATAGAGAAAGGTGTCATTGTCTTAAGGGCTGACTCTTAACTCGGCCAAAGGAAAATGATGATACCAAGGGTCTTGAAAATATCAAAGTCATCTACTGTGCATCAAGTGGTGGAATACCATGTGGTATTTATACATAATAACTCTCATCTCCACTCCACATCCATCCATATAAACAATCATAATCTTAGCATGTATATACGAGTTTCAAACGATATTTATAAAAATAATGCATCGTTTCAATAATTATTAAAATAACAATACCATTTCAACTCACGAAATTATAACAAAAGTGCATTATCCAAAACATATAATATCATAATTTTCTGTCTTAATAACCATTTCAAAATCAATATCCATATATTTTCATTCTCATAATCATTTCACAAAATACTTGCAAACTACATATTAACACATATAACAAGTGGAAAGTGGTTACCTTAGGTTCTTGATGCAAGAACTAAACTTGAGAGACATCAAGTCCACTCTAAAAATAAAAAAAGCATTAAAAATACCAACCAATACAATAATAAATAATTAATTAAACTATAATTGTCTCATTTTAGTTTTCTTAGAAGAAGTGACAATTTTATTTATTCCTCAAATCATCGTTACAATCTCATTTCATTTCTTCATAAATTATTTTTCACTAATTAAAATATCACTATGCCAAAATACCCAATTTACTATAATAAAAGTTTCACATAAAAATTTCAAATAATTATATTTATAAGCCTCAAATCCAATCCATCTATTCCTCAATATAACCTCCAATAAATGAATTATAAATATAAAAGACCTATTATCACAAACCTAATACTAACTTATATAAACAAAACCCAATTTATTTAACAAATCTTCAAACCTCCACACACTCAAAATAATATCAAGCTTTAATTTAAATTCTAAATCCCAACTCATAATTATTTATAGTTCAAGATTTAACAAAACCTCACATTTTAAACGGACAATAATAAATTTAGTAATTCAAATAAACGCCTTAAACCTTATTTCATCGGTAGAAATATTCTATAAGACATAAATCCTAAATCCTTTTAGATAGAAAATTAAATTTAAATTCCTATAACTATCAACTAATAAATCTAAACTGATTAAAATTATCTATTAATCATGCTCTACAAATATACCGTCAAAACTCAAAAATTTGCCAAGGTTCTAACCCCCAAATGTTCACTAATCAATATTATATTACCCTCATTAAAAGAGAAAAATACGTAGAATAACTTTTATGAAGAAAGTTTGTTGAAAAGAAATTAGTTTAACTAACTAAATGATCTTATAAAATAAATAACTTACATTGTAAAACTCAAATAGGCTCTCTTTTATTCTCTTTCTCCTTCTATCTCGTCATCCCTATCTTTTGTTCTAGCTCTCGACTCTCTCCCGTCTCTCACACATATATACAAGGGAGAGGTGGTGGGAATTAAATCCCCTTCTCCAAGCACAATGGTAGCATGCTGCCACGTCTCCCAAAACTTGGCAAGATGTTTGCCTTGTTTTTTTTTTTTTTTATTATTATTATTGGAAAAATCACCATAAAAGACCCAACATTTTCCCTCTATTATCTTAACTAATAAATCATATCTTAAATAAAAACTTTTATCTTGATAATTACATGACAAATTCATGGATCATAATTAATTCTTTCTTACTTGTAACTAAATCATAATATAAAAATTAGGATGTTACACAATATAACACATTTTCAATATAAATTCCTTGTTAATAACCTATCTCATCAGATTTCTTCCATAAATTTGTTGTTGATGAGCAAAATTCAAATGTGGAGTAGTGTGATAATTCAACTTCATCTCATCTTCTTCACCTTCATCATTCTCTTTCTCAGTCTCAACCTGCTTCAACCTTACTAAACTCATAGAATACAGAAGCATGTTAGGACAAAGTAAGACATTAGTCAAGTCACAAGAATTGCAAGACTCAACCAAGATTTCTTCTTAATCCAATTTTATCAATAAAACTCCATCCTAATGATCCATCCATGGCTTTCCAAGCATACCTTCTCTTTGGAAGCTTTCAAATATTTATAAGTATAAATATTTGATAGATACACTTATAATGATTACAGAAAATGTGAAAGTTTTCAAGAACATTTATAGTGATAGAACACTTGTTGTAATACGCCCGATAGGACACACTTGTAATGTACAGAAAATGTCCAAGTAGAACAGTTGTAGATGAAATGAAAGCTACTGCCTATATTATAAAAATGTGAAATAAAGAAGGATCATAAATAAATTTAAACTGTAAAGATCATCTCATGATTCTCACGTGAACCTTTTTTGTAATGATTGTCACAATCACCCTTAAGGATATTGCTAGGAAATCTAGATTAAAAGAAATTAAAGGTAAAAAACATTTGAAGGGGGAAGAGAAAGAAATGGAGGATGGTTTGATAAAAAAAAATTATGTTGCTTAAGTTGAAAAAAACCATGAAATCCATTTTAATCAAAATGGATTCTTATTTTGCTAGCCCAAAATGGAGATTTTGCCAGTTAAAATCTATGAAAAAGACAAGTAAAATCCAAGTTAATGCGACAGAAAATGAAGATGACAAGAATGGCTCATCAATGGCTAGTTACCAGCAATACACACCAACCCTTCTTATTTCTACCATCAAAAGCTTCGAGGTAGAAAGCAGGTCATTTTGGTCCAACCTCAAATTCTCTCTAATCAGAAAATATGTTCTCAAGCCTACCCATGATTCCTTAATGTGATGGAAAATTTGTCGCGGCCAAAAATTAGAAATTAATGATAAAAAAGTTACAACAACAAATTAACAAAGTTTCTTGCCAGTCAAACATATATTGGCCCTGAGATTCCATTGAAAGATATAAAAATGATAAGGAAAACAATTCCACTTTTTCCCCTCGTTGTTTCTTGCTAAGCAAGCAAACTTATTTGCATATAAAATCACCAGTAAAGCTCATGAGAAAAACATTCAGAAGTTTTTTTTTTTAAAAAAAAAAAAAAAAGGTGAAAGAACTCAAAATCTAAAATGCATTGTTTATTACTCCCTCTAGTCTTTATTATAAGGCACCATGTAACAAGTGTATTTGATCTTTTTTATAAGGTACTTACTTGTTTCCAAGGAACATTAATTATTTTTTCCCAAGTATGCTCATAATTAATAAGGGTACTGTGTGAGAATAATAATTAATATGATATTAGAGTTTAATACAATTAATATGGGTGATATTGTAAATCACTTAAATTTTAGGACATAATATTGTAAATCACTTAAATTTTAGGATAATTATATTAACTTTAACTGTTTTTATTAATGTATGAGAATTATTAGAGGATTCCTGGTAATAATAAGGATAAGAAGAGAATACTAACTTGACTGAGCCACAATGCTGCGCTGAGAATGGCGGACAAGTAACCACGTAAGGGGAAAAGCACTGTACAAAAGAGGCGTGGTAATATGAGCCTTTTGAAGCTACAGCATGAGTTATAGAATTCTGACTCGAGGTACTGTACAGAGGGGGTAAAAAACGGAAATGGCCGATGAAATGTCTGAACTTTTAAAATTTTATAACAAATTATTAATAATTAAAATTAAATAAAAATAAGAGATATACTTTCTTTTTTTTCTTTTTTTATTCTCAATAAGTTGAAGTTTTTGACGTAGCACAAAATCACAAACGACTCAAGTTCACTTTCAAATTTCAATGGGTAGTGTACATGATTGAACCGACTAAAATATAGCAGTATCCATTAAAACAAATTTAATGATCAAACTATGATTTAATTGTAGTTGAATTAGTTGTAATTAATTAAAGTGGCAATCCCATGGTTGATACATAAGATATCTTCATAATCATAAAATATAAGTTAGAAGGCAAAAAAAAGGGAAAATGACACCAAAATCTCAATTAAAAAAAAGAATATTAGAAAAGTCTCATAACTTGTTAATGATTACTGTTTCACTTATCAATAATTACTCTTTCACTTGTTATTAACAACCTATGAGACTTTGCTGATATTATTTTTCTTATTTGGGACTTTAGTGTCATGTTCCCTAAAAAAATCATAATTATAAGTTAGTAGTATTTTGTAAAAAGGCAATAACAATAGCATTAATTGGAATGTGTAGAAAAAATTACGTAAGAAAGAACACATTAATTTTAATTGGAGGGTAACATTAATATTGAAAAGTAGTAACAATGATACAGACTACTCTTAACTACTTTTTTTAAATCCTTATGAAATAGTTAGAAACTTCTATCTTATGTTAAGAATCAGACTAATAATATATTTTAAAATAGTTTTTTAGTATATACTAATTATTTTAATATATGTGTGTCTAAAAAATGAAAAAAAAATGGTGACAAAAGAGAATAAATAAAAATATAAATAAGTACTATTTATTTTGTATGTTAAGAAAATAAAAATGAAATAATTATAATAGGGGAGTAAGGTTGACCTACTTTTTTTTCCTTAAATGAGAAAAATTAGAATGACAGCTGTGGGTGGGGTGGATGGTTGAAAGATTACAATAGAAGGCTACCACAATTAAAGATCCTATAATAATGGAGAAACTAGTTTCTTGTAACCACACTATAATACATTTACTTGCTAAAGTAGCATTTTAAATTTAGATTGAATAGAAATAGTGAAAGTTAAAAGAGTGAAGATAAACCTTTATTTGCTTACTTTATAAAGGAAACAAACTCAGGGAATAAGGAAGCACAATGGGACCAGGTAGGGAATTAGTACTCAGGTCTTGAATATTGCAGGCTTTTACCATCAAATTCTTCCCAATGTCATAAAAGTAGACATGAACAAACACCTTCATCAACAACACTCCATCTTTGAAGCTTAAAGGATCCATCCATAGGTTTTGGTGTGAAGCCACTCTTCTCAAAACATGGTTCTTCAAATTCCGAAAGAACTTGGGATTTTCCTTTTCAATGTCTTCCAATGATTTCCAAAACTTGAGATCCCATTTAACATCATAGTAATCCTCAAGGTGCCACACATGGAGTCCATGTTCAGTTATCACAAGATAACACAGAATTCCCTTCCATTCCCCAATACAGGCTTCCTGTATGGCTTTGAACTCTTCAGATGGGATTGGTGTTGAAATCACCAAAGATAATTGATTTTCAAGGTCAAATGTGAGGATTTGATCTGCATCAGTGAGCCAATGTAACACATTCCCAATATAAATTCCTTGTTTCTTGATTGAACCATCATAATAACATATCTCATCATATTTCTTCCATAATTTTGTTGTTGATGAGTATAATTCAAATGTGAAGTAGTGTGATAATTCAACTTTGTTTTCATCTTCATCTTCTTCACCCTCATTCTCTTTCTCAATCTCAACCTTCTTCAACCTTACTAAGTGGAATTTGGTAGAGTTGTCTATGGGGTCTTTATATGGGTCAAAAGTCAACACTATGCTTTCATGTTTGCTATAATCAAGACAACTCAAGGAAAGCCATTGT
The DNA here is from genome assembly GCA_019022615.1 of Acacia melanoxylon. Lineage (NCBI taxonomy): Eukaryota > Viridiplantae > Streptophyta > Magnoliopsida > Fabales > Fabaceae > Acacia > Acacia melanoxylon. Next base: position 9,151,217 of record JAFJYJ010000004.1, on the reverse strand, counting down.
TTATTTGTGGGGTTGCAAATATAAAGAGTTGTCTTTGTAGGAGAAGAGAAGACACTGCAACTGCGACAGCAAACTAGACCATTACATGAAGACAAGACAACAACATCTTCAGGGAGGAAACTGAACATTTTGTGGTGAATTGTGGCATTTGATCTTGTGCCTTGATTATCATAATGACGTTCAAGGGAGGTATTGTTCATATAACTGATTTTTTTGATGTCTTCGTAGCTGCACATGAATTTTTCTTGAAAAATGAACCCTGACAAGGTTGATTCTGTGTTTTCTAGATGAACTTTGATGAATGAACGATTGTTAGAGATAATTTTGTACCATTCCTCAGAGATACACTTAAAACGAAGCAAGTTGTTTGCTGGAACACGAGATAAAACATTAAAGAGGCTGTCGAGGTCCAATGACCCATGAAACTTCTTCATATCCTACAACAACAAAGAAAATTGAAGCAGGTTCAATCCAAATCCATTTTACACTAGGTGCCAAAATGGGTTCAGTGCTAGTCATTGAAAGAATTACAATGTCATTGCCTAAATTAAGGAAACAAGGGAGAGTTTTCAACTACATGAGAAAGCAAAAGGATTACTAAAATAAGAAAAAGAAAGGCACTTTAATTTATAAATTTGCTTAAATTCAATTTCTGAAAACGGTTTTTCCCTTATAAAGTGGCAGATGAATTTCCAACTTAAGCAGTTATTTTCTAATTCCTACAAGGGTCTGCGAAATAGTTTTCTTCCACAACCCTTAATAAGAAGAAGTTCTAGTCATTATTTCAGGTGCAATGAGTCAACATACTGCTAAATCAACCAACAACCACGATCATCAATGCGGAAATACATCTCTGGTCTTACTTATGTGATACACTTTGGGTTTTACTTGTATTTAGTTTTCGATATGTAGACCTATGAACAGCTAATCACAGATCACAGAGAGCAAAAACACAACTTCATAAGTACCCAATTCCAACATTGTACACACCCTACTATTATTTTGTTTTCACTCTTCCTAGCAAACCGAATAGACATCGATTTCAGTTTTAATAATGAGAAAAGGGCTATTGATTCTTTCCCTTATAACCTTTCGTGTCAGCCTAATGAGAAAGCAAAAAAAGAAATATTTCACTATTTAGCTAGTACCTGTTCTTAGTCCATCAACAACCACGATTTTTTTTTTGCTCAAATCAACAACCACGATTGACCGAAGCATCAGTGCAATACACGTCTATTTAGTTATCTATCGACTGATAAACAGCTAATCATAGATCAAAAACCGAAAAACACAGCTTCATAATTACCCAATTTCTCCATTGCCCTGACCCCATGCATGGAAACAAAGAATCAAAATAATGAGACATTACATTAGTGCTTCCGCACTATGACCCTCCCAAGCTCTAAGCTCCCAGTTTCGCTACTAATATTATTTTTTCACTCTTTCTAGCAAACCAAATAGATATCAATTTGAGATTTAGTAAATGAGAAAAAGGCAAGCGATTCTTTCTCTGGTAACCTTTCATGCCAGCCAAATGAGAAAGGAAATAAAAGAAAAGGTTCACTACTTAGCTACTCTAATACCTGAAATTCTTCTCACAAACCAGACAAAATCTTATCGATTTGAACAACATAAGAACTTAAAAGAAGTATTGCTAGAGCTCACGCAAAAATAATTTGAAGAGAAAACAGAGAAACGGAAAATCAAAGCATATGGCTATATGAAAGAAGATGTTCTGAAAATATTGATGAAAAAGGTAAAAGGAATCGAGAGACTAGAGATTGAACCTGATGTTCTTGCTGCATTCTTCAGTTCGTCAACTATCTTCTTCCTCTTCTCTATATCTTTCTTTCCCGCTAAATTTAGACTACCTTGCCTTCCTGAGATTCTGTTCAAAAGTATAAAAATCAAATGCCACTGATCACACCTTCATTTAACATCATTCTCTTTTACTCACTTGTTTTTGCTAACAACCCAGACTCGGGTTTGCATATAAACACCAAAAAATTCAACAATGAAGCATTAATGCCCATCTCATCGGAAGAGCGTTTAAAGTAAGGCGAAAAAACAAAATAAAGCAGAGATTAAGAACCTTATCGATTTGAAGAAAATAAGTACTTAAAAAGTATAGATAGAACTCGCGCAAAAATAATTTGAAGAGAAAACAGAGAAACGGAAAATCAAAGCATATAAATGAAAGAAGATGTTCTGAAAATATTGATGAAAAAGATAAAAGGAATCGAGAGACTGCATTCTTGAGTTTGTCAACTATCTTCTACCTCTTCTCTTTATCTTTTTCTCCCGCTAAATTTAGAGTGCCTTGCCTTCCTGAGATTCTGTTCAAAAGTATAAAAATCAAACGCCACTGAGAACACCCTCACTTAACATCTTTCTCTTTTATTCACTTGTTCTTGCTAACAACCCAGACTTGTGTTTGCATATAAACACCCAAAAAAATCAACAATGAAGCATTAATGCTCATCTCATCGGAAGAGTGTTCAAAGTAAGGCGAAAAAATAAAATAAAATAAAGCAGAGATTAAGAACCTCATCGATTTGAAGAACATAAGAACTTAAAAGAAGAATTGCTAGAGCTCGGGAAAAAAAAAATCTGAAGAGGACAGAGTAACGGAAAACCAAAGATAGAGTGGTATGAAAGTAGATATTCAGAAAGCGGGATCACCAAAAGTTCGATCGTTCTCATCGAAAAATATTGATGAAAAAGGAAAAAGGAATCGAGAGGGTAGAGACTGAACCTGCTGTTCTTGGTGGATTCTCGAATTCGTTAACTATCTTCTTCCTCTTCTCTTTATCTTCCTCGCCCGCTGAATCAAAGACTACCTTGTCTTCCTGAGATTTCGTTCAAAAGTATAAAAATCAAATAATAAAAAAACCACAAATCACATTTTCACTTACATTACATTCACTTTTACTTACTTTTTCTTGCTAATCAAACAGAGACTCGTTTCTGCGTATAAGCGTCATAAAATTAACAACGAAGAATTAATGCTCAGCTCATCGGAAGATACTGTTAAATGTAAAGATGAAAACAAACAGAATAAAGCAGAGAATGAGAAATCCAAAAGGCGTTGCTGGTTTGTTACCTTCGGGCTCGCCACAACATGCAGTCCGAATTTGCAGAGCGTTAGTGGAAGGAGAGAGTACGGAAGAGCAACGTGGACAGTAGAATCCAAATCGACGTTATATTTGCTAAAATTCTATGTTAATTTTTTTTTTAAAAAAAATATCACTTCTAATCATTTGCGTGAGATGCTAATTTTAATGGGAAGATTTTAGGTAAAATTATGTGGAGGTCCAAAGACTAGAAATAATTATAAAAAAAAAAGTTAAAATCACTAAATTACAAAAATTTTAAGAACTTTTTTTGATATTATTTGTATTAACAACCTAGGAAATGTCGTATTTATAACGAAAGTATCATATTTACAACAACATTTAAACACCTGACCATTTACAATAGAAAAAGTCATATTTACAACAGAAAGTACCATATTTACAACAACATTTAAACACCTAGATTTTGAGCGTGAGAGCCATTTACAACAGAAAAAAGACCATGTTTACAACAAGAAAGCAAGTCTTTGTATTTGCAACCAAATTTAAAATCTGACCATTTACAACATAAAAAGTCATATTTACAACCGAAAGAATCATATTTACAACAACATTTAAATACCTGGATTTTGAACGTAGAAAGGTCATTTACAACAGAAAAATACTAGATTTACAACAGGAAGTGTTGTATTTACAACAAAATTTAAAATTTGGTCATTTACAACCAAAAAAGTCATATTTACAACAAGAAATGTCATATTTACAACAAAATTTAAAAATATGGATTTTATTTCCATACAAATAATATCAAAAAAGTCCCTAGAGACTTTTGTGTAATTTGATATTTTAAGGGACTTTTTTGTAATTATTTCGATCCTTGGAACCTGCACGTAATTTTCCCAAGATTTTAAAAGAAAATCATAAATTTAGGAGAGAAATTACAGTCAGTTCAAAGTAAACTTATTTAAGATGCCTTTATTACACTGTTTTATTAATTTTAGGGATATTATTATTTTTAATCATCTTCATTTTGGGATTTTAAATATCAACCATTAGGAGTTAAGGCGCTTTGATCATACCTTTTATTTTTGCAATTGCTTTGTTTTATTAAAGTTTATAGATTAAATTAAATTTTTTATTTTATTAAACGATTAAACTAATGATGGAGTCTCTCATAAAAATTTAGTGATTAAATCTATTTTCAACTATGAAAATTAAAGAATGAAACAATTTTAAGGAAAAAAACAATTGGCGGAATTGAAAATGTTCCACAATAATTGAAGAAGTAGAACATTAAAAATAAAGAATGAAAGTGTTACCAAAGATAAACTAAATCCAATATTTTTAATTTTAATTAAGAATAACTATTGCATGAGAAATACTAAAAATAATCGGTTAACTTTTTCTCCCTGGTGTTTATGAATACCTTAATTTCAACTTGGGTGAAAAATTAGAAGGCTAATAAAAAAGCACAAATTAAAATGTACCACTTGACTTTATAAGAATACTTTTCTATAATAAGTAATAGGGAAATATACTTACCGTGTTGTAGGAGATGTGTATCCTACGCCATAGATATAAAAAGATGTGGTCCCACCATTTCTACATCTTTGAGTTTTTTAATATATAAAAAAGATGTGGGTTACCATTTCATTGTATGTGTAGGAATCTTCTTCTTCTCATATAATATGAGAAGTATAAACCCCTAAGTAATAGCAAGATGCCTTTAATTAGGAAGCGAGATAATAATTGAATTGATAAGATGTATTTTTAGAATAAAAATCTAAGATATTTCTTAGAAAAGGTTGGAAGGGAAAAAAAAAGTGAGGCCGCTGCACCCTATAATGAAATCACAATTAGACCTCTTACAAAAAGTTTTTCAACCGTAATTTATTATAGACGAAATAATTATATCAAAGATGTTTTATCTCGCGTTGAGCAAATGTGTTTATGATAAGCAACTCTAAGCAAATATATACTCTTTTGGTCCTTAATATATACTTATTTAACTAATTTGATTATATTAAAGAAGTTAGTTAATATTAATATGATATGCATTTTTTAAAACACCCTGATTATCTTCTTTAATTTCCTCATTTATTCTTATCATTGATTATTTGAGGGGCGCATCAATAGGAATAAATTAGGAAAAAATTGATAAATATAAAAAATAATTTTTATATTTAAAACCAATATCAACTTCCCAAATAAGTCCTATATAAGGACGGGAGAGAGTATATGTTGACAGCTTGAATTTGAATTTGGATGGCAGCAATAATAGGTAGTTATATTTGAAAATACGCAACTAAAATTAATATTGTAATATTAAATCAATAGCGCACATTCACACAGTAACTTTTTTAATATATATATATATATATATATATATATATATATTATATATATTATACTTTTCTTAAATACAAGTATGTAATGAGAAATTAAAGGGAAAATTTTAAATAAATATCATTTGAACTTGGAAAACCCTAGAAAGTCTGTTAACACATAAAAATGACCAACATGACTCAAAAGATTAATCTAAAATTTTAAAATGTTGTGCTTTTACCAAAGTACCCCTCAAGTTTCTTCTTTTTTATTTTTTGTTTTTTTTAAAAGGAAGAACCCTCGTCGGCGCTTGCTAGCACCACTCTACTGACAGCCAGAGCTCGGGTGACAACTTGAGTAATAGGATTGACTATTTCAGCATATGAGTTGACTACTTAAGCTTCATTAGCTCTGGTCGGCGTCGTCGACAAGTTGACTAAACACAATGACAACTTGAGTAAAGTTATTGATAATTTGTGCTCTCAAGATTGTAAATGGTTACACTCAAGTTGTTATTTTCATTATTTAACTTGCCAACGACGTTTGATAGGGCGTAGGAAGTTCAAGTAGTTAATAACATTATTCAAGTTGTTATCATAGTTTTGGAAGCCAGCCGCCAGAGCTCTGGTACTTGTGACGGTTCTTTCTTTCTTTTTTTAAAAATTGAGGGGCATTTTTAGTAAAAGCACAATATTTCAAAATCGGAGATTAGTCCCTTAAGATCTATTTATCATTTTCATATGTTAATAGAGTTTTTCCGAAATTAAACCCCAAATATTTTAAGCACAATCTCAATCTCTTTGGCAAAATGCAATTCTTACATAGTTTATCAATTAAAATGTTATGGGATGCCCAATTACTATCAAGCGGGGATAGCTCAGTTGGGAGAGCGTCAGACTGAAGATCTGAAGGTCGCGTGTTCGATCCACGCTCACCGCATTATACTAATTTTTGTTAGCGTACGAAATACCTGTTGATTCTTTAATTAAAAGTGATGGCTTCTAGAGGAGCGACCATGGTGCTATCAAGGGCCAATAGGATAAGGACGAAGTTACAGACTGCACTGGAAGCCACAAATTTGGAGGCAGAAGACGTGTCGTACCAGCATGCGGGTCATGCTGCCATGAAAGGAACCTCCGCTCAGGAGACCCACTTCAACCTCAAGATCGTCTCTCCCAAATTCGACGGCCAGAGTCTCGTGAAACGGCACCGTATGGTCTACGACTTGCTCGCCGATGAGCTTCAATCTGGATTGCATGCCCTCTCTATTGTCGCCAAAACGCCTCAGGAAACCTCTGCCAAATGAAGCCTTATCAAGTTCTTACTTTGAACAGTGAGTTGTTGAAAATTGGGATCTTTCGATTCCGTTTTCTGATGACCTATTTGATTAGGATATGACAGATTTCATGCTACGTGCTTCTAGTATTCAACAATCACCTGATAAACGAATGATCTTGTTCTTACTTGTACAATAGTTTTAGACCCGAGTCCTTACTGTAGTGTCTCCTTTTTTGATTTAATCTATCATTTTGGGAAGTCTTGTGAACAAGAAGCTCCCTTTCTTGTTTTTTCTTTCCAGTTTGGATGTTTGCATTAGCAATTTTTGATGAGTTGTGATTTCATTTTGCTCTGAATTAACTTCACAGTTATTAGCTTTTCATTGAAATGAATTATTATGTCCAAGTTGACTCATCTTTCTTTTGGATTATGCCTTAAATGATCAATCATACTTAACTCAGCTCTGCATCTCTCTTTAGGTATTTAGCTCTTAAACTTAGCTCAGCTGTCCTAATTGTCTATAATGTGACTAGTTTACATTTTTCTTTTGGATTATGGTTTGGTATGCTAGCCTTTCAAGCCTTCTGTAAGGATTGAGGGAAGGGAGAACATTTCTTAAGGAAATGGAATTCTTGCATTTTACAATTTACTTTCCAATTTTACTCATATCTGGCAACACTTTGATGTTGAAATTTTTTATTGTAATATGTGTTTTTGCATTTGATTTCAAACTTGTGTGTCTGTCAATGTTTCTGGATACCCTATGTTTTCTATACAGCATTTTCATCTGGCTTCCATGATTTTGGTTTTCCACTTCTTTGTCTTCCCTTAAAATCCTTTAGTATGAGTTCTTTGTAATCATTTCTTGGAGCTTTCATGGTTTTCAAATATACAAGGGGTTGCTTGAATCTCCAGGGAGTGTGAAAAGTACAGGAATATTGTATCAGAGTGGCTGAATAGTGAACTATCTGGTTTAAATCTAATTTGCTTTAAATCTTAGAATATTAAGCTTCTGTTTTGATTGCAAGAAAGAATTAAAAAAAGAATAACAATGATAGCAAAATTGGGAGCTGAGAATTGAGAACTTGATAGGGTCTCATGAGGAAACATAGAGGTAAAGCATTGTATCCTGTATGCTTTAGAATGAGCTTTAGCTGTCCATAAGTCCACTGAGGCAAAAAAAAAAGGGGGGGGGGGGGACACAGAAAATATAGGCAAGAAGAGTGATTTATTTTTGCAGTGATGTTTCAGTCGACCATGGTTGTTGATTGATTAAGCAGTATTTTTGACTTGTTGAGATTTTTTAAGTTGTACAGTTGAGGGTTGGTAAAAGATTACGCTACGGTGTAGAAGGTCTTCATTCAAACATGTGGCAACAAAAATAGTGAGTAATAAGTATCAATAATGTGAAGCTTTTAGAATTAGTTAGGGCAGCGATGAGTGTCATTACTAACAAAAGCACAAGATTGATTGCAAAATTGGACAAGCAATGAAATGAGAGGTGAAGATATTAGTGGAGAAAGAAGCGTCATATATCGACCTCCCTGTCTCATGGTTTCACCTTCGCCACTTTTGGAAGCAAAAATACATTTCTTCTCTCATATTATTTCCACAAATGTGAAGCTTTTAGAATTAGTTAGGGCAGCGATGAGTGTCATTACTAACAAAAGCACAAGATTGATTGCAAAATTGGTCACCAAATCCAGCTTCATATAGGTGCAATTTCAGAACATGCTTTGCGTCTTATTTAAACCAAATCGGTACTACTCAATAAGGGATAGAATCATCAAAACTTGCCACTCTGTCGAACAATTTTCGGCAATGGAAGAGTTGTGTTCAAGAAAAGCTCAACCTTAAATAAAAATGTGTATCTAATATATGTAGACCTGTATACTCAAGCTGGCTACTGCCCATGATATCAAGTTTTTACTTTAAACGGTGAGTGTTTGAAATTGGAATATTTTGAGTCCTTTTTTTAGTGACCTATGTGATTAGGATATGACAGATTTCAACAATCACCTGATAAACAAACGATCTGGTTTTCAATATTCTTACTGTTACATAGTTTTAGACCTGAGTCGTTACTGTAGCGTCTCCTATGTTTGATTTCATCTATCATTGTAACATTTTGGGAAGTATAGTTCAAAGTAGAAGGAAACGTTCAACTCCTATGAACAAGAAATAGCCTTTCTTTCTTTCTTTCTCTGTTTTTCTCTCTCCATTTTAGATGTTTCCATCAGCATTTTTTTTTTTGGTGTTCTCTGATTTCAATTTGTTCAGAATTAATCAAGCAGTTATTAGTTTTTCATTGAAATGAATTATTAGGTCCAAGCTGACTCCACTTTCTTTTGGATTATGCCTTAAATTAGCAATCAAACTTAACTCAGCTGTCCTAACTGTCTATCATGTTACCAGTTTACATTCTGACCTAAACAAGAATGCCAAAACTATGGAATTCTTTCTTCAGCTGAGGTTCGGTTTGGTACCCGTTCAAGTTATAGGAATTGAGGGAAGGGAGTACATTTCTTAAGAAAATGGAATTCTTGCCTTTTAGAATTCCATTTTCTTTTGTCATCCCCACCTTCTTCTCTAGCCAACGGCGAGCATCCACTTGCTTTTGTCATCTTAGATGGAAGACCTAAAAAAAGAGGCTGTTGAGAACCCACTAGTTTCATCCTCTTCGATAGCAACGGCCAACAGTAGTAGCGACAGCTTAAGCAAACTTTGAAAGTGACGATGATAAGGTTGTGGGCTAAAAGTTTCTTCCTTGGATTTCATAAGCTTCTTCACAAATTCTGTAATGAGCCCCATAAGACAAATTTTCAAGGAAAAGGAGCCTTTGTTTCTCCAGATTCCGGTTGTTTGTGCTTTTAGGTTTGATTTCTGGAAATTTAGATGACAAAATCATGTATTGTTTCTATAGTTTGTGAAAGATATGGGCATGTATGTATCTAACAAATATGCTTCGCTTGTGAATTTTCCAGATTACGTGCAACCTTCACTTAAATATTGATATAGATGACTGGTGTTGCTTGACGAATATGTTTTTATTAGTCATGAATCCTGATTGATTTTGTTGATTTTGATTATGAATTTTAAATTCTGAAGTCTGTTGTCCACAAATCAAGTAGATTTTGTTGATTTAAGTGGCATGAGCAAATTTTGTTTATTCTGAATATGCTGGAAGGAGAGGGAAATAGGATATTATGGGTGAGGGTCCTATTCAGATCACACTGCCTTCCTTTTCCTTCTCTTCGGCTGGTGATAACCTAAAATAATGCCCTAATTCTGTCATTTAATTGAAAAAAAAAATGTTTTTTATTGGACCAAGTATGGTCCTTTTTTTAATTCCTACAACATTGGTGCTTTTACATTGTATTTCAATCTTGTGTGTCTGTCAGTGTTTCTGGATAACCTGTTTTTTAAACAACATTTTCATCTGGCCTCCATTATTTTGGTTTCCCATTTCTCTGTCTCCCCTTCAATTCCCCCCCCCCCCTTTTTGTATGAGTTCTTGTAATCATTCCTTCATGGTTTTACAAATTTACTTGGGGTCTGTTTGAATCTCCTGGGAGAGTGAAAAGTACAGGAATATTGTATCAGAGTAGTTGAATAGTGAACTATTTTCTTTCATAATTCCCTCTTCATTTGTTTAAACCTCAAAAAGGCAAATTTTTTGTTTGGCTGATAAGAGAAGTTATAAGGGAAAGAATCACTTGTCCTTTCCTCATTTGTTGTAAATCTTATAGTATTATGGTTCTGTTTGGTTCGCAAGAAAGAATGAAAAAAAGAATAATAACCATAGCAAAATTGGGAGCTGACAATTGAGAACTTGACAGGGTCACGTGAGGAAGTATAGAGGTAAAGCATCAGGTCCTTACAATGCTTTAGGGGAGTTTAACGGGGAAGGAAAATTTGTTTTTAAGTTGGTTTTTTTAAAAAAAGAAAAAAGAAAAAAAGAAAAATGGGGTTAAAATTTTTAATTAGTTTTTCTTATTCTTTTATTAAAATTTTATAACTCCATTTTTTATTTTATTTTTAAATCCAATCTATAATTTTTTTTTTCTTGACTCCCTTTCCCCTCTTAATCTGTCATATTAAACAACCCATTCGAGTGAGTCTTAGTCAGTTTCTCATCCACTAGAGTGATTGAAGCTTTATCTGTTCATTTGGAGGAAAAAATACCAGAGAGAGAGAGCCAAAATTAATATAGATAAGAAGATATTTACTTTGCCTAAGTTGTATTGTTGAGGGTTGTGGTTGGAATATAGGACAAAACGGTTTATAGAATTTGAATGGAAAAATGAAACTTTTTAGTCTCTCAAATATGTCTTAATGTTTCTTCAAAATCAATGTCAAAGGTTTTGTTTAAAACTTTGAACTACGTACGACGCATTATTATATCTTGTGATTTCACCTTTTTCATTTCTTCTCGCAAAAAACCTATTTGTCCAACCGGTTTTGATCACTTTCCTTTCATCATCACTTTCATCATCAGTTGTATGGACTCCAGTCCAAATACTTTTCGCTTTGCCAATATTTTAATTTCGCAATAATGACATCTTTCCATAGGGGCCAATACTTTCACTCGATTTACTAATGGATTGTGGCTATCATGATCCTCATATCATTCATTACATCATATGCTATATTATAAGCAAAGATGTTATCGATTGACTTCATTTCCTTTGGCCCATCGGATTCTCGCATTCAGAACAATTTATCGAGATCTCATAAATTTTCACATATTTCGCGTACCTTGGTCTTTCTTCGACTACAACATTCTCTTCTCAGAGATATCTCATCTGGAGATAATATCTCTTCGTGAGATGGCTCTTCCTGAGCTACTAATCTTCCTTGATTATTCTCAACTTGATCATCTATATTCTAGCTCCTTTTCTCTTTCGGGAATTTTTATCTTTAGAATCGACATAGATCTTTTCACGCTTTCGTGCTGTTATATATTCATTCATAATAGGTTATCCTTCATTAATACGAATAGGAGCATTAATACCGAGGACATGTGACTTTGTCACTGCCTTTTGGGTCGATAAAACGCTTCCGTGCATTTTATTAGCTAAACTCGTAAATGAATTATCTTTTGAACTTCTAGTTGCATTATTTTGTACGAGGATCAATATTGAGCCAATGATAATTCATTCCACCAATCTCTTTACCTAACCGCCTATTTTCTCCCCCTCATTGGGAGAAAACAATGTCAAATCACTTGACTAATCACGCAGTAAGTGCCTAAATCCATTTGTTACCATTAGAAACATCATTCTGCTCCATTTAGAGACAAACAAAGAAGAAGGAGGTTCTTACATAACATTTATCCCAACTTTCTTTCTATATCCATCTATGTGCATTATGGTGGATTTATAAGCATTGCACATTCAAAAACTTTCCGTGATGGAATTGTCTCGGTTTTTTGACCAAAAAACCAATTTACGCAGAATTTTGTTGGGCTTATATAAATGCCGCAATATATATAATATCAAATATATCAACATAGTATTATGTTCATAAAGCATTAATCCACTTTTTATGGACGCTTTAATTCATGATTTCTGGATCGTATAATCTAGAAATATGGCTTAATTTATTCAAACATTATTGCAACTTCGTACAAGGTTCTTACAAACTTCCTGGTTTGCAACGAGCCCGTATAGATTTGTTTGATATATTTAGATCCATTACCATTACCAATTATGACCTATGATATTTACATAGTCATTTTTATTTGAACAAACAACACATAATCATTCTCAACAATACGTTGGTTATTTATGAATTTTAGATGATCAAACAAGGCTACGCCAACAATAAATTTATTTAAATCGATCCCCTATTACTTATAACATATATCTCAACCAATCATGGATTTTTAGATCAGTGAGAAGTATATAACTTTTCAACTTTTCAAAAATTAGCTCACACTTGTATTATATAACTCACACTTGTTTTCCTAATCTCCCCTCAAGTGTAAGTTATATAAACATTCTTTCTTTATATTTGTATTTCAAAATCATTTTCAAATTCTTTAAACTTTGAAAGGAAAATTTATGTTAATTTTTCCAATAAACATATAATATAATATCACTAGATAATCTCATGATTCATGATTAATATATTTGAATTGATTTCTATATGCATAAAATATATGTAGACTATCACATGTGAATATCATGTTAAAATAACTTAGAATTACGAGCTTATTATCATACATATGATAATTCTCTAGCAGAAATTTACATGGCAATAAATTTAATGGATATAATCATAATAAATTTAAATAATAACAACAACAAATTTAAACGTTGTATTACCTTGTATTGGAATATAGGACAAAACGGTTTATAGAATTTGAATGGAAAAATGAAACTTTTTAGTCTCTCAAATATGTCTTAAATTTGTCGCAATTATCCATTTGGCCCCATAAGTTTAATCTTTATTGGTCGAATCTATGATGATGACGATGACCAATATCCTCACTTTTGATGTCATTCTCTCCCTCTTAGTGGAGGTTTGAGAAAGTGTGGTTTGAACTTATTCAAGGTCTAATATCAAAAGTGAGAATGTCGTCAAAAGTGGGATATCACAAGCTAATAATATAAGACGCCATTAATGTAAATTCCTAGGACATTATCCGTTACCACAAGGTTATAAAGGAATGGTACTGCATCTCTTTTTCATTACTCACATCTTCATATGGCTTGACTCTTACCAAGTTGGGTTAAATGCCAACACAAAACTTCCAAATCTGTCAAAATATGGACAATCCAAAACAATATAACTAAGGTTGGTAGGATTGCATATATAAAAGTTTGTTTTCACAGAAGTCATGAAAAGGTCAAATGCCAACACAAAACTACCAAATCTATCAAATTTTGGACAATCCAATGCAGTCCATTGTTTATCAGTATAGGATTTGCATATATAAAAGTTTGTTTTTGAAGCTACAAGATGAATTACAGATTTTGGTCTTCTATTGTGATTAACATGATGATTTAAAAAAGCAATGTTTATATAACACTTACCTTAAAGTTCTTCAACATTAAACAGTTTCTCTTTAAAAATAAAAGATCATGACACTAACTTTGTATTCTCCTCTCTAATTGCTACTAAAAGTGACGATGTCATCAAAAGTGAGGAAATTACCAATATTAGCATGTTTATAAATGTGTAAGGTTTGATACCAAAAGTGAGGATGTTATTGAAAGTGAGGAAATCACCAATGTCATCCTATAAGGCACCCTAAAAATGTAAATTCCCAGGACATTCTCCATCACAACATGGTTATAATTCAATTGGCTTTTAAACTTGTCCATAATTTCGTTCTTGAACCTCTTTAAAGGGGTGAGATTCTAACCGCGTGAGGTCTGATACCAAAAGTGAAAATGCCATTAAAAGTGAGTATATATATTACCAATATTAGCCAACCAACATAAGACACTCTTAATAAAGTCAATCTGTTTTTTTTTTTTTTAAATATCTTTCTCATGATTTTTTTTCCCTAATGAGTATACTTCAAAACATGTGCTACCTTAACAGTCTAATTATCATTGATTATACATACAAACTATATGCATATATGTATGTAAATTTTAATTATTCCCTCAGCTAAGTGGTAAAGTTATGTATCCAACCCCTCTTGTAGGTTAACCTTTTTTTATAAAAATTAAGGAAGCTAAATAAATTATATAAAAATATTTATATTTATTGTTTATCCTAAACTAATTGTCCTCACCTATAAATCGATATATAATCTAATAATATATTATATTATGATTAATTATTTTATTTAACCCCTTATTCTCTCTAAAAAATCAACTGAACTTTTATATAAGGCATGTGAGGTGGTAAATTATTTTTCCATTAACGAAGATTCAAACTTTTTTTTTTAAAAAGTGAAACGAAGATTCCAACTCAAATTAAAAAACTGTTCACCAAATACAGTGGAAGGCTTTAGAGGGGAGAATAATGACCGAAAATGAAAGCATATTACAGGGGTGCCGGCCATAGCAAAAAAGTGTGTGTGTATGACCCTTCTAATAAAGTTGACCCTAGAGAAACAAACAAAGGAAGATGATTAGTGTCTACACTCGCGAGTTTAGCTAATATAAGTTTAAGAGTGAGTCCACACAATTTTATAGGTCAAAAACGAAAAAATAGTAAACTCGGATGGTTTGATAACAATGAGCAAGATCAAAATGGGAGAAGAATAATACTACCTCTGGTCCTAATTATAGGAGCACTTTCATAGTGTAATTTGCACTACGAAAGTGTTCCTATAATTAGGACCGGAGGGAGTAATACAAGTACCCGATGAAAAACCACACACTCATCAAGGGAGGGGAAGTAAAGTTTCTGTATATGCTATTGGACACCTCCAATATGTGCGTGGTATAGTTTGATTAGTACCATATGTTCGATGTTCCACAAGTTGCCCTTTGTAATTCAGTTTCGCTAATCCTTCACCAGAGAAATATCTCTTCCAATACAAGTTGTAACAAATTCATCATCACGTTCTTTGTAGATCACTAAAGAAGGAATGAAAACACTAGATATACCACTCTGATGATCACAAGCTACAGATATGAACTTGGTCCAAGACGACTCCACTCCATATTCTCTCATCATCCATACTTGTATTTCTTCGGTTGTTTCAGCAGTTAAAGCAAGGCAACCACCTTCATGTACTCCCAACTCCGCACGATATAAGTTTCCACCAACTGGGGAAGCTACTTCTCGTAAATCCTTTGTTGTCATATCAAATGCAATAACTTCTGGTAATCCACGAGTATAAACTATGAAATGAATAGCGCCATTAAAAATTGTACCAAGGCTTGCAAACGGTGATCTATTGAGATCGAGTTCTTCCCATGAATTGGTTCTCAAAGAGAGAATCTCAAAACGCCACTTAGTTCTTGTATGTATGTGAAGATCATAAATGGTATATGAGAGGCCAATGAAGTTGTATTGGTGAGGGTTGTGGAAGGGAATTATTTCCCAGATCCTTGTTGGAATATAGAACAAAACGGTTTATAGAATTTGAATAGGAAAATGAAACTTTTTAGTCTCTCAAACATGTATCAAATTTGTCGCAATTATCCATTTGGCCCAATAAGTTTAATCTTTATTAATCAAATCTCTGGAGTTTTCTTATCCCAATTAAATGAACCTCAGTAATTTTGCAGACCCTTATTTAAATTAGGAAAGGTTTGCTGAAGTTGGCTGCGAAACCTTAAGAACTAATTCCTTTCATGTGGACTTTAAGAATTTATTCTCACACACACATTTATATGGTAATTTTTATTGTCATTTGTTGAAAGCCAACACAAAACTTCCAAATCTGTCAAAATATAGACAATCCAAAACAATATAATAATGTTGGTAGGATTGCAAATATTAAATTTTGTTTCCGTAGAAGTCATGAAAGGGTCAAGTGCCAACACAAAACTTCCAAATCTATCAAAATTTGGACAATCCAAAGCAATCCACTGTTTATGAGTAGGATTGCATATATAAAAGTTTGTTTTCGAAGCTACAAGATGAATTACAGATTTCGCTCTTCTATTGTAATGATCATAATGATGATTTAAAAAAGCGAGGTTTATATAACACTTACCTTAAATTTCTTCAACATTAAACATTTTCTCTTAAAAAATAAAAGATCATGGACTAACTTTGTATTCTCTAATTGCTATCAAAAGTGAGGAAATTAAATTACCAATATTAGCATGTTTATAAATGTGTAAGGTTTGATACCAAAAGTAAAGATGTCATTAAAAGGTGAGGAAATCGCCAATATCATCCTACCAACATAAGACACCCTAAAAATGTAAATTCCTGGGCACTCGCCATCACATAGCTATAAAGGCTATTTTCTTTTTAACTTGTTCTTGAACCTCTTAAAAAGGGTGAGATTTGAACCGTAGAAGGTCTGATACCGGAAGGGAAAATGTCATGTTAGGTCTGATATCAGGAGTGAAAATGAGCTTAATTTCCGAACCCAATATTTGACCTAAATAGTTTTGCATAACCTAAGGAAACTGAGCTTCTTAATTCTATCTTGAACAAAATCTAATTCAAAACACCTTTCAGGCATTTCATCGAACACTCAATGTCGAACACTCAATGTGCACTTAAATTTAACAAGCTCATGGAGTATTATTCTTCTTTAAAATCACAGCTACCAACCATCAAACAATTCAACTATAAACCATGTTCTATTTAATAATTAAACATTGATACCCAAGAACAAAATCATCATCCTGAATGTGTATGAAATAATGCCATTATCATCCTGCCAACATAAGACGCCCTAAAAATGTAAATTCCAGACATTCTCCATCACATAGTTATAAAGGCTATTTGTTTTTGAACTTGTTCCTGAAGTTCTTTAAAGGGTGAGATTCGAATTGTATAAAGTTTGATACCAGAAGGGAAAATGCCATGTAAGGTCTGACACCAAAAGTGAAAATGCCATTAAAAGTGGGTATATTACCAATATCAGCCTACCAACATAAGGCACTCTTAATAAAGTCAATCTGCTTTTTATCTTTCTCATGATTTTTTTCCCCCAATGAGTATATTTCAAAACATGTGCACCCTAACCATCTGATTAGCATTGATTATACATATATACATACCATATATATGCATATATATGTATATAAATTTCAATTATGCCCTCAATTAAGTGGTAAAGTCATGTATCCAAATATTAAGTACTAACCCTCTTCTACTTTAATCTTTTTTAGAAAAATTAAGGAAACTAAATAAATTACATTAAAATATTTATATTTATCCTTTACCTTCTCACTTCTCATTTATAAACTGATATATAATCTAATAATATATCATATTGTGATTAATTATTTTATTTAACTCCTTAATCTCTAAAAAAGTCAACTGACTTTTGTATAAGGCACTTGAGGTAGTAAATCATTTTGCCATTAACGAGGATTCAAACTTTTTTTGAGTGAAACAAAGATTCCAGCCCAAGTTCAAAAACTGTCCACCAAATACAGTGGAAGCATATTACAGGCGTGCCGGCCATAGCAAGTGGATATATATATAAATCGCTTTCATGGCTTATAAAAGTTTGTGTGTAAGTGAGAAGTTGCCTTTCCTTTGGCCGAAGCATACTAGAAGCAAATGCGAACATAAGCTAGCTCAAGGGCGATCCTACTCCATTAATAACTATAACCAGATGGAAATTAGATCTGAACTGTTGATGAGCACTGTTCTCTTACAACCGTCCGATGATGCAGGAATAATAATAAAAGTACCTGATGAAAACCACACACTCATCAAGGGAGGGGAAGTGAAGTTTCCGTATATGCTATTGGACGCCTCAAATATGTGCATGGTTTATTAGAGGGCGTCCAAAACCGAGATGCTGAACTCTTGCGTGGATGATTAGGACAACATGTTCGATGTTCCACAAGTTGTCCTTTGTAATTCAGTTTCGCTAATCCATCAAGATAAGTTGCTGTAACAAATTCATCATCGCCTTCTTTGTAGATCACTAAGGAAGGAATGAAAAAACTAGATAAACCATTCTGATGATAACGAGCTACAGATATGAACTTGGTCCAAGACGACTCCACTCCATATTCTCTCATCATCCATACTTGTATTTCTTCGGTTGTTTCAGCAGTTAAAGCAAGGCAACCACCTTCATTTACTCCCAACTCCGCACACCATAAGTGTTCAACAACCGGGGGAGGCACTTTTCGTAAATCCTTTGTTGTCAAATCAAATGCAATAACTTCTGGTAATCCATAATTTTTAACTATGAAATGAATAGCGCCATTAAAAATTGTACCAAAGCTTGCACACGGTGATCTATTGAGATCGAGTTCTTCCCATGAATTGGTTCTCAAAGAGAGAATCTCAAAACGCCACTTAGTTCTTGTATGTATGTGAAGATCATAAATGGTATATGAGAGGCCAATGAAGTAGTCATCAATAGACTCATCATAACAAAAGGAAAACGGAATTGGTGGAGATTTGCATCGAGGAGGGAGTGAGATTTGTTTGTAACAACCAGTGACAGGATTCCATATAAAGAGATCTTGTTCTACAAAGAGCAACACAAACCCTCGACAAGAACAAAAGATACGAACTTCGTTGTGTGGTTCGAGAGGGGGAAAATGGAGGTTTATAGTGTCAGAATGATCGTGAAGGGATGTGTTAATATCTGTGGAGCTCAATTGAGGACAAGTTGTGAGGAGGATTCGATTGGGGTGTTGGGAATAATTAGATAGTTGAAGATGCAACTTGGCGAAATTAGGGTTTAGATTCTTGAGCGCCATGATTTGGACGCACACTTTAAACGCAAGAGAGATTTGATGGGCATGCGTAGAAGGATTTCCTCTTTCAATTCTTCAGGAAAGTCCTCCATGGTTGCCTCTGGTTGCATCATTGTACGATGAAGGCGACGACGACGCATCGCAGAGATAGAGGGAGATCGAGAACACACAAGATTATATGTTTTATTGAGATATATCTTGGATATATATAATCCTCTACATATCAAATTTGGATACTAAAAGAGATATTTCAGTCAGTGGCAACCCGAGGGAAAATTTATTGTAAAAAATAAGTGTTTATATATATGGGCAAATGATTTGTCCAGACCTAAGAGTTTTTCCTGTGAACCTAAACTACATCGTTTGATTTAGTGAGGCGCGCCAAAGATAATAATAATAATTAAAAAAAAAATAGAGTTCGCACACATTGATTCTCGGAAATTCCGGATCTGGAGAGAATTACTTTGCTATTTTGACATTGTTTCCCAATTTTAGCCGGTTCTCAGTATTACATCATCGCCAAACCGTTTCCCTCTATTTCGTATTCCCCTACACACACTCCGCCGCCATGTCTTTCACCATTAAAATACACACAGCTTCACACCTCAACCTCAATCACAACCACCGGGTCTCCAACATTAATTGCCTATTGCCCTAACTTCATCCCCAAATTTCGACCCAAACCTTTCTGTAATCCCAATCCTCTGATCTCCAAGACTTGTATTCACAAAATGCATGCGGATCTTAACTCTAGTGCTGCTCCTGTAATCAGGAGCTCTTTGATTGAACCGGACGGAGGGGCATTGGTGGATCTTGCGGTGCCTGAGAACCGGACGGATGGTTTTTTGTTTTTTTTCATTCCAAACAAAAAGAGTGTTGGCCCTCACTAAACCAAACGATGTAGTTTAGGTTCACAGGAGAAACTCTTAAGTCCAGTCACTGGACAAATCATTTGCTCTATATATAGAGAGAGAGAGAGATAGGACATTGTCACTGCCAAAGTCACTATCACTTTTCCACCGTTAGATCAGAATCTCATCTACCTTTATCATTTCTATCTTTTATTGAGATTCTGATCTAACCGTGGAAAATTGGGATCAATCAAAATTTATTTCATAAAATAGTGAGCAGATATATGAGATGTAGTTAGAGATAATATAAGGATTCAAATTCCATATAAATTAACTAAGATAATTCCTTATTTATTTGTCTTCTTATATAAGTAAATTTTAATTTTGAAGGACCAAAATATTGTATTACCGTTAAATTTAATTTGGCTATATATATATATATATATATATATATATATATATATATATCTCACTACTACTTTTTCACTGCCATATATATTTCTTTGGAAGTTGGCCTCTTCATTCGTGCCACACCCTAATTCCCCATGATGTCGTGTTAGCAGACGTCATGCGCACACCGGCTAGGGATCATGATGTCATTATGGTGGGAGTGGCCGCGGCAGTTATGTCGCATGCTAAAAATATTGGGGCGCGCCTCGGATTTGTGCTATGCATTCTATGTCCTCACTCATGATCTTCAACAACAACTCGTCAAACAGACCGTCATCCACTCTTTCTTCACCTTTTTGGGTTTTCATCTTATTAATACTGATTTTGCATTGCATCCCTTAATGCATTACTCATATCTTCTGGTATCTTTTATTTGTATCCATCTTCATCGATGTTTTCTAAATGCTTTTTTTTGGGGCTTTTGTGTACCCATCTTCATCTTCATCGAAAATTTGTATTGCATTACTTAAATTCATAACTTTTTCTCATTTTATATTCTTGGTAACACGTTCACATTTATGCATTAGTTGTTTGTTTTGATTTGTGTTGCCATTAGAGTTTGAGGTTTGTAGATCCTTATCAAGGGTGATGTAGGTCGGTGAGTTCTTCCTTTATATTCCTCTCTCCTTCCTTTGTCTCTTAAGTTGGACAGGGAACTTGGCCTGATGTAGAGCACAAATTATTGAAGTTTGAAAAGGGTCTTAAATAATTGAAACTCAATCTCTGAAAGAGAAGCATGCAGGGAATTCCAAAGAAAAAATGTATACCGGGATGAATAAACTCAAGCAGATTGAGTTAGAACATAGAGATGAACAGTCAAATCATAAAGGAGGAAATGTAATTTAGGAAGGGATGTCATATGAATCTGAAGAACAGTTGATTGCAGTTCCATGCATATTAGCTGCTTACCATCTCCAGGTTGGAAGTTGCTAATTACTATTTTTTTTTCATTGATTGATATCTCTCTCAGTGTAAGCTTTTGGTGTTTTTTAACCAGGTTTTTTTTCCCCTCCATCTACTTCTTGATTTCTTAACTCATTTATGATTTTGCCTCTTCAGTTTGTTCACCCAACGGTAGTCTATGATAGCCAATATAGTGAACAGGAATATGTAATAAGCCACTGATAGGAGATAACATTTGTAGCCCATGATGGATCTATGATGTGTGGGCAAGTGATTTATTTCATTACAAATAATTACAAGTATCATAAATTCAAAAATTATAATTGAAACATGTGGATGTGAACTTAAAATTAAAGATTGACAAATAAAAATAATTTTGGAATCAGCCTAAAATGTGAAGTTTCATCTTTAAAAAATTTAAGGAAGTCGACATTGATAGTATTTACAATGAAATTTGTAATCATTATATATGATCTTATATTTCCATATTCCATTGTATCAAAAAAATTTATATTTTGAAGTTTTCTAGAGAATTAATGAATTTTTTTGGTCTTTATAAGAATTTATAAAATTTTTAACATGATAATATGGTGATAAAAACAATTAGTTTTGCTCATATAAAACAATTGCAAATACAATTAATACATCTTTAAGTAACACTGCAGTAAAGCAATATAGATTGGTGATTTGGTGTTTTACTAAACTTGCACCCGTTGGTGATTTGGTGTTTTACTAGACTTGCACCCGTGCATCGCACAGGTCTATGCTAGTTTGTAAGAATAAAATAATTTTGTTTCCGAGATTTCCTTTCATGATCAATTTTACATATCACTTTATGTTTTCCCTTTTAGCCTAACTATCATTATATCTCAGGTGGGGAAAAAAAAAACTTTCAGGCATATATTTAATACAATAAATGCATTACAAAATAGACATTATATATATATAATGAGACGTTATTAACTCATTTGCAATGTTTAGTTATGCCTCTTTCTTCGATTTATCAATTTCCAAAGTATTCACTCCTTCTCCTAACACCCAAACAAACCCTTCAATTATAGCTTTGTATAAAAAAATTTGTTTTTACATTCAATTCAAATTCTTCATATCCACCTCATTTTAGCTTATACAACAATTGACATATGGTAGCCAAATATTTATCAGCTTAAATCAGCCATTTTCCCTTCACAAACAACTAATGCCTAAAAGAACACAATATAGGACTCATAACCTTTATAAGTATTTATATCACAGATTTAATAAGAACAACATCTTAGTAATACATTGATGTAGTGTATTTATTTATCGTTTTATTTTTATTTTTTCGCACCCTTCTAGCAAAATTCACATTTGTTAACAATGTCTTAATTTCCGAACCCAATGTTGGGCCTAAATAGTTTTGCATTATCAAACTGGGCTTTTATTCTATCTTGAACAAAATCTAATTCAAAACAGAATTTAAAAATCCCCTTTTTATTATTAAAAAAAAAAATCCCCTTTGTCAGGAAATGATATATAAACAATAGTTCAAATAAACCTGTCTGTTTGGGATGCTTATAAGTAGCTTTTTGTTTCAAAATTTAGATGTTCGTTTAGCATGGCTTCTTATGGTAATAGACTTTTTTGAAAAAAATGACTTATGAGTGAAGTTACTTTTTTGATCTTCTTGAGGAAAAAAATTAGCTTCTAACTTTTTGTTGGCTCTATCTCTCTTATGAAATTGCACAAATGGTCTCGCTAAGTTTTTTTTAAAAATAAATAGGGTTAAGGTGCATTTTTACCAACAAACTATTGCGATAGGAGCATCTGGCACAAATATTTATTAAAGGTATCTTAAATACAAAAAAACAATTAAAAGGGGTAAAAAACACAACAACCGTTAGTTTTTTTTTTTAACGGACGTTCAGAGGATTATTTTTACATAATATGGTATATATTCATAGATAATATTGTGTGTGTACCTCATCGTTTATCCAATGTCAACTAACAAAAATTCAGCTTCTTTAAAAGTGTACTCTATTCACTAAAAACATCGATAAATACCTAGGAAATCAAGTTAACCTCCTTAAGTCCAGCGTGATGTTTAGAAATATGACAAAAAAAGAGAGAATAAACAAGTCCCCAAGTAAAGAACACGGATATTAGAATGCTCATGTTGCAATCGGAGCAGGCGAATAACCTGGAACTGAGATAAAGCCTAGACTCGCTGGTTTCGGAAATTATGGATATTTAGGAGGAAAATTGACAACCCATAATCAATGACAAAACCATCGGTGGCAAAACAAGGTAGGATCAAAAAAAATTGGGAGAAGGAGATAGATTACCGAAATGCGCTCATCCCAGGTCATATGTAGTCCACCAATCGAAAACAAAGCATACCCATTTGAACTAAGCAACTGAACAATCCGGTTCCAATTGTGTTCTTGGATTCATCAGAAGCAGAATATTTCCCAGAGATCGAATGACATGGAGCCGAGTGAACAAAATCCCAGCTCTTGTGCAGATCTTGAAAATCAACGGAGCAAAATCGTGCAAGAACACCATAAATTGCAAATTGGTTTTCCAGGTATATGTTAGGGCTTGATATCAGCACGTGATTGATCTCAAACAATCTTTCTTTGGGGTTTATCTTGGTGATGGCTAGGTTATTACGACAAAACATGGTTGGGATGTAACTTCCTTGGGGCTTCTTTAATAGGTCTTCCACAGAAGCCATGGAGGTAGAGGTATGGAACTGAAGGATCTTTCTTAATAGCGATGGAGAGAGAGAGGCGTTTTTGAGAGTAGAGTCTTTGATGGCAAACATGGTTGAGTTTTGCGGAGGAAGGAAGAATGGAGGATCTTTCTCAATTCGCAACAAACATCCGTCAAACAAAACTAACGGCTCGTGTGTTTTTTTTTTACCCTTTTAATTGTTTGTTTATATTTAAGATACCTTTAATAAATGTTTGTGTCAGATGCTCCTATCACAATAATTTGTTGGTAAAAATGCACCTTAACCCAAATAAATAATATACCACTGACACAAAGTAATATATTCTTTTTTATATTTCACTGTTACATAAATAACTTGTTCAGATTTTTAAAATATTATATGCTTTTATTAAAAATTTATGGGATAAAATTAATTTTTCACTTTTCTTCTTTTTTCCCCAAAAGTATTTATATTTTTTTGTACTTTTTCAATATGTATTTATATATTTTACTGTATTTTTTGCTAAATTTACATCTAAATTTATTTTTTTTTATCCCAAATTATCACATAATATACAACACACATATATAGTATTTAATAAGATTTATGTCTTTTTTAATCATTTTTTATCTCAACTAACTTTTCGAAGCTATGCCAACCAAAAGCTCATGTGAAAAAAATCACTTCTACCAGCGTTAGCTTAAATACAAATCACATCTATAATCTAACTTTAGAGAAAAAAAAAGCCTATTAGGAAAAGCCAGTAGAAAAAAAAAACCCACTTCTGCCCCTCCTCGCCGGAAATGAAGAAGGTAAGGATGAAGAAGATGGTGACAGAGGTCGATGGTTCTCAGCTCCTCAATAATGATTCTGGTTCCTTCCAACGTCGCCTCTGATTTGATGATTCCAGAGTCTCGCGCCACTGGTATGGTCTCGACTCTTGACCTTTGATCGAATAAAGCTCTGAAACCCATCTAACAAGATTTTATCGAGTTGAGGAAGATGAAAAATGGGCCTGTTTGGGTTGGCGGTAGGAGCGATGGCTTAAAAGCTATCTGACTTTAAAAAAAGCTCGGTAGGAAAAAAATCAAGTTATAGATAATGATTTGTGTTTGGATTGATGGTGGTAGAAGTGGAGGGGCTCACATAAAAAAGCTGAGATCGTTTTGGAAAAAGCTAAATTCTAGAGCTTTTTCCTTAACTGACTTTTTGAGCTTTTTTGACTTAAAGTTAAGCTAACGCAATGGGCAATCCAAACAGGCAGTTGGCTTTTTCCTTAACTGTGTGAGCGTTGACTTTTAAGCTACTGCATTTTTTTGACTTTAACGCTCAAATTTAAGTGAATCCAAACAGGCACAATATCTAAGGCGGTGGTCAGGCTTTGAACATAGAAGTACTAAAATTTCCTTGTTGCAATAGATAATTAATAAATTAATAGGACCTTTTGTAATTTGAAAATAAACTAAAACAAAATAAAAGTATTTATTGTTAGCATTACATCATTGTTGTTGTTGATGACGTGAGAAATCGAAAATAATGCAAATAATTAGAGGCAGGAAATAAAACTGAAAGATATTCCTAGTATCTTCATTAAAATATTTAAATATTTAAATGAAGATATCCTAAGATACTAAATAAACTAAGATACTCAAATAAAATATCATTAAGATATCTTAAAAGTTACCTATTGATTCACAACTTAGCTTATAGGAGTAACTGCCTAAAAATAAATAAAATTATTAATTTAATTTTACTAGTATCCAGATTTACTCACCCTAAATTTAAAACCACTCAATAAATCGCACAAATTTCATAAATAATAGAAAATATCTGAAATAACATACATAATTTTTTTCCTAATAATCTATTATCTCGATAGTCTAAATATTTTCATGGTTATTACACAATTACTCATTTAGTCAGTTATTACGCCTTTAGTCAATATCATTACTTATTTAGTTTAGGTCACGCCGCGGTTGCAGGCCGGCTAGAGCCAGAGCTCTAATAGCAAGTGAGGGTGGTGCTCTGGCAAGGGCACCTTTTTTCTTTTTTTTTTTTGTTTTCAGAAAAAAATGAGGGCCTAATGATAAAATCATCAAGATCTCAATTTCAGTTAACATACTTTAGGGTTTGAGATTCTTGAGTGCCATGACTTGGACGCACACATCAAACACGAGAGATTTAATGGGCAAGCGTACGTAGAAGGATTTCCTCTTTCAATTCTTTAGGGACGTCCTCCATAGTTGCTTCTGATGGTGTCATTGTACGATGAAGAAGACTAGGCATCGTAAAGATAGAGGGAGAACACACAAGATTATATGTTTTAATTTGTTGAGAGATCTTGGATATATATATAATGGGTCCTCTACCTATCAAATTTGGATACTAAAAGAGATATTCCAGTCAGTGGCAACCCGCGGGAAAATTTACAATAAAAGACTTCTACATGAATTAATATTAATATTTATTACTCCCCGCTCCTAATTATAGAAACACTTTTGTAGTGCAAATGTTCCTATAATTAGGACTGGAGGTAGTATAAAATATTAAAAAGAGGGTAAACTGCTGCGGTAAAGTTGTTGCTGCCTCCATATAACTTGGAGCTCACGACCAAATCCTGAAAATAGCTTCTCCGATTGTGGGGTAAAGTTGTGTACATCTATTCTTCTAACTCTCATCTGATGGGAGCCTACAAAATTTGAACAGTGCCAATACTATAATAAGTTTGGTTTATTGTAAAAAATAAGTGTTTAATATTTATAAACTGTTTATATAACTTTGTAATATGTATGTGTGTGTATTTTATTATGCATATATTGTATTAAATGTATGCCTGATACACTGAGAGTTTTTTCTTACCAGAGATATACTGATAGTTAGGCTAAAAGGGGAAAACATAAAATCACATGTAAAATTGATCATGAAAGGTATATTTTATAATTTTGAAATCTCGGGGAAAAATTATTTTATTTTTACAAATGATATCTAATCAAAGAACATATCTCACCATTTTTAACACGATATCACAAACATTCTAGAAGGATATAGATTTAATAGAATCTATCACTTATTAAAAAAAAACAAGAAGAAGAAACTAAGAATAGTTTGAAAACCTTACGTCTTTTTTTACCATGGTTTGAGAACCTTAGTTAAAATCATCAGAAGATAACGTTTGGAATAATACAGTTGATATTTTCCATTGATCATGTTAGCATTCTATATATAGGATTTACACATTATATGTAACCACAATCATCAGCAAAGAGAAGGTGAAAATAACAAGGGTTAAGGGTCAATTTTGCTTTGGAAGTTTCTACCGAGGGGTAATGTTGTCCTGAAAGTTTCAAGTTAAAATGGGAGCACTTCTGTAATACTTTAAAATTCCTATTTATCATAAATATTATATTTTGATAAATAATACATGATAAATAAAGGAGAGTATGTTGTCTCAAATTTTGTAATTTATTTATAATAATTTTTGGGCAATTTCTCCTTGAATTTTAATAAACAATTTTGAGATTTCATTTAGGGATCATAAAATACCCTAATTTTCATAAATATGGTATTTTAGCAAATAATTAACAAAATACAAAGGTGAATATGTGTCTCAAAGAATTATAATATATTGATTATATTCTCATCCAAATTCCACTTTGAAATTATTAATTAACCAATGGTTAATTATGAGACTACATATTAGGGGCTATAAAATGTGACATTAAACCACATGAAATAATAGCTATTTTAAAATGCTCATAAGACAAAGAAAGGGATATGGGAAATACTTTGTTTAATTGTTATCTATTAGCAATTATCTTTAGCAAAATAAACTTGCACTAATTGGGATTAGTTGCATAATTCTTCTAAATGATTAGAGACAAATTAAAAGTATCAAATGAGGGCTAATTATATTTGAAAGTAATTAAGCCAAAAAGAATGAAATAATATTTGTCTTAATAAACACTAATTGCCATGATTAGCTAATGAACCAATCCAACCATGACAAGGGTAATTAAATGGCAATTAAGCACTTGATGAAAGAGATTAATAAAGCATTATATATTAGAGTTGAAAAGTCAAAAGAATTGGCGCATGAGTATTTGAATGAATCAGATGGGAATATGCAATTGAACAAATCATGTAATTTGCAAATAAAAGAAAACACATGAAATGGTTAATGAGTAGAAGCATGTCGGCACAAAAGGAGAAGTGGAGAATTAATATTGTAAAGTGAGTTTAAATACCTAAATAAGAACATTGAATGTTGATGGTGAAAGGCATGTCGGCATCCACAATGAATGTGAGATTTAGCTTCATAAAGTCATTTTAATCCAAGGGTTAAGGTGAGTGTTAGTCAAATTTAATTGCCACTTGTGTCCTTCATTATTTTCCTATAAATAGGAGGCTTCCCCTCCTCAATTCTTCACACCAAAAATCACAAAGCAATCTGATTGTAGAGTAGTGAGAGTGAGAGGGAAAATTGAGGAGCAAGAAGGAAGAAGGAGTTGAGCTTCAAGGGTAAGTTCTTGAGTTCTTGTTTTAAGTTCATAATTAGTTTATGTTTGATCTTTAAATCTTCCAAGAAGTTTTGATTTCATGTTTTTGAGATTTAATATGCCTTTATTTCGAAAATATGATAGAGCAAAATTCTTGGAAGTTGAAGATCAAAGTAGCGAAGTTCTGGCGAAATTTTCGGTAAAATTTCTGGGCAAACAGCGAAAGAAATGATAATATTTTATGTTGAAAATGAAGCCCATAAATCACGAAACTTTCCAGAAATAAATTAGTTATGTAGGGATTTCCGAATATATATAATATATAGCGTTTCGATTCCTGTAAAAAGAGATACAACCGGTTGAAGTTAGGCCATTTTTCTGGGCAAAATTCTGGGCAACGATGAGAAAAATGAAAACTGAGAATTATTCATAAAATCTGGGTAATAACCAGTATTTTTTTTTTATCAAAATTAGACATCCTAAGGATCTCTAGGAATTTTACGGATCCTCGTTTCGATTTTTGTAGATTTAATTATGATTTTTTAAAGTTAATCAAAAATTCTACCCAGAATTTCAGTATTTCGTTTTTTTGAGAAAATGTAAGGGCAAAATTGTACTAATGAATACACCAAGGGTAGAAATGTCAAAATGGGTGGAAATATCATTTTTGATATTATTTTAAGAGATAAAATATTAGTTGTGATATTATGGAAAAAGGAAATAATCCGACAATAACATATAAGATATCTGGAAAGTCCGGAGTCGGGTTCAAAGGACGGGCAAGTTGGCCATTACAGGGTGAAAGGTACGTACGCGTACTGTAACACTAACTCTGATGCTTATTTGCTTATATATGATAGTTGTATTCATAGACTAAGACTTTGTCTTAGATCTTTCATTATACATTCAGATATATACGGGTTATGGTTATGATAATACCGTTAAGTTTTCCTAGTGCTGAGGACACGAATGTACATCGTGGCACTGGTGAATAGTGCAGATCGGGATAACATGCATACTGCAGTGACTGTGTATTGTTATTGCCTTACATATGTGATTATGTATTTCTTACATCTGCTGTGTGCTTATGTGTTGATTACTGCTGTAATGTCATGAATACCTGTCATACATATATTGTTTACATAAGCATGAGGTTAACCGTTACCTGAGGTCCGATGGGCATTGGATCTCAGTCTTAAACTAATAATTCAGGAAAGGATCAAGGATCCGAGAAGGCACTGGTAGATATGGAGCCGTAAATAAAAAAGCACCGATGGACTAAGTCGTGAGGAGGCACCGGTCAAAGAAAATGAAGGAAGAAGGTTAACAGAGCCTACCTTCTGGCATGAAACTAATAGGGTTACTTCAAACCATTTGGTGCTTAAACTAGAAAGGGTCGGTCTATGTGGTTCAGTCAATCAGTCATCGTGAATTCGGAGAGACTTCCACTAGACTTTACCCAGCCTGGCCAAATAGGTTGATGTAACTGTGTTAGGTTCTATGCCCCAAGTCAAGAAATGACTTGGTCTGAAGTTGTGTAGTTACAATGTAAATCCTGTAATTGTATAAAGTCTTGTATCACATGAATATTCCTTCGGGAAATTTTAATATACCACTATACGTCGGGCATCAGCATATGCATGAGTATTTTATATCAGTCACTCAATTGTTCAAATTTTTAGTACATGCTCTCCGTTTCCGCAACACGCTGAGTTGTAACACCTCAAACTCTGACGATTTTTCTAAAACCAAGTGTCAACCGGCACGATTTATGCTACGAAATTTGGGGTGTTACAACTTCTACCATGATAGTTAGTTTTGACTATTAGTTGAACAAATATGTTGAGCTGGCAGTCTATATGTTATTTAAGTCATTTTTGTTAAGGTGCGAATTTACTCCAAAAGTTTAAAATTTAACATTAAAAAAATGAAATATAAGACATGTGGATTGTTAACTCAGCATATATAGTTGGTCATATAATAGTCAAAATTAAATGAAATAACGGTTATGACAAAATTGCTCTTGTTTTGAAACTTTTGGGGCATAATTGTCCCCAAAAAACTTCCAGAGCTAATTGAAGTGTTTGACATCAAGAGGAAGACATTACATATGAGGCTGGTTGCTTGGTACAAGTATAATGTATTTATATTCTTTCATTCTCGCACGAAACTGCAACTAGAAATACTAAACTTTATGTGACAGTGTTATCTTTCACGGAATTTTCCAAAACTATTAGGTTCATACCTGGAGTCTTTAATAAAGTCCATCAAATCCTTAATATAAGATATGTTTTGGAATTGATCTTGATTTTAAATATAAGATATATTTTTTGTATTTGTTAATTTTTTTTCTAAATTTACCTCCCTCAACAATAATCAAGGAAGAGGGGGTATGAGAGAATTATATATGCATGGAAGATGACTATTTTTTATTAAACTATTATATTGATATATAACTAAACAATGATGTTAATTACAATCAATTTGGTTTATTGTTAAAAATAATTTTTTAATATTTATAAACTGTTTATATGCTACTCTTGGTTAATTCTAATAAATATATGCTACTCTTGCTATTTATAAACTGTTTATTGATAGTTGGATAAAAGGAAAAAAAAAAGAATAAAATGATCATGAAAGGTATACCTTATAATATTTGAAATTTGAGGAATTAATTTTTTATTTTTGCAAACGATATTTATTCTTTCTAGGACTATACTTAAGTCAAGTCGATTTGGTCAAGTATGTCTATTACTCTAATCATATGTTGCCACATGTGTTAATTTGCCCCATCGGTATTTAAACATCAAAGTCCTGTTGAACCACCCACCCTTACTTCTTGGGAAGTCTGGAAAAACGTATATATATATAAAAAAAGATAAAACATGAATTTATATAGGTATTAACAACATGAATTTATATAGGTATTAACAACTCAAGTACTTGGTCATATTTATAAGTCCATTTTGACCAAATCACACATACCAAGAAGAGGTAGGTGGTTCAATGATTATGGGGTACATTTCCTACTTTACCCTTATTTATGAATAGCTACCTTTCAAATCTTTATTCTCTCTCTATTTTCATTGGTACAATAATATAATATGGGCAAAATTGTCACAATCTCATTTATTTGGTCAAAAGGGATTTATAAATAGGACCAGAGTGGTATCTGTATTGACAGCTTTTATTTGAGAAATTATACATACATACATACATACATACATACATACATACATACATACATACATACATACATACATACATACATACATACATACATACATACATACATACATACATACATACATACATACATACATACATACATACATACATACATTTTTTATTTTAAAAAAACAAGGATAATTGGGTAATTTCATAAATTTTGCAACATTTCAAAATTCATAAATCATACATTTGGAATTATTGAAATTCACATACATACATACAAAATACATACATACATAAAACAAATCCCATAATACATACATACATACATACATAATGCCACCACCCTTGAGCTTTTTGGGATAAATTCATGAAATTTTTACAACTAAAACACTCATATTTACAACAATATCAATACCCCTGTGACAACTAAAATAGTCATATTTGCAACAATATTTTTAAGATTTTTTATTTTAAAAAATATCCAAGGATAATTGGGTAAAACATTTAATTTTGCAACATTTCAAAATTCTAAATCAGTTCCTTTGGAATTGTTGAAATTCAGCATACTTATTTTGTCTTTTACCAATTTTGATAGTGTTTTTCTGGCTTTTTTCCCATTACAAGTGTTGTTCCTAGAATTGCTTATGTAATATGATTTATTAGAAACATTATTTCTGCATCATAAATCACGGTTTGAGAAAATTTGAAAATTAAGACAATTAAGAAAAAATAAAATCATTTTCAAATATGATTGTTTAATTAATTAAATATAAACCAAAGTAAATTTAGGAAATCATAAAATATTTTAAAATAATCATTTATATTATCTATATATTAATTATGAATCTAAACCGACCACCAAACTATGGGTATTACAAGCTAAGTTTTCAATAATTGATAGTTGATGATTGATTGTTTTGTGATGATTTGTTGGTTGGTTGATTTCATTCCTTATGAGAAGGAGCAGAACATAAAATGAAAATAAAAGTAGATAAATTAATAATGCAATAAAATGATAATCCTTCAGCATATAGAAGAAAGAAAAGGGAAAATTGCAACTGGTCCCAATTAACAGATTTTATGGCAATCAAGTCCTTTGAAATCATCAAATTGCAATGACGTCTCAAGGGACCTGGGTGCAATTAATTTTGAACGTGAAAATACAGTTTTTCCCCTCATTGAATTTGAAAAAAATAAGGAATTTTAGGGCTAAGTCGTGTTTGAAAAAGTCGAGTTCTTATCTCTTACCTCACCACGCTCACGTCTTAGCGTTGGAGTTTGGTATATATATATATACCAAATTTAATTGAGCTCTACAATGAGGGGCAAAACTATATCTTCACCTTTGGAATTAATTGAACCAGGTCCCTTTAAACATTGTTAACTCTTAGGAATTGACAGCATTCCAACACATTTTCTTATCTTTTTACCTATTTTTTGGTTCAAAACGTGCATAGAAAAGAGTGTATAGAAGAAAATGTACATATCAAAATATTGAGCAAAAATCAAAGAAATTCTTATCATATTTATATAGTTTGTAATTAATTAGGAATTTATAAATCCTCCCTCTTGTGTAGGAGGATGGAAGATAACTTTTGAAGTCTTATAAGAACCAAGAAACAAGGAAAGAACAAAGTAAAGGAAGCATTACAAAGTTAGAAAAATGAACTTGTACAACTTGCCTCAGCAAGTTGTAAACATGCCGAAGTAAGTAGGAGAATCGCACGAAGTTTGTCTTTGTGTAACTGGCCTAAGCAAGTTGACCAATTGGCTTTGACAAGTAAGAAATCTCAAGAAGTTTGCTCTTTGTGTAATTGGCCTCAATAAGTTGATAAACTTGCCGTGACAAGTAATCCATGTTTGCTCAAGTTGACAAACTTGACGTAGCAAGGCAAGAATTTAAATAAAAATTGGCTCTCTGTGTCAATTTGTCACGGACGGTCAGTGTCATCAAAGTTTCAAAATTGCTTTAAACTTTTACCTCGAAACTTAAATCTGACAATGTCCTCATTGTCAACTAAAATGATGGGAAAGTAAAGAGCTAACTAGCACCTGTACTTGATTCAGCTCATATCCACAATATTTAATTACAAACTAACAACTAGGCTCTCAGTAGCCTAGCTACAACATTTTCAAAATTGCGTCCATTACTAGATACCAGTAACTAGGAAATTAACAATCACAACAAGCAATTCATTAGAAAGAGACAATTATATGAACCACTTAAACTAGCCATCAGTAGCTAGGAAAATCATGTTCACATATTATCAAGAGTGTCAAAGAGCATTGGCCATCAGTAGGCAGCAAGAACCATAAACAAAAAGCCACATCAAAAGGCTATCAGCAGGCTAATCCAAAACAGAGGAGTGTACCATGGTTCGAAATTACAAGCAAAAGGATGCATTCACATCTAAAGGCAACCAGATTAACACAATAAAACACAGAACCTCCACAAAAGAACGCAGCACAGTCAAAACAAAAAAGATCTAACCTAACCTATCCTTTAAAAAAAAAAAACCCCAAACTAGAATTCTAACTATTTCCAAAACTGTCCATTTGTGATTCCTAGTCGAAACCAAGACCTCACTGCCTTAGAAAGACCATCTTATTTCTCTCAGTGAAATTTCAAAGACTAAAGAGTCAACTGATCAATCCATTTCATTGTGGTGAATCAACGAAACCATTTTAGTTTAAGAGTGGATCAATTCATAATCAAGAGAAAAGCAAAAGGTCACCGATTTATTTTTGACAAATAATTAGTAGAAACTTGAAAAGGCTCTTTCATACAAAGAGCAATTAACCATAATAGTTTCATAAAATCTGATTAACAAATGATAATTGAAAACCATTTCTTCCAAGAAAACACATAGGGTTCGGTAAAGAGAGAAATAAAGTAAATATAAGTATTACCAACCTTTCAATTAATGCAATCTGTATAATTAATAAGGGGTAGAAAAATATTCATTGAATCTCATACAACTC
Source organism: Acacia melanoxylon (assembly GCA_019022615.1). Lineage (NCBI taxonomy): Eukaryota > Viridiplantae > Streptophyta > Magnoliopsida > Fabales > Fabaceae > Acacia > Acacia melanoxylon. The sequence goes on along the minus strand of JAFJYJ010000004.1, from coordinate 9,116,666 downwards.
CTGTTATGCACAATTCAAATTTTAAGCTCTTATAATAATAAGAGCTAAACAGAGTAATCTCGAATAATAATAATGCTCAAGTTGGTTGAACCAAAAAAAAATTGAACATGGGAGAAGAATAACAACAAGTACTTGATAAAAACCAGCCCTTAAGGAAGGGGAAGTAAAGTTTCTGTATATGCTACTGCAGTCCTCCAAGTTATGGATGGTATAAAAGAAGAAATCGACCAAACTCGAGGCCTTTTGGGAAAAGTAGTACCATATGTGCGATGTTCCAGCAATTCTCCTTTCGAATTCAATTTCAATAATCCTTCAAAATTCCCTCCATGATTAGTTGTAACAAATTCATCACCTTCTTTAAAGAATACAATAGGCTGAATCAAAATACTAACACCACAGTAAAGAGATAGAGAGGTCAACTTAGTCCAAGACGACTTCACTCCATATTCTCTCATAACCCATACAAGTATTTCACAACGCTCCCTCACACCAGTTATAGTAAGGCAACCTTTATGTACTCCCAATTCTGAACATAGTACTCCAGCTGTATAAAAGGGGCGAGGTACTCTTTCTAATTCTTTTGTTGTTCCATCAAATGCAATAATGTGTGGTGAAATATGTGATCCATGAGAATAAGCTATGAAATGTATTGCACCATTAAAGAACGTACCAAGGTTTGGATACGGTGTTCTAAAATACGAATACGGTGTTCTAAAATGGTGATTGAGATCAAGTCTTTCCCAGGAATTGGTTCTCAGTGAGAGAACTTCAAAAACCTCGATAGACTCGTGGTGATATGAGAGCCCAACGAAGTAGTCATCGGTAGTCTCATGATAACAAAAGGCAAACGGATTTACAACAGACTTGTAGTGAGGAGGGAGTGAGATGGGTTTGTAAGAACCAGTGACAGGATTCAAAATCCAAAGATGTTCTGTTTTATAAGGAGCAACACAATGCCTCGACAGGAACCCACGAGTCAAACGTCGTCGGTTTGAGGTTGGAAATCGAGGTTTTTAGTGTCAGAATCATCAGGGAGGCATTGATATCTATGGATCTCAATTGAGGACAAGTTGTGAGGAGGATTCGATTGGGGTGTTCGCCGGATTGTCGTTGAGCATGCAACTTGGGGAAATTAGGGTTTGAGAGTATTCTTGAGCGCCATGACTTAGACACAAGCTTCATACACTTGAGAGATTTGACCGGCATGTGTAGAAGGATTTCCAGTTTTATATCTTCAGGAAGGTTTTCCAGTTTGAATTCTTCTTGCATCATTGCATGACCAAGACCAAGAAGAAGCATATAAGAGAAGCAAGAGAACATACCCTCTAAGTTTACCATTTTCTTTTACATTTCTGCTTTACAAAATTGAGTCGAATTACTTTTAAATTCATTAAAGTTATAAACTCGGTTAAAATCATGAATTCACATACCGAGTTTACCGTTTCTAACTTATAAAATCGTATTAGCTCACTTTTAAACTTGTGCTGACTTTTTTTATTTAATCATGTTTAATGATTTTATATATGAATTTTATAGAAAATTATTTTATTAAGTTTGATAAATTATGAATAAAGATTGATTTAATTTCAGTTATTTGAATTTAAAATATATTTGAATCAAATTGTTTTTATTTTTTTTATTTTTAATTATGCATTATTAATACCTATTTATTGATAAAAATAAACACTCACGACTTTGATCATATATATCCATTGATAGAAACAATTGTTTCCCCTTTTTAGATTATAATAAACATTAAAATTAATTCACGTATCCGGCCGGTTATCTATTTCAGTATCCAAATTTGTAATAGAGGATAGATTATTGTATTGGAGAGGGAAAAAAAAAAGATTATCGGAGATCAACCGAACTTTTTAATAGTATCCATACTGTGCAAATATTGTACACATTACCAGTACTTGCATACAACTAATTCAACTACAATACGTCATAGTTTGATCAATTAAATGTTGTTGATGAATACAATATATATTTTTAAACGGTTCAACCATGTATCTTTCTTTTTTTTCCCCAATCTTGTACATTGTCAAACTTGCGATTTAAGTCTTCGAGTTTACCATTTTTTATATTTTTATCTTTCAAAATCAAGTTGAATTACTCTTAAACTCGTGATAGTTGTAAACTTGGTCAAACTCGCGAGATCACACTTTGAATTTACCAATTTTATATTTCTAGCTTAGAAAATCATGTAGCTCATCAAGGTTGTAAACTCGCGAGTTTAAGCAAACTCGTGACAGCGATGTAAATTCGTATATTGAACTCGAATCAAAAATTCGTAAGAGTTTACTTTTATCATTAAATATGTATTAATAGTGTATAATTAAATAATTAAAATATAAAAATGACAACAATTTGATTTAAATATATGTTGAATCCAAATAATTAAAATTAAATGTGTGTGTGTGTGTATATCAACATTCATAATTTTTCGTATTTAACAAAGAAATTTCTATAAAATTCATATATAAAGGGGCTGAGCATGACCAAATCAAAAAAACTAACACGAGTTAAGGGTGATCAGTTAACACGACTTTTTTAAGTTAGAAACGTAAAAACGATAAACTCGGTATGTAAACTCGTAAGTTTACAGCTGTCACGAGTTTACCAGTGACTCGACTCGATTTAGTAAGGTAGAGACGTAAAAAAGGTAAACTTAGAGAGTTAATTCGTGAGTTTGACAACAATGTAGCTCACTCTTAAATTCGGCTTAACTTTTTCGATTTAATCATGTTTAGAGCCTTTATATATGAATTTTATAAAAAATTATTTGTTAAGTATGATAAATTCTTACGAGTTTAAGATTTGAGTCTATAATATGATTTTACGTCATTGTCATGAGTTTACTTAACTCGTGAGATCAAAGTAGAAGGAGACGTTCAACTCCTATGAACAAGAAATAGCCTTTCTTTCTTTCTCTGTTTTTCTCTCTCCATTTTAGATGTTTCCATCAGCATTTTTTTTTTGGTGTTCTCTGATTTCAATTTGTTCAGAATTAATCAAGCAGTTATTAGTTTTTCATTGAAATGAATTATTAGGTCCAAGTTGACTCCACTTTCTTTGGATTATGCCTTAAATTAGCAATCAAACTTAACTCAGCTGTCCTAACTGTCTATCATGTTACCAGTTTACATTCTGACCTAAACAAGAATGCCAAAACTATGGAATTCTTTCTTCAGCTGAGGTTCGGTTTGGTACCCGTTCAAGTTGTAGGAATTGAGGGAAGGGAGTACATTTCTTAAGAAAATGGAATTCTTGCATTTTACAATTTACTTTCCAAGTTGTACTCTTATATGACAATATTGTAATTTTTTTTATTTTTTTTATGGATACAACTTATGTCAAGTGGAACCGGTTTTGGTGCATATCCCAAGAGCTTGGCCCATCTGGGCCGTCCAGATGCGATCTGGACGGTCCAGATTTTATTTTTTTAAACTGTTATTTTTGGAATAAAAAATTATTTTTTGAAAAAATGTGAGTTGAGAGATTAACTTTATTTTAGATTCTATACCCATTAAATTAAAATAATTTTTTTTTGAAAAAATAAAAAGTAAAAAAAATAAGATGCGGACCGTCCCATCCGATCCGGACGTCCAGGGGGACAAGCTCCCCCTGCCTATCCAAGGATAGAATCCAGTTCCATGTCAAGTTTGTTTAGTCAAGTTTGTCCATTACTCCAATCATATGTTCCCACACGTATTAATTTACCCCATCTGCATTTATCCCCAAAATCATGTTAAACACCGTTAGTTCTTGGACTGGGCACCATCAATGGTTCTTCTTCTCTGGCAATCACCTCTCCTACTGTCGGTCTATGCCTTCTTCTCCAGCAAGCAACCCCTCTTGCCGTTCATCCCCACCTTCTTCTCTAGCCAACTGCGAGCATCCACTTGCTTTTGTCATCTTAGATGGAAGACCTGAAAAAAGAGGCTGTTGAGAACCCACTAGATTCATCCTCTTCAATAGCAACGGCCAACAGTAGTAGCGACAGCCTAAGCAAACTTTGAAAGTGACGATGATAAGGTTGTGGGCTAATAGTTTCTTCGCTGGATTTCATAAGCTTCTTCGCAAATTCTGTAATGAGCCCCATAAGACAAATTTTCAAGGAAAAGGAGCCTTTGTTTCTCCAGATTCCGGTTGTTTGTGCTTCAATTAGGTTTGATTTCTGGAAATTTAGATGACAAAATCATGTATTGTTTCTATAGTTTGTGAAAGATATGGGCATGTATGTGTCTAACAAATATGCTTCGCTTGTGAATTTTCCAGATTACGTGCAACCTTCACTTAAAATATTGATATAGATAACTGGTGTTGCTTGACGAATATGTTATTAGTCATGAATCCTGATTGATTTTGTTGATTTAAGTGGCATGAGCAAATTTTGTTTATTCTGAATATGCTGGAAGGAGAGGGAGATAGGATATTATGGGTGAGGGTCCTATTCAGATCACACTGCCTTCCTTTTCCTTCTCTTCGGCTGGTGATAACCTAAAATGATGCCCTAATTCTGTCTTTTAATTGGGAAAAAAAATGTTTTTTATTGGACCAAGTATGGTCCTTTTTTTAATTCCTATAACATTGGTGCTTTTGTATTGTATTTCCATCTTGTGTGTCTGTCAGTGTTTCTGGATAACCTCTGTTTTTCAAACAACATTTTCATCTGGCCTCCATTATTTTGGCTTCCCATTTCTTTGTCTCCCCTTCAATTCCCCCCTTTTGTTGGTATGAGTTCTTGTAATCATTCCTTTATGGTTTTACAAATATACTTGGGGTCTGTTTGAATCTCCTGGGAGAGCGAAGAGTACATGAATATTGTATCAGAGTAGTTGAATAGTGAACTATTTTCTTTCATTTCCCTCTTCATTTGTTTAAACCTAAAAAAGGCAAAATTTTTGTTTGGCTGATAAGAGAAGTTATAGGGGAAAGAAATCACTTGTCCTTTCCTCATTTGCTGTAAATCTTATAGTAGTATGGTTCTGTTTGGTTCGCAAGAAAGAATGAAAAAAAAAAAGAATAATAACCGTAGCAAAATTGGAGCTGACAATTGAGAACTTGACAGGGTCACCGGTCACGTGAGGAAGTATAGAGGTAAAGCATCAGGTCCATACAACGCTTTAGGGGGAGTTTAACGGGGAAGGAAAATTTGTATTTAAGTTGGTTTTTTTCAACAAAAAAAAAAAAGAAAAATGGGGTTAACATTTTTGATTAGTTTTTCTTATTCTTTTATTAAAATTGTATAACTCCATTTTTTTTTTAATTTTTTTCAAATCCAATCTATATTTTTTTTTTCCTTGCCTCCCTTTCCCCTCTAAATCTGTCATACTAAACAATCCATTCGAGTGAGTCTTAGTCAGTTTCTCATCCACTAGAGTGATTGAAGCTTTATCTGTTCATTTGGAGGAAAAAAATACCAGAGAGAGAGAGAGCCAAAATTAATATAGATAAGATATTTACTTTGCCTAAGTTGTATTGTTGAGGGTTGTGGAAGGGAATTATTTCATAGATCCTGGTTGGAATATAGGACAAAACGGTTTATAGAATTTGAATGGAAAAATGAAACTTTTCAGTCAATCGAACATGTCTCAAATTTGTCGCAATTATCCATTTGGCCCCATAAGTATAATCTTTATTGATCGAATCTCTATGATGATGACGATGACCAATATCCTCACTTTTGATGTCATTCTCTCCCTCTTAGTGGAGGTTTGAGAAAGTGTGGTTTGAACTTATGCAAGGTCTAATATCAAAAGTGAGAATTTCGTCAAAAGTGGGATATCACAAGCTAATAATATTAGACGCCATTAATGTAAATTCCTAGGACATTATCCATTACCACAAGGTTATAAAGGAATGGTACTGCATCTCTTTTTAATTACTCACATCTTCATATGGCTTGACTCTTACCAAGTTGGGTTAAATGCCAACACAAAACTTCCAAATCTGTCAAAATATGGACAATCCAAAACAATATAACTAAGGTTGGTAGGATTGTATATATAAAAGTTTATTTTCACAGAAGTCATGAAAGGGTCAAATGCCAACACAAAACTACCAAATCTATCAAATTTTGGACAATCCAATGCAGTCCATTGTTTATTAGTATAGGATTGCAGATATAAAAGTTTGTTTTTGAAGCTACAAGATGAATTACAGATTTTGGTCTTCTATTGTGATTAACATGATGATTTAAAAAAGCAATATTATATAACACTTACCTTAAAGTTCTTCAACATTAAACAATTTCTCTTAAAAAATAAAAGATCATGACACTAACTTTGTATTCTCTTCTCTAATTGCTACTAAAAGTGAGGATGTCATCAAAAGTGAGGAAGTTACCAATATTAGCATGTTTATAAATGTGTAAGGTTTGATACCAAAAGTGAGGATGTTATTGAAAGTGAGGAAATCACCGATATCATCATGCCAATATAAGACACCCTGAAAATGTAAATTCCCATGACATTCTCCATCACAACATGGTTATAATTCAATTGGCTTTTAAACTTGTCCATAATTTCGTTCTTGAACCTCTTTAAAGGGGTGAGATTCAAACCGTGTAAGGTCTGATACCAAAAGTGAAAATGACAGGTAATACCAGAAGTGAAAATGCCATTAAAAGTGAATATATATATTACCAATATCAACCTACCAACATAAGGTACTCTTAATAAAGTCAATCTGCTTTTTATCCTTCTCATAATTTTTTTCCTAATGAGTATACTTCAAAACATGTGCTACCTTAACAGTCTAATTATCATTGATTATACTTACATACTATATGCATATATGTATGTAAATTTTAATTATTCCCTCAGCTAAGTGGTAAAGTTATGTATCCAACCCCTTTCGTATGTTAACCTTTTTTATAAAAATTAAGGAAGCTAAATAAATTTTATATAAATATTTATATTTATCGTTAACCCTAAACTAATTGTCCTCACCTATAAATTGATATATAATCTAATAATATATTATATTATGATTAATTATTTTATTTAACCCCTTAATCTTTCTAAAAAATGAACTGAACTTTTATATAAGGCATGTGAGGTGGAAAAATAATTTTTCCATTAACGAAGATTCAAACTTTTTTTTTTAAGTGAAACGAAGATTCCAACTCAAATTAAAAAACTGTTCACCAAATACAGTGGAAGGCTTTAGAGGGGAGAATAATGGCCGAAAATGAAAGCATATTACAGCGGTGCCGGCCATAGCCAAAAAAATGGGTATATATGACCCTCCTAATAAAGTTGACCCAAGAGAAACAAACAAAGGAAGATGATTAGTGTCTAAACTCACGAGTTTAGCTAATACAAATTTAAGAGTGACTCCGCACAATTTTATAGGCTAAAAACGGAAAAATAATAAATTCGATAGTTTGATAACAATGAGCAAGATCAAAATGAGAGAAGAATAATAATAAAAGTACCCGATGAAAACCACACACTCGTCAAGGGAGGGGAAGTAAAGTTTCTGTATATGCTACTGGACGCCTCCAATTGCATGTTATAGTTTGATTAGTACCATATGTTCGATGTTCCACAAGTTGTCCTTTGTAATTCAGTTTCGCTAATCCTGTACTAGAAAAATCTCTTCCAATACAAGTTGTAACAAATTCATCATCACGTTCTTTGTAGATCACTAAAGAAGGAATGAAAAAACTAGATATACCACTCTGATGATCACAAGCTACAGATATGAACTTGGTCCAAGACGACTCCACTCCATATTCTCTCATAATCCATACTTGTATTTCTTTGTTGGTTGTTTCAGCAGTTAAAACAAGGCAACCAACTTCATGTACTCCCAACTCCGCAGAAGATAAGTTTCCACCAACTGGGGAAGCTACTTCTCGTAAATCCTTTGTTGTCATATCAAATGCAATAACTTCTGGTAATCCACAAGTATAAACTATGAAATGAATAGCGCCACTAAAAATTGTACCAAGGCTTGGAAACGGTGATGTATCGAGATCGAGTTCTTCCCATGAATTGGTTCTCAAAGAGAGAATCTCAAAACGCCACTTAGTTCTTGTATGTATGTGAAGATCATAAATGGTATATGAGAGGCCAATGAAGTAGTCATCAATAGACTCATCATAACAAAAGGCAAACGAAGTTGGTGGAGATTTGCATCGAGGAGGGAGTGAGATTTGTTTGTAAGAACCAGTCACAGGATTCCATATAAAGAGATCTTGTTTTACGAAGAGCAACAAAAACCCTCGACAAGAACAAGAGATACGAAATTCGTTGTGTTGTTCGAGAGGGGGAAAATGGAGGTTTATAGTGTCAGAATCATCGTGAAGGGATGTGTTAATATCTATGGAGCTCAATTGAGGACAAGTTGTGAGGAGGATTCGATTGGGGTGTTGGGAATAATTAGATAGTTGAAGATGCAACTTGGCGAAATTAGGGTTTGAGATTCTTGAGCGCCATGATTTGGACGCACACTTTAAACGCAAGAGAGATTTGATGGGCATGCGTAGAAGGATTTCCTCTTTCAATTCTTCAGGAAAGTCCTCCATGGTTGTCTCTGGTTGCATCATTGTACGATGAAGGCGACGACGACGCATCGCAGAGATAGAGGGAGATCGAGAACACACAAGATTATATGTTTTATTGAGAGATATTGGATATATATAATCCTCTACACATCAAATTTGGATACTAAAAGAGATATTTCAGTCAGTGGCAACCCGAGGAAAAATTTATTGTAAAAAATAAGTGTTTATATATATATATATATAGAGAGAGAGGATATTGTTACTACCAAAATTACTACCACTTTTCACCGTTACATCAGAATCTCATCTACCTTTATCATTTTTTTCTCCTATTGAGATTCTGATCTAACCGTGGAAAATTGGAATTAGTCAAAATTTATTTCATAAAACAGTGAGCAAATATACGAGATGTCGTTAGAGATAATATAGGGATTCAAATTCCATATAAATTAACTAAGATAATTCCTTATTTATTTGTCTTCTTATATAAGTAAGTTTTAATTTTGAAGGACCAAAAGATTGTATTATCGTTAATTTTAATTTGGCTATATATATATGTCACTACCATTTTTTCACTGCCATATATATTTCTTTGGAAGTTGGCCTCTTCATTCGTGCGCACACCCTAATTCCCCATGATGTCGTGTTAGCAGACGTCATGCACACATCGGCTAGGGATCGTTATGTCATTATGGCGGGAGTGGCCGCGGTAGTTATGTCGCATGCTATAAATATTGGGGCGCGCTTCGGATTTGTGCTCTGCATTCTATGTCCTCACTCATGATCTTCAACAACAGATTGTCAAACAGGTCGTCCTCCACTCTTTCCTCACCTTTTTGGGTTTTCATCTTAGCTTATTAATACTGATTTTGCATTGCATCCTTTAATGCACTACTCATATCTTCTGGTATCTTTTATTTGTATCCATCTTTATTGATGTTTTCTAAATGCATTTTTTTTTTTTGGCTTTTGTGTACCCCATCTTCATCTTCATCGAAAATTTGTATTGCATTCAGTGGCGGAACCAGAAATTTTTTATAGCCCGAGCCAAAAAATAAACATATTGAACTACTCTCTTTAATTCTTATTATAAGGTACCAACTAACAAGTATATTTGGTTTTTTTTTATATAAAACACTTGTTTGTTTTCAAATAGCATTAAATATTTTTTTCCATGTATACCCATAATTAAAAAGGTAGTGAGTGAGAGTAATAATTAATAAAATTTAATTATTACTATTTTTTTAAGAAAAAAAAGAATAATAATTAATATGATATTAGAGTTTAGTGTAATTAATAGGGATAATATTGAAAATTACTTAAATTTTAGGAAAAATTTAATTACTTTAACTGTTTTTATTGACTTGTGAGAATTGTTAGTTGGTTCCTTAAATAAGGATCCAAAGGAGTATTTACTAAATAGTATCAAATAACCTAGAAAATACAAACAAATAATAACAGATAATTATAAATTAAAACAATATATAAGATGATATTAATTTTTTTCGGTATCTCAAACAAGAATTTTACTTTCCTCTCACAAAAATAATGAGTAATGAAACAAACATTATCCTTACAGAGAAGATAAAAAATTAGTTGGGGCCAAATTTGTGGCCAAATAAAATATCATATAATAAATACATATATTTTCTAACAAATTTTATAAGATCAGTCGGGGCCAGCGGGGCCACGCCATAAAGAGGTTCCGCCTCTGATTGCATTACTTAAATTCATAACTTTTTCTCATTTTATATTCTTGGTAACACATTCACATTTATGCATTAGTTGTTTGTTTCTATTTGTGTTGCCATTAGAGTTTGAGGTTTGTAGATCCTTATCAAGGGTGATGTAGGCCGGTGAGTTCTTCCTCTATATTCATCTCTTTCCTTTGTCTCTTAAGTTGGACAGGGAACTTGGCCTGATGTAGAGCACAAATTGTTGAAGTTTGAACATGGTCTTAAATAATTGAAACTCAATCTCTGAAAGAGAAGCATGTAGGGAATTCCGAAGGAAAATGCATACCGGGATGAATAAACTCAAGTAGATTGAGTTAGAACATAAAGATGAACAATCAAATCATAAAGGAGGAAATGTAATTTAGGAAGGGATATGTCATATGAATCTGAAGAACAATTGATTGCAGTTCAATGCATATTAGCTGCTTACCATCTCCAAGCTGGAAGTTGCTAATTACTATTTTTTTTTCATTGATTGATATCTCTCTTAGTGTAAGCTGTTGGTGTTTTTGAACCAGGTTTTTTTCCCTCCATCTACTTCTCGATTTCTTAACTCATTTATGATTTTGCCTCTTCAGTTTGTTCACCCAACAGTATTCTATGATAGCCAATATAGTGAATAGGAATATGTAATAAGTCACTAATAGGAGATAACATTTGTAGCCCATGATGGATCTATGATGTGTGGGCAAGTGATTTATTTCATTACAAATAATTACAAGTATCATAAATTCAAAAATTATAATTGAAACATGTGGATGTGAACTTAAAATTAAAGATTGACAAATACAGATAATTTTGGAATTAGCCTGAAATGTGAAGTTTCATCCATAAAAAATTTAAGGAAGTCGACATCGATAGTATTTACAATGAAATTTGTAATAATTATATATGAACTTATATTTCCATATTCCATTGTATCAATTTTTTTTTTTTTTTTTTTTATTTTTGAAGTTTTCTAGAGAATTAATGAATTTTTTTGGTCTTTACAAGACTTTATAAAATTTTTAACATGATAATATGGTGATAAAAATAATTAGTTTTGCTCATATAAAACAATTGCAAATACAATTAATACATCTTTAAGTAACACTACAGTAAAGGAATATATATTGGTGTTTTACTTTGGATCCACATGAGGTTTATAGCTTACATGCTTATTACATGCTAATACCTCAAATTGAGGTATAAGCATGTAATTTTTTTTTTTTTTTATATATTGTATTTATTTATATTTAAATTATGTGCTGCTTTCTGAAATTTTTTTTGCACCCAGTATCTCAAATTAATTAGTTTCCAGTCCTGCATTCAAAAAAATATGTCTGTAACACCAGTATCATGGAAACTAATTAATTTGAGATATTGGGTGCAAAAAAAAAATTTCGAAAAAGCAAACATAATTTAAATATAAATAAATACAATATATAAAAAATTTAAAAATTACATGCTTATACCTTAATTTGAGGTATAAGTATGTTAGCTATAAGCACCTTATGTGGATTCGTGTTTTACTAGACTTGCACCCTTGCATCGCACGGTTACGTGCTAGTTTGTAAGAATAAAATAATTTTGTTTCCAAGATTTCCTTTCATGATCAAAATAATTATGATATAAGTAAATTAATTAGTAAATAATTAATTTAAGGGGAGAAATTTGAAATTATTAATTAAATAAATAATAAATGAAAAAGTAGTGTGAAAAGGGTTATGGCTATTTCAAATAATATCTAGATATTTGGAATTTAATAATAATATATCTGGTAAAGAGCCAACAGGACATTTGAGAATGGATAGAAATTAAATCCTACACCAAAATATAGGGATTTAACCTATGTCATCTGGACTTTTTATAAACCAAAATAATTTCTACCTCGGAGTGGACTATCTCGAAGTCATTTCGAAACCAACATAGCACTTAAGATACATGATAAATGAGAAATAGGGCAGATAGCAGAAATAAGACCCAATAGAAAATGAAATAGTTGTGACAAACCAGGGATAAGGTTTCTTAGGTCTGGACATATTATAAACCAGTGAATTTTCTTCCAGAAGCTGGTGCTATCGGAAGTTATTTCCGTAATCGACAGCGTTTATCCGAAAATCTTCAGCAGACCACGGAATACCCTTAATAGGATCAAAAATTTAGTTAACCCAAGTAGTTTTGAAGAGAAAGAATAAAACTTCAGTGCCTTACTACTGAATTTTTGAGATTCTCCGAGATTGTGCGATTCGGACACCGAACTGGGAACTTTATCGGTACAGTCACATAAAGCAAGCTTGTGACATCATCATCTTCTAGAAGGATGATGTCATCCAACACATGGATGGCAAGGATGAAGCCACGTGTCGAAGTGCGATCTAACGGCCGAAAACCAGTCTGATAAAGTGATGAATAGTGCCAAGACTTTTTCTATAAATAGGCTCCTCCCATTCCTTCATTCTTCACCAATTCTAAGAGATTTCTAGAGAGAAGTCAGAGCAAGAAGGAGTAGCGAAGTGCTAGGTAAGTTCTTCGGTCCCTAGTCTTTAGTTTCGGTAGTTCTTTCACTAGATGTAGTAGAAATGCTAGATTTATCTTTAATTTTTCAAGATAGTCTAGATATCATATTTAGGGGTAAATATGGTATTATTTTTGAAAATATTATTGGGGGAAGAGATATGTCAAAATTCTGGAGAGATAGAGTTAAAATAGCGAAGCTCTGGCGAAATTCCGCCGATTAGTCAAACTAGAGGCAAAATGGTAATTTGTACCTAAAATGCCTGTTATGCTACTAGATATTGATAAATATTATCCTTATAGGATATCTGAGATAATTGCATCGCTGTCGTACCGCTGTCATGCCGCTGTTTGCACCGCTGTAAAAAATTACCGTTTTCATAAAACGTATCGAAATACCGTCAACGAAGGTACGTTCGCGTACCGTAACACTAGCTCTAATGCTTATTGTATGATCATATATGATTGTTGTGTTCTGATTACTGTGGTAGCATACGTGGATATGTTACATACGTGGTTATGTTCGAATTATTGCTGTAGCATACGTGGTTATGTTATTATCTTACATACGTGGTTATGTATTTCTAATCATACATCTGTTGTGGACTGTTGTATTGATTCTTTGCTTTATCATGTATATATTGTCATATTTAAGCATAAGGTTAACCGTTACCTGAGGTTCAATGTGCATTGAACCTCAGCTCTTAACATAACGTCATGTTCAGGAGAACCGAGGATCGAGGAGAGAGGCGAGCAGGCCGCACAGAGACCCGGTTGAAGACTTTCTTCTGTTATTATTTACTTTGAAAACTCTCGGTCACTGGACCGCTTCTGTAATCAGCCAGACTTACGGCATTTTGAATAAAAGTATCAGTTACTCAATCGCTCCGATGCTCTACTCTGATGATATATATGAAAAAAAAATACTGCTTTTGAAAATGGGATGTTACAGATTTAATAAGAACAACATCTTAATAATACATTGATGTAGTGTATTTATTTATCGTTTTTTTTTCGCACCCTTCTAGCAATTCACATTTGTTAACAATGTCTTAATTTCCGAACCCAATGTTGGGCCTAAATAGTTTTGCATTATCCAACTGAGCTTTTATTCTATCTTGAACAAAATTAAAAAAATCCCCCTTCTTTTTTTTTTTTTTTAAAAATCCCCTTTGTCAGGAAATGATATATAAACAATAGTTCAAATAAACCTGTCTGTTTGGGATGCTTATAAGTAGCTTTTTGTTTCAAAATTTAGGTGTTCGTTTGGCATGGCTTGGTAATAGACTTTTTTGAAAAAAGTGACTTATGAGTGAAGTTACTTTTTTGATCTTCTTGAGGAAAAAAGTAGCTTCTAGCTTTTTGTTGGCTCTATCTCTCTTATGAAATTGCACAAATGGCCTCGCTAAGTTTTTTTAAAATAAATAATATACCACTGACCCAAAGTAATATATTCTTTTTATATTTCACTGTTACATAAATAACTTGTTTAAATTTTTAAAATATTATATGCTTTTATTAAAAAATTATGGGATAAAATTAATTTTTTACTTTTCTTCTTTTTTCCCCAAAAGTATTTATATTTTTTGTACTCTTTCAATATGTATTTATATATTTTACTGTCTTTTGTGCTAAATTTACATTTAAATTTAATTTTTTATTCTAAATTATCACATAATATACAACACACATATATATAGTATTTAATAAGATTCATGTTTTTTTTAGTCATTTTTTATCTTAATTGACTTTTCGAAGCTATGCCAACTAAGAGTTCATCTAAAAAAAAAACACTTCTACCAAAGACTATCTCAAATACAAATCACGTTTATAATCTAACTTTTAGGGAAAAAAAAAGCCTATAAGGAAAAGCCCAGTAGAAAAAAAACCCACTTCTGCCCCTCCTCGCCGGAAATGAAGAAGATAAGGATGGAGAAGATGCTCACAGAGGTCGATGGTTCTCAGCTCCTCAATAATGATTCTGGTTCCTTCCAACGTCGCCTCTGATTTGATGATTCCAGAGTCTCCCACTGGAATAGAGTCTCCCACTGGAATAGACCAAAATAAAAGTATTTATTTATTTATTTATTTATTTTTTTTTGGTAAAAATAAAAGTATTTATTGTTAGCATTACATCATTGTTGTCGTTGATGACGTGAGAAATCGAAAATAATGCAAAAATTAGAGGCAGCAAATAAAATTGAAAGATATTCCTAATATCTTCATTAAAATATTTAAATATTTGAATGAAGATATCCTGAGACACTAAATAAACTAAGATACTTTAATAAAATATCATTAAGATATCTTAAAAGTTACCTATTGATTCACAATTTAGCTTATAGGAGTAACTGCCTAAAAATAAATAAAATTATTAATTTATTAATTTTACTAGTATCCATACTTACTCACCCTAAATTTAAAACCACTCAATAAATCGCACAAATTTCATAAATAATATAAAATATCTGAAATAACATAAATATTTTTTTTCCCAATAATCTATTATCTCGATAGTCTAAATATTTTCATAACTATTACACAATTACTCATTTAGTTAGTTATTACGCCTTTAGTCAATATCATTATTTATTTAGTTTAGGTCGCCAGCGGTTGCAGGCCGGCTAGAGCCAGAGCTCTAATAGCAAGTGAGGGTTGTGCTCCGCAGGGGCGGACCCATAAAATTACAAAAGGAAGCACAATTGGAAGTGAATATTGATAATGTAATAAGAGAGGAAATTCTTTTACAAACCTGTTATTTAGAAAAGTAAGGCTAAATACTGTTAGAAATGCAACTACATAAATTACAATGAAGGGTATGCACTCAATAAGTTCAAGTACATATATTTTAATAAAAAAAAAAGTATATTACAATAAAAATAATTACAATAATGTCATCCTTCTAGGCCTTATGTTTTGGAATTTCATCATAATTGTCTTACTATCAATGCTATCAAATACATATTTTTCAATATAAGGCACTAAACAATCATTCAACGATTCATCCCCCCATCCGATTACGAAGTACAATCTTGATGTATTAAGGGTGGATACTTAATTTAAGGGTGGACAATCATTCAAACATGTATTAATTCAAGGAAAGTAGACAAATAATGCTAATACTAATGCTAATAGAAATTTAAAACCATTATATTCAAGTCTCCTTTAACTTGATTTTTTTTTTTAAAAAAAAAAAAAATCCAAATTTTTGGGGGCAAGTGAACCTGGGTCTGCCAGTGGTGCTCCGATAAGGGCACCTTTTTTCTTTTTTGTTTTGTGAAAAATGAGGGCCTAATGGCTAATGATAAAATCATTAAGAGATCTCAATTTCAGTTAACATACTTTAGGGTTTGAGATTTATCTTGAGCGCCATGACTTGGACGCACACATCAAACACAAGAGAGATTTAATGGGCAAGCGTACGTATAAGGATTTCCTCTTTCAATTCTTCAGGGACGTCCTCCATAGTTGCTTCTGATTGTGTCATTGTACGATGAAGAAGACGACGCATCGTAAAGATAAAGGGAGAACACACAAGATTATATGTTTTAATTTGTTGAGAGATCTTGGATATATATAATGGGTCCTCTACATATCAAATTTGGATACTAAAAGAGATATTCCAGTCAGTGGCAACCCGCGGGAAAATTTACAATAAAAGACTTCTACATGAATTAATATTAATATTTATTATTCCATATCAAAGTGAACTACAAAAGTGTTACTATAATTAGGATCGGAGTTAATATAAAATATAAAAAGGAGGGTAAACTGCTGTGGTAAAGTTGTTGCTGCCTCCATATAACTTGGAGCTCACGACCAAATCTTGAAAATAGCTTCTCTAATTGTGGGGTAAAGTTGTGTACATCTATTAGTTCAGCCCTCACCTGATGGGAGCCTACAAAATTTGAACAGTGCCAATACTATAACAAGTTTGGTTTATTGTAAAAAATAAGTGTTTAATATTTATAAACTGTTTATATAACTTTGTAATATGTATGTGTGTGTATTTTATTATGCATATATTGTATTAAATGTATGCCTGATACACTGAGAGTTTTTTTCTTACCAGAGATATACTGATAGTTAGGCTAAAAGGGGAAAACATAAAGTCACATGTAAAATTGATCATGAAAGGTATATTTTATAATTTTGAAATCTCGGGGAAAAAAATATTTTATTTTTACAAATGATATCTAATCAAAGAACATATCTCACCATTTTTAACACGATATCACAAACATTCTAGAAGGATATAGATTTAATAGAATCTATCACTTATTAAAAAAATTAAGAAGAAGAAACTAAGAATAGTTTGAAAACCTTACGTCTTTTTTTACCATGGTTTGAGAACCTTAGTTAAAATCATCAGAAGATAACGTTTGGAATAATACAGTTGAAATTTTCCATTTATCATGTTAGCATTCTATATATAGGATTTACACATTATATGTAACCACTATCATCAGCAAAGAGAAGGTGAAAATAACAAGGGTTAAGGGTCAATTTTGCTTTGGAAGTTTTTACCGAGGGGTAATGTTGCCTTGAAAGTTTCAAGTTAAAATGGGAGCACTTCTACCTTGATAGTTAGTTTTGACTGTTAGTTGAACAAATAAATATGCGTTGAAATTTGGTAGTTATATGTTATCTAAGTCATTTTTGTTAAGGTGCGAATTTGCTCCAAAAGTTTAAAATTTAACATTAAAAAAATGAAATATAAGACATATGGACGGTTAACTCAGCATAGTTGGTCATATAATAGTCAAAATTAAATGAAATAACGGTTATGACAAAATTGCTCCCGTTTTGAAACTTTTGAGGCATGAATATGATTGTCCCCAAAAAACTTCTAGAGCTAATTGAAGTGTTTGACATCAAGAGGAAGACATTACATATGAAGGCTGGTTGCTTGGTACAAGTATAATGTATTTATATTCTTTCATTCTCGCACGAAACTGCAACTATAAATACTAAACTTTATGTGACAGTGTTATCTTTCACGGAATTTTCCAAAACTATTAGGTTTCATACCTGGAGTCTTTAATAAAGTCCATCAGATCCTTAATATAAGATATATTTTGGAATTGATCTTGATTCTAAATATAAGATATATTTTTTGTATTTGTTAAGTTTTTTCTAAATTTACCTCCCTCAACAATAATTAAGGAAGAGAGGGTATGAGGGAATTATATATGCATGGAAGATGACTATTTTTTATTAAACTATTATATTGATATATAACTAAACAATGATGTTAATTACAATCAATTTGGTTTATTGTTAAAAATAAGTTTTTAATATTTATAAACTGTTTATATGCTACTCTTGGTTAATTTTAATAAATATGTGCCTGATATATTGATAGTTGGATAAAAGGAAAAAAAAAAAGAATAAAATGATCATGAAAGGTATACCTTATAATTTTTGAAATTTGAGGAATTAATTTTTTATTTTTGCAAACGATATTTATTCTTTCTAGGACTATACTTAAGTCAAGTTGATTTGGTCAAGTATGTCTATTACTCTAATCATATGTTGCCACATGTGTTAATTTGCTCCATCGGTATTTAAACATCAAAGTCCTGTTGAACCACCCTCCCTTACTTGTTGGGAAGTCTGGAAAAACGTTTTGTTTGTTTATATATATATATATATATATAAAGATAAAACATGAATTTATATAGGTATTAACAACTCAAGTATCTATATTGACAATTTTTATTTGAGAAATTATATATATATATATATATATATATATATATATATATAATGCCACCAGAGCTTCGATCACCGGGCGCTGTCGCTAGCAAGGTCACTGGAGCTCTAGTGACAACCAATGACGGCCGGTGGCAGCCGCCAAACGGTTGAAGATTTTTTATTTTAAAAAAACCAAGGATAATTAGGTATTTTTTTTAAAAAAATTTTTGCAACATTTCAAAATTCTAAATCAGTCCCTTTAGAATTGTTGAAATTCAGCATACTTATTTGTCTTTTACCAATTTTGATAGTATTTTTTTGTCTTTTTTTCCCATTACAAGTGTTGTTCCTAGAATTGCTTATGTAATATGATTTATTAGAAACATTATTTCTGCATCATAAATCACGGTTTGAGAAAATTTGAAAATTAAGACAATTAAGAAAAAATAAAATCATTTTCAAATATGATTGTTTAATTAATTAAATATAAACCAAAGTAAATTCAGGAAATCATAAAATATTTTAAAATAATCATTTATATTATGTATATATTAATTATGAATCTAAACCGACCACCAAACTGGGTATTACAAGCTAAGTTTTCAATAATTGATAGTTGATGATTGATTGTTTTGTGATGATTTGTTGGTTGGTTGATTTCATTCCTTATGAGAAGGAGCAGAACATAAAATGAAAATAAAAGTAGATAAATTAATAATACAATAAAATGATAATCCTTCAGCATATAGAAGAAAGAAAAGGGAAAATTGCAACCTGTCCCAATTAACATATTTTATGGCAACCAAGTCTCTTGAAATCATCAAATTGCAATGACGTCTCAAGGAACCTGGCACTACTACAAAAATTCGATATTACTACCCTAAAAAACATCCTTATTTAAAAATAGGTAGTAAAAAATGAAGTCAGTGGCATTCTTGTAAATATATGGAAGGAAAATTAGCCTTCAGCGACCTGAAAAATAATTTAGGACTTGTAAAATTGCTTTTTGGCGTTCTAACATTATTTAAGGACGCTTTAAGTAGTTTCGCGTGAGAATTTTATGTCTGGCGCCATGAAAAACATCCAGAAAAAATCATTAAGGCGACCTAAATCACAATTCAGGTCGCCAATACTCTGATAAAATTTTTGTTTGGCGCCATGAGATTTTTTTTGGAATAAAATTTATTTGTTTGGCGCCGTGGGTGGGTTTTTTGTTTTTTGTTTTTGTTTTAAAAAACTAGCGACCTGAATTTACTTTCAGGTCGCCCATATTTCAAAAATTGGCAACCTAAAAGTATTATCGAATCGCCAATAGTTTTGTAAAATTAAAATTGGCGACCTGATTAAAAATCAAGTCGCCAATTTTCCAAAAATTGGCGACCTGATAAAAATCATGTCGCCAATTTTGGAAAATTTGCGACCTGATTACAAATCATGTCGCCAGTTTTCATTTTTAAACCTAAATCAGTATCAAATCCACGCACACTCCTGAGTCGAAATTAAACCCTTCGTCATTTCCCTCTCGCGGCCGCCCTGTCATTTCCCTTTTCGCAGGCGTCTCCCACCTCCACTGCGCCGCGCAAATCGACTGTGTGCTTCCGGCCAACTCCACTCCACTAAAACCACTTCAGCTCCCCCTAGGTCCTAATTTCGGTTCTGAAAACAACAGAAAAAGAGATACAGAAACAGAGAGAGGTCGTGAGGAGGAGATTCACGGAGAAGAAGTTCGAGCTTGAAGGAGGCACCTTTTGGACATGCAAACATGATTTTGGACTAAGGTAAGCTTCAAAACCATCATTCTACCTAATTTATTGATTATAAACGGTCTGGGCCATGTACAACAGTGAGCATATTCATAAAGTGAGACTGATTGTAGAGTATTAGTTTTTGTCTGTCAAAACTTCTGTTCTAAAGAATGTGGGTGACTGTACAGGATTGGCCATAGGAGTTACAAGCAACATCTCTTCAAATCAATCGGGCAAAAAAAAAAAAGATCTCTTCAAATCAAATTAACAAGCAACTCTATTCTTTTTTGTTTGTTTTCCATAAATGCTCTCTCCATATCAAATATTATATTGTACGAATGAATGAATTATGAGTTTTTTATTTTTTATTTTCAGGTAATAGTTCATGCGGCTATTGGTTTATTTTAAAGTTTTTGCTTTTGAAGGTATAAGGTAAGTGAAATTTAATTACCGCAATAATTCTTAATTTATCAGAGTAGTTAATTATGTGTATAAATATGGCTCATGGATTTTAATTCCCGCACCTCACCCATGGTTCTTTTCATTCAATCCGGAATTTTGACATTACCTTGTTTCAATCAAAACTTCATGCACCTCATCATCACCAATGCGAGATACCAAAAAAAAAAAATAAAGTAGGTGTGTCTACATGTATATGATTAGAAATTAAACTGGTTACCGAAAATTAAAAAGGTAGGGAATTATAGATTAGATTCAAATGGCATGCATGTTTGAGAGAATACGAAGCAAAGTGATTGTAGACACATTTCTTTGGGACTCTTTATACTTGATGATGGTGATAATGACAAGGAGGCATCGAGATCTCTAAAAGCCCAAAAAAAAATCCAGAAAAGCAAAAGTTGAATAATGAAAATAGAAAAACAGAGGGAGAGAGGCAAAGAAAGAAAGAGCATGTTGCAGCTCATGTAATGATGTTGTTGTTCTTGCAATCACTTTTTTTTTGTCATTGTTTTTCAAAGGCCTGAGATCTACCGCCTTTGCAACAAGACCCCACCCTCCATTATTACTTACAAAACCACATATCTCCCCCTAGTTCATCTCCTTCCTTCTCTACCAATCTTATATCTTTACATCATCTTCACAAGGTTCTTCAATATTGATCAACAAAAAACAAAAAAGAAGACAATAATTTAACCAGTAAAAAGTATATATATAGAAAAGAAGAAATGGTGGGGCATATAATTATACTCAGGCGGATTCCTCGGCTTGCTGCTGGCTCCCTTGACTTTCCTTTTTTGAGTTTTCTATAGAAATTTTTCTTGCACTTTGAATTTAAGTAATATGTGAAGTATTTGATAATAGTGATTCATGCATGGACATCTAAACCCTTTTCTCAAATAGCCCTCATCCGACACCCACTCTTATAATTTTTCGGTATTTCCTTTACGCTTCTCTCGTTAAACCCTATTGACTCGGTCCCTTGCTCGATTAACGCCGAACTCATGGGTAATTAATGACTTCTTCAAGTGCAAATATCATATTGAATAACTTTGATAAATTTAGTTGGCGAAAAGAGATTTGATGTGTTTAATTTCAATTAGAATGAGTTCATTGCTTTTTGCATTTAACTTTACGATGAGCTCATGAATAACTTGATTTTTTTTTTCTTTTTGTGTTTCACTTTTCAGGTCTTGCTCTCGATTTGCTCCCTCTTGACAGATAATCATCTTTGTCTTTTTTGACTACCTGCGGAGAAATCTTGGTCAAAGTTTAGAAGCAAACGGTTGCGCTCCCAAATTAGGTCAGTTGCTTTCATTTTATGCACACACACATATATTGTTGTTATTGGTTTAAGTGTTTTTAATCCAGTCCGTGATTTTTTTTTGGTCTATCCTTTATTATTAGCCATATGAACTATGTGAACTTGATTAAACAAGTGATGGCTTCATGGTTTACCATTTCCATTACCATTGAAGTATATGTTAGTAGGAATAATTCCAATGTTCTGTTAGTTGAAGAAATTGTTGGATTTAATAGTTGATATTGTTCTGAATTGCTTTAGTTAGTAAGTTTTGTTGAATTAAGCTGAAATTGGTTGTTATTGGAATTTTGGGATGTCTTACTTTTAAGGGGACATGATGCCGAAATTTTCTTAAAAGAAAGCATGTCGTTCTTGAAATTGTTATGAACTTGACTATTGTTGAAAATGTCGTAGGTGGTAATAAAATGGGTCATAGTTGGATGAATGCGTTGAGAACTAGTGAAGAATATGAGAATGGGGTGGAAGAGTTTATTGAATTTGCTAGAAGAAATGTGGCTACAAAAAATGGGATGTATTATTGTCCATGTGTTAATTGTTTAAATGGGAGTCGAAGGGTTATTGCTAATATAAGGGATAACCTACTTTGTGATGGAATACACATTCGATACACAACGTGGATATGGCATGGTGAGGAAGTAAGTACCGGTGCGTCCCACGAAAATGAAGTTGAGGTAGATGATGATGATGGAATGGAGAAAATGATTAATGATGTTGAGGCAGAATCTTTTGCACAATCGGGTGAATATGAAAGCGTGCGGAGTGATGTAGAGACACCTTTGTTCCCTGGGTGTACTAAGTATACACGGTTGATCGCGACCTTACATTTGGTCAACTTAAAGGCAACTTGTGGGTGGACCGATAGCAGTTTCACGTCACTGCTTGAATTGTTGTGTGATATGTTGCCAGATCATAATGTACTTCCAAATCGTATGTATGAGGCCAAGAAGATCTTGTCTACGATGGGTATGGAGTATAAAAAGATACACAGTTGCCCTAATGACGCATATTGTACGAAACGAGTACGAAGGCCTCGCATGTAATTGTCCGAAGTGTAAAACTTCACGATACAAAGTGAAGAAAGTTATTGTTTCGGAGAGCGAGACAACAAAAAGGAAACCTTTGAAGGCATTGTGGTATCTTCCAATAATTCCACGGTTTAAGCGTACTGTTTACTAGTGAAGCAACGATGAAGAAGTTGAGATGGCATTCGATGAGAGAATATCCGATGGAAAATATCTTCGGCACCCTCTCTCCGCAATGGAAGAAAATAGACGAAATGTTCCCTCAATTTGGCGGTGAGCCAAGAAACCTTCGGGCTGGGGCTTTGTACGAGATGGCTTCAATCCGTATCGAACTCTTAGAAGCACCCATAGTGCATGGCCGGTTCTCCTTGTAATATACAACTTACCTCCCGGCTATGTATGAAACGCAAGTATGTGATGCTTTCTATGATGATTTACGGACCAAAACAACCCGGAACAATATCGATGTGTAC
Source organism: Acacia melanoxylon (assembly GCA_019022615.1). Classification (NCBI taxonomy): domain Eukaryota; kingdom Viridiplantae; phylum Streptophyta; class Magnoliopsida; order Fabales; family Fabaceae; genus Acacia; species Acacia melanoxylon. The sequence goes on along the minus strand of JAFJYJ010000004.1, from coordinate 9,093,193 downwards.
TTGGCGCCTTTGGTTGAGGATTTGAAGAAGTTGTGGGAGGAAGGCGTTGATGTGTTTGATGCATATAAGAAGGAGCACTTCAAGTTGCGTGCAATGATTTTTACCACGATAAACGATTTTCCTACATACGGAAATTTGTCAGGGTACAGTGTGAAGGGGCATAAAGCATGTCCAATATGTGAATGACAGAGATTTGACGTGATCTCCCAAAATACCAGATTAGAAAAAGATTTGCAGTATAATGTAACCTGGGTCGTTTCTCTCAAGGAATTTGCAGTGGGTTTAAATCAGCAACAGCGAAACAAAATAATAACAAATTGGGGTTTTTTGATTTAAACAGTTGAAAACGAAATTAAACTAAACGAACGAAATATGCGAGATGCGAAACATATTAAAACGGTTAAAAACGATTAAAAATAGTTAACCCGAATTGAGATTCCATAACCTTCATCGGACAAACAGATAATAATAACCAAATTCGTGATTGATTACGACGAACCGAGATCTCTCGTTCGTCCAGATATTCCCTCGACTAGACGATCATCTAGCATTTGATCGAACACGTGGCGAGCTCGCTGTACGATCGCACAACGCTCTCTCAGAACCCGGTCCGACCTATGTCCTTGGGATATCAATCTAGGTATTAAATCTAATACCTAATCCGCAATTATAATCGGATCCGATTAAAATAAACAGAGACGATTCCAGATTACCGAATGAAGCTCATGTCCTCTGGATTTTTGGAACCCTCAATCCATAGGTTAACCACAGAAACTTAGCCGAGCATGGCTAAGCAAAACGTAGAAGAAAAGATGAAAAATGCGAAGAACACGTAGAACATGAAGAACACTTCAGAGAATTTGAAAACTTCTATTTTGATACACCAAAGTCTAAAAACGTGAATCAGAATCTGTTTGTGGCTACTTGCCACACTTAACCTAAAATAGAAAAACGAAAATGGGGCTCCAATCCAATTCAGGCCCAAAACAGAAAATAATAAAATAAACGGGTTTTAATTACAAATTCAAGCCCAATTAAAATTCCGACTTCGGCTCCAAAATCGACCGCCCTCTTGTCCGAATTCTCCCTTCATGTCTTCATAAGAATTGTAGCTCTCGAATCATCTGAAATATGAAACAAAAATGAGGCAAATCCGATGTCTGGTTCAAGAGTTATGGTAGGAATAGTGAAGCAATATAAAACTGGAATTTTATTATTAAAAATGGCTAAAATATAATAAAAGGCCCAAAGCCCAAATACGTATAAAAGCCATTATTTATTAACTAAAGAGTCCTAAATTATTAATCAAGAGATAAAAAGAAGTATATGAAATATTCAATTATCAGTGAAGCATACACAAACTTCCATCAACTAAAGCACGGGAAAAAACGGTCTACCTTGGTCACAGGAGGTTTCTTCAACGGTTCTACCCATATCGTAAGTTAAGAAAGTGATTTAATGGCTTACCGGAGTATAGAACGGCTCCAAAGGCATTAACCAGAGAGGAAGTTTATAGTCGGGTGAAAGATATCAATGTCATATTGGGTAAGCAACAAAGGATTGCGGGTGAGAAGAATATATGGAAGAAGCGATCAATTTTCTTTGATCTTCCATATTGGCGTAGTCTTGATGTGAGACACAGTCTTGATGTGATGCATGTGGAGAAAAACGTTTGCGATAGCCTTATCAGTACTCTTTTGCACATACCAGGGAAGACTAAGGACTAAGGATGGAATTAATGCGAGACTAGACCTGGTTGATATGGGAATAAGAGAACGGTTACATCCACGAGTAATGGAAGATGGTAAGAGGGCATACATGGAGCCAGCAACTCATACACTATCAAAAGCGGAGAAGAAAAGTTTGTGTGGGTGTCTATATGACATTAAGGTGCCACAAGGATATTCTTCTAATTTGAGAAGGTGTGTTTCAATGGACGATTTGAAGTTAGTGGAAATGAAGTCCTATGATTATCATGTGTTGATGCAACAACTATTACCAATAGCTATTAGAGGCATTATGAAAGATGAAGTGCGATCCACTATAACAAGATTGAGTATTTTCTTTAATGCTATCTGTAACAAAGTTATTGACATTGAAAAGTTGGATGAATTGGAAAATGAGGGTTATATTATTTTGTCCCAACTTGAGATGCATTTTCCTCCCGCTTTTTTTGATATCATGGTGCACCTGATAGTGCACTTGGTAAGGGAGGTAAGGCTCTGCGGTCCAGTTTACCTAAGGTGGATGTACCCTTTCGAGCGATGCATGAAGATCTTAAAAGGGTATTCAAAAAATCCTTATCGGCCGGAAGCCTCAATAGTTGAGAGATATGTAGTTGAAGAGGCTATGGAGTTCTGCAAAGATTATCTATCAGGGGCGACGATACAATCTCAGCATGACGAGGGGATAAGCGAGGGAACTCGAGGCATCAAATTGAAGAATATGGCTCGTGAAGCCGTGTTGCAGGCACACTTGTACATCTTGTATAATATGGAAGAAGTTCAACCATACATTGATAAACATAGAAAGAGTTTGAAGGATATGAATCCAAGGAAGAATGACATGCAGATAGCTAATGAGCAAAAGAAGACATTCATAAAGTGGTTCCAGAAGACGGTATTGCACGAGACCAGTGTGTCGGATACAATCGAGTGGTTAGCCTGGGGGCCTTCTTTTCAGGTCATCACTTGGTGCTGTTATGATATAAACGGATATTTGTTATACACAAAAGACCAAGATGACAGAAGTTCTGTGCAAAATAGTGGGGTGATGGTTGAAGCTGAATCCATGCACTTTTCGAGTTCGAAAGACAAGAACCCGGTGTTAGCATCAATGGCCTATTATGGAGTCATTGAAGAAATATGGGAGATAAGCTACAACAAGTTCAAAGTTGCTTTATTGAAATGTAAGTGGGTTAGCAATAATGTTGTTGTAATAAATCCTAAATTTGGATTTGTCTCAATTGATCTTCAAAGACTTGGTCATAGAGACGAGCCATTCATTTTAGCAAGTCAGGCGAAACAAGTGTTTTATGTAACAGACCCTGCAAATAAAAAAATGTTCATCGTACTTCAAAGTAAAAAACAGAAGTATGGTGAAGAATCCTTGAACCTTGACGATACACTCTCTTTCACAACAAATCCACCTACAACACGTGAAGTAGAATTGGATGATGATGAAGAATATCTTTTGCAAGAAAGGATCATTGTGAAGGAATATGGGAAACCATGTAAAGTAAGATCTTCAGTTATGAAATATTACTATGTTCTTTTTGTGGTCGTTTAACATGTTGGTTCATTTTATTAATTTGTTTATTATGTAATAACCTATCTAACATTATTGATTTGTCTTTGATGAACATGAATATGTCCAGCTCTGACGAGTCATCGGGTGATAGGGTTGATGTACCCGTTGTGAGAAAGGGTAGAGGTAGCACACACATGGGTACGCTAATTGCTCATCGTGACAGTCAGAAAAAGGGGCTACATGTGGAGTTCGATGCCAATATGAACCCGATTGGTAGAGAGGAAGACAGTTTCATTAGCTATTTAGGCTATATGGCTCGAAGCAAAGTTCGTATTGTTTACTCTAGTTGGAAGATGGTTCCTGATAAAACAAATGAGTTGATTTGGGCACAAATTCTGGTATCTGACTTCTTCGATATATCTGCATTTGTATCTTTAGTCTTATTGCTTGATTTCTTTCATATCTTATCTTTTACCTTGCAGCAAACGTTCGATGTCCCCAACAATAAGGTGATGAACAAGCATTGGATGGGCGAAGTTCGTCTCCGTTGGAAAGACTTTAAGAACAAGCTGACAAAAAAGTATATTAGAGGGTCAAAGAGGAACGAGGATCCCCGTCGGACCTATGATTTCATTTCTCCGCAGGACCGGAGGGAGTTTGTGGCGTCACGGCGAATCCCGAATTTATTGTAAATTTTTTGTCATATCCTATCTTTTATTTGAATCAACTTGACATTGTAGGCTCAGTTTTATTTGTTTTCGTGTCACAGGAAAAAAGTCAAGTCAATAGAGAGAGGCAGGCGAAAAATAAATATCTGCACTGCATGTCTAGAGGTGGCTACAGAAAGCTTGAACGGAAGATGATGGAGGAAGAGTTACAACGAATGAAGGAAGCTTCCCAATCCGATCCTTCCATTGCTATCCGGGCCCCGAGCGTCCTCCTCGTCACAAGAAATGGAAAGTGCGAGAATGAAGGGTGACAAATACATCAATGAAGATGTTGCTTGAGGTTGCCTCAAAGATTGTAAGTAGTTAAATTAGAAGTATTAAATAGCCTCGGTTGTTTCATACTATAAGAGTTTAGTTATTATTTATGAAAAATCTTATGGTACAGGATGAACTTGAGCGCGAGAGCCAAGGCTCATTCACGCCAGTACACGACGGGACATTTTGTCGACGGCTATTGGGAAGCCGGATTACCTTGATCTTTGTTCGAGGGGAGACGAGGGGAGTTAGTGTCGCAAAATATTTCGGCCGGCGTTCATGTTTGCATGACGGAGAGAGCCATGCGGAGCTTGAAGCTAGAATTCGAGCGTCCTTCGTAAATGAGGTTATGGCACAACTACAGGGTGAAATGAAGGCTATGGTACAACAGAATACAAATACGGCATTAACAACCCACGAAGCCCCGACCGTCCACAACAGCAAGGAAAGTTTTCACCCTTCAGATGTACCTATTGGCGAACCTTCTCCCCCTCCAAATGTACATATTGGCGATCCTTCTCACACTCCACAAGGAGGTATACCTTGCACTCTATATTTGGATGACCCACGCCGGCGTATTGTTGCCGATGGTCTTGTTTACCCAGAACAAGACAAACACCACAACAAGCAAATTTCAGAAGACCAACGTCGGGTGACTGTGAGTAGTGTGCGAGAGGGGGAAGAAGAGACAGCCATCCCGATTGATGATGAGGAAGTTACCACACTAGGCGCTGCCATTACATGGTTTATCCTCTGGCTGCATCATCTTATTGAGATGGGGACTACACCTTCAATGGTAGGAAATACATTACTGATTGATGATGAGTAGGTTCCCGATTGATTTACATTGCTAACCCACTCATAATATGTTTTTTTATGTTTTCATAGCATGAAGAAGCTGTGAGCTTATTTCCCTACTTAGCACAGCTGCGAGAGTTGTACAAGGACATCGACCTTATAAGCTTGGAGATGCCTCAGGGCATAGTCGGTGCAGAAAAGACATATCCAATAACGATTGACAAGAAAGATTTGAAAGAGTTTATGCATATGGATTGTTTAGATATACGCTTTCTTCAAGTTGCAATCCCGTAAGTTTTTTTAACCCTTTAATTATGTCGGTACTCTTTTTTTGTTTAATATATTCAATAACATTTATCATTTCATTTCATAGTGTCTCTGTGTGAAATATGTGCCAACACAAATCGAGCGGGTTCGTATGGATACTTATGTCCGGATGCACGGCTTCGGCTCGCAATACGTTACCCGGAGGTCAATTTATGTTGGTTTAACAATGGGCGACGGAGGCAAGTCTTGTTATCTAGCGCCAATACATGAAAGGTGCGTACTTTTGTTTTGTCTATATAAGATTTTTGTGAATAAATTGCTTTCTTATCTTAATTTAATATTAATATGTATATGTTGTAGTGGTCATTGGACCCTGTGTGTTGTTTGTCCCGTCAAGAACTCCTGTTATTGGTTCGATTCAGTAGATGGCAATCCAAACGAGGATATCAAAACCATGTTTTCCGAGTAAGTAACTTTTTGTCTAAATCATCGAATCTTCTTTTAAATGAATGGTTTAACATGTCTCATTAATTTTCATTTTAATGATAGGGGCCTCAAGACGTATAGACAGCTTGTTGGAGCAAAAGAGCAGGGTGGACCGAAGTGGTTTAAACCGAAGGTAAGTAGTTTCAATTCAAGTTATTTCATTGACACAGTAGCTTTCGATGTGCCTTTATTCGTTTTAACAATTTGCTTTTGATTTATAGTGCCATCAACAACCAGGGAGCACCGAGTGCGAGTACTACGTTATGAGTTGGATGCAATCCATCGTTAGCAGCGGACGTATTCAAGGTTTTCAAAGTGTACGTAATCGCTCTGTGATCCTCAAATGATGATATTTTTGTAGTTGTACTTGAATTGTTAATTATGTCATTCACTTCATTGGTTTATCTTATACCTTGTTTTCCAATTTACGGTTTTGGGGACTCGGATCCGTACTTGCGGGATGAGATCGATTCGGTTCGGGACAAGTTGGCTAGACATCTTCTTTAACACATAGGCTAGTTAGTAGTGAGCATGATTAGTATGTTATTGTGTTAGTGATTCTTTGCTAGCTACTGTTGTTCGTTTGTATCTGTTTGGTGTTATTGTGGGTATCTGTTCAAAATCTACGACAATTGTGATCAACTTTCTTGGAACTATGAACCTTCTTGTGTTGCTTGGTTGGTTTCCGCCTTATGCAAAACTTGGTAGATATCTTATTGTTGCTTTCTCATTGTTAGTTTGTGTCTTTGCAAGTTTGGTGTTATTGTGGGTATATTATTGATTTAGCTGATGCAAAACTTGGTAGATAACTCATTGTTGCTATCTCATATATAGTTTGTGTCTTTTTAAGTTTGGTCATTTATAGTCTTAAAAGTTGATTTATTATGCTTATACTTTTCTTTCAGAGGTATTGTGTGAACTAGTGGACCAACTCTCTGGTTTTGAATCCATGATTTTGTATTGCTGTAGAATATTAGGGCAGAGTACTTGCTATAGTTTGATTCTGTATGTAATTAGGATTCATATATATAGCGTTTGTCTGTTCCTCTTTTCGGGCAAAATTAAAATATGCAGCATAATTTTCAAAAAAAAAACTCAACAAAGGCGTCCTGATTAAGTAATCAGGACGCCTTTGTTCATTTTTTAGCCTAATAAGGCAACCTGATTATAAATTCAGGTTGCCTTATTAAATAATAAGGCGACCTGTTTGTAAATCAGGTTGCCTTATTATTTAATAAGGCGACCTGAATTTATAATCAGGTCGCCTTATAAGGGCCATAAATTTACAATTCAGGTACCTTATAAGGCGACCTGAATATAATTAAGGTCGCCTTATTAAGGCGACCTGAATTACTATTGAATATTAAGGCGACATTGATTGAATATTCGCACAAAAGCCACGAGAACCACTACCCCCACCGAGACGTCCCTCAGTAAAGGGACGTTAATTGGGTCTTATTTAGGTCGTTTTTTAGCGTTTTTGTAGTAGTGTGGGTGCAATTAATTTTGAACGTGAAAATACAATTTTTCCCCTCACTAAATTTGAAAAAAATAAGGAAGTTTAGGGCTAAGTCACGTTTGAAAAAGTCGAGCTCTTATCTCTCACCTCACCACGCTCACATCTCAGCGTTGGAGTTTGGTATATATATACCAAATTTAATTGAGCTCTACAATGAGGGGCAAAACTATATCTTCACCTTTGGAATTAATTGAACCAAGTCCCTTTAAACGTTGTTAAGTCTTAGGAATTGACAACATTCCAACACATTTTCTTCTCTTTTTACCTATTTTTTGGTTCAAAATATGCATAGAAAGGAGTGTATAGAAGAAAATGTGCATATCAAAATATTGAGCAAAAATCAAAGAAATTCTTGTCATAACTTATATAGTTTGTAATTAATTAGGAATTTATAAATCCTCCCTCTTGTGTAGAAGGATGGACATAAGTTTTGAAGCCTTATAAGAACCAAGAAACAAGGAAAGAACAAAGTAAAGGAAGCATTACAAAGTTAGAAAAATGAACTTGTACAACTTGCCTCAGCAAGTTGTAAACATGCCGAAGTAAGTAGGAGAATCGCACGAAGTTTGTCTTTGTGTAACTGGCCTAAGCAAGTTCACCAATTGGCTTTGACAAATAAGAAATCTCAAGAAGTTTTCTCTTTGTGTAATTGACCTCAGTAAGTTGATAAACTTGCCGTGACAAGTAATCCATGTTTGCTCTCTGTGTAACTGGCTGCTACAAGTTGACAAACTTGACGTAGCAAGTCAAGAATTTAAATAAAAATTGGCTCTCTGACTCAATTTGTCACGGACGGCCAGTGTCATCAAAGTTTCAAAATTGCTTTAAACTTTTACCTCGAAACTTAAAGTTGACAATGTCCTCATTGTCAACTAAAATGATGGGAAAGTAAAGAGCTAACTAGCACAATATTTACAAACTAACAACTAGGCTCTCAGTAGCCTAGCCACAACATTTTCAAAATTGCGTCCATTACTAGATACCAGTAACTAGGAAATTAACAATCACAACAGGCAATTCATTAGAAAGAGACAATTATATGAACCACTTAAACTAGCCATCAGTAGCTAGGAAAATCATGTTCACATATTATCAAGAGTGTCAAAGAGCATTGGCCGTCGTAGGGCGGCAAGAACCATAAACAAAAAGCCACATCAAAAGGCTATCGCGAGACTAATCCAAAACAGAGGAGTGTACCATGGTTCGAAATTACAAGAAAAAGATGCATTCACATCTAAAGGCAACCAGATTAACACAATAAAACACAGAACCTCCACAAAAGAACGTAGCACAGTCAAAACAAAAAAGATCTAACCTAACCTATCCTTTAAAAAAAAAACCCCAAACTAGAATTCTAACTATTTCCAAAACTGTCCATTTGTGATTCCGAGCCGAAACCAAGACCTCACTGCCTTAGAAAGACCATCTTATTTCTCTTAGTGAAATTTCAAAGAGTGAAGAGTCAACTGATCAATCCATTTCATTGTGGTGAATCAAAGAAACCATTTTAGTTTAAGAGTGGATCAATTCATAATCAAGAGAAAAGCAAAAGGTCACCGATTTATTTTTGACAAATAATTAGTAGAAACTTGAAAAGTCTCTTTCATACAAAGAGCAATTAACCATAATAGTTTCATAAAATCTTATTAACAAATGATAATTGAAAACCATTTCTTCCAAGAAAACACATAGGGTTCGGTAAAGAGAGAAATAAAGTAAATATAAGTATTACCAACTTTTCAATTAATGCAATCTGTATAATTAATGAGGGGTAGAAAAATATTCATTGAATCTCATACAACTCCTGTCATGCACAATTCAAATTTTAAGCTCTTATAATAACAAGAGCTAGACGGAGTAATCTCGAATAATAATAATGCTCAAGTTGGTTGAACCAAAAAAAAAATGAACATGGGAGAAGAATAATAACAAGTACTTGATAAAAACCAGCCCTTAAGGAAGGGGAAGTAAAGTTTCTGTATATGCTACTACAGTCCTCCAAGTTATGGATGGTATAAAAGAAGAAATCGACCAAACTCGAGGCCTTTTGGGAAAAGTAGTACCATATATGCGATGTTCCAAAGAATTCTCCTTTCGAATTCAATTTCAATAATCCTTCAAAATTCCCTCCATGATTAGTTGTAACAAATTCATCACCTTCTTTAAAGAATACAATAGGCAGACTAAAAATACTAACACCACAGTAAAGAGATAGAGAGGTCAACTTAGTCCAAGACGACTTCACTCCATATTCTCTCATAACCCATACAAGTATTTCACAACGCTCCCTCACATCAGTTATAGAAAGGCAACCTTTATGTACTCCCAATTCTGAACATAGTACTCCAGCAGTATAAAAGGGGCAAGGTACTCTTTACTCTTTCTAATTCTTTTGTTGTTACATCAAATGCAATAATGTGTGGTGAAATATGTGATCCATGAGAACAAGCTATGAAATGTATTACACCATTAAAGAACGTACCAAGGTTTGGATACGATGTTCTAAAATACGAATACGGTGTTCTAAAATGGTGATTGAGATCAAGTCTTTCCCAGGAATTGGTTCTCAGTGAGAGAACTTCGAAAGCCTCAATAGATTCGTGGTGATATGAGAGGCCAACGAAGTAGTCATCGGTAGGCTTATGATAACAAAAGGCAAACGGATTTACAACAGACTTGTAGTGAGGAGGGAGTGAGATGGGTTTGTAAGAACCAGTGACAGGATTCAAAATCCAAAGATGTTCTTGTTTTATAAGGAGTAGCACAGTGCCTGGACAGGAACCCACGAGACAAACGTCGTCGGTTTGAGGTTGGAAATCGAGGTTTTTAGTGTCAGAATCATCATGGAGGGAGGCGTTGATATCTATGGATCTCAATTGAGGACAAGTTATGAGGAGGATTCGATTGGGGTGTTCGCCGGATTGTCGTTGTGCATGCAACTTGGGGAAATTAGGGTTTGAGAGGATTCTTGAGGACAAGTTGTACTCGTGGTGATCAATTTAATATTGTTGATGAATACAATATTAACTGTTCAGTCATGTATCTTTATTTTTTTCCCCCACCTGTAGGATTCTCACCAGAAACGCGGAAGCGAATCGTACCGACACGATGTAGGAAAAGTTAAAACCTTCATCGTTTTGATTACCTGGAAAGATGCAGCGATTTGAAAGCCTCTCCACGAACAAAGTAGTCCGCTCTATGATCGATCTTCCAGACTATCTCTCGAGGGGGATAGGATGGTTGTGTGGGCAACCATTCAGATGATGAACGTCTACCTCTAGGGTTTATTTCTGATGAAAGCCTCATGTTTGTCTTGGCCGTCACAAGGAGGTGAAAGTAGGTTTATATACTACTACATCCAAGACCTAACCCTAAACCACATAGGCCATAGGGTTCTTGGGTTGTAGTCTCACTTAAGTCTTATTGGGCTTAAGTGACTAAAGAGCACATTAACCCAACAATCTCCCACTTGCTCTTTAAGATACAAACTTGAGTTCGTAAACCCAAGACCATGTAGCCCATAAGCCATCATCATCTGATAATATACCCCATCCCTTGTATCGAGCTAGCCTGGGGATCTACCATTTGTCATTTATCAAGGCTCATGATAATTTAGAGAAGATTATCTAGTTCGGTGATACTCCACTAAAAGCCCGAACGTGAACCCCAAGAATAATGACACTTATAACACGAATATGCACTACCCTTTTATAGAATGTCTATAATTTGATTGACCAGTTTTCTGTAACCCAATCAATTATTTATTCCCTTGACTGTAATGGTTTCTCTAATGGATTACATGCACTGGCCAGTGTCTTCAATATCCAAGTACCGAAACATATCAAGGGGACATTTCCTATAAATTTCATGTTGTTTATCTCATAAACACCGATAACCAAATAGTCTCAATCCCAAAATACCAAGTTATTGGCCGTCATATAGATCAAACCTTACATGTTGGTAAATCAAAGAGTGAAAACTATTCGACTACCTATTTAAAATAAACTCAGGATTAAGAGCAACTACATGACTATAGTTATCTGGAGATTTGATTCCTTATGACAGAAAGAACAACCTTAATCAAATCTCTCCTTGATCCATTCAATGTAAGTATTAACTCACACCAATATTTTATAATGATTCGGACAAAACCATTTCATAAAATATTGCAGGCTAATAAAGTGCCCAACTTAATTTAATAGCTGTGAACCTTTTCATCAATTGTGAGAACCTATGACCATGTCCTCTATGAACGTATCCATATGATCATATACTCCACAATTGATCCGGACCTTCGAGTTCATAAATAGTGTGCGAAATAAATGAATAACACCTCATTTATAATATTCAGAAAAAAAAATGCAATATCATAATGTCTTGCTCAATAAGCACAAAATAACAAGGTGAAGTAACAACTACCTAAAGCTATAGACAATTTGGAATCCTCCTAAGACCCATAGATGTAACATGCCTCTCGAACACACGTTCAGGCAAACTCTTAGTAAAAGGATCAGCAAGGTTCTCGCCTGATGCTATCTTTGCTACCAATGTATCTCCTCTTTCAATTATGTCTCGGTTCAAGTGGTACTTCCTCTATATGTGTTTTTGTCTCTTGTGATACCTTGGTTCCTTGGACTGTGCTACTGCCCCACTGTTGTCACAGTAAAGTGTGATAGGACAATTAACACCTGGTATCACCTGAAGGTTCGTTAGGAACTTCTTTAACCATGCAGCTTCCTTTGCAGCCTCAGAAGCAGCTACATACTCAGCCTCTGTGGTAGAGTCAGCCACACATGATTGTTTTACACTTCTCCAACAAATGGCACCGCCATTAAGAGTGTACACATATCCCGAGGTGGACTTACTTGAGTCAATATCTTCTTGGAAATCTGAGTCCGTATAACCAATGGTTTCAAGACTCCCACTAGAATAGACCAACATATAATCTCTCGTTCTCCGTAGGTACTTGAGTATATGTTTAACCGCTACCCAGTGTTCCTCTCCAGGATTAGATTGGTACCGGCTTACTACTCCCACGCATAGCAGCGATATCCGTCCGTATAAAGCATAGCATACATGAGACTACCTACTGCTGAAGCATAAGGTATCCTACTCATGTGTTCTCTCTGCTAAGGAGTTTTAGGAGATTGCTCCTTAGAGAGATGAATCTCATGCTTAAAGGGTATAATTCCCCTCTTGGAATTCTCCATGCCAAACCTGGCAAGTATTTTGTCGATGTATTTAGCCTGGGATAATGCCAAAACCCTATTCTTCCGGTCTCACAAGAGTTTAATACCAAGAATATAATTGGCTTCCCCCAAGTCCTTCATATCAAAATGCTTGCTCAGCCAGGTCTTTATGCCTAACAATACCTCTGTATCATTACCGATAATGAGTATATCATCCACATAAAGTACCAGAAAAGATACCGCATTACCTTGGATCCTTTTATACACACACGGCACATCAGGACTTTTCTCAAAACCATAAGACTTAATGGCTTGATCAAAACTGATGTTCCATGATCTGGACGCTTGCTTAAGTCCATAAATGGACCTTTGCAACTTGCATACCAATTTTTCTTTCCCTTTGGCTATAAACCCTTTTGGTTGCTGCATATAGATTTCCTCTTCCAAATTTCCATTTAGAAAAGCAGTTTTGACATCCATTTGCCAAATCTCATAATCAAGATTTGTTGCAACAGCGGCGAAAAGGTTTCTTCATAATTCACACCTTCTATTTGGGAGTACCCTTTTGCCACCAATCTAGCTTTGAAGGTTTCAACCTTCCCGTCCGATCCTCTCTTTCTCTTGTAAATCCACTTGCACCCAATGGGTCTTACCCCTTCAGGTGCATCTACAAGAGACCAAACCGAGTTGGAATACATAGAATCCATTTCATGATTCATAGCCTCAAGCCATTCCTGAGCATCAACATCTCCTAGTGCCTTGTCATAGCTCGTGGGATCATCATCTTCATCAATGATGACATCCTGATATGACTCACCCAACAAGAGAAATCTTGCAGGTTTATGAATCAATCTCCCACTACGACTTTGTCGCACTTGATGTTGGGCATCTACAAGTGGGTCCATATTTTGTGGGTTAACAATTCTAGATGAAGACCCTCATTAAGTGGATTAACCAATTCTTGATTTTGTTCTTCCATAAGTTCATCATCATGCTGAACTTCTGGTTCTATCTCGGTTCCCGTATGTTCGGGTATATTTTCCCCTCTTTGAACAACCACAGGAATAAAAGCTGGAACCGCCTGAGGTTGCGGTGAAACTTGATCTGAGACTAGCTCATCAAGAATAACCGTACTCCTTGGTTTATAATTTGCCATATAGTCCTCCTCTAAGAAAGTCGCGTGAGTGCTCACTATGACATTATTTTCTTTTGGACTATAAAACAACCAACCTCTGGTTCCTTTAGGATAGCCTATAAACATACAAATTCAGTACGCGAGTCCATCTTATCTGGTTTTTGTTGCAAGACATGTGACGGAGCACCCCAAATCCGAATATGTTTCATGGTGGGCTTACACCCTTTCCACAATTCTATTGGTGTCTTTGAAACCGACTTGGACGGAGCTAAGTTCAATAGATACATAGCAGTTTCTAAGGCATATCCCCAGAATGAATCAAAAAGAGATGAATAATCGAGCATAAATCTTGTCATTTCTAAAAGGGTTCTATTTCTCCTTTCAAAGAACTCCATTCTCGTCGGGGTGTTCTTAGAGAAGATAATTGTGAAACTATCCCTTTTTTGGTCGGTAAGACCTGAACTCTCCGATAGGTATTCACCCCCTCGATCGATCGAAGAGTCTTAATTTGAACACCAAGATGTTTTTACGCACTCGGCCTTGAACTCTTGGAATTTTCCAAAAGCTTCGGACTTGTGACGCATCAAGTACACATGTCCAAATCTAGAGTAATCATCGGTAAATGTGATGAAATACGATACCCTCCTCGGCTTGGACATTTATTGGTCCACATACATCGGTATGTACCAATTCCAACCGAAGTGTGGCACGTTTTCCCTTGGCCTTGAAGGATCTCTTGGTCATTTTACCCTCTAAACAAGATTCACATACTCGGTATCGGTTCAAAGTTCGGGGATTTTAAAATCCCACTTTTGACCAAACCTTGTATCCTATTAGAGTTAATATGACCTAATCTCAAATGCCAAAGATAAGTTTCATTGGAAACTTTTCTTTTCTTTGATGAATTAATATGCTCAACATCTCTGAATTCAACATGATTAACTTCATAGGGAACAAGATTAAGGAAATAAAGACCATTAAACTTTACACGAACAAATAAAAGAAGATAAACTTCTTATTGAAACGAGGAATCAAACTGAACACAAACCAAGTTTATCCAAAGAACTAACGAAAATTAAATTCCTCTTAAAATCTGAATAAATAAACAGTCTTCTAAAACCAAAGTTCTGCAATTATCAAAAGATAAAATAACTTGTCCCACTTTGCTTGTGCGAGACACAAGCTCCCCAGTTCCAAGCTTCAAAACTCTTTGTCCTTTACTTATAGGCAAGCTATGTTTGAACCACTGCAAAGAGTAACAAACATGGTTAGTGGTTCCTGAATCAATGATCCATTTATCATTGTAATTCTTCACTAAACAAGCCTCAATCACATTTAAATTACCCATACCTGGTTGATTCATACGTGGGCAATTTTTCTTCTAATGCCCCTTTTGTCCGCACTTGAAGCACTTGCCTTTTGGCCGCTTCATTGCAACTGTTTTGGCAACAAGCTGGAATACCTGATTTCTTCTTTTTCTTGTTCTTGTTCTTTCCTTGGGTTTCCCTTTAGGTTTCACGAACTTTCACCAAAGAAAAAAATGCACTTTGCCCTACTTAACTAGAGATCGCTCAAAGACTCTCAAGCTCGTGCATCGGTTGAGTGAGGTCAAGATTCATCTTGTTCATATTATAATTCATCTTGAATTGATTGAAGTATTCAGCAATGATTGCAAGAGAAGGTCAACTTTTACTTCTTGTTCAAATTTGACACCATAGTCTTGACCTTCTTGAAGTTTGCTATCATTGTTAGACAATGATCCCGCACACTTCCTCCGCACATCACCGTCTTGGTGACCGAATTCAACGCATTTTGCTTAGCGAGCGTAGACGCTAGACGTAAGCAAACATGCCATCAAGAGTCTGGAGCATTGTTGCTCCTCTCTCAATCATGCTCACTTGCTCCTGAAGGTGATTGGCGAGACTGGCTAAAATATAGCAGCGAACTGCCAATTCGCCTTCTCCCATCTTTCCTTCTCCTGCTGAAATTGAGTCTGTATTGCCTCAGACGCATCTGCAGTAGGTTGTGCTGGCATAGGGGTAGTTAGAACAAAGTTGAGCTTTTCAAATTGAAGAACAATATCCAAATTAGTTTTCCATTGTTTGTAGTTTGTACCATCCATAGGTTTTTGGCTCAAGATTGTAGCTAAAGGATTGAATGAAGACATTTTTATGAAAATAAGGCAAAACACTATAATTACAAACTATAATTAACAACAAACAGATATAGCGTTAGTAGATTCTAATAACTACTATTTTTTTATTTTTTAACAATCCATTAGTTATCTTTACAAGGCTTACGATGGGCAAGATACTTGTAAAACTAATACTGTCATTTTGGGCCTTCAGTTCCATTGTCAGGGCCTCGATGGGAGGGTTAACAATTTTACCAAAGTTGAATGTATTTAACCATTGTTTACTTTCAAAATTTTCTTTAGTGTCTAAGTGTTGTCGACGATGGGCCGTACAAACTTTACTAAAATTTTGAAAATATTAGGGTTTAATCTAGCGAAATCCGATTATCCTTATCCAATGGGGCTTCAGCGATAACCATTTCACTAATAAAACCACAATTGGGGCCGTAGGTTTTAAAATTAAATGCTTAATTAAAACCTTCACCCATTCAATATTTTAAATTTAGAATTTTCAATTTCCAAGAATTGTTCAATTTAGAGTATTCTTTATCTCGAGATTAAGATCTTTAATTGAAATCTTTAGGTATCTAAAATCCAGTCATGATTGGCAGAGTGTGCTTCACATGACCATTTTAAATAACCCACAAATTACTCTAAAAAATACAATTCTCTTAGGAAATTTCCTGGATTATTTGTCTAGATTTTAATTCCACAATTAATTAATCCAATTATTATTCTAGATTTTAATTTAAAATCATAATAATTTATAATTAGTTTAGTGGATAACCTAAATAATCTCGCATAATAACTATCATACTAGTCGATTCAAGACATAATAGCTACTATGCGGTTATGACATGTGATTTATGCAACAATATGGCATCTTCCTATTCTATATGGCATGTTATTTCAAACATCATGTTAATCGCACATATAATTCATACAATTCAATAAAAGCATTAAATAATTAAACAAATAACTTTAATCCTTGGCTTTCCTATTTAAAAATAAAAATAAAATTACAACTTTGGAATTCCTCTTTCGTCCAATAGTATCTGTTTCAAGCCCCTTTAGGGTATACATGGGCCCAAAAGCCCAAAGACCCACTCTTTGGCGAGAAACCCTAACATGCCAAAGAGGAACCCTAGCCGTCAGTACTGTCGCGCCGTCAGCCGAAGTCATCTCAGCATGAAACTCCAGGGGAAGGACCGCCATTTGGAGACGAGAAGACGGCCGCCAGAACCACCCAAAAAGGGTGGCCCACGCGCCCTCACGCACGGCTCCACTGCCGGAGCGTGAAGGCCACTCGCAGAAGCTTGTGACGGCGCGTGGTGGCTCTCCTGGCCTCGGTCCACCCACCATTTTGCTCGTCTTTCCGTCCTCTTTCCAACCATATATGGATCGTCCAAATCTGAGGTCCAGAGGTCCACGAAAAGTGTCTGACAGTGTCGTGTGTTCATTTTCTTCGCAGTTTCTCGATCTTCAACTTTTACAGAAATTTGAAAAAATACATAGATCATTGCAAAATATATTAAATTATTGCAAGGAGGAAACCTAATCATATGTGATTAGCCTCCTTGTTACAAATCGAGAAATACACGAGAAAATCTAACCATGGATTAAAGTGATTAACCGATTAAAATTAAAACTAATATTAAATATGAATTATAAACGAATAATTACCATGAAATAAATAACAATTATAGAAAGAGATGCCATATTTTTCAAAAATAAATTTTGAAAAATCCGAAATTAATCAAAAAAAAAAATCAAAACTGGTTCTTTTCCTCATCGCGATTCGGCTCTGATACCAATTGTAGGATTCTCACCAGAAACGCGGAAGCGAATCGTATCGACACGATGTAGGAAAAGTTAAAACCTTCATCGTTTTGATTACCTGGAAAGATGCAGCGATCTGAAAGCCTCTCTATGAACAGTCGTAGTCCGCTCTATAATCGATCTTCTAGACTATCTCTCGAGGGGGATAGGATGGTTGTGTGGGTAACCGTTTAGATGATGAACATCTGCCTCTAGGGTTTATTTCTGATGAAAGCCTCATGTTTGTCTTGGCCGTCACAGGGAGGTGAAAATAGGTTTATATACTACTACATCCAAGACCTAACCCTAAACCACATGGGCCATATGGTTCTTGGGTTGTAGTCTCACTTAAGCCTTATTGGGCTTAAGTGACTAAAGAGCACATTAACCCAACACCACCAATGGTTCAATCTTGTACGTTGTCAAACTTGCGACTTAACTCTTCGAGTTTACCATTTTTTATATTTTTATCTTTCAAAATCAAGTTGAATTACTCTTAAACTTGTGATAGTTGTAAACTCGGTCAAACTCGCTAGATCACACTTTGAATTTACCAATTTTATATTTCTAGCTTAGAAAATCGTGTAGCTCACCAAGGTTGTAAACTAGCGAGTTTAAGCAAACTCGACAGCGATGTAAATTCATATATTGAACTCGAATCATAAATTCGTAAGAGCTTACTTTTATCATTAAATATGTATTAATAATGTATAATTAAATAATTAAAATATAAAAATGACAACAATTTGATTTAAATATATGTTGAATCCAAATAATTAAAATTAAATGTGTGTGTATATATATATCAACGTTCATAATTTTTCGTATTTAACAAAGAAATTTCTATAAAATTCATATATAAAGGCGCTGAGCATGACCAAATCAAAAAAACTAACACGAGTTAAGGGTGAGTTAACAAGACTTTAATTTTGTAAGTAAGAAACGTAAAAACGATAAACTCGGTATGTAAACTCGTGAGTTTATAGCTGTCACGAGTTTACCAATGACTCGACTCGATTTAGTAAGGTAGAGACGTAAAAAAATGTAAACTCGTAGAGTTAATTCGTGAGTTTGACAACAATGTAGCTCACTCTTAAATTCAGCTTAACTTTTTCGATTTAATCATGTTTAGAGCCTTTATATATGAATTTTATAAAAAATTATTTGTTAAGTATGATAGATTCTTACGAGTTTAAGATTTGAGTCTATAATATGATTTTACGTCATTGTCATGAGTTTACTTAACTCGTGAGTTTAAAAACCTTATCATGTATATTCATTGATAGAATCAAATTTTCCCTTTTTCAGATTATGATAAACATTAAAATTAATTCTCGTATCCCGTCGGTTATCTATTTCAGTATCCAAATTTGTAGTAGAGGATAGATTATCGTATTATCAGATAGATTATCGGAGATAATGTCTCAACAAAGAACAAACTATATATAATAATCTTGTGTTATCTCGCTCGTATCTATGATATGCTTCTTCTTGGTCTTGGTCATACAATGATGCAAGAAGAATTCAAACTGGAAAACCTTCCTGAAGATATAAAACTGGAAATCCTTCTACGCATGCCCGTCAAATCTCTCAAGTGTATGAAGCTTGTGTCCAAGTCATGGCGCTCAAGAATCCTCTCAAACCCTAATTTCCCCAAGTTGCATGCACAACGACAATCCGGCGAACACCCCAATCGAATCCTCCTCATAACTTGTCCTCAATTGAGATCCATAGATATCAACGCCTCCCTCCACGATGATTCTGACACTAAAAACCTCGATTTCCAACCTCAAACCGACGACGTTTGTCTCGTGGGTTCCTGTCGAGGCATTGTGTTGCTCCTTATAAAACAAGAACATCTTTGGATTTTGAATCCTGTCACTGGTTCTTACAAACCCATCTCACTCCCTCCTCATTACAAGTCTGTTGTAAATCCGTTTTCCTTTTGTTATCATGAGCCTGATGACTACTTCATTGGCCTCTCATATCACCACGAGTCTATCGAGGCTTTCGAAGTTCTCTCACTGAGAACCAATTCCTGGGAAATACTTGATCTCAATCACCATTTTAGAACACTGTATTCGTATTTTAGAACACTGTATCCAAACCTTGGTACGTTCTTTAATGGTGCAATACATTTCATAGCTTATTCTCATGGATCACATATTTCACCACACATTATTGCATTTGATGTAACAACAAAAGAATTAGAAAGAGTACCTCGCCCCTTTTATGCAGCTGGAGTACTATGTTCAGAATTGGGAGTCCATAAAGGTTGCCTTACTATAACTGGTGTAAGGGAGCATTGTGAAATACTTGTATGGATTATGAGAGAATATGGAGTAAAGTCGTCTTGGACTAAATTGATCTCTGTATCTCTATACTATGGTGTTAATATTTTGATTCAGCCTATTGTATTCTTCAAAGAAGGTGATGAATTTTTTACAACTTATCATGGAGGGAATTTTGAAGAAGGATTATCGAAATTGAATTCGAAAGGAGAATTGCTGGAACATCGCACATATAGTCCTAATTTTCCCAAAAGGCCTCGAGTTTGGACGCCTTCTTTTATACCATCCATAGCTTGGAGGACTGCAATAGCATATACAGAAACTTTACTTCCCCTTCCTTAAGGGCTGGTTTTAATAAAGTACTACTTGCGGTTCTAATTATAAGACCTAGTTGAATTTTTTTGGAGAGATTAAGGAAGCTAAATAAGTTACTTAATCATTTCATATGTTGTGTTTTCTTAGATTATATATTAGTTTATTAGTCAAACTATTTAGTTTGAAGAAAAAAATGAAAATAAAAATATTCTAAGCTAATTTAATTAGCTTTCTTAATCTCTCCAAAAAAGTCAACTAGGTCTTATAATTAGGACCCGAGGAGTGTAATACCCGGATTTTTGCAAATCGAATTTCGAGATAAAGGAAAATTAATGAATATTTTAATGAAGTAAATTCATGAGATAAAACTGTTATAGAAAATTGTTATAATTATAGAGTAAATTGTCAAAAAAGTTACGTAAAAATCGATGAACGAATGACTAAAAATGATATAATGGTGATAAAAACAAAATAAAAATATTATGATAAATACTGAAAGATCATGAAAAATTATGAGAAAATTATGGGAGTATCATCTTTAATTATAAGAATTTAATAAATTATTTCAGAGGAAATAACATGAAGAAAAGTTTAAAAAGCATTTCAGAACCATAAAGTAACCTGATGGGGTAAACATTTTTAATATTTTACATAGGATATAAAATGACAATATCGATAGAAGTTTGTAAGATAACAATATACTGTAAATTAGTAAAGATAAATATATGAAGAAACCTGACCCTAAAAAGATCACTAAACGAAGAATTTAGGCCTAATTAAGCCTTAACGAAGGCAGGGGTAAAACATGAATTTTTGGTAAAAAATATTATATTTGTAAAAAATGGAAAAAAATTATAGAAAAATAAATAAATCTGAATTTTTAAAAGAGGGGGCCGAAATTATGGTTATTTTTAATTAAAAAGAATTGTTTAAATAATTAAAATGATAATTAGAATAAAATAATAATATAATGCGGTGAGTCAAAGATATAGACGTGACGAGGGGAAAAGGTTAGAAATAAATTATACAGTAAACCAGAGGTAAAAGTCTTTTCAGACTGATCAAATTAAGAACAAGTGAATTTTTACACGAAGAAAGAATTTACCGGACGTTGATTCCGCAACCGAAAACCCTAATTCCTAATAAGACGGAAAGCTTATCAGATAGAGTAGAGTCGATAGGCAAAGTGAGAACCTATAGAAACAATTGCGTGTTTTCAAACACGGATTAAGTTAGGCAACAATTGGACGTTTTACGATTGATGAATTGTTGTCCAAAAGTTGGTTCTATCGGAAGCGATTTCCGTAACACGTTTGTCCGAATATCTTCCGACACGTTTATGATCAAAAAGGCATTTTTGAAAGAGGATAAAAATACCTTCAAAGTTACACGCTCGCATTTTTGAGTTTCTGCGAAATCGCGCGAAACGGACACCGATCGGGTAGCTTTATCGGACCGGAGGCCATAAAGCAAGAGTCATCATTGGATGACAACTCATTCTTTGACTTTTTGGGCCCTTGATGTCGACCAAGACCTTGAATGGTCAAGATTCCATCTTACAAAACCCTAGATCTAACGGTTCAAAAACAAAGCAGAAAATTCCCGATACGTCCTGAATTTTTTCTATAAATAGCCCTCTCCTCTTCTTCACTCTTCACACCATTTCTTCTCTCTTCCTTGGCCGAAACTTAGAGTGAGAAGCTCTGCAAAAATTCTGCCTTGCTCCGAGTAAGTTCTTCTGTCCTTAGTTTTTAGTTTCCGTAGTTCTTTTGGTAGTTATAGTAGAACTGTTGTTTTGATCTAGGAACTTTCAGAATATATTCCTATACTTGTTTTTATGCCTCATTGCATTGAAATATGCCTGACGAGGTAAAAACATAGTGGGGATAATTTTGAAATGGAATACGGTCAAAGTAACGAAGTTACGCGAAATTCCGCAAATAGGGGTAGTAGGGGCAAAATGGTCTTTTTCACCTAAAATGCCTGTTATGCTGCCAAATATTCATAAGTGTGTTATTATTCTGATTAGAATACTTCTGACGTCGAACCGCTGTCGAAATTCCATCGTTCCGCTGTTTGCCGCTGTTGAGCCGTTGTTTCGCTGTTTTTACGTACGGCCGTCGAAAGTACCGTTTTTTAGCCGGAAGAGCCGGATATCTGCAACTAAGGTACGGACGCATACTGTAACCCTAACTCTATGCTGCTTATATACTTTTGCGTTAGAGATACGTTCATAGACGAGGTTCGGCTGAGAATCGTCGTAGATACTTACAGCTTTTACCCGCGGATTATAGTATTGGTAATGCGTTTGAGTTATTCCTAGCGCCGAGGACACGTTGTGGCGTGGCAATCGGATATGTGCGAACTAGTCGAGAGAGAGACTTTACATACTTGCTTTGTGCTTATGTTCTCCGTCCATGTTATTGATCATACATCTCGCTTTGTTTGCTTTTGTGATGATATGCTTTGTATTGAAATGAATATCTCATTTGTACGTATCTTGTTTTATTTGAGCATGAGGTTAACCGTTACTCGAGATCCATATGTGGAATGGATCTCAGCTGTAGCATCAGGGTCTGGAGGACCGATGTTTGGCGATCGAGGCTAGCAGCTGGAGTAGGCCAAGACGTGTCTACATTATTTATCGTTATCTTAGTTTCTTTAACCTTTAAGAATTCTGGATGACTGTAATCCAATACAATTACACTATGGTCCATATTTTGAATGTAATGTGAATTACTTACTCGCTCCAATGCTCTACTCTGACTACTCTGCTTGAAATATTTGGAAACGTTTTATATAAAAAAATCCACCGTTTTCAAATGGGATGTTACATTTTTGGTATCAGAGCAGTAGTCCTGGCATTGATATGACTATGTTATCACGGACAGTATGGTTGGGCAGTTAAGGCTAGTCTATGTGGGTGTGGCCAATCAGTCGCCATAGAGTTGGTGAGGTCCCCATGATAGGCACTTATCGGCGTCTCCAAAGCTTCCATTGTTGTTAGGTGTTCCACTCACCCTCTTAAACTCATCAAGGTCCGTATCAGGCACTGAAACCAAATCCAGCAGTCCACAGCGTTCGATCGGCACGCGCCTTACACCCTGGTTCCATTCCTCCGATGCCACAAGCAGCCGTTGCTGCCACAGCGTTTGCTCGCAGGGGTCCCATCTTTGTTGGTGTTTGCCTAATCCAACAAGAAGGCTTAACCGCTCTTTTCTCCAATGTCTTCGCCACCGTCCTACGCCAGTGCCTCATATTTTAACGTAATTGTGATAGTTATTTTTTTAATAGTTATTTGGTATTATTATTTTTCACTTTTTAATTGTTTATTGGTAATTTTGGTACCCTCAATTGTTTTTTGTGCTAGATACTCCTCGGGTAATAATTCGTTGGCAAATCTGCACCTTAACCCTTATATCTATTTTATTTTTCTCTCTTATTGACCCCTAATAAATAAAGGCATACTTAAAAAAAAGTTTTATTCATATATACTTATTGTTTTTAACTTATTTAACCACTTTCTTATCTAATTCATGGAAAATAATACTGTTTGTTTTCCTCTTGATGTCAAAAAACTTCAATTACATTAGCTTTGTCTCTATATGCTAATTTAGAACATGTTCCTAACACAATTTTTGTTCCTAACTGTAAGCTAATAGATTGAATGTTGTGTATATTATGTACATATGATACATATTTATATAAGGGGGGAGCCTCAGTAATTATGACTCTTAATGGGGATTAATGGTGATTTCCTATAATCCCTTATTGATAGGGATTTTGATTGATCATATATTAAGTAACGTATATTTCCTAACACTCCTCCTCAAGTTGAAGCATATATATTTATCATGCTTGACTTATTACAAAGATACTCAACCCGTGTCCCATTTAATGATTTCGTTAAAAGATCTGTTAGCTGGTCATTTGATCGTACATGCCCTATAGATACAACATTCTCTTTGATCTTGTCACGAATAAAGTGACAGTCGATTTCAATATGCTTCGTACGTTCATGGAACACAGAATTTGATGCTATATGGAGTGCTGCTTTATTGTCATGCCATAGTTTTGTAGGTAATGCCGTGGTGATGCCGATTTCCTTCATGATTTGAAATACCCACACAATTTCTTGCACTGATTGTGACATGACTATGTATTCTACTTTTGCACTTAATTTTGACACAACACCTTGCTTCTTACTTCTCCAAGATATCAAGTTTCCACCAATAAATACACAGTAACCCATAGTGTTAGTCTTATGGCCTTAGATCCCGCATGATCCACATCACAAAAACACCCAACTTTAGTGTGCCCATAATCTATATAGAGAATGCCACGACCTGGGGAACCTTTCAAATAGTGCAAGATATGTTCTAAGGCTTCCCATTGTGCCACTGTTGGAGATGCCATGAATTGGCCAAGTACACTGACCGAGAAGGTTATATCAGGGCGAGTTACTCTAAGATATATAATTCATCTTCCCAGTGAGTCTTTTATATCTCTTAGGAGATGCAAATGGCTTCAGTTTCTCTGTATCAATCTTCTTCTTTAAGTCATCAGGAAGTTCATCAAACATGCTATGATTAAGATCCAAGAACGAATTCGGAATCATGGAAATGCTACTTGGTGCAGCTCCAAGCTTTCTAGTCTCCTTTAACAGATCAAGAACATACTTCCTATGAGTCAAAAGGATGCCTTTCTTTCTTGCTTCTAGTCTCCTTTTGTTGGAATTTTTGCCCCGGACATTAACAAAACAGAGCAATTTTGCCCCTGCAAGTTTACAAAAAAAAAAAAAAAATCAACGGTCAAGATCAATGGATGGGTAAAATTGCTATATTTTTAAACTTCCAGCGCAAAAATGAGACAAAAAAAACTTCTACGTGATCAGTACTCCTTAGGCTAAATTTGATTGGCAAAAATGGTATTTAACCCCTTTTTTTTAGTCAATTTGTTCAAATATCATCTCACGGTGATATTATCATTTTATGATTTTGTAATATATTGTGTTGCCAAAGTCGATTTCTTGTGCCTAGCTTATTTTTTTTAATGATTATATTGTTATGTTTGAATTTTGTTTTAATCATTTTAATAATAACAAGATTTTATATTGATTATACGTAGGCTTAGCATAATATGAAAACATATTTAAAGCCTACATTTATATAGGTTTTAGTAGGCTCAAAGTCTACTTATAGTCTTCAGATCTACAACATGAGGCATTTAAAAATGTTTCAGACTCTAGACCTTGTTAAGGCTTATGCTCGAGCCTAAAAAAATATGCATTCAGACTCAGGCTTTAGGCCTAGACTTTTTTCTCTCATTACAAGCTTAGACTTATTTAGCCAAAACCTGGCATGACATGTTTTCATATCTAGTTTTAGTTTTGACACATCACAAAATCACAAACGACTCAAGTTCAATATCTATGGGTAAGACTGTCAAATTCATGAGTTAAAACAAAACTTGTATTGTAAACTTGAATCGTAAAATCACAAGCGTTTACGTATTGATATTGTATAACTAAATAATTAAAATATGAAAAATAATAAAAATTTGATTTAAATATATTTGAAATCCAAATAATTGAAATTTATTTATCAGCATTCATGATTTATCATGCTCAACAAAGAAATTTTTTTAAAAATCATATATGAAGACATCGATAAGCATGATGGAGTCAAAAAAAGTTAATACGAGTTTAAAGGTAAGAGTTAACACGATTTTGTAAGTTAAAAAATGAAAACAATATACTCGGTGTATGAACTTGTGAGTTTGACCAAATTTACTGTTAACACTAGTTTATAAGTGACTCATCACAATTTTATAAGGTAGAATGACAAAAACAGCAAACTCAACGAGTTTGACAATAATATCTATAGGTACATGATTAAACCTTTGACAAGAAAAACCTGGGTGAAACAATTAAAATATTGTATTTATTAACTGTAAGTTTTTCTATAATTTCATGCACAAACATTAAGTAATAAAAACATGAACAAGGATCTTAAGAACTTATGATTTTCACAACACTATAGGTTTAAGTCAAGATGCACTAACCTTTATCCATAATTGCGGAATCGATGCTTCATAATATGTGACTTGCAGCACGATAATTGAAACCTTTATCATTCTCTTTACCCTTCATTACATGCTCTCTCTTCTTGATGGAAAACTAGAGGTGTCTCTTATAGTAAGCAAGTGAGCGAACATGTTTCTATCCTTTATATAACTTATGTATCAAAAAGACATGTACATCCTATGGATATGACTGCTCCCATCAAGCAGTCAAGAAACCTCTTCCCAAAAGTCATTTACCAATAGTCATTTAGCCCCTTCATTAATTATTAAATCATATGCATTTATCACAGCGACATAAGACATTTCTTACATTCTCCCACTTGGCTCATGTGATATATGTCATTTCATGATTTAACAAAATATCAATAATTTTGCGCATAATCTTGGCTAAAAGATTTCATATATATTGGTTACATCATAAATCATCGTTAAGGATAAAACTAATACGAGTCATGACGGTTGTACATTAGTATATCAATGTAGTCCCTTCCATGTACTACTTTATTAGTCTTTCTCCCTTTAATGGAAGTAACTTTAATGTCCATCAATAAAGTCTTCATAGCAAACAAATCATGTTTTCCAACAACATCATTTATGCATGCATACATAAAGTTGAAAACAAGAGAATCTCATAAACACATATACTAATGAGCTCAAAGCGTCAATGACCAATACATAACAATAATTTTAACATTCGTTAGCAGACATAATACCCATACTATACACATGATAAGTGAATGTCTTGGGCGATAATCCCTTTGTTAAGGGATTAGCTATCATAAGATTGGTGCTAACATGTTCTATTGGCATTCTATGTTTCTGAACCTCTTCTTTAACAGCAAAGTATTTCCATTCAATATGCTTAGCACATTTAGAATACTTGTCGTTTTTATAAAAGAATACTATTGCGGAATTATTACAATAAATTTTCAGTGGCCTTTCAATACTGTCAACCAATCCAAGCCCTGAAATAAAATTCCGTAGCCATTTAGCCTGAACCATGGCCTCAAAGCATGCCACAAATTCAGCTTCTATAGTGGATGTAGCAATCACCGACTGCTTCACACTTTTCCATGATATAGCTCCTCTAGCTAAAAGATATAAGTAACCACAAGTGGATTTTCTAGTATCCACACATCCTGTAAAATCTGAATACGTGTACCCAAACACTTCAAGGTTGCTAGACCTCCTATAAGTAAGCATGTGACCTTTAGTTCCTTGCAAATATCTCAGAACTTTCTTTGCAGCTTTCCAATGACTGTAACATCCTGAAATTTTTTCGAGCGAAATTAATTTATGGTAATTAAAATTTACCATATAATTACTCAGTATGAGAGTATATTTTTCTGAAGTAGGATTTAAGATTTATTTTTATAATATAGTAATATACCAAATTTTGGAACAAGGAATTTAGGAATAAGTTTGAGATAAGAAAGCTACTCGGCTCTTGATAATCGGTATTTTTTTGTTGCAATCAGGGTAAAAATCATATATTAACTTGAATGGTAGATGATTGTGTAGTGTATAAGCATGTGATATTTGATTGGTAGTTAGATGGTAGATGGACATATGTGTGGTAGTTAGATTGTAAATGGACATATGTGTGGTAGTTAGATGGTAGATGAAGATGTGTATAGTAGTTACATGGTAGATGGACATATATGTGGTAGATAGATGGTAAATTGACATGTTTAAGGTAGTTGGGTAGTAGAGAGACATGTGATTTTTGAAAAATGGTTGAGACTCAAAACTCTATAAATACCTCATCCCTTCTCTTCTTCCACAACAACAAACACTCAAGACGCACAAAAAGGTAGAGAAAGAAAGAGAAGAGAGAGAGAGAGAGAGAGAGAGAGAAGTAAGGAAGCATTGTGGTAACTTTTTGGAAGCCATAGAGCAACATGAAACTCTGAATATTCTTCCATATACTTGTGAATTGTGTATGATTATAAATTATATTTTTTTAGAGACTAATTATATGTATATGTATTATAATATTATTATAATAAAAATGGAATATTACAGTTTTGTGCCCTGCAAAAATTACGGCTTTGCCCCCGAATTTCAGAAATGACAGTATGGTCCCAAATTTCATAAATGACAATTCGGTCCCGAATTTCAAAAATGACAGTTTAGTCCCAAATTTCAGAAATGCCAGTTTAGTCCCAAATTTCAGAAATGACAGTTTGGTCCGATGAGGTTTTATGAGATGTTTGGGTTTACCATGCAATAATATTTTATATAAATAGAAGCTTGTTTTAATATACTTTATTTTTATCGAATATAATTATCATGGCGGCTGTATTGTGATGGGTTGGAGTAAGGAGGAATTTAAATGATAAGATTTCTTTATGCCACTACTTGGTGCATAGTGGATGGTACTTGTCAAGGCCCCTTCTTCCATGTTTTCCTCTGGCCGGGATTTCATTGGAGCTGTGGGACATGTGACACCTTAGTTGTGTTTTTTTTAAAGGAGGGGAGCCATAGTCCAAACTTAAGTATTATACCTTTGGCCGGTTGTATCTTAAGTTTTGGTGAGATTGGAACCATCCAGTCAAATGAATGAGTTTCTGTTAGACTATGTGTTAGCCTATGGCTCCAGTCAGCGGTACAAGGGTGGACAGTGATATAAAGGAGGCTGCATATTACATATTGTATAATTGTATAGTTCACAATTCGACATAATGATAATTACTTTTGCATAATAATTATGTATGAGAAATTATGGTATATACAAATATATTTGAAATCAAGCCCTACCTTTTTGTCATATGTAGTTTGTTTGTGTACGGTAGAAACTTTCAGTAGTTACTGAGACGTGGAATTTCATCCTATATTAACATTTTTCAGGTGAATGTTCTAGTAGGGAGCAAGGGAAGACACCTAAGGAGTGAACTTTGAAGGCTCTTTTGTACTCCTGTAGCTTATGTTATTTTATTTTTATTTGCCATGACCCTAGGACTTCCACATTATATTTGACCCTGAAATATTTTGGGAATTTATTATGACTTTGTAATATGAATTTTATTTGAAATAGTTATGTAATTTGATGATTTGGATGTTAAGCATCCACATTTGAGGTATCCTATGAAGAACCGGCTATCACCCAAGAGGGGGGTGAATTGGGTGTTTGATAAAACTTTCGAAAACTTTGAAATTTTTTCGCAACTTACTGAAAGTAGTTCGAATGACAGAATTAGTTTGTAAAGCAATAATCAGTCATTTAAACATATATGTTTGAAATGTAAGAGTTTAGGGAAGAGAGTATGCAACCGAGATTTATACTTGGTTCGGCCCAATCCTTGACCTACGTCCAGTCCCCAAGCTCCACTTGAGATTTTCAATCCACTATCTCCTTGTTTAACCGGGCACAAGAGAAAGCCACAGGTTTAGTCGGGCACTTGTGCAGCCTTTACAATCTCTTACCGAGATACTCCCCTTACACACTGTAAGGATACAATTACACACTCTGTAAACGAAGGATGATCCTCTCACTCTTGGACTCACTCCCCCTTACAAGTTGTAATTGATACACCCACACTTAAGGTTCCACAACCTTAAGATTTTGACAACTAAAAGAATTAAATGGTGTTTAAGAACTTCTCACTGAGTAAATATTGATAAACACTGAAGTACATAATCAATCATCTCACTCTCTACTGTAAACTATATAAACATTGAGAAACAGAGTGTAATACCCGGATTTTAGTAAATCTGGAAGTATTGAGATAAAGGAAATTAACGAATATTTTGATAAAGCAAAATCATGAGCTTAAAACTGTTGTAGAAAATTGTTATAATTATAGAGTAAATTGTCAAAAAAGTTACGGGAAAATATGATGAAACGAATGACTAAAAATGATATAATGGTGATAAAAACAGTCTAAAAATATTATGATAAATACCGAAAGATCATGAAAAATTATGAGAAAAATATGGAAGTGTTATCCCTAATTATGAGAATTTAATAAATTATTTCGAGGAAATAACATGAAGAAAAGTTTAAAAAGCATTTCGGAACCATAAAGTAACACGATAGGGTAAACATTGTTAATATTTTACATAGGATATAAAATGACAATGTCGGTATAAAAGTTTGCAAGATAACAATATACTGTAAAATTGGTAAAGATAAATATATGAAGAAACCGATCCTAAAAAGATCACTAAACGAAGAAATTAGGCTCGATTAAGCCTTAACGAAGGCAAGAGGTAAAAACGAGAATTATATTTTTAATTAAAAAGAATTGTTTAAATAATTAAAATGTTAATTAGAATAAAATAATAATATAATGCGGTGAGTCGGCTTATAGCGGGCCCAGGGAAAAGTTAGAAATAAATTCTACAGGTAAACCAGAGGTAAAAGTCTTTTCGACTGATCAAATTAAGTACAAGTGAAATTCTACACGAAGAAAGAATTTACCAGGCGTCGATTCCGCAACCGAAAACCCTAATTTCAAATAAGACGAAAAGTTGATCAGATAGAGTGGAGTCGATAGGCAAAGTGAGAACCTATAGAAACAATTGTGTCTTTTTAAACACGAGATTAAGTTAGGCAACAACTGGACGTTTTACGATTGATGAATTGTTGTCCGTTGTTCTATCGTGCGATTTAACCGGGACGCGTTTGTCCGAATATCTTCCGACGCACCGAGAATACCTGGATATGATCAAAAAGAGGATCCAAATAGATAATATGAAAGAGGATGGAAAGATCTTCAAAGTTACACGCCCGGATTTTTGAGTTTCGCGCGCCAAACGGACACGACGGTAGTATATCGGACCGGAGGCCATAAAGCAAGATGACAACTCATTCTTTGACTTTTTGGGCCAAAGAGGTCGGCACCTATGGATGGAGGGCCAAGATTGCTCCTCCCAAAACCCTAGATCTAACGGTTCAAAAACAAAGCAGAAAATTCCCTTTACGTCCTGAATTTTTTCTATAAATACCAAGCTCCTCTTCTTCATTTCTCACACCAAAAATCTGCCTCTTAGAGAGAAGTTAGAGAGAGAAGCTCGGAGAAAGTCGAGCAAAGTCTCGGGTAAGTTCTTCGGTCCCCGGTCTTTAGTTTCTGTAGTTCTTTCGGTAGATATAGTAGGAATGCTAGATTTATCTTTAATTTTTCAAGATAGTCTAGATATCATATTTAGGGGTAAATATGATATATATTTCGAAAATATGATGAGGGAAAAGATCTGTCAAAATTCTAGAGAGATAGAGCGAAAACAATGAAGCTCCGCGAAATTCCGCCGATTAGGGGTTCGGGGGCAAAATGGTAATTTGTACCTAAAATGCCCGTTATGATGCTAAAAGTTGTTAAATATTATCCTTATAGGATATCCGAGATAATCATCAATCATTTGTTGTGCCGTCACACCGCCGTTTTTTTGTCGTCAAATTCTTCCGGTTTTCGCGAAGATGGTTATTGTATGATTATATATGTTTGTTGTGTTCTTTTGTTGTTGTAGCATACGTGGTTATGTTATATACACGGTTATGTCACATTGGTTATGTCACATACGAGGTTATTATTGTTGTATCATACGTGGTTATGTTACATACGTGGTTATTATCTTACATACGTGGTTATGTATTTTTAATCATACATCTGTTGTGGACTGTTGTATTGATTGCTTTGTCGTGTATATGTAGTCGTATTTAAGCATACGAGGTTAACATTACACGAGATCCAAATTGTAATCGGATCTTAGCTCTATCATAGCGTCGTTTATTCATTTTGAAAACTCTCGGTCAATGTACCGAGATCGACAATTTGAATAAATGTATCGATTACTCAATTGCTCCGATGCTCTACTCTGATGAAAAAAAAAATATACTGCTTTTGAAAATGGGATGTTACACAGAGTGTATGAACTATCGACGGTGAAGTAGTAAAATCATTTCGTTGGCTTTGTCGATTCATTCATCAATCGTCGTCACTTCTTCCGGTTTGAAGACTTCGCAATTTATAGGTTATTGTGCTTCGACCGTTGCGCTTTTTTACTTTTTTACGTTGAGCTCTAATCCAACTTTAATCATAAAATGTTTATCGTTGACTTCGTTAATGCTCCATCTTGAGTGTTTTATTAATAGCCGTTGAGAAGATTCAAGCTCTTTGTTGGAATGTTCAAACTATCCGTTAGACTCAGAAGCTTTCCTCTGTTGCATTTAATGCTTCTCTGACACACAAATTGCTTTATGCCAATTTGTTGTTAATCCATGATAAAATCATCTAAAACTCATTAGCAAACTGATTAAAAGCAATTAGAAATAGTAATGAGCAGCGTTAAGAAGCAATGAGATCAAACACTGTGATTCATAGTTTACGCAGACGATGATTTGAAAACAAGGTGATCATGCTCGTGTTGGTTTTGATTAGTTTTGATGATGTCTTATATAGATGCCATTATTAAGAGCAAAAAGGTTGCACACTAAATTTACATTATACTTTGATTAATTATTATATGTAATGTAGATGCAAAGTTTAATAATGAAGAATGATGAGTTCAAGTTGAATGATGGAGAACGTTCAACAAGAACAAGTACTGAATCAAGAAAATGTGAAGGCTAAATAATGAAGAATGATCAAGAGAAGAAGAAGAACTTGCTTAATGGAATGAGAAAATCATTATACAAGTTCAAATATTGATTCTAGAAGTCCCCACGATGATATGGAAGTTAGAACGGCTCAAATCGGAGTTGAAATAAGCAAAATCAAGTTTTGGGATGAGTTAACTCGAGGCAGGGATCAGTTGCCTCGAGTCAGCCCTTAGGAACAATGATTTTCTCCTCTGGAAGGAGTTACCTCGAGGCAAGCTTTCATCCACCTCGAGTCAGCTACCTCGAGGCAAGAATTCAGGTTAACTTGAGTTAAAATGCTCCTTCAACATACTCTGTTTCACGTTCAGCTCAGGCAACCTCTAGTAATTCGACAATTTCTCACAAACCAGGAATCGGATTGAAGTGAAACTAGTGGCATATGAAACTAGACTCCCAATGAGTCATTTTGATATATAATACAAGTCCCAAGGAGTTCAGATGAGAGAGCTATGAATTCTACAAGTTGGCATATCAATCACCGTCACAGTCCAGACCAAGTTTAAGTGTTTTAAGTGTAACTCACAAAATACAAATCCGATGGAGCTGAAATTGGTGGTATATGAAAGTAGACTCACATAGATTTCCATCAAGATTTTAACCAACCAAAACGGAGTTCAGACCAAGGAGATATGGCCTTCGAAAGTGGACACATGTTATTCTGGAATCAATTCAGCATAGCTTCGATTTTCTGTCAATACACAACCAAATGAAATGAAACCAATTCCATATGATTCTAGACACAACAAGGGTTTCATAGAATATGGAAGAAACCAATTTTAATGAGCATCTCCTCAAGTCAACTTCAAGTCAAAGAGCACAGAATTGAAGATTTGGCCTCGAGTGAACGGTTCAACCTCGAGTCTCAGTGCAAACAGAAAGTTAGAAGAATTGAGAAGGCTTTTTACCTCGAGTCAGACGTGGAACCTCGAGTCAAATGACAACCAGAGAGTTTGAAGAATAGAGAGCAGTTTTTACCTCGAGTCAAACTGAAGACAGAAAGTTACCTCCAGGCAGAAAGTTCACCTCGAGTCAATATTGCATCTAGGTACATGTTTTTGCTGTCATATTACCTCCAGGCAATGCTGCAACCTCGAGTTAGCCAATTGAAATTGCATCTATGAAGTTATGTATTGCCTCGAGTCTACAGGAATGTCACCTCGAGTGAAGGTAAAACTCTGCCTCGAGCCTGATCCCTCAACTTATAATTGCTGTAAAGATGCACGGCCTCGAGTCTGTATAATATATGCCTCGAGTTGGGTACCTCGAGTCAGTCTTATATTTACCTCTAGGCAGGTTCATTTTTGTGCCTCTCTGCTATCACGATGTACCTCGAGGTTACAAGAATGATGCCTCGAGTTAGCTGCCTCGAGTCAAGATATCTGTTGCCTCGAGTCAAAGTGTTCTATATGAAGGACTCAATCATCAGTCAGTAGCAGTAGCAACGTACCAATTCAGAAATGGTTATCATCAACTGATTTCTTCTTGCTATACTTCTCAATGCTATTAATCATGTTTGTTAGCAAGTTTCAGATGATCAACCGTTGTTTGAATTTTGATGAGCTGTCAAGCATCGAGAAAGACGCAGAACAGAGACAAAGCGTTGAACCCAATTAAGGCTAGCCCATAATAGCAAAAGCATGGAATCAATATTTTAAGCTATCCTTTGTCTGAGAACACGTGAATGACAATTGTAAAGAGACCCAACCAAGCGGACACTCAATTGTGGTTAAGCAGAAGACGCGGACATTTAAATCTCTCAACGGACATATTCAAACATTCAAACGGGCATATTCAAATCCTTCAACGGTCCTCAATCTTCAAGTATTATAAATACCCGAAGGATTGAATTCATCAAGTTGACACAACCAACGCATACACAGACAAAGCATTCAAAGTGTTCAATTTCTATTCTGTATATATCTTAGGATATTATTGAGCTTCAGTGTTTATCATTTATCTACTCTATGAGAGAGTCTTATCATTTGTTTCACAATTCGTTCAAAATCTCAAGATAAAGGTATCTTGAGTGTGGGTGTACAATTACAACTTGTAAGGGGGAGTGAGTCCTAGGGAGAAAGGATCATCCTGTGTACAGAGTGTGTAATTGTGTCTTTGGTATTTGGTTACAACTTGTAAAGAGGGGTAAGTCCTAGTGAGAGGATTACTCGAGAGTTACAGAGTGTGTAATCAAGTTACGAGATAGTGAAATCCCAGAGTGTCTGGGTACTGGACGTAGGTCAAGGAGTTGAACCGAACCAGTATAACCTCATGTGTTCATTGCTCTTCTCTCTATCTCTGTTTTAAGTGTTCTTGAGCAATTAGCGAAAGAATTTCAAGATCACCTATTCACCCCCTTTAGGTGATATTCCACCTTCAGCTCGAGCAACAATCCATGCTTGCTCGGGCAAGCATCTCTTGAACCAGTTTGATATTGCTTTTTATCGCTGATGCTCGAGCATGGAATTTCCTCTGCTCGAGCATGATAATATTCATGCTCGGGCAAGCTTTTCCTTATGCAGTTAAAAATGCTTTATCTCGCTGTTGTTCGAGCAAGCCAACATTCTTGCTCGAGCAAGACACAGACAGAGGCGAGAGCTTGTGAATTCAGAGATACTACTCGAGCATGCTTTATCCTCTGCTCGAGCATGGTGCTCGAGCATGATATTTTTCATGCTCGGGCAAGCGTATTGCAGTGATGAAGAATAGACGATTGAAGGCTGCTTCTCGGGCAAGCTTTCTTTATTGCTCGAGCAATACTCTTTAACTTCATCTTCTCGCGTCTGGCTCGATGCTACTCGAGCACACTTTTACCTCTGCTCGAGCAAGCCAACTTCATTGCTCGGGCATGACTCTTTAACTTCCACATTCTTGCTTCTGTCTCGTTGATGCTCGGGCACGCCAGTCACTCTACTCGAGCATTCTTGGTCTTGGGCCTTAAGTTCTTTGAGGCTTCTGACCATGTGTGAATAAGCATAATACTCTTCAATACAAAACCCAATCTTCCTGAATGTAGAGACGTTCAGAAAACAAGAATGCCATTAGCACAATACTCAATTTCCCATGGACGTAACGTCTTTGATATAGCTTCAATTTTGGTAAATCATCCATGCTCATAAAGCTCTTCAAGTCTTCTTTCCAATGCAAGAAGAATCAGCTCCAAACTCATTGTATTTCGTCCATTATCATCAGATGTATGGAGGTTGTTCTTGACCAGCGTTCTTGTAGCATTCTGAACAGACCATCAACTTCAAAACATCATATCTCCTTCAATTGATCTTTGTTTTTCATGATTTTCATTTTTTTGGAAAGGTATGTGAGTCTAGTTTCACATGGCACCAGTTTCATCTCAATCAGATTTTTCGTTTGTGAGATATGCTCAAAATATCGAAGCTGGTTCTGATTGTGACGGTGATTTTTGTGGCAAATTGAAAAAATCATAGCTCCTTGTTCTGACCTCCTTTTGACTTGAATTTTATATCCAAATGACAAATTGGGAGTCTAGTTTCATATTCCACTAGTTTCACGTCAATCCAATTCCTGGTTTGGGAGATATCGTCGAATTACCAGAGGTCGCCTGAAACAGAGCTGAACAGAGTAGCTGAACCACGACCTTGCTCAATCAGGAATTTTTCTCTGCTCGAGCAAGCATTTTTTTATGCTCGAGCAAGAGCGGAATTTGAGCGAAAATGCACCATGCTCGAGCATGAATTCTGTTGTGCTCGAGCAAGCCTTCAGGAACTCAAATATAGCTTATTTTAACTCCGAATTGAGCCGTTCCAACTTCTATTTGATCATGAAGACTTCCAGAATCAATCTTGAAACTTGTATAATGATTTTTTCATTCCATTCATCAAGTTCTTCCATCTTGAATCTCCATTCTTCATTATTTAACATTCACATCTACATTAAATATAAGAATTAGTCAAAGTATAAGATAAATATAGTATGCAAACTTTTTGCTCTTCAGAATGACATGTATATAAGACATCATCAAAACTAATCATAACCAACATCCTAGATATTTTGACCAAGTTTTCGGGTGTTGGATTTGAGGTGTTACAATGACCCATACCAGGATTACTCTAGTATCTTCCCAACATTCCAACTGCAAAGCTAATATTTGGTCTCGTACAAGTCTAAGCATACATTAAGCTCTAAACTAGTGATGCATACAAAATTGCTTCCATTTCTTTTCATTCCAATTCATTTTTAGGACATTGCATGAGACTAAACTTATCTCCTTTATGAATTGGAACAGGAGATGATGAGTAGTTTTCCATTCTAAATCTCTCTAAAACTTTATTAATATATGCTTTTTGAAACAAGCCCAACAATTTCGAGCAAAAAAAAAAAGCCCAACAATCCTTTTGATTTATCATCGAATATTTCTGTCCCATTCACATAAGTCTCCTCACCCATATCTTTCATTTCAAAATTACTAGAGAGAAACTTCTTAGTCTCATTTAAAAGACCAAGATCATTAGTTGCAAGCAAAATATCATCAACATATAGAACCAGTAATATAAACTTGCTCCCACTGACTTTCAGATATATACACTGATCAACGGTGTTTTCTTTAAATCCAAAGGAAACAACGGTATCATTGAACTTAAGGTACCATTGTCTTGAAGCTTGTTTAAGTCCGTATATTAATTTCTTTAATTTGCACACCATGTGCTCCTTTCCTGTTTCTATGAACCCCATTGGTTGGTCCATGTACACATCTTTCTCTAAATTCTCATTTACAAAGGTCGTTTTCACATTCATCTGGTATAACTCTAAATCATAATGAGCCACCAATGCCATAATGATTCTTAGATATTCTTCTTAAACTGATGGTGAAAAGGTTTCTTTATAGTTAATGTCATCTTTCTAAGTAAATCCCTTTGCAACTAGTATAGCCTTGTAACGTTCCAAGTTACCATGAGAGTCACATTTGGTCTTAAAGACCCACTTACAAGCAACTTTCTTACATCCTTCTGGTAACTTAACAAGGTCCTAAACATCATTTTGTTTCATAGATTTCAACTCATCTTTTATGTCATCTAACCACTTGTCACCATTTTCACTATTCATGGCTTGTGAAAAAGTAACTGGATCATCCTAAATACCCAAGTCGAATTCAAACTCTTGTAGATATACCACATAATCATTAGAAATAGCGGATCTCTTTTCCATTTGAGATCTTCTTAATGCTATTTGTTGTGGTTCTTCTACAATAAGTTCATTCGGTTCATTAACAATAATCTCATCGTGAGTAGTGGGATCATTCATTTGTTGTTCTCCATTATTATTAATCAATTCAATAACACGAGAAATAGCAACTTAACATTAATGCTTCGAGTCATACATATCACATACCCACATGCTTCACAAATTTAGACATAATTCATTCAATGTGTATCAATGTTCACCTTTGGAGACCCACTAATATACATCATTTAACCATAATGATGCTATATAAAAGATTTCACATAATTTGGCAGTGATGCATATCTCAACTAGAAATATTTATCATCTTTGGATGTCTAAATAAAATTATAAGTATATGGACAATACAAACATTTATGTTTAATTATTATAAAGACAAATAATCAACCTTTGGGTTGATCCATAACCGATCTATAATAATAAACTACAATTTACCCACAACACAAACATAATTTCCTAGCATCAAGGGTAATTTGAAATATCACAATAATAATTGAAATTAAAATAATTCATAAGGATTTGGCCACTTTGGTGACTGACAAATCCACCATACTTAATTCCAAAACTTAAATGTTTAACATTCTTACAATTTCTATTCAAAACATCTAAGTAAGTTAATTTTAAATCAACACATAGAGGCTTTAACAAAATAATTTGTTCCTTTTCTAAGCCATCAATAATAGCTAGTTATATATAAAACTAGATGACCCAAAATTAGAGCCCAAAACACCCATTTTTGAAATAAAATCGGACCAAGAATATATATATATATATATATATACTGTACAGTCCAAACAAATTCTATTTGAGCCCAGTACCTCTTTTTTTAAAAAAAAAAAAAATAGTCCAACTGTAAATAGCCCACATAAATTAGAGCCCAATGGTTTTCTTTCTTAATGAAAATAAAAGAAAACGTGCAGCCCAAAGAAACCAGTCCAACCCAACATATGAGCCCCACACCAAATATGCTTTAAAATTGATTCGGCCCATATCAAACTAAAAAGACACCCAATAGCTCAGTGGTTGAGCGTCTCTTTTCAAAGCTAAATGACGTTGGTTTGATTCGTGAAAAATGGCTCCCAGCGGATTCAAACACAGGACGCATAGGTGCGACGTACCCTGAAGTTGGTGTCCTGCCAGTTGAGCGACACGCCTTTCTGTTAGAGGAGGAGACACCAACAAAATAATAACGATGCCTTTTCAGATTGGGGTGTCATCCCCTACCTCCAGCCAAGTCGAACCAAACCCGTATGGATCCGTGGGTCGGGTCCATCAACCCCGACTCTTCTTTCCTTCATAACCGACGTCTTTGACGTCCGTTTTTTTCACGTTCTTGGTGTTTATCTCTTCATTTTTTTTCGAGATCTTTTCAATGAAACCGACTTTGGGGCTTAATAAAATCATTTTCTCATGACCTAATTTCAAAAAACAAAGACAAAGACGATCGAAGAAGAGAATCATGATGAAAATTAAAAAAAATTCGCAACTTTTCATTCTCTTCACAATCATGATAATTTAATGGTCTATAAATTGCTTTTCAAATGATCCAATTATCAAAATCCAAAGACAGTAATATACCATCATCTTTTCTCTTTGATCTCAAAATTCTTAAGAGAAAAATAAGAGTCCAAATTAGTAAACGCTGTTAACGTTGAAAATTCATAAAGCAAAAATTAAATGCGACACATTCCTATTTCAAATATGAATCTCACACAAAACAGTAATATGTGTACTTTCGATTCAACAAATCAACATTACTTGTTTGAAATTTATTTCACTCATTTTGCATACGTTTGAAGATTAATAAATTCATTCAAGAACAAATTCAAAAGTAGCATTCATGTATCAATACGAGCATCATAATCATAATTGGAAATGCTCCCTAGAAATTGATAGCAATTACATTAAATCATTCTTTTTTACAAGTGCCCTTATTAATTGTATGGTAGAAAAATATTACTGCCTCAGGTCCTAATTATAAGACCTAGTTAACTTTTTTGGGAGAGATTAAGGAAGCTAAATAAGTTACTTAATCATTTCATATGTTGTGTTTTCTTATATTATATATTAGTTTATTAGTCAAACTATTTAGTTTGAAGAAAAAAAATAAAAATAAAAATAATGTAAGCTAATTTAATTAGCTTCCTTAATCTCTCTAAAAAAGTCAATTAGGCCTTATAATTAGACCAAAAGGAGTACATAAGAAAGAATACATTGATTTTTGTGACAAAAAATACATTGATATAAATAAGAGGATAACATTGGAAAGTAGTAATAATTTTTGGGTTAAAATGCAATCTACCCTTGAAGTTCTCAAAGAGTTGCAATTTTTCGTTTTGAAGTATTTCTTAGTGCAATTTCCATCCCCACGTATTTATTTTGGTGCAATTGCAGCCTTTTTTAACAAATTCAAACATTTGACTATTAGTTGACTTCATTATCCTTATGTGGCATGCCATATAAGGCCACATCCCTTGTTTTCCCTTTTTACTTTTCTTTTCCCGGGTTAAATGTATGAAATTTTTATTTTAAAAAAAAAAATTGAAAAGGAAAAAAAATGATGAGATCGAACCATTATTCCGCAATATTTAATTCAAATACAGATATAATGTTGAAGTATTTTTTCACAAGTTTAAATTGAATAACTAAAACGGGAGAAAACACTTCATTGATTATCATAGGGAAAATCTATTTCAAGGCTCATATTAATAAAAAAATGTCCAAGAAAAAATCACATGTCAAAAAATGCCCCAGAGCCTTTTCTGATATTATTTCATAAAACGTTAGTTGTTAATGGGACTGATATAATTGTTAACAGGTAATTTAGTTGCTAATGAGACTGATTTAGTTGTTAGGATATTGTTGTTAATGCGACTGATTTAGTTGTTAATGAGACTGATTTAGTTGTTAACGTTTTATAAAATAATATCAGAAAAAATACTAAGGTCTTTTTTGATATGTGATTTTTTGGAGGGTTTTTTTAACATTTTTTTACTAATATAAACCTAAGATGGATTTTTTTTTTTTTTGATATGTGATTTTTTGGGGGATTTTTTTATTTTTTTTACTAATATAAACCTAAGATGGATTTTCCATTATGATGCTTCAGGCATTCTCTGGTTTAAATTAAACTTTAATTAAAAACAACGTAAATATCGCGCGTGGATAGCTCAGTTGGGAGAGCGTCAGACTGAAGATCTGAAGGTCGCGTGTCTATTATCCATTCGATTTTCGCTGCCTCAGCCTCAAACCTTCATCCTCCGTTCGACTTTGCGCGTACGAAATACCCGTCGATTCTTTATTTTTCGACTTCTCCGATGGCTTCTAGAGGAGCGAACATGGTGCTATCTAGGGCCAATAGGATAAGGACGAAGTTACAGTCAGCACTGGAAGCCACAGCTTTGGAGGTAGAAGACGTGTCGTACCAGCATGCGGGTCATGCTGCCATGAAAGGAACCTCCGCTCAGGAGACCCACTTCAACCTCAAGATCGTCTCGCCCAAATTCGACGGCCAGAGTCTCGTGAAACGGCACCGTATGGTCTACGTCTTGCTCGCCGATGAGCTTCAATCTGGATTGCACGCCCTCTCTATTGTCGCCAAAACGCCTCAGGAAACGTCTGCCAAATGAAGCCATATTAAGTTCTTCCTTTAACCAGTGAGTGTTGAAAATTGGAATCTTTTGATTCCGTTTCTGATGACCTATTTGATTAGGCTACGACAGATTTCACGCCATGTGCTTCTAGTGTTCAACAATCTCCTGATAAACAAACGATCTGGTTTCGATATTCTTACTATTTCGATAGTTTTAGAATTGAATCTTTAGTTCTTTACTATAGTGTCTCGTATGTTTGATTTAATCTATCATTTTGGGAAGTATAGTTCACAGTAGAAGGAGACGTTGAAGTCTTTTGAACAACGAGCACCTTTTCTTTTCTCCATTTTGAAGGTTTGCATTAGCAATTTTTGATGTGTTGTCTGATTTCAAGTTGCTCTAAATTAACCACGCAGTTATTAGTTTTTCATTGAAATGAATTATTAGGCCCAAGTTGACTCATCTTTCTTTTGGATGATGCCTTAATAGCTCTGCATTTTTCTTTAGGTATTTAAATCTTAAAACATAACTCAGCTGACCTAATTGTCTATCATGTGACTAGTTTACATTTTTCTCTTGGATTATGGTTCGGTATGGTAGCCTTTCAAGTCTTTTGTGTAAAAATTGAGGGAAGGGAGAACATTTCTTAAGAAACTGGAATTCTTGCATCTTACAATTTACTTTCCAATTTGTACTGATATCTGTCTGGATAACCTCTGCTTTCTATACACCATTTTCCTTTTTAATCGTTCCTTGGAGCTTGTTCCTTGGAGCTTTCGTGGTTTTCAAATATACAAGGGTCTGTTTGAATCGCAAGGAAGAGTGATATGTACCAGAATATTGTATCAGAGTAGCTGAATAGTGAACTATTTGGTTTAAATCTAATTTGCTACAAATCTCAAAATAGTAAGGTTCTGTTTGGTTTGCAAGAAGGAATGAAAAAAGAATAACAATGATAGCAAAATTGGGAGCTGAGAATTGAGAACCTGATAGGGTCTCGTGAGGAAACATAGAGGTAAAGCATTGGATCCCCTATGCTTTAGAATGAGCTTTAGGATATGACAGATTTCAACAATCACCTGAGTTATAGTGTCTCCTATGTTTGAGTTAATCTATCATTGTAATATTTTGGGAATTATAGTTTAAAGGAGAAGGAAATGTGGAAGTCTTATGAACAAGAAGCAGCCTTTCTTGTTTCATTTTTCCCAGTTTGGATGTTTGCATTAGCAATTTTTGTTGTGTTGTCTGATCTCAATTTGCTTAGTTAACCGCCCAGTTGTTAGTTTTTCATTGAAATTCCAATTTGACTCCACTTTCTTTTGGATTATGCCTTAAATGAGCAATCAAACTTAACTCAGCCCTGCATTTTTCTTTAGATGCTCAACTATTAAACTTAACTTTACATTCTGACTTAAACAAGAATGCCAAAACTTTAGAATTTCTCCTTCAGCTGAGGTTTGGTATGGTGCCCTTCCAATTTCTACTCATATCTGGCAACACTGTGATATTGTAATCAAACTTAACCTTAACTCAACTTGCTCTGCATTTTTCTTTTGGTATTCAACTCTTAGTTCACAATGACATGTAGTGCACCCCACCAATGAGGTATTGCTTATTGTTGTTGTACTCAACTCGTAAACTTAACTCAGCTGTCCTAATTGTCTATCATGTGGACAGTTTTGACTTAAACAAGAATGCCAAAATTATGGAATTGTTCCTTCAGATGAAGTTTGGTATGGTACCATTTCAAGTCTTTTGTGTAAGAATTGAGAGAAGAGAATTTTTCTTAAGAAGAGGGAATTCTTGCATTTTACAATTTACTTTCCAATTTGTTCTCATATTAGACAACACTGTGGTATTGTGATTTTTATTATAACATGTGCTTTTGTATTGTGTCTGTCATTGTTTCAGGATAACCTCTGTTTTCTATACAACATTTTCATCTGGCTTCCATGATTTAGGCTTTTCATTTCTTTGTCTTCACTTCAAATCCTTTTGCTGAGTTCTTGTAATCATTCCTTGGATCTTATACTGTTTTCAAATATACAAGGGTCTGTTTGAATCACAAGGGAGAGTGAAAAGTACAGGAATATTGTGTCAGAGTAGCAGAACTGTGATCTATTTCTTTTATTTTCTTCATGGGTTTCAAAATATACAATAGTCTTTTTTGCTTAAACGTCAATAAGGCAAAGTCTTTGTTTGGCTGATAAGAGAAGTTAAAAGATAAAGAATCGCTTGTCCTTTACTCATTTCCTATCAATCTCAGAGGAGTGAGGTTCTGTTTGGCTTGCAAGAAAGAATGAAAAAAAGAATAATATCTCTCCTCTTGATGATGGTGTCATTGGTAATAGATCTTTGGAGTTATGGATATGGTGAGGTAGAAAGTTTCGCACCGATAGATTGACTTGGTGTGTGGGTAATGGTTCTATGATCAGTTTATACAGCTGCCTTTGGTGGTTTATTCTGCCTAACTTTTTTTTTTTTTTTTTTGTTGGTAAAAGAAAGTTTTGGAAGGGTTCGACATCAGTCCCCACTGCGCAAGGGGCGGCCTCGGGCTCATGAGACTTACGGGGACTTACGAGATCGCCTACCAAAGGAGTCTCAACGACGGCAGAGGGGATCGAACCTACGACCCAAGGGCCTAATCCTGGATCTCTTACCATCTATGCCAACTCACATTGGCTTCTGCCTAACTTTGTTTATTGGAATGTCTCTTAAACAATGGTATTCTGAAGAAGTGGTTCAGAAAATTATATCCACACTAACCTCACCAGGATTCCGTTTTCTAGAAAGGTAACTCGGAAGGTGTATATGGAGTGAGAGATGGATATAATATTAGTGTGTCAATGGACACTTCTTCTGATTCTCAGACAAGCCTCTTACTTGGTTTCCTTATCAAGTTACTGTTATTCCCGAGAGTTAAATTGTTTTGTTCGAAACTTTTTTCTGAATCGATTACTGTATGGATGTTGAGCTTGGCTGT
This sequence comes from Acacia melanoxylon, assembly GCA_019022615.1. Lineage (NCBI taxonomy): Eukaryota > Viridiplantae > Streptophyta > Magnoliopsida > Fabales > Fabaceae > Acacia > Acacia melanoxylon. Next base: position 9,048,537 of record JAFJYJ010000004.1, on the reverse strand, counting down.
GTTTTCTGTGGTGAGGAAGAGACAATTCTGCAATTTTTTCCAAAGTTCTATTGTTGAGGGTTGTGGAAGGAAATGTTTGCTGAACACTGAACAAAGACTGTTTATAGAATTTGAATGAGATATTGAAACTTTTGTCTCTTAAGTTTGTCTCAATTATTGATTTGGTCTGGAGTTTAATCTTTTTTAATCAAATCCCTAAAGTTTCACAATCCCTATCAAATCAACCTTAATAATTCGATAGAGGCTTGTTGGAATCGGGAAATGTTTGCTGAAGCTGGTTGTAAACTAAAACTTCAGTTCACATGCACCCGCTTATGTTACTTGAAAACAAATTAAATTTGCACACGCCATCAATCAATTTGAACTACGAAAAAGGAAGTAGCGTTAAGAACATTAACAGAATAATACCTTAATAACTTCTTTCTTCATTCATTGCAACGTCTTATTATTGCTTCCAACTTCCAAGTATACCTAACAACTTGCAAAAAAAATTTGGCCAGAATTTAGCTTATATTTTAACCTTGCTTTATTAAAAGAAAAAAATTAAATTAAGGTGACGTGTTTGTTTCTCTTGAATATGAACGCATGCGTCATCATGATCATACTTTATATATTATCTACAATTAAGTTGTATACCATGCCAGACATTTTTTCCCCACACTTGGACCACTTCTACAATATTTTTTCCGTGTAATGTGATTTTATCATACAACACTCAAATCTATCTCTCATTTATCTTTCTTTTAATTACCTACCCGAATAGGAATTAATCAAGTAATAAATAGATGCAAATACATACTTTATCTATCTGAATTACTTTTTTCTATACTAATATCAAAAAATGAAAACATTACAACACAACCGTCTCGATTACTATAAAATCGTGACAAATCTTGTGAGGCTTTTCAAACAAAATACTCTATAACAGAAGCCCAAAAAGTCGCCAAAACTATAGGTGAAGAGAATCACATCCTTAGAAAGCCGGATCCTATTGGTAACATCTAACATACTACCTCCAGGGTCTTAATTATAGGAATACTTTTGTAGTGTAATTTACACTACAAAAGTGTTTCTATAATTAGGATAATGTAATTTATACTATAAAAGTGTATTAGGACCGGAGGGAGTAATATATTTCATACATCAGTTTGTTTTGTAAAAGAGCAAGCAAGAAACCCATCAGTGATCATCTTAAAGGCACCAAGCTCATGGAATAAGGAATCACTAAACAAGGAAGACACTTAGCACTCAAGTCTTGACGATTGCAAACTTCAACTATCATGTTGTCTTCAATATTGTAAAGGTAGACTTCATCATCATGCAGATTCATCACTAGCACCCCATCCTTAAAACTTAAAAGGCATATCCCCATGTTTACACCGAAATCAACACTTTGCAAGATGAGTTTCTTCAATTTGTCATTGAAATTGGAATTTGTACATCCAATCTCTTCCAAGGATTTCCAAACCTTCAGATTCCATTTTGCTTTTTGTATAATCTTCAAGATACCACACATTAATACCTTGTTTTGTTATCATGACATAGTGAAGAATCTCCTTCCATTCTCCAATACATGTGACTTTGAATTCTGGGAATAAAGTTGGTGGTGAAATTACCAAAGATGACTCCTTCTCAACATCAAAAGTGAGGATGTCATCAAAAGTTGGGATGTCACGAATATTAGCCCGCCAATATAAGATACCCTTAATGTAAATTCCTAGGACATTCTCCAAAACCTCAAGGTTATAAAGGCAGCTTGCTTTTGATCTTTTCCATAATTTTGTTTCTGAGGAGTATATTTGAAAGTAGGTGCAGTAAAGTATCTCATCTTCGCGACTCACAATTTCAACTTGTGTGACTCTTACCAATTTGAACTTGGTAGAGATGTCTATAGGTTCTTTAAAAGGGTCAAAAGCCAACGCAAAACTTCCAAATCTGTCAAAATCAGGACAATCCAAAGGAATCCATTGTTTGTTTGCTGGGTTGCAGATATAAAAGGTTGTTTTCGTAGGAGAAGTCATGAAGCCACAACTACGACAACAGATTAAACCATTGCATGAAGACAACAAAACTACATCTTCAGGTAGGAAACTAAAGATATTGCGGTGAACTACAGGTTTTGACCTCCTGATGTCATCAAAAAAGGAAGGAAGGTTTATATAACTCTTTCCTTTAAGATCTTCATACGTGAACATTTTCTCCTGAAAAAAGAATCCAGATAGGACTAACCCTGTCTTCTCTAACTGAGCTTTAATAAACAACCGATCAGTAGAAATAGAGTGACGACATTTCTTAGAAACACATTTGAAACCCAACAATGTCTTCACTGGAAGATGGGATAGAACAGCTAAGAGGTTGTTATTAGACAGCAAATCATGCTCCATTACCTAAAATAGCAGAGAAAATTGTAACAGATTTTAGCTAGAGCCCATCCTGTATTTTCTCATCGTTTCTGGCACAAAAGAGAACTTACACATTTGAAAGGAAGGATTTCAACAGATAGCTTGAAACGCATTTATAGGGAAGAAGATGAAAGCCAATCTTAACCCATAGGCGGTTTAGAAAACAGTTCAAAAAATAAGAGAACGCTGAAGAAAAAAAAAAAGGTGAGATCGAGAGATTATACCTGTGGGACAGTCTTTACAACCTTGCACTCCGAAACTATCTTCGTTGTTTTTTCTGCAACGCCAAACCAAGACTGACTTACCTTCTTCAAATTCAGTTAAAGAAAATGATTACCGATGAAAGCACATGATTACCGAAAGCGTACCTTCTTCACTTGACATTTTCTGTTTGTCCACTGCTTGTTGCTGACCAAACCGATTCGTTTCACCGACAAACACACCGAAGAAGAAATATGAGAATACCAAGTCGAGGAATGAAAAATCCCAAAGCAAGATCAGTTTACAACGTTTTAGCTCCTCATAACGTTACCATCAGAATCGTAAGAGTTGGGAAGTGGGAGTGTGGCGGGATGAGAAGGGATTTCAAGTTTTCAAACGGATTCTTTGCATTTCTCCAAGGCTTCCGTTAGAAGATTTTACTTCGTGGGGTATGGGAAACTGACCGACATTGAATAAAGTACCCCGAAATGTCAGATCAGTAGTCTAACCATAGTTAAATAAAGATACTGCTAGAGATGACAGTAGTATGGGTGAATGGTTAATTTAACTATGATTGAAATGATATTTCCTCTAGTACTTACTTATTGTACTAACTAATAATTCTTATAAATCAATAAAAACCGTTGAAGTTAATAAAGTTGTCATAACATTTAAGTAATTTTTAATATTACCCTACTAATTCCATTAAACTATAATATCATATTAATTATTACTATCACCCACTAACGTTATTAATTAAGGACATGCATGAAAAAAGATAATTAATCCTCATTGAGAACAAGCAAATGCCTTATAAAAATGATCAAATACACTTGATAGTTTGTGTCTTATAATAAGAACCAGGAGTATGATGGAACTGATCTTTTTCTTTCTTGGTCAAACTAGGGTTGAATCAAGGTATTGCTATAAGTATCAATAGTTTATTCAAAAATAAATAAATGTCAATAATCTAACTATAGTTGAATGGTTAACCTAACCGTGATTAAAATGATACGACAAAAGTGATCTAACTATAATTGAATAAAAGTATTATAATAAATAACAGTAGTCCAACTATAGTTAAATAGGTCAACTTAACCATGATTAAAATGATATGGTAAAAGAAGTCTAACTATAGTAGAATATAGGTATTGTTATAAATATCAGTAGTCTAACTATGGTTGAATAGTTAATTTAACTATGATTAAAATGATATGGTGAAAATAGTCTAACTATGGTTGAATAAAGATATTACTATAAATATCATAGTTTAACTATAGTTGAATGTTTAACTTAACTATGATTAAAACGATATGATAAAAGTGAATAGCTTTGATTTATAACGGGGGAGGCTTTGATTTGTAGCCAAATAAACACCTTTAATTTTTACTATTTGATGTGAATATTTACTTCAAATAAAACCAAATATACAATAAAATAATATGTATTCATTAAAATGGGTATTTAATTCATATTTTTTTCTTTCACTCGTTGACCTGCTTAATTTAAAATAAAACTCAAATTACATGAAGTGAGATCGGAAATTAAATGTAGATATTTTCTCTTAATCAAAAATTGAACCTCATGTTCAATTTGTAGTATTAAATGGCCTAGCTAGGCTCTATTATCAAGATAGAATTATCAAAGTTCCAACAACAAGAGAGAAGTATAAAAAAGGCCAAGACTTTAAAACTAAGAGAAAAGTATTAGTAGTCGAGCTACAGAGAAAAGCATGAGGTGGGTATGACTGGATTCACTTTCCCTGCTCGTCCTTGGGACGAGCGGGGGGCTCGTCCGTACGGACGAGCGAGGGGGCTCGTCCGACGGACGAGCCCACGTCGATCCGAGATCCGACGCCGAGATCTGATATTTTTTTTTTATAAAAAATAATTTTAATAAGTAGAGAATCTAAAATAAAGTCAATCTCTCAACTAAGCATTTTTTCAAAAATGATTTTTTTATGTAGAAAAAAAAAAAAAAAAAAAAAAAAAAAAAAAATTTGAACCGTCGATCCTTGGATCCGACGGCGTGGGCTCGTCTCGTACGGACGAGCCCCCTCTCGCGTCCCAAGGACGAGCAGGGAAAGTGGTTCCGGGTATGACTTTGTTTTTTTTATACTTATGGGTATGACTTTGTTATCAAGAGGGAAGTTGTAACACCCCCTCGGTGTGTGGACTTTCAATAGAGTATTCATACGCAACTCATACGCAATTGTGATGGTAAAACATAAATAGTTCAATATATTGATACAATAAAATTTGGATTACATAACAGGAGTATTTCTAGGGTTTATACCAATTACAGACAGTGAAAATTTAAACAGTTGGCAATGGAAGGTGAGATTCTGGGGAATCTTAATAACAAACAATACCAAACAATGCATGCAAGATAAATGCTAGTGTATGAAATGCTTACCTTGCATAGGCTCATGCCAACAAAATGACATTTCTGCATGCTCAATGTTTCATGCAACATAATCATGGTCATAGTATAATCAGAAACAATGCTTCAATTATTCAAATATGTTAAACATAACAAGCAAGCATGGCAATTATACATATACACATAAGCAATTATATCAAATACATGCAAGTATAATAAGTCCACTACCTTAAAGACTAATGTCCTTCCTTAGTTTCCTCTTCTTCCAATTATAGGGGTTGCTTGAAGCACCTTCCCTTCTTCCCATGGCCCTAAGTACATATTCATATTATTAGAATCATGGAATATTAATGTTTAAGGGAATTGCCTCAATCACATAACCTTTATCCCTTAAATTCGCAGGGATACCAAAGCTACCAGAATTTTTAGTTAACTTTGAAAATTCATAATTAATTGTACAAAACTCCAATTAAGACAATTCCAAAGGCTATATGATCCTCGACATGTCTATATTCAAGGAAAAATATCATCAGTGGCCAGAAAAATATGTCTTTCCCAGAATAATTAAATGTATTTCAGAATCATAGGTCAATCTTGTAAAATTCATATATCCTTGCACAAACTCCAAAAATTACAAATGACATATCAAATTAAAGCTTATTATGTCTACTTCAATTCTGAAACGTTTCATAGCCATTGGACATTGTTTACTTATCCAAAAACAATTCTCAAGTAGACTACCTTCACAAAATCTAAAACTGACATTTTTTGCAATTTGTGCTACCATCTTCTAATTTATAGTTTAGGCCACAAACCATGATTTAACCATTTTTAGACATTTGGGCAGAACCTCCCTTTAGGGTTTGAGGCTTCCAAATCACAAGAAAATAGGGAGAAATCACCACAAATTACCAACAAGTTCAAGAATAACAATAACAAAGATAAGATCACCTCCTACCTTGACTTTGGCTTGTGTTCTTGCAACTTTCTCTTTCTCCTTAGCTCCCAAATGTTTCGGCCTCCATCTCTGAAACACCATACTAATTTTTTTTAAGAGGTCAAGAGTAGGAAATGGGAACAACTTAGAAGAAACAAGATCATATTAAAAAATCTCACCTTGGTTCCTCAAGTTTCTTCTTCTTCCTCTTCCTTTTGGATTTTTGGTTCCCTTCTCTCTTTGGCTTTTGGATTCACTTCCTTCTCTATTGCCCTCTTGTCTTGGACAGTTTTGACATGCACAATGGGAGTGTAAAGTGTCTTGAAATATGTCATGAAGACACTAAAAAATCCCCTACGCCAAATGACCAAAGTGTCTTTACAAAATATCTCTTAAACTTGGCTTGTTTTCCAAGTTTGTTGACTTTTCTCTCTTGCTTTCCTTCTTGGCCGAAATTTGCTTCTTATTTGGGCATCCAAATTGCCTTGTACATGTGTCAATTTCCTATGATTCAAGCTCTCTCACCTTGACCCTTCTTATTGTCCAAGAAATATCAAGATTTTTCTGAAGATTGTACTTGTTTTTGTTGACTTTCTTTACATTATCCTTGTCTTGAACTCATGTCTTCTCCCTTATTCTCCCTCTTGGACGAAAATTCATGCTTGTTGGGCAAGAGTTGATGTCATCTTAATGACATAATCAAACTTGCTTAGGTGTCTCTCTTGTTCCCTTTTCATGACAAGTGTCACCTTGAGATTAGCTTGTTGACTTATCTCTTTGGCTTGTTGGACAAGAATATGACTCATCAACATGCCATAAATGCTCATCTTAGGTGTGCCTATGACTCATCACGTTGTAATTGATGCCCAAGCTTAGGTGTCCTTTTGACTAGTTAACTCTTCTCCCTAGTGTGACACATGGCAACTTGGATAACTTCTCAAACAAGCTTATTATACTTGGAGAACAAGCTGGACATGTGTCATGCTTCTACTGGTTCAACATAAAAGTGTGTCATGATGAGACGACACGTGTCATATTCTTATTGTGCCAACGCAAAAGTTATGTTATCATTAGTCATCATGACTTACTTTATTAAAGTTACTTTATTAGTGCTTGCCCGAGATCCTGCTCAAGTTTTACTCAGGATTGCAGCATACATACCAAATACCCGCCAAATGACACCCGTCTTGAGTGTATGTGTGAGTCTCCACATACCAGTGTCATTTCCTAAAAAACGCAGGGTACACAGTTTGCCCTAGAAATGCCATATGTACACTTATACAGGCACATTTCGCTCAACCAATCGTGCCATACTTTATAACATAGTTGGGTGGCATCTTCCTACCAACCCAATGACACCGTATAAGTGTTCTATGCCCTTCTACATCGACAATTTATTCCTACGGCCTACACAACCTAGGTCCTCTGCCAAGTATGGCCGTACCACATAGTCCCTGAGAGGCTTTCTATCTCTCAAACATCTTGGCACTTTTCTCAAATTGGACTTAGTCGTCTGCCTTATATAGACTTATCCTTAAGCCTCTAGGCCCAAAATTCAAGATATTACAGAAGTATAAGGCGTCTAGGGTCTCCCATGCCAAGAGAGAAGTATCAAATCGCTAGTGCTTTGTCTATACCAAGAGAGAGAAGTATTAGCAATGAGGGCTCTGATATTAAAAGAGAATCAAGGGAGAAGTATCGGATGACCAGGGCTTGGATACCCAGAGATAAATGTCATAGTTTCTATGAGGTAGTTAAGAAGGTAGAAAGCCAATGCAAAACTTCTAACCTACAGTGACATTATTTAACTCAAACCCAAAAGTACTTCTTGTTGACCAAACGGATTCATTTCACCGACAAACACACTGAAGAAGAAATATGAGAATACCAAGTCGAGAAATGAAAAATCCCAAATCCAGGTCAGTTTATGTTTTGGCTCCCCATAACGTTACTATCAAAATCACAAGGGTTGGGAACGGGAGTATGGCGGGATGGGAAGGGGTTTCAAGTTTTCAAAGGACTCTTTGCATTTCTCCAAGGCTTCCGTTAGAAGATTTTTCTTGGTGGGTATGGGAAACTGGACTGACATTGAATAAAGGCACTACGAAATGTCCGGGTTTCAATAGTCTAACCATAGTTAAATAAATATATTGTTATAGATGTTAGCGGTTGAACTATGGTTGAATGGTTAATTTAACCATTAAAATGATTGGTGTAAGTGGTCTTTTTTTCTTTCTTGATCAAACTATAATTGAATAAAGATATTGCTATAAATATCTGTAATTTATTCAAAAAAGATTAAATTTCAATAATCTAACTATAGTTGAATGGTTAACCTAACCGTGATTAAAATGATATGGTGAAAGTGGTGTAACTATAGTTGAATAAATATATTGCAATAAATGCCAGTAGTCTAACTATGTTAAATATGTTAACTTTACCATGATTAAAATGATATGACAAAAGTAGCCTAATTATAGTAGAATAAAGGTATTGCTATAAATATCAGTAGTCTAACTCTAGGTGAATGGTTAATTTAATTGTGATTAAAATAAGGGATAGGATATTGTCACTACCACTTTTTCACCATTAGATCAAAATCTCAATAGGAGAGAGAAATAATAAAGGTAGATGAGATTTTGATCTAACGGTGAAAAAGTGGTAGTGACTTGATAGTGACATAAAATTGGTAGTGACAATATCATATCCCTTAAAATAATATGGTGAAAGTAGTCTAAAGATTGAATAAAAGTATTACTATAAATGTCAATGGTTTAACTATAGTTGAATGATTAATTATGATTAGAATGATATGTAAAAGTGATCTAACTCTAATAAATGTATTACTATATATGTCAATAGTCTAAATATAATTGAATGGTTAACTTAAATGATTTTAACTTTGATAAGAGTAGTTAGAGCCATATATAATATAACTTAAATGGCATTAAACACCTTCCTACAAGTTTTTCAAAGGGTAAGGATGTGAGTCTAAACTTTCTATCAATGTAATATTTTGGGAAGTATAGTTTAAAGTAAAATGAGACGTTGAAGTCTTTTGAACAAGAAGAAGCTTTTCTTTTCTCCATTTTGGATGTTTGCATTAGCAATTTTTAATGTGTTGTCGGGTCTCAAGTTGCTCTAAATTAATCACGCAGTTATTAGTTTTTTATTGAAATGAATTATTATGTCCAAGCATGCCTTAATAGCTCTGCATTTTTTGCTCAGCTGTCCTAACTCCTAATTGTCTATCATGTCACCAGTTTACATTTTTCTTTTGGATTATGGTTTGGTATTGTAGCCTTTCAAGTCTTTTGTGTAAGAATTGAAGGAAGGGGAGAACATATCTTAAGAAACTGGAATTATTGCATCTTACTCCTTCAGTCCTAAATATATACATAGTTTGTAGTACAATTTACGAGTATTTTCCAATTTGTACTCATATCTAACAACACTCTCATATTGTAATTTTTTATCATTACATGTGCTTTTGTATTTGATTTTGAACTTGAGTCTCTCAATGTTTCTTGATAACCTCTACTTTCTATACACCATTTTTCTTTTTAATCGATCCTTGGAGCTTTCATGGCTTTGAAATATACAAGTGTCTGTTTGAATCGCAAGGAAGAGTGATAAGTACCATAATATTATATCAAAATAGCTCACGAGGTTGTAAAGGGATATATTCAAATTGTTATTGATAATACTCAAGTTCTCATTGTCTTTATTCAACTCATCAACGACGTTTGACAAAGCCTAGGGAGTTCAAATAATCAATCTTATTACTCAAATTGTTATCGGAGCACCAGTGCCTGTGAGGGTTCTTTTTTTCTTTAAAAAAACTTGTGGGAAATTATAAAAGCACAATATTTCAAAATCTCATATTAGTCCTTTAAGATCTATTTGTCAATAGAATTTTTAAGATTTTAGTAATTCAAATGGTATTTATATGTTTTTTTTTTTGGAAATTAATCCCTCAAATATTTAAAGTACAATCTCTTTGGCAAAAATAAAAAATAAAAAATGCAGATTCTTATATGTTTTAAGCGTTAAATTATTACTTGATGACCAACCAACATAAGCGGGGATAGCTCAGTTGGGAGAGCGTCAGACTGAAGATCTGAAGGTCGCGTGTTCGATCCACGCTCACCGCAACATACCAATTTTTGTTAGCGTACGAAATACCCGTCGATTCTTTAATTTTCTCTTCTCTTTTCGATTTCTGCGTAAAAGTGATGGCTTCTAGAGGAGCGACCATGGTGCTATCTAGGGCCAATAGGATAAGGACGAAGTTACAGACTGCACTGGAAGCCACAATTTTGGAGGTAGAAGACGTGTCGTACCAGCATGCGGGTCATGCTGCCATGAAAGGAACCTCCGCTCAGGAGACCCACTTCAACCTCAAGATCGTCTCTCTCAAATTCGACGGCCAGAGTCTCGTGAAACGGCACCGTATGGTCTACGACTTGCTCGCCGATGAGCTTCAATCTGGATTGCACGCCCTCTCTATTGTCGCCAAAACGCCTCAGGAAACCTCTGCCAAATGAAGCCTTATCAAGTTCTTACTTTGAACATTGAGTTGTTGAAAATTGGCATCTTTCGATTCCGTTTTCTGATGACCTATTTGATTAGGATGTGACAGATTTCATGCTACGTGCTTCTAGTATTCAACAATCACCAGATAAACGAATGATCTGGTTTTCGATGTTCTTACTTGTACAATAGTTTTAGACCCGAGTCTTTACAGTAGTGTCACCTTTTTTGATTTAATCTATCATTTTGGGAAGTCTTGTGAACAAGAAGCTCCCTTTCTTGTTTTTTCTTTCCAGTTTGGATGTTTGCATTAGCAATTTTTGATGTGTTGTCTGATTTCATTTTGCTCTGAATTAGCCTCAGAGTGATTAGCTTTTCGTTGTAATGAATTAGTATGTCCAAGTTGACTCATCTTTCTTTTGGATTATGCCTTAAATGATTAATCATACCTAACTCAGCTCTGCATTTCTGTTTAGGTATTTAGCTCTTAAACTTAGCTCAGCTGTCCTAATTGTCTATAATGTGACTAGTTTACATTTTTCTTTTGGATTAGGGTTTGGTATGCTAGCCTTTCGAGCCTTCTTTAAGGATTGAGGGAAGGGAGAACATTTCTTAAGGAAATGGAATTCTTGCATTTTACAATTTACTTTCCAATTTTTACTCATATCTGGCAACACTTTGATGTTGTAATTTTTATTATAATATGTGCTTTTGTATTTGATTTCAAACTTGTGTGTCTGTCAATGTTTCTGGATAACCTATGTTTTATATACAGCATTTTCATCTGGCTTGCATGATTTTGTTTTTTCACTTCTTTGTTTTCCCTTCAAATGCTTTAGTATGAGTTCTTTGTAACCATTCCTTGGAGCTTTCGTGGTTTTCATATATGTAAGGGGCTGCATGAATCTCAAGGGAGTGTGAAAAGTACAGGATTCAGGAATATTGTATCAGAGTGGCTGAATAGTGAACTATCTGGTTTTAATCTAATTTGCTTTAAATCTTAAAATATTAAGGTTCTGTTTGGTTTGCAAGAAAGAATAACAATGATGGCAAAATTGGGAGCTGAGAATTGAGAACTTGATAGGGTTTCATGAGGAAACATAGAGGTAAAGCATTGGATCCCCTATGCTTTAGAATGAGCTTTTGCTGTTCATAAGTGTATTGAGGGGAAAAAAACTGAGAATATAGGCAAGAAGAGAGATTTATTTTTGTAGTGATGTTTCAGTCATCTATGGTTGTTGATTGATTAAGCAGTATTTTGACTTGTTGAGATTTATTTTGCTTAAGTTGTATAGTTGAGGAGATTTATTTTGCTTAAGTTTTATAGTTGAGGGTTGGTAAAAGATTATGCTACGGTGTAGAAGGTCTTCATTCAAACATGTGGCAACAAAAAATAGAGTGTAATAAGTATTGGTAATGTGAAGCTTTGAGAATTAGTTAGGGCAGCGATGAGTGTCATTATTAACAAAAGCATGAGATTGATTGCAAAATTGGACAAGCAATGAAATGATAGGTGAAGATATTAGCGGAGAAAGAAGCATCATATCTGAACCTCCCTGTCTCATGGTCATCAAATCCGGCAATCATGTAGGTGCAATTTCAGAAAATGCTCTGCGTCTTATTCGAACCAAATCGGTACTTCTTAAATAAGGGATAGAATCATCAAAACTTGCCATTCTGTCTGAACAGTTTTCAGCAACGAAAGAGATGTGTTTAAGAGAAGCTCAACTCTTAATGAAAAACGTGTATTTAAATACTACTATATGTAGACCTGCATGCTCAAGCTGGCTTCTATCCATGATACCAATTTCTTACTTTAAACTGTCAGTGTTGAAATTGGAATCTTTGGATTCTGTTTTCTGATGAGCTATTTGATTTAGGATATGACAGATTTCAACAATCACCTGATATACAAATGATCTGGTTTTCAATATTCTTACTTTTATTTTAGACCCGAGTCTTTCCTGTAGTGTCTCCTATGTTTGATTTAATCTATCGTTGTAATACTTTGGGAAGTATAGTTCAAAGTAGAAGTAAAAGGGGAAATCTTATGAACAAGAAGCAGCCTTTGTTTTTTTCCAGTTTGGATGTTTTCAGTTGCAATTTTTGTTGTGTTGTCTGATCTCAATTTGCTGAGTTACCACCCAGTTTTTAGTTTTTCATTGAAATGAATTATTATGTCCAGTTTGACTCCACTTTCTTTTGGATTATGCCTTAAATTAGCAATCAAACTTAACTCAGCCGGCATTTTTCTTTAGATGCCCAATTCTTAACTTTAACTCAGCCCTGCATTTTTCTTTAGATGCTCAACTCTTAACTTTACATTCTGACTTAAACATGAATGCCAAAACTTTGAAATTATTCCTTCAGCTGAGGTTTGGTATGGTACCCTTCCAATTTGTACTCATATCTGGCAACACTGTGATATTGTAATCAAACTTAACCTTAACTCTAACTTGTTCTGCATTTTTTTAGGTACTCAACTCTTAGTGCACAATGACAAGTAGTGCACCCCACCTTGTGAGATATTGCTTATTGTTGTTGCACTCAACTCTTAAACTTAACTCAGCTGTCCTAATTGTCTATCATGTGGACAGTTTGGACTTAAACAAGAATGCCAAAACTATGGAATTGTTCCTTCAGCTGAAGTTTGGTATGGTACCCTTTCAAGCTTTTTGTGTGAGAATCGAGGGAAGAGAACATTTCTTAAGAAGAGGGAATTCTTGCATTTTACAATTTACTTTCCAATGTGCTCTCATATTGGACAACACTGTGGTATTGTAATTTTTAGTAGCATGTGCTTTTGTATTGTATTTCAAACTTGTGTTTCTGTCAATGTTTCAGGATAACCTCTTTTTCTATACAACATTTTCATCTGGCTTCCATGATTTAATTTTTTCATTTCTTTGTCTTCCCTTCAAATCCTTTTGCTGAGTTCTTGTTATCATTCCTTCGATCTTATATTGTTTTCAAATATACAAGGGTCTGTTTGAAACACAAGGGTGGGTGAGAAGTACAGGAGTATTGTATAAGAGTAGCTGAATTGTGATCTATTTCTTTCATTTTCATCATGGGTTTCTAACTTTATAGGGTCTTTTTTTTTTTTTTTTTTTTTTTTTTTTTTTTTTTTTTTTTTTCTTTTTGCTTAAACCTCAATAAGGTAAAGTTTTTGTTTAGCTGATAAGAGAAGTTAAAAGAGAAAGAATTGCTTGTGCTTTTCTCATTTCCTATAAATCTCAAAGTAGCGAGGTTCTGTTTGGTTTGCAAGAAAGAATGAGAAAAAGAATAATATCTTTCCTCTTGATGATGGTGTCATTGTTAATAGATCTTTGGATTAATGGATATGGCGAGGTATTAAGAAAGTTGTGCCTATTTTTACTGATAGATTGGTTTGGTGTGTGGGTAATGGTTCTATGATCAGTTTATACAGCCGTCACAGATGATTACCCCTGGCAGCATCTCTACCTTTGGTTCTTGTAATGTTTCTCTTCTTAAACGATGGTATTCTGAAGAAGTGGTTCAGAAAATTATATCCACATCAACCTCAATCTATCAACACCAGGATTCCATTATCTGGGAAGGTAACTAGAAAGGTGTATATCAAGTGAGAGATGGATACAATATTAGTGTGTCAATGGACACTTCTGCTGATTCTCAGACAAGCCTCTTACTTGATTTACTTAATAAGTTACCGTTATTACTTAGAGTTAAATTGTTTTGTTGGAAACGTTTTTTTGAAGCCTTTCATATATGTAGCCTTCTGCACCGTCATCATATGGATGTTGAGCTTGGCTGTGTTTTCTGTGCGTGGTCAAGAGCCATCTGGTTTGGCTCAGAATTAAACCTGCGGATTTCTCTCCTTCATTTGACCCAGTTTCGTCAATGGTTTATTGATATGTGTCCAACAACCCCCATCAGGCTTAGTTAATTGTATGCCTAATTTTATATGGTCTCTGGTATTTTTGGAACCAGAAATTGCATTGGGGGTATGTCTGCTGATCCTGAAGGAGTGCTAAAACTGCAGAGTGAGGTGGTGGAAGCTGATAAATTTCTAAGAACTGCCCAGGTTCTTACTCCTACCATCTGGTCTAATCATTGGAATTTATCTGGTTGCGTGTTCCGTCTTAAACATGCTACACGGAAGTGTCTTGATTGTAGATTAAAATTGTTGAACAGAGAACTGGTCTTTCATGATCAATTGGTATTGGTCAACAGCCTGGAAATACGACAAGAAGGAGGAAGTTGTTAACTTTATTGCAAGTAGTTCGTCAAGGTTTACATTTTATTGCTTTGCAGGGTCTGATTTCCTCTCCTTTCCAGTACATCATGTTTGGTGTCCAAAAGAGAAGCGTGGCAATGATGATTGCTGGTCAAATACATGGGCCATCTTCTTGTAAAATGCTAGTGAAAGGATATACGTTTATATGCGTCTCCGTTTAGGATGGTTTCCTTTTTCTGTAATTAAATATGTGTAGTGTTATCAGGGGGGAAAAAAAGAGAGAACTCTGAGAGGGTCTCGTGAGGTAGCATGGTGGTAAGGCTTTGGGCCCCTATGCTTTAAAGTGAGTTTTAGTTGCCCACAAGTCAACTGGTGCAAAAAAAATAAAAAGAGGGAGAGAACCAAAATTAATACTAGTACGCAGTATGTTGACTTGTTGAGATTTGTTTGCTAAGTTGTATTGTAGAGGGTTGTGGAAGGAAATGTTTGCTGAAGTTGGTAATTTTTCTATCTCACCCTAAACACTGAACAAAAATGGTTTACAGAATTTGAATGAGATATTGAAACTTTTCAGTCTCTCAAGTTTGTCTCAATTATTGATTTGGTTGCTTGAGTTTAATCTTTATTAATCAAATCCCTAATGTTTCATTATCCCAACTAAATCAGCATTAATGATTCCATAGATCCTTATGGGAATTGGGAAATGTTTGCTGAAGCTGACACCAATTTATATTTTTTGAAAGCAAATTAAATTTGCACTCATTAACAATCATTTTGAATTGCGGCAACAGAACGTTAATAGAATAATACCATCATAACTTCTTTCTTCATACATTGCAACGTCTTATTGTTGCTTTCTTCATACATTGCAACGTCTTATTGTTGCTTCTAAGAATACACAACAAATTTAGCTTATATTTTAACCCTACTTTATTAATAGAAAATAATTAAATTAAGTGACTGGTTGTTCCTCTTAAATACTGAACTCATGTGTGATCATTATCATATTTTATATACTATCTACAATTAAATTTTTTTCCATGGGATAGATTTTTTCACTCACACACTTGGACCACATCTGCAATATCTTCTTCCTTGTAATGTGATATACAACTACACAAATATAGATATGCTAATAAGGAGTGACACAGTTGGCTAAGACATTGGCCTTCACCCTAAAAGGGAGGAGGTTCGATACCTGCTGATCAATGTGAGGGCCTCATTGATGGACGATCTATAAGTACCTCTGTAAGCGCTCTCTGAGCCTGGAGACATGCTTTGGCCCTGGTGGGGTACCGGTCTCTACCCCACAAAAACTTTTTTTTACCAAAAAAAAAAACTACACACATATATTTATCCTTTATCCTTCTTTTAATTACCTACTCGCATAAGAATTGATCAAGTCACAAATATATGCAATACATTCTTTTATCTACTTGATTTAATTTTTCTATACTAATCTCAAAAAATGAAATCATTATACACAATTGTCTCACTCACTGGCATAAAATCAAGACAAATCACATTACAACAGCCCTCCAAAGTAAAGTCCCATCATTTATAAAAAGAAACATAAAAACATTTAAGTTAAGCAGGTTTCTGATACCAAGAGAGAAATATCAAAATGGCCAGGGCTCTGATATCGAGAGATAAGTATCATATAGCCTAGCTAGGCATCCTTACTAAGATAGAAGTATCAGAGCTCTGATACCATGAGAGAAGTATGCAGCGGCAAGGGCTTTGATACCAAGAGAGAAGTATCAAAATGGCCAGAGCTCTAATATCGAGAGACAAGTATCAAACAACCTAACTACTTAACTACTGAGTACTGACCATTACTAAGATAGAAGTATCATAATTCTGGTACCAAGAGAGAAGTATCAACTATCACGACTACGATACCAAGAGAAAAGTATCATTAGTAAGGCTCCGATACTAAAAAACAGTATAAGGTGGACAGGGATTCAATACCAGTTGAGAAATATCAGACTGTCATGGAACTCAAGTCTTGATGATGGCAAGCTTCAACCATTATGTTGTCTTCAATATTGTAAAAGTAGACTTCATCATCATCATGCAGATTCATCACTAGCACCCCATCCTTAAGACTTAAAAGTCATATCCCCATGTTTACACCAAAATCAACATTTGTAAGATTAGTTTCTTCAAATTTTTTTATTGAAATTGGAAATTGCACATCCAATCTCTTCCAAGGATTTCCATACCTTCTGATTCCATTTAGCTTTTGCATAATCTTCAAGATACCACACATGTAGGCCTTGTTCTGCTATCATGACATAGTGAAGAATCTCCTTCCATTCTCCAATACATGAGAATTTGAATTATGGGAATAAAGTTAGTGGTGAAATTACCAAAGGTGACTCCTTCTCAAACTGTCACAGCTGCGATACCAAATGAAAACTACCACTAGCTAGGCTCCGATACTAAAGAAAAAGTATAAGGTAGACATGGATTCGATACCAGCAGAAAAGTATCAGACTGTCATGACACTCAAGTCTTAACTATTGCAAGCTTCAACCATCATGTTGTCTTTAATATTGTAAAGGTAGACTTCATCGTCATCATCATGTAGATTCATCACTAGTACCTCATCCTTAAGGGTGTTAGTAGTCTAATCATAGTTAAATAAAAGTATTATTATAGAGGTTAGTAGTCAAACTATAGTTGAATGGCTAAATGATTAAAATGATATGAGAAAATAGTCTAACTATAGTTGAATAAAGATATTACTATAAATGTCAGCAGTTTACCTATACTTAAATAATTAACTTTTATTAAAAAAAAAAAGAATGATCAACTTTTTAATTTTTTTGCCTACAAGTTAAATTAATAATTTAACCATGAATAAAACAATATGGCAAAAGTAAAATGACTATAGTTCCTAAAGGTATAAATTTCAATAACATAATAGCGCTCTAAAATAAAGTCCCCTTATTTATAAAAAGTAAACATAAAAACATTTAAGCTAAGCCAGGTTTCTGATACCAAGAGAGAAATATCAAAACAGTCCAGGCTCTGATATCGAGAGAAAGTATCAAATAGTCTGGCTAGGCACCCTTACCAAGATAGAAGTATCAGAGCTATGATACCATGAGAGAAGTATGAAGCGACAAGGGTTTTGATACCAAAAGGGAAGTATCGAATTGTCACGGTTGTGATACCAAGAGAAAAGTATCCCTAGTTGGGCTCCAATACTAAGGAAAAATATAAGGTGGACATGGATTCGATACCAACAGAAAAGTATCAGACTGTCACTGATTGCAAGCTTCAATCATGTTGTCCTCAATATTGTAAAAGTAGGCTTCATCGTCATCATCACTAGCATCACATCCTTAAGATGATTGATTAACTTTTATTGGCAAAAGACCAATTTGTGATTTTAAAATGTTGTGCATTTACTAAAGTAAAGTCCCCTCATTTATAAAAAGTAAACATTAAAAAAAAAATAAGTTAAGCGGTGTTTGATACCAAGAGAGAAATATCAAAACGATCATAGCCCTGATATCGAGAGACTAGCTAGGCTCCATTACCAAGATAGAAGTATCAGAGCTTTGATACCAATAGAGAAGCATCAGATTGCCAAGGGCTTTGATGCCAAGAGAGAAGTATCAGACTGTCATGGCTATGATACAAAGAGAAAGTATTATTCGCCAGACTCCAATACCAAGAAAAAAGTATGAGACGGATAAGGATTGGATACCAGCAGAGAAGTAGCTATTGTCAAGAAAGATTCCAAGCGCTTTTGAACCCTCATTTTCCAGTTGCCTTCTTTATGATACCAGACCTTAAAACACATTCGAACAACCTTCTGTTATATAATAACGTAGCAAAGTATTCCCTCATTCACCAATGAAAATCAACTTGAATCCGGGCAACGAGGTTGGAAGTGAAATTACCAAGCAGGATTCATAGTTCACTTCGAAAGCCAAAATGTCATAGAAAAGTTGCACCTTGTATGGGTTTCTTCTTGAATCAGGACACAACAGCTTCTTTGGTTAAACAGCAGAAAATGATGGGAAGAGTATAAGAGAGAAGCCAAATTTTTTCCTTAAAATCTAATTTGTTCCATATTTATTTAAACCTTATGCCATTGAACACAAAATCTAGAAATGGCTGAAAATTTCATATTACCTAATCAATCGACAATCACGATTGACTGAAGCATCAATGAGAAAAAACGTTGTCGTTTGTGTCTATGTAATACCCTTTTGGTTTTACTTCTATTTAGTTTTCTATAGGCTTAGAACCAAAAGGAGTAATATTTAATTATTTCATAGGTCGTGTATCATTATATTATGTACCTGGCTTTCGTCCGATGCGAGTTAACGTCCGCTGCATCCTTTGCAGTAAAACTGCGTCGTTTTGGCTAAAAAAAACCTTGAGCCGTTGCTTTTTTTTTTTAAGGTTACTGATGGGTACTACTTCAGTATACTGATCGGTATGAAAAAATACTTTATAATCTTTAAAAAAAATTAGGATCTTAAAAAAATATTTCAGAGTACTGACTAATATTTAAAATATATTGACCGGTACTGAAAAAATACTTTATGATCTTGAAAAATTATTTCAGAGTACTAACTGATACAAAAAATATACTTCAGGATATTTAATCAAATACTTTATGATACTGAATGATACTAAAAAAATACTTTAGGATATTGATTGTTACTGAAAAAATACTTCATGATCCTCAAATAATATTTTAAGATCATGAAGTATTTTTTCAATACGATCAAGATCATAAAGTATTTTTTTAAGTATCATAAAGTATCATAAAGTATTTGAAAAAATATCCTGAAGTATATTTTTTTGTACCAGTTACTCAGTTAGTACTTTGAAATAGTTTTTTAAGATCTTAAAATAATTTTTCAAGATCATGAAGTATTTTTTCATATCGGTCAATATATTTTTAATATTAGTCAGTACTTTGAAATATTTTTTCAAGATCCTAAAAGAATTTTTTAAGATTATAAAGTATTTTTTCATACCGATCAGTATACTGAAGTACCCATCAATAACCTTAAAAAAAAAGGCAACAGCTCAAGGTTTTTTTAGCCAAAACGACACAGTTTTACTGCAAAGGAGGCAGCGGACGTTAACTCGCATTAGACGAAAGTCAGGTCCTTATATTATATATCAGTTTAAAGTCAAACTAATTAGTTTTGAGTGAATCCTTCGATGAGGTCATCTATCATGCCCATAGAAAACAAAAATCCTATTGTATTCCCAATCATGAGATAGAAGCGGCAAGGGCTTCTGATGCCAAGAAAGAAGTATGAAGCGCCAAGAGCTCTGATACCAAGAGAGAAGTATCAAAACATATCAAGAGATAAGTATCAGACAGCCTAGCTAGACACCATTACTAAGATAGAAGTATCAGAGCTCTGATATCCAGAGGGAAGTATGAAATGGCAAGGACTATGATACCAAGATAGAAGTATTAGATTGCTAAGGGCTCTGATACCAAGATAGAAGTATTAGACTGTCACGACTGCGATACCAAAAGAAAAGTATCATTAGCAAGGCTCCAATATCAAGAAAAAAGTATGAGGTTGACATGGATCCAATATAAGGTTGTCATGGCTCTGCTAATATCAAGAGAGATTCCAAGTGCCTATGAACCCTCATTTTCCAGTTGTCTTCTTTATGATCCCAGACCTCAAGGCACACTCGAAAACCCTTCTATGTTATAATGGTGTAGCAAAGGATTCCCTCTCATTCCCCAATGCAAGTCAACTTGAATCCGAGCAACGAGGTTGGAGGTGAGATTACCCAACAGGATTCATGTTTCATCTCAAAAGCCAAAATGTCATTGAAATTGGAATTTGCATATCCAATCTCTTCCAAGGATTTTCATACCTTCTAATTCCATTTAGCTTTTGTATAATCTTCAGGATACCACACATGAGGACCTTGTTTTGTTATCATGACATAGTGAAGAATCTCCTTCTATTCTCCAATACATGTGACTTTGAATTTTGGGAATAAAGTTGGGGTGAAATTATCAAAGATAACTCATTCCCAACATCAAAAGTGAAGATGTCATCAAAAGTAGGGACATGGATATTAGCCTGCTAATATAAGACATCCTTAATGTAAATTCCTAGGACATTGCACCTTGATAAATGTATGAGTGTTAGTAGTCTAACCATAATTAAATAGAAGTATTACTATAGATGAGAAAATAGTCTTAACTATTGTTGAATAAAAGTATTGCTATAAATGTGAGCAGTCTACCTATACTTGAATGATTATCTTTTATTGGCAAAAAAAGAATGATTAACTTTTTGTTTTGCCAGAAAGTTGAATGATTAATTTAAACATGAATAAAACGATATGGCAAAAGTAGTCTAACTATAGTTGGATAAAGGTGTTACTATAAATGTAAGTAGTTTAACTATAGTTGAATGGTTAACTTAACTGTGATTAAAATGATATGATAAAAGTTATCTAACTATAGTTGAATGAAATTATTGTTATAAATATCAGTAGTCTAACTATAATTGAATGGTTAACTTAACCGTGATTGAAGTGATATGACAAGGGTAATATAATAATAGTTGAAGAAAGATATTCTTATAATATACCATTCTTGTTGTATTTATAAGTCCAAATTAACTAATTCTTACATACCAAAGAGAGTTAGTTAACTCATTCATTAGGAGCTAAATTTCCAATTTTTCCCTTATCTATGGTTAGTTACAAAAGTCAACATGAATAAATTCTTTTTGTTTATTGCAATTAATAGGGGCAAAAATATAACAAATATATTTATTATTTTGAAACTGGACTTATAATAAGGACTAAAATTTTTTGTCAAAATAAAACCAGAATGATAACTTATAAGTGAAGGTGGAATATCACCTAGAGGGGGGGTGAATAGGTGATCTTGATATTCTTTCGCTAATTGCTCAAGAACACTTAAAACAGAGATAGAGAGAAGAGTAATGAACACAAGAGATTATACTGGTTCGGTCCAACTCTTGACCTACGTCCAGTCCCCAGAAACACTCTGGGATTTCACTATCTCCAAACTTGATTACGATCAGTAACTCTCGAGTAATCCTTTCACTAGGACTTACTCCTCTTTATAAGTTGTAACCAACTAACCTGGACACAATTACACACTCTGTAAACGAAGGATGATCCTTTCACTCTCGGACTCACTCCCCCTTACAAGTTGTAATTGATACACCCACACTCAAGATACCTTTACCTTGAGATTTGAACGAATCGTAAAACGATTGATAAAACTCTCTTACAGAGTAGATGAATGATAAACACTGAAGCTCACGAAGGTATATATGTACAGAATAGAATTTGATCTCTTTGATAGCTTTGTCTGTGTATGCGTTTTTTTTTTTTTGCCCTCTGATGAATTCAAACCTTCGGGTATTTATACGTTGAAGCTTGAAGACCGTTGGAAGGTTTTGAATCTGCCCGTTTGAATGTTCGAATATGTCCGTTGAAAGTGTTTAAACATCTGTGCCATATGCTTAGCCATGATCAAGTGTCCGCTTGGTTGGGACTCTGTATAGCCATTATTCACGTGGTCCAGGATGGAGAATAACTTAAAATATTGATTCGGTGCTTTTGACATTATGGGCCATCCTTCATCGTGTCGGCTCTGTTCCTCCGTCGCTTTGGTGCTTGACATGACTCATCAAAATTCAAACAACGATTAATCATCTGAAGAATACTTAAGAAGATGATTAATGATAATTCAAATAATATTGAATGATATATACGAAGAATTAACTAGATAATCAGTGCATTCGGAAAATGTTGCAGAACTGATTTTCGGCAGCTAATAGCTCATACTCGAGAATCCCATTCTGTGTACTCGAGTAGCCTTTGCAGAAGCACAAGCTTGATTCTTTGTCAATACCCAAGTAGCCATAGTTAATACTTGAGTATCCATTTCATTCAGATATATCAAAAGCTTTGTCATTGATCATACTTGAGTATTCAATCATGAGTACTTCCTAAATACTTCCTTGAATACTTCTTGAATACTTGCGTGAATACTTTCGTAATACTTTCGCAATACTCAAGTATCCCCAATCAATTCACAGAAGTTCATAGCTTGTTACTACTCGGGTAGCCAAAAACCAATACTTGAGTATTTATTTCAGAATCAATTGACAGATGCTCACATGGTTAGAATCAATGATAATAAACAGCAAGGCATATTTCATGATTTCTAGATCGCAACAATCTTGGTGTTCTTCGTCGAATTTGAAACTTGATCATGAATCTGAAAAACACTCGGAAGATGATTAATGATATCATAGTTAATGTTGAATGATGTATTGGAAGATAGAATCAATTAACTAGATCAATTAAATGAAGTTGCAGATAATTAACGTTACTGATAAACCATACTGGGCTGGGCATTCTCGAGAACTGATGTAATGATACTCGAGAATCATTTATAATATCAATCTGCAACTTGATCGAGTTTCGATCATTCTCGAGAATCACCAAATGCATTCTCGAGAACCATTCTCGAGAATTGATTCTCAATTCTCGAGAATCACTTCAGAAACCATTATCTCAATGATAAGCATTCGACCATTCTCGAGAATTCTTCCTGATTCTCGAGAGCCATTCTCAAGAATTGCTTATACATTCTTGAGAATCACATCAGAGATTATACCAGTGTGGTTCTGTCCCGATCATTCTCGAGAATTGCTGGTCCATTCTCGAGAATCCTTCTCGAGAGTCCAATAACCATTCTCGAGAATTGCTTTGCTGCGATGGAAATTTAACTGAACTCTTGAACACAGTTTAGCAACCATTATGGAGAAACCTTATGGCCAACTTGTCACGGCATTCTTGAGAACCACTCCATACTCAGAGAAACCCTTCAAGTCTTCTTTCATTGCAAGAGTAATCAGTCCCAAACTTGATGTATTTCATTGGTTATCATAGGATGAATGTAGGCTCTTCTTAATCAACACTTCTGTAGCATCCAGAACATACTACCAATTTCAAAACATAATAACTCCTTCAATTGATCTTCGTTTTCTGTGTTCTTGATGTTTTTGGAAAGGTATTTGAGTCTAGTTTCCAATGGTACCAATTTCAGCTCAATCGGATTTGTGGTTTGTGAGATACACTCAAATTACCGAAGGTTGGTTTGGACTGTAACGGTGATTTGTGTTTCATTTTGTAAAATTCGTAGCTCTCTTATATGGACTCCTTTGGACTTGAAATTTTGTCAAAAGTACGTGTTGGATGTCTAGTTTCATATGCCACTGGTTTCGTGTCAATCCGATTCCTAGTTTATGAGATATCGTCAAATTACTAGAGGTCGCCCAAGCTGAACGTGAAACAGAGCTGCTGAAGAATTGCTGAATCCCGACCATTCTCGAGAATCAGAATGGCATTCTTGAGAACCATTCTCGAGAATTGATGTGCCATACTCGAGAATTGCTTGCAATTTTCACTTGATCAATACCATTCTCGAGAATTAGAATGTCATACTCGAGAATTGCTTCAGAATGAACTTGTAGCTCGTTTTCACTCATTTTAATTCCGAATTAAGTCGTTCCAACTTCCATATCATCGTGGAGACTTGTAGAATCAATCTATGAACTTGTATAATGATTTTCTCATTCCATTAAACAAGTTCTTCCTTTCTTTCTTCTCTTTTCTTGATCATTCTCCATCATTAAACTTCACATCTACATTAAATGTATGAATTAGTCAAAGTATAATGATAAATGTAGTATGCAAGCTTTTTGCTTTCAAGAATGACATCTATATAAGACATCATCAAAACTAATCATAACTAACAATAAGTAGTGTAACTATGGGTGAATTGGTTAATTTAATCAAAGTTAAAATGATACGGTAAAGAGGCCTTGAACATTCCAGTTGTGTTCTTCTGCCATCCACATGTGTTCTCAGCTCATACCTATTACATTGGGTTAGAGGAGCTGAAGTTTCTCATTCCAAGAAAAATGACATGATTAACTATGATAAAAGTGGTTAGAGTCATTTATGATATACTACATCCAATCTTAAATATTTAACATGATTTACACGGTAAATTATGTCATATATTTAGGACCAAAAGAGTAGCTTAAATGACATGAAACACCTTCCTACTACAAATTTTTGTAAGGGTAAGATTGTGAGTTTAAACCTTCTATAATATAATAAATACTTGTACGGCAAAAATAATAACAAATTCTCATGAATACCCAATAATGTTTTGTATGTTTTTTCTATATAGAAAGTAGGGTACTCTAAAAACTTGTATACATAAAAAGAATCAATATTTGAATTTAGGTAACATTGGGAATTAATTCTTGAAATAGGTATTTATAGGCAATTTATCCCAAAAGAAAAGAAAAGTGAGAATGACAGGAAAATATTTGAAATTGCAAAATCATAAATTACGTATTTTTTATAAAATAAGTTGTAAATTGTTTATCAAGTTTTGTTATTATTTATCAATTCTTGATAACAAACTTAATTTAGGATTTTATAATTTTAAAGTTTTTTTCATATCATTTTTCATAAGCAAAAACACTTTTAAAGGTTCATATTTAAATAAAAAACGTTAATTCACATGTACATTGACAGTTTGACACTTCCATTTAGGTTCAAGTACCTGCTTTTGGGTGGCTCGAAAATATTTTAGAGGGGCGAATTTGGCTTGATATTTTCATATGTGAGTTGAAACGACTCTTCCAGAAAGGGAGGAAAAAAAGACAACAAAAAAAGATTTGAAATTAGGTATTTTTCAAAAAAAATAAGTTGTGAATTACTTATTAAGTTTCGTCATTCCCTTATCAATTCTATTTTTTTAAAACAAACTATACTTGAAATTTTATAATTTTAAAGTTTTTTTTTTAATCTTTTTCTCTTTAATGTATTTTTTTTTTTTTTGTACTAAAAAAAAAAAAAATTGATACATAAAAATAATATATGAAAGTGAACTTTACTAAGTAAGATACATGATCATGATCATGATATAAAAGGGAAAATTTAGTTAACCCTTGTGTAAGAGATTTTATTTCAGTCAATTCTCAAATAATTTTAAAATTTCACTACACCCTTGAATTAAAAGGAAATTAAGTTTTGTGGTTGAAAAGACAATAATATCCTTTATTTATTTATTTTTTTAAGAATATCATTTGCAAAATGAATAAGTGTTAAGTAAGAAATTTAGGAAGTATAAGCTCAAAACGATGTTCTTGCCTAAATTTTTTTTTTTTTTTGTCTCAATGTTGTCAGGAAAATTTAAAAATGTAGAATATTGTCCTTTGAGTTAACCAAGATTAAATTTGACCATCTTGTTTAACAGAAACTCCTACATGGACATTTTGTGGCACTCAATAACTTAACTCATTGCCACCTTCCCCCTCTCTCATCTTCTGCTTTCCATCTCATCGTCTTCTTCAAGCTAGAAACATATCAGAGTGCAAACAAATCAAAAAGCCATAATCAGCCAGAAATATATCAACCACAAAAAAATCGAACAATTAATTTGTTATCCCACTAAAACCCCTCCACCACATAAGCAAATGAAATCCACACACTTGCGTAAAGAGATGAACAAGATGACTTATCAGCGACCATTCTAGCAACGCTAAAGAATAAGAACAACAATGGTTTCACAATCAACCTCACACATCATAAAAAAAATGAAGATGCTGAATTTTTTTTTTTTTTTTTAAAAAAAAGGAGAATCAGGACTACCTCTCCACCCACTCTAATGTCCTCTGGTCTAGTCGTCGGCGTCCATGGAAGACGAAACTCGATGAAGACACATAAAGAAGAAAAAATCGAAGATGGTGACTCCTACAAATAATTAGGAAAAAGCTTGAAAATATGCTACTTTACCTCTAAAAAAAAAGCTTGAAAAGATGTGAATTTTGATTCTAATCCCAAAGAGTACACGCCACTGTCAGATGGCATTAATACGACACCATACTCCACGGAAGTAGTTGTGATTGTGGAGGCTACCTGTCAATGGCTCGATGTCGACGTCTTCGTTCCCACCCCTTTGCGACGCCATCGTCATTCCCTCCTGCCACCGAGATTTCAAACGGACTTCCTTTTAGATGAAGATGTATCTATCGGTTAGGCTCTAAGAGCCAATCAAGCTTAAAGATCAAGATCGCATGAGAAGCGGATCGCGTGAGAGGTAGTTGCCATTTCAGCTCTTGAGCTTCACCCGAGATCCGTCTCTGACGGGTTCCCACTCGATGGAGGAATCGAACAGTGAGGGAAGAGTTTGAAGGACCTTGCGACCCGTCATGGCCAACAAGAAGGACCTTCTGGCGGCGTTCACGATGAGGGAGAAGGAGGCTCGAGCATTAGAGGGGAGGGAATGGATGAAGGAGCGACGGAAGGTTCAAAAGGTGATAGTGCTGAGAGCTCAGATTCAACAAGTACAGGGAAGGGGAGGACGGCGATGCTGACGTGGGATAATCAATTGAGTAATATGTGGGATTATTATATCTTAGGTGTCAGAGCCACACCTCACCCATAACTCAGTCAACTAACACTTAAAATTAACATTATAACGGAGTAGGAAATATTGCTATATTTTGTAACTTTCGGGGCAATATTGAGAAAAGAAAAACTTTTAGGGCAATATTGTTCCTATATCTATACTTATTGGCGGATTTGCTATTTAACCTAATAAATAAAGATATTCAAAAGGAACCATGGACTTTACAAAAACATTTTATCCATTTACAAGATAAATAAAGGTATTCACAAGATTAAAAAAAAAAAAGGGATGCGAAATAACCCAAGGAGTTAAAAACATGTTGGTCATTCACAAGATAAATAAAAAAATTCACTAGATAAATAAGGACATTAACAAGACAAATAAGACAATTCACAAGACAAATAAAATAGGGCATCATTATATTTCCACCCACAAAACTTAATTTCATTTTAACCCAAGGTGGTGTTTCAGATTTTATCGAGGGTTGATTGAAATAAAGTCTCTTAACACTGAACTAACTGAAATTCTCCCTTTATAAAAGTATTTAGAAAAATGTTTTAATTATGGCTTTTGTTAAAATTTTGGTGAATAGCTTTGTATAAAATCTCCCTTAGTTGTAACCACTTAAATACCTTTGATTTTTAACATTTGATATGTTTTTTTTTTAACAAATAAAAACGTTTACTCCAACTAAAACGAAATATATAATATAAAATAATATTTATTCATTAAAATATTTATTTAGTTCATATATTTCTTTAATTGAAATTCAAACCTAATGTTCATTTGTTTTTGATGAAAAATATATTTAAAAAAAACTTTGAAAATACAAAATCTCAAATGAGATTGTTACCAAGAGTTGATAAGGGAATGATAAAAATTTTGCAAATTCAAAATTTTGTTTCCTTGTTTTTAATCGAAATAGTCCATCTTAGCCACAGTTCAAATTCAAAAACTGCCCACCAAACGTGGTGCAAGGCTTTAGTGGGGAGATATATCATGTCGGGAACACATATGAGTGTAAAATATATTGGAAGGAGAGGTCGTGCTCGAAATGAACAAGGTGATTTTTCTACTGGAAAATTTTATAGGGTAAATATCTTTTATGCTACTATTGATTATCAATTGCAAGAATTAAATAGCAGGTTCAACGATAATATTGGTGAACGTGAATTACTATTGCTTTGAGCATAGCTTTAGATTCAAGAAACATGTACAAGTCATTTAATAGTGATAATATTTACAAACTTGTTGATAAATTTTATTCTAGGGATTTTGCAGAACAGAAAAAATTGCATTTGAAGATGAAGTTATAACATTTTGAGCTTGACATTCCTAAGCATCCAGATTTCATTAATTTATCAACTACTCATACATCTAAATTATGTCAAGGACTGGCAAGAACTGGAAAGTTCACCATTTACCCTCTTATTGATAGAGTGATTAAATTTGTACTCACTCTTCCAGTTTCTACGGCAACTACTAAAAGATCTTTTTCTGCTATAAAGATAATCAAGAACAGACTTCGAAATAAATTGAAAGACCAATTTCTTAATGATTCTTTGATTACATACATTGAAAAAGAAATTGTTGAGTTTTAGCACGGATTCAATTATAGATGAGTTTAACAATCTGAAAACACGTAGAGTAAGAGTCAAGTGAAATAAACTTAATTTCTGTAATATATTTCTTTCAATTTTTATTATATTAGGTCTTTATCGTATTTTGACAGGGATTACATAGCAAATTGGCGCTCTTCAATTTAGTGACTGTTTTGTTTCTGGTTTGGGGAAGAAGAAGATCAATGGAAACTTGGTGGAAGGTTGCCGGCGACGGTGGAGAAGAAGGTGAGGTCGCCAGAGACGGAGATGGAGCCAAGGTGGAGGTAGAAGAAGGTCTCTTCCTCTCTCGTGTTCGTTGCCAAACCTTGAACAGTGCTGTTTCAACGAGTTTTCTGATCAATTTGCTATGTAATCCCTGTCATATTTTAAGTACTTTTATTTATGATATAACATTTCTTATTTTCGCCCTCCGTGAGTAAAATTCTTGGGTCCGTCTCTCACCCAAGGTGTTTATGCCTCAGATTTGCAAAGCGAGGCGGTCTTATTAGTGGCTATGAATTTTGTATTCATGGAAGGGAAATATAACGGCAGCACTCTTAGAATCTTAGGGCGGAACAAAGTGTTTGACGCTGTGAGATAGATGCCAGTCGTCGGAGATTTTGTCAAGTTCCCTCATCCATTTGGACATCACAAGTCATTGTTATTAACCCTATTTTTTTAAAATAAAAATAAGAGTAAAATTTCTTTGATTATCTTTTTTTAAAAAAAAAAAAATTACACTTAAATTCAAATCACTCCCTCCGTTGAAAATATTCTAAAAAAAATTTTAAAATATATATTATTTTAATTAAAATTGGTGGTGAAATTATCAAAGATAACTCATTCCCAACATCAAAAGTGAGGATGTCATCAAAAGTAGGGACGTCATGGATATTAGCTTGCTAATATAAGACATCCTTAATGTAAATTCCTAGGACATTGCACCTTTATAAATGTATGAATGTTAGTAGTCTAACCATAGTTAAATAAAAGTATTGCTATAGATGTTAGTGGTCAAACTATAGTTGAATGACTAAATGATTAAAATATATGAGAAAATAGTCTAACTATTGTTGAATAAAAGTATTGCTATAAATGTGAGCAGTCTGCCTATACTTGAATGATTAGCTTTTATTGGCAAAAAAAGAATGATTAACTTTTTGTTTTGACAGAAAGTTTAATGATTAATTTAAACATGAATAAAACGATATGACAAAAGTAGTCTAACTATAGTTGGATAAAGGTGTTACTATAAATGTAAGTAGTTTAACTATAGTTGAATGGTTAACTTAACTATGATTAAAATGATATGATGAAAGTTATCTAACTATAGTTGAATGAAATTATTGTTATAAATATCAGTAGTCTAACTATAATTGAATGGTTAACTTAACCGTGATTGAAATGATATGACAAGGGTAATATAATAATAGTTGAAGAAAGATATTCTTATAATGTATCATAAGTTCAAATTAACTAATTCTTACATACTTAAGAGAGTTAGTTAACTCATTCATTAGGAGCTAAATTTCCAATTTTTCCCTTATCTATGGTTAGTTACAAAAGTCAACATGAATAATTTTTTTTTGTTTATTGCAATTAATAGGGGCAAAAATGTAACAAATGTATTTATTATTCTGAAATTGGACTTATAATAAGGACTAAATTTTTTTGTCAAAATAAATTTATAAATAAAACTAGAGTGATAGCTTATAAGTAGTGTAACTATGGGTGAATTGGTTAATTTATTCAAAGTTAAAGTGATACGGAAAAGAGGCCATGAACATTCCAGTTGTGTTCTTCTGCCATCCACATGTGTTCTCAGCTTATACCTATTAAATTGGGTTAGAGGAGCTGAAGTTTCTCATTCCAAGAAAAATGACATGATTAACTACCTCAAATCCTAAATATTGAACATGATTTACACGGTAAATTATGTCATATATTTAGTACCGAAAGAGTAGTTTAAATGACATGAAACACCTTCCTACTACAATTTTTGTAAGGGTAAGATTGTGAGTTTAAACCTTCTATAATATAATAAACACTTGTACAGCAAAAAATAATAACAAATTCTCATGAATACCCGCGTTCGGATTCTCTCCTTGTCAATTTTCTCCCCATCCCTCCCCATCAGCAATCCTGGCACCGCATGCTGTTTTATAAAAAATTTATCTGGGCCCTTGGATCACGAAATCGACGGCCAGGATTGCTGATGGGGAGGGATGGAGAGAAAATTGACAAGGAGAGTATATTCTTCCATGAATACCCAATAATATTTTGTATGTTTTTTCTATATAGAAAGTAGGGTACTCTAAA
The DNA here is from genome assembly GCA_019022615.1 of Acacia melanoxylon. Taxonomy (NCBI): domain Eukaryota; kingdom Viridiplantae; phylum Streptophyta; class Magnoliopsida; order Fabales; family Fabaceae; genus Acacia; species Acacia melanoxylon. The sequence goes on along the minus strand of JAFJYJ010000004.1, from coordinate 9,017,447 downwards.
AACTTATATACATAAACAGAATCAATATTTGAATTTAGGTAACATTGGGAATTAATTCTTGAAATAGGTATTTATAGGAAATTTATCCCAAAAAAGAAAAGAAAAGTGAGAATGACAGGAAAATAATTTTGAAATTGTAAAATCATAAATTATGTATTTTCTATAAAATGAGTTATAAATTGTTTATCAAGTTTTGTTATTATTTATCAATTCTTGATAACAAACTTAAGGCTAAAGTATACTTTTGGTCCGTTAAGTTTACATGAGAGTATACTTTTGGTCTCTTAACCTTAAAAAGTATACTTTTAGTCCTATAATTCTAACACCGTTAATTTTACTAACGGAAAACGTAAATTTAAGTGATAACGGTGTAAATTTAAGTGAAGACTATGTAATTAAATACTATTAAACATAAAGGGTTAAATGCCTAATTTGCCCCGGAAGTTTTGATAAGGAGGCACTCATCACCCGAAAGTTTTTTTGGTATCAAATTTGCCCTGGAAGTATGAAAAAGGTAGCAAATTTGCCCCTCCGTTAATTTTGACCGTTAAGTTTGATTTGAATGTACACGTGACATGCCACCTCATCAACCCAATAAGAGTTAAGTATCATTTTTGCCCGGAAGTTTTCGAGAGCAAGTTTGCCCGAAAGTTTTCACCGAGGAGCAATTTTACCCTGAAAGTTTACAAAATGTATCAATTTTGCCCTTCTTTCCCATATTAAATTTGACTATTAAATCGATCAAAGACCACACATGTCATGCCTTGAAAATGTCGAACTTGGAGTCAGAGAAGGAGATCTTTGAGATGTTGAGCTCAAGGAGGCCATAATTTGTGAAGCCGAACTGGTCACAGGGATTGAAAGGTTTGTCGCAAAACCCAAAGGAAGCATCACTTATAATCTAAGCAAATGAAACACAAAACGAGAAATGAATTGTTCCAAAAATTGGTTCAGTAAAACAAATCAATAGTGATAATATTTACGTTTGTATAGACTGATCATTTGCTTAGATCATAAGTAATGCTTCCTGTGACCAGTTCGGCTTCACAAATTATGGCCGCCTTGAGCTCAACATCTCAAAGATCTCCTCCTCTCACTCCAAGTTTGACATTTTCAAGGCATGTCATGTGTGGTCTTTGACTGATTTAACAGTCAAATTTAATATGTGGGAAAGAAGGGAAAAATTGATACATTTTGTAAACTTTCGGGGCAAAATTGCTTCTCAGTGAAAACTTCCGGGGCAAATTTGCTCTCAGTGAAAACTTCCGGGGCAAAAATGATACTTATCTCTTATTGGGTTGATGAGGTGGCATGCCACGTATACACTCAGTTAAACTTAACGGTCAAAATTAACAGAGGGGCAAATTTGCTACCTTTTTCATACTTACGGGGCAAATTTGCTTCCTTTTTAATACTTCCATGGTAAATTTGGTACCAAAAAAACTTCAGGGTGATGAGTGCCTCCTTATCAAAACTTCCGGGGCAAATTAGGCATTTAACCCAAGCTTAAATTTAAAATATGAGTAAATTAAAAAATATATAAAATTTGTGTAATTAAATGCTATTAGTCATCATTTGAGTTAGTTGCATCAGCGTTTTCCGTTAGCAATATTAACGGTGTTAGAATTTTATGACCAAAAGTATACTTTATAAAGATAAGGGATCAAAAGTATATCTTATACAAAACTTAAAGGACTAAAAGTATACTTTAGCCCAAACTTAATTTAGGATTTTGTAATTTTAAAGTTTTTTTCATATCATTTTTCATAAGCAAAAACACTTTTTAAAGGTTCATATTTAAATAAAAAAACGTTAATTTACATGTACATTAACAGTTTGACACTTCCATTTAGTTTTTTTTTTTTGCTCAGAACACTTCCATTTAGTTTCAAGTACCTGCTTTTGGGAGGCTCGAAAATATTTTAGAGGGGCGGATTTGGCTTGATATTTTCATATGCGCGTTGAGACGACTCTTCTTGGGGGCACTTGAAATTAGGTATTTTTTTAAAAATAAATTGTGAATTACTTATTAAGTTTCGTCATTCCCTTAATCATTTCTATTTTTTGTAACAAACTATACTTGGAATTTTATAATTTTAAAGTTTTTTTTTTAATCTTTTTCTTTTCAGTGTACTTGTTTTTTCTTTTTTACTAAAAAAAAGAAATTGATAGATAAAAATATTATATGAAAGTGAACTTTACTAAGTAAGGCACATGATCATGATCATCTATAAAAGGGAAAATTTAGTTAACCCTGGAAGAGATTTTATTTCAGTCAATTCCCAAATAATTTTGAAATTTTACTACACTCTTTGAGCTAAAATGAAATTAAGTTTTATGGTTGAAAAGATAATAATATCCTTCCTTTATTTATTTTTTTCAGAATAGCATTTGCAAAATGAATAAGTATTAAATAGCAAATTTGCCCCGAAGTATAAGCCCATGAACAATGTTGCCCTAAAAAAAAATTTTATCTCAATGTTGTCTCGAAAATTTAAAAACGTAGCAATATTGTCTTTGAATTAACAGAGGTTAAATTTGACCGTCTTGTTTAACTGAAACTCCTCCATGGACACTCTGAGGTGGCATTCAATAACCCAACTCATTGACACATCAGCTGATCCCTTCTCCCTCTCTCATCTTCTGCTTTCCATCTCATCGTCTTCTTCAAGCTAGAAACATATCAGAGTGCAAACAAATCAAAAAGCCATAATCAGCCAAAAATAAATCCAGAAAGCCAGAAATATATCAGCCACAAAAAAATCGAACAATTGGTTTGTTATCCCACTAAAACCCCTCCACCACATAAGCAAATGAAATCCACACACTTGCGTAAAGAGATGAACACGATGACTTATCAGCGACCATTCCAGCAACAATAAAGACTAAGAACAACAATGGTTTCACAATCAACCTCACACATCATAAAAAAAATGAAGATGCTGAATTAAAAAAAAAAAAAGGAGAATCAGGACTACCTCTCCACCCACTCTAATGTCCTCTGGTCTAGTCGTCGGCATCCATGGAAGACGAAGCTCGATGAAGACACATAAAGAAGAAAAAATCGAAGATGGTGACTCGTACAAATAATTAGGAAAAAGCTTGAAAATATGCTACTTTACCTCTATAAAAAGGCTTGAAAAGATGTGAATTTTGATTCTAATCCCAAAGAGTACACGCCACTGTCAGATGGCATTAATACGACACCATACTCCACGGAAGTAGTTGTGGTTGTGGAGGCTACCTGTCAATGGCTCAATGTCGACGTCTTCGTTCCCACCCCTTTGCGACGCCATCGTCATTCCCTCCTGCCACCGAAATTTCAAACGGACTTCCTTTTAGATGAAGATGAATCTATCGGTTTGGCTCTAAGAGCCAATCAAGCTTAAAGATCAAGATCGCATGAGAGGCGGATCGCGTGAGAGGTAGTTGCCATATCAGGTCTTGAGCTTGACCTGAGATCCGTCTCTGACGGGTTCCCACTCGACGGAGGAATCGAGCCGTGAGGGAAGAGTTTGAAGGCCCTTGCGACCCATCATGCCCAACAAGAAGGACCTTCTGGCGGCGTTCACAATGAGGGAGAAGGAGGTTCGAGCATGAGAGGGGAGGGAATGGGTGAAGGAGCGGCCAGAAGGTTCAAAAGGTGATAGTGCTGAGAGCTGAGATTCAACAAGTACAGGGAAGGACGGCGATGCTGACGTGGGATAATCAATTGAGTAATACGTGGGATTATATATCTTAGGTGTAGTTTAGTTTAATTGGGCAACTATTAAAATTATAACGGAGCAATTCTTGAAACATTTGGGACTACAATGTCTGCAAACGAACTTGGAAAGTCACATTCAAACTTGAAATTCTCTCTAATGTGTTTTTGGAATTTAAAGCATCAGAAAGTTACGTTTTAGAAATTTTGCAAGCTCTGGAAAACATTTTGCAAGTCAAATTGAAGAGGGAACGTTCAGTTTTTTCTTTGAATTTTTTTTTTTTTTTTTTTTAGCATTTACATTATGAAACTAAGATACGGGACTTAAAATTTTCTATATGTTTTTATTCATTTAGAAAAATTTAAAAATAAATAATTTTCAAGATAAAAAAATAAGGATATCAAAATTTTAGAAGATAATGAAAATTAATTTTTATTTTTATTTTTTGAAAATATAAATGTTTAAATATATAATTTATTCTTCCGATAGATATATATAATAAATATTATTCTCCTGATAGATATATATAATAAATGGGATAGGTTATTCTGCTTACCCTTATTTTATCTACCCCTCTCAATACCGTTAGATTATAATCTCATCCAACAATAGAGATTTAAGGGATAAAATAAACTTGTTTACCCCTTCTTCTCTCTTCATTGAACCAAGAAATTGCTTGTTCAGCTCAATTTCGTTTGCCAGATCAAGCTGTAAGAAGAAGGCGATAACAGAGCAAAGCGAATCCAACTTACATCATAATGATACGAATTCATCACAATCACGTATAATTATTTTAACGGAAATTATAAAAAATTCGCTATCGATATAATTGCTCCCTAGGGTTTTTGAAATCTCTGAAGATTGGAACAAAAGTAAATAAATCCCCTTTTCTCTTTTGACTCTGTCCGATTGAACCTGAAAAGGCTGAATCCATTTCTGGCCCCGGAGTTTCTTCTTCTCGCTGAATATTCGCCTGTGTGTTGGTGTTGCTTTGCTCTGTAGACAATAGGTGTTTCTTGGTTCAATCGATAAGGGAGGAAGGGGTAAAAGAGTTTATTTTGTCCCTCAAATCTCCGTCGTTGGATGAGATTATAATCTAACGGTATTAAGAGAGGTAGGTAAAGATAATCAAAATAAGGTAGGTAGAATAACATATTCCATAATAAATGTGATTCTTTGATTTGATATAAAAAAGAGGCCTAACAGAAAAAGTCTACACGATTATATATTAGGCCGTCAAATTAAGCTCAGACTCTAGGGTTTCAAGCTTCATCCATGGCTGGCTGTGTATAGTTTCAGGGATTCACACAATGGAATTGGAGCCGAGAATTTCACTAAGCAATTTACCAGATGAAATTCTTCTTCACATTTTCTCTTTCCTCAAACTCTCTGACATAGCAAGATTGAGAGTTTTATCTAAAAAGTTCCAAACCCTATCTGCAACTGGCCCCTCCTTCTGCTTTTCTGAACCTCGTCTTTCGCATCATAGCAACTGTTCATGCCCACATGTCTTCAATTTCATGAACACTCTTCCCCAACATCGTTCTCATTCTGTAAAGATTAAGAGAATTTCTTTCACATTTTTCTGCGACCAAGCCAAACACAGTAGCCTTCACTACCATTGGATCAATAAATTGTTTCAAACTTTTCACGTTGAGCAGCTCTCTCTTAGTTACCAACTACCTTCCATCTTCACAAGCCTCCCCAAACTTCAGTCCTTGAAGCTTTTGAAACTTGAAATGAGGAGAGTCGTCTTGGTGAAACTTCCTAAGATGAAACTTGCTTCTCTTGAGACTCTTCATATTATATTTTTCAAAACTGAAGATCCAGTTGGTGAGTGGGTTTCTCAGAGTTTCCCTTCCTTAAAAAGTTTATTTCTTAGTAAAATCATTGTGTCGTGGCTCTCCAAAAAACAGTTAGACCTTGCAATACGAAGCTCATGTTTGGAGGATTTGTCCATTCAAAATTGTTGCTCCTTAAAACCTGTGAGGATCATCACAGAGAACCTACGAACCTTGAGTTATGTCACTTGTCCTTCTGTTAGATGCTACCATAATTGTAGATTCGTCTAGGTATGATGAGAGTTATAGTATGTGTTGTGGAATACCGTATATGGACTAATTAATTGTGAAAGTGTTGTCATTTGTTATTGTTGTGATGGTTATAGTATGTGTTGTGGAATAATGTATATGGGCTAATTAATTGTGAAAGTGTTTTTGTGATGAAATTAGTTGATATGTCGAATTTGGAAAAATAATGATTTTGAAGCCCATATTAATGTTATCTTGTGGAGGACATGTTGGGATGTGTGGAAGAGATGTGAGGGTGAAATTGTGCCCATTGGCTCTCTCATATTCCTGGCCCGGATTTGAGTCGAGTGTTTTGGGCGGACACCTCCCTGTTACGGTATATTGGTGGGGGGTTTGTGGGAAATATTTTGTACCCTGGACCCCTAAGTGGTAGCATGAGAGGGGATAGTATCCTTGAAGTGATAGCTAACCTTGGTCGGGTTTACTAGCACTGATGGGCTGATCCGCGTCCACAAGGAAATAAGGAGGAGCAGGATGGATGAGTGGGGATGATTAATTGTTAGAGTTATTATGTATTAAACGTTTTACCTGTTGTTATTTTTGTGATATTCAATTATTGAAATTGTTATTATATTAATAGTAAACCTGCTTCTCTGACTTGCAATCCTTTCATGCATATTTTATAAATTAATTTTGGTTACGGGGACTTTATGTCTCACCCCGTTATTATTAATATTTTTCAGGCGATACCTCTAATTTCACTAGAGGCCAAGGGAAGCAGTCAGAGGCTTAGCAGTTCTGATATTTGTAGGCCTCTTGTGGCGTTAATGTTGTTTTGATTATTATATTGCCATTCTAGGGCCCTCATGTCTTGGATCACATCTTATGTTTGGGTAACTATTTTCGTAGCGACCGTTTAACTACCGTTAGGCGCAGGCCTTATTTTAAAAATACTCGATAACTTTGGTGGATCCACAATTATGTTTTGTGAGGAAATTAATTTCGTTAAGATATGATGTGGAGTTAATATTGTAAGATTCGTGGGCTTTGTATTATTCCATTTGTTAATTGTGCCCCGAGTAAAGGATTCTCCGTAATGAGTTTGTGGGCGGGATTTGTGCCCGGACTCGAGTTTGTGGGCGGGATTTGTGCCCCGGACTCCGTGGTTTGTGGGCGAGCGTTGTGCCCCCGAACCCGACACGTGTGATATTAAAAGAAAAAGTTTTCTCCACTAACACTTGTTAAAGGGATTTTGTAAAACAATCATGATTAATTGTTTTTGAGGAAGAGGGTCTTTACAGAGAGTGTTTTCGAGATCTCTGCACCTAATCTACGAAGACTTAGTTGGGAAGGCTATGCTCCAAGACTTTGTTATGATGCAAGGACCTTCCAGAGTTTAAGGCTACGCTCCAAGACTTTGTTATGATGCAAGGACCTTCCAGAGTTTGCAAGTTGCCAGTTTCACTAAATTGGCATTACAGAATTTGAATTTGACTGAACAATTATTTGAGGCTACCCGTTGGGCAACATTACTGCACACAGACACGGTGATGATAAAGGTTAGTTCTTGAATTTGAGGCCCACACACACACACACACACACATATATATATATATTATATATTATACTAGGGGTGAGTATGGGCTGGGCAGGGAGGGCGAGACCCCTGTCCAAAGGATCATTGGGTAGTAAAATGCAGCCTGATGCTCAACTCTGCTCGATAGAAGCCCTAACATTTTCAAACTGGGCAATAATGGGCTGGGTGATAGGGGTATGGGCGGCATACCCTGCCTGATGCCTGGCCCTGCCCGCAAAAATGCCCAGCCCAATTGGCTGGGCAAAGCAATTTTTTGCCTGGCTTGGGCGGCTCCTGGGTTTCATGCACACCCTTGTTATATACTTATATACTGCCTCCGTTTTTTTTATATTGTTTGATTATATATCGGCTTATAAATCATATTGTTCATTATAATAAAAAAAAAATAGATATAAAAACTCCAAAGTAATTTATTTAGTTTCTTAAATCTTTGTGAAAATGTCAACTATGTTGATACACTACTGTTACGTTTATAGAACCAGAATGGAGATTAGAGATAGAGAAGACACAGAAAGGGATTAGAAGAGAAGACACACAAGAAAGGGATTAGAAGGGAAGAAGAGACTCCTATGGCTCTCTCACAATGTATTCACACTCATAGCAAAACTCATCTCAATGACTGAATGTACAATAGGAGGATAGGCTATTTATAATACTATAACCCCTTCAAGTCTAACTAATCCTAGTTTACCATTATTGACTAATTACCTTACTTACTATCTAGTTTACAAGTAGGTCCCTAGGTTTATATTACACTTAGGTCCCTAAATGCTGCTTATTATCTTTATATATCAATACCCCCTTGCCAAAAACATCCTTGCCCTCAAGGATGATTGACACAAACTAACCCTAAAAAGACAAAGCTGAAACATTGAAAACATAAGCCTAAGCTGTAAAATTTTGGAAAAAATTCTGAAACTTGTGATGCTACACTCTTCACTTGTTTGCTGCTGGAACAAATAGAAGCAATAAATCCAATCCAGACCCAAATAGCATTTTAATCAGCTTTGCCCTGAACTAAGTATGCAGCAGACTTTGGGTAGGAGAACACTGAAAAAATGAGAGCCAATTTTGAAGAAACCCAACACCAAGAAGCATCTTGACTAACTCCCCTTTGAACCAAACAAAAATCAGAATTCTTGTAGGAATAATGAAACCCAAATGCTGAGTTATTGGGCTCTTTTGTTTGCTGTTATTTTCCCAACAACGTATCATAAGCTATTAAATCCATTGTCCCATTAAAATTCTGTTGCTGTTGAAAGAGAGTGACATCCAACTGTAACCCTTCAACATTCTTCTGCCCTTCCAAGAATATGCAAGCTAGCTGTAACCCTTTATTTGCAGCAGATTGAACAAGGTCTTGAAAAAACAGATAAACTAGAGAAAATATGACTCTACATGGCACCACTGGAACCCACTAACATGTGATGTCTTGTTCCCACCTCACACCCGTCCATATGGCACAAAACAACCCTAAAACCTTCGGAGAGTCAAAGCATAAAAACCCATTAAAAGCATAAGTGATTTTCGCATTATCCCTAGGCAATACGGAATCGACTTGGAAGAAATTGAAAGATCACAACCCCGACTTGACACAGGGTCCTTGGTTTTGACCGGAAGACTACTTCCATCGTTACTACTCTCAAGCTTCGACACTCCTCTTGTTTCTTCTGTTTCGATACATTCTTGGGAGGAGGCTGAACAAGACTTGTTCTTTTCTGGGCAATCAAGAGCTTCTTGTTCTTTGATACATTCAGTGGTGGAGTCTAAACAAGACCCACCACTTTCTTGGACCTTAGAAGCTTCTTGTGGAGACTTTTGTGAACAACCACCTTCTTCTTTATCTTTCAAGACTCTTCTTGCCTTCTCTGCTTTCTTGGCTCGCCTTTGCAGATCCCATTCTTCAATTTGAGCTTAAGCACGAGCCCCACCCAAGGTTCTTGGTTGAAAGAATTAGACTGAGTCATGGATTTCATCCTTCAATCCATTAACATATTCTTCAACAAGGTCCTCTTCTAGCATATGGAGCTGGAATCTTGTGACAAAATCATCAAAAATTTCATTATACTCCTTCACATTGCCAAGTTGCCGAGGCCACAACTGACCCCCATTATTGGCTTGTATTGCCAATACCAGCGATCTTAAGTCATCTCTCAAGCTCTACACCATATCTTGCAATTTATCCATGGTTTTTGCTATTCTTGATCTTGTTTGTACCATCCACCCACCATGTCTTCAAGAATAACAGAAGGAAACAGAACCGGAATCCAGAAAACAGAACCAAAAAATAGAAGAAACAGACCCAGAAATGGATATGATAGAACCATAATCAAGAAACAAGACCAAAAAATGAAGAAACGAAAAAATGGAACAGAAAAATGAGAAGAGAGGAGAACCGAAACTCAAGAACAAGTTCTTGAAGCTTTCTTGATAAATTTTTGTTGCCCAAACACTTCAACCCGAAAACCGAAGTAGGGTATATGGCGACAATTAGAAAGAAGGACCTGAATTTCCCTTTGAGCCACCGGAATGCGGGACAAAATGACGAGAAAGCGAGCCAACGACGACGAATGGTGAAACGCAGATACTAATTGAGTGTAGAACTTGAATGCCAAGAATCAACCAGAACCAATTTTCTTGCTTGTCGTTTCTTCTAGGATCAGACAGAAAAGAGTAGTACATACAATTTCTTTTTTTCTTTCGTTTTCTTTGGTGAAGACAGAACAGATAAGAAAAGAAACATCAAGCAAGAGACAACCAAGGAAGGACTGCTCCGATACCACTGATACACTATTGTTATGTTTATAGAACCAGAATGGAGATTAGAGATAGAGAAGACACAGAAAGGGATTAGAAGAGAAGACACACAAGAAATGGATTAGTAGAAAAGAAGAGAGCTCCTATGGCTCTCTCACAATGTATTCACACTCATAGCAAAACTCATCTCAATGACTGAATGTACAATAGGAGGATGAGCTATTTATAATACTATAGCCCCTTCAAATCTAACTAATCCTAGTTTACCATTATTGACTAATTACCTTACTTACTATCTAGTTTACAAATAGGTCCCTAGGTTTATATTACACTTAGGTCCCTAAATGATGCTTATTATCTTTATATATCATATGTCTTATATTAAGGACTGAACGTAGTAATTTACACCCTATAATTTAAATTATCTTCGTGCAGTTTTTGGGCGCAATATACATATACATATTCACAGTGGCGGATCTTGGGATAAATGTTTGGGAGGGCCAAATCTATACTTATTAACTAATTAAGAAAAAAAAATGGGGGGCCAAATGTATAAATTTTTGGGACAAGTGTATATATTTTGTATAAAAAAGATCTATTTTATATTAAATATTTAGAACAACTTTTTTTTGGGATGGCCCCCCGGCCTTTGAAAAGCTCTACGTATACATACATATGTATGTATGTATGAACTGATTTTTCTTTTCCTGGCTTTCAAGGATTCATATCATGGGGAGCCATCTGTTTCATTTGGAAATGTTCGCCACCTTGAAATACGCGTTAAAGCATATTTTTTTGATCCTCGGTTTTGGTCAGAAAAGTATTTTCATGAAGATGTGGGAGATGATCTAATTACTTTCTTGGAAAAAATACCAAATTTAGAAACTTTAACCATTCTTCATGATCAGGTATGTGTACATTTTTCCTATACTTAATATATATTTAACAATTTAATTCATGCAGTTTTACCAAAAAAAAAGAAGGTTTTTTTGATTTTAAATGTTGATAACCTTAAATCTTAATATTTTAATTTTGAAACTACTTAATTTTGTTTTTCCATTTAAAATATTTACGTTGATTTGAGGGAACGGTCAGATGTCTTTTTTAGAGACCAAGAACTGAGGGATCTTTTAAATTTAGAAAAACCATTCATTTGAGGAGGATTCATTAAACTGGGGTCACATATATTATACATAACTTTTATTTTGGTATTTGTAGGATCCTGGGGAATATTGGCTTAGGGAAGCAGTAAGAAAGTGTGTAAAAAGAAACGGGAAGAAAATAATGGGAGTGAAGAAAGTGAAGTTTCAAATAACATCCATGTTTGACTCAATGGCTTTTCTAATAGGAATGTTGAAGACACGTTGTATACATTTGGAAGAGATGACTCTAAGTTATCCGTCTCATTATAATGAGTCTATGAAGCTTTATTTGAACTGTTTGGAGAGTGCCTCTTCTACACTTTCAATTAATTTGGTCTCGTTCTGATTATTAAAACAGTATGAGATATACCTATTAGTATTCCTATAGACTAATTTAGTCTCTTTCTCTTAAATTCTCTTAAATATGAACTCATGTGTTATCATTATCATATTTTATATATTATCTATAATTAAGTTGTATACCATGCCAGACAATTTTTTCCCTCACCTAGACAACTTCTGCAATATTTTTTTCCATGTAATGTGATTTTACCATACAACACATAAATATATTTATCCTTTATCTTTCTTTTAATTACCTACTCGAATAGGAATATAATATATCAAGTTAGGTCTCACTAGTATAAAATCATGACAAATCTTGTGAGGCTTTTCAAGCAAAATACCTATAACATAAGCCTAAAAAGTCGCCAAAACTATAGGTAAAGTGAATCAAAGGCTTAGAACACCTGATCCCTGTTGGTAACATCTAACATACTTCCTCCGGTTCTAATTATAAGACAATATGTGAGAGTTGGTTTTGGTCATAATTATAGGACAACATTTTAATTTTTATCAATTTCTTCCTAAAATACCCATATTTTATTCTTTCAATTATATTTGGTTTTTGGTGAGTATAGATGCGTAGATTCTTCTAGTTAATGAAAATTTTAAATGGTTAGATTTTAATTTATTTATTGATTAGTTAACATTAATTGGTCAATATATATATATAGATACACGCATACACACACGCACATAGATATATATATGCGTGTGTGTGTGTGTTTATACGTATATGTATAAATGTGTATATATGCGTGTACATATATGTATATCATTGTGTGTATTTGTCAATATATGTGTGTGTGTGTTTATATATATCTATGTATGTATGTATTTACACACATATATGTATATATAGCAAGACCAATATTTCAATTAAAAACCGTGTAGAAATAAAAATTCTAGATCGGAGAGGCATGTGGTATGTGTTGTTGATTCACTTTTATTTATGTCATTTTAAATTTATATAAGGGCATTTTAGGAAATTGAGTAAAATTAACTACTTTAATTCCTCTCCTTAATCTCCCCAAAATTAGTTGAAAGTGTCTTATAATTAGGATCGAAGGGAGTAACATATTTCATACATCTCTTTGTAAAAGAGAAAGCAAGAAACCCATCAAAATGATCATCTTAAAGGCAAGCTCATGGAATAAAGAAGCAAGCTTCAACCACATGTTGTTTTCAATGGGCCTATTTGGAGTGGCTTATTTTTTAGCGTTAGTGTGTAAACATTTCAGTGGCTTTTAAGCCAACGACCCAGTGAGAAAAAAGACAAAATTTTCCTGTTTGGATTGCCCATTACGTTGGGCGAACTTTAAGTCAAAAAACCTCAAAAAATCGGTTAAGGAAAAAGCTCAAATCCAGAACTTTTTCCATAATGCTTCTCAAACTTTTTGACGTGGGCCCCGCCACTTCTACCACCATCAATCCAAATACAAATCATTATCTATAACCTGATTTTTTTTCCTACCGAGCTTTTTTTAAAGTCAAATAGCTTTTAAGCCACCGCTCCTACCGCCAACCCAAACAGGCCCAATGTTATAAAAGTAGGCTTCTTCATCATCATGCAGATTCATCACTACCACCCCGTCCTTAAAACTTAAAAGGTATATCCACATATTTACACTTAAATCAACTTAGAAGATATGAGTTTCTTCAATTTGTTATTGAAATTGGAATTTGCACATCCAATCTCTTCCAAGGATATCCAAATCTTCTGATTCCATTTAACTTTTGTATAATCTTCAAGATACCACACATAAAGACCTTGTTTTGTTATCATGACATTAGTAAAGAATCTTCTTCCATTGTCCAATACATGTGACGTTGAATTCTAGGAATAAAGTTGGGGTGAAATTATTAAAAACTCATTCTTAACATCAAAAGTGGGGACGTACGTCACGAATCTTAGCCCGCTAATATAAGACGTCTTCAAGGTAAAATCCTGGGACATCCTCCAATAAAGGCACCGCTATAAATGTACCGGTGTCAGTAGTCTAACCATAGTTAAATAAAAATATTGCTATAAATGTTAGTAATCAAACTATAGTTAACTTAACGAAGATTAAAATGATATGAAAAAATAGACTAATTATAGTTGAATAAATGTATTGCTATAAATGTCAGCAGTCTACTCATACTTGAATGGTTAACTTTTATTGGGAAAAAAAAAAGAATGATTAACTTCTTCTTTTTTTGGCGAGAAAGTTGAATGGTTAACATAACCGGTTAACTTAACTATGAATAAAATGATATTACAAAAGAAGTCTAACTATAGTTTACTATAATTTAGCTATAGTTGAATGGTTAACTTAAATGTGATTAAAATGATATGACAAAAGTGATTTAACTATAGTTGAATGAAAATATTGCTAAAAATGTCAGTAGTGTAACTATAATTGAATGGTTAACTTAATGATATGCCGAAAGTAATCTAACTATAGTTGAAGAAAGATATTCTTATAATATAAGTAGTGTAACTATGGGTGAATTGGTTAATTTAATCAAAGTTAAAATGATACGGTAATTAAAGAGGGCTTGAACATTCCAGTTGAGTTGTGTTCTTCTGCCATCCACATGTGTTCTCGGCTCATACCTAATATAGAGGAGCGGTGTATTTCTCATTCCAAGAAAAATGACATGATTTTAACTCTGGTAAAAGTAGTTAGAGCCATATATGATATAGCTTAAATGACATGAAACACCTTCCTACAAGTTTTTTTTTAAGGGTAAGATTGTGAGTTTAAACCTTCTATCATACAATATATACTCGAAGTATGGCCCAAAAAAAAAAATCTCATAAATACTCAATAATATTTTTATGTTTTTTCTATATAGAAAGTAGGGTACTCGAAAAAACTTTTATACGCAAAAAGTATCGATATTTGAATTTAGGTAACATAGGAAATTAATTCTTGAAATAGGTATTTATAGGAAATTTATCCCAAAAAAGGGAGAATGACAGAAAAAGAACTTTAAAATTGTAAAATTCTAAATTAGGTATTTTTCATAAAATAAGATATAAATTGTTTATCAAGTCTCGTTATTAATTTATAAATTCTTGATATCAAACTTAATTTAGGATGTTTCAATTTTAAAATTATTTTCTTATCATTCAAAACACTTTTAAAGGTTTAAAATAAAAAACGTTAATTCACATGTACATTGACAGTTTGACAATTCCATTTAGGTTAAAATACCTGCTTTTGGGTGGGTCGAAAATATTTTTAGAGAGGTGTATTTGACTTGATATTTTCATATGTGAGCTGATACGAAGCTTTTAGTTGAGGGAAAAAGACAGGAAAATAAAATAAAATATTAAAATAGATACTTTTTTAAAAATAAGTTGTGAATTGTTTGTTAAGTTTCATCATTCCATTATTAACTTTTGGTAACAAACCTGATTTCTTTTTGTTTACTTGTTTTTTTTTCTTTCCATAAAAAACAGAAATTGATAGATAAAAATAATATATGAATTGAAAGTGAACTTTATCAAGTAAGACACGTGATCATGATCATTTATAAAAGGAAAAATTTCAGTTAGGCCTGAAGAGATTTATTTCAATCAATTTCTAATTTTACTACACCCCTTGTTAAAATGAAATTGAATTTTTTGGGTAAAAAATAATATTGCCCTTCTCTTTTTTTTTTTTTTTTTTTTTTCATATAAGGGCATTTACAAGACAAATAAAAGAATAATTTTCAAAATACATAAAGATATTCGAAAGGAACCATGAAGTTTACAAGAACATTTTAGCCATTTATAAGATAAATAAGAGAATTCACATGACAAATAAGGGCATTTACAAGATAAATAAAGGGATTCGAAAAAACCCAAGGAGTTAAAAATATTTTAGCCATTTACAAGAAAAATAAGGAAATTTATAAGACAAATAAAGTAATGACATTACAGTTTATTCACCCACAAAACTTAAGTTTATTTTGACCATTGAGGGGTTAATTGAAATAAAGTCTGCTGAAATTCTCCCTATATAAAAAGCATTTAGAAAAATGTTTTAATCATGGCTATAATTTTGTTATGAGAATTAAATATAATAAATCAATTTATAATAAGGGACGCTGGGGAAATGATAGGATGTGGTTTATAAAATTTTGGTGAATAGCTTTGATTTATAAAATCTACCACCTTAGTTGTAACCACGTAAATACCTTAGATTTTTAACATTTGATATGAATGTTTTTTTTTTGAACAAATATAAATGTTTATATGTTGATTTTGGAAAGAAAAGAATTGGCATATGAGTTGGCAAAAAGAAATTATATATGTTGAAGGATATTCCTCTGATCCTTAATATAAGATATATTTATCTAATTAAATTAAATTAAAGAAGTTAGTTAAGGTAGTTAATATGACATACATTTTCTAAAACATCATAGTCATTTTTCCTTCATTCCCTCATTCCTTCCTCATTTTCTAAGTTAGTTTGGGTGGATGACATCGAATATTATAATATAAGAAAATAATATAGCAAGACACAAAATTACCCCTATATATGTGTGTGTGTGTGTAATGTACGCGTTGAATTCATGATAATATTTCATTTTGTGCCCGGTACACATTGGGTTCAAAGTAATTTTTTAATATCTAATAGTGAAAATATTATATTGGATTTATGATAATTTTTAATATTCAATGGTGAGAAAATTATTTAATGGGGTATTTTAATATTTTTAGCGGTGAAATATAAATTTTTTTTTTAACCGGGATTATTTTTAAAATTTCTATGCTATTAATTAATTTCCTAATATTTAAGGTTGGTAATCATTTAATAATTAACATCATCTATAGGCGAGTTGTTTGGTCAATTTAAAAAAATTATAATGGCAATAGTGTATTTTTCCCTTAAATGTGTGCACCACATTTATCAGTTCTACTAGTGGAATGGAACCAAACGGGCTATAAGATGTCATCAGTTAGTTAAAAATTAATGCACGGATAATTCAAATGTAATACTCCTTTGTAAAGGATAAAGACGCAATTTTAACAACGATCTTTTGTAAAAGAGGTATTTGGCACCATTAAGTTTTTTTGTGTGAAAAAAATATATATGCTCCACACGACGATGTACAAGTGTCAATTTTTTTCTCCAACTCATCAACATTTGAAATATGGAAAATTAAAATAAAAGACCTAGAGAAAATAATATTTATTATAAAGGACCATAAAAATTGTAATTATTTAGAAGGACCGAACGTCATAATATAAATTTAAAATTTCTAAAGTGCCCCTAATCAAACTTAATGTATTATCTCTTGTATTCATAATTAATAAATAACCAAAATTAAAATTACCCATTATGATAGGATTATATGTTTTTTTATTCAACACGGCATCTAATTAACAACTCTTAAACTCATATTTTTCTTAATTTTTATTTTTCACCATTTATATAATCAAGTTGCTCGATTTATGTTAGGCTAAAGTATACTTTTAGTCCTTTAAGTTTTACACAAGGCATACTTTTGGTCCCTTAACTTTATAAAGTATACTTTTGGTCCCAAAATTCTAACATCGTTAATATTGTTAACGGAAAACGCTGACGTGGCGAACTTAAGTGATGATTAATAACATTTAATTACACAAATTTTATATATTTTTCAATTTACCATATTTTTAATTTAAGTTTAATAGTATTTAATTACACAATCATCATTTAAAATTACATTATTATCACTTGAGTTTGAATTTTCCGTTAGCAAGCAAAATTAACGGTGTTAGAATTATAGGACTAAAAGTTTACTTTATAAAGTTAAGGGACCAAAAGTATACCTCATGTAAACTTAAAGGACTAAAAGTATACTTTAGCCTTTATGTTATCAACGTTGATCTTTGTATAAAAATAAAAAAAACAAAACTTATTTGATATTTTTAAGGATATATTTTTTAAAATTTTATTAACATTACATGAATTTTTACTCAACATAAATTGCTTCTAAAAAAACTAAATCATATAAACTTTCTCGGTTTAACATATATGATAAATTATAAAAGATCTTTTATTAAAATTATATAATTCCATTTTAATTAAATTTTTTGTTGATTTTAAAAAATAAAATAATTTTTTACAAATTGAAGAATACGTAATTTTTTTATTTGTAGATATATATTCAAGTTGTGAAAAATGAAAATTGAGAAAACTATTGTTTAATTTGATGAAACTTAGAATTTTGTATAGTTTTAAAAATAGATTAATGGGGAAGAAAATGTAGGATGGAATAAAGAAGAATTTGTTAGGGGTATTTTATTACTTTTAATTTTATATTTTTATATTTGGTCCTTCGAATAATTAAAATTTTTATGGTCCTTCCCCATAAATATTTTTTCCTCTAGGTCCTTTGTTCTAATTTTCCCTTGAGATATCTCGCCACTGTCTCTGTCTTCTTCTTCTCACCCTCCCATGCCGCCGTCAAAACAAACCAATTCTTAAGAAATTTCTCTCCGACATCCTTGGGCTTCCAAGAGGAGAAGCTGAGCCACCTTCACTTCTACTTTCATGACATCCTCAGCTGCCCAAAACCCACATCCATGAGAATGGCAGAGGCTCCGGTGACCAACACTTCCTCAACGTTTTTCGGATTGGTGGTGATGATGGACAACCCGTTGACCTTAGGACCCGATCCCCGTTCCAAACCTATGGGGAGAGCCCAAGGCGTTTACGCCTCCGCCTCGAAATTGCAAAGCGAGGTGGTCTCATTAATGGCTATGAATTTTATATTCATGGAAGGGTAATATAATGGCAGCACTCTTAGCATCTTAGGGCGGAACAAAGTGTTTGACACTGTGAGAGGGATGCCGGTCGTCGGAGATTTTATCGAGTTCCCTCGTTCATTTGGACATCACAGGTCATTGTGCATACACTTCTCTTTTTTTTATAAAAATAAGAGTAAAGCTCTCATCACCAGTGTTGTGAAAATGCCGTTCCAAAACGTTGAAACGTACGTTTTTACGGCCAAAAACGTCTCAGATCGGTGGTTCAGACGCAAACTGATCTGAAACGGTAGAGACGACGTGCTAAATCGGTAGAAACGGCGAGTTTGCCGTTCTGAAATTTTGCAATTCTCGCCCCTCTGTTTCAGGTCGCCGGTGGCAATAGTGGTGAGGGTGGAGGCCGGCGGCGACTTAGAGGAATGTAGAGGAAGGAATGATCAAAGGTCGAAGCTCGCCCTACTCTCGCCTCTCACCTTGCGGCTCTATTATCTTCGAAACTGTCTCAGGAGTCAGGTCCCCTGGAATAGTCGAATGAAGATGAAGATGATGACCTAATTAATCCCTTGGTCAAAACCTAAAATGCAAGAATTTAAAGTTCCGAGGAGGGACTAAACTGAAAATTTTGAAATATTTTTGGGGCATAACTACACTTTCCAAAAAAATGCATTCTAGGTATGATGAGAGTGTTTTCGAGATCTCTGCACCTAATCTACGAAGACAGACTTAGATGGGAAGGCTATGCTCCAAGACTTTGTTATGATGCAAGGACCTTCCAGAGTTTGCAATTCGCCAGTTTCACTAAATTGGCATTACAGAATTTGAATTTGACCATACAATTATTTGAAGCTACCCCTAGGGCAACATTACTACACACAGTAGTTCGCTGGAATTCTGCTTTCTCCCTAGAAAGCACAATAGATGGCTGACAGTGTGGCGGTCGTTTCTCTTCTTCCTCCACCAATAGTGTCTCTCCCTCTACCGGTGTCTCTATTTCAGGTCGCCGGAGAAGAAGAAGCTCTGAACTTCGTGGCCTGCCCTGTTCTATTGGGGCTGGTCTCTCTGCAACTCCTAGCCGGAAATGAAGAAGGTAATGATGAAGAAGATGGTGATGGAGGTCGATGGTTCTCAGCTCTTCGTTAATGATTCTCGTTCCCTCCAACGTCGCCTCTGGTTCGATCATTCCAGAGTCCCGCGGCACTGGTATGGTCTCGACCTCTGATCGAATAAAGCTCTGAAACCCACCTAACAGTGTTTTATCGAGTTGAGGAACCTGAAAAATATCTAAGGCAGGGTGAGGCTTTGAACATAGATGTACTAAAATAAATGTCCTTGTTGGACTAGATAATTAATAAATTAATGGATTACAATCTTCGGAAAATTTCATTTAGATAGAAAGTAAAATTCTAAAACCCCTAAATATTTGTTAAAATTTATAAAGGATTTAATGATGATAGGGATCAAATTTTTTTTTTTTTTATGGTTTTAGAATTTTTTTTTTTTTTTGGAATTTAAATGGAATTTTTTTAAGAACCTTTTGTAATTTGAACATAAACTAAAGCAAAATAAAAGTATTTATTGTTATTATTACATTATTGTTGTTGTTGATCACGTAAGGAACCGAAAATCATGCAAATAATTAGAGGCAGGAAATAAAACTGAAAGATATTCCTAATATCTTTATTCAAATATTTAAATATTTGAATAAAGATATCTTGAGATGCTAAATAAACTAAGATAGTCTAATAAAATATCATTAAGATATCTTAAAATTACCCATTGATTCACAACTTAGCTTATCGGAGTAACTGCCAAAAAATAAATAAAATTATTAATTTACTTTTACTAGTATCTGAATTTACTCATCGTAAACTTAATACCATTCTATAAATCACAAAAATTTCATAAATAATAGAAAGTATCTAAAATAACATAAGTGAATATTTTTTTCCTAACAATCTATAATCTTGATAGTTTATAAATATTTTAGTGGCTATTACACCATTACTCATTTAGTTGGTCATTACGGCTTTATTCAATATCATTACTTATTTAATTTAGGCTGCCGGTCAGCCAGTGCTCTGACAAGGGGCACCTTTTCTTTTTTTGTAAAAAGGTAAGAGCATAATGATAAAATTATCAACACTTTAAAAACCCAATTTCAGTCAACATACTTGTTGGATTTTATAAATTCAAATTGTATTTATTTTCCCTAATATAAAAGTCTCAACTCTCAATTTAAAAACCCAACACGTTATATTGAAAATTTGTTTATTTAGTTCAATTTTTTATATTGAATTTATCGGGGCATAATTCATGAATTTTTTTTTTTTAAAAAAAAAAATCTTAATCTTAACCCGGGTCGGATTCGGATTAGTCAGGACAAAGCTCTGAATACTGGATGGGCAAAAAAAAAAAAAAAAGAGTAGTTGAAAATTAATTATTTGTAGATAATATTTTGTATCATAAAAGAGTCTAGATAGATGATTCTCATCTTATATTCACCGATAACATATCTGTTTCGTTTTATATAATTAATGAATATTATTCTTCCGATAGATATATATAATAAATATTATTCTTCCGATAGAGGAGGCCTTTTGATTTGATATAAAAAAGAGGCCTCACTAAAAAGTCTCCACGATTATATATTAGGCCCTCAGACTCTAGGGTTTCAAGCTTCATCCATTGCTTGCTGTGTAGAGTTGCAGGGATTCACACAATGGAAGTTGAGCCGAGGAGTTCACTAAGCAATTTACCAGATGACATTCTTCATCACATTTTCTCTTTCCTCAAACTCTCTGACATAGCAAGATTGAGAGTTTTATCTAAAAAGTTCCAAACCCTATCTACAACTGCCCCCTCCTTCTGCTTTTCTGAACCTCGTCTTTCGCATCATAGCAACTGTTCATGCCCACATGTCTTCAATTTCATGAACACTCTTTGCCGACATCGTTCTCATTCATTAAAGATCAAGAGAATTTCTTTCACATCTTTCTGCGACCAAGGCGAACACAGTAGCCTTCACGACCATTGGATCAATAAATTGTTTCAAACTTTTCATGTTGAGCAACTCTCTCTTAATTACCAACTACCTTCGATCTTCACAAGCCTTCCCAAATTTCAGTCCTTGAAGCTTTTGAAACTTGAAATGAACAGAGTCATCTTGGTAAAGCTTCCTGAGATGAAACTTGCTTCTCTTGAAACTCTTCATATTATATTTCTTAGTACTGAAGATCCAGTTGGTGAGTGGGTTTCTCAAAGTTTCCCTGCCTTAAAAAGTTTATTTCTTAGTAAAATCTGTGTGTCGTGGCTCTCCAAAAAAAAAAAGTTAGATCTTGCAATACGAAGCTCATGTTTGGAGAATTTGTCCATTCAAAATTGTTGCACCTTAAAACCTGTGAGGATCATCACAGAGAACCTACGAACCTTGAGTAATGTCACTTGTCCTTCTGTTAGATGCTACCATAATTATGGAATCGTGAATTCTAGGTATGATGAGAGTGTTTTCGAGATCTCTGCACCTAATCTACGAAGACTTAGTTGGGAAGGCTATGCTCCAAGACTTTGTTATGATGCAAGGACCTTCCAGAGTTTGCAAGTTGCCAGTTTCACTAAATTGGCATTACAGAATTTGAATTTGACCATACAATTATTTGAGGCTACCCGTATGGCAACATCACTGCACACAGATACGGGTATGATCAAGGTTAGTTCTTGAATTTAGGGCTGTATTTTTATATTTTATACTGTTTGATTATATATGAGTTTATAAATTATATAGTTGGTTGTAAAAAAAAATATAAAAACTCAAAAATAATTTATTTAGTTTTCAAAAAAGTCAACTAGGTCTTATAGCAAAGACTGAATGCTTTACACCCTGTAATTTATGTTGGTGGAGTTTTAGGGCACTATATATATATATGAACTGATTTTTCTTTTGTTGGCTTTTAAGGATTCATATGGGGAGCCATCTATTTCATTTGGAAATGTTCGCCACCTTGAAATACGTGTTAAATCATATTTTTTTGATCGTGGGTTTTGGTCAGAAAAGTATTATGATGAAGATGTGGGAGATGACCTAATTACTTTCTTGGAAAAAATACCAAATTTAGAAACTCTAACCATTCTTCATGATCAGGTATGTGTACATTTTTTGATTTTAAATGTTGATTTTAAATACGCCACCTTGAAATACGTGTTAACTCATGCAGTTTTACAAAAAAAGAAGAATCTTATTTTGATTTTAAATGTTGATAACCTTAAATCTTAATATTTTAGTTTTTGAAACTACTTAATCTTGTTTTGCCATTTAAAATATTTATGTTGATTTGAGGGAACAATCAGATCTCTTTTTTAGAGACCAAGAACTGAGGGATTTTTTGATTTTATTAATTTATAAAAACCGTTCATTTGAGGAATCTAAACTGGAGTCACATATATTATATATAACTTTTATTTTGGTATTTGCAGGATCCTAGGGAATATTGGCTTAGGGAAGCAGCAAGAAAATGTATAAAAAGAAACGGGAAGAAAATAAAGGGCGTGAAAAAAGTGAAGTTTCAAATAATATCAATGTTCGACTCAATGGCTTTTCTAATAGGAATGTTGAAGACACGTTGCATACATTTGGAAGAGATGACTCTTAGTTATCCGTCTCAAGTTATGATGAGTCTATGAAGCTTTATTTGAATTGTTTAGAGAGTGCCTCTTCTACACTTTTGATTAATTTAGTCTCGTTCTGATTAGTAAAATAATATGAGATATGCCTATAGGTATACCTATAGATTAATTTAGTCTCTTTCTCTTAAATATGAACTTATGTGTCATCATTATCATATTTTATATATTATCTATAATTAAGTTGTATACCATGCCAGACAATTTTTTCCCTCACACCTAGAAAACTTCTGCAATATTTTTTTTCCCATATAATGTGATTTTACCATACAACACATAAATATATTTCTCCTTTATCTTTCTTTTAATTACCTACTCAAATAGGAATATAATATAAGGCTTTTCATGCAAAATACCTATAATAGAAGTTTAAAAAGTCTCCAAAACTATCGGTAAAGTGAATCAAATGCTTAGAACACCTGATCCTATTGGTAACATCTAACATAATATATTTCATACATCTCTTTGTAAAAGAGAAAGCAAGAAACCCATCAAAATGAAGGCAAGCTCATGGAATAAATTAAAGAAGCAAGCTTCAACAACATGTTGTCTTCAATATTATAAAAGTAGACTTCATCATCATCATGCAGATTCATCACTGGCACCCGTCCTTAAAACTTAAAAGGTATATCCACATATTTACACTTAAATCAACTTGCAAGATAGTAGTTTCTTCAATTTAATTTGTCATTGAAATTGGAATTTGCACATCCAATCTCTTCCAAGGATTTCCAAACCTTCTGATTCTATTTAGATTTTGTATAATCTTCAAGATACCACACACATAAAGACCTTGTTTTGTTATCATGACATTAATGAAGAATCTCCTTTCATTCTCGAATTCATGTGACGTTGAATTCTGGGAATAAAGTTGGTGGTGAAATTATCAAAAACTCATTCTCAACATCAAAAGTGGGGACATCACGAATATTAGCTCGCTAATATAAGACGTCTTTAATGTAAAGTCCTGGGACATTCACCAATAAAGGCACCAATATAAATGTACCGGTGTCAATAGTCTAACCATAGTTAAATAAAAATATTGCTATAGAGGTTAGTAATCAAACTATAGTGGAATGGTTAACTTAACGAAGATTAAAATGATATGAAAAAATAGTCTAATTATAGTTGATGAATAAATGTATTGCTATAAATGTCAGCCGTCTACTTATACTTAAATGGTTAACTTTTATTGGCAAAAAAAAAAATGATTAACTTTTTTTTTTCGAGAGAGTTGAATGGTTAACATAACCGGTTAACTTAACTATGAATAAAATGATATTACAAAAGTAATCTAACTATAGTTGAATAAATGTGTTACTATAAATGTCAATAATTTAGCTATAGTTGAATGGTTAACTTAACTGTGATTAAAATGATATTACGAAAGTGATCAAACTATAGTTGAATGACAATATTGCTATAAATGTCAGTAGTCTGACTATAATTGAATGGTTAACTTAACTGTGATTAAAATGATATGATGAAAGTAATCTAACAATAGTTGAAGATATTCGTATAATATAAGTGGTGTAACTAAGGGTGAATTGGTTAATTTAATCAAAGTTAAAATGATATGGTAAAGAGGGCTTGAACATTCCAGTTGTGTTCTTCTATCATCCACATGTGTTCTCAGCTCATACCTAATATAGAGGAGCTGTGTATTTCTCATTCCAAGAAAAATGACATGATTTTAACTCTGGTAAAAGTAGTTAGAGCCATATATGATATAGCTTAAATAACATGAAACAGCTTCCTACAAGTTTTTTTGAAGAGTAAGATTGTGAGTTTAAACCTTCTATCATATAATAAATACTCGAAGTATGGCAAAAAAATAATTAAAAAAAAATCTCATAAATACGTAATAATATTTTGTATGTTTTTTCTTTGGGATAGGATATTGTCACTACCATTTTTTCACCATTGGATCAGAATCTCATCTACCTTTATCATTTCTCTCTCCTATTAAGATTTTGATCCAACGGTGAAAAAGTTGTAGTGACAATATCCTATCCCTTTTTCTATATAGAAAGTAGGGTAGTCTAAAAAATTTTATACACAAAAAGTATCGATATTTGAATTTAGGTAACATTGGAAATTAATTCTTGAAATAGGTATTTATAGGAAATTTATCCCAAAAAAAGGAAAATGACATAAAAAGAACTTTGAAATTGTAAAATCACAAATTAGGTATTTTTCTGAGTTAAAATTGTTTATCAAGTCTCGTTATTACTTTATTAATTCTTGATATCAAACTTAATCTAGGATTTTAAAATTTTAAAATTTTAAAATTCTTTTCTTATCATTTAAAACACTTTTAAAGGTTTAATTTTATTTTATTTTATTTTTAAAAAAAAAACGTTAATTCACATGTACATTGACAGTTTGACACTTCCATTTAGGTTCAAATACCTACTTTTGGGTGGGTCGAAAATATTTTTAGAGAGGTGTATTTGACTTGATATTTTCATATGTGAGCTGATACGAAGCTTTTAGTTGAGGGAAAAAGACAGGAAAAAAAAAACCTGATTTAAAATTTTATAAATTGTGAATTTGCTTGTTTTTTCATCATTGCTTATTAACTTCGGGTAACAAACCTGATTTAAAATTTTATAATTTAAAAATTATTTTTCTGTCTTTTTTATTTTTTGTTTACTTGTTTGTTTCTTTTCTATAAAAAATGAAAATTGATAGATAAAAATAAGGGATTAGTATTTCTCCAAATACGGAGATAAGGTTCTCTCCAATGACCTCCAAAACTACAACGTTTCACACTTTAAAAAAAAAAACATCTAATTTTTTCACATTCTTTGTACTCTGTTAACATTTCTGGTTTAGTGATTTCTGGGCGCTCGAACAAGTCCAGTTTGTTTATGAGTTTGTGCAAACCCTAATTAATGGTTTGATTCGCATTTTTGTTGATTTTATCCCCCAAAACTCTCTTACTCAGACACTTTTCTTCTGGAGAATCTCGCGGATTTCGAATTCTCTGAATTGAATTCACGGATAAAGTTTATCTAAATTTTCCAGATCAATAATTAGGGCTTTTTTTATCGCTGTCTAGCAATAACACTCTAAAATCCTCATATAAAAATATCATGATCAGGGCTTGAAATGATAGAGAATGAATCCAAAGTCAATATGACAAACAAACAAATTGAATGATGATGCACCCATGTAATACCCGGATATTTATCTGGAATATTATAAATAAAAGTTGGATAGTTCCGATAAGTGAAATTGCAATCTCCATTCTTGGGTAATTATAGTCTATTTTCTAGGTAGAATTTCTGCAAGAAATTAGGGAGTTTAAGGGTCAAAGTGCCAAAATGACCAAAATGCCCCGCAAAGGGTAATTAACTTAGAAAATTCATGAAAAATCCTAAAAGTAAAAATGACCAGTTGAATTAAGAGAGTATATTATCTCTAATTACAGTAATTAAATAAATTACAAACTTGGGAAAATGAGAAAGGATGCTCATAAAGTAATAAAATGACCAAAATACCCTTGTAATTATGAAACAATGCAAGAGGCATGGAAATGCTAATGTTAATACAAGAATATGAAGGTAATGAAGCATTCTAATTAAGAAAAATACCAACTATGGTTAAAAGAGTAATTAAGTAATTAATAGCTAATTACTTAAGCATAAGCAAAGGAAATTTCAAGAATAATTATGTGAAGCTCTAAAATTAGTGGAAATTAGTTGAATATTAATAAAATGTATTTACTAATTAAATTGGAAATTTTTGAGAAAAATAGTTGAGTTTAGGTATTTTTAAACCTAAATACAAGAATGGACCAATTAGGGAATTTTGTAGAATTTTTAATAAAAATTGAATTAAGTAATTAATTAATTCTTGAAAAACATTTACAAAAAAAAAAAAAGGCTGCCGAAAATTGGCCAAAGAATTTGAGAATAAGAAGCAAAATTTGATATCTTGATATTTTGCAAATTTTTGATTATTATATAATATAATTAAAAAGCATGAATAGTAATCTTATATTTAGGAAACAGATCCTATCTAGGAAACCAGGAATAGGAATTCCAAAGTCAAGGTAAAATATTGATCAGTGAGTTTTTACCTTCAAGTGACCTCTTCCCATAATTCCGAGACCCGTAGCACATTGTCCTAATAAGACGAAATAGGGAAAATGCCGCTAGTCACATTTTGGGAAAAATAAGGAAATAAATTATAACTCAACATCTAGGGATGAGTTTATAATTATAAAAAATACATTTGGAATCGTGAATTATTATCTAGAGCTTGATGATTCCGGAACCGATTTCGACACCGACGCGTACGGACACGTTTTTTTCGAGAAACTTCAAACAGACAGTTGGAACCCTGTCTAAAGTCAAAATTCAAGTTATAATAGATATTATTGATGAGAAAGAGAAGGTCTTCAAAGTTCTAAATCTAGAATTTTGAGATTTCTCCGAAATTACGCGAATCGGACCGATCGAGAAATACGGGGACCGGCCATAAAGTGAGGTGAGTCATCACTTCTTGGCCAATCCTTGGCTGCCAAACAGCCCAAAGATGTCGACCAAAGGGGGTGAGGTGGAGTTTGTGACTTTGTGTTCAAGTTGCATTAATGGGTTCTTTACAATTTGGAATTCCAAACAAAGCCTTAACCAAAGTCTATAAATAGGAGGCATGCTCCTTGAGAAATCCTCACACCATTTCTTTCTTGTCTTGACCGAATTTCTTGAGAGAGAAAGTAGAGAGATAAGCTCCGGGAAAAGCTCGCAGAATTCTTCAACGGGTAAGTCTTTTGGCCTTTAGCTTTTAAGTCTTTAGTTCGGTAGTTAGTAGAATTGTTAGTTAGATTTAGGAAGTAGGTGATAAGATTCCTATGCTTGTTTTTAGGCCTCATTGCATTGAAAAATATGCCTAAAGAGGTAAAAACATAGTAGGGGTCGAGTCGTCGAAAAGTTGGAACTTTAGCGCTTCTTTTTAAAAGTAAGGGTAGAATTTGTTAGAATAGCCTTTAAATTTCAAGTATGATTTGGATATCATATGGGAGGGCTATTTTAGTCATTATTTTCGAAAATCATAGTTGCGTCGAAGTTCGGCAAAATTTCGGAAGAAAATTTGCTAGAGTAACGAAGTCTTTGGTGAAATTCCGCCGATTAGGGGTAGAAGGGCAAAATGGTAATTTTTACCTAAAAAGCCGTTATAGTGTCAAATCGCTAATAAAGGTGATATTATTCTTATAGGATATCGAATCTCGATTTCTTTGCCGTTCCGTTACGCCGAATTTAACGAACCGCTTTGAAGTTCACGTTCTTCCGTGAAAGTACGTCTTTCCGCCGGTAGTACCTAACGTTGCCAACGAAGGTACGGACGCGTCTTGTAACACTAATCTTGTACATCTTAAATACTTATATGTCAATGATATGTTCGTAGACCGTTATACGACATGTTATACGGGTTATAGTTTTGGTAACACCGTTTTGTTTTCCTAGCGCCGAGGACACGAGTAATTATCGTGGCACCGTGAATAGTGCAGTCGTTATTGTTTACCTTATGGGGCTTTACATATTGCTTTGTGCTTATGTTTGTCGGCATAATGATCATGCATCGTTTGTATGCTTATGATATACTTGTGGTATTAGCTCTAGAAATATCCGTTGTCTCGTATATTGTATTGTTTGGGTATGAGGTTAACTGCTACTCGAGATTCAATATGGTGAATTGAATCTCACCGTGTGGCTTCGTGGTCGGGAGGACCACGGTTCGGGATCGAGGCAACCCTAATAGACGCGTGCGGTTAAGACTATTTCTATCTTATCGTTTTCTGTTATTCTGTTATTCTATCATTCCGCTATTTCATTTCTAAACCTTAGGACTATTGTAATCTATACAATATTACACAATGGTTGATGTTTTGGCTATGAACTGATCACTCTTTCGCTCTATTGCTCTACTCTGATTGAAAAAAAAAAAAAAAATTATGCGTTTCAAAATGGGATGTTACAACCCATGTGACGTTGAGTCCTGTAATTGGATATGAATTTAGTAAGGAAAATTAGGTTTAAATTAAGCAAAATTGGTACGATTAGATGTTTTTTGGTGAGGGATTTTGAGATGAACAACCAGAGAAGCGATCCTTTGTTTAGAAAAATCTGCATTGCGCGAAAAATGATGAAATAGACCACAATGGAGAATGGACTGATACAGATTCAAACCTTGATAAGTGTGAAACGATGTAATTTTGGGGGTCACTAGAGAGAACCTTATCTCCGATGACTAGAAAAATATTAATCCCTAAAAATAATATATGAAAGTGAACTTTATCAAGTAAGACACGTGATCATGATCATTTATAAAAGGAAAAATTTTCAGTTAGCCCTAAAGAGATTTATTTCAATCAATTTCTAAAAAATTCTGAAATTTCACTACACCCCTGATCAAAATTAAATTAATTTTTTTGGGTAAAAAACAATAATGCCCTTTTTTTTCATAAGGGCATTTACAAGACAAATAAAAGAATTTTCAAAATACATAAAGATATTCAAAAGGAACCATGGAATTTACAAGAACATTTTAGCCTTTTACAAGACAAATAAAGTCATTTACAAGACAAATAAAGTCATTTACAAGATAAATAAAGGGATTCAAAAAAGCCCAAGGAGTAACAAATATTTTAGCCATTTACGGGACAAATAAAGAAATTCATAAGACAAATAAGGTAATGACATCATTGTTTATTCGCCCACAAAACTTAAGTTTATTTTGACTCAAGAGCAGTGAAGTTTCAGATTTTATTGAGGGTTAATTGAAATAAAGTCGGCTGAAATTCTCCCTGTATAAAAAGCATTTAGAAAAAAGTTTTAATCATGGCTATAATTTTGATATGAGAATTAAATATAATCAATCAATTTATAATAAGGGACGCTGGGGAAATGATAGGATGTGGTCTATAAAATTTTGGTGAATAGCTTTGATTTATAAAATCTACCTTAGTTGTAACCACGTAAATGCCTTAGATTTTTAACATTTGATATTAATGTTTTTCTGTTTGAACAAATATAAATGTTTATATGTTGATTTTGGAAAGAAAAGAAAGGCATATAAGTTGGCAAAAAGAAATTATATACGTTGAAGAATACTACTCTGATCCTTAATTAAGACATATTTATCAAATTAAATTAAATTAAGGAAGTTAGTTAAGGTAGTTAATATGATATATATATTTTAAAATACTATAGTTATCTTCCTTTATTCCCTCATTCCTTCCTCATTTTCTAATTTAGTTTGGGTGGATGACATCGAATATTATAATATAAGGAAATAATATAGCAAGACACAAAATTTGCCCTTCATACATACATAATGTACTCGTTGAATTCATGATCATTTTTCATTTTGTGCCGTGTACGCATTGGGTTCAAAGTAATTTTTTAATATCTAATAGTGAAAATATTATATTGGATTCATGATAATTTTTAATATTTAATGGTGTGAATATTATTTAATTGGATATTTTAATATTTTTATCGGTGAAATATAATTTTTTATTTTTTAACAGGGATTATTTTTGAAATTTCTATGTTATTAATTAATTTCCTAATATTTAAGGTTGGTAATCATTTAATAATTAACATCGTCTATAGGCAAGTTCTTTGGTCAATTTTTTTTTAAAAAAATTATAATGGCAATAATGTATTTTTCCTTGATTATTGAATGTCTGCACCACATTTATTAGTCTTACTAGTGTAATCCTAACTACATCAAGTGATATAATAATGATTACAAAATATAATCATCTTTACCTCACATAAGCCTAATCAAACGTTGTAATCGATCTATTGCATTAGGATTACATGTTATCCTTTCCTATGGAATGGAACCAAACGAGCTATAAGATATCATTGGTTAGTTAAAAATTAAAATAGTTAAATAGATGAGCTCTCTCCTCTCTTTTTTTTTTTCTCAAAATCTCATTTGCACGGATGATTCAAATCTAATACTCCTTTGTAAAGGACAAAGACGCAATTTTAACAATGAACTTTTGTAAAAGAGGTATTTACTGGCACCATTAAGCTTTTTGTGTGTAAAAATATATATGAACTTACAAAAATGGGCAATTTTAACAATTATGTTTATTCAGTGATAACCACCGTTAAGTCAGGGTTTGAGGGTTCCACACGACGATGTACATGTGTCAATTTTTTTCTCCAACTCATCAGCATTTGAAATATCTTCATCCCCTTGCCACTGTCTCTGTCTTCTTCTTCTCACCCTCCCTTATTGCCGTCAAAACAAACCAATTCTTTAGAAATTTCTCTCTGACATCCTTGGGTTCCAAGAGGAGAAGCTGAGCCACCTTTAGTTCTACTTTCATGACATCCTCAGCTGCCCAAAACCCACAGCCATGAGAGTGGCAGAGGCTCCGGTGACCATCACTTCCTCAACGCTTTCCGGATTGGTGGTGATCAGTGGCGGGACTAGCTTATGGCCAGCTGGGGCTAAAGCCCCGCTGGCCTTCTAAAATTTGTTAAAATATATATACTTATTATATAATATTTTGTTTTGGCCACTAATTTAACCCCAGCTAATCTTTTATCAAGGCCCCACTGGCCTTCTAAAATTTTTAAAAATATATGTATTTATTATATAATATTTTATTATGGCCAATAATTTATTAATATAAAATTATGATGAAATTAATTTTCTTAATGGCTATTACCCTCTGACTCTGATTTCACTTAATATCCATCAAATTAAAAGAAGTCATCATTGAATTGTCTTTTCACTTCTTCCCCAAGGCTCATGTCCTTCTTTGATTAAATTTCAGATTTTGAATCACCTCCTTCTCTCTTTATTCTACGTTTTTCTCTTTTCTCTCTGTGTTTTCTTTCAATGACCCTGTTTGGAGTAATCTTTGTCAATTTAAAAGAACGTCGTCTACAATTTTATTTTAGGTATATTTTTTTTTTTTCGTTATATTAAAATAATTTTATTAAATTTCATTATATATATAATTATTATGTTTGTATTTGTGATATCTTTAAAACAATGTTTAGTTCATTACTCATTGAATTGTGAGAGAAAAGTAAAATTCTTGTTTGAGATACCTACTAAAAAAGTTAGTATCATCTTATATCTTGTTTTGATTTATAATTAATTATCGTTATTATTTATTTGCATTTTTAATGTTATATTATACTATCAATATGTTTATTTTTTTGCCCCGGCTAAAAAAATTTCCTAATTCCACCACTGGTGGTGATAATGGACAGCTTGATTTTAGCAGCCAATCCCCGTTCCAAACCTGTGGTGGGGAAAGCCCAAGGCGTTTACACTCTTGGCATCTTAGGGCGGAACAAAGTGTTTGACGCCGTGAGAGGGATGCCGGTCGTCGGAGATTTTGTCGAGTTCTCTCGTCTATTTGGACATCACAAGTGATTGTGCATACACTTATCTAAAAGTAAAAGTAAAATCTCTCATCACCCTCGTCTTTTTTTAACTGCACAAACATTTCTTCTATTTTAAAATTATATACTTAAGGCCGCTCAATCGGATGGAAAT
Organism: Acacia melanoxylon; assembly: GCA_019022615.1. Classification (NCBI taxonomy): domain Eukaryota; kingdom Viridiplantae; phylum Streptophyta; class Magnoliopsida; order Fabales; family Fabaceae; genus Acacia; species Acacia melanoxylon. Next base: position 8,984,922 of record JAFJYJ010000004.1, on the reverse strand, counting down.
ATACGGAAAACAATTTTAAAATATATATTTTAATTAAAATAAATTTTATTTACTAGTTTACCTTTATGATCCTAATACCCACTTACCGTCTCTTTTCTTTCCCGGAGCGTTAGCCCTATCTGTACAGCAATGACTGCAAAATTATCGCCATGTGATTCGAATTCTTGAAACATTTCGGACAACAATGTCAGCACTCAGCAACCAAAATAAAGAAATCAAAGATGAGGAGGGAATTTATTATCTGCAAACGAACTCGCAAAGATCACATTCAAACTTGAAATTCTCTCTGATGTGTTTATGGAGTTTAACGTATCAGAAAGTAACGTTTTAGAAATTTTTCAAGCTCTGGAAAACATTTTGCAAGTCAAACTGAAGAGGGAACATAGAGTTTTTTCGTTCTTTTATTTCTTTGAAAAATTTCTTTTAGCATTTACATTATGAAACTAAGATACGGGACCTAAAATTTTCAATATGTTTTTATTCATTTAGAAAAAATAAAAATAAACAATTTTCAAGATAAAAAAAAAGATTATTAAAATTTTATAAGATAATGAAAATTAATAAATTTTATAACATATTAGAAAGTTTGAAAATATATTATTAGAATTATTTTTTGAAAATATAAATGTTTAAATAATTCTTATTTTAAAGAGGGTATTTGGTCAAACAAAAGTTTAAGAGTTAAACTTAACGGTCAATTAACGGTTTGGGGATGAAAATGGAATGTTAAATATATAGGAGATGTTTGTGTAATATATATTTTAAGGTTAAGTAGCAAATTTGCCTTAGAAGTTTTCAAGGGAAGCAATGATAGATACCCTGAAAGTTTTTATTGTCTCAATATTGACCCGGAAGTTTCAAAATATAGCAATGTTGCCCATTTCCGTTAAAAAGTTAACGATCAACATCAATTTTTTGACAATCAAAGTTAGTTTTTTAACGGAATAAGGTAACGTTGCTATGTTTTGAAACTTCATGGGTAACATTGAAGAAAAACTTCTAGGGCCTCATTGCTCCTGAGCCTATACTTTTGGGACGGATTTGCTACTTAAACCTATATTTTAATTTCAAGGGAGTTTTATATGACTTTTCAAAATAGAAAGGAGGTATATGTAATTAAGACAAAATAAAATGATGGTTAAAGTTATATACTCTAAAAATAAATAAATTCAAACTTTTAAAATTTAAACTACACAATACATAAATGCAATATAAATGAAATAAAAAATTATTTACTTTACAAAATATTATAATGATATTCTTATAAAATATTAAACATGAACCATTTATTTTCTAATTTAAAGATGGCATGAGATTTAACAAGAAAGAAAGAAAAAAGAAAATGAGAGGATTTACTTCCCTACATAAATGGTCGTTTGTTAATGTGTTTAGGTGTGTAAGACAATATAAAATCCTTCTAAAAGATGAGGTTAACTTAAGTTCTTTCGTCTATGCTAAAAAAAACATAAGTTCTTTCCTTATAAGTCCCCATAATTTAGGGTTTATATTTTATTTATCACCCTCAATGAAAGAATGGTTTGTTGTTAATTATTGGGAAAAATGATAGAAAAAGAATTTTGAAATTGTAAAATCTCTGATCAGGTTTGTTACCCATAATTGATGAGGTAATGATGAGACTTAATAAACAATTCACAACTCATTTTATGAAAAATATTTGATTTGGGATTTTACAATTTTGAAGTTCTTTTCCGGTTAGTTTCCTAATTATTGTTTGAGATTTTTCCATGATTAATGATATTCTTTCGAATTTCCTTAGGATCTCTTTATATTATCTGGTTTATAGTCACTTAATCAATTTGTATTTTAATGACTTAAATCCTCTCATTAGCCATCTTCTTTTTGTCTCTAGCCATCTTCTCTTTTCTTTCTAATCTCTGGTCTTTGCCGACAGAAAGCATCGCCTTGTCTCTTCCCCTCTTTCTAATAAATTCTTCTTCTACATCGACATGAAATTCCCCATAAGGTATATTATGGTTTACAATATTTGTTTCTACCAAATCTACCTTTTAATATTTCTCCTTTAATTTGTTAAATAATCTTTAGGAATCTCAGCCGCATATTTGATTATCATGTATTAACAAAATCTACTTTTTTAAAAAAATTCTTGTTCAATATGCTTTTTTCAAGGTTCAATTTTCACGTCTTTGGAATCTCGACCTTGCTTATTAAATATTGTTGTATTTGATATGGATATTAATCCTTTATTAATATTTATTATATCAATCTTAGAAATATAAATTTAAGATATTATTATTATATTTGAATAGATAGGATTAGATAATATCTATACAAAATATCAAATATAAAAGTATTTTTGTTTTCCTATACAAATTTAGGACTTCTTGCATTTTTTACAAGACGATCAATCCATCATTTTGTACGTTAGTTAAAAAAAAAAAAATCTAAAAAAATAGTAAATTGCTTAAATGTTATAACGACTAGTTATAGAGAAGATGAGGTAACGGGATGGAGTGTTAGATAAGGATATTATTGTACTTTCATAATTTATGGTAAATTATAAAATAAAATTAGTGAGATTATTCTCACCAAATATTACTTTTTACTAAACATAATTTAATAGCCCGCCCTCTTTCCCCACCCCTAATCCATCAAAACTCAATCTCACTTATCAAACAGGGCTTTAGTTCTCAGTCACCATTCCACCATTCCACACTTGAAGACCCTTTTGTGCTATTATGATGTAGCAACGAATCCTTTACTATTCCCTAATAAAGGTCAATTTGAATGTTAGAAACGAGTACTACAAATCCCTTAGTATTCCCTAATAAAAGTAAATTTGAATGTTAGAAATGAAGTTGGGATGAGGTTACTCAAACTGAATGATTGTTTACTTCAAAAGCCAAAATATCATCAATTTCCCAATAATCCATAACAACCTTCTAAAATAAAGTCCCCTCATTTATAAAAAGTAAACATAAAAACATTTAAGCTAAGCCAAATGCCGATACCAAGAGAGAAATATCAAAATAGAGAGGGCTCTGATATAGAGAGATAAGTATCAGACTACCTAGCTAGGCTCCATTACCAAGATAGAAGTATCAAAGCACGGATACCAAAAGAGAAGTATAAAGCTACAAGGGCTCTGATACCAAGAGAGAAGTATCATATTGTCATGGCTCCGCTAATATCAGGAGGATTCCAAGCACCTCTAAACCTTTAGTTTCCAGTTGCCTTCTTTATGATGCTAGATCTCAAGACACACTCTTCTGTGATATAATGACGTAGCAAAGGATCCCCTCCTATTCCCCAATACAAGTCAACTTGAATCCCACAACGAGGTTTGAAGTAAGATTACCCTACAGGATTCATGGTTCACCTCAAAAGCTAAAATGTCATTGCAATCGGTGTCTAGATAATTATTAGCACATCTCCAAAATAAGGTCCCTTCAATATAAATTCCTTGAATGTCACTCGTTAACGAAAACCTATAGAAGTAGTTTGCTTCTGATGTTATCCATTCTCCTGTGTTCGATGAACATATATCGAAACAAGTGTGGGTGTGACGGTTCTAGACTTCACCTATCTTTTGCAAAACCCTGACCAACTTGAATTCAGTAGTGGCCTTTATGGAATCTTTGCGTGGGTTAAATGCCTATGCGTACCTTCTTTTCCTCTCATAATACAGACTAACATATGCTCTTCTTATCGGGTTGCAAATATAAATTGTTGATTTGCTCGGATAGACACCTCAACAATATACCAAGCCATTGCAAGAAGACTCCATAATAACACCTTCAGACATGAAATTCACGATAGTTCATAGCTTCTGTCTTCTTTTGAGATTGTCAAACGGAGGAATGAGGATGTAGGTCTTGTCTGTACTGTCTTCAAAGGCCAGCATTATATCTTGAATAAGGAATTTTAACTGACTCTAGTCATGTGTTCTTTACATGAAGATCAATAAATTCTTGATCATTCATAATGATCTCGTAAAAACAATGTGAAAGAGTCATCAAAGGAAGCACACTCTTAATGGGAAAATACGTGAGAATAGAGACGATGCAGGAGAGTGGCAACTCATCGCCCCATGTCCTAAAATAGCATTATTTAAAAAAGAAAGAAATAATAATAAAAATGGAAAATGAAATACTAGAATGAAAGAAAGATACACGAATATTACTTCTATTCAGTTTTCAATAGACTTAGACTTATGAACCTCTTATCTTATACATGTCTGATACCAATAGAGAAATTTCAAAATGGTCAGGGCTATGATATCGAGAGATAAGTATCAGACAGTTAAGCTATACTCCATTACCAAGATAGAAGTATCAGAGCTTTGATCTCAAGAGAGAAGTATGAAGTTGCAAGGCTCTAATACCAAGAGAGAAGTATGAAGCTGCAATGACTCTGATACCAAGAGAGAAGTATGAAGCTGCAAGGACTCTGATACCAAGAGTGAAGTATTAGACTACCACGATAGTGATACCAAGAGAAAAGTATCATTAGCCAACTTCCGATACCAAGAAAAAAGTATGAGGCAAATATGGATTTGATACTAGTAAAGAAGTATCAGACTATTATGGCTTCACTAATATCAAGAGAGATTCCAAGTACCTATGAACCCTCAGTTTCCAGTTGCCTTCTTTATGATCCTAGACTTCAATACACAGTCAAACACCTTTCTGTGTTATAATGACATAGCAAAGGATCCCTTCCTATTCCCCAATGCAAGTCAACTTGAATCCGAGCAACGAGGTTAGAAGTAAGATTAACCAACAGGATTCATGGTTCATATTGAAAGTTAAAATGTCATTACAATCAGTGCCCAGATAATTATTAGCACACCTTCAAAATAAGGTCACTTCAATATAAATTTCTCGAATGTCACTCGTTAGTGAAAACCTATAGAAGTAGTTTGCTTCTGATGTTATCCATTCTCCTATGTTCGATGAACATATATTGAAACAAGTGCAGGTGTGACGGTTCTGGTATTCACATGTCTTTTGCAAAACCCTGACCAACTTGAATTCAGTAGTGGCCTCTATGGAACCTTTGCATGGGTCAAATGCCAATGCGTACCTTCTTTTCCTCTCATAATACAGACTAACATATGCTCTTCTTATCGAGTTGCAAATATAAATTGTTGATTTGCTCAAATAGACACCTCGACAATATACCAAGCCATTGCAAGAAGACTCCACAATAATATCTTCAGGCATGAAATTCAAGATAGTATCATAGCTTCTGTCTTCTTTTGAGATTGCCAAACGGAGGAATGAGGATGTAGGTCTTGTCTGTACTATCTTCAAAGGCCAACATTATCTTGAATAAGGAATTTTAATAGAGCTAGTCATGAAGATCAATAAATTCTCGATCATTCATAATGGTCTCGTAAAAACCGTGTGAAAGAGTCATCAAAGGAAGCACACTCTCAATGGGAAAATACATGAGAATAGAGACGATGTAGGAGAGTGGCAACTCATCACCCCATGTCCTAAAATAGCATTATTTAAAAAAAGAAACGATAATTAAAATGGAAAATGAAATAATATAATGAAAGAAAGATACACGGATATTACTTCTATTCAGTTTTCAATAGACTTTGACTTATGAACCGCTTATCTTATACATGTCTGATACCAATAGAGAAATTTCAAAATGGTCAAGGCTATGATATCGAGAGATAAGTATCAGACAGTCTAGCTATACTCCATCACCAAGATTGAAGTATTAGATCTCAAGAAAGAAGTATGAAGTTGCAAGGCTCTGATACCAAGAGAGAAGTATGAATCTGCAAAGACTCTGATACCAAGAAAGAAGTATTAGATTACCACGACTGTGATACCAAGAGAGAAGTATGAATCTGCAAGGACTCTGATACCAAGAAAGAAGTATTAGATTACCACGACTGTGATACCAAGAGAGAAGTATGAAGCTGCAAGGACTTTGATACCAAGAGAGAAGTATTAGACTACCACGATAGTGATACCAAGAGAAAAGTATCATTAGCCAACCTTAGATACCAAGAAAAAAGTATGAGGCAGATAGGGATTCGATACTAGTAGAGAAGTATCAGACTGTTATGGCTTCGCTAATATCAAGAGGATTCCATACCTTCTTTATGATCCCATACCTCAATACACACTCGAACACCTTTCTGTGATATAATAACATATCAAAGGATCCCTTCCTATTCCCCAATGCAAGTCAACTTGAATCCGAGCAACGAGGTTAGAAGTAAGATTAACCAACAGGATTCATGGTTCATATTGAAAGTTAAAATGTCATCGCAATCGGTGCCCAGATAATTATTAGCACACCTTCAAAATAAGGTCCCTTCAATATAAATTTCTCGAATGTTACCCGTTAACGAAAACCTATAAAAGTATTTTGCTTTTGATGTTATCCATTCTCCTGTGTTCGATGAATATATATCGAAACAAATACAGGTGTGACGGTTCTGGTATTCACATGTCTTTTGCAAAACCCTGACCAACTTGAATTCAGTAGTGCCTTTTGTGGAACCTTTGCGTGGGTCAAACGACAATGCATACCATCTTTACCTCTCATAATTCAGACTAACATAAGCTCTTCTTATCGGGTTGCAAATATAAATTATTGATTTACTAGGATAGACACCTTGACAATATACTAAGCCATTGTAAGAAGACTCCACAATAACATCTTCAGGCATGAAATCCAAGATAGTTAAATAGCTTAAGTTTTCTGTTGAGATTGTCAAACGAATGAATGAGGATCTAGGCCTTGTCTGTACTGTCTTCAAAGGCCAACATTATATCTTGAATAAGGAATTTTGATAGAGCTAATCATGTGTTCTTTACATGAAGATCAATGAATTCTCGATCATTCATAATGGTCTCGTAAAATCAGTGTGAAAGAGTTATCAAAGGAAGCACCCCTAAATGGGATTGAGAAAATACATGAGAATAGAGGCAATACAGGAGAGTGGCAACTCATCACCCCATGTCCTAAAATAGCATTATTTAATAAAGAAAGAAATAATAATTAAAATGAGAAAATGAAATAACTGAACGAAAGAAAGATACACATATATTACTTCTATTCAGTTTTCAATAGACTTAGACTTATAAACTGCTTATCTTATACGTATCTGATACCAATAGAGAAATTTCAAAACAATCAGGGCTATGATATCGAGAGATAAGTATCAGACAGTCTAGCTAGGCTCTATTACCAAGACAGAAGTATCAGAGCTTTGATCCCAAGAAAGAAGTATGAAGTTGCAAGGGCTCTGATACCAAGAGAGAAGTATGAAGCTGTAAGGGTCTGATACCAAGGAATAAGTATTAGATTACCACGACTGTGATACCAAGAGAAAAGTATCGTTAGCTGGGCTCTGATACCAAGAAAAAATTATAAGGCAGATAGGAATTCGATACTAGTAGAGAAGTATTAAACTATCATAGCTCCACCAATTTCAAGAGAAATTCCACGAACCTCTGAACCCTCAATTTCCAGTTGCCTTCTTTATGATCCCAGACCTCAAGACAAACTCAAATAGCCTTCTGTAATATAATGACATAACAAAGGATCCCCTCCCATTCCTCAATGCAAGTCAACTTAAATCCTAACAACGAGGTTGGAAGTAAGATTACCTAACAGGATTCATGGTTTACCTCGAAAGCTAAAATGTCATCGCAATCGGTGTCTAGATAATTATTAGGACACCTCCAAAATAAGGTCCCTTCAATATAAATTCCTTGAATGTCACCCGTCAACAAAAACCTATAGAAGTAGTTTGCTTCTGATGTTATCGATTCTCCTATGTTCGATGAATATATATCGAAACAAGTGCGGGTATGACGGTTCTAGACTTCACCTGTATTTTGCAAAACCCTAATCAACTTGAATTCATTAGTGGCCTTTATGGAACCTTTGCGTGGGTCAAACGCTAATATGTACCTTCTCTAAAAGGATTTTTGGTCAAGCTTATTGTACTTGTGTTATCACAGAGGATTGGAATTTCTTTGAGATGAATACCCAAATCTTGAAATTGTTGCTTAAGCTATAACACTTGAGCACAACAACTTGAAGCAGCTACATAATCAACCCCAGTAGATGACAATGATATGGTATTTTGCTTTTTACTGAACCAAGATACAATAAAGCCACCGAGAAACTGACATTGTGCACTGGTGCTTTTTCTATCAGTTTTGTATCCACCGTGATCTGAGTCTGAGTATGCTATTAGATACTCATTGCCTCCTTTAGGATATCACATTCCAAACTTTTCCGTATCAGCAAAATATCTAAATATTCTTTTAACCGTCTCGGCGTGAGATTCTTTTGGAGCATATTGATATCTTGGGCACATTCCTATATTGAATTGTATATCAGGTGTGCTAGCTGTTAAATAGAGTAATGATCCAATCATCCCTCTATATTTGGTAATATTGAAATCAGGTCCTTCAGCATTAGCATCTAGCAATGTTATTGAGTTCATTAGGGTGTCAGCTCCATTGTAATAATCCATTTCATATTTCTTGAGAAGATCTCAAAGATATTTGTCTTGGGAGATAAATATCACATTCTTCCTTTGTTTAATTTCAAGTCTAAGAAATAAACTTAATTCTCCCATCATTGACATTTCAAATTCTCCCTACATAGTCTTAGAGAATTCTTGACACAAAGAGTCATTAGTAGCACCGAATATAATATCATCTACATAAATTTACACAATTAGTAAATAATTTTTTATTGTGTTTGATGAAGAGAGTTGTGTCAACTTTTTCTCTGACAAATCCTTGATCTAGGAGAAATTTGCTTGGTCTTTCATACCAAGCTCTAGGAGCTTGTCTAAGACTGTAGAGAGCCTTTTTGAGATGATAACCATGATCAGGATGGGATATGTATTCAAAACCGGGAGGTTGTTCAACATAGACTTCTTCCATAATGTAGTCGTTAAGGAAGGTACTTTTGATATCCATTTGATAAAGTTTGAATCCCTTGATACACGCAAAGGCTAGGAGTACTCTTTTAGCTTCTAATTTGTCCATTGGAGCATACGTTTCCTCATAATCAATGCCTTCTTTTTTATTGTAGCCTTTGGCCACCAATCTTGCTTTGTTCTGACAATGACTGCGGATTCGTCACGTTTGTTCTTGAATGCCCATTTGGAGCTAATGACTGGATGGTCCTTAGGCCTGGATATCAAATCTCAAACTTGATTTCTTTTAAATTGATTCAATTCCTCTTGCATTGCTTTCATCCAATCATTATTTGAGAGGGCTTCATCAATGTTAGAGGATTCGATTTCAGAAATGAAGGCAGAGAAGCTGACTTCATTTAGGACCTTATTCCTAGTTTTCACTCCCTCATTCATATTGCCTATAATCTGATCTATTGGATGGCTTTTATTATATCTACAGGCTCTAGGTTGACCTTGATCTATAGATTGGCTTTGATTTTGATCAAAAGGTTCAAAATTGTTCTCATGTTCCTTTTCCAAGGGAGAAGGAGATGTTGATAAGGTTTCCTTAAGATGAATCAATTCAGGTTCATCGTTTAAGGATTTAGCCGAAGAGTCATATTCAAAGAATACAACATGCACTGATTCTTCAACAACACAAGTGCGTTTGTTATAAACTCTATAGGCTTTACTTCTATTGGAATGGCTAAGAAATATACCTTCATTTGACTTAGGATCGAACTTTCCTAAGTTTTTCTTACCATTGTTGTGAACAAAGCACTTGCAGCAATATATGAGATGAACAACATTTGATTTCCTTCCTTTATAGAGCTCGTAGGGAGTTTTGTCAATCTTCTTTCTGATGTATGCCCTATTTGATATATAGCATGCCATGCTCATTGCATCTGCCTAAAATACTTTTGACACATTCTTTTCGTTTTAGCATTGCTCTTGCCATCAAGAACTCTATTCTTCCTTTCTACGACACCATTTTGTTGAAGAGTTCTTGGAGCTGAAAAATTATGGTCAATACAATTTGTATCACAATATTCTTCAAAAGCTTGATTTTCAAATTCTCCTCTGTGGTCTGTCCTTATTCCTGAAATGCACATACCCTTCTCATTTTGAACTTTCTTGGCAAAAACAATAAATTGATCAAAAGTTTCATCTCTTGATGAAAGAAAGATTGTCCAAGAGAATCTAGAGAAGTCATTAATATGACCAAAGTATATAAATTGCCACCAAAGTTTTTAACTCTTGCTGGTCCAACAAAATCCATATAGAGAAGTAGGAATGGTCGATTTGTCATGATTTCATTCTTTGACTTAAAAGATGATTTAGTTTGTTTACCTTTTTTACAAGCATCATAGATCAAATCATTTTTAAATGTAAGCTTGGGTAAACCGAGAACTAATTCCTTTTTGAGAAAATTGTCTAATTGGTACATATTGACATTTGCTAATCGTTTATGCCACAACCAATTTTCATCCATATTGCTGAGAAAATATTTTTTAGATTTAGTATTATTGCTAGGTATATGAAAAGTATAGCAGTTACCTTCTTCAAATGCTTTGAATAATACCTTCAGATGATTCTTGTTGATCTGGAGATCCTTTTTGTTCACAATCAGACATTTATCTGAATCAAAGATGATCTAGTTGTCTTTGTCTGCACTTTGGCTAACACTAAGGAGATTGTGGCATAGACCTTCTACATAGTAGACATCTTTGATTTGTGCTTCATTATTCTCACCAATTCTGTTATTCTTCCTGATTGGTTTCCTCCAAAGGTTTCCTTGCCACCAGACTTTGGTCTCATGATGACAAATTTTGATTGATCTCCAGTCATGTGTCTAAAGCATCTGCTATCAATGTACCACTTACTATTCTTTGATGCTCGTAGACATACCTACAAACAACATCATTTAAGTCTTAGGTATCCATCTTTTCTTAGGTCCTTTTTTGTTAGTTTGAAAGTAGGAAACACATAAGATCCTAGGTACCCATTTATAGGTGCCTACTGGTTTATCAATCCTTTTTCTTTCTATGAAAACAGGAAGATGTGCTATGCCCTTTTCGGTTACAATAGTTACAGTGGGAGAGAGTATTAGAAGAATGAACAGATTTTCGAAAATAATTCAAATATGGTCATTCTCCTCTTTTCTTCTTACCTTTTCCTTTATCCAGTTCAGGAGTATACCCTATTCATGATCTATCATTCATAAATCTTTGAGCTTTTAAAATCACATTGAGAATTTCAAATAAGAGTTTCTTTTCTCCAAGATAAGACAATTTTCACAAATTTAGGAAGTGTCTTGAGTTTGTTGCTCGAGAGACTTAGTTCTTTTCTTTGAAATGATAAGTTCTTTGGCAATTTTTCTGAACTTTAAATGTCAAGCATTATATTCAAATAACAATTCATCATAACTAGGTTCAGGGTCTTCATGTGCAACAAGACAAATGTTGGCTATTTTATCTTCCTCACTTTCATCATCAGAAGAATTATCTCCCCAGATAGCTGATACATAAGCTTTCTTTCTGAAGTTGTTGAACTTCTTCTCCTCCTTATTTTTCAGTAGTGGACATTCGGATTTGATATGTCCAGGTTTCTTGCACTCATAGCAGATGATTTGGTCCTTGGATTCCCATTTACCATTTGGACCTCCCTTTTGAAATCTTCGGAAGCCTTGATCCTTTTTATAGAATTTCTTGAATCTTCAGACGGTAATTCTAAGTTCATCATCTTCCTCTAGTTCATCTTCTTCCTTTGGTTCTTTGTCTTTTATGGCATTAAATGTCACACCTTTGGCTTTGTTGCTGATCTCATCTAGTCCATTTTTTAACTTCATTTTTCCCTCATATTCGGACAAGCTTCCAAAGAGAGCAGCTACAGATCTCATTGATTCTCCTCTGGCTTCTTCAATTGCAGTGACTTTTGCCTCCCAATCCTTTGTGAGAATATTTAGTATTTTCCTCACTTGGGAGTTTTGGTCATATACTTTACCCAAGACCGATAATTGATTTATCGGGTGAGTGAACCTGAGTTCAAACTCGGCTATAGATTCTCCTGACTTCATACAAAGTAAATCGTATTCAGTCACTAGAGTGTTGACTCTATTCTCTTTTATGTCAGAGGTACCTTCATGAACTATTTTGAAAGATTCCCACATTTCTTTGGCCAATGATAAATTGCATATTCAAAAGTATTCCTTCTGACTCAGTACACTTTGAATTATTAGGATGACTTTGTTGTTCAATCTTATCTGCCTTCTGTCGTTATCATCAAATTCTATTTCAGTCTTTAATGCACGGACTTAGTCTTCTACTTTTGTTGGAAGATAGTCTCCCTTATCAATCACATGCCATAGTCCATTTTCAGTGTCCATAACAAAGACCCTAAATTTAGCTTTCCAGAATGAATAGTGTTCTCCATTAAAGCCAGGGGGTCTATTGATAGATGCACTATCGGGTAGAATTCCTTTCATGGATCCTTCTCCAAACGTTAATCATGTAAAGAGAAGACTTTGCTCTAATACCAAATGTTAATCATAGTGTATCACCAAAAGGGGGTGAATTGGGTGACTTATAAAATTTAAAACAATCGCAACGAATAATTAAATCAAGAAGGAAGAGTTAGAAAGATATCACCGAAGTGTGCACCGAGATTTATACTGGTTCGGCCTTAATATCTTGACCTACGTCCAGTCCTTAGAGCGTCTCTGAGATTTCCACTATCTTTCAACGATTACACAAGCTCTTACAGAATAATCCTCACTAAGACTCACTCTCCCTTACAAATGTAATCGGACAACCAAACTCAAGATCCCGCTATCTAGAGATTTTACAACAATCAATTGAATTACTAAAGACTCTCTCACAGAGAAGATATATGATCACTGAAGAATATGAATATCAGATGTTTCAAAGAGTATTAATGAGCAATAAGTGAGTAATAAATGTATCGTCATTCGTTAGGTAGCTTTGTATTGAATGCTCTGGCTTTAATAGATGAACTCCATTAATGATCATTAGAGAAGCTTCAATCTATCTGTTATGAGATTTCAAATTTTCCGTTAGACTCATAAACTTTCCTTTATACATGAACCAGATTCGTTGGAAGATTTGAGGATATGTCGCTTTCATATCACTGTTGAAAATCTTCATATGACATCCCTTTAGTCTCTATAATTGACTAGGGATGAGTCGAATTTGCTTTTGTCAAAATGGGTGTCTGAGAGTATAATCATTTGACCTCCTCTGACTGAGTTTCCATGTGTGTGCTCTGTTTTCAGCTATGGCATTTAATGATTTAACACAAATCTTACTTTTTTAGGATTTGCATGTAATCCTTCAACTGATCATCTGAAACTCACTAATAAACATGTTTAGAAGCATTGAGAATAATAATGAGTAATAATTAGAAGTTATAGAATGATAATCAGTGAATTTGATTTTACGAAGATGAAGGTTTCAATGCTGAGATTTTGAACCAATACTCGGGTGTTCTTCAATATACTCGAGTACTTTCAATTATGCTCAAGTATCCTTCATATCAGATTCTAACAATGTCTTTCTGTGCTTGACAATACTCAAGTACTGGATACCAATACTCGAGTATCTTACTCAAGTATTACCATTTATCCTCAAGTACTCTCCAAAGGATGTCAATGCTTTGCTTATCAGATGCTCATACTCGAGTATATGGATGCCATACCCGACTGTCATACTCAAATATTGCTGATGCATACTCGAGTATGCATCATAGATTGAGGCCCAAAGTCAGCGAGTATCAACTTCAGTTCCTACAAGTACAATCACAATACTCAAGTATTCACTTGGATACTCGAGTACTTATCAGAACAGGTTTGTATCAGCAACGAGAGGCGAGTCTTGGGTTGAAGCTTTTGTCATACTCGAGTATTCACTTGAATACTTGAGTATCTGAGTTGGATACTCGAGTATTGCTTTCAATACTCGGGTATGTTCACCTTAGATCACATTGAATTAAATCATTTTTCTTTTCTAAGTTTATTATCATCAAAACATAAGTCGACAACCAACATATGTTGCCTATTATCATTAGAAATTTGTTGGTCAACGTTTGCTTAACGATATGACAATATTACTCTGTCTTAATACTTCTAAGGTAACATTAAATCTAGAAAAACTTATAGGACAATGTTGCTCCACAATGAAAAAACTTTCAAGGCAAATTTGCACCTTAGCTCCTAAAGAAAATTACATGCCTAGGTCAAATTGATTAAGATCTATACATGTAAAGGAAAAATGATGACCCAAAGGTTACCTTCATTTGAAACTTTCTTGTTCTAACTATCACTAGAACATTACCATCCAAATTGCATCATATTCCCTATATCCATTACATCTCCAATTACATATCTGATTTTTTTCTTTATGTAGGTTTATTATTAAATGATACATTTCAAAAATAGAACACATAACCATATATGATTTGAAAACTTGATATAATAAATATAAGAAATTTGAGGTAAGTATTAACTATATTGTCATTCAACTTACTCTTTCCCTCAATGTAAGAAATGTTTCAAAATATTTACTAGACAAATCATTGAATAAAGGCATATAATTAAGTGTATAAATGTAATTTTTGAGGTACATGTAATCTTTTTACATTTTAATTTAGTACTCTATCTATAAGTTTTTTCTGCTTTTAAAATATTTTTATTTTATTCTTTTGACAAGATTAGCCCGGGTAACTTAATTTACTTTTTTACGCCCTTGTATAGAAAGTAATTGTGTTAACAAAGTAAAATTAAAGGATTTAATAAAGAAAAATAAATACATAGTGTTCCGTTGTAAGAACACAAATGTCTAACCACAGTGGGTTAGTATATGATTGATATAGGATCTGTATGGTTCTCCAGGATATAGATGAGCTAATACCCAAGAGATGGTGAATGTTCAGTGATGTCTATAAGGAAGACGTACACCAAAGAATATCATATGATCACTGTGCTACACGAGGATGACAATTAGCCAAAGAGGGTGGGGTGTGTGCACAGTGTAACAGTATAATAAAAGGATATGAATCGAATGTGTGCACCTGGTGGGTAATCTTCTATTTATAGAGGTTTACCTCTAGGGTTTCAATCCTGATGTTGTGCGTCCGCTCCTCCAACATGCATCTCCATGTTCTGCAAATGCCTGCTCCAATATCTGACGTATCCCTGCTCCACTACCTGTGCTATTGGGATCAGTGTCTTACTTACAGGCAAGGTTCTCAAACCCGGACCGGTCACTAAACCGGTGGAGATACTGGGTCAAGGGTCAGTGGGTCAGACCGGTATTTATTAAAAAATAAAATTTTATTAAAATAGGTAATATTATATTTATTTATTCATTTTTTTAAAAAAAAAAGGGAGATCATTCACGTGACTAAATCCTCCAATATCTAGCAGAGCAGAGCATTAAATGGCAAGTACGTTTGGTAGGTAAGGGTCAACTGTACTTCTAGGTTGAACTATCAGCAAAAGTGGAAAATAACAAAAGCTAAACAATTCGTAGATTGAATTAAACAATTACCTCCTTCCATCACCGACCCAGCCTCCATGCCCAAGCTTCCATCGCCTTCAAACTTCATCGCCAGCAACCACTCCTTGTTCGCCAGCAACGATCTAATTTTTTTTTCATTGACTCGATGGAGACGATCTTCGGCAGATGACCGGTAATGGCGGGATCAGAGAGTGACCATCGAAGAAACACCAAACGACGGCGAAACAAGATCAAGTCCTCCTTCAGAATAAGGTTTCACGAGTGGAGGTGTCTCTTCAGTCTTCATATTTCTCCTCCTTCTATTTCTGGATTTTTTAAATTTCTTACCGTCGAGTTGGTGGAGAACAAGAAGTTTCAGACTCAGGCCACTTTTTTTTTTTAACGAGACTTGGTCAACTCGGCCGGGTTACTGGCCGGTTTTCGGTCTAAACCGGCCGATCCGGTCCGGTTTTCAAAACATTGCTTACAAGGTTATTAGCGTTTTCCCTGCTTAAGAAGAGTTTCCGCTGTAACGCGCTTCTTGTTGGGCCGCATCGTATCAGGGCCCAATGTTTGAATCCATAACACATAGATTCTAAATTAAAAATTGAAGAAAATAAGGCTATAGATATCTTAAAAATGGCTTTCCCATAAATGTTAGTTGGTAAACGGTGAAAGCCTGGGAGGGAAAATGAAAGCATTTTTGCATGCGTACCATTGACAATTAATTATGAGTAACCTTCCTTATATCTTATCTTAATTATACAAATCTCCCAACTATTTTTAATATATACACTAAAGTGCAAGCCGTTGACTAATCAACTCTATTAAGTATATTCTATAAAGATTATTTTTTATTATAATCTATATTAAAATAAATTTCATTTAGTAATTTACCCTTCATCATTAATAATTCACTAATTGTGGCTAATATTGTATAAATAATTCCATATTTTTTATTTTTTAAAATCTTTATTTATTTTTCTTTATATCATTTTGCGACAAAATTTTATGTAATTTAATTAATGTGTATAGAAAATTTATTAATTATTTTAATACATACATATGTAATTAGATGTGTTTATAAATGTTTGTAGTAAGAAAATAGGTTTTAAATTTTTTTAAATAATTTATATAATATCTCATATTTGCATCATTTATAATATATCATGAAAATAATATGTGTTTGAAACATTTTCTTAACCATTTGAAAGAAAGGTGCCATTTTAACAATAAATTTTTATAAAAGTGTACATAAACTTTACATAAATCCTGACTAAACACATCCCATATTCTTGATTTGTTTGATTCTCATGTTCATTGTAAATTCTGGATCTCAGTGAAGTGGATGGCGCTAGAAAAACATGTTCACACAAGTTAAGATAAAATTCATCTCACAAGTTTACCTCGTAAACCGTAAATCATATTAAAAAACAATTTTTACCGCTAATTCAAACAGTCACGTGTTTTGTAAATTTATATATATTTTAGCACCTATAAAAACTCAATGGTGCCATGTGTTCTTGATATAAAACTTTATTGTTAAAATTGTACCTTCACCTTTAAAGAAACACTAATAAATAAGCTTCAATAACTGTGATGAAAATCGTATAATCAAAATTAATAAGTTTAAATATTATATAACATATAGGAAGGTTTTGAAAATATATGTATTAACTATGAACATTACTTTTTGGTTATATAAAAAATTACTTTTTTGATATTAAACCAAAGAACTAATTTTTTTTTCCAAATATCACAAAAGAAGCGGAACAATTGATCATGTAAATTATTATCCAAAAGAATTTAATTTCTTTAAAAAAGGCTCAACTAACTATTGAGTTGATGAAAATAGATTCTCAAATATAAGATTTATGTCATATATATTTAAATTTTTTAAAAAAAGTAGCGTACTAAAAAAAATTCAAAGGATAGTTTTTAAAATAAAAGGAAGGTTTCTATAATTTAAATAAGGTTATGGTGCAGAAATGCCTAGATACTCAAAAATGATTGTGCCGTTATTACAAGATGAATGTGCCGTTATTACATCAACGGTGAAGATGTAGTAAAATCATCACAACCCAGAGGAATTTTGTCTGCTTGTAGGGTTGCAGATATAATTGTTTTCTCTCTCTCTAAAAGTTATGGAGCACTACGACGACGTATTAAACCATTGCACGAAGACAACAAAACAACATATCTAGTCAGGAATTCAAAGACATTGCGGTGAACTACAAACGTTTGTCTTCGATCTGTTGTCAAAAGAAGGAAGTTTTATATAGCTTTAAAAGGGTTCTTCCAGATTTTCACATATTAAAGTTAGAGTAAAAGCTACTCTTATGTGATTTATATTTACATATATTTTTAAGAAAAAGATAACATATTTTAAAAAGCTTGTTTAAATATAAATGTCTGAAAATGACATGGGTTTTATAATACTATATATTTTATATAACATATTTTAAAAGCTTGTTTAAATATAAATGTCTGAAAATGACATGGGTTTTATAATACTTTTTTATAGTGTAAATTACATTACAAATTATATTACAACGTGTTTTTATAATTAAGGTAAAATATCACAAAACATGCTCAACTATAACATTAATATAACAATGGTGATGACAATCGAGGTGAATTATACTTATAATAAATCTGTTTTTTTTTTTTTTTTTTTGAACATTAATAAATCTGTTAAATTTATATAAAAGAATTTTCTGTTTTTACCATAATTCATGCACCATAGATGGTCAAACTAACAATCTCAGTTGAATAAAGCTGTAAAGCTGTAAGGTGTTTTGGCCACTAGGCTATATCAATATGATAGGGGAAAAATGTTTTTATGTGTTTTTTATATCATTGTCTGGTATTCGTTTTGAGGTTGCCCCTCCCAAAATAAGTAACTCATCTGGTTCTCAAGTTTAAGATTCAGAGAGATTTAGTGAAGTCTTACACTATCAGACCAATTATATTTTGGTAAATGCATTTTTTTTAAGATAAGCTGATAAATACTTTTACATGTTATATGAGTAACTCGGAAGTAAAATAATAAAATAATGATAATAAGGAATAATCAGGTCTTATTATTGGTATCCATATGTTAAAAAAAGTCTTAATATATTTATTGGAGCGAATATCTTATCATACTCTTCCTATTTTTAATATAAGGTTGCTTAATTATTTAGACATATTTTTAAAACAATAGATAAATTAAATTTTTTTATAACATATAAATTACTTAACTATAATAAATATGACCAATGTCCTAAAATAACCATGTATAATATTAGATTGCCCATCTTTGAATTAAGAAAATTAATTTATAAAACAATTATAAATATCATATGCATATAGAACGTTGCTATTTTTTCATATTATCATTTTGTATATTGTTCGGTGTTTGTGATTGTCTTTCTCAACACAGATGTCTTCTCTCTCGAATTCGAGACTCAGAGGGATCTAGCGGGCCTTATACCGCTAAACCAACTTTATGTTGGTCGGACCTTTATATTTAGGACCAAAACTAATTTCTTTACTAACTCCTATAATTAAGATTGGATGAGTAGGAATTTAATAAGTTTTTGCCAACTATTAGTTTAATAGCTTTACTACAATTAAACAAGATAACATATGATTGGCAAAAGAAAACATATGGAATTATGGTCAACTTTGATCAATGGCTCTTTAATTTTTTATTAATAAGAAAATAATCTCTAATTCTTTGGTAAGAAACAAAAATAAATTTTTGGCTGGCACAAAAAACTCAAATTCGGCTTTTTTAAAATAATAATATTGGTTCTTACTTTTTACATTAAGAAAAACCTAAATTCGTTTTCTTTTCTCTTTTTATTTCGCCGTTCCTTGCCTTGTACAAATTCTATCTGGGCGGCGGATTACCTGTTCCAAGTCTGATCTTCGCTGAATGCTAACAGCGTAACAAGTAGCGTTACAAACCAAATCCAATTTAATCGAGAGAGCTTCAACTCTCCCCTCAGTCTTCATTGTGCTCTAATTTTTCATACTGGAACAGAAATCTTTACCTTTCCCGAACATCTTCCGCTAACCGATTAGGGTTTTTCCGTCGTCGTCCGTGCGGTATCTTTTTCTTCTTCTTATTCCCATCTAGTTTAGATTTCATGTTTTTGACTATAGGAGATTGATTTGCTCGAGGAACTTTCTAGTTATTTTTCTCTGGGGAGCTGTGGAATTCTTGGCATTGGAATCGTTTTTATTTAGGCCGGTGAAACTTGATATCTGGCCTAAAAATTGTTTTCGTTCTGATAAAGAATCGTTCTTGTTGTGAATAGGTTGTCCCTGATTCGGCATCCACATAGTACCCTGCCCTGACCTTCGGCTCTGGTGTCTGGTGGTGCTGCCTGCTGACGACTGCCTCTCCTTTTATCGGACTTGATCCATAAGTGAGTATATCATTGAGAGGTTAATGTCTGCGTTTGCTCGTTATTTGACCGTGATACTCACTGACTGTAGTCTGTATTTCTAGTTCTCTTGGTTAGTGCCTGCTAACAATAAGGAATTCTTGTTTACCAGTAAGGGCTGCTGTAGAGTTCATTAGTTGAATAGTATGCCTTTCTCGAGAGTTCTTGGAACATTACTCTGCCTTGTAGCTATTGAATGTTTTGCTTTAAGGACCTACTGCATAATTTGTTGAAGCGCTTCATTAAGTTGTCATGATACTTCTTCCTCAGAAGTTTTGAGAGTTTTTGATCTTGTAGATTGTCATGACCTCAGTGAAGTTGATCCCAAGGCTAATCTAGTTTCTTCTTTCGGGATTATCAATATTGAAATGTCTGAAACCGTACACCTACCCTGTTGATTTATAGCATCTCTTTATATTACCATTAATTACTTACTGATTCTTATACTTAAGCCTTTCTATCTTATCATTACTCATGCATTTTCCTTCCAGATATTGATCTGTTTTATTGACAAAGCAACACAACGACATGGAGGATTGGGGTAATGTTTCTCCTAAATATTCTTTTTGATAAATGCTCTTAATTTTCATGATATGCTGTTCATTTTGGTTGGTCTTTTTTTTTTTTATTTGTTGACTTGAATGTTCTCGAGACCATCTTCTAATTTATTAACGGTCACTAGGATATTTGACTTGTTTGGATGTCCTCTAAATTTTTATGGATGAAACCAGAATAGGTACTCCTAATTATTTATCTAGGATAGGTTTGGAGAGTGAAAATCCTTGCGATTTCCTTCCAAGTTGGTGCACCATTTACATAGCTGATGGCACTCCTTATTGTTTTTCAACTTAACCTATATGCATCAACTCTTCTTGAGCTAGCTAGCGAGCTTGTCTAGTGTGATGACATAAACAAGTTGTCTTAATTGTCTTCCTCTAGGAAAATCGTTTATTGAGGGGTTCATTATACACAAATAAAAAATTTCCCATGTCTCACTTGTAACGTAAAAATTGTCAAGGAAGTGAAGTAGAATGGGACATTCAAAGGATTTCATCTGGATTGAATCAGACTGTAAGTTGATGAGTCGTCTGGATGATTTTGTAACAGTTATGTGATCAGCTTTCTGGTTCATTGGTTAAAATGTCCTATTGATGTTTGACGATATATATTTTTTTGTTTCTGAATAGTTTGCTCTGATGTTAGAGTAGATACAACTTTGAATTAGCCTGATATGTTAAGTTTGAGAACAATGTCGCCCCTCTAGATGTTACTATTGTGAATTTTGAAACAAATATTAATCATCCTATTTACTTGTTTCAGCAAGAGACTACTATAGAAACTTTAGTGTTAGTTGATGAATACTATAAGAAGCTGATATGTAAACTGTGAATAACTAATTAGGTTAGTTAGTTAGGAAAGGATTAGTTAGTTGGTTAGTTGTTAATTAGTTAGTTGGTTAGTTGTTAGTGGGCCTGTTTGGGTTGGCGGTAGGAGCGGTGGCTTAAAAGCTATCTGATGTTAAAAAAAGCTCGATAGGAAAAAAATCAGTTATAGATAATGATTTGTGTTTGGATTGTCAGTTTGGCTTTTTTCTTAACTGGTGAGTGTTTGGATTATTATTTCAAAAGTCAGTTAAGATAGAAAATGACTGAAAAGGGCATGAATTATATTGAATACTACTATACATATTAGTTGTATATATTAGGATAATAAAATTTTAATTTGGAAAAAAGCTAAATGATAATTAAAAAAACGCCCAAAAACGCTGGGGGATCCGAAGAAAATGCCCAAAATCGGTGAGTTGCATATAATGGGCGTTTTTGACAAAAGCCCATTAAGCCTAATGAGCGCCCAAACAACCTGCGTTGGCGTTTTTCCTCTGTGCTCTCCCTAATGGACCAGAATGCCCCAAACCAAACAGGCACAGTAACTAATGGTAATTAGTTGGGATTAGTAGGTCTAGAGGTATTGCCTATATAAGGCATGTGACTCTTCTTTGTATGCTATACTTTGTAGAATGATGATTTATGATGAATGAAAAGGCACAGTGATGTGATTCTGTGTTTTCTCTCATCCCCTCTCTCTTCTCTTCCCAAATCCTCTACATTTCTACTTCTTCTCTATCAGAAGCCATATTTTCTCATCATATAATAATTTGACCCTAATGTATTGCATTGCTTCTTTTGTTTATATATTGCTTTTCACCCTGACAAATACTTTCATATTTGTTTCAGAGGAAGAGCACATTCCACCTCTGCCTTTAAAAGAGCAACCTAAAAGTAAATGGGATGATGAAGATGTGGATGAAAATGATGTCAAGGATTCATGGGAAGATGAAGATGAACCTGCCCCGGTATGACTATATATAAATTATTGCTGACAGTAGTATAGCTCATTCATCATGCATCAGTCTTTTAAAAGGTGGATATAGCTCGTTTTGTGGACTTATTCTAGCAGCTTCTGATTTGCTTGCTTCTATGGTATGGCAACGCAAAAGTTGATATTTTATCCATATTGCTTATGATAATAAAATAACATATCATTCCTCAAGTTTCTCTCTTACATGGTCTTCCTTTATTCTTCTATCTATATTTAAATAATAAAGAGCAGAGTTCTAGCACATGATATGATAAAGTTGAGTGAATTGCTGGTTTATTACTCCAATGAAGTGATTTGGACCCTATTTATAAATCATGGTCTTTTTGCTTAGCCCCTTCTTGGTTTAAAATTTGTCAGGCTCCTGCAGCACCTGCTGTGAAATCTATTGAGAAGGATTCTAAAAAGTCTTCTGAGAAAGCTAGTGTAAAAAAGGGGAAAAAAGTAGAACCAGTAAAGGAAGAAACTTTGGATCCTGAGGCTGAAAAGCTTCGCCAACAAAGGTATGATGTTTTTGGCGTCATTATTCCATTTAGGGATGCCTTGTTTGAGGTACAAAAAATACAGTCAAAATAGCGTTTGCATGTGCTAGTCTATCTCTGAAAATGAAAAGAACAAATGCCAACTATAGGCACATTGTGCATGTAACCAGGCCCCTGGTAGTTTGGGCGTGTTTAACTTGAATGGGTTCCCAAAACACTTTCAAAGATTTCCCTGATCTTTTTAATCCACTATTTTTTATTATCCAGATGATATACAAATCCACCAATTTGCCGGAAAAGAAAATGAAACATTGAATAATGAAGTTTTACACTGCCAAGGATAACTTACAACTAACTGAAGCCATTAAGTGAACACTCATGAATGGCTTTGTCATAACATCTATTTTCTATATGCCTCTTCAGGTGAAAATTCTTGGGGTTTGAAGCATGAACTGTGCTGAAACTTAATTTTTAATTAAGCGAATTGGGTGATGGCTAGAATCCAAGTGTTGCCATTTTAACTGCTCACTGAATATTCACTGTGATAACATTCTACTGAATACTTTTACTCTGATTGCAGCTATTAAATGATGCAACTCGTTTTTCAAAAGCGGTATATATAAAATCTACCCTGTTTTCTAGTTTAACTTTTCCTCCCTGTCACAGGCTGGTTGAGGAAGCGGATTTCAAGTCCACCAAAGAATTGTTTGGTGCGAGAGGTGATGAAAAGAATCTTGATAATTTTATTCCCAAATCCGAGAATGATTTCTTGGAATATGCTGAGCTCATCTCACACAAGCTCTGTCTTTTCGAGGTGAGTTAACAAAGTTTGGTATTATTACCCCCCCCAACACACACACATACACAAAAAAAAAACATTTCCTCGTGAAATACTTCTGTTGGAGGGGCTTCCCAATTTCCCTGTTGATGTCTTGATGGAATGCAGAAAAGTTATCACTACGGTGCTTTATTGAAGGCAGTGATGAGATTATCTATGACTTCTTTGAAAGGAGCTGATGCAAAAGAAATTGCATCTTCAATCACTGCAATTGCAAACGAAAAGATAAAAGCAGAGAAAGAAGCCAATGCTGGCAAAAAGAAGACAGGTATGTATTTTTGTGTTAACATAGTATATTCATCTACTTTTTAGTCTTTTTTATGGCCTATTCAATACTGTTATGATTTTTGCAATTGCAGGCGCCAAGAAAAAACAGCTTCTTGTTGACAAGCCTGATGATGATTTGGCCGTCGATCGGTATGGTGACATGGATGATTATGATTTCATGTGAAAACTCAATTAGATGTCTTGCAGATTCAGTCATGGGATCCTTCCTTTTCCAACCATGGAAATTTAGATAAAAATTATCGGCATGCCTCTATTTAAAATTACGAGTTTCTCTTGTAGCTGTACTTTTTCTAATTAAGAGATTGCATCTGTGTCTGTTACATATGATTTTCAATTTTGTCGTAGTTTGAAGAATCACACTCGACAATTGTTTTTGTTACCTTGGGTTTCTGAATGTTATCGGATTGTAAGTACAATTTTCTATCTCCGAGGAATTTGAGCCATTCCCAATGGGGAGTTTAAGCTGCTAGATGCCAAAACCGGGGATCAAAGTTTAAACATCTGCTCTAGGTTTTTATGCTTTTTTTTCTTAGGTGCTTATCCCCTTATTTGGGGTTAGGATGTGGACATTTTTTTTAATATTTTTTATTTATTTAGATTAAATTATATGTTGCATCTTGAAATATATTTTTTAGACTTGGTATCGTAAATTAATTAATTTTTAGGATACTGATGTTACAGAAAAAATATTTTTGAATGCAGGATTGAACATCAATTTGAGATACGGATGCAAAAAAATATTTTAGGATGTAGTATGTAATTTAATCTAATTAAATAAAATGTATTAAAAAATGAAAATAAAATTAAAAAAGTGCTCACACCCCCAAATTAGAGGGATAAGCACCTAAGAAGAAGAGAGTATGAATGGTATGGAATGAGAACCTGACTGCTCTTTATTAAATATTTACTACTCCATTTGCTCTTTATTAGATGTTTACTACTCCATCCGTTGTTTAATGTAAGATATATTTTTGTAATTAATTTTGGTCCTAAATATAATGGGTCTGTTTGGGTAAGCGTTTAATTAGAAAGATTAGTTTTATGGTCTTTGGATATGTCTTTCAGTCATTAGACTTCTCCCAAAAAAAGCTCCTTATTTCAGAAGTCGAAAGCCTGAGCATTAGCGGAGCGTCAGGCATTTAATGGAAAATTAGTTCAGCTCAGCTCCTTCTCATCGTTATCCTTTCCTGCCATAGCTCAGCTCTTCTCTCTTCAATCTGACATATGACCTGAACGCTTGCGCCAAGTCCTCATTGATTGGCATCGACGACGACTGGCTCAAATCCGAGAATGATAGCCTTCGGAATGATGACAAATCCGACCGTGAAGTTGGCTTGCATCGTCTGAAGGTTCCGATCTTGGTTTGGTTCTTTGTGGAGTAGAAATTTGCCGTGAGTGGCCTCCATAGCCTCGATTTCGATGGCTACATCATTGTTGAAGAAGAAAAAGAAGATTTGCTGGTTTTTTCTTGCATATTGGACTTGGAGGATTAATTAGTTAATGCAGAAAATTCATACTAATACTTTAGGTAAACTTTAATGATTAAATATTGATTTATATATATATAAGAACTTATCCTTAAAGTTGTCTTGCAATAGGTAATGATTTACCAATGGGGTTTGAATTTAGGAAAATCGACTAGTCCCCCAAACATGTCAAATTTAATTATGGAGAATCTCATATAAAGACGGTTGAAATAAGGAAATCTTATATAAGGCTGATAAATCCAACAAATCTTAAATTGCGTTAATGACCCAATCTAGGATATTTAAATATTAGTTATTTTTTAATAATACCCCTCACCTCTAGTCCAGAGAAAAGAGGAAAGAAAAACCAAGAGTCGGATGTCGCTACCATCGTCGTTCTCTCTCCCGTGCGGGAAGCGTGAAGGACGCCATGAGAAGTCGCCGCTTTCGCTGCCGTGAGTGTCGCACTATAATTTCTTCCCTGGGAAGACAACAACAAAGTGAGTGTGGAACGGTAATCACTGCCCTGCGTCGACGACTACTCTAAGTGTTGCACTATAATTTCTACATTCATAGCCATTCCATTTAGTTACTTATAAATCATAGCATAATCGATTATCTTGAAAACTTCAAGCAGACAATGATAATGGTCTATTATAGAGAAACGTAAAGCTTTCTTGTTTATCTGCTTTATTTTTAAAATTGAGTTGTGCTAGCCTTGTTCCCTGGACGTCTTCCGGTTTCTGAGTTTCCCCGAAAATTGCTGAATTGCTCTAGGTATTACAGGTGGCTGCATCCTTCACGCTCCTCAGGCACAGGAGAGAGAGCCATGATGATAACGAGGTCCGACTCCTGGCTTTTCTTTTCCTCTTTTCTTTAGTCAGTTAGGGGTAATATTGGAAAATAACCAACATTGAAATATCCTAGATTAGGTCATTAACCCAATTTAAGATTTGTTGAGTTTATCAGTCTTATATAAGATTTCCCTATTTCAACCGTCTTCATATGAGATTCTCCCATTTAATTAAGGACTTTATTGTTTTTAATTTTTTTTAATCAAATTTAAATTTTTCTCTTCAATTATTATAATAGATATGACTACCGACACACACATATAGACCAGCTAAACAGATTAAATCCTACTTCTTGAACGACACCGGATCTAAGTTCGCAGGGAGACTAGCTAGGGGCATCTCCATAACAATAGATTGACTTTTATCCTAACGTTTAAGGGCCTGTTTGGTGTCAGCGTTAGGAGAGCGTTTGTGGTAGAGTTAATGGGCTTTAAAGAAAAAGCTCAACGTGGTGTGTTTGGGTTGCGCGTTAAGTTCACTCTGGACTTTAAGTCGAAAAAAGGCTTTAAAAAAGCGTTAAGGAAAAAGCTCTAGAATCCAGAACTTTTCCAAAAAGCTCCAAAAGTTGTGGGCCCCGCCACTTCTACCATCATCAATCCAAACACAAATCATTATCTATAACTTGATTTTTTTTCTTACCGAGTTTTTTTTTAAGTCAGATAGCTTTTAAGCCACCGCTCCTACCGCCAACCCAAACAGGCCCTAAGTCTATCTCGAAAACGGGAATCTCCTTAATATATATATATATATATATAAGATTATATCATTTTTTTATATATATAAGATTGACTTTTTTTATCTCAAATAATAATTTAAACAAGTTTTAATTGAAAAAAGTCATTACTGCTATCGTCAATCCAAACACAAATTATTTTTACAATTTGATTTTTATCCTATAGTAGTGTGCAAAAGTCAAATTAAAAATAAGTCACTTCTACCACCGAGACCAATATTGATTTTTTATATTTGTTAATCTTATCATAATTTTCTCTTGGTGCTCCTTCAATAATAATAGAAGAAAAGGAGAAAATTAAGGAATATGACCCAAATATTTTAAAAGGGTAAAGGTGAAAAAATATCGTGTGTTTTTTTCGTGAAAGACTGACACCAAGTGTTTTTTTTATATCTGCAAAATACACATGTGATTATAAAAAAGGTGCAAAAGTCACGCCTCAATTAAAACAGAAAACGTTGACTATTAAAAACACTTGGTGTTGGGCGATTCTGATAGCAAAGCACATGTGTATTTTTACACCTTTATCCCTTTTAGAAAATACATGTCATATTAACAATTTTTACTAAATTTTTTTGATCCATTCAAATTATGTAAATATGTCGTTGAAAAAGAGTTTCCGATGTGAGAGTACATTGAGAGTTATGCATTTAGAATGAAACTAAGTTTGACCTTGAAAAAGGAGTTTCCGATGTGAAACCCAAGAAAGAAAAAACAATTTGACCGGAGAACCGGTGAAATGACGCACAGCTTGGTATAGAATTGGGCTAAAAACCAGTATCTGGTTCAAATTGGCTCAAACCAAACCCGCTGTTCCAAAAACTGCTGAATTGTTTGAAGTTTTTTAAACAATTTTTGTAAGCCATATTTTAGGTATAAATGTTATAAGCATGCAAAATAGTTGATTATTGAAGCATCCTGTGAATTGTGATTTTCTTTTCTTTTCTTTTTTCGGGAAAAAAAAGAAGCAAGCTTCTGTTGATTATTGATGGAATATGTTCTTTTGATTTGTGGGGGAGCCTACCCATCTTCACTATCACTTTGTGAATACGTGGCAGTCACCTGAGATCTGAAAATGTGAATAAAGGAAGGAAGAAAGATACCAATTGCTTGGGTTCAATGCAAATGCACCTTCGTGTCTTTTCACATTTGCGTTAACAAATTCCCTTTCTCTCTCACCCTCCCGTTTAAAAAGTGTCCAAGCAACGGATCAAGAGGCAGGGGGAGGTGGAGCTCCTATTAGATTTGGATGGTACAGATCTTATCTTTTTTAAAAAAATTATTGTAATGAGTAAAGAATCTAAAATAAAGATAATTTTTTAACTAACATTTTTTTAAAAAAATAATTTTTTAATTCAAAAAGTAGCAGTTAAAATAAAATAAAATCTAGATCGTCTAGATCGATCCTGGACGATCCGAGATCTTGCCAGTGCAAAAAATAGTCACTAAAACCGGTTCCTCAAGCAACAAATGAATGTTGAACCCATATTCGCTGATATTCATATTTTTCTAAAATTTTAAATTTGATTGTTTTAAAAAAATTGAAGAAATTAAATATTTGCAGGAAAAAATAATAGAACCACGAGGGAGAGCTGTATACTATTATGCATAATTGTATGATCCTTTTATATTTTCGAATAAAACGAATTATCATAATTTTAATATTCAATCAGTTAATAGGGATTTAGTGTTACGATATTGATGATTTTCGTTAGCATAAAATACGTAATTACATTCACAGTAAGAAATGACCAAAGTAGAATTGGCAGGGGCTAAATTGTAATTTCAGGAAGACGCCAAATGTCATTAATTGAATATTGCATGATATTGATGATTTCGAATAAAACGAATTATCATAATTTTAATATTCAATCAGTTAATAGGGATTTAGTGTTACGATATTGATGATTTTCGTTAGCATAAAATACGTAATTACATTCACAGTAAGAAATGACCAAAGTAGAATTGGCAGGGGCTAAATTGTAATTTCAGGAAGGCGCCAAATGTCATTAATTGAATATTGCATGATGAGGGATGACATATTAGATGTAACAATATAAAAATTAAACTCATAATATTTCATGTATAATATAAAAATCTTAATATTTATGAACTGAATTAAGGTTAAGTCATATAGAGTTTTGTTTTACTTTAATTTATATGTAAATAATTTTCTTGATTTTAAAAACTTGATGATTTTCGTTAGCGTAAAATGCGTAATTACATTCACGCTAAGCTTCTCATAACTCACCGCTGATGAAATTACCAAGAAGTTTGAAAAATAAAAAATCTTGGCAGGGGTTAAATTGTAATTTCAGGAAGGCGCCAAATGTGCACCGCCATAACGGACTGGCAGCCACATTTATAGAGAGGTAGAGACCTTCTTCACGGTTCTGTCACATATCGTTCTTTTGAGGAAGGCGAATTTGGTGCTAGGGCACGGAACGCGTCTTCTGTCTCTTGCCGCTTCGTAACTTGCTCGCTCCTCTTTACGGTATCTCCTTCCTTCTCTTTTCTTCCCCTTCAAATTTGCTCTAGTTGCCGATCATACTTTCTGATCACTTCGTTTTTCATGTTTTTGGTTTGTTTGTTTTTTTCCCCCACAAATTTTCTGTTTGTATTTGATGCTTTGCTGGGCTTCAGGTGCAATTTCTGTTTCGGTTTGCTGCATAATTTTATTCTTCCCCTAACAGGCCCCCATTTTTTAGCTCCGATCATCGTATCATGCTTTGCAATTTCAATAAGTTTCTGAGTTTTCCGATTTTGTGGTTTTGTTCACATGATTGCATGAGTTTTCAGCTTTTAGTCGTTTCATTTGCAGAGTTCCATTTTGTTTAGTTTTTCCGCAGAAATTTTAGTAGCCTTTTTTTTGTGTGTGGTAATTTTAGTTGCTCTGATCGTGCACTAAAACCATCTGTAAGTTTCTTTTGTTTTAATATTAGCCGATTTTGATTTCATGTGTTTCGGCGTTGAGCAACTATATGTAGAATATCCATTGCCTTATTATTGAGTGATTTTTCTTCACAATTTTGCCTAATTTATATATCTGGAAAAAAAGAAAACACCTTCGATTTTTCAACTATCTTCTCCGATCTGCAATCATAAGCAGTTACTGACGTTTTTACGGTCGTCTGATTCTTTTTTAAAAAAAGAAAAATTTGTATTGTTTTTTTAACTTGATTGCATGGGTTTAGTGCTTTAAATCGATTCGTTTCCCTTATCCTGAATTCTCAGCCATTAATGTTTTGGGGGCTAACAATTTTTTATCATTTGATTTGTGATTGACAACTCTTTTCATCTTTACAATTTTATTTATGTTCTTTTTTTAAAAAAAAAAAAAATCATTTCTTTGACGAGTATGTAGTGTAGCCTTCATGAGTTTTTTGTATGGAACTATTTTATTTGGAATGTTCTTTAAAATTTTAGCGATAATTGTTTGGATAGTATGAGTTTTGGAGTTTAATTGATTGATGACGTGTCAGGCCAAAATAAATGGTTGATGACGTGAGATGTTTCAATTATGCTAAGTAATTTTAGTTATGATATTTGATGCGCAGTGTTTTCACTATGCATAAGCTGTATTGATGTGGATTAATTGTTTCCTTTTATTCATTATTAGGTTATTAAATTCTGATTGTTCTAAAATGGCCGATACTGATAAGAATATTGAGGTGTGGAAGATCAAGAAATTGATCAAAGCCTTGGAGGCTGCTCGAGGAAATGGGACAAGCATGATTTCTCTTATCATGCCTCCACGTGATCAGGTATCTCGTGTCACCAAGATGCTCGGTGATGAGTTTGGAACTGCTTCAAACATAAAGAGCAGAGTGAATCGGCAGTCTGTGCTTGGTGCAATCACTTCTGCTCAGCAGAGGCTTAAGCTGTATAACAGGGTTCCTCCAAATGGGCTTGTTCTGTATACTGGGACAATTGTAACAGAAGACGGAAAGGAGAAGAAGGTGACCATTGATTTTGAGCCATTTAGACCTATCAACGCATCTCTCTATCTTTGTGACAACAAGTTTCATACAGAAGCTCTTAATGAGCTTCTGGAATCTGATGACAAGTTTGGTTTTATAATCATGGATGGAAATGGCACACTTTTTGGGACATTGAGTGGCAATACAAGAGAGGTGCTTCATAAATTTAGTGTGGATCTGCCAAAGAAGCATGGAAGAGGAGGTCAGTCAGCCCTACGATTTGCCCGTCTTAGGATGGAGAAGCGTCATAACTATGTGAGGAAGACTGCAGAGCTTGCTACACAGTTTTATATTAATCCTGCTACCAGTCAGCCCAATGTTTCAGGTTTAATTCTTGCTGGTTCTGCAGACTTCAAAACTGAGCTTAGCCAGTCAGATATGTTTGATCCTCGACTTCAGGCAAAGATACTTAATGTTGTCGATGTATCTTATGGAGGGGAGAACGGCTTCAATCAGGCTATTGAACTATCATCTGAAATTCTTGCCAATGTAAAGTTCATCCAGGAGAAACGCTTGATTGGAAAATACTTTGAGGAGATTAGTCAGGATACTGGTAAGTATGTTTTTGGGGTTGATGATACTCTTAAAGCGCTGGAGATGGGTGCAGTTGAGACACTTATTGTCTGGGAAAGTCTGGATATGAATAGATTTGTCCTGAAACACAGCACTAGTGGTGAAGTTATTATAAAACACTTCAACAAGGAACAAGAGGCCAAGCAGGACAATTTTCGGGATCCTACTAGCAACGCTGAATATGAGGTTCAGGACAAGATGCCTCTTCTGGAGTGGTTTGCCAATGAGTACAGACGGTTTGGCTGCAGCCTTGAGTTTGTCACTAATAAATCACAAGAGGGCTCACAGTTTTGCAGGGGTTTTGGTGGTATTGGGGGGATTCTGCGCTACCAGCTTGATATGAGGACATTTGATGAATTTTCTGATGATGAAAATGTGTATGATGACTCTGAATAGCAATCAATGAATTACTTCCCATTACTGGTGCGGGAGATGGAGGTGAAAATACCTGCACCAGTATGTGAAGTGGTCGCACATGCTGCGACTGCTTGGACTCCTCCTGTGGTATTGCGTGAAAAATTTGATCCTCAATCAAGGTATATAAATTTTTTTTTCTATTTATGTAATTATCTTTGACTAGACTTCAAAGTTGTTTAGTCCTGCTATTGTTTTGCTAGAAAAGCCCTAAAGAAATTATTGCTCAAATATATTTTGGTTACAACTTTTCCTTCTGTTTGAATGACAATTTTGTAATTCGCAGATGCTCTGCCTCCTTCGTGCTTCTCTCATATCCAAGCTACTCTGTTCTACAGTCTTGTGCATCCACTTGTTGGCAACACCAGATGTTGCCATCATCCTCACCAAAAAAATCAGGTAATAAAATTCTGTTCCTTTAGTTTCCTACGTCTGAAGTTATGTTTTCAACCTAAATTTTCCATTTCTTTCTGTCTTCAACATATCTTTATCAACACTGTCATTTTGAAGGTTCATTGCACTCTGTTTTCGCCCTGAAAGGAGAGCATCAAATTGGGCTTGCATCAAAAAGGGAACCTGATATCATTGAAGGTTGGTCCTTATCGGGTTTACACTTGATGAATTAGTTTGACCTTTATCTTTGTGGTCTTTTGCTCTCATGCGAGTGCCAATAAGAGGCTTTGTTCAATCATTATATCACATAGCAATAGTGGTAATTTGGGTTTTTATTTACTTCTTCCATTTTCCCTTAAATTGTAGCTTCTAACCTATTGATTATTTTTTTATTCCATTGTAATTTGAGAATAGGATGAGTCTTTTATCCCTTTTTTGTGTGTTTCTTATTAGTTCCTCTAGCTCAAATACAATTTTTCTTCATTTTTAGAATTGGTTGCGCCAATCTGTCCCTGTGACTATGCATAGCATTGATGAAAGGGAAAATACTCTCAGTTAAGATTATCTGCCAAGAGGTATGATTTTCTTTTGTCCTTTTGCTTTGTTATTTCTTTTATTGTATTGAAGTATGTTTGTTAGATCTGGTGTTGGTACGAGTCAGCTACTTGTTCAGCTTTACATATTGTTTTGGATATGATGGATATGAAAGTAAACTTTCAGGGTGTGATGTTTATTTTGTGCTTACTAGGTCATTTGTGTCGTCTTCAGTTTCCAAGTGTTGGTCTGTGCGTGTTTGTACAGTTCACAAATACTGGTTTATAGGCAGCACGGTTTCATGTTATTTTGTTACTTGTTTAGAACTGATTCGCTTATGATGGTAATCAGGAAGTGTGAATTTAATATACTAGAATTGGAACTTTTAACCTGTTTGGTTTCTCTTGTAGTTTCACGGTTTTTTTTTTTTTTTTTTTTTTTGACTGAATCTCATCTATTTGTTCTGATTGATTATTGCAAGAATTTTTGTTTGATTAGGTAGGAAGGTTTAAATTAGTTAGGGATATCAGGGGTAAAATGTGATTACCTAGTCAAAATATATTATGAAAAATGTAGGAGGGGGAGCATCTTGGTCGGGAGCAGATTTCCTCAAAATCTTTTCTCTTCTTTTCTTCTCAGAATCCCATTTCCACCCCTAGATGAAAAAATGGACAGTTCAAATTTAATATTTTTTAAGATAATGATAATAGTGTTTTATAAATTAATTTTTGTTATTAATTTTGTTTGTATTACAGGTATAAATTGTGTAGATCATGATTTAAAAGTTAAATTTATTTATTCATGTTTAAAATAGTTTTATAAAATATTAAATCTGGACCATCTATCTTTTTAAATTTGAGAGTGGAGATCAGATATTGAGAAGAAAAGGAGAAAAAAGATTCTGAGAGAATCCAAACCCCATCTTGGTCGTGTAGTTTTTGTCGAGAAAGATAAATGATTTGATTGTTTTCCTTTGCCTGTCCTTTATTACTCTGAACATGAATTTCGTTTTCTGAAGCTGGTGATTTTATTCTATTTGTTATTGCTTGAGCTTACTGTTTTATAACATTTCATGTTGTAGGAGGTTCCAACGTCAACTTACAATGTTGCTCGAGCCTAGTTCTGGCATTTAGTCTATAGTCTAATGAGCGTATGTGTGCTGAATCTTACTTTCAGAATACTTGGTTTATGATTGTGTCTGGGTCGAATGTTGTTTCCGTGGCTATGTTATTTCTGGGTCTGAGTATTGTGATAATAAATGCTTGTGTTGGTCAGGATCTCCAAACTTTAAAGATTTCTTTGTGATGTGATTGTATGGAAATTAAGAACTTGGTGAATCATGTTGTTATCAGATCGTGCCTTGAATGTTTATTTTTTATTTTTTTGTCCTTTTGAAGGAATAAGATGGGGACTTGGTGAGAGGGAAAGTAGGCCAAGGGTATGGGAAATCCTCTTGGAAATTTCCTGCTCATTGAACTAACTTGGGTAAAAAAAATGGGCGGAACGTTCAAGCCTGTTCCAGAATCAATCTATATTTACCAATTATTCCCAGCCTTTTGCTAATTTACAAATCGAACTCTACCAACAGGGGGACTAAAAGTTCACGCATTGGTCACATCTACTACTACGTTCTCATATTTATCTAATATTAGGACAATATATTTTCTATAACTTCATAGTGACTTTCCTTATTTCCCTTATTCTCATTTTTTGATTATTGTTAACGGAGCATCTCTATAAGTAAATCAGAAAAATATTGATAAATATATTTGATATCAATATTAACTTCCCAAATATGTTTTCTACTACCTCCGGAGTACAATTTAAGAATATGTTTTTCGCTTTGTTAGTTTAATATTTGGTTACTATATCCACTGGGCCGTTTTTTGTACTTTGGTTGCTCTTGACTTTGTTTGGTGTAGTTTTGGATTTATTAGCACGAGCTTTGTAGTGATTAACTTCATGCCATATTATCCAATCTGTCCCGTTGCAATACGTTTTTGGCGTACAATCCTTACATTTACCATAAAAAGTAAGTAGATGTGTTGCTGGCTCTCGACCAACCAAAAGCTTCTCCCTTTATTCTATGCTCCTTTTGGCCGTTTTTTTTTTTTTTAAAAAAAAAATGTAACTAATTTGGGTATAGATTAAAGATCTTAATTAAATTAATCAATATGATGTGTTCAATCCAAAGGACCAAACTTAGGTAAAGTTGTCAATCAGATCCAGTATAAAATGCTGCCACCTGGATTATTTTTGCACACAAGCACTTGACCCAAAAGTAACACTTTTAACCCACTAAAATATTTGGAAAAAAAAGGGCATGAGATGCTTCCCCAAACTCTGTTGAATTTGGCGAGACGCTCACTACTGGAAGCAATTAGGAAAAAGCATAACGTCTTCTTCCCTCTACTGGAAGCAATTAGGAAAAAGCATAACTCTGTTAAATGGTTGACATGCCACACCAAATTGTATATTTATAAATAAAGATGCTTTGAATTAATTATTTAAAAATCAAATCGACGGTCGATTTGATTTGATTTGATTAGGTGTACCAATAGAAGCCCATATAATTTTGTTTTCAGCCTTAAAAGTGATTATAAAGTATCGATGGAGCTTCGGCAATGAAAATTTTTCATTTCTACTTCGCCATCCCTTCTCTTTATTTTACCCAGATATTTCTGCACACAATATTTATTTTCTTTTATTTCTTATTTAATATTTGCTTTTTTTAACAGCCGTACTTCACATAAAATTGTAAGTTAATAAATGAGATCCAGATATTAAAATTTCTTAAGGTCACTTTTTTTTTTAAAAAAAAAAAAAAGGCATTCATTGATTAACCAACATCCCTCTAATTAACGTCTCTTACAAAAATCACGGTCATCTTTAATTACAGTAATGGTTGGGATGAGATAAAAAAATTTATTAAATGTATAGAAAATAATAGGGAAAATCTCCCCAAGGCCCAAATTAGCAAAAAATCGTAAAAAAATCCAAGAAAAAAGTCACGTATCAAAAAGATCCTCCGGACTTTTTTTGGTATTATTTCTTAAACATTAACAACTATATTAGTATAACATTAACAACTAAATCAATAGACGTTTAACAACTATATTAGTATACGTTAACAACTAACGTTTTATGAAATAATACTAGAAAGGCCATGGGGTCTTTTTTGACAT
The DNA here is from genome assembly GCA_019022615.1 of Acacia melanoxylon. Taxonomy (NCBI): domain Eukaryota; kingdom Viridiplantae; phylum Streptophyta; class Magnoliopsida; order Fabales; family Fabaceae; genus Acacia; species Acacia melanoxylon. The sequence continues at coordinate 8,948,923 of JAFJYJ010000004.1, read as the reverse complement.
GTGACTTTTTCTTGGGTATTTTTTTTACAATTTTTTAGTTATTTTGAGCCCTGAGGTGGATTTTCTCAAAATAATATTTTGCAGTTAATATCATAATATGAACCATTTTATGTCTACTAAACGCTCCGCTCTCTATTGCGATAATGCTATGGCTGTGAACTCTTGAAATCTCTTTAGCATGAAGCATGTTCAATTAGTTAAAGCTAATATATTTAGTGAAGATTTTAAGCAAACTCAGAAAAATTAAAAAAGTTTGTTAGATAAACTTTTTAGTACTCCTCTAGTCCTATTTATATAACAAAGTGAGAAGAAATTCTTTTGTCATATCTATCTGGTAGAGAGAGAACTTTTCATATTGTTTTACCTTTCATTTATTATTGTATTGACTTTGTTGTCCTGACCTCATAAGGTATGTATAATCTAAGTATTGGGGGTTTCAGTTGTGCCTTCCCAATTATACCCCTGCTACCCCTCAAATTTTGGGCCTTCTCAAATGTTTTCTTTAGGGTTCTTTTGATTATTAGATTTTATAATAAATGAATGACATAAATATTTTATGAGTAAAGGAGTTGTTCTCAATTTTTTTTACAATTTTTAAAATATTTAACACTCTAAAATTGTGTAGCTTCTTTTTAATTTAGATTCTTAAATCTTTGAAAAAAATAATAATTTGAAAACAACTCTGTTTTTCACTCATAAGATATTAAAATATCATTCATTTCTTGTAGAATCTAATGATTAAAAGAACCGTGGGAAAAAAACATTCAGGAAGGGGAAAAAAAATTGAGGGGCAATAGGGGCACAGCTAAGACCCCAGCCCATAATGTATATAATAACGTTTGAAAGTTGTTAAATTTTAAAGTCTGAATTAATAAAATTTAAGATTTTTCTTAATTTGTATGAAACATACCGGAAGTTACTTATAAATATGATTAAATGAATCATAGCAGTTTATACATTAAACATATTCACACAGATAAAAAATTACTCCCTTTGATCCTAAATATAAACAAAGTTGACTTTTTAAAAGAGATTAAAGAAGTCAGTTAAATTACTTTATTTTTTTTTCCAAACTAATTAGTCTAACTAATAAACTGATATAAAATCTAAAGATACATGATAAGTAATATGATTAAATAACTTATTTAGTTTCTTTAATCTTTTAAAAAAGAGTCAATTATATCTTATATTTAAGACCGAAAGAAGTAACATTTATAAAAGTGATGATCATTGGTTGGCCTGTGGGGGTAAGTACTGCCCATCAAACAATAATGTCTCCATAATTGAAGTTGGTATCAAAGAGGGGAAAAAGCCTACCAAAATCACTCACACACACACATACCCATAGAACTACGAAAGAAAATTAGGACAAAAATATATTGAGGATTGAAGTTTCTGAGCATCTTCAGGGAAAACTTAGAAAAACAATTTCTGGGAATCGTCAATTAATTAAGGAAATAAGCATCCATAGAATAACATATATTAAATGAAACTATCAACAATTGACAATCGAAACCGACAATATCATGTGCAAATTTGATGATCTATTGAATGCAAAATCACTTTTATTTGATACTCTATCCTTTCTCTTCTTGTCTCATGCCATTTGGTGATAAGGATGTTCTAGCTCACCCAATATTCAAAATCAATATAATTAGCAACAACATCACCTAAATCCTTTTCTACTTCCATTTTTCTCTCTTCCTTGTTTTTTTTTTTAAAAAAAATTTAATGTGAATAATTTACAATTTTTATTTGCATAAGTTTTTTTTTAAAAAAAAAAAAAAAAGTAATTTTATTTATTTTTCTTAAATTTTTTTTAAAAAAAAAAATCAAAGCGAACATGAAAATTTAAAATACAAAAAAAAAAATCTAAACTGTTGAACTAAATAATTGATTAGACTGTTCAATGGAAAAATTGTGTTATGGTTTGAACTTTGAACCTAGACATTTGTTTCTCCCATTAAAATTAAGCAACAAATCCAAAGGGCACACACCAACACCAACCCTCTTTCAGTAATGACAAGTGTTCATAGTGAAAGTGACACTTTTAAAAAGAAGCAATTTAATAGTAATTTCTTTTAAAATATATATATGTGTGTGTTAATTACGAATATAATTAGGTAAGCAAGTTATTGTTCACAAACTGACTCTCTCCGGCCCACCCATACATGTTTCTTGCTAAAGTGCAATTTATTAATATATGAGGGGAATATTCTGAGGAATAAATTAATGTAAACGAAAAAAAAAAAGATATTTTGAAAGTGAATTAGGATAATTAATTATAGTCTTAATTGGAGCTGAAAGTTGAAAATAATTAAAGTGGGGATTCATTAGGCAAAAGGGTTAGGTAAAATTAATTAGGAGGGTCAATAATGAATGATTGATTGCTCTTCCTCTTGACTTGCTTGACATAAATTTTGATTTGTTTCCCCAATAATGTCAGAATATGTAAATATAAATAGCTTGTTTAATTAATAGTATTAATATTTTAGATGGGTATAAAATGTTGGGTGGGTTTAGCTTTGACCCAAATTGAAATAAAAGAAGAGAGGATATATACAATGAATAATAAACCCAATAATTTAATTAGGTTTTTGATGGGTAAGATTAAACCTGGAAAGAAAGCACACTTGTGATCTTGTTTAGTGTTCATGGGATGGAGACACACACGTACACAGAGAGACACACACATATATACTAGAAGGGGTCACATTCTTTAGGGTGGCGGCTATAGAGTTGTTGCCACTAATAATATTCATAGATCCGGTTTGTACGGATGAGCTCTGGATCATCTTTTACTTTTTTTTATAATAAATAATTTTAATGGGTAAAAAAATTAAAATAATATTTGAACAAACATTTTTTTAAATGATTTTTTCATTTTTTTTTTAAAAAAAAAAGATCTAGACCATTCATATCCAGAGCTCGTTTGAAGGAGGATGAGCAGGGAGACCAAATCCTAATAATCACTTGCATTCACATATTCCATTATTTCCATTCATAAAAAAATTACCTTTGTAGCTTAGTGAGTCAGGTTAAGAATATTTGAATTTCCATTTGAATATAATTGAAATTGACCATGTTATTATTATATAACCACACACACACACAAACAACACTATATAAAGTAAATTTAAAGAGTGTTAAAGTTGATTGCCAAAATTTCTAGATGGTTCTTAGCTAGTTTGCATTTAAAAAGTGTGCAAGAGTGAGAGAGCGTTGTTGGGAGGGACAAATGGTGTTTTGAATATTTTGTGGCCCTCTTTTCATCATTCCATTCATTTCCCATTTCCCATTTTTTTGGCTTTCACTTTTGTGCTCCCTCCCTTTCCCCAATCACATGCACTATACATAATTCTCCCTTGTCCTATATGTGTGTGTGAGAGATAGATTTAGATAATTGGCTACTAGAGATTAAGGGTGTGTTTGGTTTGAGGGGAGGAAGTGAGAGGGAAGGAAGTGGAAAGTAGGGAATTGATCAAATTGTCATTAATGAAAGGAATATTCTTTTTAGTTGAGAGTATATTTTTAGAATATTGAAAAATTTCCATGGGCTTTTTGGTAAAGAGGAGATAAAAGATCTTCCCCTCCCCCTCCCTCAAACCAAACTAGCCCTAAGAAAATTAATTAAGTTAATTATTTATTAAAAAAAACGTGCATTGCTTTTTCTAAAATATTTCTTTTAATGATTTATATATGGTACTGCCCTTTAATGGAGAGTTTAAGAACAAAATTATAAATTTGAGAAATATAGTGAATTGATGTCCACCACTTAAAATTAAAACAAACTTATCAATTATCTTTTATATTTAAAAATGGATGGAATAATTCTAACAAATTTACCACTATATCCATAATCCTTGTCAACATGCCTCTATTTTGAAGTTATAGTTTAATTATTGAGACCCACTCACCAAAAAGTACACATATAGATTCTAAAAAAGGCCAACTTTTTCAAATCTTAAATTAATAATTAACTTGGCCTGGCTTGTGTTCCTTCACAAATCATTATTACCTTCATTAAACTAAATCATAAGCAACAATTTATTAATTACTTGTATATGTACATATCTGCGTGCGGGTGCACACACACATGTAGAAACTCAATTTTTTTTTATATATTATTATTTAGTATCTGATTTAGAATTTATGGATACCTCTCACACCACAGAGTCTCATTTGAGACTTAAACTTGAGACCCAGAAAGATTTAAAACATAGTCTTACACCAGTAAACAAATTCCATGTTAGTAGGCTCATTATTATCAACACAGTAAAAAGCTAGACTACCCACTAAAGCTTAAGCTACTGTGTATTTATATCTAGTGACAAAAAGATAGATACCCAAATGATACTTTTCCATCATATTTGGCTTTAGATCATTACATCTTTTGCCCACCAAAACATTAACATTTCCTTGAACGTACACAACCATTCAATCAATATACTTTGATCAAATTAATAATTTATTAACCCAAAATTAAAACTAAACTTCTTTGATTTAGAGCTTATATATATTTCCTAGCCATTTCATAAAGTAATGTTGATTTTATTTATTTATTTATTTTTTGGTGGAAGAAGGGTTATATTAATTATCATCTTATTATCATACGAGTCCTTGAAGTGAATGAATGTAGAAGAAAATTTCAGAAAGACAAACTCGTTTTCTGAAAGAGACCCATCATTCAATTATTGCGAGTGGTGAATAAATATAAATAAAGATGGGAAGAAAAAAACAAATAAATAATTCCATCCAAATTGTAGCCACACTTGGTAACTATATGTGTGTGTGTGTGTGTGAGTGTGAGACTTAGCCCTATAGCTAGCAAAGTGCCACAGATGTAACATGTCTGCCTAAGCCACGAGCCAAAGTCTACTTGAAAATGAAGTCATTCTTTTAGGGAACATGCAAATCTTTAACCTCCACATAAATCCAAACCCTTTATATTCCTAATTTTAACCCATGAATTTCTGATGTTAGCATGATCATATAAACGTGTGCGTGTGTATTAAAACGTATTTTTCTAAAAAAATATATTTTTTTTTACATTTAATATTATATTATCATGGTAACTTATTATTACACAAGCTAAAGTATCATAATAAGTTTGGTGAAAACTCAGAAAAATATTCGAAAGCACTGAGAAAAAGAAAAAGGTGGGAATGGATGGGATATTATGGCTATAATTAATTAATAGAGGCCGGTGATATCTATATGGTTTTAGGTAATTATATTGACAAATGACAGTTCATGGGAAGCATTAGTAAATTGGGAGACAAAACACGACAGAATGAACAGAAATCTCCAAATAATTTCAAGGAAAAATTATGTTGTTTCTTCCAAATGTCATGGGACAAGATGGCGAAGTACACCTCAAGTTATAGTAATCACCAATTCAACAAAAAGATAAATGCATGTTTATGTGTCTCTTTCTTGATCTTACTTTTTTAATTATACACTGCATATTTCGTCAATATGTATTAATTGGAGTTGATAAGACTTTGGAGATTGCTTTTTTCACTATCATTTAATCAATCAAGTTTGATTCATATATTCAAACAAAATTATAAGCTTTTAATTGAGTCATTGTAATTTTCTATTGGATCTCCATAGCCTCTTCAGTTTGGCTGCTTCATCGTATTACTACTTCCGGTATTTAATATAATTAATATCTTATTTGTAATGCAAATTGTATAAGTACCAACTAAATTTTATATTAATGATCAAAAGTAGTATAATATATACAAGGAGAAAATTATGAGCATAATAATTTGTTATTTTAAGTTATTAAAAAAATTATTTCATCATTTTATTTTTAAGAATTCTATTTATTTTGTATTTTGTGGCAACCTAAATGTTGCTTAGTTAGTATGAGCCCTAGCTAATTAACAAATTATGAGAGTAGGGGCTAATAACTATATAACTGAGGAAAATGTAAGGATTTAATATATATATATATATATATATATATATATATATATAATAATATATATGTGTGTGTGTGTGTGTGTGTGTAGGGACTGATTAAAAATCAAATAGAACTATACGGGCTTATAAGTTAATTTTCTCATATTTTATAAATATAATTATCATCTTTAATTAATTAAGAGTGTGTGTTGTTATTCAATTTCATTTCCTTGGTGTTTAGTTTTAGCCTCCTATTTAGAATATTGTGATTATTTGTTATAAATTTTATATTTTTTATATCAATACTATTTATCATAGTGTCGTACACTTAAAAGTTTGATATATATATATATATATATATATATATATATATATAGACACACACACCTGTGAGACTGGAAAGATATTCGTGCACGGTAATTAACGATATATTTTGACCAAAAGCAGTGTATAATGAATGAGTTGCAAGTAATTGATATTTGCTTGATTGGATTAAGAAAAAGAAAATGGTTGAGATTTGCTGAATTAGTGAACAAACAATTTATTTTATAGGTATGTAATTGATATAATGAATCCGGTAAAGAAAGCATAAATAAAACAATTTAATTAGGACACTCTCACCAAAGGAAGGGGTTTGATCACCCGGAGTTGGTCAGCGCGGGGGAGATCACAGCTTCACCAGGTGTCAGGTTAACGCGAGGGTAATAAACGGTACCATTAACATCAATATGACCTAGGAAGAAGGAGATTTATTTTCTTGATGGATCGTGGTGAACCCAACCCCTTTCCTAAAATTTTTGTTTAAAAAAAAACAATTTAATAAAGGTGCAAAATAAATATTGTTTATTTTGAACAAGATGAAATAGAAATATGGAGAAGCAAAGGATTGAAAGGAATACGGAGAATGACATTATTATTTGGAAGACTGATGCCCTAACATTATTGTATATGGCTTAGCTTACAATATTAATTAATATCTATTCTCTAACTCAAAGATGAATTTTTTTTTGCTCAAACTCAAAGATGAATTTTACACACACACACACACAACATCCTGTCCTTATTATAAAGAACTTCTTGTTAAAAGAGATGAATTGTCCTAATTATAAATCACTTGATATGGTATTAATTAACTTTTTTCTATATCACTTTTATTTAAAGCTTTTAATGTAATACAAATGTGATTTTTTGTTTTTGTTTTAAAGTATGGGAAAAATCAAAAAAAAATTTTATTTTCAGAAAGAGTTAATGATATATTAATTTAAAGCTAAGGGGACGGTTGAAAGAGATTTTGCATGCATGAAAGCTAAGTTCAAATGAATGATTTCTGATCTGTCTTGAATATAATGAATATACAATTAACCAAAACTATTTATGACTAATTAAGTATGATTTTAATTGATAACGAAATGGCAAAAGCAGAATCTGGAAAATAATAATAATAATAATGATAATTATAGTAATGTCAATAAAGAAATAAAGAAAGGAAAAAAAAAAGAAAAGAAATAGGAATTTCAATATTGAGATGGATGGATCTCATTTTTTGGTGTTTTGCAATGCAATGATGCATGCATGAGATCAATCACGTGAGCCTCGATCGTCTTCTTCCTTCCTCATTATAATAATCACACCACGCAAATTAATTAGGTTTTGAATATTTATTCATTTTTCTGTAATATATATAAGTATTTCTTGAAATTATATTTCGTTTTTATAAAGGTTAGATCTATATATTATATAAATTTATAGCATGTAGTATTTATTTTACAAATTTTAAATAATATGGCTTGTTATATATAGAATTGTGAGTAGTATATACACAGATGGCGGATTTACGGGGCTAGAGGTGAGCTTGCCCCCTAAAATTATAGAAAATGACTCAAAATTTTGGGGAATCATATTTCAACCTTATAAAGTTTCAATGTTTTTACTTTAGTCCCTAGTAAAAGTGTCATACAGGGACTAAAATGAAAATACTTAAATTTTTATAAGGCTGAAATATGATTTCTGAAACTTTGGGTCATTATCTATAATTTTCGCCCCCCTTAATGTTATTTTCTGTCTCCGCCCATTATACATGTGTATGTTAACCCGCCTCGATTGAGTCTAATGAAAGAAATCAGTCTCTCGCAACAAGTCAAACCAATGTTTGAATCCCTATTTGGAGAGGTATTCATAGTAATGCTCTCAATATCTCTAACATGAGTTCCTCCAATAAGAGAATGCTTGTGTGCTTATAAAAAAAATATGCAAGTGTTAAAATCTAATTGATTAAAATATTAATATTTTATTTATTATTGAATATATTGTTAAAGTATTAAAAATAGTTTAAAAAACTTATATTATTTGTTGAGAAATTTTACATTACAATAATTAGTTAATTTTGTTGAGCTTGCTATATTGTTATGACGGGGAGGATGTTATTTATACCCAAACAAAAGTAAAAATATGTTTCTTATTATAAAATAAAATCTTGAGTCAAGAGAGCTTCATATAACTCAATTAGTACACCAAGCCTCCTCTCATAGAAGAGGCCTCCGGTTCTATACCACATATTGACAGCAGTTGTGATGGTTGTCTGGATGTTATGTTGTAAAAGGAAAAAAAAAATTATAAATTAAAATACTCCTCCAGCTCTTAATACAAAATATAATTGAGAATTTGATTTTGGTCCTAAATATAAGACATATTTATCAATCTTTTCCTAATTTACTTCTTATTGATGTTCCCTCAACAATAATCAAGTAAGAGTGTAGATGGAGGAATTAAAGAAGATGATTAATATGTTCTAGAAAATAATATGTCGTATTAATTAACTTAACTAACTTGATTAATCTAATCAATTAGGTAAATATGCCTTGTATTAGGTATTGGATGGAGTATTAAAATATTAAACACATTAATTTTTAGTTGTAAATTGTTTTAATATATTTTTTTATTGAAAAATTAAAACTTGAATATGCTTTTTCAATTACTCAATCATAACTTGAGTTTGTTTTAACAACATTAACGATATTATAATTATGAGACTAATAATATACTTTATAAAGTTATGACACTAAAAGTATACCCTAAATGTAAAATTTAAATGACTAAAAATATACTTTAAAGTTTATTTTTTAAAATAATTCTGAAAATAAGTGGAGAATATTAAAAATATCCAAAAAAAAAAGAGACTTGAAAAAGAGAGAAATGAATATGAGTGATGTGAATTAAGATAAAATGGGATAGGGAGGGTTGGAGGGGACCGGCTGGTGGGTGTTCCCTGGGGAAGAACATTCAGACCCCATCCCTCCACTTACCGACAACCAACCATGAATCCTTACTATTAATTAATACTTCCAAAATAATCCTACACTTTTTTTAAAAAAAAAAAAGCTTGTTTGACATTTATCTAATTTAAAAAATAAATAAATTACAAGAATCTTTTGTTATAAAAAATAGGAAAATACCTAGGTCAAGTTCCTTAAATCCATTTCATCAAGTTTCTCAATCATATGTGACCATGTATCCTACTTTTGAGTTATTTTCATTTAACTATAAACTCATATGGATAAAACATGATATATGGTCATATACGATTGAACAACTTGATATAATAGATATAAGAAACTTGATATAAGTATGGTTCCTAAAAAATATTACACATTTCTCTCAATGGTCAATATGATCTTTATAAAGATCCCTCTAATAAATAATCATTATATTTATATCATCTATTTTCTAATGAAGAGTTTTTCCCTTTTCATTTAATATATTACACTATTTTTTTTTATTACTATATCAATTTAATATCCTTCATTCAACATGGGTTTTGTTGGAAGTACATAATAATTATACACTATAGTTTGAGACATGGCATACGTATATTCTGGGACAGAATGAAAATTCAAATAATGACAAGTATATAAATAGAAGTAGATAAAGTAATAATAATGGCCTAACTAAATTATTTTTTAATATATGTACGTATGTTTCTAGCTAGTTTCACTTGTTGTTTAGATTTAATAAGGAAGGGATTATAACTATAGTGGTTTAAATTGAATTTTATAATTTCTAATTTTACAAAATAAGTGATGAAGACTCCCGAATTAGAGCCTCAATCGAGAAATATTAATTATGATCTAATGGTGTTGAGATAAAAACTTTTCTTATTTTTTTAAAATAAATTTTAAACTCCCTCCTTCAATGCTACTATATTAGATCACAAATATGATTTGATAGGATATTAAATTAAATTGAGACACCTCAATTTAGGTCATCCAAATCTGAAGATTCCCTCATCTATTATCCCTATTTTTTTTTTCCTTTTTTTTTTTTACTTGGGAAAAACAGTTAGAAGGAATATGCTTCTATCAAGTTGTCTTCAAATATATATAACTATAACCGTTATATTATATATTACCACGAGAAGGAGAAAAAAGACTAAAGAACACACACACAAAAAGGACAAAGGGACAGGGTTGATGATATCTAATGTATTTTTATGGTTTTTTGGTATGAGGGATTAAAAAGGGAGGAGTGGGAAAAAAATTATTTAGATTTTTAAGAAAATTGGAGAAGTGAGGTTACCATATTTCAATATAGAAAGATATAAGATAAAAGTAAGAAAAATTAATTAAAAAAATTAAACTCATTTCTCTTTTTTTTTTAAAAAAAAAAAAAAAAAAATCCCACTCAATTTTTTTTCCCTTTCACTATTTTCCCTCCCTTCTCCTCCCCACAAACCTTTGTTATGAGGAGAGGGAAAGTGAATGGAGGGAAAATATTTTTTTAGTTGAATTTTAAAAATAGGTTTAAAAAATTTTAATTAATTTTTATTACTATTTTATATTAGAAATTTTCATTATTAAAATTATTTAACCCTAGTTCTTCAATTTTCTTAAATTCAACTCATAATTTTTTTTCTTCTCTTCCCCTCCTTTTAAATCCCTCATACCAAACAGGGGATTAGAGATTTTTTACTTCAGGACACAAAAGATGTAAATTGAATGATGAAGAAAGAGCAAAGCAATGAATAAAAAATGTGGACCAGAGGCAATTACCAATCTACACTTAGCCACAAAGCAACTCGATATAGCTTTTTGGGACACCTTATATTATTAATCTAAGCCTTTGCCAAAGAAGAAGCGCGCCTACACATACAAATTTTTACAATACGGAGAATTTATAATTCTTAAATGTGAAAAAGGTTGGAATGTCCCTTTTTATTACATTCCTTAGATCCATATTTGAGAATTTTATTATTATTATTATTTGAAAAACAATTACAACCTATTTAATAACTTCTCACAATCCTACCTAGCCTAGCCTTGAATAGACAAGGCTCAGGCTCCTATTTATTGTGAGAACTAATTTTATAAGATTAACCTACACGTGAGATCTATTTATTTTTTAAAATTTAATTTTCACTATTTTATATATATATAATATTTTTTATAAACTTTTTATAAAATTACTAACATAATCTTCCATATCCACTTCCCACCCTCCTAGTTCCATGATACTAGACGGGCATAAGTTTTACATTCCAACATTTACCCACAAAATAAACAGTTGCATTCATCAACATCTCCTTCTCTTTTATTTGATTGCTCAAAATGGGTGTACTATTTAAGATAAGGGTGGATATGAAAATTTAACAATGAATAACTTTGCTATGAACATATATAAGACTTAAGTATTTTTAAGTCTAAAAGTAGACATAAACAATTTATTTGAGAGCAAATATAGCAATGTCGTTAATGAAACTTAACTTCAGTTATTTTTTTTGCACTATGGATGGGTTCCACCGGTTTCTCTCTCTCTCTTATTTTAATAGAAAAATATCATTTAGATCACATGGAAACAATTTCATTTTAGTTAACGAGCTTTTGAAATTTCAATGCCTCCTTTAGGTCACATTGAAATTAAATATTTTTTAGTGAAAAGACAATAATACTTTTACTGTATTTTATTTTTCATAAGATCATTTACAAGACAAAATGGGCATTTTTAAGACAATTAAAAACACTTGGAAGAAAAAAAAAAGATTCAAAGAAAATCAAGGAGTTAACAAGAACATTATGACCATTACAAGAGAAATAAAAGAATTCACAACATAAATAAAAATATTCACAAGACAAATAAATTTATTTACAAGACAAATAAAGGGATTTAAAAGAATCTAGTAAGTTAAAAAAATGTACAAGTCAAATATAGACATTATTTATCTTAAAAATGCTCATATGGAAAAACATAATATAGGGGCATTATTGTCTTTTCACTAAAAAAAATAATAATTTTGTTTTGACCTGAGGGGCCACAGTGAAATTTTAGAATCTTTTGGGTTAAATAAAATAAAATTGTTTCCATAGGATATAAGTGATATTTTCCCTTTAAAAATATTAAAACAATAGAGAAAAAAGGTTGATGAGACCCACAATATAAAAAATAACGAAAGTTAAATCTTCTTAATGACATTACTTATCTTTCTAAATAAATTCTTTATGTTTATTTATACTTAAAAATAAGTTGTTTGTGTTTACTTTTATTAAATTTACAGATAAAATGTATGCTTTTAAATGGTTATATACAACCATAAAGACATTAACTTTTATGCATGTTTACTAGTACAATCATGATATGTGAATTTCATAAATATTTTTATTATTTCCTAACATGTATGAATAAAATCATTCAATTTGAGAATCATGTTGGTGAAGAATCTACGATATTTTTTTTTTTCAATAAAAGAATGGTCCAATTTAATGATGATAAGTAGTTTGGGAGCATAAATTCATACTCTACTTCTTAAATTAGGGAATTTGTTTTATTATATCATATGTACTAATGATTAATATTTTAGGTATACTATCCACCAAAATGTTTCAATTAATAATTTTCTTAAGTGTTTTTTTAATATTCTTTTGACCTTTTTTATAAGACTTAAGACCATATGTTGAGCACTAGTGTCTCCATTTTAAACAAAGTAGTCTCATTTGTGCTTTTATATTCCTACCTCATGTTTTTCTCGGTGATAATATGGAATTATGAAGAGACGATCAATAATTAACATGAAAGCAAGTTTGCAGTTTTTTTACTCTTTTTTTTTTTAAAAAATTAATCATTCATTTAATTTTTTTTTTTTTAAAGTTTAGGCAAGTTGAATTACAAACTCTTAGGGCTCATTAAGACCAAAGCATACCAACAAGGATTAACAAGGCTCACCAAGATTAAAGAACACGTACAGATATAGTTATATATCGACTACCAATAAGACCTTATTTAAGTATTTGTCTCCATGATTAAAGTTTTATTCATTTCTATTCCGTCTCTCAGATTCAAGCTATTTAATAAACTAATTTTTATGTTTTCAGAAAACATCTAATCTTTTGACAAAAAATATAGGGACGAAGACGATAAATAATATAATTAAACATATATAGAGTTACATCCCATTAAACTCTAAAACTAAGGTATGAATGACTTAAAACTAGGCAAACTAAATAGTTTTTCTCCTTTCTTCAAAATTAAGGCCTACATAAATTTAAGTGTAGTCCAATGACACTAAACTCCTCCTTAGGTTTCGTTTCTTTTAATTATAATAATTAATATAAGATATATTTAAAAATTTGATTTTAGTTTTAAACATCAGAGAATGTGAGAGTTTAAAAAATTTACCTCTACGATTAGTATGTTTTACAACAATAATTAATAATGATATATTAACTATCTCATGTTTTAAAAACCAAATATATTAACTATTAATTTAATTAAATTAGGTAAATACATCTATAGGCATATAATGGGCAGATGAGTTGTAGAAAAATGTTCCATATAAGAAACGCTCAGGGCGAATGGATGTTAGGATTCTACAGATCACTTGGTCTTCATAATGTTGTTGAAGTCAAAATTTATATTATCTTGACAGGGCTGAAAATAGGATAGCAGATGGGCTTCCAGAAAATATTTCTCTACTCTCTTGATGCTGTCAACATTCTTATGAGAGACTGTTTTATCGATCACCCTTTAAGACACATCATCGGAGAGACCAGAGATCTCTTGTTTTGGGACTGGGACGTGGAGTTACACCATACTTCGAGAGAAAATATCTCTTGTGCTATTATCTGACCAAAGAAGGTCATAACATTGCAATTGATGCTGGAGTGATTTTGATTCTAGCAATTCCCAAAGGACGCCTTCCCATAATTTTGAATGATCAACGGTTCTGTCGCTAGTACTTTTTCCTTTTATATGATGTATTAAGGGTTAGACTTTTTAGGTCTAATTCTTTTTTTCTTTCAAGCTCCAACTTGCGTGTATTACTAAAAAAAATAAGAAAAAAAGGTTCCATATAAATTGAATAGATTTGGAGTATCCGACGGTGGAAGAGTCATCAAAGCTGCCTGCCTGGGGCCTCCCTCACAGCATTATACTAGGTTTTTTCGCTCATTTAAATCCTCTTATGATCTGTAGTTCTGTACTATGCCCATCCCACTCCACTACCACATTATGCATCTTTTTTTAATTGGTTTTCCAGCTTTGTAGATTAAGCTCCTCAAAAAGGTCTCTCCCAGTTCCTATTACACCACAACCTGTAAAGCTCTCTCTTCTTTGTATTCAAATTTTCTAGCTTCCTCTAAAAATCCCACTTTTTTCTCACTCCTTTTCTTCTCTCACACCTTCACCAATCCTCACTATTCCTACATCTAGATTCATTCATTCTTCTTCTTCTTCATCTCATTCATCTGAAAATCTTTCCTTTGTGGATTTCTGGGTCTTCTCTCTCTCTACTTCAGAGAAGAATTTATCCTTGGTAATGTTGGATCTCTTTGACACCCACATAATTTTTCTTAAAAAAACTAGTTCAAGTTTCTGAATGGAACTTAGTTTTGAAGTAGACCCAGGATTCAATCTTCTGAATTTTCCAGGAAATTAAAGTTCCTTCTTTTTCTTTACCCTGTTGAATCTTACTTGCAAAGGATGGATCTTTTTGTGAACCCATCTTTGTTGAAATCGAACAGATTTGAAACAGCTATATGGGCATCGAAGCTTGTTCTTATGTCCATGGGGATTTTATCCACTCTGGTTTTGTTTAAAGTGGCTGTGATCCCATTTACATTTAACCTCGTCGTCTCCATTTTCCCTCGTCTTTGGGTTTCTGCAAGAACCTTACTTTCTCCTCCGTTTGTTTATGTCATCGTCAACTTCATCATTATCACCATTGTTGCTTCCTCCAACTTCAATCACAAAAACTTACCCTATTCTGATTCTCCACCCGATGATCTTATTCCCAAGCACTCAACAAGGATCTCCACCGCCATTACTGAACACGATGTTTCAGACACTACCCACCAATCTGGGCCAGAAATCCAACGCAATAATGAGGTGAATGAAAGAAAAGAAGAAGACGATGATGATGAAGAAACAGAGGTTAAAGACTCTGCTTTTTCTCCGGTTGACTCATCACCGGAAAAGAACGTAAGCAATGAATTATCGCCGGATTCTGATGACTCGCTTGATGGGATGTGGAGGGCAATCATGGAGGGACAGGGGAAGACGGTGACGCCAGTGCTTAAGAAGAGTGACACTTGGACGGCGACAATCAGGAAAGCAGAGCCATTGTTAATCCAAGACGATGGTAAAGCAGAGGACGACGGCGACAACGGCGATCCGGCAGCTTGGGCTAAGAAGGAATTGAGAAAGTCAGAAACTTTCAACGACACGACGTCGTTGAGGAGAGAGAAATCGATAAGCCCAGAAGAACTGTACAAGAGAGCAGAAGCTTTCATCAAGAACTTCAATCACCAAATGAGATTGCAGAGGATGGAATCTTACCAGCGTTTCAGGGAACTGATCAATTGAGTTTCTAAGTAATTAATTAATGTGGTTTTAATCTTTCTTCCACCTGAAAAATTCACTAAATTTGAGAGTCTTTTAGAAGTTTATCGACCTTTTGGAGGTAATACATATTCTGAGTCTGTGTTTCAGTTTCTATTTTCTCACTGCATTGCCAATTATCTATCTGTTCAATGGAATTATTGATATGTATATTATTATGTAATCTATCTACCAGAGACTAGTATAGTATTCCTCATGTGGAATCTCTCTATGTATAAAATTCTAGGTTTAAATATTGTTTACTCTCTTATGTTTGTTGTTGGTTCTTTTACTCTTTTGTTAATGAAAATATCATTTCAGAAAACAGCACTATAATTGCTGTTTTTTTTTTTCTTTATATGATTTTTATTTAATTCCAAAAGTGACAATGCCATTCCATGGTATTCTCTTGAGAATCTTTAAACTTAATCCATTTATATATATTTATAAAAAAAATGAGTGTAAGTGAATTAATCATATTGTAAAATATGTTTTATTTGTTTATATAATGAACATGATTATAAAAAGTTTGCTATCTAATGAGTTTTGTCTTGTTGTGAGTTTGAAGGTTGCTCCAAATGTAATAATCTATAATACTTGGCATCGAGTTAAATATAAATAGAAAAAGTAAAGTTATAGATAATGATTTGTGTTTGGATTGTCCATTTGACTTTTTGCGTAAGTAACTTTTTTTTTTCTGAGTGTTTTTTGAAAAGTCGGAGAGATTAAGGAAGTTAAATAAATTACTTAATAAATAAAGATAAAAATTTATATTTATATTTAAAATTGAAAAAATAAAAAATAAATGTATTTATTATTTAAAAGAGAATCAAATTTACGCAAAAAGAGAACGTAGGTTGAAAAAAATAAAAAAATAAATGTATTTATTATCATATTGGATTATTTATTATTTGTATAGTTGTAGCTTTTATAAAAAATAATAATAAAAACACTCTAAAATAATTTAATTAACTTCCTTAAAGATTCGGTGAGCTTTTTTGTCACCTTTAAAAGCTACTCTTCAAAAAATATAAGGCCAATTTTATTTTATATTTAGAAAAAAATAAAAACGAGAAAAATCAATTTTATCTTATATTTAGTGAATATCTTTTAAAATGTGGAAGCATTGGGGTTTCAACACCTGGCAAAAGAGAAACCGTAGAGCGTACGGTATAAAAAATTGGAGTCTAATAAGAATAATGCAACTTCACCAACCAAAACAAACACTTTGAATAAGTGAATTCTTATCTGTATGTATATCTAATCCCACATACACATTATTTGATTTGGCAGTTTCTCTCTTATGTTCACTCTTCCTTTCCTCCATTGGCAGGAATTGCTGTACCACATATTTTTTTGCTTATAAAATTTTGAAGCCAAGAGAATCATCATACTCATCATTGCATGCGTTTCTTTTCTAAATAAATAAATGGCTATGGTTATATCATGCAAGAAGAAATTCTCAAGTCCATCAAACTACTACGTTGACCAAAAAAAAGTTCATCAAATTACTATAGAAAAAATGTTTTTGAGAGAGTTTTCGTTGATTATTTGGGCTGATAATGCTTGTATATAATCCAAAATATCGAATAGTAGATAATTATATAAAACAAGGAGAGAGAAGAACCAACGGGTTAGCCTCACAATGTTACAATGTTACGAATTTCTACTAGGAGAGTTACCTATATGGTTGATGGTTGCCTTGAGTTAGCTAGCCTCTCTGATTTGACAAAGGATTTTAGATGGGACTGTAAAAGGTTTTCGGTTTTCCTAATAACAACGTTTCTCAGGATTTAAATTTTTATTCTCTTTCTTATACATATCAACCAACAATTTGTTGTTGATAGTTAGCTAGCGCAGCCTCTCTGTAAATTTAATCCGTTGTACTTTTTCTGTGTTGTCCAAAACTTTTCTACGGTTTTTCTGTTATTTACAGAGTCCCAAGCCGATGAGTGTGTTTCACGTATCAGAATCATGTGCGCTCTAATACTCAATGAGATCGACCAAACATGAAAAGTACTGTATGGTCCCTGTACTTTTGCACTGCACAGGGTCACTACTTTTTTCTGTTCCTCATCTGGTGTTTTCATGAGAAACTCTCATGACTAACTTGAGGAACAAATCAATAGACTCTATCATTTCAAGGTTTTTGTATATATCTTTCATGGGGTTAATTAATGTTGAAGTTTATTGTGTGGTGCAAATATTGGGTTGATCATAAACAGGCGTTAAGATCATAATTGGCATGTTTGAAATTAGCGAGTGGACTGAAGAATTCTTCTCTATCCAAGTCAAAACAAAGAAATTTACAGAAGATGTTCTTGATGCAGTGAATATTCATGTAAAGGGACCTTGTGGCTGAGCTGTGAAACCCCACCACTTAGTTGAAGATTATCCGTACATTTTATTTTTGTGGTGAGGGAATGAATGATGTGAAAGTGAATGAACAAAGCATGAATAGGTAATTAAGATTGAAAGTAAGGGTACGACTGAGTTGTCCCTTCAACTCTCTAATATCTTTGCTTTGAAACTTCATTTGAACATTTTGGTTTCAAGTAAAGCTTAGTTATCTTGTCCATATCGCTAGAAGGACGTTTAGTTTTATTAAAACAAACACATTATCACATACACTTAGCTTTTTTTTTTTGGCCTGAATAACGTAATTGACACAAATTTTGCCAAATACTCCCTCCAGTCCTAAATAAAGAATAAAGTTGATTTTTTTAAAGATATTGAAAAAGCTAATTAAATTACTGTAAAAATATTTATATTTTTTCATTTTTCCTTCAAACTATTTTGCCGTACTTATAAACTACATAATATATTGTATGATTAAGTAAGGTATTTAACTTTGTTAATCTCTCTAAAAAAAATCAACTATGTCTTATATTTAGGACCGAAGTAATTAATATTCTATAATGGGGATATAGATAGATATGAGGGAATTGTTGAGCCTACAATCACTTTAGTGGAATCATGATTTACATGTCTGGAAGCAAGTTGAATATGTGCATGCCAGTGAACAATAAAATAAAAGAGCCCCTTCGTCAACTATGTGTGATGAGTGGTTTAGGACATACCCTACACCTACAGGACCTCTCATAAAAGAATTAGGACCTTTCCCTATATTTGATTTCTTAATGGATCACAGCTAGTGAACCTTTTCAATCAACACAAGAATCAGACACACCGACCCCTCTCCATCTCCTACAAATTGCCTCTCTAATTTTATTTTATTTGATTACTTTCTATAATTAGATAAGTCTCAACTCAACTTGCAAACCCACCTTATCTTTCCTTTTTTATTTTTTTACCTATTCTGTTAGTCTCTGGAAAATTGTACTTGGGAAAAAAGGTTATACCCAGTTTAGACATGAATGCAAAGACAATGAGGAAGTTGAGGTTTTCTCATCAGTATGAGTTGTCTACATAAGGGTAGGTTATGGCCATAATTATGTCTCAAGAAGAAAATGATTGTTTTCTCTTCCTCCAGGAGGACATAATAACAGACCCAATGTGCTGCCATTGAGAAAGAGAGGTCTTTTTCTTCTCAAGAAAAGTCACAAACAATCCATGATATTCTCTTAAAGGCAGGCTTTGAATTGGGAGCTATAAGGAGTACGGACCCTGTCAATGAAAAGGGCTGATGCAGCGTCTGATCTTATAGCTTTTATCTGTTTTGATGTCTCCAACATTGACTTCAATCAGAAAATCTTGTACTAGCCATCTAATAACCTTCTTCTTTCTTCCTCTTTTAGGAGAAGCTTAAAACTAGATTGAAATAAGATTCTAAGAACCATCTCTAGGTGATATAAAAACTTTTTTTTTTTAGCAAACTATGCGATATAAAAACTTAAGCTGAAATATTTGTGAGGCATGAACAACAAAACTCATTTCTCATGGAAGGGGATCCTCTCACAGTCCCCCCCTCTCCCCATCTCGCCCGGCTGCATCTCAGCCGTCCGATCTAGATTTGGACGGCCGAGATGCAGTCCAATTTTTTTTTTTTTTTAAAAAAAAATTATTATTTTTTTTAAAAAAATCTGGACCGTTGGATCGAGATTTGGACGGTCCAGATGAGACTATGAGGGATGGAGAGAGGGGGGACTGTGAGAGGATCCGGACCCTTTCTCATGCTCTATGCAAAGACTCATACTAGTTATTGCAAATTAAAAAATTGGTCAACATTAGCTTCCATCTTTTTCACTGTAGTTTTGCCGTAGCATGTGAGATCAGATTTAAATATCAAGGGATACTGTGCCATAAACTATGGAGCACCCAATGGGGCATACTGCCTCTATGAAACATTGAAATATTAAATAATGTCTAGGTTGTCTGAAAAGGGGGAAAGGAATAGGATAAGACCGAGCCAGATTAATTCGAATTTGGTTTCTCAAAGCAGAAAGCTCAACTTGAAAAATAGGCTACACAGGCCCCCGCAATTATTTGATCGGCGCAATGATTCTTATCAATATCATCTAGTATATCCACTTGGTGTCCCACTTGGCTTTCTGAAGAAACAATTTGGGCTTTAGCCAAAACCCAAACTTGCTATTACAATTTGTGTTTTGGACAGATAGTTGAACCAATTAAAAAAACTTTGGGGTGGTAAAGATTCAGGCCTAATTAAGCTTGACCAGGCTGGAGCCCAGTTTCCAATCAAGAGCTCAAGCAAGCAAGATATGCCTCAAACATCAGTATTAGTTTTGGCCATCTTGTTCAGGACATCCTAAGGTTGTAGAAACTAAAATTAAACTAAAGTCCTCTAATTTGAATACCTGCAGCTTACGTTTAAGAAAACAGAACCCCATTGGTCTTTTGATGTAAAATGAACCGATTTATATGTCTAAGTATACTCTTCATGGGTGAAAAACTGTAACAGTTCTTGTTCAAAAACAAGGTATCATGATCACTAGAATATGAGACATATCATCACTATATACTCTTCTGACCTTGTAAGATAGAGATTTTACCGTGAAATGTATTTAAAGTTTGTAAGCTAGGAACTCCTACAGAGTCGAACCACAGCAATGTTAGCAGCAAGATATAAGAAGCATATATCTAACGGTCCTGAGAAATACTTCATCACAGATCAAAACAAGGAATCGCCAATTGGTGAAGATCAAAACAGCGGAAATGTAAGAGAGTGAAGCACAAGCAGCGCAATCACGGTCACCAATCCTTGAAACAGCCCTGGCGTATCCACCTTGATGTTATCAACACCAGAAGCAGGTACAGGTACAGGCACATCAGGAGGTGGAGAAAATAGCGGAGAAGGTGGAGGGGGTGGCACACGAGAAGGTGGAGGAGGAGATCTCCTTGGAGGAGGACCACGACCAGTAGTATTGGTTCCATTGTTGGACGAGGCAAGAACTTGGGCCTCTAGTTTGAGTCCTTGTTGACAGTGCCCTGATCGGCCACAGACGAAGTACCTAATTCCTGGGTCAGTGAGTTCAATCACAGTCGCTCCATCATCGTAGGTGCCTATGGCGTTGGAGATTGCGCAGGTGTTATAACCACGCTGGTTAACTTCCACCACGTCGTGGTTCGGTGTGTATGTGAACACTGTCAAGTCAAATTGGAAATGCAGAAATGTAGTTAGACTTCGTTGTGGTTAATTATTGCTTCTAATTTATACATTTTTCTCAAGTATATGGTCCGGTTCCATTTTATCCGGAATCTCACTTCATCAGCATTCATTTAAAAATTGAGAATAAAAACGTTTCAGGCATACTCTGTTCATTTTATCCAGAATCGCACTTCATCAGCAGTCATTTACAAAATTTTGAGAATAAAACCATTTCAGGCGTACTCTGTTCATTTTATCCGGAATCGCACTTCTAATTTATGAAGAAACATCTGTTCGTTTTATCCAGAATCGCACTTCATCAGCATTCATTTACAAAATTTTGAGAATAAAACCGTTTCAGGCATACTCTGTTCATTTTATCCGGAATCGCACTTCTAATTTATGAAGAAACATTGTTAGTTTGCCAAGCAAAGAATGAAATAAAAAGAACAATAAGCAAGTACAACACAGAAGCCATGCATATGTTATTCCGTTAATTAATTCTGTTCTTCTGATCATCTTGATTAGTCTGATTAACTTGTTAATTTACTGCTAGGTCTAGACTTATAACAGCGAATTCAGACTTAACCTGTTTTGCGATCAAAGAAGATCAATTAGTACTTATTTAATAAGATGAGTAGAGATCAAAAGAAAGTGCACCTAGATTGTCGCCAACAAGGAAAGTGTTCGCAGCAGACCACAATTGGATATTCGAACGGAGGTCCCAGCCGGTAGGTCCGCCGACGGAGTGGTTGAATGCACAGACGCATCGGAAAAAGATCGAAGTGATTATTATAACAACGAGAGCCTTTCCAGCCCACTCTGGTCTCACTCCGTGCATTTTCCTTCTAATCAAACAGAGAAAAAACGTGCACGTAAACGAATCAATAATAGATATAGTCAGATTAACAGAGTTGAACACAATCTTGAAAACAAATCCAGCTAGTAAAATGCGAGGTAAAGATCTGAATTCATCGCTAGTGAAACATTCTCGAATTGAGAGAGATTTGCAGCAAAGAAAAAGAGAATGAACAATGTGATTTTGAAAAGAAAAGCAGAGGAAAATAAAATTCTATACCAAATGCTAATGACGAAGCAGATCGTCTTTTCTTTCTGTTGAGCTGCGCAGAAATGAGAATGAGTATGGTCTACAAGTTTTAAGAGCTTAACTTCGCGCAAATGAAACTTTTCCCGCCTTAAATGACGTGTGTGTTGTGTGTGATGGAGGGCGGTGTTAACGGCTTGACGCTTTTTAGTTAGAGTGGGTATGATATCCTGCAGAGGCTCTTCCCATGCACCCGACCTTGCGCTCTTTCATGAAGTCGACGAAGAGAGAAATATTGGACTAAAGGAGTATCATTTAATTACATAGAGAAGTATAATTTAATTAAAATACATAAAAATATTTATATATAATTATAAAAAGAGTAATATTTAAATATACTAACATCAATTCATAAATAAATAAAATATTCATATGTAAATTATAGTATATGGTTTAACAAAAGCTACAACATAAACATAAATTAAATGATTGTAAATTTTTAAACTCAAAATAATGTTAGGCTGAGTAAAAAGAGACCAAAAATAAATTAAAATGATCTTGACCTGTCTGATCCCACTAGGTGAGGAATGGGGGTAATCCATCTTCCGATTCTCGAGTTGTTGGATTGAAATGCGAGCGGTTGATTTAATTTTTTATAAAAATATTATTTTTATATTAAAAAATATTAAATTATTAAAAAAATATAAAAATAATACTTTTATATAATATTATATCTGAACGATTAAGATTTCAATCCAACGACAGTAATGAGAAGATGATGGAAAGTGGATGGGAAGGGAAGAGGGCGATGGCCGGCCCCATGAGAATGTCTCAACTTCCCTTACTCTTGAATTCTTTTTTTTCCCATAGGTTTAACTTTCAATAGTTATTCAGGTAAGAAAAACTTTCAATAATTAAAATTTAATATTTTTAATAATATTTATAATATTAAATAAAAATAAGTACAATTAAATTTAAACAGTTAAAATTTGATCGAAATATATTATTTATTTTTATATATGTTCATCAAATATTTATGATTTTTCATACTTATAAGTTATAATCCTTCAATTCTAGACTGTCAAAGTAATTTTTTTTTTATGTATTGTTTTTTATGTAAGGTTCAAGTAAGATTTTAACCGTTTACACACACACACACATATATATATATATAGTTATTTAATATTTTAATATTATTTTTTTTGCCAACAATATTTTAATATTACTAAAAATACTAAAACCTAACCATTAAAAATTTATCCAATAATTAAAATAGAAGTGGAAGATCATAATCCATACCTCCAATTCTTCGATCTTAATGGATAAAGTTTATGGGATACTACCAATTTTGATTATCAAGTCATTACCATTTTTTTCACCGTTAGATCAAATCTCATATATTTTTATCATTTTTTTTTCTTATCTTGAGATTCTGATCTAACGGTGAAAAAAGTGGTAGTGACTAAAATTGGTAGTGATAATATCTTATCTATGATATGAGGGAGTACATGTTTGTTTGTTTGTTTTTTTTTTTAAACCAAAAATCTGCGGGAGTTCACACCTGACACCAGTCTACCCTCCGGCCTCCACAGTCTTCACGCTACTGGACAAGCCACACTCACAAGAGGGCGGCAAAACAAAGCAAAGGAATGACACGTACACAGATGCTTTCTCTCCAAAAAGACAGATCTTCGATACAATTGTCTTTTAGAAACTGAGAGCGCTAGAGAAAGAGGAGGGTTTTGCTTCCGATGGCACCGTCGTCGTCGTCTTCCACCGAGGAAGCCAAGAACAAGGACGAGAAGAAGAAGCAGGGGTTGGGTTGGATTGAGTGGTTGAGAGGGTGGTTCTATTTGTTCTACGAAATGCTATTTCAGAGAATAATGGCTAGTCACTTGCAAAACCCCATGCCTCTTCCTCCCATTAATGACCTCACTTGCATTGTCACCGGATCCACTAGTGGCATAGGCCTCGAAATCGCCAGGTTTTCCTTCTTTCTTTGCTAATTTTTCTTCTTTTTATTTTCCTATACTAGCAAACTGGAAGATAATGAACTGAATTAGCTAGAAGCAGGCTGGGAGAAAATGTACTGAAACTGTTATTATCTAATAACCATTTCGGCCTCCTGCTTCTCGTTGGTCAGCTAGGAGATTTGTGAAAACAATTAATAAATAAGACTTGGATTTTTGTGGTTTAACCTAATTATGGAGTTGTGGACACTTTTTGGTACTGCTTTTTTGCTGTTTTTGTTCCGAGGAACCTTATGCAAGGAAGATCCTTACTAATAATAGATGGAACATATTTACTTATTTTTGTTTCCTAGTCCTACATTTGCAAGGCCGTCAAGCAGAGCCCACGTAGCTATTTATTTAATCTATGGGTGCCGCCTTTTCATTCATATAAACGGGAGATTGATGAACTGGGGCTTTTGCTATTCTTTTATCATGCAGGCAATTAGCTCAGTCGGGGGCCCATGTCATTATGGCAGTGAGGAATCCAAAGGTGGCTCAAGAGTTGATACAGAAGTGGCAGAATGAATGGTCAGAGATGGGCCTTCCTCTCAATATTGAGGTAACTTAAATGATCACTGGGGACTTCAAACTTCTATTTACGAGTAAGGTTTGCTAAATTATGTATGATGCATGAAAAAGTTATATATGTTGGCCTTATTGGACGGCTTTCTCTTGGCAATTGATCGTAATCATTTCAAACCAATAAGATACTTCTTATCTTTGAAACTTTGCATCTTGTGTTAAAAATTTTAATTATATCATCATATGCTCTTATCAGCTTGGCTGAACATGCATATTTCATAGTATAATTATAGTTGTTATATTCTTTTGTTGTTTGATTTGTACCTACTTTTGGCTTCTCAAGGTGATGGAGGTTGATCTTCTCTCATTGGACTCTGTGGTGAGGTTTGCTGATGCATGGAATGCACGCTCTGGACCCCTACATGTTCTTATTAATAATGCTGGAATATTTTCCATGGGAGGTTGATATTTCTGATTTAATAAATATGATGCTGAATTTTTTGGCGATTTCATATTCCTATTGCTCTGAACTTTTAATCATCTTTAATTACTGACTCTTCATTTTATATATTGAGACAATGGATACTTAAGTGTAGTTTTTGAAATTACATGCCATGTGACATTAATTTATCAACTTTGTGTGTGATACAATAATAGTTTTTATTTAATTATAGGTACTTTTGGATTGATTCTCATTGAATACCTCTAAAACTGACCTACTCATTTATATCTTTTCTTACTCAGAGCCACACAAATTTTCAAAAGATGGTTATGAACAACACTTGCAAGTGAATCATCTTGCTCCAGCTTTGCTTTCTATTCTTCTTTTGCCATCCCTTATTAGGGGTTCTCCCAGTCGAATTGTTAATGTGAATTCCATTGTAAGTCCCTTGCTATTTAAATTTAACTTGCATACACGAGGTATGTTAAGCACCTTACCATTTCTCCTAATATTTTTAATTAAACTGCTAGAACTTTTATTAGCAAGTGTTTGTTTAATAAATTGAACAGTATTATTTATTAGATCTGATTCCTGCATAATTTCAGAATAAACTTCATTGTGCTATTGTCTGAACAGACAGATTTTGAAATTAATGTTATATGTTATTCCTCTTATTGTTTTTTTTTTTTTATTTTAAATTTTTAATTCTTTTCTAATTCGATTTGGAGCAAGCAAGATGCTAGATCAACATATCCTCAGCCTCAACTATTTCTTACCTTGTAGAATATAATGTACTGATAATCGGTTTAGTCGGAAAACTCAAATGAAATGTTTCTCTGAACACCAACAGTCTTAGTATATGACCTATATTATGAAATTGCTTGGTTATATACACTTCTAATTGACTCTTTGGGCTAAATATGTGCTGAGCTTCGTTCAGTATAGTTTAAAGACACTAAAGCTTCATTTTTTAGTGTCCAAAGATGAAACAAAAGGAGAAACATTTTTCTATTTATTGGTTTTCCTTTTCACCAGGGTGTGCTCTTCTTTTATATAAAGCTCTATAAACTTGCAGATATTTTCTGCACTGTGATTTTTTAATTATAAAATTATTTTATAAAAAACCTGACTTTTTATTAATTCACATATTTCTAGTAGTAAAAGACATATGTTTTTGGGAAAGAAAACATGTTAGAGACTAGTGTAACACGGCTTGTTATTTTGCATTTGGTATACTCAAAATTCTCTACTAGTCTGATATTATTCTGTTCAATGGCTCTATTGCCATGGATATTGCTATACTGTTCCTTGGCTCTTTACTAGTCTGATATTATTCTGTTTCTTTTCGTTTTGCAACCTCAATAAATCTTAGTAAATGTTTTGTCCATTTTCCTTTTTGTAGATGCATCATCTTGGCTTTGTTGACTCTGATGACATGAATTTCACTTCTGGAAAAAGGAAATTTACGAGTTTGTTGGGGTATTCTAACAGCAAGTTGGCTGAGGTGCACTCACCCTTCAACATTTTAAACTTTTGATGGCAAAGGCTGAGAAGCATATTTGCATATTTTATTTATCCTTTTTTAATCAATAAAAAATTATTTTGTAGCCTACCTGTTTTTTTTTTTTTTTTTTTTTTTTTAATATCTTAGAAATCTGCCTGGTTTAACTTTTGGATATTTGAAGAAGGAACTTTCAATTTAACTTTGTCTCTTAAACATGTGATGATGGTACTGCACATTGAACTGTACAGTTAGATGCTGGTATGCATATTAAATAAAGCATAAAATTCATACTGCTTATGTTTTGATTTTATTTCATGCACTTCCCTTAGACTTGAGAGCTGAATCACAGAGGATAAAATATTGAAATCTCTGTTAGCTTTCTTATTTTGTTGATGATTAATGGTTGTGCAGCCCAGTTTGCTGATTTTTAGTATTTTAGTTCATTTAAATAAATGTTATTATTGTCTTGGTTTACTAGATTTTATTTGATTTAAACTGCAAGTTCAATGAAGCCTAATTACCTATTTTTCTTTTGATACAAGTCCATTTCATTCTTCTTTTTAGCCTTTAATTACCAGTACTTTAACTTCATTGTCAGAAGCATTGGGCATGATGCAGATTAGCCTCGACATTTTTCCTTTTAGGGCTTGTTTGGTGTGAGGGGAAGTGAGGGAAATTTTTTTGGAGATGGATTTAAAAAAAAAAAAAAATAGAGAAGTGGGTTTAAAGATTTTAATGAATTTTTCTTACTCTTTAATCTTACATCGCCTATTTATTAAAATTTTGTAACCTCACTTCTCCAATTGTTTTAAATTCAACTCATAAAATTTTTTCCTCCCGGTCCTCCCCTCCAAATCCCTCATAGCGAACAGACCCTAAAACAAAAAAGCATTGGGTGTGAGACAGATTAGCCCATCATTTTTCTTATTTGGATTCAAAATTCCTGTGGAGCCAATTTACAAAAGCTGTTTCAATCTGTTTCAATAAAAGCTTAGAGAATGGTGCTATTGTTGATTAAATGGTATGAAGATTGTGAATCTCAAGTATGCATGCTGTGAGTTTAAAATAATAATAATAAAAAGCCATTCATGAATACAACTCCTTGTATTGTCCTTCTGTTTCAATCTCTCTATATTTTATTGATAATTTATAACCTTTGGTGGAGGCGGGGGAATTGAAATGGCAGCCTCTGATATCAATAATATGAATGATATTATATTTATAAAATAATAAAAAGAAACAGTGAGGGAAACTGTGTTGATCTTGAAAGGCATTTGGATTGAAATAAAAAATCAGAAGGATGATAGGACACAGTTTAATTTCCTATCCCATGCTGGTGGTTTTGAAGTTCACCAACTGTACGCAGAAAAATAGTTGTACTCTGCTTGGCTGGGACAAAGACATTAGTGCTAACTTGCTTACGTGCCACTTGTGTTAATATGATCACGTATTTCCTTATGTTACCTGAGTTTTTTTCGCTGCTTGTTTTATATTTCTCCTTTCATATTTCCGTTTTCAATTATGAGTATTTTCTTACTGGAAAGGTTTTGATATAGGTTGACAGAAAATTTATGTTGTGAGATGTGGCTTATGCTGTTGCTAAATAACTTTGTAAAACTGTAATACTGTCTGTTCGCTGGTTTTTGATAGAATGAATTCTTGATACTAGAGTTGGCATAACATTATACTTTGATTTTCCCTGTGGTTCTCCTTTTTTATCTTTTCGAAATTCATGTTTTTTTATATTCGCTTCCAAAGTTGATTTTTGCTTGTCATTGATGTAGACTCATGTGAAAGTGAAATTACTTAAACTTCCATCTTTAAGCTGTGATTGGAACAGGAGTTGGCCTTTTGATTGCAGGTCATGTTTAGTAGTGTTCTTACAAAGCGACTTCCTGCTGAAGCTGGCATCAGTGTGGTGTGTGTGTCGCCTGGAATTGTCCTAACTAATGTTGTGAGTCTTCTTTATTTATAATTCTCCTACTCTGTGGTTATAAAAAGCCTTCTGGAAACATTCTGGAGATGAGGAAATGGCATTACAGTTTTCTTACAGAAATTCGAGTGATATGGCGGAGCCTAGTAACTACTTTTTCAATTGAATATGATGCTGATGACTTGATTTAGAAATTATAATTTGGGTCAAGTACAATATCTTGCAATCTCAATCTTGAACTAATCCAAACAGGCTCAATTTAATCTTTATCTTTTTAGTTTGGTTCAATGGTTGGCTCCGCCCTTAATTTAGTTTGCAATCTCAATCTTGAACTTTATCTCTTGCAGGCAAGGAATCTCTCCCAATTTCTTCAGGCTGTTTATCGTTTTATACCATATTTCATATTTAACCCTCAAGAAGGTTAGTTCGTGTTCGTTCATGCTACAAGTGCTCAACAATCATGAATTGCTGTTGACTGCGTGTGATAGATTTTTGATGTGGTTTGGTTTGTTTTTTGGTTTCTTATGCCTCTTGCTGTCCTAATGATTCTAAAATTTTCATCCTCTAACTTAATCATAATACGAATCAATGTCCATGCATTGTGTCACAAAAACAAAACTCTGATCCCGACACGGACCAATCAGTCATGAAGTATTCTTCTAAAAGCATGTCTGAATAAATTTCTGATGACCTATCTCATCTTGATTTTCTGCCACCAATGCAGGTTCGAGGAGCACGCTTTTTGCGGCCACGGATCCCCAAGTTTCGGAGTACTGTGAAATGTTGAAAGCAGATGAATGGCCAGTTTGTGCTTATCTGTCTCATGACTGCCGTCCGACTAACCCATCAGAAGAAGCGCATAACATTCAAACATCATATGAAGTGTGGGAGAAGACATTGGAGATGATTGGCCTTCCTTTAGATGCTGTAGAGAAGCTTTTAGAAGGAGAAAACGTAAAATGCCGTTATGGGACCCAACAGGAGTAACTGAATTTACGCTATGCTGAACTGAACGCTAACTGTTAGTAATGTGGGGGAACTACGTGTGTTATGATAGAGAGGTGAATGACTTAATATTATTTGGCCTCAAAATGTTGTTTGGGGACCGAAATTGGTACAAGTTCTTGGTTAGCTCAACTGGTTAGTTCAGTGGTTACTATATGTCTCACACGACTCAAATTATTGTCACTTTTACACGATTTGGTTGAAGTTTTCAAGCAGACTAGGACAGGGAATAGAAATATAATAAATGGCCAATCAAAACTCTTGGATGATTTGTATTCTATTTCTAATGTCCCGATATCTCGCATCCATATACGTACACATACAGGTGTTGTACCTATGGGCTCAAATGTGGTTTGTCATTGGAGAAGCCAAACTCAAATTCGCATGGATTTCTAGATTTTTAATCAATAAAAACGTTATGATATGCAAATACATGTGATATTTACTTTTGGCTGAACTGAAATTTGATTATTATTATTATTATTATTATATATATTAAGATAGCTTGAACTCTTAATATTTACTCATATCCTACTTTACCCTTGCCAACTGAACTAATCTCGTGACTTTTTTTTTCCTAAAGAAGTCAAAATTCATGCCTCGCATGCTTAATTTCTTTAATAGATGATAAGTGATCAGCAGAAGATGAATTGTGAACAATGAGATTCCTTTTCATCCATACAACAACAACAATTTTAAATACCTCAATTATCAAATGAGAATGCTTGTCATTGTGTAGCATCAAGAGGTTCCTTTTCACCCAAGAGGTGAATTCATTGAATGTATTAAAATGGAATCTAATAGATAAACCTCCAAACCAAACTGCAGCAGTAAAAAGACAAGTGACAAATAAGTTATCCAACGTTTCTGCAACATTACAGTCAAAGGGACATGAGCTTGAGATATCCAAATGATAAGGCCTTAGCACATCTGTAGATGGAATATCATGATCAAGTAGTTTCCAGAAGAAGAGCAGATCTTTCATTGGCAACGAAATAGACTAAAGAAATTTCCATCTTTTTGAGTCGAAGAGGTATCGAGAGAAGTTGTTCTCGCAGGTGAAAACCAGTTTCGAATAGTACAAGCGTAACCTCCTAATTTTTATTTCTAATATTTAAATATTATTAGGAAGCATCTTGAAGTTTAGAATAGAAGAAATACAAAATTTATAGGTGGATTATTTTTAATTATATTGAGTTGAACTTAATCAGTTTATTTTATGGTAAACTCAGAATTACCAAATAATTATTTTCAATGTATAAAATTTACTCAGAAGGGGTTAAACTTTAAGTGCATAACCTCATATCAATATATATATAAAAACGTATCCTTCAAGCCGCAACTGTTCACGGCTTATCATCAGCTCTACTCACAATTTACTGTTCCTAAGCCGTGTATGTACTGTAATAAGCCGTTCCTTTAATTTTGGCTCACGGGACCACGCAATCTCTGTAGCGATTCAAAATTTGAATACCTTTTCCTCCTTCAACCACTCTCTCTCTCAACATCTGCACACCTTCGCACCGTCTACTCAAAATTCAAAATCTTCCTCCTTGTAGACTTCTCTGCCTCGCCGAGATTTAAAAGAAGCAAAAGCCATGGCAAGTCAAGCAAGAACAATAAATTGTGAGGAGGAAGAAGATTTATTCACAGATGAACGAATCGAGTTTCACAGCGCCTTCTCTCGCACCCTCACAGATCCGGTCGCCAGACTGTGCATTCTCGATTCCCCTTCTCTCCCTTCACTTCAATAAGGTGTGCTCCTCCTCAAATAACCCATGCCTCCGCTTCTCCCTCTTTTCCATATAGCAGAGGCGAAGAAGTTGTGCTGGTGCTTTTTCGCTGCAATCGACTCATCTTTCTTGTGTTGCCCCTGAAAATCATACAAGGGGAAGTGCAGGGAATCAGCGAGAGGGATCAATGGCGTCGTTCTGGATCTTTATGATTCGTATTACAGTCGGCATCTAGAAATAGGGCTTTGTCTTTGCAGTCGATTCATCTTTCTTGTGTTGCTCAGCACATGAAATAATTTACTGTTAAAATTTCTTCTGTCGACCCAAGAAATTTTTTCATTTTTTTTTCCGATTTCATGTTTTGGATTTTGTGAAATGGGTTTTTGAATTTCTTCTGGCCAGTTTTTATGGGCTGAGAAGAATCCGAAGGTTTGTGGGCTGAAGCGATGGAATGGATTGTGGATAGTATCAACGAAGATGATTCCTGCGGTGGCTCCCTCTCTGATTTCTAAGGGCAATGTGGAGATATGACGACTGGAAGAAGCAACAAATCAAAGACGAACTAGAGGTAAGGGTTTCTATTCTTTTCTTCTTGTCACTGTGCTCCTTTAATTACCAAAAGTTTTTATAAAATTGATATGACTCGGGAGTTTGGCATCTGAGAAGTGTGAAAGTGTGAGGACGGTGGGATGTAGAGGTAAGTGTGAGCCCTTTCTTCGTAACTTCTGCCTCCTCCTGAAAATTATCTTTCTTGTGTTTTTTTTGGAGTTTTTGATGCTATGAAGCAAGGTGGAGAGTTTAAGACGGATTTGAATCTCTTCTTAAAGGTAATCTTTAACCATCACTACTTCTACTATCTTCTGGATTTTATAGAATTATTTACAGTGGTCATTGCCTTTCACGAAAATGTGAGGGATTTATTTATCATTATTTTGGTGTTAAACATGAAATTTGGCCTGCTCTTGATGAAGTTATTAATCATTACATGTTCCATGGTTGCCTAAATACTTTTTGTACAGTTCATATGTCTGCATTAAAGACATTCATTGATTTCACTGTAAAACTACATTGATGACCATGTTGTCTACGATAAATTGCTTAAATATGATATCTTCCCTGATGATCTTATTCAATCAATTTTCTATTCTTCCTATTGTATCAATCCCTCAGCATTGCTGATGTTGAATTGTTCTTTTTAATGAGCATTTAAAATCCAAACCATATATTTTGTGATTATCTTCTTATGCTTCCATCCTAAAGCCGACTTAGGTTGGAGGTTTTAGTGATGTTCATCATGACAGCTGGGTAGGTCTGTCATGTTGATTTGTCTATATTACAAATCCTTTTTGAAATGAAAATGAAATAAGCCTATTCACCTAAATCTATTTAATCAAGAATGTCATTAACTGGATGGTGTCCTTCAATTCAAGAGGCACATAATATTGAATTTATAATTACCCATCGAACAGTGGCTCTTGAAGACTTCCAGCCACCCTCCAGAAGGGTTTTTTGAATATTCCAGCTACCATTGTTGAAGCAGTACCTCCACCAACCAAGTGCACCATTGTTGAAAGCAATGTACTCCACCAACCACCCTGTTCACACCTCACCTACCCCAAAACTCATACTATAAATAGAGGTGGATCCCGTTTTGTAAAGATCGAAAATCGGTGTTAAATGGCATCAAAGAGTGAGAACAAGTGATCCTGAAGAGTGATCCTTGTTTGAGAGTTTTTTTTATGAGTTTTGTAATCTATTCTTGTGAGTAATAGAGGTTATTTTCTCTCAAATTCATGTTTACCAATGCCCTTGAGTTGATCCGGAAAGTCCAACAAGTGGTATCGAGGCCAGGGTTAGAGGTGTTGGTTGAGTTTTTGGTTCACCGGACGAATTTGGGTTTTTAGGAGTTTTACTCAAAATCCAATTACGAGTGCACCATTGGATTCGTCTCATCGACACGAGTCCAACGCACCAAACGGCGACCTAATCGGAGTTCAAACGAGCCCGAAATCACGGTCAAAGTTTGGTCAACCTCGCGGAGTTCACGGAGAAGACGACACTGTTCACCGGAGTTCACGGAGAAGACGACCAGGAAATACTTGTTCCTCGCCGAATTTGCGTTTTTCGGAAATTGAAGAAAGACCCCTCAAATTTTTTAAAATTTCGGTTTGGTCCCAAATATTCGGGAAATTTCATATTGACCCCGATCTTTCGAAATTCCAGGTTTGACCCACGATCTTTACGAAAATTGCGGTTTGGTCCTCAAAGTTTTCGAAATTGCTGTTTTGCCCCTAGAGTGGAATTTTGACCCCGTAGTGTCAATTCCATTTTTTTGACCGTTCCAGACATAACGGTGAGCTCCATTTTTAAAGATTCAACCCGATCGTGTTGAAAAATTATTTGTAAGGTGATAATGTCCACAGAAGAGTCAACATCATCTTTCGGAGCAATGATTACGCTTCGCCACAAATTACACGCTGTGGAGACCTTGGATGGAAGATCTCCTAAGCTTTAAAGATTTGTTTGATCCCATAGAATTGATGGGTAAAAATCATGATCCCGAGGAGTTAGAGTGGAAGAAATCAAATCGAAAAACTATTGGTCAAATCCAGTCAATGGATTGATCATAGTGTCTTCCACGTATGTTGCACAAGAAAGCAGACGCATATGCCCTCTGGAAAAAGTTGGAGGATATGTACCGGCCAAGGCCGCTCGGAATAAAGCTCGTGATGAGGCGTTTAGTCAACATGAAGCTTAAAAGTGGAACTTCGGTTGCCGAGCATACCGGTGAGTTCCGAGCTTGGTCAACCGGTTGTCGTACGTAGAGATGCCACTTGGCGATGAAGTTCGGCGTTGCTACTACTCGGTTCCGCGATAGTTGGGAAACGGCGGTCGTGTCACTCGGAACTCGGCCCCAAATGGCAAACTTACCGTGTCAATGGTCAAGGATGCCCTATTCGATGAAGAAGCGGAGAAAGGACATGGGCACGAGATCGGACCCGCCCTTGTCACGAAAGAACAAGGGGAGGCAACAAAGAAGAGTAATAACAAATCGAGAGGCGAAAGCAAAGAGCGGGGGCGAGTCCGTTGATGGTAGAAAACCATCTTATAACCGCCATCATTGTGGATTAGAAGGACATATGAAGAAGAATCTGCTACAAATGGAAAAAGGAGCAAGACCGGAAGCGGTTCGCGGCTAGAAGAACAAGGGTGGAGAAACATTAGTTACTATCTCGGTGATGTAGCTTATTGTTCAACCCAAGATGAGACATGCCTTCACGTCTCACGAGAAGACACGGAATGGGTGGTAGATGCTTGCGGCGTCCTACCACGTGACTCCATACAAGGAATACTTCACAACATACAAAGCCGGTGACTTTGGAGCGCGTGAAAATGGGAAATTCCGGTTTTCGCGGGGATTGTCGGAATTGGTGATGTTCGGATAAAGACAAGTTAAGAGCACAATCACTT
Organism: Acacia melanoxylon; assembly: GCA_019022615.1. NCBI lineage: Eukaryota > Viridiplantae > Streptophyta > Magnoliopsida > Fabales > Fabaceae > Acacia > Acacia melanoxylon. The sequence goes on along the minus strand of JAFJYJ010000004.1, from coordinate 8,913,916 downwards.
TGAAGGATGTCGCCATGTGCCGGACCTTTGAATCTATTGTCGGGAATAGTTCTTGACAAACGGGGCTATGATAGTCACTTCGGTAAAGGCACATGGAAGTTGTCAAAAGGCGCTATGATAGTCGCTCGAGGACATATTTGTGGCACGCTATACAAGACTCATGTGAAGATATGCACCGACGGCCTCAACGTTGCGAGAAAGGAGGCGTCACAAAATCTGTGGCACCGGAGACTCGGCCATAGTGAGAAAGGGTTGTCTACCCTAGTAAAGAAGGAGCTTATCAATGTAGACAAGGACGCCGCACTAGATCCTTGCAATCATTGTTTGTTTGGTAAGCGGCATAGAGTCTCGTTTAATTCCTCTTCAACGAGAAGATCGAGTTGCTCGATCTGGTACACTCGATGTTTGCGGTCCTTGGAGGTTGAATCACTCGGCGGCAACCGATACTTTCCGACGTTCATCGATGATGCTTCTCGAAAGGTGTGGGTGTATCTTTGCGGACGAAGGACCGGGTATTTGATTACTTCAAACTGTTCCATGTCATGGTAGAACGTGAGACGGGAGAGAAGTTGAAGTGTCTTCGATCCGACAATGGAGGTGAATACTCCTCCAGGCGGTTCAATGCCTATTGCGAGATCATATGGCATTCGACATGAGAAGACGGTCCACGCACCCCTCAACACAACGGTATAGGGAAAGAATGAACCGAACAATTATGGAACGTGTTCGGAGCATGCTCGGTATGGCTAAAAGCCGCCAAAGCCATTCGGGAGAAGCGATCGAGCCGCTTGTTACTTGATCAACCGATCTCCATCGGTACCATTGGATTTTGAAGTTCTGAGAAACTTTGGTGCGGAAAGGATCCATCATACTCTCGCTTGAGAGTATTTGGGTGTTTAAGCGTACGCACATGTATCCAAAGAGCTCGGGGGCCAAGGCTGGATGCAAGGACCACTCCATGCATATTCATAGGCTATGGAAATGAAGAGTTTGGATCTGATTATGGGATCCTAAGGAAAAAGGGTAATCGAAGTAGGGACGTGGTGTTCCATGAAAGCCGGACAATAGAAGATATTGAAAAGCCCACAATATCTCGGAAGACAAATGTTGCTCTTCGGTGCAGGCAACATCGGAATCATTCGTGAGAAATGATGATATAGTGCCGAAGAAATGCCGGAAGTAGAAGACAATGAGGAAGATGACGGTCTTGAGCGAGGGGGAGCCACAACCCCAGGTCGGACGTTCGAACCATCACAAGGCCAAGATGATGGTGGATTTCCTCAAATTGCTCCGGAAGTTCGTAGATGCGAACGAGGTCGGTTCCGTCGAGAAGATATCCGAATCGAATACCTTCACTTACGAGGATGGAGAACCGAGAGAGTTTCCATGAAGCGGTATCTCATAAGGACAAAGAACAGTGGTTGCTCGCAATGCAAGACGAGATGGAATCTCTGCGAGAAAAATCAAACTTATGAGATCGTAGAACTTCCACGAGGAAAGAAGGCACCGAAAAATAAATGGGTGTTCAAGGCGAAGAAAGATGGCGGTGGAAAAGTGGTGAAATACAAAGCACGGTTGGTAGTCAAAGGATTCCGTGAAGAAGGGGATCGACTTTGATGAGATTTTTTCACCGTAGTCAAGATGACTTCAATTAGAGTCATACTTGGATTGGTCGCAAGTATGAACTTAGAGCTTGAACAAATGGATGTGAAGACGACTTTTCTTCATGGAGATTTAGAAGAAGAAATCTACATGGAGCGACCCGGAGAAGGTTTTGAGGTTTCGGGGGATAACCTCGTTTGTAAGTCAAGAAAAAAGCTTGTACGGTGCGAAGCGAGCACCTAGACAGTGGTACAAGAAATTTGACTCGTGCATGGTGAGTCAAGGGTACAAGAAAAGCTACGACGAGATGAGTGTGTCTACATTCGGAAGTTTTCGATGGAAATTTCGTTGCTCTTCTACTATATGTAGATGATATTCGATCGTAGGGAAAGACGCAACGAAGATCGGCCCGGTGAAGAAGGAACTTTCTAAGTCTTTTGACATGAAAGACTTAGGACCGGCTTCCAACGAGATATTGGGAATGCAAATCACCCGAGACGGGGAAAAACGGAGGTTATGGCTATCTCGGGAGAAGTATATTGAACGAGTACTTGAACGGTTCAATATGAACAATGCCAAACCGTTAGCATTCCATTGGCCAACCATTTCAAGTTGAGCAAGAGATCGTGTCCCTCGTCCAAGGAAGAGATTGGGGAGATGTCGTCGTACCATATTCTTCGGCGATCGGAAGTTTGATGTATGCTATGGTGTGTACGAGGCCCGATATTGCTCACGCGGTGGAAAGGTGAGTCGTTTTCTCTCCAACCGGGAAAGAGCATTGGGAGCGCGTAAAGTGGATTCTCGGATACCTTAAGGGTACATTGAAATTATGTCTTTGTTACGGGGGAGCGATCCAATCTTGGAAGGCTATACGAGATGCGATATGGCCGGAGATCTTGATAGTAGAAAATCTACTTCGGGATTCATTTATACTTTTGCGGGGGAGCTGTTTCATGGCGATCCACGACTACGAAAGTGCGTTGCTTTGTCCACAACGAGTTGAATACATTGCTTTGCCGGAAAATTTGGAAAAGAGATGTTGTGGCTAAAGCGTTATCTCCAAGAGTTTGGAATCAAGCAAAAGGAGTATAAGGTACATTGTGACGGTCGAGTGCTCTAGATTTGAGCAAGAACTCTATGTACCATTCCGTACAAAACATATTGATATTCGCTATCATTGGATACGCGAGGTAATGGATCGACAAGCTGTTGAGACTAGTAAAGATCCATACGAAGGAGAATCCTGCGACATGATGACGAAGGTGGTGACTCGAGAGAAGCTAGAGTTATGCGAAACATAAATTTGGAATGTTTTTCTTCGGATATGGTGGAGGGGAGAATTGAAGACTTCCGGCCACCCTCCGGAAGGGTTTTTGAATATTCCGGCCACCGTTGTTGAAGCGGCCTCCACCAACCAAATGGCATTGTTGAAGCGGCCTCCACCAACCACCCTTGTTCACACCTCACCTACCCCAAAACTCATACTATAAATAGAGGTGGATACCTCATTTGTAAAGCATCCCCGAAAATCGGTGTTAATCACCAAGAAGAGTGAGAACAAGAGTGATCCTAGAGTGATCCTTGTTTGAGAGTTTTTTTTTTATGAGTTTTGTAATCTATTCTTGTGAGTAATAGAGGTTATTTTCTCTCAAATTCATGTTTACCAATGCCCAGTTGATCCAGAAAGTCCAACAGCTCTGGCTTGATACTTTGTTGTTTTTATATGTTGATTTCTTTGTACATATTTGATTAATGACATGAATTTTACTAAAAAAAATATATATAATTATTTATAGTTCGTTGCTTGATTTTGTTTGGCTATAATTTCATTGCAGCACAGCAAAGCTGAAACCAAATGTTAGGCTGAAGCAAAAGGTACAAGCTTCTCAATGTGTTTTGTAGTTAAAATACTTTTGTTAAAAAAATTGTAAATATGCTGATTAAAAAATTGTAACATGTATCAATATATTTATCTTCCTTTTTACCTTCACTAATGTGTTTTGTAGTTAAAATACTTTTGTTAAAAAGAAAGTTCATTGCATTTAGATAGAAGAGTGTTTGTACAAAGGGCAATTGGAGATAGGGCTGACCGTACTCAAAATATGAAGACAAGTGGGACATATAATCTTACTGAGATGTTAGGCCCTTTTTCTCGCCATTCGTTGAACCAATATTGATGCCATGTCTTTTGGTTGTGACTTCATTTTTACAAATATGGATTCCACAATTACTTCCGGTTGTTTTAGTTCGATGACTTTCTTCTTATTGCCTTGTAGGTTCATACAAGATTATACCTATTCTTGAGCAAAGTCCTTGTCTTGATTCTACATATTGAAAAGTTGCATATGGTCATAAAGTATTTGTCATTCTTTTATTCCTTCTTCGAGTAGAAGCCTCACTTTTAAAAAAAATTGGTGCAAGTGGATGTTATACTTCTCGATACTTGATGAGGATTCTAAGGCGGATGCAATGTAGGATGTATGAAGGCACAGCTAAAGATTTATTTGAACCAAACAAAGTGGCGTTTTAAGATTATAAACTTATAGCAAAATGTTCTATTGCATTATTGTAAATTTACTTTTTCCTTAGTATTCATGAAATCACCCATACTTTTGATGAATCAAAATAATTAAGATTCAAATGTGTACAAAGAGATTTAGGAATGTTAATCAATTAGAAGATGTTTAACATTGACGAGGTTTCATTTATAATATGTTCTTTGAATTGATGGGAAGATATTGTTTTTATCATTGTTGGGGTTTCATTTGTAATATATAGTCATTTATTGGAAGTGATATTTTAATGTTCCTGCAAGAAAGTAGCATCACTTAACAAAATATTTTTAAATTAACACCTATCAAAGAAAGTGATCCAGTTGTGGCCAACTTCCATTTGATGCTTATTTGATTTTTTGCTTCTACTCAAAATGAAGGAGAGGATCCACAAACTAATAAAACATCTTTAACCTTTATTACGAATATCATTGATAAGTTGCAGCTTACTTTTAAAATTTGCGCAAATTTGATTGAGAATTTTATGGTGAATCATTATTCTGAATTAATATTGCGTCAATTACAAATCATAATGGAACATGGAATTAATATTCATCCATAGAATCCCACCATATATATATATATATGTATGACAAATAATTGCGGCCCAGACCATTCAACAACAATAATAGAGCTTTCTAATTTTGAATTAAAGTGCATGCATCTGCATATAATTCACACTCCCCAGATACTTCAGTTCAAAAGAATTAGGAGTTTATGATTTGTTTTCTTAATTTGTCTCATCTATGCTAATGGCTTCAAATAAATTAGTAAGACTGATAAAATCTCTGAAAAAAAGATGTTTTATTCTAAGTTTTAGAGTATAATGCACATATATTTCTGAAAATTTGTGTTGAAATGAAACTCAATTTAACATTTTTAGTAGACTTGAACCCACTCCCAATTCATATATTTTTAACGAGTTCATACACTTTATTTCTAAACCCACTCTGATTTGAAAATGTCAAGCTGTTTTGTGAGATTCCAATGAAACTTCGTGGTTAAGCGTGCTTAGGTGAGAGTAATATCGGGATAGAATCCTCTAGAGAGTATCTGAAACCTCTTGATTTAAAGTCTGGTGTCTACAAAGAGATATTTAGGAATGTTAATTGATTAGAAGATATTGTTGTTTAATATTGTTGAGATTTTATTTTTAATATGTATTCTGAATCAATTGAGCGATATTGTTGTTTTTCATTGTTGATGTTTCATTTCTAATATGTAGTCATTCATTGGTAGTGATGTTTTCATGTTCCTTAAAGACAATAAAGTTGCTTCACTTAGATAACAAAATATGTTTAAGTAATCTGTGAAATACTTTCATCCCGTGCAACGCACGGGGAAGTATAGGCTCGTTATAATTAAAAACAAAATATAGAAAGAGAATATGATATGGTTTGTTGGGATTAAATAAAAGTATTTAAAATATTTTTCGATTTAATTTATTATAATTATGTATTATAAGAATTTTATTTGAATGAAATATGCAAGAAAAGCTTAATTATTATAACTTTAGGGTCTGTTTGGTAATACCGTCTGCTGAGTATCTCTTGTCCATGACCCGTTTAAAAGTGTTCATCATATAAATCCCGCTGGGTTCATCTTGTCTCTGCACGTCCCTGGTCTCTGGTCTCTTTGTCTCGTCCGTGCTCTGTTTCTCTCGTCGCTGGTCTGTTTCTCTTTTTCTGTCGTTGCTGGTCTGTTTCTCGTATGTACTCTGTTTGTTCACAAAAGTCGCTGACTCTGTGTTCATCATATTTTGGTTTAATTGTTTGGTTCCTAATACGATTTCAACATATCTATCATATTTTCTGTGCTCTGTTTGTTCACGAAAGTCGCTAACTCTGTGTTCTTGATTTTCTGTGGCACAGAAATTTTAGAAGAAAAATTAGAAATCATGGAGTATATATCATACCAATCCAAACAAAGTATCTGAGTTTTGTGATTTTCCTTACCCAATCTGCGTGTCTCACATCTCTCATTTAGTGATCAGTTTCATATCACTTGTCCCTTTAAGCATATTTCAGGGAGTATAGTAACTGCACGCCAAATGTTTGTTAAAATGGTCGAATAGTATATTGAGCGAAGTTCCATATGGACCCTCACGTGAAAGGAAATGCATGATTTTCGATGCATTATAATGCTTATTAGCTGTTGCAACATTGAATTTCTCATCAGGAAGTACCAGTATAACCCGACAGGGAAGCTCAGAGAGAGAGAGAGAAAGTTAACTATTAGCACATTATTTTGAGAATTTAGAATGAGGGTGGTGAGACTATCAAATATATTTTGTATCAGAAATAAAAGTATTTAAAATATAATACATACTTAATACATAAAAAATTAAGAGAAATATGTTACAGAAATTAAAATAACTTCACTTTACTCTTATCATATGTTACAAAATTACATATAACACATTCCTTTTCACAGAGATATAATTTACAAAATTTCATATCACACGTTCCATTTCGTAAATTTCATATCAAAAATTCCATACCACAAACTCCATATCATAAATGATAAATCACAAATTTTATAACTAAACCCTAACTTTATCTTCCTCAAATCAACCACTCATGTAAAAATATAAACCATAGAACTTTTACTCAAGCTTTATTAACTCCATGAAACGCAAAATGATCACCTAAAAACCTCAAAATTTCAAAATCCAACAAATTACTAAATTTTTTCTAAAACAAATTCCATTAAACTAAAAGATAAGAGACTAGAAAGAGAAACTATGTCACTTACCTAAACCTTAATCTTCTAATCTTCTGTGCGACTGTGTGAATTGCTTCTTCTAATCTTCTGTGACAGTGTGACTATGGCGTGCCCGTAATGCCGACTGTGCGTGCAAGGAATCCACGACTGTGGCGTGCCCGTAGTGGGTGTTGCAATTTTTTTAAAAAAATATATGACTGTGCCACTTTTAGATCATTGGTGGGCTCCCCCTCCCCACAACTTTTAAATCATTGGACGCTTGGGGTTGGTGTTGGACCCATTTCTCATTACTTAGGTGTTGCTGTGCAACTATATCATGCTTATTCCTTTTTTTTTTGGGTCAACACTGTCATGCTATTCCCATTATTTGGTTTTTTTTTTCCGCCCCTGGAATTTAGGCACATCAATAAATGCCAGAGACTTTGTTTGGATTGGTATAAATTCTCAAAAGACCCTGAAATAAAGGCCAAGTGTCTTTTTTGTTTCCTTACTTGTTACATTGTTTTTTTTTTTTTTTTTGTGGAAAATCTCATATAAATACCATCTGAATTTGTAAAAACCCTAAATGTCTGTTGAATTTGTTAAAGGACTTAAAGGTACCAAGGACTATATGGGGATTTACAAATTCGGGTGAATTTACCCTTTTGCCCTTAGTTTTAAATAAATTTAAAAAAAAATGACCCTCGCCGGAAGGCCGCCACTCATTGGCCACTGATGATGAGTTTTTTTTTTTTTTTTTTTTTTTAAAAAAAGATTCATTGAAAGTGAGGGAAGTGGGGTTCGAACCCCCACCCCCACACCTCCATGGGGCCATAAGCATTAATAAATATATAGATTCTTCTTAACATTTTTTCCATCAACAAACACTCTAGTAAATGTTGTTGAAAGATTTGTGATAATGCATTTTTTCCCCTCAAAGGCAAAAAAGGTAAACCTAAAAAAAAGTCGTAAATGTCATTGAAAATTTTGTAGCTGTTGTTGAAAGATTTGTGATAATGCATTATTTTTTTTGTTTTTTTTTTTCCTTAGAGGCAAAAAAGGTAAACCTCAAAAAAAAGTCGTAAATGCCATTAAAAATTTTGTAAGCTGTCGTTGAAAGATTTATGATAATGCATTCTTTTTTTGTTTTTCCCTCAGAGGCAAAAAAGGTAAACCTAAAAAAAAGTCGTAAATGCCATTAAAAATTTTGTAAATGTCATTGAAAGATTTATGATAATTCACTTTGATGAAATAAAAAAAAGGTGCAATTATAACAAATCTTTCAATGACATTTACAAATTTTTAAATGGCATTTACAAGTTCAATAATGCGATTTACAAGAGTGTTTGTTGATGGAAAAAATGTTAAAAAATATATATATTTGTTAATGCATATATATATCAAAAGAACCAAATGGCCTAGTGGTTGGGCCACTTGGCCCTATGGAGGTGTGGGGTTTGAACCCTACCTCCCTCACTTTCAATGAATTTTTTTTAAAAAAAACCCCCCAAAAAAAAACCAATCGCCGGTGGGCGCGCCAGCTTCCAACGGCCCTACGGGCGAGGTCATTTTTTAAAAAAATTTATTTAAAACTAAGGGCAAAAAGGTAAATTCACCCGAATTTGTAAATCTCAATATGGTCCTTGGTACCTTTAAGTCCTTTAAAAAATTTAACAGACATTTGGGGGTTTTACAAATTCAGATGGTATTTATATAGGATTTTCCCTTGTATTTTTATGGGATATATTTACTATATTTTCTAAGGTTAAGGTACAGTTGACCCAACGAATTTTTACTCCAGGAGCGTTCAGCACAAAAAACTTTTAAGTGAACAAAAAAAAATTAAAAATGTAAAGTCAGCACAAAAAACTTTTAAAAATGTAAAGTCAGCACAATATCGTTAGAAAAACACCAACATCTATTAAAATGTAAACTTTTTAAGGGTTAAGGTATAGATTGGCCAACGAACTTTTACTCTAAGAGAGCCCAGCACAACAAAGTTTTACTTCAGGAGCGCCAAGCACAAAAAAGTTCAATGTGCAATCCACCCAAAATCTGACTATTGCAAATCCTTGTTCGGACCCCCAACCATGTGCATTGGGGTTAGGAAAAGCGAATATAACAAAAAAAATCACAAATGTAACAAGTAAATTTCATTTTGAGTAAATGTGATAAGTTTTTGAACGTGCCCAGGCAAGTCCATGTACAATCCACCCAAAATTCAACTGTTGCAAATCCTTGCCTGGACCCCTCTAACCATGTGCATTGGGGTTAGAAAGAGTAAATGCAACAACAAAAAATCACAAATGTAACGAGTAGATATTTTATGTCCACTTAAAATTCACAATCTACACATATACCGGACAAGTTCGAAAACTTATCACATTTCTCAAAATGAAATATACTCGTTATATTTGTGATTTTTTTTGTTGCATTCACTCTTTCTAACCCCAATGCACATGGTTAGGGGGTCCGAGCAAGGATTTGCAACAATCGAATTTTGGTGGATTGCCTGACACTGCCAGAAGCACGTTCGAAAACTTACCATTCTTACTCAAAATGAAATCTACTCGTTATATTTGTGATTTTTTTGTTGCATTCACTTTTCCTAACCCCAATGCACATAGTTGGGGGTCCGGATAAGGATTTGCAACAGTCGGATTTTGGGTGGACTGCACATAGACTTGCTTGGGCACGTTCGAAAACTTATCACCGTTACTCAAAATGAAATCTACTCGTTACATTTGTGCTTTTTTTTTTGTTGCATTCACTTTTCCTAATCCCAATGCACATGGTTGGGGATCCGGACAAGGATTTGCAACAGTAAGATTTTGGGTAGATTGCTCGTGAACTTTTTTGTGTTGGATGCTCCTAGAGTAAAACTTTTCTGTGCTGGGCGCTCTTGGAGTAAAAGTTCGTTGGCTAATTTGCACCTTAACTCTTAAAAAATTTACATTTTAACGGACGTTGGTGTTTTTCTAATGGCGTTGTGCTGACTTTACTTTTTAAAAAAAAAAAATTGGTATTTTTAGTCCACTTAAAAAAAAAATTGTGTTTGACACTTCTAGAGTAAAAGTTCGTTGGTCAATCTGCACCTTAACCCTATTTTCTATACATATGTACAATATTTATGGGATAAGTTGCTACTTGTGTGCTAATTAATTTAGGATGATTTTGTTTATTTGTTAGATGGGTTCTGAAGAGAAATTTGTGATACAAATGTTCCTAATGCGTAAGAGACTTGTAATCCACCTTATTTGTCTTGTCCAGTATTTTATGGTTTAGAAGTGTAATAATAAAAAGACAATAAGTTACGGTATGAAATCTACAAAAGAGAGAGAGAGGGTACATGAAGAAGTGATGTATAGGAGTGACTGCAGAGAGGAATGCAAGTGGCTGCAGGCAGTGAAGCCCACTAACAACTTGTGAATTGAACCCCAAAATATAAAATCGATGCCCGAGCCGTGATCCTTCGGACAGCTCCAGCGGCATATTTCGTCGTCTTCCTTCATCCGTGGTCAATTCTTTGATTCCTCTCTTCTTTCTTCATCTATTTTGTCGTTTACCTCCTTCTGCTTGATATACCACCGTCGCTGAATCTCTCCCAATCTACCTTCGTTGAATTCCCCACCGTCGTCTTCAGGTGAGTTCTGAGCTGATGCCTTGCTGTTATTGCTTATTTGCTGCAGCAGACTTGACAGTATTAATGTCCCTGTCATTTAGAGTTGTTGCTCTTATATTATTGTTTTTTCTCATGAAATGGATATTTGTAATTTTGTATCTCCTCTTTTTAACTTTGAACCTAGAAAGATAGTGTCCACAAGTTGTTAGTTGGCTAGCTACCATGTGCTATCACCAGGGTGAGTTTCATGCAGTTGATAGTTTCTTATGTATATTCTATTAACCGCTACATGTACATGTATCTGATTTTCTGTCTAGTTGCAAACCCATTATCATTTATGAATGGAGCAGTCCATTTTTGCTTTTTGGGTTTTATGGGCCTTTGGGTGCAAAGTGATTAGGTATTGCCAGTTGAGATTGATCTGTTTTGGGATATGGCTTTAATTTGTTGTCTTGTTAAATTGTCAGTGATTAGATATTGACAGTTGGGTTTCATTTCGTGTTAATTTGTTGTCTTTTATAACTTATTTATGTGATTATGGATTTGATGAAGACTTTGTCCTGTGAATGGATATTGCCCTTATTTATGATCATGGATGATTACTATCCATTAAACTGTGACTCACCGGTTTGGTTTTCTTAATATTGTCATTTCATGGTTCTATTTGGTCAATTTTCTCATCAATCTAATTGGGGTTCGCTGCCTGCAGCCCCTTGCATTCTTCTCTGACCAGACAAAAAAAAAACCTTTCCCTCATTTGTTTCCCTAATTTGTGAGTTTTCCAACACCATTCTATAGGATCTCTTCGTATATCTGTGAAATTTGAAGCTGAAGCAGAGCTCTACATTGGCCACTAAAATGGTGTCTGGCTTAATAAATGCTAATCCTATCATCTACGAAAAGAAAGAGCGTCGAGCTCGCACCACGCCCACCTTCATTGATGACGATGCCGCAGAACCGATTGACCAACAAGAAATTTTTGATATCCTTTTCAAGCATCAATTTATAAACGTGTTTTTTGTGCTTCTTCTTATGTGTATTATTTGAATTTGAAGCATTAGAATTTAGACTGCTCTTCAAGCCAGTCAGTTTTTACATTAGTTTGCTTAACATTCTTAAATCATATAAGAGATATTAAAGACCCAGAGCATCCATACTCCTTGGAGGAGCTCAAAGTAATAAATGAAGAGGCAATTGAAGTTGATGATCAGCATAGTTATGTCAGGTAATGAACTGTTTGTTCATTTCCTCATCTCGCTCTTTTGTGTGTGTGTGTGTGTTTTGTGTGGGGGATGGGCTTTCATTATGCATGTCAAAACGTCCTTTTTATAGTGGATTCTGATACTTTTCACCAGGGTTATGTTTACTCGTACAGTTGAACATTGTAGCATGGCTACTGTCATAGGTCTTTGCTTACGGGTGAAACTTATGAGGAGCCTTCCTCCACGCTACAAGGTACTGACATATGTTTACAGTTTACTATTTTTGTTGGCTAACCTAATATATGGATGAATTTTTGGTGGAAATTGGGTCTTGACTCTTGACATATGGATCATTGTTATATTGGGGCTTGTCATTAGACTTTAGAAAAGTAAATCATTTTACAAATGATACTTGGAAGCAATACATAGAGACCTGTGGGTCCATGCAATAACATTCTATTTAATTCAACGTCGTTGTGGTTACTTGCCTTTACCATTATATTTTTTTTGAGTATTGTAAGTTGTTGTTTGCATAACGAAGGACATACAATGGTGAAAAGCAATGTCCTTTTCTGTTGTATGATATCCTACCAAGTGTGCTTACTCCTAACCATAACCAATGCACTATCATAGTTTCTATTATGAACTACAACATGATTGTAATGTCAATCAATATTATATTACACAAATTATCTATCTTTGGTACCATTTAAAGTATAGTGCATAGCTGTGAGAATATTACGCATTTATTATGATTATTATCTTGTTCTTATGATTAGATATAGGTATATTATATCTTAGGATATTTCCTATTATATCTCAATCGGTTTGATTGACTTTGATTAGATTAGATTTTACGAGATTCTAGGGTTAGGTGCAGGTTTCTTTTATATAAAGGTCTTTATGTACTCTTTCTTTCGATTAAGAGATTAATTAAGAATTATAATTCTCTCTCAAACTCCACATGGTATCGAGCAAGTTTAAATTCACGAAGCAAATTAGCGATTCATTTGTGGTTCTCGGCTCAGTGACTTGCTTCCGAAATAGTTGGAGAGGTTGCAAGACACACATCGCCGGAGACAAATCCAGGAAACACCATCACCCACCCACAAATAGAAATCCAGATTTGATGGTTTCATTTAAAAAAAATAAAAATCGGTGGGGAATTTGCTCATGCATGTACTTCTTAGGAGTTATCCAATTTAAAAATATAAAATATTGTTATATGTCATAAAAGACTTTATTTAAGATTTTTATAGTTACAAAATATGTGTATTTTTAAATTTTTTAATTCTCTCTTTTTTCAGTTAGTTTTACTCATAATTTAAAATATAACAATTTTTAAGAGTATAGTAAACACTTGATTATTTTTGTTAATTATTTTTAAATCAATTGGAAATCTACCCATACCTCTATTTTGTTGACAGTTACTTGAATTAAAAATATTAAATCTTTGTATTTTCTAAAATTTGTTCCACACATCAATTATCTTTGGATGAGCGATGTAATACCCACATATTTATTTATCGAAATATTACATTTTGGTAAATAAATTAGGCTATTTACGATAAGTGAAATTATTGTTGTAAGACTTGTGTTATTATAGTCTATTTTTCTAGGATGAGTTCTGTGGGAAATTAGAGAATTTAAGGGTCAAAGTGCCAAATGACCAAAATACCCCTGGTATGCAAAATGACTTAGGAAAATTATGAAAAATCCTAAAAGGCAATGAAATAATTATTTGAGTTAGGAGAGTATATTATCTCTAATTGTGATAATTTGATAAATTATGAGCATGGAGAAATTGAATAAGAATGCTCAAAAAGTATTGTAATGACCATAATACCCTCTCAAATTCTAGAATAATGCGAGAAAACATGGAAACACCAATGTCGAGTGCTAGAATTATCAGGTAATGAGGCATTCTAATTAAGAAAATTATCGACTAGTGATAATAGAGTAGTTAAGTAATTTACGGCTAATTACTTAAGCATAAGTAAAGGAAATTCATAAGTAATTTTGTAAAACCCTAAACTTAGTGGTTTTTGGCTTAAAATTAGTAAGAACATATTTAGTAATTAATTGGAGAATTTTGTGAAAAATAAGTGAGTTTAGGTATTTTTAAGCCTAAATGCAAGAATGGACCAATTAGGTGATTTTGTGGATTTTTTTGGAAAATTTGGAATAAATAAATTAAATATAAAATTAAATATAAAATAAAAATAATAAGGTGCCATCCGAAAATTTTAAAGAAAAAGGAGAGAGAAACAAATTTTAATGTAATGGTAAAAATTGTATTATTATATTAATATAATTGAATATAGTGAATAGTAATGTAATAAATAGTGAACGGATCCTATCTAGAGAACCAGGAATAGGAATTCCAAAGTCAAGGTAAAATATTGATCAGTGAGTTTTTACCTTCAAGTGACCTCTTCCTAAGTTAATTAGAATTCGGTAGCGCATTTACCTAATAAGACGAAATAGGGAAAAATGCGAGATAATCACATTTTGGATTTGAAGAAAATAAATTATAACTCAACATCCGGAGATGAGTTTATGATTATATGGACATATTTGGAATCGGTGAATTTTTGTCCGAGAGGTTGATGATTCCGAAAACGATTTTCGTAACCGGACGCGGACACATTTTTCGAAAACTTCAAGCTGAATTTGTTGGAACCACATAAGGGACTGGAATCTAAGTTAAATTAGATATTATTGATGAGGAAGAGAATATCTTCAAAGTTATGAATTCATAATTTAGAGACTACGCGAAACGGACACGATCGGGGAAATTCTATCGAGGGCATAAAGTAAGCTTAAGTCACCATTCTTGGACCAATGGTTTGATGCCACATCACCCCCTTATGTCGACTAGGGCAGCCCATGGACAAGGATTAAACACCATTTTACCTTGAATTTACATGGTTATAAAGAAGGAAAAATTACAAAAGTTGGAATGTAAAAATTACCAAAGTGGCACAATCTTTTCCTATATAAAGGCATGAGCACCTCCTTCATTCTTCACACCTCCTCTTCTCTCTACCTTGGCCGAAACTTAGAGAGAGAAGCTCACAAAGTTGTGCCTTAGCTCCGAGTAAGTTCTTACGTCCTTAGTTTTTAGTTTTAAAGTAGTTCTTTCGGTAGTTATAGTAGAACTTGTTGTTTTGATCTAGGAAGTTTAATTTATTCCTATACTTGTTTTTAAGCCTCATTGCATTGAAAGATGCCGACGAGGTAAAAACATAGTGAGGATAATTTTGAAATGGAGTACGGTCAAAGTAACGAAGTTACAGCGAAATTCCGCCAAATTAGGGGTAGAAGGGCAAAATGGTAATTTTTACCTAAAATGCCGATTATGATTTCAAATCACTAATGAAAGTGATATTACTCGATAGGGCATCGAAACTCGATTTCTTTGCCCGTTACGTTGCCGACGTGCCGTCGAACATTTCACGTTTTTACGTAAAAGTACGTTTTCCGCTAGAAGTACCTAACGTCGTCAACGAAGGTACGGACGCGTCTTGTAACATTAATCTTGTACTGCTTAAATGCATATATGTGTGATAGATATGTTCGTAGACCGATATACGACAGGTTTACATGGGTTATAGTCATGATAACACCGTATGTTTTTTCTAGCGAGAACACGAGTGGTATCGTGGGGTGAATAGTGCAAAAGTTGTTATTGTTGTTTTACATTGTGGGGCTTTACATATTGCGTAATGCTTATGTTTTGTCGGCATAATGATCATGCATCTCGTTGTATGCTTATGTAGTGATATCTTGTTGTATTGTGCAGAATATCGTTATCGTATCTTTGTATTGTTTGGGTTTGAGATTAACCGTTACACCGAGATTCAATGCGGTAAATTGAATCTCAAATATAGCTTCGGATCCGGAGGAATACGGATCGAAGATCGAGGCAAGCGACGAGACGTGCGGCCCGAGACTTATCTATCTTTACCGCTTTCGGTTATTCACTTTCAAACTCTAGGATTAATGTAATCATTACAATGTTACACTGTGGTTGATGTTTGTTATGAATCAGTTACTTTTTCGCTCCAATGCTCTACTGTGATTACTCTGCTTGAAATATTTGGAAACGTTTAAAAAAAAAAATATTCCGCCGTTTTCAAATGGGATGTTACAAGCAGAGGATTTCATAATATTTATATTAATATCTTATTCCATGCTATTTGGAGGAAGAATTTTGATAATTTTAAGGTATTATATTAATTATTTATTAAAAATATTTTTAAATATTTTAATTTTTTTAACTCAATGATATGAAAACAGTAAATTTTTTAAATATGTATTTAATATGAGTGTAGTGGAATTTTTTCCTGTTATGTAAAGGTATTCTCAAGCTACTTTGAGTGAATTTATTTTATTTGTAGACATAATCAATAAATTTTAAAATGTTTATTACTTTTTATAAATAATGATGAGACTGAGTTAAAAATAAAAATTAAAGAAAGTATAGTTCAATGAAATCAATAAATATTTGGATTAGAATTTTTTTTTTTTTTTACTAACAATGTGGATCCAAAAATTTGAATGTTTTAACTTTTAATCATAACTTCAAAAATATTAAAGTTTAAATTTATCTGAAATCAAAAGATAACGATGGGAAATTTTATCATAAATTATAGCTTCCCATTATTTTCTTAAATTAAAAATAGAAAAAAAAATCATGACTTCATGTCGATTGATAAAATGATATTACAAATTTCTCGTAAATCAACCAGAATTTCATAGGCTGGGTAACATTGGGACTGAAGATGATTAAGGATTTGGAAACTTAATTGCCTGACCAGATCAGGCAGTATACAAATCAAGGACAGCCACCTTTTGCACTGTGATCATTACATTCAAAGAAGAAAATAGAATCATCAGCATAAAGCAAGTGAGAGAGATTGGTTGGGCTGAATTGCATACCTTAATACCCTTCAATAAGCCAACCACTTCAAATGATGAAAGAACAGAAGATAAGACATTGGTTGATAATATATAAAGATAAGGGGATAAGGGATCCCCTTGTCTAATTCCTTGATTTGGAAGAATAATATGAGAAACCTGCCCATTTAAAACCACTTAATACTTAACAGTTGAAATGCACTGCATGAGTAAGGCAATCCATTTGTCTGGAAAATTCATTATTTTCATCACTGCATAAGTAAATTTTAAAGAAAGAGCATCAAAAGTTTTAGTAAAGTCAACCTTAAAAGCAGCCAATTTCCTCCTTTTCTGAGTAGCAATATGAATTTGATTCACGAGATCCAATGCTAAAAGAATATTATTTGAGATAAACCTTCCTCTGAGGAAAGCACACTGATTTGGTGCAATGTAATTAGGGAGAATGGATTTCATTCTTAAGCATAAAACTTTAGAATTGATTTTATAGGACACATTACATAGACTAATTGGTTTTAAATCTTTGAGTGATTGCATTGAGTCTCCCTTAGGAATCAGAATGATGTAGGTTTTGTTGAGAGATTTCAGAAGAAATTCATATTCCTAGAAAGAGTGCACCATGCTAAAAATATCATTGCCCACCAAAGACCAATATTTCTAAAAGAAAAAGGCATGGAATCCATCTGTAGGCACTATGCTTAGGTAATGAGAAGACTGCTTCCTTCACTTCTTCAAACGAGAAGGGCTTAAGAAGGAAATTAAAATCCATCGAAGAGATAGATAGATGGAATTTCAATCCCATTTAGAGAGCTTCTAATATCTGAGAGGCTGGGATATTTCCTGAGGAACAATAGATTTGAGAGAAATGAGAATGAGTCATTCCAGCAATCTCAGAAATATTACTAGTCCAAGTATCATCCTCCCTTTTAATGCTTCTGATGAGGTTCTTTACTTTTCTTCTAGATACTGAGGCATGGAGGAATTTTGTATTTCTTTCTCCTTGGGATACCCATTTCAGTTTTGTTCTTTGCGACCAGTAGCAATTTTCACACTCAAACAAGAATTCAAGTTTAGCTTTTATCTTTCGAAAAGCAATGTAAGATTCTTCACTAAGATGAGATATAGCAAGGAAATGTTACTGGATACTTTTCTCAATTCCTCTTCTTTATGCTTGAACTTCATTTTAATAGAGAAGACGAAACTATGGATAACTTCCCACGATCATTCTACAACTAACAAGTTAACCCAAATTAGAAAACAATTATATTATTCATATATTAATATTTAATACCATGAACCCATATTTTTTTCTTATATTAATATTAAATTTTCAAAAAAATATTTTTATCATGAACACAACATAAGATTTTATTTTATTTTTTAACAAAACTTCTAAAAGTTATTCCTAGCTCTCTCTTATTTCATACTTGGGCTAGACTATAATAGGTTTTGGGCTCAAGAAAATAATCTATGAGTAGAGTTGGGCTCGTAATTTCGAAGCTCTAGATCCAGTGGTTCTCCGGTGCTAGCCCAGGTTCATACGGTATGCCATGCACACACCCGATTCAGACATCAAATTCAGCTCATTCTTCAATCTTCATCTTCAATGTTCTGTTCTTCTGTATGACCCATTGACGGCCAAGAGTTCCCACTAAGGATGAGGGTCTTCTGTGAGGGTATCTTCGGTGCTCTCACTCCTAAAGTTACTGCTTCATTCTCCAATTGTGTTCCTTTCCAAAAGCACCTTCTCAATTTGAAAACCACCTCTTCTGTCTCTTTCCGCCATCGAAAATGGTTTGTGCTCATCTCACAACCCAGCTTGGTGAAGAAGACGAACGATAAGTACGAGCACGACAGAACTGGTTGCTCCACTTCTAGCCAATGCAATGCTTCAGAAGCTTTGGAAGGTGATTTCGTGGTTGTGAATTTTTACCACTTCGTGTTTATCGATGATCCGGAAGCAGAAGTCGCTAAGCACCTGGATTTCATGGAGGTTCCCACTCTTTTTCAATCCTTCTTTGGGTTCATTAGGGACATTAAGAATTTAAACTTACTATCCATGCACATGCATCTATTGATACGTGCATACTCTGGCAATCGTTAGTGGTTATTTGTCAATGATAAGAGTATTAGCATAAAGGATATTGAATATATTTTCTCATTTGACGCAATTATGGAGTTAATTGCAATTTCCACATTTTCCTCTCAGGTGTAAGTTTTTGGTCTATTGACAGGGTCTTGAAATAAATGGCAGAATTTACTTGAATGAACAAGGTATAAATGCGCAGGTTAGTGGAATCTTATTTTATGCATTGAATCTATTAATTATGTACTAGCTTCTGGGCAGTTTCCCCTCTCCCTTCTTTAACTATTTATTTTCATTTATTAGTAACCCGAATTAGGAGTTCTGCGCAGTTTCCCCTCTCCCTTTCTTAACTATTTATTTTCATTGATTAGTAACCCGAGTTAGGAGTTCTAAGTATTTCTATCACGAGACATCCATAAAAAGGGTTCTTATTATTCCTGATCGGAATTTGCTAAGCATGATATCCAAGTGCAAGTTTTTATGCCTCCTACATTCCATCAACATATCAAACTTAAACTACTGAAATCTGATGTTAGGGGTTGAGATTCTTGTTTGAAATTAATTCTTAGCTAAATAACCTTCGAAAGTATACGAATTGCACAATGCCAGCTTTTTTGTGAATCCACTACTGCGGGTAAAAATTTTAAAGATAAGCCACTTCTTTGAAAGCACTTCAGCAATTGTACATAAATAGTACGTAACTACCTTAGACATTTCGGGGAGATATTCTGAAGAACCCTTATATGCCAGCGATAAAATAAAATATGACTATGTAACTGTTGAAATAAAAAATAATGTCATATAAAAATTTATTGTTGTTGTTGTTGTAGGGAAGGTTGCCTACTTTTGCATCATTATACTTTCTTCATTGATTGCATTATTGAAAATGTTAACTTCATGAAAGGACTATTCAATGTGTAGAGGGGGTATGTCGTGCTGGTTTTGATAGTGGGGTCAAATTTCAGTACATACTGCTTCTTTGTAACTTGCCCAATATTATATCTTGCTGCTTAACTGATAGATTCTAATCCAAATAAAAGTTAACTTCCCTTGAGCAACTACCTGTCAAATTTGGTGTTTCAGAGTCTAAACATTATGTTTTCTGCTCATGTGGTATATTACTGTCTGTATGCAGTATAGTGGACCATCAAAAGATGCTCTGGCATATGTTGAATGGTTAAGACAAGATGATAGATTTTCTGATATCCTGGTTCAGATCCATCCATCAGTGAAAGGGCATGCCTTCCCGAGATTGAAGTTGCGGTATAAGCCTTCACTTGTTCAGGCAAGTCATGTGTCAGCGCATCGAGTAGTATGTCATAAAATCCTATCATGCATGCAGAGCAAGTTACAGTGGATAGTGCTTTACGGTCCGTTATCTATATTTTCTATGTCATGCAAGATTTGATTTAGACTATTTATCATGTAGTAATTAAGATTTCTAAGCTGTAGCTTTGTAACTTGTTTCTGTATCCTCTACATTTATTGGCTTTATAATGTTTAAGTTGAACAGTTGTTCTAGAATGAAACCATCTCCCTTCATCTTTTGTTTGTCCTGCAGTTGGAAGGTGGCATATCACATCTTCCTCTTCTTGATCCTTCTATGCGAGCAACACCTTTAGTGCCATCAGAATGGAGAAATCGATTGGAAGAATTGAATGGTACTGGTCTTTCTTCAAAAGAGTGTCCTGACACCAATTACATTCTATTGGATGTGAGAAATGGTAGTAATTCTGTTCTTTAAGTAGTACTAGCTTTGTATTCTTTACCTAAATTTGCCCCCCAAAAAAAGTGTTTTAACTGTTTTTTCATTAATCTGTTGGCTCATTTCATCATACCCATCATAGTTTTTTTTTCTCAATCTTAATTAACATTTCTGGAGATCTATTTGCATGCTTGCCCTCCTATTTTTAGTTGTGGAAGACTTTATCTGTCATAGTTCTTTGTAAAATGAATATATTATGCTTGGTATTTAGGTTACGAGTGGGATATTGGACATTTTCGTGGGGCTTTGCGGCCTAATGTGGACTGCTTTAGAAGCACATCATTTGGTTTGTCGCAGGAAGAGGTAAGGTCATTTTTTATGTGTCGGTAAAATATAGTTGGAATTCATCATGATGCCTGTTCCTAATAAAGCCATGTATGGTGGGTATTTAATATATGTATGGTGCAGTTGAGACTTTTTACAAGTAGGGAGGATAACAAGGCATCTTGCAAATTAGAAAACTAGCCAAGGAGGCAAAAAATGTGTTAAAACTTCCCAATCTTTTATTTTATTCTATTTGCTTTTGTTAATAAAAAGCTTCCCTTAAACAAGTAAGAGTAAAGCATGAGAGAAATTCAATAAATACGATCATCTTCTATAATATATACTCTTGAAGATGCAAGCATTAAGCTCCAGTGAATGCACTGAGAATTGAAAAATCACACACACACACACACGTAATTTGGGTATAATGCCACTGAAACATATGGTTAGTTGTTTAGATTATTTTTTTAATTAATTGTATTAAAGGGAAAATCCCTTTAAGGTCCCAAGGGACCAAAATAATGTCAAAAAAGTTCCACAGAAAATTCTGATATCAAAAAAGTCTCATTAACAACTCTTTCCGTAGATGATTAACAACTATATCTGTGAGATTTGACAACTCTCTGAGACCTTTTTACATCAGAATTTTCTGTGGGACTTTTTTGACATTTTTTTTATCCCTTGGGACCTTAAAGGGATTTTCCTATATTAAATCTTGTTTTTCTTGCAGCATTCTAGCTGTTGACTTGGGTTACCGATTTAAAATATTTTTCTTCGTAAGGGTAGTAAAGAGGTTTGCCCTGGTCTTATGTTAACATATCATCAATAACTGAAAAGAAGTTTTGGGAATTGATCTTTCCATATATATCCGTTAATACACTTCATGTGTGTTTTCCTTTCAATTCAGGTGGCAGCTTCAGATCCTTTAGCAAATGTAGATAAAGAAAAAACGAATATATTGATGTACTGCACTGGAGGAATTCGTTGTGATGTATATTCTACAATATTGAGGTAAATCATAATGTAATTTGGCAACAAATCTTCTTCCATTACAACTCCTAATAGATCTTGTTGCACCATCGCCTCCTAGACTTTGTCACATATGTGGTCTGTTTCCAACACAGACGATACAACACTCTCTTCAACGAATCCATTGAAAAACCACAAAACCATTAGCTAAAAAATATGTGAAACTAAAAATTAGCAAGATAGAGACTCATCACTTGCTCCTGGGAATTGATTAATGTTGCATAAACCTTTTTTAGGGCCTTGAAGTTATAAGAATGAGATATCTGGCTGAGGATGTGACTAGGTGTTTAAGATGCAAGCCAATTTGATTATATGAACTATGAAGCTCACCTATCGCTACACTTCCAATCTTTGGCTCTTCAAATTCTTGTTTTGTCCATGAAGTGGGGTGGATGGGGGGGTGAGACTTTGTGTGTGCGTGTGTGTGGGAGGGAGAGAGAGAGAGAGGTGGGGAGAAGGATTACTCTAACAGTTGGGCTCACTCCACTTGCTTGCATGGCACTTGATCATTCTCTCCTCTTTATGAAAGGAAACAGTTGACTAATGGAGCTGAAATGTATTGGTTAGAAATGCAAGATATTCGCCAATAGCCTTGTAACCTAGTAATATGTAAGTTTCTCGATAAATGGAAGGTTGTGAGTTCGGCCCTACATGATAACTTTAGAGAGAGAGAAGTGAGATGTTCATTCTTTTTTCTAATAGTACTAATTCTGATGAATTGTTTCCGTGCATATTCAGAAAGAAGGGCTTTAAGAATTTGTACACCTTGAAGGGAGGTGTTTCCAACTATCTAAAGAATGAAGGTCCTGAGGAATGGGTAGGAAATCTATTTGTGTTCGACTCTCGTCTATCTCTGCCTCCTTCTTCATACAATCCTGCAGCCGCCACAACTGAAACAGACAGGACTCAAGTCTCTGCAAATGACAAGTTTGCAAAATGCTACATATGTGGTTCTCAAGTCAGTGAATTGAGGCATAGGAACTGTGCGAATCTTGACTGCAATTTGCTTTTCCTGTAAGATTCTCTCTCTTGCATTTTTATTTTGCCTTTTTTGGTCTGGCACTTTAAATTTGGTTAAAATCTTTTTTTGTCTTACAGATGCTGCAGAAAATGTGTGAAGGATGTAAGGGGATGCTGTTGTTGGAGTTGCACAACTGCTCCTAGACTTAGGCCTGTTTTAGATGGACAACAGAGATACAAAAAATGGCACATCTATCGTGATACTGATGTGCACAGCAATATAATAACTTGAATAAAATGGAAATGGAACGATATGTGTCATTTTATTTTCTTCATTTTAATATTGTAAGAGTACTTAGGAAGGGAATGGAATGGAATTTTGCTGAAGACAGAATAGAGGCAAGGTTCAATTTTTATTTTATTTAAAAAAAAAAAAAAAAAATTGTACTTCATAGTTTACACTTCATGAATCCTCCAATTTTTTTATTTTTTTTTATTTTTGAGTTTAAACTGTAGGCATATGGGGATTGAACCCCAAATCTAGTGCCACATAAGGGACATCTTGTACCACTAGACGCAAGTTCCTCTAATTTCAGAAGATCTGTGTTTGAGAGAGAATGGACATGTTGGCTAAGTGCCCATATGACGAATTGGCACCAAATCCAGTTCAAAAGCTGTGTCCGGCCAACATTGAGGATATCCGGCCCTAAATTGCCCATTTTCACTAATTAATCTTATTTTTACTCAAATTAAGCTTAATTCCACTTCCTAAACTTTCCCAAAATCATACTTATTTTAAGTACTAGGAATAAAACAAATCAGGATGTTTACATTCATTATCCAAAACATGAGAAGCAAGCCGAAAAAGGACCTAACTACTGATGTGCAAGTAAATTCAGAAAGGTCCACGAGTCAGATTGTTCCAAAGCCCTTAACGCCTAAGAAATCAAGTATGCCATCTGGTTACAGCCTAACTTTTGCTTAATACAATATATTGAAGTGTCTAAGACTAGTATTACAACATAATAGTTCATCCCAATTTTAATGCAGAATATCAATCAACCCCTTCAGGAACAACTTCAGAAGGACCAGCACGCTCAACTGCTCCAACAACGCGCCAACGCCTGCCAACATACAATACTCGTACGTTAACAAGATTACCAAAAGCGACATGTACTGCGATAGTTAACATCACAAGAAAATCAACAAACACACATGCTATAAACCAAAAACTACTCTAGCGAAATGAAAATGACGTCAGTAATTTTCTGCAAAGCTCAACCACACATGTCAAATGAAAGAGACTAGACTGTGAACCATCAATCTAGAATCTATAATTCCAGGTGGCTAAAAAGAGATTGTTGTTATTACTAGTGATATTATCTAGTGATCTATAGCTACTTAACATTAAATATGCCATATAAATATTTAACATCTATCCAACTGAAGATATGCACAAGTGACTAGCCTAAGGATGCAACAGACCCCAAAGAGCACAAGTTTTGGCCTCTAAAGCCAATTTCAAAGCAATGCTCCACAAAGCAGTCCCTTTCCCTAACCCTTATTTTTCCTTGTCTCTCAAATTATCTGAGAAGCTTAGCTAAAAAGAATCACCAGTAACCGACCTCACATATTCGGGCAGCCCACATGGATATTAAAAGTTGTACACGTGTGGCGTTCTGTTAGCTTTCCTGAACTAGCCATATTTATACCCCATCCCAAAAAAAATAAGGAAAGATAAGGAAAGGCAAAAACATCATGCTCTCGCTCTATACTTTTCGTCAGTGAATAGTTGGTGAAGAGAAAAGTGAGAATATCTGTAAGGTTGCAAAGAAATCCTTATGTCAACCATCCAAAAATGCAACGGATTTTGATGTTCAATAAATATAAGACATGCTAAACTCATACTGTCCTCAAACCACCTTGCTCTCTTTTTTGCATAAGTGACTGATTGGTAGATGAGAAAGGTGTGAAGATTTCCAACGCTCAGCATAAAGCCATTTAGTAAGAGCACATCTGACTGGCATACAGCTAAGCACATCCTAATTCTTTTCTTAGCTAACAGGATAACAAAGTCAACTGAACATCAAAACTCATAAGGCCTGTTGTTATTGCTAAACGATTTATTACTAACAAAGGAAAGAGGAAATAATCATCCATAAGTTTAACTTCCAAGATTCACCACCAATAAATGACACTACCAACTCCCGAGAGGTTAAGAAGCCTCACAATCTTAAGAGATGCTTTACAGATGAGGTTCCTGAGCATAGTTGCAAGTTATAAACAAATGAAACTCATATGCCTACACTATTCAAGCAAATTCACCTCAGAAGAGTAACATGCATATGTTAATACGGGAATAAGCGTCTACTTTTCATTGCCCAGCAATTCACAGCATAAAACAGAACCTACACTCTTATATTTTTGTCATACCTTGTCCTAAGAAGGTATTGCACAGACGGCCATTGCCCTAGTTAGAAAGTTTCTTTCTTTCAAAAAAATACCTAACAGACAATATCATTGAGAAATTCAACCGTCCTAATCCCTAAGAAAAATATCTCCTCGATAAAATCATTGTGTAGTACATTATAATTCCAAACTAGTGATCAATTACGTGATAACAGCCTTATTCCTATACCCTTAATATGCTAAGAGGGCATTTCTATTATCCTTAATTTATGCAGAGAATTATTCTATCAAAACATTCCACAACCCAAACATAATTAAACTAATGGAAGAACAGATTAACTTCTTAGACCTCAATTTAAGAGAAATTAATAGGACAAAACGAACCTGAACAAAAGGGGAGCTAGATTTTGAAGATGGGCGGAACACTGAAGGTACAAGAATTATTTACAATAACGATCAGCTTTCTTCTTGACGCGATCATCAAGGGCTTCCTCGATGGACTCGAACTTGGTCTTGGCTTGGTAGCCAAACTTCTTGGCCTCAACCGGGAACAGCTGCTCGTACTTCATTTTCTTCGCGGCGTCGATCGTGTAGGCTTCTCCTGACCCTCCTCCTCCGTCGGCGGCGGAAGCCTCCGCCTGGTTGTCGAGGTTCGAAGGGTCGATTTCACCGTCGGCGGGAACGTCGCTGTGCTTGTCCTTCTTCTTCTTCTTTTTCTTCTTGTCGATGGTTTTACTACGAGTGGCTAGGGTTCCGCCTTTGAAGCTCAATCTCCCTCCCTTCACTTTTTCGTACGGATCCGACATACTGTAACTACGCTAATCACTCAGATTTTTCACGTCTATGAGGATCTTGCTTCTCGGTGTATATTTGAAGCTTCTCGTAGAAATCGGAAAAGCCTGCGCCTTCAAAACAACACGGTTCTTTTATTTATCGCTCTTTGCAAACAAGCCCCTCAGCTTTCCTGTTATTTTAATTAATACCCATGATTATGCAAAGGCATTTTTTTATTCATAAATATCAAATATACAATTTAATGATTTATGATAAAAGAAGAAAGTCCACATATTTTATTTTAAACGTTTTTATTTGTCTATAAATTATTTTATATTCTCTCATATCCTTTTTATAAGATCCCAATTTTTGATATAGGTTACAAATTTTATGTATATGAATATAGTTTGGATCCTCTTATTTTAAAATTAAAAGTTACTTTTAAGCTAAAGCTAAAAAAAAAAAAAAACTTTTTAAAAAAAGCTAAAATGTTTTGGTGATTATATAAATTTTTTAGCTTAAAAATTTGAAATTATAAATAAGCTATTTGACAAAATTTTTGTCATAAACACTTTTTCTAATAAAAATATCATAAAAGGTATATTATAATAGGGTGGCGGTGGTGGTGGGGGTGGCGAAGCGGTGGTGGTGGTGGTGGCGATGGTGGCGGCGGCGGCGTGAGAGTGTTTGATCGAAAGATTACGGGTTTTCTTTTTTTAAAAAAAAAAATAAATAAGCTTTTTTCTTTATTATAAAATAAGTACAACTTATAATTATAAGAATGTAAAATCTGTTTACGCCTTTGGTTTTATACTTATAACTAGAAGATGCCACTTAAAAATAAGTTAAGCAAATTTTATGACTATATTTTTAGACTAAGGTGCAAATATACTCATAACACTTTCTTAAAATTTCACATGACATTATACAGTTTTATTGTGGGTACAAATACAAATAAACTTCTTAAAATAAGGCAAAAATGACAAAACCATTAATTTATGCAAATCAGTCTATTATGACAAAACCATTAGTATAGGTTCCAACTATGAATTTTGGGAACTATTGGGATTATTTGACCAAAATAATTTCGGGCAATATTCACATAAATCGAAACCAAACTTTTTTCATATAGTTACATCTTAAAAATGACAAATTCGTTAATTTAATATGGTTGGGATCACTAATGGGCGACTAAAAAATACTTAAAAAAATGCTTCTAAAGATTTTTTGTTTTGCCCAAAAAAGATCTATTTTATTAATATCAAAATAAGAGCTACAATCACCAATAGCCAAAGTCAAGTATAACAATCAAAAAAAACCTACATTTACAAACTAACACACGGCTCACCAATCTAGAATCCTAACAAAACAAAGCAATTCCTGTAACAGTAATACAGTATACCTATAGCAGAAATTAACAAAGCACAATCACAATCTATATTAAGAAAGCTAATGAAAAAATGTTAAAACAGAACAAGCTATTACTAACTAAATTTATTTATCAGCAAAACGGTGCTCAGCCTATGCCTTCCCTATCTTGTATGTTCATCCTTTCGCTTATGCCACTGTCAGCTGCTGCAGAGTCTCTCCCCAACAGGTTGCTTACAGAAGATGGAGTATAATCCAACCAATGTGGGTGGTGCATGTTCTTAGGCGCCTCAGTTGCTAATCTATCGGCAACATTATTTCCCTGCCTTGCTACCAAGGACAAGGATACACCCTTCAAAGACTCTAAACTTCCAGAGATCTCCTCCAGCACATCACGACAATGCCATTCCCCACCTGCAGAATTTTCTTTTGTCAATATTCTAATCAGACATTCACAATTAGATTCAATTATTACCACAGGTTGTCAAACCGACCCCCGTGCCTAATAGCTTCCTTCATGGCAAGACACTCCGCCATAAATGGAGAAGAAGCCTCCACAACTTTGGCCATACCACCAACAAATGAACCATTGTAGTCCCTACAAACCACCCCTATTCCAGCCTCACCAGAAAGTGTTTTAAAAGAACCATAAATATTTATTTTAATAGTACCCTCCGGTGGAGCTTCCCATCGCTTCTTCCTGTCCAGTTCGACCCTGTACACTCTTTTAGTTGGGAGTACAGCTTTATTCTTTGAACTCCAAAATTCCTCCACCTGCCCATTCACTAAGCGTACTACCACATTGGCATCCACCATCTCACCCCTGAAAACCCAGCTACATCATTTTTTCCATATCCACCAGCAAGTTGTAGCGAAAAGTGATTTACCATATTCATCTAGTAACTCATTGCCATACAACAAATCACACAACCATTCCTCACATCTCCTCATAGACCACTTGCTAAATCTAAGTCCTAAAGGACTCCCAAACCATACATGTTTTGTCCGGGGCATAAGAAAAGTAAGTGTTCAATTGTTTCATTTGCGAGACAAACACACTTTAGCGGTGCACTTGCCGAGCACTTCCTCTTGAAAAGAGCCTCACTAGTAGCTATAGCCCCTGCCCCCAGCCTCCACAGAAAGTGTTGGATCTTAGGAGGGGATATAACCCTCCAAATACCCTTCCATATGTGTTTAGAAATAGCAAATGACGTACCTGGGTCCTTGATACATTCCACTTCAGAGCTATTTTTTTGCCACAGCATATCCTGATTTTACTGTGTAAATCCCATCTCTGTTAGCCAGCCATATAACCCGATCTGCTCTCCCATTAATAGGACTGGGGATGGATTGTATCAGATCAATCTCCACATAGGTAAGCTTTGGCTGAATTGAGCTAAGGTCCCATCTTCCATTGATAATAAGGGATTCCACTTTACTCACATCATCATCTGCGATTCCTTCCCTTTCTTTAAGTGTGCAACTTTGCAAACCTTGAATCCACGGGTCCTTCCAAATAGAAATTGATCTCCCATTGCCTACCTTCCATAACAGCTCCTTGAGCAATAAATCTCTCCCTTCAAGTAAGCTGGACCACCCCCAGGATGCATGCCTTCCCTTTCTTGCTTTCAAAAATTCTCCTTAGGGAAATAAACTCCCTTCAAAGTTTTACACCATGGATCATTTGGTTGGTTCAAGAGCCTCCAAGCAGTTTTAGCAAGAAGAGCTTTGTTGAAGCAAAGAAGCTCTCTAAATCCCATACCTCCTTCCCCCTTTCTCATTGTCATACGCTTCCAGCTTTTCCAATGAATCACCCCCTCCTCACCAAAACTTAGATATCAAACTATCTATTTCCAAACAAGACTTCTTAGGAAATAGAAAGCATGCCATAGGGTAGGTGGGTATAGAATTAGCCACTGCCTTTATTAGAACTTCCCTACCAGCGAAAGACAATAATTTTTTACGCCAACCTTGAAGCTTCAGGCCAATTTTGTCTCGTACAAATGCCAAGGCAGCCGCTTTGGATCGTCCCCAGATGGTTGGTAGACCCAAGTATTTCCCTGCCTGATCAGAAAAAGGAATGCCCAACCTAGTAGAGACCATTTCCTTGATATGCAAGGGAGTGTTGGAGGAAAAGAATATACTTGACTTCTCAATATTAATTAACTGACCTGAGGCTTTGCAGTACACTTCAAGAATCTTCTTTACTACATTGCAAGACAGCATATCAGCTTTCAGGAAAAGTATGGCGTCATCCACAAAAAAGCAATGTGACAAAACCGGGGCTCTACGGGCTAGCTTAATACCCATTAAATCCTTACAACCAACATGGAAATGAAGCATAAGAGAAAGCACTTCTGAAGCTATAATAAACATATAGGGGGACAATGGATCTCCCTGTCGTAACCCACGTTCCGGCTGAAAAGAATCTACTTTATGACCATCAACCTTCACAGTAAAAGTCGCCGTTGATATACACTCCTTTATCCACCCAACCCAGCCCTCACAAAATCCCATGCTCGACATAACAGCCATCAAGAAGTCCCATTCAATTCTGTCATAGGCCTTGTTCATGTTAATTTTCAAGGCTAGTTCCCATTTCTTCCCAGTATTCTTATGCTTCAAATAATGAAAGGCCTCATGAGTAAGGATGATGTTATCTTGTATCATTCGTCCTGCAATGAAACCTCTTTGGTTAGGAGAAATAATCCTATCCATCAATCCTTGCATCCTATTAGTTAGGATCTTTGCTATAACTTTGTATGTGACATTACATAGACCTATGGGCCTGAATTGGTGCACCCCTTCTGCTTTCTCCACCTTTGGGATTAGGACAAGGTTGGTAAAATTAATTTCTTTCAGCCCAAAACAACCAGCAAAAAATCCTTTTACCATATCGCAAACCTCCTTATTCACTTCCTTCCACGCTGATTGAAAGAACAAAGCAGAAAAGTCATCCGGTCCCGGAGCTTTATTAGCCCCTAGCTGAAACATTGCCTCCTCAATCTTAATGTCTGTAACCGGCTTCATTAAGAAGATATTATCTTCCTCGGACACCACCCTTTAAACATAGGAGATAGCTTGATCCATAGACCTACCACCAACCGAGTTAAACAGACTTTTATAGAACTCGCTGAATGCCTTATTAATCGCAGCTCTATCCTCCAACCAGATCCCATTGTCAGCCTTCAACCTCAAGATTTTATTGCGCATCCTCCTTTGAATTACACTACTATGAAAGAATTTTGTGTTTTTGTCCCCGCATTTTAGCCAAGAGATTCTTGACCTTTGCCACCAATAAACCTCTTCCTTCTTCCATGCCTCCTCAATTTGACTAACGAGATTTTCAGCCTCCCTCAGTTTTTCATCCGTAAAGTTCCCTTCATAGCAGTAGCATAGGTCCTTGCGCAACTGATCAATAACCTTCCTGAAGTTAGGGAACTCCCTTCTACTCCACTCTATAAGCCTCCTTCTACATACATCCAACCTCTGAATTAAGGCCAGCAAGCTATTTTCATTAAAAACAGCAACCTCCTTCCAACCGATGTCCACTACTTTCAGAAAGTCCTCGTGTTGTACCCAATTCGCCTCAAATTTGAAAGTTCTAGGAGCCTTCTCCTCACTATGGCAACAATCAATGACCAAGGCATGATGGTCTGAACCCACTGGATCTATATGGAACACAACTGCATGATCAAATTCATTCCTAAACTCCACATTTCCAAGAGCTCTATCAATTCTCTCCCTTACAAGGGCACCACTCCTCTTATTACACCAAGTATACTTAGAGCCCTTGAATTCTAAGTCAAGCAAGCTACAATCCGATAAGAGGCTTTGAAAATTCAAAATGTTCCTCAAAGCTCTAGGGTTGCCTCCCTCCTTCTCACTTTGAGAGAGGAGATCATTGAAATCTCCTAGTGCCAACCAGGGAACCGTAATTCCAGCAGCCAACCTCCTCAAAGCATCTCATACCACTCTTTGGTCACCTTCTTTTGGAGGTCCATATACAAAGGAAACCAACTTCAGAACATTCAACCCCTCTGATTCCATGATAACATGGATAATATTTTTTGATTTATAGAGCACCGTTAGGTCAATGTTATCCAGCCACCAAATAGCAAGCCCACCTGACTTTCCACAAGGATCTACATACAAATCATTGTTTAATCCACATTTTCGCCGTAACTTCTTGCATTTCACAGACTTCTATTTTGTTTCCATTAGGAAGATTATAGAGGGACTGTATTTTCTTACCATGTCCCTAAGGTTTCTGACTGTCAAGGCTCTCCCCAGGCCTTGACAGTTCCAAGAAATCATCTTCATGGTCCCTTGGTGGCTGTTAAAGGCCAGCCACCAATACCCTCAGCTTCCATTTCCTTTCGTCTCCCACCCTTTGACCGGAACACAAAACCCTGCTCCTCTGTATCCAATAAAACAGAACATTCGTCACCTCCTCCCATTCCAGAATTTCCATTAGGGTATTCTCCTTATTCCCCCTAGCTTTCCTCTTTCTCTTGTCTCCTCAAACGATTTTTTGTTTTTCTCGATTTCCCGCATAAACGAAATCTCGTTAAGCACGCATTTTGGATCCACCTCTCCAAGCCTTCTTCTTTTTGTATTTGGAGTTTTCGGTCGTCGTCGCACCACGCTTTAAGCCAAGTCCCCTAAATCCATTGATCACCTCTTGTAGAGGCCCTTCACTGTAAGGAACAATTGCCAAATGGTTCTCTACATCTTCCCCTGCACAATGATTCTCAGTAACAGTCAGGGTAATATTTTTAGCAGTGGCTGAAACCTCAGGAATACTATTATGCATGTCTCTCTCCACATCCCTCGCATCTCCCTTTTTCTCAATTCCTGGTTGAATTGCTATCTGACTCACTCCGCCATCCCCTCCCACACTGGGCGTATCACTTGCTGCTTCTTAAGGATTAGGCTCTCGTAACACTCCCTTTCTCGAGGATGAATTCAATTTGATGAAGAACAGATCTTCTTCATCATCTATGACCCCTTCTGCCTCCTTCTGTTCAAGCTCTTTCCTCCTTCGTACCACAGATTCCTCTTTCTTCCTCTTAAAATAAGCTGCCTCACACCAACTGTCTTTCACCACAACTATCAAATCATCCAACGTTCTACATTGATTAGTGGTGGTCCAGGCACCGAAGCGTGATTCACTGCTATTTACAACGGACATCAGTTTCTCCGATCTACACACACGATAGTCATGGCCGATCTTACCACAATTGTAACCGAAGTTTTGCAACTTTTCAAACCTTATGGCAATCCAGATTTTACCGCCATTAGGTTTGTTCATCCAAAAACCAGAAGCCAAGACTTTCCTCAAATCAAGCATCACTCTAACACGCATGAAATTACGAACGAACCTGCCATTATGATGAGGATTCTCAGCTAGCATCACTTCACCGACATAGCCTCCTATTCTGATTGCGTTTTCCAAGCACATCGCCTCCATCGGGACGTTGTGGATTTGGATCCAGATCGGGCACCAGCTGAAGTCGAAGTCCTCACATAGTTTGTATTTTGGTCGCTCCATAAGATTCAGCATAAAACCGTTGATGGACCATGGATGACCTCGAAGGATTCTATTATATTCTTCTTCCTCCGAAAAATTGAACATGAATGCGTTCCCTGTAACTTCGATTACATCAAAGCTGCTCAGGAGATTCCATGCCTTCTGTAAAATCCTTTCAATCGCGGCTCTAGTATATGATTTAGCTGATAAGATCTTGCCTATCAGCACTTTTTTGGTCTTCTCCTCCCTCCAGATTAACGGATCTAAGATTACGGGCTCCTCCATACTCACGACTATTCCCAAAAGAATCGAAACAGAGGTCTTCCAGCTACCCTCCGAGGACCTCTCAATCCACTACGCCGACAGCAAAACGTCACCGTCTACACCGCACCAGCCACCGAGACTCCCCCGAACCTCCCAATCACCCTTATCACTCTCACGCTAGGCGGAGAGAACGAAGCTCCCACACGGCTGCGTGGGGAGAACTAATGCTTCTAAAGATTTCAATCACTATTTTAAACAAGTATAAAGATGCAACATTCACCGCCAAATTTTTATGGGTTCCAACTTTGTTTCTTCTGAGTTGAGGAAAAATAAAATAAAATATATATTTAGTCCTAATTATCACCACCATTATCAGTATTCGCTGCTGATTTATCAGGTTAATATTAGAGAGAAAAAGTTATTCTAGTTGATTAAATATAAGAAAGTTGTTAGTTAAATGGGTACTTGATCGACCAAAGCCACTTTTTCCCAAATTTCAAAACACATGTCATGGTCTCTTTGGATGGGAGAAAATAAATGTGAAATTTTTTACTGCAGCTCTATGTAACAAATTATTATCTAACAAATCCCAAAACTTTATGAAACTTCACTGCACCCCTAAAGCTGAAATGAAAATAAAATTTGTGGGTGAAAAAACAATTGTGCCCTTATTTCACAAGTCAAATATAATTATTTACAAGACACATATGGAAATTTACAAGTCAAGTATGCTTATTTATAAGAAATATAAGTGAAATTATAAGACCATTTCTACTATATATAAGATAATGAACATATTCACAAAAATACATGTTATTTACAAGAGACATATGAGGATCTACAAGTCAAATGTGTGTATTAACAAGACACATGAAAATTTACAAGACCGTCGGCCATATAAAAGATATGGAAAGAAATGTCTTTCAGCCAAAAACACTTAATTTCAGTTTAGTCCCAAGAGTCTAATAAAGTTTTAAAAAGTTTTAGAGGCTATTTTAGAACTTAATTTGCTATATAGGGAGTGCAGGTAAATTTTGCTGCTTGGACAGGACGGGGGTAAATGACGATGAGAATCAAAGGAATGAAGCGCACTTATTTCCTCCGAAAGTGGAAAGATTTTGGAAAATAAACATGTTTTTCAAAATCAAAGCCTACTGTTATTTTTAACCCCAAAGTTGTGGTGAACACGTACAGTAGTATTTTTTCAGGTAATTAGATCGGACTAGACTGGCCGGTTCGGCCTGGAAACCGATGAACCGGTTGGTAAACCGGTCCAGGCAACAACACAGTTCACCTTTTTTAAAAAAATATTTTCTTTAAAATTTTCTATTAATAACTTTGAAATCTTCACTTTCTCACTAGTTTAGTTCCAGATTAGTTTCAGTTTGATTATGGTCTGACCCTTAACCAAGACTTCAATAGGTTCATTAACTAGTTCGAGTTTAATAACCTTGATATTTTTTAACTTGATGAAAAAATTAAGTTATCTATTAATTTCATAAACACCAGGTTTAGAGAAAAATAAAAGAAAACATTTTGAAGGCAAAACTCGTATATATTATACATGTGTTCAATGTCTGAAGGCACTGCTATTACTTCGAAATGCTCAATCTCACCACCACTTAATAAACAGAACAAGTAACGTCCTATATTCAATGCTGGACACTGGAGTAGGGCGTCGAGTTTGTCGGACCAATCTTTTTAGGACCTGAATTTATAGGATCGGGTTTAAGATTTTTATCTCAAAAATAAAAGCGAACTTAAAAAGGCTAGCGTAGAAAGGCCTAAAAAGGGCAAGCTCTCCATATGTTTTTTAAATATATATATATATATATATATATATATATATATATATATATATATTTTATATTTATATGATCATATGTTGCAAATATTTAGTTGTTATTATTTTTTTTAAGAATTAAGTTTTATAAAAACGTCTTATATTAAGAATCCTAAAAACTTAAAACTTATAAAAGATATTTCTTATTTCATAAGTATTCTTACCAATTTTATATTTTTTACTTATTTTCTAGGGATTGTTTTGTTCATATCTTATGTTGTTAATTTTATTTACTTACACTTTTCAAGACATATTTATAAGAAGTATTTTTAATTTTGTTAAATCCTCTCATTAATTGTTTGTAATTGTGGTATGACGATATTAATTTACCTTTAATTATGGCTTAATGAATGTGTTTGTTTATTGCATAATGTGTTGTTTAGATTATTTGTTAAATTTGAACATTATTGTAATTTATTAATTATAATTCTTTTAAAAAAAATAGTTAAAATTTAAAGAAATGGCCGAAAAATAGATGTAATATATGTTTTTCTTACCGGACCTAAGAGGATCCCCCTATTCCTAGCTAGCGACGTTAACCAACATGACCTCAAAGAACCAAGAAGCCATATTAGCTTACGCACCAAGCATGAACAATTAAATCAAAAGTGGCAAGGCTAATAAAAATCTAATAGAAAAATTATAATAACCTCACAGAGCAACTTAGCTCTTCGTTCATGTTTTGTATTCATCTCAACCAACTGCGTGCTAAGTGTATAAATAGTAACCTCAATCTATTTGAGTTTCATTAAATAGTAATTATACAGTAACAGTTTAGTTGGTAATTACCTAATACAGTATCAAATAGCGCACATGACAACAGTTGAGTATCATAAAAACTCACAAAGAACCAGTAAGAATCAAAACAAATGTTGCCGAGGTGACAGCAATGATAGCAGCTGCATTCAAACATCAATTTCTCAAGGGCAAAATCATCCCTGAGACGTATTAAATTCGGACTACGAAAGTTAGATGAATAAAAATGCCAGACTTGAGTTTTCCACAGCATAGAACATGAACAGACAATACAAATATAACCTAGAAAAACCCGTATAGGCAAAGATCCTCCAGCATAACAATTTCAACGGTAAGATTTCTGGAACCTGGCACGAGCACCACGACCACCAAATTTCTTTGGCTCGCACCGCCTAGGATCAGCGACCAGCAGTGTTCGATCGTACCTAACAAGAATATCCTTGATCTCTTTCTTACTCTGCTCATCCACGTACTTCTGGTAGAATGCAACGAGGGCTTTGGCTATACTTTGACGAATAGCGTATATCTGTGAGGTGTGACCGCCACCCTTGACTCTGATACGCATGTCAACGCCGGCGAAACGGTGCTTTCCGAGCAGGAGGATGGGTTCGAAGGCTTTGAATCGGAGAATCTCTGGCTGCACAAGTTCAATTGGACAGCCATTGATCTTAATTAGTCCACGACCGCGCTTGCAGTAAGTTACAGCGACGGCGGTTTTCTTCCGTCCAAAACATTGCACTTGCTCGATTGGCTGCGCCTGAGCCATTGTTGCTGTGCTCTGTGCTCCTTCCTCGTCTCTGCAAAACCCTAGCAATTGCTGCGCGACGAGGCAAGAGACCTCATAATGGCACCCTTTTAACGTTAATAGGGTTTTAGAGAAGGGGCCCGGCCCAGTAAATTTGGAGGCATAAGCCCAAGTAAGACTCGGCCCAGTTTTCTTTTATTCAAAAAATTTTTTAATTTAAAATTTTACTTTTCTATGATATGAAAAAATTTAATTTTCTTAATTTGATAGTAAGTTATATATTTTATATTTATAATAAATATAAAAAAATCGGACTATTTATGAGCTATCAACCACCCAACAGTAATATTACCATCCAATTTACTTTAATATAGTTAATTTCTTATTTGCATATTAATGAATTCCATCCTTTCTTAGATT
Organism: Acacia melanoxylon; assembly: GCA_019022615.1. NCBI lineage: Eukaryota > Viridiplantae > Streptophyta > Magnoliopsida > Fabales > Fabaceae > Acacia > Acacia melanoxylon. The sequence goes on along the minus strand of JAFJYJ010000004.1, from coordinate 8,877,099 downwards.
TAGTGAAAAAAATTAAAACTCCACAAGTATATCTTATTTTTTATCTTGTATTTGTTGTAAATATTTATATTGGTGTGTTAAAGAAATAGTCCCTCTAATATTGTTGAATACTTTTAAAATAAATAAATAAAATGTTTTTAAAAAATTACGCCCTTATAAATTAAAGAATTTATATTGGTTCATGAATGAATAGATAAAGATTATGAATTTAACATATGGTCGTAACTTTTTAACTGAAGAAGTGTAGTGCTTTAAAAGGCAACAATTCAAAGCATGAATTAATTATTTACAAATATCCTTTACTTTCATTCCATTTTAAAAAGAATAAACCTTATGCCTCTTACTTCTTTCAAACTTTTGTTGTTCAGTCATTCTTGTCGGGCAAGTTCATTTAATCTTAAAGAGTGACATTTTCTCTTCTTCTTTTTTTTTTTTTATGGGTTACTATCTTTTTAAGAACTGTATCATTAAGCACAACTCAAACTTTTTGTTGTTCGTGGCTGTTTTGGCCATCAATAGTACTCCCTCTCCCTCTTGTCCTAATTATAAGACATAATTAATTTTTTTAGAGAAATTAAGGAAACTAATTAAATTATTTTAGAGTATTTTTATTTTTATATTTTTCTTCAAAGTAGTTAGTTTGACTAATAAACTAATATATAATCTAAATCTATACACAACATATAAAATGATTAAATAACTTATTTAAAACTTTCTAATCTCTCCAAATAAAGTCAACTATGTTTTATAATTAGGATCAAGTGAGTAATATTTTTTGTTTATTTTTTTTTTTTTTTTCACGGGATTACTATCTTTTCCGACCCAATAAGAATAGTATCATTAAGCATGGTGGGAAAAACTTTTTTTGCATTCGAACTGAGAACTTTGCATCAATAGTAATTGGTTTTTTTGTTTATTTTGACAAGACTTTAATAATTTAAAATGCATGTATCAATATTCTTTTTTTAGGATTTTGGGCTTTTTTTTTTTTTTTTTTTACTGATAGGATTTTGAGCTTCACATCTTAAACATTCTTGATATAAATCATCTTTTTTTTTACCTGGTAGGATTTTAAGCTTCACATCTTAAACATTCATGATATAAATCACTCTTTTTTTTAACTTGGTAGGAGTTTGAGCTTCACATCTTAAACATTCATGATATAAATCACTTTTTTTTTTACTGGTAGGATTTTGAGCTTCACATCTTAAACATTCATGATATAAATCACTTTTTTTACCTGGTAGGATTTTGAGATTCACATTTTAAATATTCATGATATAAATCTTTTTTTTTTTTAACCTGATGGGATTTTTGAGTTTCACATCTTAAACATTCATGATATAAAACACTTTTTTCTTTTTACCTGGTAGGATTTTGAGCTTCACATCTTAAACATTCATGATGTAAATCACTTTTTTTTACCAGGTAGGATTTTGAGCTTCACATCTTAAACATTCATGATATAAATCACTTTTTTTTACCTGGTAGGATTTTGAGATTCACATTTTAAACATTCATGATATAAATCATTTTTTTTAACCTGATGGGATTTTTGAGTTTCACGTCTTAAACATTCATGATATAAAACACTTTTTTTTTTTTTACCTGGTAGGATTTTGAGCTTCACATCTTAAACATTCATGATGTAAATCACTTTTTTTACCAGGTAGGATTTTGAGCTCACATCTTCAACATTCATGATATAAAACACTTTTTTTTTTACCTTGTAGGATTTTGAGCTTCACATCTTAAACATTCATGATGTAAATCACTTTTTCTTTTACCAGGTAGGATTTTGAGCTCACATCTTAAACATTCATGATATAAATTATTATTTTTAACCCGATAGGATTTTTGAGTTTCACATCTTAAATATTCATGATATAAATCACTTTTTTTTTTTTATGTGATAGGATTTTGAGTTTCACATCTTACACATTCTTGATATAAATCACTTTTTTTTTACTAAATAGGATTTTGATTTTTTTTTTTTTTTGGGACATAGGGAACCTTAGTACTGTATTTGTTTTTAAAAAACTTTCCTTCCTAGTACATAATTGGAAAAGGATAAGTAATTAGATATAAAGAAGAAATGGTGACAATGTACCCACCCATCCAAAGTGCTAAATGACTTGTTCAGCAAATTCCAAAGTTCATTCCCCAATTCTCAGATCTTTTCTTGTTGATTTGATTAATTAATCATTGAAAATCAAAGGTGGCAAATGAGTAAGCATACAAATTCAAAGTTTTCCCAATTATTTAATTTAGTCCCCATTAGAATCCCCATTATGAATAATTTACATTACAAAAGTGTTAATAATTAAATTTGGAAAAATGTGGTCCACGGAAAAAACTATAGTCCAACATGTGTAATCAAATAATAACACCTCCATAATGTGTTGCTAATCAAATCATTTAATTTTTTTTTTAGTGAAAATAATTTTATGAATAACAACTAATTCTAAATTTTTATATTGAAAATTATTAATATAAAAATTATAAAACTATCATAGCCGTTATTTAAGAAAAACAGTTAGAATCACACCAAAAAAAAAAAAAATACTAAAATTTACTGTTGTCATCTTAGAACAATACTACTACCTGTTTTATTGAAGTAAGTATTATTATTGTATTGCTTGAAAGTTTAATTTATTTGGTCTTAGAAAAATATTTCATTTTTAAAAGATTATAACTTCTGATAAAAATGATGCACTAATTCTGAGGAGGGACAAATTGGTATGGTTTTTTTTTTGAAGAACTAAATGTAATTTTTCGTCTAAAACTAATTGGAGTAATTTTTTTGTCACATTATTTTGAGTCCAAAATTTGGCAAAAAAAAACTATTTTATTATTCAATTTAATCTCAAACCAAGCTCCTTACGATCTTACTTGTTTGAAGCCCGCTAAATACCTCTGAGTCACTTATATTGAAAATGACAACTACAAACTTTAAATCGGATCTGCAATGATAATATAAAAAAAAATTGTTTGTCATATATAATATCGCTTGCACACAATTTAATGTGAAAGATAGACGGATAGGATACTTATAAGCCATAGATAACAAATATGTACACGTATTAATGTATAATTGTACATAATAAAACATGGTTTGAAAGAATTATTTTGCTGTTTTTTTTTTTGCCTGAAAAGAATTCTTTTGCTTGGAATCATACAAAATACAACATGAAACATGATGGGAAAAAAAAAAACTACTTCTACGGTTTATAATAAGCTATAAAAATAAATAAATAAGCAGGAAATAAAATAGGCTTACTGTATATTAGGAAATTAAAAGAATATAATTAAAATTCTATATGTTTCGACTATAACAAATTAACAACAGGGGGAAAAAAAAGGTAGGGATGGGGGAGAAATTCACAATTGCAAAAATCCAGTGGCCCTGCCTCTGAATTTCCCCAACTTGACCAAATTGTTCTTCACTTATATTTTGGAGATTTTCTGTAGTATCTTGAAACTCCTTCCTTCAATATCAATTTATGTAGCCGTGTTAGTTTGATTCCCATATAAAAACAAAAAATTAATTTTTTTGGTCCTAAAATTTTAACTCGTGTGTAACTCATTCTTAAACTTTAACTCGATAAATTCAACTTTTATAGTTTTAACTCAGTTGAAAATTGTCCCCTAAATTTTATCTCATGACAACTCAGCTCCTATAAGTTTAACTGTTCAAAATTTTCATGCTAAGCTTCACATAATATAGAATTTTATTTTCAAAAATGTAAGGATTAATTAAGATTTTAAATTGTTAAACCATAAGGACTACGTTGTAATGAGTCAAGGTTCATAGACTAAATTACATTCAAATAATAACACGTAAAACTATAAGGACTGAATTATGTACCGAGTAAAAGTTAAGGAACAAGTCAAAACTATAAGAATAAAAAGATTAGTATTTTTTATTTTTTTAAAAAAAAACTTGTAATCAAAACATTCTATTCCTCCGATCCTTAATATAAGACATATTTGTAGAGTAAATATTGGTCTTAAATATAAGGGTTTACATATTTATATTTATCAATATTTTCTTAATTTACCTTTATTAAAACTTCCTCAACAATAATTAAAGAGGAGAATGAATGAAGGATTTTTTTTAAAAAAAAAATAGCTAGAGTGTTTTAGAAAATAAATATCATATTAACTAATTTAACTAACTTTCTTAATCTAATTAAATTAGATAAATATATAGGAGTACCAATAGAAAGGCAAAACAAAGTAGGAAAAAAAAGTTTGGGGTACCTAATACATGCACAGTTGCAAACCCATGGCTACGTTGTTCTACTCTTTTATTCTGGCGCGTTCAAAGGATGTACTTCATCACAATAACACACAAAACCATGTCAACAATATATTACCATTAATTTGAGCTTGCTTCCAAAAACAAGTATTCCTACGGTTTCTTTTTATAAAAAAAAAAAAAAAAAAAAAAAAAATTAACTAAATTATGTTATTCGAAAAGTTGGTTAAAGTTAGTTTGAGATGATAAATATGTAAAAAAAAAAAAAAAAAAAAAACAATTTTGCCAAAAATAACGTCATTTGGTGGAAGAGAAAATGTGCGGGAATTACATACGATTATATGGATGATATGAGTAACTAAAAGGGGTCAAATGAGAAATTTAAAAAAAAAAATGAGAATACCTATAAAGGAATACACCATATCCACAAATTTTCTATTTTAAAAAGAAACGGAAGGAGTATATATCATGACTCCTCAAATTCATCACTCAAAATCTGATCTTGATGAGGTTAATTAGGATACCTGCAACTTTGGGGAACAGTCCAATGAGGAGGTGAATTAGTAGTAGTAGTTGTTGTTGTTGTTGTGTTCTGATGTTGATTAGGCAAAGCCTTATACTTCTTCCAATCATCAAGCAAGATCTTCAGATCATTGATTTTATTTTCCAAGCCAACACAACAATTGGCATGCATCGTACAGACAAGATCAAGGTTCTTACTTGCCTCGCAAAACCCACCAAAATAAGCAGTGTCCAGGAACCTAATCTGAAGCTTCATCTTGGAGATGAAGGGGTTCCATTTAATCCTGTTGAGCACATCTTGGTCATGAAGTTTAGGGTACAGTGTCCTTGAATTATACCAGAACTTGTAGAACCATATGGTTCTGTTGTTTGATTTTACATATGTGAACCCTCCATTTGGCATGTTCTTCATGTCTTTTGGGTTTCCTAGGAAGTAATCACAAGCTATTTGGAAATCTGCATCCTTGTGAAATCTCCCAAATGGGTTTCTCAACCACATTATGTCTGTATCCTGCAAACCCAAAAAAAAACAACAGAATTCTCACTCTGATTTTGATCTGGTTTTGAAGCTTGTAACTAGTATGTGACCATGATGTTAGAACTCGTTAAAAAGATCAAAACCAAAAACCAGAACTCATTACAATAGAGGAACTTTAACATGTGACAAATGACAAAGAAATCAACTTTAACTAACAAAATCCATTTTGAGTGGAGAAATGATTTTCAACATTTGAATTCATGCGGCAAAAACATGAAAATTGATTTTAACCTCCATGGATTTCTTTGACGCTCACACTCGGATGCTTCAACAAATCCATGGAAGACAAAACCACTTCAAATTTATATACTTTTAATGAGTTTTGGTTTTGTTCTCTGCAAATAAGTCATATCAATCCATGTCATCCTACCTAATGGTGTTAATGCCTCATTAGAAAAATTAACACCATTAAACTCATATCCAACTCTTTATGAAATTATAAGAACTAATGTTTTGGATGGTATAAAGTATATGGTCTAAAAGGAACAGAAAAAAGTGTAAAAACCAAAACCAAAACCTTTTAAAAGTATAGGAGACTGAATTGAGTTTAACCCAAATTTAATCACGTGGGCTTAGATTCATTGTTTTATTGCTTTCTAAAACAGGTTAACTAGGATTGAGATATGAATGCAGGTGTGCGGGGTAACGTACTGAAGAAGAAGAAGAAGAAGAAAAAGTATGAACATACTGTGAAGACAAAGCTGTAGCCCATCTCAAGAACAGAGCCAAGAAACTCAATCCTCTGCCACATCATGTTGAGGTAATGTGGGGTCATGAAGAAAGCTTCACTGGTAAAATTGTCACTCGTTTCAAGGAGATAACAATGTGGGTGCAAAGTAGTGCAGCGATCATATGCCTTCTGGTCCCAAGTTACAACCACCAGGTGCTTCAAGAGCTTCTTGGTCTTCTTCCCAATTCGAAAACTCTGCAGAAACAGATCAAATATGGATCCTGGTTCTGCCCACGCATCGTTCAGTGTCGTTATTATCACCGTCTTGTTAGCCATTGACGCATTTCTAAGAACACTGTCTAGCTTCTGATCATACTTCTCTCCCAGCTGCAATGTTCATGTTTCACACAGGCATTTCGTCAAACACTTAAAGGGCATTACAAAACAAGTTACTATTAGTACATGATTCGTGAGAGAAAGTTGATACTAGATCAGAAACTTCCAAATTCAGCAGCACTAAAAGTCTTTAAAAAGGAATTATGGCTAGAGTTGAATAAGTTTAAGGTAGACTAGGTTTGGAATATGGTAGACTAGGTTTGGAATATGAAGTAGTGAAGGGTGGTGGTGAGGCATTAATGTGGTTGAATATGACATATACCAAATCAATTAAAATGAGAGCCTTCAAATTGTGAGCCTTTTATTTTTGGGGGCCAAACTTCAAATTGTGACACTTCAGTCCTTTGATTTGATATCACACGTCATCATAGGGCCCACATACAAAACATGGGTGGGCCGTGCTGTACAATGCCCACCTGTGTGTCTATTCCTCGTACTCTGTTCTCAGGGACCATTAAAACTATTCTAGAAAATATCTCACACTATTCTTTGGTTTCTTCTTTGCCCCTTCTCTAACGGTCTTATTATTCACCATCATTTTCTTTAGTTTCTTGGTGCCAAGTGTTTTTGCTTTAGAGCTAATGAATTATAAATTAAGAACACTGTCATTATAAATTAACTCATTAAGATCCTTTGATAATATTTATTGACAGCAAAGAAACTAAATTACATAATAGGTTTGTATGGTCGTCTTACAACACTGGTGGGGACTGTTTGTCAAACAATCAATGTTAGCTGGTTAAAGAGCCTTGACGTTTACTATCATTTTAAAAAGTTTATAGATATTTTTGTACTATTTACCTTATTGACATGTTTACTAAAGCATTAACATTAGTTGACTTGCGGCCATACCATTTTTACATTATTTTAAAAACTTCATATATTTTTCACATGTGTATAAATATTATGGTGCTAGCTTAGGTGCATATTCACAGAAATTGCATGGGTAAATTTGTACTTTAACCATTATTTATTTTCAGTATTCAGTTCCACTTCCAATATTATTGGCATTTTATTTATTGTGAACATTTATTTGGACAAGTATCCCTTTTTGAAATCTAATCTAACTGCTCACTTAATGTTAATTATTTTATCTTAAAATTAATGAGGTTTGGCCGATTACATTATTGAATTGTTCAGAGTTGCTATAGCTAGAAAGTAGAAAGTAATTAATTAATTTAGTCAAATTCCAATTTAAAGAGGCTTATTAATTTTTTCCAAAAAAACTTGGCACATAGTTTTTTTTTAAAAAAAAAAAAGGGCCTAAAGATAGGTAAATAAAATTTCACCCACTACCCTTTTTATACAAAAAATAGTTTTGGTAAATTGGGTCTCCAGGGCTCGTCAGGGATAGGACATACCTCTGGGTTCAAATAGTGCTTACAAAAATATTTATAAATTGTCTATCAACAAGGTCCTGATATTAATAGGATTTAAACTCACAATATTAATGTTATGAGTATGAGTCATCCCCTTTATTAATTGGACCAACATTTATTTATTTGCAATTTCCCCCACTATCAACCAGCTAATTCTAATAGCCACTTTTTTTTTTCAATTGAAAAATATATCTCATTAAATCTTTAAAATAAAAACACCTGCCCTGTAATTGTCAACAACCCATTCAAACAAACTAATAGAAGTGAAAAAATAATTGTTTTATTTTTTATAAAAAAAAAAAGGAATTACTCGCTTTTGTTTCAAATGGATTAATTACAATTTCTATACCCTCATTTTTAAAATTAAAAAAAAATAAAAAAAAATAAAAAAATCTAACCAAACTTTAGGGCTAAGGACTAGAGGCGTGCCGTGGGGCACACTTGATTGTGGAATGTTGAAACTGTCAACTGATGCTGGCTCCTTTTTCTTTAAGAATTGTTAGAATAATATCCACCATCCAAAATATTTTTAATTAAATCCTCATATTATTTCGCTTTTTGAAATTATACCCCCGCTACTTCCCTTTTTTACAAGTATTACCCCCCATTATTTCCTTTTTACCCCTAAATTCTTGCCCCCTATCACACTTTCACTCCACCCCTAACCCCAAGTAACTGTCGATATTATCGTTAAACAAACTTATGAAAATTCAATTATACCCCACTTTTTCCCCTTTTTTATAATTTTTCCCTACCTTTTCTTTAAGTAATTACTGCCTTGTGTCATAACCACTTACGCTCACATGAAAACTCATTCACCTCAAAATAATATTTAATTCAAGTAATAATAATTAACTATACCACAATCCTAAAAGGCCATACTTTATTTATTTTGCTTCATACTTTACAGATTATAAAAGCCAATCTAAATCCTCTTCCATAATAATAAAATTCTAGTATTATTATATAGAGAAAATCCCTAAAAAATATCATTTAAACTTTAAAATCTAAAATAGGTGTTTTTTCACAAAAACAAATTGTCGATTGTATGAATGTTGTTGTTAATCTCATCACTTTTATTTGTTCAAAAAGTCTCATTACTTTTATAAGCAATAATAAGTTTAGGAATTATTTTTCTGTTTATATGCAAATATTAAAAATTAAAAAAAAGTATACGTTTGGTCTTTCATATTTACCTCGATCATTTTAGTCACTTAAATTTGAAAAGTACGTTTGGTCGCCTTAATGTTAACACCGTTAGTTAGTCTAACTGCAATTAAATGATGATCAAATATACTTATATATTAGTATTTTAATAAATTAATATTTTAAATCCTATTAATTAAAAATTATTTAACCTTTTCTGAAAAAAAATATTTAATCGTCAAAAACTATGAAAAACCATAAAACAATCTCTGAAGATTAAATATTTTTCAGTTAATATGATTTAAAATATTAATTTTATTAAAATACTAACGTATAAACATGTTTGGTTAGCATTTAATTGTATAGTCATCGCTTAAAATTGTTGAGTCAGTATTTTCTGTTAAATCAGACTAACGGTATAAATATTAAGGGGCCAAACGTACACTTTACAAACGATAAGTCACTAAAGTGATACTAGAAGCACCAAACCTATACTACACGCTAAAAATTTAAAAAAAAAAAAAAAAAAAAAAAAAAAAAAAAAAAAAAAAAAAAAAAATCGTCCAATCACCCTCATCTCTCTCCTACTTTAACCGCAAGAATAGAGGTTTCAGTTTCATTATAGAATGAATACAAGGGATTTTTCTGAGCAAAAAAAAAATACAAGGGATTTCAATAAGTCAGACAAGAATCAAAACCCATGATTCAAAATCCAATTTTGTTTTCTGGGATTCGTATTCGTAAAGAATATTATAAGTTTCAGAGGGAGAGAGAGAGATGACCTTGGTGGCGGCGGGCATGGCGGCGGTGAGGTAATGAGAGATGACGGGGAAGCCAAAAGGAGACGCAGAGTTGTACAGAAATATCCACAAGACGGTGAACCCCACGAACAACGCACTCACTTTCAGCACTCTTTTTGCCAGACCATGGCTGCCGGAGCCGCTGGAGTTCCACGACGGCGGCTTTATGGGTTCGACGCCGGCAGATGATGAGGTTTTGTCGACGCTGCCGGCGATGACCGAATCCTTCATTACCGATCAATGAACAATTTTGGAATTCTCCGCTTTGGCTTCTCAATCTCAATCGATCAATATAAGCTCTTTTCGCCAGCGAAAATATTGACCATATATGCATATCCATGTAACACATATATAATATTAAAATTAATAACTAAAAAAGAATCTATTTATATCAAGGGAAAGTTTCATATAAACCTACCTAAAATAGAAAAATTCTAAATGAGAGTGATAAATTTAATAAATTCCTAATTAAGTCATCAATACAACTTAAAATTTTAAAATCTAGATTAAATTACGTTACTGTCCCCTCTTATAGTCTCCCTCTCCTCTTAATAGGGTTTTAATGTTTTATAACTTATTTTTACAATAAGTGCAAATATATGTTAACATTAATATGCAATAAAATAAAATATGATTAAGTTAGGTCAAAGAAATTTTATGTTTTGTAGAAGAATCATGGAATAATTCAAGCCAAGAAAAAAAATAGTATCAATCCAATATTAATTAAATAATTTTTAGTCAAATATTGAGAATATAAAATTTATTTTTTACTTGATTTTTTTGTTCAATGAGAAAAAAAAATTAACCAAGTTAATAAAAAAATAACTTGGATGATATAGCAAAGTGCATATCAAAATTTCCATTAATGGTTTTTTTTTTTAAAAAAAAAGATATTTATTAACGTAAAAAACAAACAATATATCACATAAGTAAGAATTGTGTGATTAATGAAGATTGATTTTTTTATTGACAAAACACTAATTTGAGTTCTTTCAAAAATAATTTTTTATTCAAAATATTTAAATAAAAACATTTAATTAATATCTGGGTAACACTTTTATTTTTATTTTATTTTTTTACTCAAAATATTCTTAATTATTTTTCCTGAACACAAAAATTCATTTGATTTAAATGAATGATATTTTACTTTATTATATATTAATGTTAACATATATTCACACTTACTAAAAAAACTAAGTTAAAGAGCAATCAAACTCTTTTAAGAAGATAAATGAGATTGAAACCGTGAAATAAAGTTAATTTACCTATATTTCAAATCCCAAATTACGTCTATAACTTAATTAGGGATTTGTGAAATTTAATAACTTGATTTATAATTTCAGCTTTATATAAGATTTTCCCTTATATCAAACATGATAAATTTGAATACTTAGGGTAGAACTATTCCAGATAGAAACAGAAAAAATATTGTTAGGGTGGTGATAAGTACGAGCAAGCTGGTATTAAATTAATTATTTTTACGATAGTGGACAAAAGAAGAGATTAAGCTTATAATTTTTTAATAAAAATAATAATAAATATTGGGTCTGAGTTTAGCAGCACTAGGCTGATCTGACAATTTGCAGGCTGGTTTCACTATAAGAGCAATATTATAAAATCAATTATGAGTTTTTTTTTTTAATGGCATTGTATAAACAATAAAGTGGGACAACTCATTTATTTGGATTACTTGATTTTATTTAATATTTTATTGTCATTTTTGTTTTTATCATCTTTGGAATTAACGATTGTAATTATTAATAAAAACAATTGGGTTATTTTGAAAGCAAGAAAGGCATGCCGGATTAGTAATCTAGTCTGAATTATTGTTTAAATAAAAATATAATAACTACATATTTTGCATAATTCTAGATTTATATTAATTTAGATGCATATGGAATTAGGCCACACCATTATGGTGGACTTATGTCAATTATATTAATTGTTAAACAAATATTTTATAAGGATTTATATGAAAAGTTTATTTTTAATGCAATAAAAAATAAAAATCCTAGTCTAACTCTATGCTTGACTCCCATTTTCATAATATATAATAAAAATAAAAATATATCAATTAAAATAAAATCTAAACAATATATATTTTAATAGATATATTTAGTCATAATAAAATCTACAAATTGTACAAAAATTAAATTACTTCTTCTAAACTTTACTTTGAGAGATGTCAATTTTCTTTACTTTTAGTAAGTATTCTTTTTTTTTTTTAAGTAACATTCTCTTCTATAAGGTTCGTCTTATATATAAGAAACAGTTTATGTTTGTCTGAAAATTTAATGTACTTTTTTAATTTTTACCCCAATTAATTATGTTTCTTTCATATCTTTTTTTTTTTCACATATTCTTTATCGTCTTTTTCTCACTCATTACATTTATTATTTTTAACAAGTTTTAGCCAACAATTTGATTTATATAATTCTAATAGTTGCTGCTTGTAATTAATTATATAAGCATTATTAAATACTCGTGCCATAATTAAGGAAAATTTTCCCGACAACATAACATATTTTAACTCTCAAAGTTAATTTTTATATTATCTTGCCCGACGCATAATTAACTATAATTAGGTATTTGAAGAAATAAATGCAAAAGGCCGGGCCGGTAAGTTTTACATTATTTTCTTTTAATATATTAAAGTCAAATTGGAGACACAAATATTAAAACTTTTTCTTTTTTTGAAGGGTTATCAGAATTGTTGTATTCCAAATGGAAAGACTTTACTGCTTTGGGTTGGCGGTAGAAGCGGTGATTTAAAAGTCACCTGACTTTAAAAAAAACTCGGTAGGAAAAAAGTTAGGTAATAGATAATGATTTGTGTTTGGATTGATGGTGGTAGAAGTGGCGGGGTCCACGACTAAAAGCTGAGAGCATTTTAGAAAAAACTGGATTCGGGAGTTTTTTCCTTAATTTTTTTTAACAGCGTTAGGAGGCTTTAAGTCAAATGAACTTAACGTCGAACCCAAACACACCACGCGTTGAGCTTTTTTCCAAAGTCATTAACTCTACCGCAAACGCTTCTTAACGCTTCTCACCAAACAAACATACTATCATAAACACAATTAAGAATGAGTCCCCATAATCATAAAACGTCTCAAAACCATGCCTAATTTTTAATTGTTTAATTTTGAATGGAAAATAATGAAAATACTATTTCTAGGTCAAATCTAATTTAAGTTTTTTTTTTTTTATTCTAAAAGATCTTTTAGTCATTTAAGTTTTACATAAGACATACTTGTGGTCCTTAATTTTATAAAGTATCTTTTAGTCTAAAATTCTAACACCGTTAATATTACTAACTAAAATGCGCGAAATCTAACGAACTCAGTGATTTAATAATAACATTTAGTTACACAAATTTTATATACTTTTACTTTTTACCCATATTTTAAATTTAAGCTTAATAGTATTTAATTACACAGTTATCACTTAAATTTACATGGTTATCATTTGAGTTTGCATTTTTAGTTAAGAAAATTAACCGTGTTAGAATTATAAAGTTAGGGGACAAAAAATATATCTCATGTAAACTTAAAGGACTAAAAATATAATTTAGTCTTTCTTTCTTTTTTTCATTGGCGAGCAAACGTTCACAGGCAGGGTTTGAACCATGATAAGGGCCAGCAAAGGCTGGCAGTCTGGCACACATGGAATTCACATTAGGTGCTATTCCCTTTAATTAGAGGGTTTAGGATTTTTTTAATTTTTTTATATATTCTATTTATTTAGATTAGATTATATCTTTGCATCTTGAAATTTTTTTGCACCCATCTCAAATTAATTAATTTTTCGGTCATGCATTCGAAATATTTTTCCCATAACCCCAATATCCTGGAAATTAATTAATTTGAGATCTTGGTGTAAAAAAAAATTTCAAGATGCGGCATATAATCTAATCTAAATAAATAGAATATATAAAAAAAAAAATAAAAAATTCCTAATCCCCCTAATTAGAGGGAATAAGACCTAAGAAGACCTAAGGAATAGCACCAATGTGAACCCGGGATGCCACTGCGCTCCCTAGGTGAGCCACCACTTTTAATAAGATTCTTTTTTATCATTCACAATGTTAAAACTTTCAACCTTATTTTCAAAACAAAAAAAAAAAAAAAAAAAATCGGCAAGTGTTGGTGTTGGTGAAAGGGGTTTTGACGGCTTAAATACAAAATTTATTATTCTAATCATTGTGAATTCAATGTTCAAATATGATCCAATCATGTAAATATGCAAAAAAAAAAAAAAAAAAAAAAAAAAAAAAGGTTAAATAATCAAAATTATTCACACAAAAATTATTTATAATAAATGTTTTTTTCAATCCTAAAATAATATTCTAAAATTATATATATGGATGTAAGATTGAGTGTGGGGTAAACTATGAAATCTTGAGCATGCTCTCAATGTCTTTATCTATTAATTTTTTTGGATTGCATAATCTTAACTCTTTTTTTGGGTTCATTGTCACCATTAAAAACACATCACTTTTTGTTGCCCTACTTTTAAATTTTGGTCAGTGTGATAATCAATTTGGAAACTTTTTCTATTTAGAAAAAGGATATTTTAAAACGTTTAACTTTCTATGATTCATTTTATAATTTCACAAATAAATTACTAGGAAAAAATTTAAGACATGTTAGAAAGAGAAAGATTAACTTCTGAAGAGAGTGACTTTATATACAGATATTTTAAAAATAACTGAGATCTTGCTTATATCTTAATTTCTTCTGCTTGTAATTTTAATTTAAGCATATTGACCAAAAATTTATGTTTTAAAGTCAAATAAATAATTAGTCGCATATAACAAACTTGATTACTTGAATCTTACTAGTAAACGAGTTTTTTTTTTTTTTTTTTTTTTCATGAAGGAATTTCTCTTTTGTGTATTATAGACGTTGAATAGGCGAAAGTTCTATCTATTAACTCTTATATATATATATATATATATATATATATATATATATATAAATCAGAATATTATCATTATCAATTTTGCTCACTACCATTTTTTTCACAAGTTAGATCAATCTTAATAGATAGAGAAAATGGTAAAGGTAGATGAGATTTTAATTTAACGGTGAAAAAAATGATAGTGGCCAAAATTGATAGTGATCTCATATCCTATATATATATATATATATATATAGGTCCATTAATTCAATTAAATCTTTTCATATGTGACTTTTATTATTAATATCAGTCTAACATAAATTTAAAATTATAGTATTATACCCATATGAACTTCTATTATTAAAATAAATACGTCTGCTAACATTTAAATGGTTGAGTGTCCCTAATGAATATGGATCAAAAAGCATCGTTAAAGAATATAAGCAAATAAACCTAAATTTTATCCAATTTAAATATAAAATATGAAATAATTTATTTGTCAAAATATATTTTTGATCCTTTAACTTTACCTAAAAAATTGTTATAATATTATATCTTAGATTAATATTTGATATATTTTCACGTCGAGATATTATATATCTTAGGTTGATATTTGATATATTTCATATATCTTAAGGAGTCCATCATCAAGAACCAAAAAAAAATCATGTACTTCAATGTGATTTTTCAAATTTTAACATGGTAGCAAAGCCAATAAAAAAGTAGAAGAAGAAAGAGAATATGACCACAGAATATATCAAATATTATATCTTTATATATGATATATAATATCTTAACATGAGAATATATCAAATATTAATAATAAATACTATCACTTTTGAAAAAATGTCTGTGAATGTAAAACCAAAATTACCCTTTTGACAACACTTATTGGTGTGTTTGGAGAATGAAATTGTATACTCCATTAGCTCTTGTAATCTCCGTTGTAACTAACAACAAAAAATGACAGGTAATATAATTTATTAAAAAAGAAAGTTTCATTATTTTCAAACAATGAAAATAAATCATTAAATCTACATCCTTCAAATTTTATAGAGGTCAACATCGCTAAAAAAATTATATATTAATAATTAAACCTGATCCTCCTCACCTTAGACACAAGAACAAGTTGTTTCTTGTGTTGTTCTCGTGTGAAATTGATATTATCGCCATCGTTCTATAACTTCTTTTTTAATTTGTATAAATAATTAAAGTTTGTATTCTTTCATTCAAAAACTGCCGCCTTAAATGATTTTTTATTATTTTGATATATTTAAATCAATTTGATCAACTAAATTATAAAAATTTATTTTAAAGCAACGTGACTTGAAAAAAAAAATGGTCATTCACTTTAAAGGATTGGGGAGGTAAAATATCCTTAATTAATAAATTAATCAGAGATAGAATATCCTTCCCACTTTATCCTATTAATTTTTTATGAATATTGAATATTTGCAATTTTTAATATTTGAAGCCACAAACTGTTTATAGTTAACATCATCTTAATTTTTTTAATTTATTTGTTATCTTCGTTACGTAATTGTATCCATCTCCCCTTAGATTACATCAATGTCAAAATCAATATGACTTTTATTATTTGTAGTTTTGTATACATGGCAATTTTACTAATGTATGGCAATAATTAATCGTCATTATCTGAAAACACTTATATTTTCTATTATTATATATTGATTTTGAAAGCAATTAATGAATCAAGGAAGTTGGTAATAATAGAAAATGTCTTTTATGGAGTCTGAAAAGCTTTTTTTTTTTCAAAAAAAAAAGCTCATCCAGTTGGAATCCTCTGATTTGATGAAGCTAGTAGGATAAGGATTTATTGATAAAAAAGAATGGAATAAGGATTTATAAGACTAATATTTTTTTTTTTGAATTAATCAAAAAGAAAAATAAAAAATTGAAAAATTGATTCAAATTAAATAAGAATTTATTTTATACTATTTTCCTTCACAACTAATTATAACTTCGGCTTGTACGCGAAATTTTTATCTTTCATTTTTCTTAAAAAAAAAAATTAGACCAGAAAATAGTGATAATTTTTAATTAATTATTAATTTTAAATGGATTTCAATAGGTTAAAAGTATTTAAAAAAATATTTATTTTAACTACTGAAAACCTATGAACAATTCAAAAGGTTTGATTAGTTAATTAGATTTATTCAAACCATTTGAATGGTTCATATATTTTCAGTAAAATTAAGTTTTCCAGTAAAATTAAAATATTATGGGCCAATTTAATATTTGTCATTAATATATGCGAAGCAACTTGACCAATTTTTTTTACAAAAAGTCACATTTTAAATTATCTAAATTCCCAGGATCGATTAATAAACAGAGACCTAAATTGAAGCCATAAATTGAGGTAAAGGTAGGCAGAGAGGAAGCAATGTCAATTTAATACCAAGTTAATTTAGTCGATATTTAATGGACATTTAAAATTATTTAATGAAACTCAATTCCTTTTGTTTTTTTCCTTCCCGCCATCTTAAAGAAACTCAATCTCATCTCAAACTTATTTTGCATCTTCATACACTACAAACTTATAACATTGTTTGCAACACACAAATTATGTTGTTCCCGTATTATATAATTTAGGGTTAAGTAGTAAATCTGTTCCAAAAGTATACACTTAGGAGCAATGTTACTTTGGAAGTTATTTTGGTTTCAATGTCACACCGAAAGTCTTAAAGCGTAACAATATGACCCTATTCCGTTAAAAAACTGACGTTGATCGTTAAAAAATTAATGTTGACAATTAACTTTTTAACAAAAATGGGCAACATTGCTTCATTTTAAAATTTTTGGAGTAACATTGAGATTTTTTTAAAAAAAAAAAAACTTTCAAGATAACATTACTTTTAAACGTATACTTTTGGAGCGGATTTGCTACTTAACCTTATAATCTACATATAAGATTTTATTAAATATACAATTGATTTTTTTAAAAAAAAAAATTGTATTTGGTCAAATTTCTAGACAAGATGTGAGACTAAAGTACTAAACGAGACTATAGCTATTTATTTATTTCCTTGTTCAATAATTTTGCCAAACTTGGTCACGCAACTATACTTGAGAAGATTCAAATCACAAACTGATGTTCTCTTAAAAATCTTAATGGTAAACCATCAAAAAGTCAAGCATTAGCCATTAGGTCTTCCGATCATTTTCATAGGCATATTGATAAGGATCAAGGAGTTATTAAAAAAAAATTGTTTTTACATGAGAATTTGAGCAAGAGACTAAATAAATTAAATCCATTTATCAACGATAATATTATTATTTCCTCTTTTGCTAATGATAAATCATCTTTGGGACTGAGATTTCTAATGTCTCTAATACCCTTTGTAATATCCTAACTTCTTAATTTTTCATCATTACATTCTACATAATATAAATGACATTTCGATATCTTAGAGACATAAAATGGTATGTTTTTATTTTTTTACACTTTTTTTTAAAAAATAAAACTGCATAATTTTATAGTATTTTCTTTAAAAATAAAAAATATATTTAAACCCTACCATTTTATACTCATAAAAGAAAAATATGTTGCTCATTTTATGTAAAATTTAATGTTTAAAAGAAAAACAGATATGACTTCTCTCATTTTCATCCAAGTAATGTGACCACTTTTTTTTTTTTTTTTAAAAAAAATACATACATCACCTTAAAATATTTTTCAATAGATCCTAAATTAAGTTTTAGTACACTTAGGGCCCGTTTGGATAGGCTTTTAAAAAAAAAACTTTTTTTGTAGTGCTTTTTTTTAAGCTCCAAATTGGAACTTTTAAAAAAAAAAAGCATTTTGGCTTTTTTTTTTTTTTTTAAAAAAATTGCTTTTAAAAACAAATACTCATCCGGTCCTAATTATAAGGCATAGTTGACTTTTTTAGAGAAATTAAGGAAGCTAATTAAATTACTTTTTAGAGTATTTTTATTTTTATTTTTTTCTTCAAAGTAATTAATTATAAACTAATATATAATGTGAAGATCTACAACATATAAAAATGATTAAGAAACTTATTTAAACTTCCTTAATATCTCCAAACAAAGTCAACTATGTCTTATAATTAGGACCGGAAGTAGTATCATCTAAACACATAAATTAATAAAACGAGCATTTTTTTTTTTGCATTAAAAAAGTATTTTTTTTTTAATCAAAAAGCCCATCCAAAGCCCTTAAACACTCTAAATATTTTTAACCGACACCCAATATCTAGCTCCCATTAAGTTGATGTATTTTCCAATAGATGTAGGTAAAAAAAACTATTTTAGGGTACTGAATATATTAAAAATTAATTTAAGATACTATATGGGATTGAAAAATATTTTAAAGTGCAATATGTTCTTTTTAAAAAAAAAAAAAAAATCCCTTACTTTTTGGACTCTAAAACTAAGTAATGATGGGAAAAAAGATAGAAATGGACCGAAAAGGGAAAAAGAGAAGAGAAGCCAAGTCCTTAAAAAAACATTAGCGAGAAGCACGCTAGACGCTCAAACCCTTCATGATTAACCACAAGATAGAGACCAAAACAAGTTGTTGATATCCCCAAAAGCATTCCAATATTTCCATACATTCCAATTTTGTTTTGAAAGTTTCTGCTGTGACCTATGTTACTAATATTTTTGACCGTTAGGATAAAATTACTCATTTTTTTTGACACTTTCAAGGGCAATATTGGTAAAAAAAGTAAAAAACACGAATCTTCTAGAAAATGATTTACAATATGCAAGGGAATGAGCATGTTTATCAACAACTTCTGGCCACCTGTACCATCTACTTCAGACATATAAAGTAACTGAAACAAATACTTTCTAATGCAGGCCACAAGGCCAAGGATGAAAGTAACAATCAATCAATAAGGTCATGACCACCAAAGGCTACATCGTAACTGAAGAAATCTCTCAGTGAAAACAAAAACAATTCGGCTAAAATCTGGCAGATTGATGAATCAACATACCATAAACCAAAAGCATCATAGATATAGAATACACTCCTCAAGATGAGCTTTGGCTCACATCATATCATATAGATATTAGTCTGTTTGCTTCTTCTGTATAGTGAAAAATTCTTCAAATTAAACACCATTCTGATCAGCATACTACCAGTATAAAAGCACTAGGTTAGCAGGTATTACAGGCCAAGCCAGCAATACAATAACAATGTCATTACAGAATACAGCTCCTTCCAATTATATTTCTATGAGTGTAATAATTCCCTATTCTCATACATTAATCCCAGAAACAGATTTTTTGGTCTGAAATCACATAGCTAAGCATTATATAGTAATATTACCAGAATCCTTTTGAATCAGAACTACATATATCATAAAAAGCAACAGAGTTATAGACAATCAAGTGGAGGGGAGAAAAATTATGCCTCATCCTTCAAGCAGCGTAGAAGTACCTCAGGAAAAGAAATCTCGATTTTGCTTGAATCAATAACTAAAATTGATCGATTACCAGCATTTATAAGAGAGATTCGGAGAGACCTTTCCACAAGAGAATCTGACATTTTACAAGTAGTGGGTACCATGAGGAAGTAAAACCGAGTCTCCAGCTAAATTTGGTGGTTTTCAAATGGGCATTTCTACTGGTGTCTTTCATTGACGAGCATGGAGGAAAAGGGGAACATTGAACCCCATGCGAGGCAGACATAGGCTCCATGCAACCAAACAGCAAAATTTAGTCATCAACACTCACAAGCTCAATCCACCATTCTTATTTTTCTCCAACCTCATGCCTGGCTCAGTATTTTCGACATATCCACTCTTGACTCTCCTCTAGCATTCACCGTCACCGTCCACAGTTTTGCAAATACATTAAACCTTGAATTTCCATATTAGACTCTTTCACAACATGAAAGGGCCTTCCATGCACGGCAAGCCATTCAATTCATCATTTTAAACAACCCACTTTTCCTCATCCAGCTTAGGGACCACAACATCTTCCCTCATTACACTTGCGTATTTCTTTCCAACTGGTGCCCCGGCCTGCGCAAATAGCTCAACTGCTGCCGGCAACATTCCATAATACCTCTTCAACCCGTTTACCAAAGCATCACTAGATTGTGGATCTTGAAGATGATAGACATACACTGGAGGTACCAAATCACTGATCGTAGCCTCCTGCCAAGCATGCTGCCCATCCCTCATCTGGTGTTTGAAGGCTTGACAATTTCGTCCTCTATGACCTTTAGGCCCTACTTGCACCTCTGGACAATATCCACAAGTTTGGACAGCATACTTCTCCATTAGTTTTGAAGCTCCTTTACACATTTTCTCCCAGGCTTTCATTCCTTGAACAGCCAAAGCTGCGCCGAAGTCTGCTAACAAGCACAGTCTAATTTTAAAACCAATAGAAGAAAAATGACAGAACAAGGCGGAAAGAAGAAAATGGTATTTGCCTCCACTTACCTTGAATATCATTATATTTCAATTCCATTGGATTCACACCTCCATCCACCCTCTTTTTTTCATGCCAAAACCCACTTGCATCTATGTCTTTGCCAAGAGAAATATCTTTGGGAAACCTTTTCTCAAAATCAATTATCCTACCTGCCACGCAGTAAACAGGAAAGGCCCTTCTCCTGGTAGGGTATTCAGGTATGTCAACGCCTGCCTGGATGCACAATTCAACAATTGCAGGAATTTGGTCCACTAGGAGCATTTCACTATGTGAAACTGCCCTTCCTATTCTGTCGTACAGATGAAATGACTCTACAGTTGGCAAAACATGCTCAACACCTCCTCTGACCCAGCTATGCTGTTTGTTTGATAAGCTTCCTTTAACATTACACGATTTTATTTTATGTGGCGGATGACCAACGTGAGCTTCCCCACACAAGCTGCAAAGTAAATGTTTAGATTCACAATTTTTTAAGAAAAAATAAAAAAATCCTCAAAGGTGAGATATATCAACATAATTCACTTGCAACACCTCTTGTTGCATGCATTGAACCATCAGTTTATCAAATTAAAGTTCTTATCTAGAACCCAAGTCTGATTTTTTTGTTAAAAAAAAAAATCCAGATGGTAAAACATGGCTTTTAGTTGGAAGTTCGAATTTAGATATCGTGATTAATTGGGAGGCTTTTCTATGTAGGAAAACGATGATAGCCTAAATAAATAGCAGCACTACCTGCATGTATAAATGGCAATGTGCTTGACAAGCCTTGAAACAATAGATAAAAGTTCAAGTCTGGCAGCATAGACTTGATGTGCAACAGGAATTAATTGTTTCACCAACATGCCATTCTCAGGAGGTTTCAGTATAATCTCGTGCGCCTTTTGCCTATCTTTCTTTTTCTGCCTAGCTTCACGCTTCAATTCATTAATACTTCTCACCAGTGGCTTTCTCTCAGATTTCTTCAGTTTTTTTGGCAACTCTGAGGTTGCAGACACAGTCAAATAACAATGAAAAAAATGCTTATTTACATCCCTCAGCTGCTTAGAACCAGGGTCTTTCAAAGTTCTCCAAAGGAAACTGCCAAAAACTTGTGCTCGTCTAGCTAGCACCATAGCTCACCAGAAATTCATATATTGCTGAAATACATTTTAAGGAAAAAGAATTCATACAGAGAATGAAAGTCAACAAGCAAGAGACACAGCAGCAGAAGATCATATGTTTTCTTGAGATTTGAATCTCTACAATGAGTAATTAAATAACTCTTTAAAATAAAGATAACAAAAGAATGATTCAAAATAATGATAACTATAACTATTAGTCAGTTAATTAAAAATAAAGACTATTAAGAAATTTGCTAATAGCTGCCTAACCTATGATAAGATGAAAGAATCTGTTACGGTCGGTGGCAATGTTGATGGCGAAGGAGACAGAAATTTGCTCGGCAATGTTGACGACGGCGGCAATAGAGGTTCCTTGGGATGTATCGTTGGAGAGGAAGAGTCAGAAGGTGAAAGGTGAAAATCACCAGTAGACAGGAAGATCAAGTGACAGCCAGTGTTACAGGGACAATAGCTCCGCTGCTTCGGAGACGGAGTAGCTGCTTCAGCTTGAGAAGGAGGACAGAGTTTTTTTTTTAATCAATCATTTGCTAAACGACTGAGCATTTACGGAACTACATTTATGGGCCTCCCATCTCCTATAAGCCCATATATGGATATTGGGTTATTACATAATGGGCTTCCTAAATATTAGGCCCAAAATATTCAGTTCCTTATCCTTTATGAATGGTAAATTTCACATCAATATTAAAAAAAATTACTGCGAAAGTAGAAAATACTATTTGAATTTCAAAATTATACATCAGTGATTTCTCCTTAAAATGAGTTGTAATTTCTATTCAAATGTAGTCAATACCTATACTCTCTTATAGATAACAAGATTGTTTTAGGATTTTAAAATTTACGTGGTATTCTTTCATATTTTTCACATATGTTTTTTAAAAATAAATTTAAAGATAATAGTAGAAGGTGGTATCTATATTTTTTGAAAATATTAATCTCTTATTTTATTTCACTTTCATAAAATGATTTTGTGTTATGCGGGATAAATAAATATGTAAGAGTTTAACACACAAGAACGTATAAAAGTTTTCAAATCTTTCAAACTAGTCCTAAGAACTAAGAAGGGTGTTATTGGAAAAAAATGTATATAATACTCAATAAAGACCCAAACTCCTGAAGACTTTAAAGGACATATACAATGCTTATTTGTAATAGTAATTAGAGGTTTCAAAAGCAACTTTTCAATCATAATTTACAGTATATAAAGTAAGTAAGTGAAAGGAACTTTATCTTGATTTATGTAAATTAACACTTTTGAAAACCTTAAACGCGGTATCAACAAGTATACATGATAATGAATCAATGGGTTTAGCACATAATTTTTTTGAACAGACTTGAGCAATGGCAATTTAATTTTTTTTTTAAAAAAAAAAAGGTAAAAATATATCTTGAATCTTTTGTCTGATAACTTTATATAAAATTTCATTTTAATTCATTAATTTTATAAATTGTCTTTTCAGTTATCTAACTATAATACGGTTAATAAAAGATGCTGAGATTAAAATTTTAAATATCACAGTGACTCCCAAATGCAATCATATGAAATTAAATTTTTTTACAACAAAAATAATAATAATTGGAAGAAAAAAATATTATCATTTGAAACTAGTTGAATCTAGGTTAAATAACTGAAAATACACTTTATAAAAATTAATTAATGGATTAAATTGCAACCTTATACTACTATAAAGTTAGAAAATTAAATGTACAGTTTTTTTTTTTTTCCTTTTTTTAAAAAGAAAAGTACAACATAAAAATGAAAAGGAGGGCCTTATCTTAAACATAAACAAAATGACTTGTATTCAACACAAAGTGAGAGAAACAAATACCTGAAGGGTCACCCATATATATATTACAAAATATGAAATACAAACACCTTCCCATGTATTTAAAAGAGTGCATAAAAACAGAGATAAGTTTTATATATATATATATAAACAGAGATAAGTTTTTATAATAATGAAGTGGAAATGATGAAGTAGAAGAGATTAATGGCTTTAATGTTTGGACTTTGGCCTCTTCACAATCATCACTGAGCAGTGAGCATGATGAGCACAATAATCACTCACACTCCCCAGAAAAGTTCTGCATGAAAAAAAAAAACTCAACCAAGTTAGATGTAATTAATTAATACTAACAAAATTTATTTTTGGATTTTTATAAACTGCTATTTTGCTATTAATTAGATGTAAGTTTCATGTACTTGGTCAGGAAAAAAATAGTTGCACAGTGAAACTTATTGTATATCTAAAAATAATATGACTCGCTATAAATTTTACATTAATATTAATATTGGTATACTGATTTTAAGAATTTTTTTTTTGAAATAGTTGGTGGATTAAAATGGAAAATAATTATTTTTGAGACAATATTAGTTTTATGGCCTTTGAAACTTCCACCTTTTTTAATAGTTAATACCCACTTTTCAATTTGGATAATCTAGATTGAAACTATATATTAATTTGGTAAAAAATGATTAATTATGTATGATATATTTTAATACTTTTATTAAAATAAATATAATAAAATAAAAAAGTATCTAAATTGAGCATGGCTTTTATTAAGAATAATTTTATATATATTATATATAAAATATATATATATATATATATATATATAAATAAAAAAAGTACCTTTTGAGTTTGCCATAGCCATGGCTACCAAGAACCAAGATGGAAGCATGGTGTCTATCAACAGCATCACACAACACATTTCTGGCATCCCCCTCAGTCACTTCCACTTCCACATCTTCCATCTTCCATGTTATTATATTAAATTATTATTCGTGTGTATCTATAATTATATAATTATTTTCACACGATAATATATATAATTAAATAATAAGAAAAAAACATACCAATTTATCAGCACATATCTGTTTAGCCTTTTCAATAATTTGATTAGAAACCGCCTTCATCTGCACCTCCAGCACGTCTACAAATACTTCCCACCAAATCAATAAGGTTATCAATTATCATACTCTATCTATTTCTGGCATATTCATAGTTTCTACATTTTTAAATTAATACTCCCTCCAAGTCTACATATAGAAGTGTGTCAATGAGTTTTTTTTTTTTTTGCAATGAGTTTATTTTTTGATTCTAAATTTAAAAGACCTCAATCAATGAGTTTATTTTGATTCTAAATTTAAAACCTCAATTCACGTTGTCCCTCAAATTTATAATACTTTCTCTATATTATCCCTATAGATTGTACTCATCTCGTTCTTAATATAAAATATATTTAGAGAGTTGATCTTGGTACTAAATATAAGATAAAGTTTTCATATTTATCAACAATTTTTTAATTTACCCTTATTGATACTCTCTCAACAATAATCAAGAAGGAGAGAGAATTAAGGAATTAAGGAAGATGACTTTGGTGTTTTAGAAAATACATGTCATATTAACTAATTTAACTAATACCTTTAATCTAATCAAATTAGGTAAATACATGTTATATTAAGGATAGTATTTATCAAGCAGGTTCCGTTAAAGGGTAGTTTCAAATGTAAATGACTAAATGAGTTATTTTGGGAAAACCAATATACATCTTATACAAATAACTGATTTAACCAAATTTCTTTATATATAGATATATTAGTTATGTACCTCTTGTAATTAAAAGCAAAGGGAGTATGATAGAAAGAGATCAAGAGGAAAAAAAAAACAAATTATGAGTGTAACGAAGAAATATGATTGTCATGCATAATTACACTTTTTGTGTGCATTAATACATAAGATCGAATCCGGATCAGGTTAGATAGAACCTACCAGGTCCGGCGACATTGACAGGGGAGGGGAGGGAAGGGGCGAGCATAGAGGACGACAAGCTTGAAGGGAAAAAGAAGAAGAAGAAGAAGAATGGAAAGGGGTGAATAAGGTGTCAAGAGTCCATTCCAAAGCATAAGAGCTGTGCTCATTCTCATCCATGGCCACGACCATCACTTTCTTCTCCGCCATTGATTTTCTCAACTCTTTTTCTTTTTTCTGTCTTATATCTATACAACCAAGCCTATTTATAATGAAACTGATCTAGGATATATCTATAGACACACATATACACGTACACGGTACACATGCACGAAAATAATATAATTAATGAAGAGATGTAACCCTTGAAATTGTTGAAAAGAATTTGTGTTTGGTGTATTGACTTCTTACTGTGGGCTGCTACTTTTTTTTTTTTTTTTTTTTTTTTTTTTTTTTTTTTTGAAAACATGAGTTTGCAAAATACGTTGAATGAAATTTTATAAACCACGAATGATTGTTGGTTACTAAATTTCTTTTGGAATTTTTGAAAGGACATACGATTAATAGTGGAGAAGAATGTTTCCATTCATCCCTCTCTCCATTGAATGTCTCTACCATTAGATTAAATTTCAATGGTTGAGATTTAATACTATATAAAAATATTAATATAACATTAAATCTCAATAATTGAAACTTGATCTAATAATGGTGAAGACATTCAATGGAGAGAGAAATGAATGGAGACATTCTTTTTCAAATTACCACTCTGGTTCTATTTATAAGTTCATTTTGACCAAATCACATATATCAATGAGAGATAGTTAGCTCAATGATTATAGAGTGAATTTTCAATTTTACCCTCATTTATGATTGGGTACCTTTCAACTCTTTCTTCTCTCTCTATTTTCATTGGTACAATTAATATGGGCAAAATTGTCATAATCTCATTTATTTGGTCAAAGAGACTCATAAATAGGACCAAATTTTTAGCCAAAAGGAACTTATAAATAGAACCAAAGTGATAACAGTTATCTTGATATTCCTGAACAAAATAGAAATGTTGGTGAAGTAAAAAGCAGTTATGAAGTTTAAAATATAGTATTAATAAATTGTTGATGTCTTTTACATGAGTAGAACAGCTAGAAAAGACCACAGATTGCCCTTTTTTCTCCATAAAATAAATCTAGTAACTTGATCATTTAAAAAAAGGATAAAAAAATTTACCCTTCCATGGATATGAGAAATTCAGGATACATGATTATCCTAACAAATCATCAATTTAATGTAAAAGATAAGATTTGTTTAGCCTCTATAATCATATATGAATAATACACTATTCTTTTCTGTTTAAAAGCCCGGAGGAATATTTCAAGCATTTGTACAATTAAAATTAACTTCCTTTACTAGAAAATAAGCAAATTTTAAGTCCTTGATGACAAATATGTCATTTAATTCAAATGATCACTTGTCTTTTCTCAAAAAAGAAAATGGAAGTTTAACCTTTTCCACGCGGCTATATTTATCTATTTATCTTGAGTAGTGTTACGGTCCGGCATAACGGCCCAAAGGCTTAGACGGCCCAACACGGAATATATCAGGTAGTTTGTATATGCCTACAATCATGGAGAATCTATCGTATATACAATCGATAGATATGATAGATCGGGCAGTTACAATGTCAATACATACCCTATAAATACGAAGGCATAAACCTAAGGTGCACACGTTCAAACTTTACCCTATTTACATTAAGTATTATCACAAGACAATCTCCACCAACACATCCCCCATCCCCCCTTATTGGCGGATAGCCTATAGTGTACAGTGATCCCGACCCTTCCTGGATATCTCCTCCAATACTCCAGCAGAGTTATCCGATCCAAGATCAAACCTCTAACCCAACGGACTAGACATCTGATCCCACACCAAAACAAGTAGAAATGAAGTAATAACATTTATATTTACAGATGAGGTACAACGCACAAGTATTTATAGGCAACAGGGTCGATTGTTCTAAGGAGACCACCTGCCTGAGCTGTGATCGACAATAGTACAAACCAAAAGGAGAATGTTCTGAGACTATAGTGACTCATTCAGGAACGTGTGCCGAGCCACACACACACACACACACACAAATCAGGAACGTGTGTAATCTCAGTTCGTTCCTTACATTTCAACGTGCCGGACAGGCCATTATCAACGTTTGACAAATAATAATACAATGTTTAGCAAAGAGCGTTTGAATATAATGCCGTTAATTTACCTTATCCACGTCAGTTGGATAAAAACAAAAAATAACATGCAACAACGATTTTTTGCTGGAATTAAAACAACGGATCCGTTAATCAATCAAAATTCCAGGAAAACACAGCCTAAGCCCAGATATTTAATTGATGGAAATGAGGCCTCGAACTCAAAAAAAAAAAAAAAAAAAAAAAAAAAAAAAAATTTATAAAATGTTTGCGTAGATATCTGTAAACCTGCCATAAAAGGACACAGCTTAAATAGACAAGCGAATAGTACCAAACAAAGCAAGCCAACCAATTCATGTAAACATAACAAGAGTCATTTGATAATAACATAAATAGGAGGACCTAAAACCAAGTTGGTGTTTAACAATCTGGTAAATATGTCAAGACAATACATAAACTATCAAAGCCGCTTCCAAAATAAAACAAGAAGCCTATATTTAACAATAGAACATAACCCTCTTGACATTATCCTTAAGAGCTGGAAGAGGCCTAACATCACCAACACCAACCGGTGGCCGAGTGCTCCGTCCTGCTCCACCAACTCCACGTGCAGCAGCAGCACCACTGGTCATGGACCCACTCTCTGACGTATCCGGTTCCATATAGAATCGAGCTCGGAAGGCAGCCAAATGTGCATAATATGCAGGCGGCACTACATCGTTTATCAAACAATAAATCAGTGAGTTATTCAAACAGTAGCTATTCCATATATGCCTGCATTTTTTGACAAGTACTACTCACCAATTGAAACAGAACGAGTGCATCTAGCATATCTGCAGAAACCACAACGATATGTCAAATTCAAATCAAAGCCTTAATAATTATGATAACAATAACGTCGTAAGATGTGGGATTAGAAATAGAGAACAAAAAGGAAGATCACAAAAGACAAAAATATCAAGGGAAGTTCTTATTACGTGTAACAAAGGTTGTTTGTCAATGATTGCAACCCATCGGCTGTAAAATTGTTCTCATCCCATAGCACATGGTAATGAGCTGGACGGCTTGTTCCCTGTGACAATTTGGACATCAACATAGTTTAGCATCACTGTACAGATAGCAAATCCATTGAAACCAAGATAAAATGCAAAAGTACTTCACCTGGATCCCAGCATGGCTACAAAGATAAAAGTCAAACTCAGTAGGATGACAAATTTTAGAGTCTACAACAGTGCCTGCAAGATTGCCAGTAGTACTTTTATCATACTGATCGAACCAGGAAACAAATGTCATCATGTACCTTAAGTTAACAAAACATAAATACCAGGCAATATGTTTCCACTTCGGTCAACAAAACTCCTGTCATGATGGTTGCTGGCAAACAGCCTTGTATGATGGCGCTTCTGAACTACCACAAATGTGACAGGAGGCTGATAATTAGGCTCCAGGGATGCACATGCCTGCCAGGAAAGCAACAGGGAAAATAATATGTTAAGGACATACAGAGAATTCAAAAATATTACTCAACAAAAGAAATAAAAACAAAACAGAACAAACCTTGCGTATAGCATCAAGCTCAAACAGTAAAACTTGATAAAACTGCCCCTCACTCACACCATCCCTACAAAAAGGTTTATAACTCAGAATCAAAGGGGCAAAAAAATAAATGTGCCTTCAGGATTGATAAATGTAATGCTACCTGTAAAATATAATGCGCTGTGGCTTCTGCCCAGTGGCCCTCCGGAAAGATATAAGAAGCTCCCTGCAGAAAGTTTAAGCGATTAAGAGTGGATCCATTAAATAAATGTGAGCCCCAACTCCCCCAAGAAAAATAACAGACATGGCATGTACACCCCAAGACCACAAAAAATAGGGTGAAGATAGGGGAAGTACTTGATCATTCCACCAGTTACCATTCCCTTTAATGGATCTTGCCATTGCTTGAAGAGATCTTCAATGAGCTCCTGTCGATGAGCTTGAGCACACACCAAACCAGCATACTTAGTGATTTCAGGCCAATCTTGAGAGGCCACAACCTAATTTGTAAGCCAAAAGGGGGAGGAAAAAAAAAAGATTTTGCTGTAAGGCAAGGCTATTAGCAAATAAAGACTAGACATATTATTAAACCTAGATGTAACTTCAACATACAGCTGCTATGGAAGGACTTGAATCCTCTCCAGGATGTGGGTGAGTAACATCAGCACCAAATATAATTGTTGGTCGATCGCTGACTAGAGGTATACGCCGTGAAAGTGCATCAACAAGTACTGTGTTCCTTCCACCTACTTTTACATTGATTTTCAAGGCAACATTAGCAAGATACTGCTTGCTCATTTTAAAGACATGCTTGGTCAAACAGCACTGAGAAACAACCCCAAGATCTGTCTCACATATTCGTTTCAGGTCACCTGCAGAAGAAAGTAGAGTATGTTGATCATAAGTTTACAGGAATAAGCAATATGGAAAGATGTAATGGAAAGCATCATTACCATAAAGAGAGCCATTATTATCAGGCAAAATAACAATCAGAAGATCAAGCTGTTGATCCTTCTTCAGTCTGGCTTTTGCATCATGATATCGAGTTTTGAGAACCTTATCCACCAAGTCAGGACGGGCACTGTATGGGGGAAGTACTGGCTCAGGGTTGAATGCCTGAACAAATTTTAATGTAACAGATAAATTATTCCAAAATAGAAACAAGTAAATAATCTGGCCTATTAACTGAGAAGCATAAAGGTAATGGGCAATATCCACATACCATGCCAGATATATAGCACATTTGAGCAAGTTCATAACAAAACCCACTTGCAACATTTTCTTGAACATTTCGGGAAAAATTGATGCAGATCCAGTGGTTGACAGTCCCACCATTGACCATTTTCTGAACCAGTTTATATCAAATCACACACAGCAAGTTATTTCAGGACTCATTGTCAAGGACAACTATGAACATTTAAAAAGAAACATTCATCATCAATTTACAATCGAATAACCTGCTCTACCTGCAATATCCCTCATTAAATACCCCTATAATTAATAATAATTAGCTTAATTTAAATATACATCACAGACTGAGTGCGTAACAAAGACAGTGATCAAGGAACCTTCAATGGAGATGCACAAGTTTACCGAATTAAAAAGGAGCAGGGTACCTTATTCATCATATTCCATTGGCCAACTTGAGGTAGGCAATCCTTTTCCCTACCTGTCTCATGGTATTTAAGCTGCAACAAAAGTTTAATTTTATTAAAAAAGAACAAAAAAACCTGATATTAACAAGTACAAAGTGAATAAAAGACAGTAATAAAATGCTATCACGAAGGAAATACCCGAGGTGCAGGAAGGATGCGAGCTTCAACTTGGGCTAGCTTTTCACTGATTTTAATCCCAAACTCTTTAGCATAAGGGTCATCACGGTAAGCGTTATGGTGAACTGTCTGAACAGTGATGACATAATGTGTTTTAGAACAGGCACAAATAATGTCCAATCAATGCTAATTAACAAAGTATTTGACACAAATGTCAAAATAATGCTAAAAAAGTACTCGACATGTGATCAAATTTCAAAAGGGCATCAAATACTGCTTTAAGAAGGAAACAACCAAGAGCAATCAAACCACAGATATATAAATTTCATGCATAAAACCAAGACATTAAAGAACATACAAACAAAAGCCGATTCAACAATACCCATAGAGTATTCATAGCAGACAAAACAAAGAGTATATCCAATTAAAATAATGTGAACAACCAACATAAATTGGTACACAACATGCAGCAGTATGTACTAAATGAAATATAAAACAATACTAATTTATTTGCACATTCAAAATTTAGAAATTAGAATCTATGACACAGAATGAGGAAATCATCTTCTGACCTGCATAATGTCACGCTCCCTTTCAACAGGACGCTGGCATGTGACTTTGAGCAACGCGGTAATCTGCTTTTCATTCAGCCTCTTCGAGTACCTTTGACCTTCTACTATCTTACAAACCTACATTCAGAACAAGATATTATCATGCACTTCCACTAACAAAAATAGCTCAGGATTTGTAGGGATGTTACCTCCATTGGTAAATAGTTTGGTCTCTGCGCATTGCCCACTTGCAAGCAAGGCCACTGGGTATGTTGAATGACAAATCCATATGTTTCCGAAAAGTACTGAACAACAGACTTAAGTGTTCCACTCGCATCAACAGGAAACCTGAAATTGAGAGGCTGAAGTACGTCAACAGAAGATTTTATTCATACCGCCAAGAGAATTATACATACAAGGGGACTAAAACTCACGTAAGCTCTCTAGTTGCCTGTGAAGTCAGACCAGAGATGCGATATTTTCTCCTCATATTTCCACGGTGTGTCACTTCAACTTTGACACCACGAAGAGCTTTCTTTATCTGTTGGTTGCAAAATTAAAGAAAAAGTCACATTTCCAAGAATGGGGGAAAATGCCTCAGAAAAACACAACTCTAAGAAATATATACACATATTGAGGCTTCCCAAGGAACTACCTATGACACAAAGTGAATGGTACAATACAAGTACAAGCAGTACTATAGCATATGAAAACTAACCTTTACGCGATCCGCATCAGACAACGGGCGTGAGGTGACATCCCGATTGAGTAACTGAGTAACAAAATCTATTACCGGCAATGGTTCAAAAAATGCAGTTGAGGACATATCTGTACACCCATTTGTAAAAAATTAGACCATTACATTAACTAACTAATTATTTTGACAAATAACTAAATCTACAAAAAGGAAAGAAAAATAAACTCTTGTACATGCTTACTCAATAATTGCCTGATCATTACCATTAACAATAACAATTTTCAACAGTATAAACCATAATTATAATCATAAAAAACCAGACGATGTAAGAGAGATAAAACTACAGATGGGATAACATCCGAATAGTTAAATAATTAAATAAACAATATGATAATACTTACCGATGTTGAGAGATAATCCCATCTGAGTAGGACGAATACTTTGATAGAAACCACGCCAACTTTCCAATCCGTCACCTAATGGTTGCCTTCTACCCAGATCTGGTGAATAAAATGATCTTGCCACAGGACAATACCTTCAAGGGAAAAAAATACAATTAGCAACCAAAACAAGGAGATCAAGATAAGTTAATATGTAACAATTCTAGGAATACAAAAAGCATATTCACTGTTCAAGTACCTAGAGGTAGGTAATTCACGCAGCACAATGTCAAGAACCTGAAGAGCTTCTTGAGGAGCATCAGTCTGCCTTCCCTGCAGGAAGAGACCTAGATGATGTAGATCAGCTCGGGCAGCCATTTTTATCACAACTTTGAACTCTCTCTCTCTTCTGTGATAAATCATATACAAAACATTATTATATAATCTATTATAGATTATAAATAAATAAAAACTTTAGCAATATGCTTATGTACCTTGGCCCTCCTGATCCATCATCTTCATCAAGGAGAGTGATTTTGAACTCCTTTGAAATGAAAGGTAGAGGACCCGCAGTGTAAAGGCTCTTGCGCCCATCATATGCAGGAAGTCTCCTACCCAGATGAGATTCTCGATATAGCCTCACCAGCTGCTCCATAACGGCACGATTGACACCCCTTGATGTCACTTCTGGAGTGATAGTGACCTAAACCTCATCAAGAAAAACATATTGGCAGTCCATAAAAAAGAAATGACAAAACAAAATAGTTTATTCCAAGCAAGAGGAGAGTGACTTACATCATACTGGTGCAAGTCTTTATTAGGTAACTCAACAAAGAAGTGGTTAGCCTTAACTACACACTTGGCGCCATAGCTGCCCTTTCCAGGCCTAAGGGGAAACCTCACTGATTTACTTGAGGGTGGGGCAGGAGAAACAGATTCTGAATGAATCGTCATTTGCTCCATTTGTTGTTCCACTTGTGAGGGATCAAACTGTTGGGAAGAAGAACTGGCCTCAGATGTTGGAGTCACCCCAGCATGATGTGAAAGAGGGGTAGCTTGGTGCAGCTCGGGAGCTTGAGGTCCAGATGGGCCACCATAAGAAGGTCCACTACCACGGCCACTGCCATTTCCCCCACCAACACTTCCACGACCTAACTGCTGAGAGTACCCTCCCCTCCCCCTTCCTTGATATTCAGGGGGAGCACCATACTGCTGTTGGGGTATCCCACGACCCCGGCCCCCACCATAACCTCCCCGTCCTCCTTGAGGACCCCAACCTCTACCTCCTTGGGATCCTCCCCCTCCTGTTGCCTGCTGTGGGGGTGGAGCACTTCTTTCACCATGGTGTTGAGGTCCTCGACTAGTGCCCCCACTCTCATGAGTCTCAGAGCTTTCAGCCCCACTAGGTGCTTCAGTTCTCCTTTTTCTTACCATGATGAGCACTGCAAACAAAGAAAACAACAGGAAATTCTTAAAACGACTTAAAGACAAGATAGCACACACCTTAATAGGCATGAAACAAGTTAATTAATTATATAACAACAATGATACAATCGGACAGGACCCAACTGGAAAAGCGGAGCTTATTTCCGCCCAATGCACTTACTGAATTCTTCGTGCAAGCAAGAGGAAGAAAAGCATTTATCACTTTTTACTTCAGTTACGGAATTCTAGATATACAAAATGAATAAAGAAAAAAGATAATGTAGCAGCGAACACATCAGTCATACACCAACACGCTATCAATCTACTATGAATAAATTCAAATCATTAAGAGATAAGAACATACATATGAAGGAGAATTTTACACCGCACACTAAGATCTACTTCTTGGGAAATGGACATAAAAGAGCTAATTGACACAACAAATAAATCCAACATGTATGCAACAACACATCGCAACAGAAAATACGGTCAAAGTTCTAACACGCAAGAAATAAGTGTTCCAAACAAACAGTGTTTTCAATATAGAGGCCTCACAAAAGCCGAAAAATGTTGCCCATTAAAAACAGCCCCAGAACTTCTAAGATAACCACCAATCCATGGACAAACAAACATTTCAACCAAAAATAAAGCGACCTTAGTATTACCTTCCACAGGAAGAAAACCTCAGCGGAATAAATAGCAGTCACTCCAAACTTACAAATCTACAAGGAAGAGACCCAGGATCGGAAACCTAACCAGCATTGGCATCTCAAAAAATAAAACAATCGTAAATCCTAAAAGCCGGAGCACATACAGTCAAAATGTCAAAAGCCGAAATCATCAGAATCCGAGTTAGATCGGACACAGAGTCACTATGAAGACACAAAAAGGTCAACCAAAGCCAATAAATAGATAGACTACAGAAACCAAAGAGGAAACACTACATAGACTCAACCCAACGCACAGACAAAACCAAGACTTCGAAAGAGCAAAATCGCATCAATAATAGTCCCAACTTCGATAGGAAAAAAATACAGCAGAACTAAAAGCAAAAACCAGAACCGTAAAACCAGAGAGCAAGATTACCAGCAAACAGAGACAACCGTTTCCTCTAGGTATCGGAAAATCGGCAAAGGCTGGCTGTGGCAAGTAGCGCGGAAGAAGAGCAAAATCAGGAAGACGCTTTGAGTACGGTAAGAAAAAACGCAGAGCCCCGGACCAGCACTCTCACTCCGTTTCGCAGTCACACGCACAGTGAGCAGAATGAGAGAGAAATTGAGGACCGGAGAGAAGACAATCAAGGGCTTTGAAGAGAAAACCCAGAGACTGCCATGGTCTTGCGCTTATTACACGCGTTAATATAGGCCCTATAGAATTACCACTCTGTCCCTGTCGCTTCCTTTCTTCTTCGACACTCTCCTTCTTGAACAAGTTGGTCAGAGGCTGTAACAGGGAAATGGCCCCGTCACTTTTTTTTTCCTCTATCTATACGTGTTTCCTTTTGGATGTGAATGGGGTCCACAGGAAATGAGCTTCTGGAACATTCCACGTGACCAATGATGACTCAGCTTGTTGAGAGGATTTAATTGGCCCACTATCCTACATGGACGATGACATGGCTGTGCTGACTATCAGGTATGTGTGGGACCCAGGGGGCGGGATTAGTCGAGTACTCGAGTCCCCCCAAGTGCGGGTCCTACGATGGGCCCCTGCAAGCATATACTGCGTCTTCATTTCACTCCTCACCCCCAAAATAAACTTCAGGAAAAATTACAACGTCAATTTAGTACGCATTTAAATTAGAAGTATAAGCTATTTTTTTAACAAACCTACGTGACTTTTTAAATGCTAACTCAAAGAGATTCTTAAGATATATATGGTTTAATTTCATCTAAAATTTTGTAAAAAGGCTTAGGGCTTTAAATAAGTAGTCTAATATTATCAACTCGTAAATTAACATTTTAAATTTATCGTTTTAACATTTTTAGCTTATAAACTTGTGTTAGTTATAAACCCAGTCAAACTTGTGAGTTCACACACTGGACTTACGGTTTTTACATTTCTAACTTACACAATCTATCAATATATTCTTAAACTTGTGCTAGCTTTCTTGTTTTTATGATGCTCAGTTGCTTCAAATATGAATTTTATAGATTTTTTTTTAAGTATAATAAATTATAAATATTGATGGATTTAATTTTAATTATTTAGATTTAAAATATATTCAAATCAAATTTTATTGTTTTTTACATTTTAATTATTTAATTATATACTATTAATATCAATTTATTAATAAAAATAAATTCTAATAAATTTACTATTTGAGTTCCGTCACTCTCTCAAATTTATTTAAACTCGTGAATTTAATAATTTTGAGTATCACTTTTTCTTTCCATTGAGTACAACTATTTTTAACTATATATTTAAATATGTGCAGATATCTACTATTCCTTACCCATGAAATACGACTTGTGAATCTCATTTTATAACTTTTTCTTTAATTATGTGTGAAAGTATTTTATTCTATTCCATATGTTATTGAAAATTTGTTACGCGTAACTGAGAAGAATCGGATTCAGTAATAGATAAATTCCAAATAGTCCTAGGTAAGACCCATTTTAAGAAATTTTATTATAATTATATTATATTATTACTAAATAAATACATGATGCATTCGCGTGAATGGAAGGGGCATATAAACCAAATGAAAATGTCGTTTCTGACCTGACCTGCAGACAAGTGGCAAGCATGGCTCAAGGGTATATTTGAGATGGCAAAATATTATTTTTATTTTACTTTGGTCAGCTTTAGAAATGTTGGAGACTGAGCTGAATTGAAGGGAGGAAATTGTCTTTTTAATTCCTAGTCTCGATATTAGGAAGATATTCCGTACCCTTTATATCCTCTTTCCGTAGTTTGATTAATAAAAAGGCAAGTCAGTTGCAGGAAAAAACTGAGATGTTGCCTCACATGATAAAAAGAGGAAAGACACTTTAGAACCAAACCAAAAATAAATAAATTTAATTATATTTGATCGGATCTTAGTATTAGATATATACACACCCTAATTTAATTAGATTATAAAAATTAGTTAAAATATTTAATATGACATATTTTTTCTCAAATACTCTAAATTTTCCCTTAATTTGCTCAATTATTATTTTCAAACTTAGGAGTTAACTCTCAGAATTTTTGTATTTTTATGTTTATATTTACAAAATTGTTAAATCCACTTTTAAACTCGCATTATTAATTGTAAATTCGATTAAATTCACGAGTTTATCCATCGAATTAAACGTTTTTATGTTTCTAATTTAGAAAATTGTGTCAAATTATTCTTAAACTCATGCTAACTTTTTTTTATTTATTTAATCATGTTCAATGGTTTTATATATGAATTTTATAGAAAAAAATTTTTATTGAGTATGATTAATTATGAAGGTTGTATTTAAATTCAATTATTTGTATTTAAATTAAATTGAGTTTATCATTTATGTTCTAAATATGATTTTACATCATTATCAATGAATGTCTTAAACTCATAAGTTTGATAACTTGCATTCATCTAGTCTTTACTCAATTAAGGTTGTAGAGCATCAATAGGAATACATTTAAAAATTATTAATAAGTATGGAAAATAAATCTTATAGTAGTATTTAGAATCAAGATTAACTCTACAATTAGGTTTTAATTGGAGGGACAATTCATAATGAGACTTTGCAATGTAAAAGGGAATATGTTACTCCATCCAGTCCTAATTATAGGACAATATTTGGGAGTTGGTTTTTGTCCTAATCATAGGAAACAAATCTAATTTTTGTCAATTTATTCATAAAATATCTCTATTGATACTTTCTCAATAATAATTCTACAATGCATTTATATATTCTATAAAGTAAGTAATGCTTGTAACTCATTAATGTCACATACACCTCAATTCTACTTTTTGTTGTTGTGTTTTTGTAATAAAATTAAAACATGACTGGAATGAGAAAAAAAAATTCTAGAAATGATTTTTTTATTTATTAAACCCAAAAGAATTATGGTGGAATGGTGATGATCAAAACTAATTTTCTGAACTTGACCATCGTGCATTATGCAAGGGCTACATATTTGCTAGGAAACTTTCTCCTTTGTTTTCTCAACTTGTAAAACTATAAAGCTTAGTTAAACAAAGGCATTTTAAGAAAATAAATATAATTAACTATTTTAACTATTATCCTTAATATCTCCAAAATATGATAAATATATCCTATAATTAGGACTAGAGAGTATATTTGTTATTCATATTCCAAATTTTTAACTTGTAAGATTGAAAAAAAAAAACTACTCTAAATTTCAGTTTAAAACCTTTTATTTTTCAAAATTTCACTTTAATTATAATAATTTGAAACCCATGTTTGTAAATGGGATTTGCCCATCACCTTCTCACACTTGAGCCAGTAGCACAAGAATTTAAGACAGAGGATCTAACTTTTAATCTAAAAAGACAAAAAGGTCCTTAATTACAATTTTACAATTCTAAAACCAGGTCCAAATATTCTAAGGGAATGTTTGACCACATTTTGAGGAATTTGGATTTTTTATCATTATTTTCTCATTATCCTTCACAATTTTTAAATGTTGTCCATTCAATTAATTGGAAAGTTCATAATACTACTTTAATTTTTCCTCCTCTTCGCAATCAATTGTCTAAATTGACTTGTGAGGGATAATGAGAAAAGAAGCTACTAAGAAAACTTTCTTCCCATTCTGACTCTGCTTTCAAACAGTATTTTCTCCCTGCATCAACAACCCAAGTCTTGTACTACCAGGCAGGTTCCCAGTTCCCACCACATTTTGCCCCCAAAAAACAATGTGTTTAGTAAATTAGGATTTGGCTTCCCCTTATACCCTCTCTCATCTTGTCATTTCTACAATGGGATTAAGATCTTAAAGGTACAGATTTATCATATTATAAAAAAATTATTATCATTTTACCTAAAAGATACAAAAATAATTTTAACAGTTCAAATTTATTTTGTATCTTGTATACAACAAATTATTTTTGTGTCTTTTAGACAAAATTATAATAACAGTTTTTTAATATATTAAATCTAAACCGCTAAGATTTTAATCCAATGATAGAAAAGAGTAAATGATGGAAATGGGTAGATAAGAGAAGCCAAATCTACTCATATGCTCTTACTTACAAACCCTATTTATAGAATAGGGAGAGGATTTTTTTGTCATATTTATAAATCACATCATTAAATTTTTCATATAAATATATAATTTTATTATTACATAAACTTTGTTCTCATGAAATAAAATATCTTCAATCCTAAATATAATACATAGTTGATTTTTTTTTTTCATTTGTAAAGATCAAGGAAGCTAAAGAAATTGTTTTAGAGTATCTATCTTTATCATTTTTTCTTCAAACTCATTTGTGTGACTTATAGATTAATAAATAATCTAAAGACATACAACATATAATTATGATCAAGACATTTATTTAACCTCCTTAATCTCTAAAAAAAAACAATTATGTTTTGTATTAAGGACCGGAGGAGTAGTATTTATTAAATAGTGTTAAGTGGAAAAGTTGTTCAATTTTAAAATAAGGTTAATAAGGAGTTAAAGGTTTTTTTTAAAAAAATTTTAATAAAACATATTATAGCGACTAATAAATGGGATTATAGGAGTATTTTAAAAATAAGATGATGATTATTATATATAACGTGCAGGATACCATAAGCTAGGAAGATATTTCTCTGATCCTAGATATAACCCCTTTTATGAGTTATTGTCCATAATAATTCATTTTGGTGGGCTAATCTTTTACCAAACATTACCCCCTTTTATGAGTTGTTTCTCTCTGTTTTTAAATATGGCAACGTGGCAATGAGGAATGACACAGTTGGTTAAGATATCAAGTCTTTACTCTAAAGGGAGGAGGTTTGATACCCGTTGGTCAATGTAAGAGCTTTGTTTGTGGACGATCTGTAAGTACCTCTGTAAGCACTCTTTGAGTTTGAAGACGTGTCCTGACCCTAGTGGGGTACTAGTATCTACCCTCGCCTAAAACTTTCTATATATAAATAAAATATGGGCAAATGTTAAAAATATGATTCATTTCCAAACAAAGTTGAACGAGTTAATCGCTTTTGTGCCTATTTGAGTTGGTGTTAAAAAAACACGTTTACGCTAGTCGATATAAAATTCCTCACACGCACTTACGTCATAAACTATAAATCACGTTGAAAAGACACATTCTACTGCGAACCCAAATGGGCACTTTGATTGGTTTTAACAAGGTAATTATATGTGACTTGAATTATCCCAACAAACTATTTGTTGATGTGGTAAGTAAATTTTCTCTGTAACAAAGAGAACACAAATTCCAATCACGAGAAGCATATTTGTTGGGAAAGGAGAAAACCCTTTGCAATTAAATTTAAAAAGGAATTATACCCTTAATATGATTACAAAAGTGAAAATTGCAATAAATAAATGTTACCCTTCATGTGTTTTTTAAAAATTATTTTCAGCATGTTTTATCAAGAAAAACTCTAAATCTCAATAATTCTATTTCTAAATTTTGTAACTTTTCAATTTTATCCCTTTTTGATGATATATATTGTACATCAAAAGTATAAAATCTATATATAATAAATGTAAAGTAAAATTGTATATTCATATTAAAAAATTTAATACCAGACCTTATAAATAGGAGAAAAAACATGTTATGTCTATAAATAGGACAGAGGAATCATTGTGGACAATAAAATATTTAAAATTAGAAGATAAGAAAACGATAAGGTGATGTCATTAATCACCCAATTGATTTGGGTGGTCGGCATTAGAGTCATCCCACTAACCCACTCAACAAAGTCGTACAATTTTTTAAACGACTTTGATTGGCATTATCATTATTACGATTTTAATGGATTTATCAATGGGCCTAATGGCTCCATATCTTATCCAAAATAATTAATTAATGACGTAAGATAGGACCACTATAAAAAAAAAACTGCCAAAGTGACTAGTCACGACTCACGAGAATATCATCTCCTATCTCAGGCTTTTGAACTTATTTAATAAATGATTTGATTTTACATAGTACTCCCTTTGTACTTATTATAAAGTGTTAACTAATAAATCTCACAAACTAATAAAAAGTTAAAGTCAAAAAAATTTGAGTAGTTTTAAGTAACTTCCAATATTACCTCTACTAATTATATAAACTCTAATATTATACTATCTCTACTAATTATAAGATTTGACCCGAGATTAAAAATTAAATATATTTAAATAAATATTTATATATATTATTTTATTTAAATTATATATTATTTTATTAGTCAAAATATTAAGTTTGAAGGAAAAAATAAAAATAAAAATACTCTAAGGATCAATTTAATTAAGCTTCCCTACACCCTCTCTAAAAAATGTTATTAACTTTATAATTAGGGCGGACGGAGTATTAATTATTACTCTCACCTACTACCATCATTAATTAACCCCGCCCATGCCCACAAATAATTAATCTCCTATCTCAGGCTCATTTGAATTAACTTTGAATAATTGATTTTACATGGTACAAAATAAATACTATCCTAATTATAAGACCTCATTAATTTTTTTTAGAGAGATTAAGGAAGCTAAATAAGATATTTAATCATTTCATATGTTGTGTATCCTTAAATTATATATTATTTTATTAGTCAAACTAATTATTTTGAAGAAAAAAAAAAATAAAATACTCTAAAGTATTTTAATAAGTTTCCTTAATCTCTCTAAAAAAAAGTTAAATAGATCTTATAATTAAGATCAGGGGAATAATAAATATGTTAAATAAGTTCTGTGTCATCAAGCATCAAAACATATCCAAAGAACTTCTAATCATGTCATCATATTTTGCTCTCTCGCAATGTAAGGCTGAAGAATATTTGGCTCTTGTGACAATTTGTTTGGATTGTGTGGCAAGGAATTAGTAACAATTTGTTAAAGCTAGATGTTGAATTAAAAAAATGTGAATAAAAAATATGTTTGAATTTTCATTTCTGAACATGTTATTACATGCAATGTCCTAAATCACGTATTTTTAATTTTAACAATTAATTAGGTTTTTTTTTAAAAAAAAACAATAAAAAAGCATGTATAGTATACTATATGCTCTCTCATGTAATTAATATAAGACATATTTAGTAGTTGATCGTAGTCTTAGTATAAGACATATTTTTGTATATTTATCAATCTT
Source organism: Acacia melanoxylon (assembly GCA_019022615.1). Taxonomy (NCBI): domain Eukaryota; kingdom Viridiplantae; phylum Streptophyta; class Magnoliopsida; order Fabales; family Fabaceae; genus Acacia; species Acacia melanoxylon. The sequence goes on along the minus strand of JAFJYJ010000004.1, from coordinate 8,834,391 downwards.
TTCATAATTTATCTATGTTGACATTCTCTCAAAAATAATAATTAAGGAGGAAAATATGTGGACAAATTAAGAAAGATGACTTTAGTATTTTTAAAAATACTCTTTTTAATCTTTATTATAATACACCAACTAGCAAATATATTTGATTCTTTTTATAAGACACTTACTTGTTTTTAAAGCACATTAATTTTTTTTTTATGTATGCCCATAATTAGTAAGGTAATAGGTGAGAATAATAATTAATATAATATTAGAGTTTAGTGCAATTAGTAAAGGTAATATTAGAAGTTACTTAAATTTTAGAACAACTTTATTGATTTTAACTATTTTTATTTGTTTGTGAGAATGTTAGTTGATACTTTATAATAAATAAAGATCAGAGGAGTATATATTATATTAACTAATTTAACTAATTTTTTTATTTTTTATTAAATTAAATAAATATACCTTGTCTTAAAAAACAGACGCAGTATTCATATGTGGATGATGAAAAATGTTCGGAGAAACCAAACAATTAAACTAAAGATGGGGCAGCGAGGACACGTCACAATGAGCATCAGCCGTACATAATCATAATAATGAATAGTAAACACAACTATTGATTATTAATAATAAAATAATAAAAATAGGAGGTAAGTATCTAACATTATAATATAAGTGAAAATAAATGGATGGGCAGAGGGAACAATAAAGCAGGGAGCAAGGGGTTCCTGTTACGGACAAAACTATCAAAAATCAGTCACATTTTTATAAAAGAAAGCCTGTTTTGTTTTGTTTTCTGACAACCCTTCATTGGATTCCTTCTTCATTATATTCTACTAATTATATGAATACTTTTGTAGTATAAATTATACTATTAAAATGTTCTATAATTAACCTATGAGGAGTAGTTTGTTTGAAAAAAAAAAATCTTTTATCTTTATTAAATAACTTATGTAAAAATTTTAATATGCCAAAAATACACTATTAACAAAAAAGAATATTTTTTTATTAATGACAATTTAGTTAATATTTTCCTAGGAATTCATCCCCTCTCATTCCCTCCCCTCAACCAAGTACACCCTTCAGTATGTTACATAGAAAAGGTAGGAAAGGTAGATGAGTAAGTTCTCTCCATAAAAACACATTTGGCTTTTAAATATTCTTGAAACTCAAGTTCTTATTTTTGCTCCAAAGTTTCCTTAAATATGAGAAGATTTAGTTTCCACCAAAATTGGTGGTAAGTGGTAACTCATCTTCTCTCACAGACATTCAATGACTAACACTGTTCCTTTCAGCTTTTGGTTCATAATTTATGTCATCTCTTTACCAAACAAAGACTTTATTTTATTTTTTTGGTTGAAGTGTAAAAATATATATAAGATTTTTTTAAAAAAAAAAATTGCGTCTAACATTAAATACTTTATTGAGGAGTAAAAATAACCGTAAACTTTTAAAATAGATGCAAAAATATACATTAATAGTTAGTTGACTATTTATGTGAATTTTTTAAGGTCAAGGTGTAAAAATACCCATGACATTTTTCTAAAAATGCATCTAACACAAATGTATTTTTGAGAGGTAAAAATAACTGTAAACTTTTAAAATATGTGCAAGAATATACATTAACAATTAGTTATTTGTTTATTTGATTTTATTTTATTTTTTTTACCGAAAATGGTAACATAGAGAATGACATGAATGACTAGGAAATAACATGGAATAATACTGTTTTGACCCGGGGTAGTGGAAATCTATTTCCACCAAACCCTCACGGAATCGGATTATCTCGAAAGTCAAATTCTCGGAATCCCTCGGTAGCGTTGATTTCGCCCTAAGATCAATCTAACATCCCATAATATACCACACAATCATGCTTTTTAAATTTTAAAAAATAAAATAAAAATCTTTTTAGTACTTGAAGAATTTTTTAATACCATGAAGTATCTTTTTAGTACCCGTCGGTCTTCTAAAATATTTTTAAGATCCTAAAAAAATATTTCGGGATCTTATTTGTACTAAAAAGATACTTCGAGAGTATTATTGACACGTTTCTTCCCAATCAGTATTCTGAAATATTTTTTTAGTCACGAAGTATCTTTTTCAATAGCAGTCAGTACCCTGAAATATTTTTTTAGGATCCTGAAAAAAAAATTCAGGGTATTGGCTAATCTAAAAAATACTTTGTAAGATACTTAATTGGTGCTTTTCCAGTCAATACTTCTGAAATATCTTTTTAATATCAGTCAATACTTCGAAATATTGTTTTTAGGATCTTAAAAAAATATTTCACAGACTGACTATTAAAAAATATACTTCGGTATTAAAAAATTCTTCGTAGTACTAAAATGATTTTTATTTTATTTTTAAAATTTAAAAAGCATAATTGTGTAGTATATTATGAGATGTTAGATTGATCTTATGGAAATTAACGCTTATCGAGGGATTACGAGAATTTGGCTCCTGAGGTTATCGGTTCCAACACTCCATCTGCACCTCATCATTTTATCTCCATCAGTCCATCTAACCCTTTCTATCCCCTCTCTCTTTTTTGAAAAAAGTGATGAGGTGGAGATAAAGGGTTCAATGAAAACTAATTTCCTTTGCCCGATCAAAAATTATTATTCTAAGTTTGAAAAATACTTTACATACTCCAAGAGTATCAAATCATTTGAATTTTATTCGATGATAGCATAACAAATCATATTATTTTAATTCTAATTGACTGATTACTCATCTAAAAGTTTTCAAGAAAAAACATCTTATTTTTTTCAAAAAAAAAACTAAAACAAAATGATCAACTAATATTTTTCTTAAAAACAAGATAAAATTTAAATTTCTTCACAACATTTATCAACCAACTAACATTAAAATGATCTAAGTTGTAATGTTTTCATTGGACGGAGTTTAGATAACGTGGTACTTTCTAGAATATGTAAGTATTACACTTCAAGTTGTTTATTGATATCATCCATATAATCCTTCATGTCACCATTTTCAGTAAGAAAATTCAAACGGTCAACTAATGGTCAATGTGTATTTTTTACACTTATTTTAAAAATTCATACAATACTTACTTTTGCCCCTAAAAAAACATTTGTATTGGGTGCACTTTTGAGAAAATCTCATGTGTATTTTTTCACTTTAATCCTTAAAAAATTGAAACAAACGGTCAAAGTATTTTTTTTGTACATATTTTAGAAGTTTATAGTTACTTTTGTTTCATGAAAAAATATTTGGTGTTTAACGCATTTTTGAGAAAATCTCATATTTATTTTTACACTTTAACACTATTTTTTTTCCAACAAGTACTTTAATATTTTAAACATTTGTCATATAAATAAATAAGTCACTATGTATTAATTATTAGGGAAACATTCTTTTTTTCGCCAGAATTATTAGGGAAACGTGCTGATTGATCAATAATTATTATATATAATGTATCCAGTAGGGAGCCACACTTGTTCCTGTGGGTGCAAGTGCACCCACAAAGTTTGAAATATATGTTATTTAGCTGCAATATGTTAGAATCAATTGGACCATAGCTCAATGGTAGAGCATTTGTTTATAGAATATGAAGTCACTGGTTCAAACGTTGGCTCCTTCATTTCTTATCCTTTTCCTAAGTTTTACTCATGAAATACACCTTTTTTTTTTTTACCTCTCTCCCTCGCAGCCTTCTGGGTCATTCTTCATTGATTCTTGGGCATTGCAAGTTCAAGCGTGGTATTTATACTCCCTCATCTCTAAACCAAAAAAAAAAAAAAACCCCTTTTTCATTTCTTATTATTTTCCCAAGTTTTTACTCCTTATGAAAAACACATGTAGCATTAGTTTTACCTGTGATTTCAAAACAACAGAAATATATATATTTTATAACCAAACCACTATAAACAACGAAAAGATTTTTGTGATTTAGTTAAAGCGGCAAGGATAGTTTCTTTAATTCGAAACATTGAGTAATCTAGTTTCATTGATTAGCTTTATTGAAAATTGTAATGAGTTTGGTGGTTGAAACTTTGGTTTTTATGTAAAATTCTCCAATTTTTGTCTTACAGAAGTGTGATAGATAGTTTGTGTCTTTTGACATTGGATGAAATTTGTTAGGATTTAGAAACTTCATAGTTTATTACTGATTTGATGGTAGATGCTGATCCTATTTTATGCACATCTAATTTACTTAGAACCCACTGAAAGGAGTTTTTTTTTTCTTATCTATATTCATTTGATTTTAATGCATTTAAAACTTTCCTTAAAAAAAAAAAAAAAAAAAAAATCGGAAGCGCACGCCCGAACCCTCAAATTCCTTCACGGTGTGCACCCACAAATATAAATTCCTTTCCGCCATTGAATGTATCTAACAACCACACATTGCAAATCCCTAAATGGCCCAGAAATATTAACTTTATTCATAGACAGAAAGGGTCAATTCAAATAACATTTTCTTATCTATCAAATACATTTTGTCATGATTTCATATGGAGGGCCTCAAAGTGGGAACATTAATTTTAATAATAATGATAATAACAACATAAATTAAGTTTCAATTTAAAGATTTTTTTTTAATTTTTCCCAACATGAGAAATTTCTTACTTTAATTTGAAAACTAATACAAAACTTCATCAAAGCCACAAATACTCTCTTCGCTCCTAGCTAAATATGAGTCAGTCAATATGTTTACTTTTTTTTTTTTTTTTATAAAAAAAAAAAAGTTTGGGTGGGGTAGGCACGATCTACATGAAACACTGCGCTGCATCCTCCGCGCTCAAACGCGAAGAAGTATTCTACGGGTTGCTTTCAAGGAGGCTTTCATATCGACCAAAGTGCGGGTATCGAACCTCCTCTTTTTTTGGGGTGAAAACGTCTTACTTAATTGTGTCGATCCTCATTTGGCCAATATGTTTACTTTAGTGCTAAATGTGATTTTTTAATTTATTTTGTCTTCTAAATTTTTAATTCTTTTAAATCATTCTTAGTAGGGGTTTCCATTCATATATAATTCCAACGCAAATGATAATTAAAAAAATTAAATTTTTATAAATAACTAAATTTATTAATTTTTGTGAACGGAGGGAGTAACATTTTACCTACATAGCATGCTGATCAAGAAACCAAATGACTCAGCATTGTTTCACATTGTTACCAAGTTGATGTTATTTTGTTATAATTTTTAATTAATATAAAATTCGTAAATAAAAATTGAACTAAAGTATAATTAAATAGTATATTGAAAATAAAAAAGGCTCGTAATAATTAAATAAAACAAAAGGGATGGGCCACCACTCACCACACACTAGGCTCTATAAAATTCATAAATAAAAGTCTTGTTATTTATATTTCCAGGTAATTTGTAATGCAACTTATTTCTATTATAGACTTTATGTAATGTATGCAACTAATTAGATATTAATTGGCAAAAGAAAAAGAAAAATAATTAGATATTATTCTCTGACATTTAATAGATAAAAACAGGGGAAAATCCTTTTCGGGCCCTTTTTTTTAGAAAAAAAATCCCAAAAATGCCCGAGTTTAATCGAAATCCCTTTTCTAGAATTTTCGAATCTACATGAGTTGTTAACACGGGGCCGATATAGTTGTTAACGAGAGATGCGATATAGTTGTTAATGAAATGATTTAGTTGTTAGAAGATTGTTGTTAATGGGGCTGATTTAGTTGTTAATTAACAACTATATCAACTCCGTTAATAACTCAATAAATACGAAAATCACAGAAATGTATTTTCGGGATTTGACTTTTGAGTGCTTTTTTAGGATTTTTAAAAAAGAAACCCCGGAAAAAACAAAGGATTTTCCCTAAAAATAGAAGAAAGGACAAGAGGATGGGTAGGGCAATACCAAACAAAGTAAACATGACAATATATAAATAAAATATAAAACAACTCAATAATTATTGTTGATGAATGGTGACAATAGACATATATAGAAATTATAAGCCAAATGTGGTATCGTGGTATGTATATTATTTAAATGAGGTTGTTATAACCTATGATACATTGGGCAGATTACATTAATATATAAGCTTTGTTTAATGTGTGATGAATATAACAAAATAAAATCAATTAAGTAAGTCAAAAAATATAATTATATATACAAAGACACAATGGCGAACCAGGGGTTAGAGTGGGCCCCGCCCTCCTAAATTCTTTTATCATTTCAAGTGGAGGATCTGTGAGAAGTTCAGGAGCCATAGCTAAGTCCTAGCGAGAAGCTTAACACTTGCTTTGAAAACCATCCTTGTGATGATATTAACAAATTTATTGATAAATTTTATTTCAGAGATTTTATAGAACATGAAAAATTATATTTGAAGATGAAGTTACAATATTTTGAGCTTAACATTCTTAAATATTCATATTTGATTAATTTATCAACTACATCTTAATTATGTCAATGGTAAGTCAACCTGGAAAATCCATCATTTACCATTTTATTGATAAAGTGATTAGACTTGTACTCACTTTTTTAGTTTTTATAACAACCACTGAAAGATCTTTTTTTTATGAAGATAATTAAAAACATGTTTCAAAATAGAATGAAAGACTACTTTAATTTATTGATGATTTTTTGATTACATACATTAAAAAAAGATTTTTTTTTTTTTTGAGTTTTAGCACAGATTCAATTATAGATTAATTTAACAATATGAAAACGAGGTAAAGTAAGAGTCAAGTAAAATGATCTTAATTTACGTAATAAATTTCTTTCATTTTTTTGGTATATTTGATCTGTATTATATTTAAATCTTTTATTTATGATATAATATTTTTTTATTTTTGGTCCCTATCATTAAAATTTCTGGGTCCACCGCTATTCGTATGTGTATGTGTGTGTATGTAACAATTAGCAAACAAACAAACAGGGATAAAGCAGAGGAAGCGACAATGGAACATAAAAATGTAATCTATTTTATATAATTATTTGATCGATACGAAAATGAAAAATCAATAAAGAACATAAAAAATCAAACATGAAATCAAGTTCCTAACATGTGCAAAACGATATTCCTTCCAGTGCTTAATTATAAGATCTAGTTGATTTTTTTAGAGGAATTAAATTAGCTTATACTTTCGTAGTATTTTTATTTTTTTCTTCAAACTAAATAGTTTGATAAACTAATATCTTTAGCATATGTAATCTAAGAAAACACAACATATGAAATGATTTAAGTGACTTATTCAGTACTAGGTTTATAATTAGGATCGAAGGTAATAATTTTTTTTATTAAATTTAAAATAAAAGCTACTTTTTGGCGGATTGAATACATAGACCTAACTCATATTACCGACCCTATTCGAGATAGTAAGGTTATTTTCATAATAACTACTTCTCCAACTAACCCTGTCGGTTTTATCCAATCATATGAGTTTAATTAATGATTAAAAAAAATCTAGTAATAATTTTTTATTTCATGTTGTAGCATTTCATGAATACACACACACACACATCAACAATTCATTCAGAGGGTTAAGCTCTATCTCTGTTTTTTTCTTCAAAATCAAACATTGAAATGGATGATGATGGTGATAAGAACTAGGAAGATACTTTCAAATTGGAAAAACTTAAAAAAAAAAAAAAACATAAAAACTAAGTGGATGTTTTAATTTTGTAATTAAAAGTAGGTATATTTGGGGTTATGATATAATATATCAATATGTATAATAAAATTCAAAACAATGTACACTAAAGTATTTACTTGCCATGAATAATACAAATTATTTTTTCAGGTTTTGTTTTAAAAATTGAAGAGCAGTATAACTACCTCTGGCCTTTAATATAATACATATTTATTTAATTTAATTAGATTAAAAAAGTTAGTTAATATGAGCGTGTATTTTAAAACACCTTAACTATCTTTATTAATTCTTCTTTTCCCTCTCCCCTTGATTATTGTTGAAGGAGTATCAATAGATATAAATTAAAAAAAAATATTGAAGATGTTTAAAAAAGTCTTACATTTAATATTAAGATCAATTTTCCAAATAGTACCTATATTGAAGATAGGAGGGAGCAATTGTTTTGGTTAAAGTTGTTAAACTCGCGAGTTTAACAAATTCGTGATGTTGACATAAACTCATATCGTGAACTTGAATCTTAAACTCGTAATAGTTTATTTTCACCATTAAATCGGTATTAATAGTATGTAATTAATTAAATAATTAAAATATAATAGTTTAATTTAAATCTAAATAATTGAAATTAAATCCCTCAACATTTATAATTTATTATATATAACAAATAAATTTTTATTAAATTTATATATAAAGCCATTAAAGCATGATCAAATCAAAAAAATTAATACAAGTTTAAAGGTGAGTTAATACAGTTTTGTAAGTTAATTAGAAACATAAAAACGGTAAATTCAACATATAAACTCGTGAGTTTAATCGGAGTTTACCGCCGTCACGAGTTTACTAGTAATTCGACTTGATTTTGTAAATTAGAGGCATAAAAACGATAAAATTGAAGAGTCAAATCGTGAGTTTAACAACAATAATCTTGATGCATGAAGAGATATATTTTAAATTTGATCCAAAAGTACAAAGAATGTTGGGTTTAAGAGGACATAAGTGGCTATTGAATTAAGGTTTGAATTTTTATTGAGAGATGTACCTATATTTAATGTCTAATTGTTAGAATATGTGGGTGATTAGTTGATTAGTTAGATAGTTAGTTAGGCCTAGTCTATAAATAGAGGGTCTTGACTATTGTGAAGTGTGTGTTGGGTGTGGAGCCCTCACCATGTGTGTAGAGTGTGGAGCTCTCACAATATTAGAGAGAGGTTAATTTGAGTCTCTCTCTCTAGAGAGAGAAGTCCTCCTAGATCCCTAGAATTAGAGTTTATTGATTAGAGATAATCCTTATGGATTACTCATTGTATGAGCTTATTGCTCTTGGTTGTAATACCCTTATGGGTTAGAGCTTATTGCTCTTATATGAATAATACAATGTTCTTCATCTTCTTTCTTCATATTTTCTCTTCTAATCTCATTAGTTAACATGGTATCATGAGCCTAGGTTTGGGGTTAGGCCAAATAATCAAGAAGTCAATGAAGGTGATTCTTGGTTTATCACTATCTGAATGCTTCAATTATTCTGATCCAGAGGGCCCAAAATCAAGAAAAGGCCCAAGACCAACCGGGAATCCAAGATCCGACTCCAACATATCCGAAGACCCACGGCCCGGTATAATCGGATATTCAAGAAAAACCCTGAAAGAAAAATCGAAGAACATGGCGTGTGATCGCGACAAATCTTGAAATCAAACATCAGGATTTTCGCCTCCTTTATCACTGATTTTAAAGATCCCAGGCGTCAATCCAATATGGCCTACGAACGAGGTGTGCGGCGACATTGGTTTCGACGGATCGTGTTTCACGAGATACTTGTTGAGTTCGTTGGACTCGTTTTGATTCTTGCCAAGTTTCATTCTTGCCTAAGTCGGACTCTTCCTGTTTTATTTTGTCTTCAACATTTGAGTTCTCTGTTTCGAAGTTGAGGCTCGTCTGCCTGGTTTAAAGAAAATGCAAAGAATGCGTGATTGTCAAATAGGGAGCTCCGAATAGCTCCAAATCTTGAAGAATTTCAGTATCTCCGCTGCGTGATTCTTGTGATCGTTCAGATTCGTGAGTGAGTTCGAAAGAAGCCAGAAGTTTGGAAGGCGGTGAACAGGATTGGAAGGACGATAACAAAGACCAATTAAGATCAATTAGAGATCAAGTTTCGGCATTACTTCGAGTGAAAAGAAAGATGTTTTGGATGGCAATGACAATAACAAACCAAAGATTCAGTCAAGACTTTGTTGTTTCTTTTGATGCGAGAAAACAATGTGCTCGAAAGGATTAGTTTGCCAAGTTTTGATAACTTTGCGGTTTCCAAGAATCTTATCGAATATGGAGAATCTGATCTTGGTTTGCTATTTTTCTCGTAGTCTTTCAACTATGAATTGTTGTTTAGAGTTGTGGGTTTATCATTATAAGGAACATGGTTTTTATAGTTGGATTAAGATAAAAACTATTGGATTGTTTTCAAACATGGTATCATGAGCAAGGTTTTATTTTTTTTCACACCCACTTTTAGTCGACAGGAAGAGAGTTTTATAGAAGAATTGCAAGCCCATATTCAAGAACCCGCCCATATCGCCCAAGATTGACAGCCCACATATCAAGATCCTACTGTTTTCTTTTGGACTCCACAACAAGAGAGACTAATTGAAGATTTTGTCCTATATGCGTTTTGAAAACGCGCCTGACGCAAGAAAGACTTATTGAAGCATTTGTCCTATCTGCGTCTTGAGACACGACCTCAAGCATAGCGATTTTGAAATTTCCACAGTAGCGACTTTGAATCTTCAATAGCAGCGAGTTTGCTCGGAGAACGAGAGACGAAAGACGAAATCGTCCTTCTCCCGTCAAGATCCGCTACGTAGCTCGAATCGGAAAAAAGGACTCACAATCAGCGCGACACCTCCAAAGAAGGGAGAGATCGACGCCGGTGAAGAGGGAAAAGACCCAGGCGGAAAGATCGACGCTGGCGAAGAGGGAAAAGACTCACGTACGGCGTGACACCTCCAAAGAGGGGAGAGTTCGACGCTGGTTTGTGAATTTTTAAGCTCTGTTTTCTGCTGTGATCAACGCTTTATTCTTCTGGGTTTTCTCGGTTGAAATCAGCAATTTTCATCAGATTAATTGTGGCTCTGTGTTCTTGGTTTAAAGGGCCATCGTAATAGTCTTGATCCACCGTGACTCTGTGTCATGGAAATTGTCTTTTTCGTTCATTTGCAGATCAAGTGTGTAAGCAACATATTGTAGAAGCAAGAGAGGAGCTTGCTAAAACAATTGAGCAAGAGAGGAGATTTACTGATTTACTCCAAAGCCTTTTGTGTTTTCACCATTTTATCGTGTGATTGATGGGATCTTTCAACCGGCAAATTAATTCAATTCCGGTCTTTGTATTTACTCGATCCTTGACCTCTGTATTGGTGTTTCTGGTTTTGCCTCGTGGCATATCTGGCTTTCTCCGTCACGCTTCTGCAACATGGTCTCTCTCTTCACTAGACCAGCTAGACGTCCTCTGAGATAAAGGGGGTCCTAGGCTTGAATTGATGGTCTTGATCTGGGATATCATTCTGATCCATTATGTTTGTGTTTCGACTTTTGGTTATGGAAAGAGACACTGGCACGATGGCAGTGCATAAATTATTGTGACTATGAAAATATTATTCTGCAATGAAGAGAACAACTTGGTTTTGTAGACAGACTCGGTCCTCAATTTTCATGTGGAACAATGTAGGGATGTCGAGTATGTGAAGCAACGGTGCTAAAAGGAAGAAACGGTTCTACGATCCCGAACAACAAGAAGTTACGTGTAATGGGGAGTAGCTTGAGGACCAAAGGCGTATTGAAGATATCTGCCTCAAACATAATGATGCAATGTTATCCCTGGCCTATTCTCTTGGAGTTTGCTTATGTGCATCAAAATAATTGAATGTTTATCTCTTCTTGGATTTTGAGATTGAAGTCCTAAGAGCGCATTGATACCTTATTCTAATAAGTAATAATGCGGTGTCAACATGGGAGAATATTATTGCGAGATTTGCAAATTCTGTGATGATGATACAGATAAAGGACAATACCATTGCAAGGAATGTGGCTTTGTGATGTGGCAAAAGAACCCAGACTTGTGGCTTATGGAATTGATCGTTTCTGGTTTAAAGGTTAGTGCGAGGCAATGACGGGAGGCTTTGAGAGACTAAGACTTTGGGTATGAAGAATGTTGATTTAAACTCAAATGGTGGTAGTGAATGGTGACAACGCATTCAACGAAGCAAATCACTTTGTAGATGTATACGCTATGTCATCGATATGATTGCTGAAATGATTAATGAGGATTAGCATGGAGAAGAGAGGAGATTGTTATGAAGAAATCTTTGTATTGTTTTGTCATTAGAAAACTAGTCAATTTAATTCACCTTATCCCTTTATTTTTGTGTTCAAGTTGAGCACATTTGAGTTAAATAATATTCAACTTGAGGGGGCGTGTTAGAATATAAGGGTATAATTGATTAGTTAGAGAGTTAGTTAGAAAGTTAGTTAAGGGCCCTAATCTATATAAAGGGTTTTAGGCTAATGAGATCAAGTGTTGAGTGAGTTAGAAGATAGGTCATCACCATTACTCTTAGTAAGAGTATCATGCTCTCTATTTTTTCAATACATCATTCCTCATCTTCTTTCTCCTAATTATCCTCTCTAATCATACTTGTTAACATTCAACACTTATTAATCCTATTAGCTAAGACCCCTTTATATAGATTAGGGTTCCTAACTAACTCTCTAACTAACTAACTAATTCACTAACTAATCAATTATACTCTTATAATCTAACACGCCCCCTCAAGTTGAACACTATTTATCTTAAATGTGCTCAACTTGAACAACACAAAATAAGGGGATAAGGTGAATCAAATTGAATAGTTTTACAATCAACAAAATAATGCAAAGACTTCTATGATTTGCAAGATAGGGGCGAGGAGGCGATTCTTCTCCGCTCTCTACTCTACTTTCCCTTAAATCGATAGGAGTGAGGAGACGATTCTTTTCTGCTCTCTACTCTGCTTTCCCTTCTTCTTGGGTCGAATACTTGAGGATCTGAGCTTTTGGGCTTCAGATCTTGAAAGACTCCATTTTTTCTTGGATCGTCTTCTTTACTTTGTGCCTCTAAAGTTAATACTTGAGGCCTGACCTTCTTTTATACCCCATACTCTAGGATCTGTTCTGGATATTTTGAGCACGATGGGCTTTCCGATCTATGCTTCCTCCAAACCTGGAAACAGCTTCTTTTACAAACCCAATCGGCGTAAATAGAATGCGTTCTATACTATTTTTCTCATTCATGAATCTCTTCTTTATCCATCATACTTTCACCTTGATAAGCAGCCACAACTTCTATGTGACCTTCCCCATTCTCACCCACGGGATCTGTAAAGTCCAGTTTTATTTCAGGAGGTGAATCGTCCCAAACTCTATTTTTCTTCGTTGGCTTTTTCTTTGGCTCTACCTTGGAGGCTTTGGTAACAGTATCTGTATGTCTTTCTTTTCTTTCTTTTTTACTCCTTTCACTAATCGGATCTTCTAGCCTTCAATCAGAAATCAAGAGAAGCAAGAAAGAAGGGATCAAACCTCTGTCAAGAATCTTCCGATTGTGGCAATCACAACACTATTCTTTTATGAATCACAGTCCATATAATCACCTTTTGCATCTCTCTCGAACTTTGATTTTCCACATTTGACTCCAAAGTGGATCTGTCGGGAAATTTACCTTTGGTTTGAAGCATTAATGATCACTTGCAGCCAATCTTTCCTCTGAGTTTCACGCCGAGAACTCTTTCCATCTTCATCAGCACGGCCTGATTAAGAACCACTTTCCCGTTCTCGCACTCCTGAACCTGCCTTCTTGGATCATCGGTTTCTTCAGTTCTGGTTGTCGAGCAGAAGCGTGAATCACCTCTGGTTTCCGAGGCTTGATAATCTCTGGTTATGTGAACAGGTCAACGCGAATCATTTCTGGTTTTGCTAAATCTGATTTTGCCATCGCCTTGAAGGTCGATCTTGCAGAATGCCATTTTCCTCGCCACTGGTCTTGCTTCAAAGAATAAAAATCTGGTGCCAATCTTGATATATGGCCTGTGGATGACTATGGAGCAAAAGAAACAATGGAGGATTTAACCTGGCTCTGATACCATGTTAACTAGTATGATTAGAGAGGATAATTAAGAGAAAGAAGATGAGGAATTATGTATTATTGAGAAGAGAGCATAATGCTCTTACAAAGTAATTGTGATACACATTCAACACTTATTAATCCTATTAGCTAAGACCCCTTTATATAGATTAGGGTTCCTAACTAACTAACTAATTCACTAACTAATCAATTATACCCTTATATTCTAACAGATAAATAGTGTTCAACTTGAGGGGGCGTGTTAGAATATGTGGGTGATTAGTTGATTATTTAGATAGTTAGTTAGGCATAGTCTATAAATAGAGGATCTTGACTATTGTGAAGTGTGTGTTGGGTGTGGAGCCCTCACCATGTGTGTAGAGTGTGGAGCTCTCACAATATTATAGAGAGGTTAATTTGAGTCTCTCTCTCTAGAGAGGGAAGTCCTCTTAGATTCCTAGAATTAGGGTTTATTGATTAGAGATAATCCTTATGGATTACTCATTGTATGAGCTTATTGCTCTTGGTTGTAATACCCTTATGGGTTAGAGCTTATTGCTCTTATATGAATAATACAAGGTTCTTCATCTTCTTTCTTCATAAATTCTCTTCTAATCTCATTAGTTAACACTAATAATATTTTGAATATGATTACCTAAAATGAGAAAGTATCTGTGCTTGATAAAAAAAGAGTAGCAAAAGCATCGTGCTACTGATTCAACCAATCAAGAAAAAAGTTACCTTGCTAATTAATTCCATGAGCTTTCATATTTCATCTTCAATAACAACAACAATAAGAATAATAATAATAATTACTATAATCATTATCATTATTATTAGAAGTATTCACAAGAAACAAAATATATATATTATAAATAAAAAATTATATGCATTTTAAAATATCATTGGTGCCCGATTCTTTAACCAAAAACTTATCTTTATTCATGTGAAAAAAATATATACTGATATATATTTATTCACGTGGTGGAGTTTCTTGATTTGGCAATAGATTATAACATCGATACACACAAAAGATTTTCGACAGTACAATTTTTTGATTCTATTTTCTTCATTTTGTCAACTCATAAAGAACACTGTGATTCATGCTTTGCCCTTTAAAATTTCAATTGCTTTCTTTTTCCACTTTATGTCATGGTTTGAAACCAAATGACGTGTAATATATACGCGTATTTTGCGCAAAAAAAATATACGTGTATGTTTGAATTGACGTTTAAGAAACAAAGATAAAACTACTCTTACATACTTACTCTGTATACCATAAATCATGTTGGAAAAATAGTTTTTACTGCTAACCCAAACATGACATCAGTTCTAAATAATAAACCTCCATAAATAATATTATTTGTTAGGTATGTAGGCCCCAAAAATATATTGGCCCTTCAACTCCAACACCCAAGCCACCCAGGCAAAGTCACTGTTAAATAGGCGTCAAGATCCACAAATATAAGAATGACCCTTCGATCCATTAAGATCCTAAAAGGGTGGAACTAATTGACCAGATGGTTGGCAAGCCACACTATAAAACAGGGAAGCCTGCCAGGACCAGAGACAATCAAGCGACTCTACTCCCTACTCTCTTAGCATAGTACTCCAAATTGGCTCATCTATTATTTATGTCAAGTATAGACCCTGAAGTAAGTCTGTTCTGTCCAACAACGGTACTAACTTTGCAAGTCTAGCACCAGTGAAACCACCTAAAAACCCCTGAACGGGTGGTTCAGTGATTAGTGGCGTTACGTACTCTACAACAAAACAACATACCATACTCCTACCAAAGGAACCCCCCAGAAACAAACAAAGGACATTCGCGTAGGTCTTCAGGAAGAACAAATCACGTTCTTCAGGACGAGATAAATGAGCTGGACTAACTACACGACAACGCATTGGTTATCTCTATATATTTAACCAATTTTGATATTAAACGTGTTGATTAACCCATGAAGCTCAGTAAATATAATATATTTGGAGACAATCAAAGAAATGAGGCTAGAATCCCCAATTGTTTGGACACCGTTTGTACTAGTCTTTGGTAATGGGGCGCTAGAAAAAACCATTGGAGAAATAACACTCCTGACGTAACCAATATGATTGAACATGACTTTCAAATATCAGGTAATGGATTGTCTGTTAGTTTACAATACACTACTAGGGAGGCCTTGGATCTAGAGGATGAAATCCGTACCATCCACTCTCTATCAAGTAGTTAAATTCCGAACTCCTTGGGGCGTACGCGAAATAAGAAGAGAGCAAAAGTGGCTAGGGAATGCTACCAAATGACTAAATGGCTGGCATAGCAATTATCGAACATGTCCCTCGTGGAAGTGCTAGACAAACTAAAGGTAGAGGAGCTTAAAGAAGTATGTGTGGATTCGAACCATCCAGAAAGGAAGGTCTACGTGGGGATAGAACTACTACTACACAAATGAGGTAAGTTAGTCCCATTTTTAACTGACAATATCGACTTCTTTGCTTGATCCCGTACATATATGTCAAGTATAGACCCTGAAGTGATAACACATAGGATCAATATGAACTTGACGTACAAAACAGTCAAGCAAAAACAACTAAGCTTGCACCAGAATGAAATAGAATCATAAACAAGGAAGTACAGATGCTCTTAAACATTAGGTCGGTAAGGGAGCTCTAGTATGCCGATTGTTTGCTATGTAGTTGTCATACCAAAGAAGAATAGTAAGCATAGAGTATGTATAGACTTTACTGACCTGAATAAGACTTGTCTAAAAGATTCATTTCCTTTACCACATATTCATCTTTGGTTGATGCCATGTCTAGACATGAATTGTTGAGTTTTATGGATGCTTTTTCTGAAAATCCTTATACGCCCTGATGACCAAGAAAAAACAACTTTTATAACCAAGTGAGGCATATAATGTCATAAGGTCATGCCATTTAGACTAAAGAATGCGGGAGAAACCTACCAGAGGTTGATCAATAGAATGTTTGTAGGCTAGATACGAAAAACGATGGAAGTATACATTGATGACATGCTCGTGAAGTCTCTCAAAGAATACCAGCACGTAAAACACCTAAAATAAACCTTCATCCTACTTCGTATAGACAACATAAAGCTAAACCCAGAAAAATGTTCGTTCAACATGACCTCAGATAAGTTCCTTGGATACTTAGTATCGTACAGGGGAATCGAAGCAAATCCAAGTCAGATCATGGCCATACTCGACATACCATCTCCAAGGTGCGTCAAGGATGTGCAGAATCTGACAGGACGCTATTGAGCCCTAAACAAGTTCATTTCTAGATCATCCGAGAAGTGTCACCTGTTCTTTAAGTAGAGTGATAATTGCAAAAATGCACTACAAAAATTAAAGCAGTACCTAACTAATGAACCATTACTATCAAAACCAAAGGAAGGTGAGATACTCTAAATTATCTAGCAGTCTCACTTAAGGCTGTTAGTGCTATTTTGGTTAGGGACAAAGAAGGTAAGCAACTCTCCTCGTCTACTATACCGGCAAAGTTCTCTTAGATGCAAAACCAGGTATTCTCATCTTGAAAAGCTAGCTTTATCACTTATGTCTGCATCTAAAAAATTACATCCATATTTTCAATGTCATCCAATCAAGGTAGTCACTAGTCACTACCTACCCTTTAAAAAATGTACTGCACAAATGAAACCTGTCTGATAGGTTAGTCAAATGGGTTATATAACTAAGTTAGTTTGACATAACCTACGTGCCATGTATTGCCATAAAATCATAGGCCCTAGCAAATTTTGTAACCGACTTTAGTCCTGATATGCAACTAGATGCTGACAAAGAACTTTTGTGCATAAGTGGGAAAAATTGGAGTGTTAATTAGACACAATTTATGGATGGTTCGTCTAATGTTAAGGGAACATGGCTAGGTACTAATTTATCAAATAACCTAACATGGAATTGGAGGTCCCCGATTTTGCGATATTGGTAGGATAATATACTCCCAGACGACAGGAACGAAGCCCGACGTGTGCCCTTGTCTCTATCTCTCTCTTTTCAGCTTCATGGTGTAACCACTAGATAATATTGTACTGGAATTAGCACTTTTATCTATGCATTATTGGTAATCCCTGCCTTTTATTGAATTTAAGTCCTAATTCCTGAACAATGAAAAGAAAAAGGGAGAGATTAAGAACAAGAAATGATTCTTTATAAGTGTAGACCAAATAGGTAGAGAGAGAAAAACATAGTTTTTGTGGGTCTCACTCGTCAGGTGAGACCACCAAACAGATAAAGAAAAAGACAATGAATTTGTTGTATTTCCAACTTGTGACTTCTTCAAATTCATTGTCTTTGTCTTTGAGTGTATATAGAGATAAAGTCAAATTATCACTTTTTAAAAGTTATTATTGTCTTTGTTTTTGAGTGTATATAGAGATAAAATCGAATTATCGGCACTTGTAAAAGTCAGTGTAGTGTAGTGAGTGCAATTTATATTCAAAGGTTTTCGTTGTATCTTATAAGACATTTGACTGTCAATCCAATTTGCATCCTATAAGATAGGAATAAGTGGGGCTAATTAAGTCTAAAGAACTGCCTACGCTTTAAAGACATTGTATACTACTTTCCTTTTCATTTCTTCTTATATTTCTTAAAGAACCAAACCTACCAAGTAATTGTTTGTGTGAATAGACCTTCCTATAAGAAAAGAATGTGCGTGCCTGCTCGTAGTGCAAGCGGCATGGGTGCCATCCTTTGATGGCTGTCATCAGGGTTCGATCATTGCCTGCAAGCGTTGCTTGCCCATCCAAAAAAAAATTCCACCTTTCTAGTAGGTTTCAATATTCCCTTCTCATTAACCCCTCATAAATGACCTTACTTTTTGCATCCATGTCATTGTTAAATGTCAGCATTCAGCAACTTGTTCATTAGGCTTGTATTTAGATAAGTTCAAGAAAGCTTTCTAACAAAGCACATGCTATGTGGCTATTGTCAATAAGTAGGTTTAGCGTTTTATTCACAGTTGTAATGGAATATGGTTATGATATGAGGAGTATGCTGAGTCGGTTAGGAAAGTGGAATTTTCACATACCAGAAAGAAAGAGAATAAGTGGGTAGTGTTAATGGGACAAAGGTTCTATTCCTATTCTAACTTATTATCCTAATATATCCCAATACTTAAACATGCTACTTATAATTTTGTCTTTCGAGAAAATTACCCCACGCTCCTAACTAAAGAAAATAATATATGAAAAATCTCAACTTGCCAACGATGTCAATGGTGTCTCAATTCACTTGTTATTGACAAGTTTTAAGACTTTTCAGATATTATTTTTTATGATTGGGACTTTGGTGTAATTTCTCTTATTGCCTTTGTGGAGGTTAATTGTTCCTTTGTTCATCCATTGTTGCTTCTTGATATCTAGAACTAAAGATTCCATGCCAGCAAACCCATAAATAATCACGTTCATGTTTCTCTTGCTCTTCTATTTTTGTGAGGTGGTGGCCACTTTTTGCTTTATTCCCAGCCACCATAATTAACCATTATCTATACAGTTTAATAAAAGGAAACGGCATCAGATTCTTATTTATTACTGTTCATTACCTCTTCTTGATTAAGCCAAGGTTTATGGGTGGGAATGGATAAGATATACAGATATTGTCACCCTTCATTGTGCATTATAATGATAATTTATTAAACAACTATGATGGTTCCCCTAATTTCTTTAAGTATTTTGTGAGACACCATTAAAAATAGTACTAACTGTCATAATTATAAGATCGGGTTGATTTTTTTGGAAAAATTAAGGAAACTAAATAAGTTACTTAATCATATCATATGTTATGTATCTTTAGATTTTATTAGTTAAACTAATTAGTTTGGAGAAAAAAATAAAAATAAAAATACTCTAAAGTATTTTAATTAGTTTCTTTAATCTCTCCCAAAAAAGTTAAATTGGTCTTATAATTAGGATCAGAGGGAATAGTTAATATGAAATTAGATGTTCACACCAATATCATCTGTTACTCTTCTTAGCAGGCTTTATCAGATCAAGTTCCTTTATAATTAAACTCCAACGAGTAATTAACTAAATTACTGTGCAGGATACTTATACCTTGTCCAAGAAAAATGGACATGCTCTGAAGTTGAAGAACAAGCAGGGCAATACAGTACCCTAATATTAATAAAAAGCCCTCAAACCCTAATTAATGGAAGAAGAGGAAGCCAAAGATATGATTCATCAGAGACTATGCTTGTATTCTTCAAACAATAATGCAGTTATGGCTAGTGGGAAAGAAGTCTCTCATGTAACTTTTACAAACCAATATATTTATTAAATACCTCATGAGATAAATATATTTTACCATAACTGTTTGTGGGGATTTTTTATTAAAGTTTTTGTTGTTGTGGATAATCATAATTCCTAATTAGCCTTAATTGCTGAGGGTAGGGTGTGGCGGGAATCAAGTTTCATGTCTCATTCTTGTACTGGTGTTTTTATTTTGGGATTACTACAGATTTCCGAAAAAGGAAGCAATTGAAGAAAGGATGAGAAAATTATTAAGGTCCCAAAACAGCCTAATAACAAGTGAGCAATATAAACCTATTGTCATAATAATTCCCCCCATTTAGTTTTTCATTGAATTTGCTTAACAGCGTTTTGATGGAGATATTCATGCGCATATATCAAAGGGAAGCCAAACATGTCCCTGAAATCCATTATGTATAGGGCCAAAAAATGCCAAACAAAATGGAATACATGAACGAATCCAGGTGTCCAATTTCTTGAGGTGGCATTTTATACGAGTAAATTAAAGATGTGCTAAGGTCGAAATTATACAGAGCAGATGGCTGCTGACATGCTGGAGATATTTGAAATGAAAAAAAAAAGAATTGTAAACAATAAAGTTTCTCAATTAGATCTCACCTAATAAAATTAGTTCCTCCAAGACTAAAAAGCAAATTTTCAGGCCAAAAATGGACCTCTGAAGTAAAATATCTGTAAGCTATAGACATACACTAGCTCTTTACCCCTTCCACCCTCCCACTGCAACAAAAGCTGAATTTGCATCTATGTCAGCTAAACTTCTTTTATATGGTACAAAGCCTCTTGAAGACTCTCTGTAGGGTACATTTTCTCCCTCCTGATGACACAATTGGCTTTGAGAATCATCAGGTTGAGTTCCTGTCTCCATTTTCCATTTCACAGACAGTTTCAGCAATCGAACCAGTACATGGACGAATTTAAACAAAACGGAAGACTTTGGTACATATTCCTCCATGACACAATTTCATCAGGTGCAGGTTCCACACAGCATAGGTACTCTTTCCGGAATTCTCAGCAATTTGCCTCAGCTCCTTCAAGAGTTGTAATATTATTACACATGCCTAGTGATAATTGTGAATCAAGTTGGCTGGATGGCCCATGTTTGGCCAAGCTTTTCGTCCGATGTCATCTACTTGCTTGCAATCGCATTGTTATTCTCCCATCTACATCAAGTGGCTTCTGGTTATCGACCATCTGAATAGTTCTTCCAAACAACTTAATTCTTGTAACATGGGCCATGTTCGTAGCATCTTCAATTGAAGATTCAGTATCCTTGGAACTCAACTCAGACTTCTGGAACAACAACAGATAATTTGGTAATCAGCCAAAATGTTATCCACAATAAAGAATTTAATAAATACCATCATATGACACTAGTTAAATCTTGGAATAACATGAAGCTCATCATACCGTTGAAAACACATGTAAGTTGAAGCCAGCAGATAAAGAGAGTGATGCAAGAGATCCTTTCTCTTCCTCCACAGAGGAGTCAAATGTCATGCAATCATTTTCCTTTTCAACGGGTGATAGCGATAAGTTGGATGAGTGAACGTCAGTGGCACAAGAATTAGGTGATTGACATCTATTAGGCTGCTCTGAAGATGCCGACCCAAATATTTCTGAATTGAATGCAGATAGCACAGAGGTCGGGGATTGGGTGTCTTTCTCTGCAACTGCCAGGTTTGGGGATGGAGATCTTTCCACTTCATTTACTATGGATGGTCTTTTGCCAGAAGTAACTGATTTACGGGGATATGGATGTAGAGGTTTCCTCTTTGGCCGAGGAGGAGGTATATCACTTGGTTTTATAGAACTTTCAACAGTGCCATCAGATTCTCGGGCGACCTAAAGCCATTTATAGAATTAACATATGACAAATTTGAAGTAGATTAAAACATTGATCAAATTTTCAGAGCTTTTATGTTGCAAATGATCAAAATCATGTCCTTTCTCAGTACGATATCTTCCAGATTTTAGAGACTGTCAAACCAATATTCTGATTGCATCAACCACTATATTAACCTGTAATATTTAATGGAATTTAAATATTAACCTTAGAGAAGAACTTCTGGGCATGGCTTCGAATCTGAACTGCAGTCTTTGTACCTATGTGTTCTGCATGAAGTTAAGAATGGCATTCATCTATCTTGACCAGACATGAAGTATTTATTTTAGATCACTGTGATTATATCAACATAGACTAATAACCTTCAATTTGCCGCCAACCACGACCATACAATTTCAAAGCTTCTAGGAACTTCTGATGCTCTTCCTCTGTCCACTTTTCTCTTTGCTTGGAAATGGTATATGGTTTCCTCACCTGTTAAAAATATCAATGAGATTGAAGTATAAGGAACGAGTTCTTCAAGCCATATTGTCTCATAAAAGGGAAAGAGTTACTCAATATGGAAAGTAAAACAACCTTAGGAGTATGGTTGTTTGCATTAGGAGTTTGATCCTTCAACAGGACAACAATTTCAGATTTTGTGCCATTGTTGGAAAGGTTATTACTAGCATTGCCAGAGTTATTGAACTTTGTTCCTTCTATTTGGTCCTGCATCCAAAATAACAGATGAGTTATTTTAACTGTTACCAATAAAGGGGAAAAAATAGAGTCTGGAATTTATTTTGTGATTAAAGACATTGATGCACACTTGAAAATCACCCAGTTTCTAGGAAACTGTATTCCTCTTTGAGGTAGAAAGAAGTCAGTGGATTAGATCTCACTGAAATCTTCATAAATCCAGGAAAAAAATAGGCTTCTTGACAAGTGAATGCAAGACAGTATGTAGTGTGTGAAAGATTCAAAAGGAAGTCTCCCCTTGCATCCCAGAAGGATCAATACGATATTTAGTCTAACTTTGCCTCCAAATTTTATGAAAAAATAGGGGAAATTACTTGCTGATCATTTTCCCATCGAATAAAAAGAACTAACAATGGAACTGGAAGTTAGAATTTAAATAAATGAATTGCACAACGTACTGTAGTTTAGCCAAGTAGTTCATCCATTCAAATTCAAATGTAACTAAAGCCAGTCCAAGCTGACCTGTAGGTCACTTAAAATAGAAGGAAGCTCTTTTAGTCATTACATACACGGAAACAGATAGCCGCGATGAATTCTTAGCATATAATAGCAGAGCGACGATAAAAATGAATATATCCACTCGGAACTTCCGGTCTATACAAGTTAATTTATTTCCATAAGTCCGAACCATTATCAGAATGACTGAGACATAAATTCTACGATCCATTTGATTGTTCTTAAAAGGCAAATAGTAATTAAAACTTTTTTTAAAAAATCAATTAGCATTCGGCCCCCTGTTTTAAAAAACATCAATATGCAGGCAACCAAAGAAAAAGGAAACAAGAACGGTTAATTAAAAAGGTCCAGTTCGAACTGTTCCTTGTGTACCTGCATTTCCATTGGAGCAAAATCAGAGTAAGTCCTGCCGGAGAAAACACTCTAACCTTAATAGAGAGCAAACCCAGCAGCCTACAACATATAGTTTCCATCAATTAAACTGCGAATTAAAAAAGAAACAGATTCAATCAAACAAAATCACAGAGCAACGCGGACAGACTCAGTTTCTTTCTGTATCCACAGCTTAAAACATACAAAACAGCTCCAACTTTAATTGCATCAATCAGATTCAGATTCTCAACGTCAAATCTCTAATTTTCCTCCTAGGAATGAATAACACAAAAACGAAACATGGCTTGAGTTGAGAAACATAAAAAGCAAGATAGTTATACCTCGGATTTGCTGGAGAAACAAATTTTTCCACGATTTCGATTCGCAAGAAAATATATACTCCCTCGATAATGTTCAATATACCGAGAGAAACTTAAGTAATCTGAGAGAGATTAAACGAGCAAAGAACGAGGAAAGAGAGAGAAGGTAAGAACAGAGCAGGAGGAGGAGGAGAGTTAAATGGAAGAAGCTATAAAATAAAGTGAAAATAATAATAATTAAAAATGTGAAAAAAAATGAGGGAGTGCCACGCTCGAAAATATTTTTTGGGGAAAAAAAATATCAATGGAGGGTTCGAGAAGACGTGAGAGGCTTGTGGCTGAGAACGCCCTGGGACCCAGGACACGTGGCGGTAGGCTATTAATCTTTTTTTTAAAAAAAAAAATTCTGAGAAACTTATTCGGAAGTGTCGTTTGATTTTGTGGAAGACATGAGAGCTGAGCAGATAATTGGGAGAGATTTTATCAAAAAATAAAAAGATATTTTTGTTTCTTTTTTACTTTAAACGATATTTTTTTTAACTTCACGCGCCTGTTCGTTGTTTTAGTTTCACGACTCTTCTTGTCTGAAAAAACTTCCAAATTACATGTTTGAATATGTTTATTTATTTTAAATTTTCTTAAAAATAAATAAAATAATTTTTTTTTGGCATAGTTCATTAGAATAATAGCAGAATGTATGTTCAGTTAATAATTAGTTAATTATTTTTTTTACCAGAAAATTAGTTAATTATTAAATAGATAGGGAAAATCGCTTTTTAGAAAACTTATTTGGAGGAAAAAAATCCAAAAAAGCGCCGAAATTTTGAAATCTCGGCTACTTTTCCGGGATTTTGAGATATGCGTGAGTTGTTAACGCGGCGATATAATTTTAATTAACAACTAAATCAAAATTTCCATTAACAACAAATTTCTAACAACTAAATCAAATTTCATTAACAACTATATCGATCTCGTTAACAACTATATCACCAATTAACAATAACTCACGTAGATTTTGAAAATCCCGAAAAGGCACTTTCGGGATTTGAAATGTTGAGCGCTTTTTGGATTTTTTTTCTCCAAAAAAGGCCTGAAAATGATTTTCCCAAATAGATAGGGTGTGTGTTGTTGTTTATGGTGAGGGTGGAGGACAACTCAGCACACCGGCAGTAGGCTTCGAGTAGGGTGTCTGATACTGTTGCCACAAAAGGGTTGATCCAATGAATAATCCCCCCACCCATATATATTTTTGGGAAAATTGCACCTAGCACTTGAATAAGGAAAACTACAATAAAATTATCCTTTGAAATCTTAAAATTACATTCAAGTCCCGTAAGACATTTTTGTAATATTTTTCATATGTAAAAAGACACAAATGCCCCATGAAGCTCATGAAACTTTGCCAAAACACGCTATTCGTTTTGTCAACAGGGGCGGAGTCAGAAAATAACATTAAGGGGGGCGAAAATTACAGATGAGGACCTAAGGTTTCAGGAATCATATTTCAGCCTCATAAAAATTTAAGTATTTTCATTTTAGTCCCTATATGACACCTTTATTAGGGATTAAAGTAAAAAACATTTAAACTTTTATAAAGCTGAAATATGATTCCCTAAACTTTTGGGTCCTTTTCTATAATTTTAGGGGGGAGGGGCCACCCCTAGCCCCCTAAATCCGCCACTGTTTGTCAACACATTCACATAGACTTATCAAAACATGCATATGGACTTGCTAAAACAGGTTCATGGACTTGTCAACATAGGCACATGGAGACATTTGTGTTTTTTCATAGATGAAAAATATTGCAAAAAAGTCTTACGGGGACTTCACCGCAATTTTGAGATTTCAGATGACCATTTTGTTGTACATTCCCTTGTTCGGGACCTAGGTGCAATTTTCCTTATATTTTTTGGGAAAATCACAGAGGTCCCAAAAACCATAAAAAAAAAAGCCCAAAAAGTCTCACATCAGATTCTCCTATAAAAAAGGTCCTTAGGGCATTGTGATTAATTCTGAATGAGGAGTTGGTGCGTGTTTATTCTCATTCATGAGAAAGAAAAAACGGAAAAAGCTATGGTGGTGTGATCAACTTTGCAAGTCCAATGTTAAAGGCAAACAAGTTTCATTTTCATCTCATGGGCAAAGCTTAGAGTTTGTAGCTTTCATCTACGATCTTAGAAGCTAAACATTGATTTCCCTTTTTTGCCATTTATGTTTACTGCATTCAGATTCAAGGGTTGGTCAAAGGTTGGTGTTAAACCCCTACTGGCCTCACCATATTTCAGGTGGCGGGTAATGTGATACCTCTTATTTATTAAATTCAACTGTCACACCCTTTTCAATAATATATTACATTAGAGCAATATAGCGCAACGTAGTGGCAAAATAGTTTGGGCATAGTATATTGACAATAAATTACAATTTTTGGTTACAAAATTTAAAACAATCTTTACATAGAATTTCTACAAATATTCTTCGACCAATCTGGAACCAGTCTAATACCTCCATCTGCTAACATCTGCCTGGGAGCTACATCCAATAAAATGTACAAGATACAGGTAGCAAAAGAGGCTAGAATCCCGAAGGATCCCAGAATAATCATTAATCTCATATTCAGAGTATATACAGAGTATGTAAGCAAACCATAAGCATTCAGTAATTTGCACACAACGAAGCATAAATCCTAATCCGGAACAAGCAGTCCTCATAACACAGGTTGCCAAGCAAGGCACATATCAAAGCCTTAGTCGCACACAGTGGGTTCCAGTACCAAAGCGCTTCAAAAACACAATAACACCGATTGTATACACAATCATGGTAAAACATACATACAAAATCATACAGAGCATATGACATTAATGTTACTTACCTGTAAGCAGTTGATTAGTCAAATAACTAGTTCTCGGCAACTTAGTAGGAATATAGACCTAAGTAATACAATATAATGGTGTTATCATCAATATAATCTTTCCCTTTTTAAAATATGTAACTATACAACTTATATGAAGGGTTCTTTCACCATTTGAAACTCATTAATTCTCTTCATTAATGAGTATCCCTTCATTGGTGATAAGTATATAAAATAAATATATATATATATATATATATTGAGTTGGATTTATTAATACTTCATACCTATTTAATTATCTTTTTATAAATTTATCTATCTTTTAAATAAATATAGGATAAAGACTATTATAACAGAAAATCTATTTATATCATATTTTATGGTGCATGAGATATTATATGAAGAAAGAGATAAAAAGGAAATAAATGAGATATATATATATATATATATATATATATATAAAGCCAAACGATTAAAAGACGGACCTTGTGCGTACAATAGAAGCAGATATTTGATCTATGATATATCCTAAATCATCATATCCAAACAAAATTGAAGACGTGGGCCAAGCCTTAGATGATTAATTAAAAGAATAGATCATGCATAGAGAAGAAAAATATATATACCACGCACGGACGCCGCTAACAAGAAGACGTAAGAGCCGAATAACAAATAAAGAAGCAATCTTGGCGGCGAGATCTTTAGCAAAGAGGAGCCGAAACAATTCAAGAAGCAGAGTCGCACGGAAGAGAAGCAGTCTTGACGGCAAGGAGGAACAATTGAAGAGGGAGAGATCTCAGCAGTGCACATTCATCAGCGACAATAGCAAGGAGCACTAAGGGATTCTTTAAATTCTTTAAGAGTCTTGATTTCTCTTTTCTTTTCCTTTCCTGTCTGAATCTGAATATTATTTTGCTTTCATGGATTTGGTTTTAGCCATGTGTGGCTAATTTTCTTTTCAACCTAGAGAACCGATGAATTTGTTTGGGTTCTATAGATTATTCTCACGAATGATTTTTGATTAATTTTAATTCAGTTTATTTAATTTGTATTTATTGTTATTGCTTAGTAATTGGCTGCTACTAAGCATGTTTTGGGGAATTAAGGTTGAACTTGGAAGAGAGAATCTTAATTTGATCTTGGATTAAATAATGTGGAATTAGGTTTTAATCTAATTTGCATTTAGGATAGGAATATACCTAGAAGCTTCGCATAATCAAATTAGAGTGAGCCCGATTTAAAACGCATCTTATTTAGTTGTGTTAGGCATTATATAATTAATTGAGGTAGGTATCTAAATGGACCGGAATGCATTTATAGACATTAATATTCTAGATTAGTTGATTAAGTTAATTCAAAATTAATTTAGTGGGGATAAAATGTAAGAAACCAATAAGGGATTAGCGACTTTAGGTTGTACTTCTTGATTTGGAATTCGCCTTTTGCTACTATTAGTTTTCTTATTAATTTTCTTTATTATTGAAAATAATTCGACTCATTTCAACTTAAACGGAATAAGGGAATTTAATATCTAATCACTAGTTTGATTGAGTCCTCGTGGGAACGATAATTTTATTATCACTTTATTACTTGATACGGCCTGTATACTTGCGGAGTTTTAGGCTTAAATTTTTGCCCTATCAATTGGTCACTTTTCTTTTATTTTCGCCTAAACCTAGAAAATTCCAGAAATCTGATCCAACTTCAAAAATTCATAACTAATTATAGAAAAATCCGATCGAGGTGTTTCAGAAATCTACGTGACCCTTGACATGTCTATTTTGGCTAAAAATACTTGTCAAGGCCAGACACACGCAAATCATTCATAGTTTACCAAAATACCCTCGCTGGTTTTTCAACTTCTCAACTTGTACTACTTTATATCATAACTCAAATACTCCCAAAATTATGCTCTATACTCCTCTTTATACAAAATTCTATTTTAAATACTTTAAAACCATCAAAATTACCAAAATAAAATCATATCATCATGTTCTAGTTATTGACCAAAATCTCTTTCACAAACACAAGAGATTAGGAAAATTACTTACTTGTTTAAAGTTCTTTCTTCTTTCACCACCTCTTCTTGAACTTTTTTGCAAGGATGACTAGGGCTTCAATAATATCATACAAGGGTATTAACTAAGACTTCAAACATAACTACATGAATTTGAAGGAAGTAGAATAGATTTCGTAACTTCCTTACCCTGATTCAATCTTCCTTGTACTTCTTCTTCTTGCTTTATCTCTCAAGCTCACTACTCTCTTCTTCTTTTCTAGTGTGTGTGTGGTGCCTTCTTGTTGTCAAATGAGGGGGTGAAACTCTCTTTATATAGAGTTCTTGGCACCAAAAATATCTTCTTGCAATTTTACCAATTTACCCTTAATAATTATCTCTTGAAATCTCTAAGCTTTTCTTCCTTTTTCTACAGAAATCTTGATTTCTCTTTTGAATTCATGTTTATATGTCAATTTATGATGACGTATCTATGACATAAGTATGTTCAAAGTCAAGAAATTTTTGTTAATAATCCTCTTAATTTTGCTATGTGTGTTTTTTCCATGGTTATTAAAGCCGGATCGGACTGGAAACCGGTGAATCGGTCGTGATACCGATCCAGGAAAGCATAGATCCGGGTCACCCAAACTAGTATTAAAAAACCAGAGAGAGTGGAAGACGGAGAGTAACAACAATCGACCTAGATCCGTCAGGCCAGTGTCTTGGCACTGTGTCTCGTCGCTTCCAGCATACTGGTCTATATCTCGTCGCGATCTGGTTTGGTGAAAGGATTGGAGGTCCTTGTCGAAGATCGGAGTTGCACTTTCTAATTCGCTTTCTCCACCAGCGTTTTGGTTTGTGTTCACTCTCGCTGATTCGCTTTCTCTTTTGATTTCTCAGTTCTCACTCTTTCTCGCTCTTTGCTCTGTCTTTTTCTTTGGTATCGGGGTAGCCATGGACGATAAAAATGAAAGCTATGACGGTCTAAACGAGAAAAATTAAATGTTTGATATGAAAAGTGAAACCTAAAAAATGGAGAATTTTATTCGGATAAAATTGTTCAGAGGGCTGAGGGTAAAGTTGCCTTGAGAGCTGTGAAAGTAGTACATTTCATTTCATGGCCATCACCTCATACACGTTCACCCGGGTAAGTGTATGATGGAAGTCTTCAAAGCAAATGAAGAAAAAGAAGAGGTGTTGGATATTCACGTGACCCATTGACTATGAGATTTGATGCACTGCTTGGGGGGAGGTGACATTTATTTCATTTTTTTAAAACATGAAAAATGGAGGGTGTGAGGGGGAAAAAAGTAAAAACATCAGTTTCTCACCGGTTCGACCCCGTTTTGACCCACTGAGCTTTGACCCAGTACCCCGACCGGTCTAGTGACTAGTCCGGCTTTAATAACCTTGGTTTCTCCTTGAGCTTTCCATTATCTTCTCATGCCACCTCTTTTAGGTGCAATAATGACCCTTCTAGAATCCAAAATTTGATCTTTAATTTAGCCAATTTGTCTTATACTTTTGCCTTGTCATATAATCACAATAAATATCTACTTATAATTTTGGACATTTTCCTTCCTTCCCTTGTTTCCACAGTTACCACATCCCCTAAACCGGGTCTGGTCATCTTCTTGTAACAAACTAATCTCAAATCTCTAGGTCCAAAATTCAGAATATTACAGTTGGAGCTCGAGCTCATTAGTGGACTATCTACTTTGACCTAGGTAAGTAATGCTAAGATTTTGCTAAGGATATCATCTTGACCATTGAAATTGGGGTTTCATTGTGGTTAGGTAGGATTAATAAATTTCTGCTCTATTTTTCGACATGGTAACATAGAGATTACTCTATTTTAAGTGGAAATGGATGAATGTGTTGAAGGTTTGCTTGCTTAAAAATGTTGATATGAGATTTTTTTAAAAAGTGTTGTTAATATGTGCAGTTATAGTTGTTAATATGACTGTTGCAGTTGTCGATACAAAGTGTATGTTACAAATTGTCATGAAAGATATCTAGTATATCGGGGAAGAATCTATTTTGTTTCTTTCATGATGGGGGAGTTTTTAAATGGTGGAGAAAATGAAAGAATTCAGTATGTTGGTGGTTTAGTAAGAACAAGATGCATAAAGGAAGGCACAACCTATGAGGAGTTTTGAAGAATCATATCATCTATAATTGAAAAAGAAAGTAGTGAAATTTGTTTGAAATTCAAAATTACCCTTGATACAACTACATTTGTGGATCTTGTAGACAATGAAAGGGTGGACCATTTAATATAGCTTAATGAATAATATGGTCATGTTTACATTGAAGAGAATGAAAATAATGACAATACACAACCAACAATGAATGGTCAAATGGAAGAGCGAGAAGTGTAAGTTTAGTTGTCTTAAGAAATGTAATTTGGTGCTATATAAGTTATGAATGATGGCTCATACATTATCATTACCAGCACTCTAACCTGTCGTTTCGTGCAAGATTGATCAATTGTTTGAAGGTGCAGGTGAATTGTCTACTTTCACTACTTTCATTGAAAAAGAAAGTAGTGAAATTTGTTTGAAATTCAAAATTACCCTTGATACAACTACATTTATGGATCTTGTAGACAATGAAAGGGTGGACCATTTAATACAACTTAATGAATAATATGGTCATGTTTACATTGAAGAGAATGAAAATAATGACAATACACAACCAACAATGAATGGTCAAATGGAAGAGCAAGAAGTGTAAGTTTAGTTGTCTTAAGAAATGTAATTTGTTGCTATATAAGTTGTGAACGATGGTTCATACATTGTCATTACCAAGATTCTCAACCTATCATTTCTTGTAAGATTGATCAATTGTTTGAAGGTGCAGGTGAATCGTCTACTTTCACTACTTTCATTGAAAAAGAAAGTAGTGAAATTTGTTTGAAATTCAAAATTACCCTTGATACAACTACATTTATGGATCTTGTAGACAATGAAAGGGTGGACCATTTAATATAGCTTAATGAATAATATGGTCATGTTTACATTGAAGAGAATGAAAATAATGACAATACACAACCAACAATGAATGGTCAAATGGAAGAGCAAGAAGTGTAAGTTTAGTTGTCTTAAGAAATGTAATTTGTTGCTATATAAGTTATGAACGATGGCTTATACATTATCATTACCAAAGACTCTAACCTGTCGTTTTAGTGCAAGATTGATCAATTGTTTGGAGGTGCGGGTGAATCGTCTACTTTCACTACTTTCATTGAAAAAGAAAGTAGTGAAATTTGTTTGAAATTCAAAATTACCCTTGATACAACTACATTTGTGGATCTTGTAGACAATGAAAGGGTGGACCATTTAATACGACTTAATGAATAATATGGTCATGTTTACATTGAAGAGAATGAAAATAATGACAATACACAACCAACAATGAATGGTCAAATGAAAGAGCAAGAAGTGTAAGTTTAGTTGTCTTAAGAAATGTAATTTGTTGCTATATAAGTTGTGAACGATGGCTCATACATTATCATTACCAAGACTCTAACCACATCGTTTCGCAAGATTGATCAATTGTTTGGAGGTGCAGGTGAATCGTCTACTTTCACTACTTTCATTGAAAAAGAAAGTAGTGAAATTTGTTTGAAATTCAAAATTACCCTTGATACAACTACATTTATGGATCTTGTAGACAATCAAAGGGTGGACCATTTAATATAGCTTAATGAATAATATGGTCATGTTTACATTGAAGAGAATGAAAATAATGACAATACACAACCAACAATGAATGGTCAAATGGAAGAGCAAGAAGTGTAAGTTTAGTTGTCTTAAGAAATGTAATTTGTTGCTATATAAGTTATGAACGATGGCTCATACATTATCATTACCAGCACTCTAACCTGTCGTTTCGTGCAAGATTGATCAATTGTTTGGAGGTGCAGGTGAATCGTCTACTTTCACTACTTTCATTGAAAAAGAAAGTAGTGAAATTTGTTTGAAATTCAAAATTACCCTTGATACAACTACATTTGTGGATCTTGTAGACAATGAAAGGGTGGACCATTTAATACAGCTTAATGAATAATATGGTCATGTTTACATTGAAGAGAATGAAAATAATGACAATACACAACCAACAATGAATGGTCAAATGGAAGAGCAAGAAGTGTAAGTTTAGTTGTCTTAAGAAATGTAATTTGTTGCTATATAAATTGTGAACGATGGTTCATACATTGTCATTACCAGTACTCTAACCTATCGTTTCTTGTAAGATTGATCAATTGTTTGGAGGTGCAGGTGAATTGTCTATGTCTTCATCTCCTTTGTTAAATGAAAGTCAAGAGTTGACATCATTGGCATGTTCTACTCAAATTGTGCCAACACCCATACTGGAAATGAATCATACCCGATGAAAGGATTTGATCATTGGAGAATGATAGATTTTTCCCAATGTTGTGACCCTTTGTCAAACGTTATACAATCACATCATTTCACACAAGTTTTCAAACCAATTTGTGAAGAATAATCAACAAAAGATAATTGTTAAGTGCAAAGTTGATGATTGTCCATGGTATATGGGTGCATATTCATTGGGAGAATATCAAGATTCCAAGTTTCTAACCATAAGAACATACAAAAATCAACTCATCCACCATGTGCAAGACAACCTAATTGTTTCTATTCCTCCTAGGTCAAGCTTGACATCATCAATTGTAATGGATGGTTTGAGGTGCACTATTGACAAGACTGCTAATGAAATTCTAGTAGACTTGTACCGAGAGTATAGGGTGCGGGTGAACTATCCTCAAACATATAGGGTCAAAGAAAGAGCGTTGAGGGAATTACATGATCGAGTAGAAGACTCTTACATGGTAATTCCTTGGAACTAAGAGAGACTCATTGAAAGTGACTCGACACAATTGCAAAATGGGAAGTCACATTTAACAATAATTTTGAGAGGCTATTTATTGCTTATGGTTGCTTGATTAAAGGTTCATAGATGGTTGTCGACCCATGCTTTATATAGATGGATGCTATCTAAATGGTCTTTATAAGGGGACAATGTTGTAAACTTGTGCATACGATGCATACAATGAAATCTTTCCCTTAGCATATGTCATTGTTAGCGGTGAGACATTTGATGAATGGGCTTGGTTTCTATGGAATGTGAAAGAAATAATAGGATCAATACTGATAACAATTGTGTCAGATCAAAATGATGTCCTTATTGGTGCTATAAAATAAAATATTTGGCAGCGAGAGACATGCTTTTTGCTACCGACATATGAAGGAAAATTATAGTGCAGAGTTCCTCAAAATCAATAAAGGTTGGACACATACTTCAAGGAATAGCAAGGAGATTGCACTCAATCTACTTGATGCAATTTCTTATGCAAGGCTCGATAAGGAATTTACTAATGCAATGAGAATATTAAGATTGTTCAGTACCCAATTGGCACAATAAGTCAAGATTAATAAGAATATTGACCGATGGGCTCTTAGAAAGTTTCCTTTCAAGAGGTGAGATAACATAACCATTAATCTTGCAAAGTCGTTCAATGCATGGATGTTGAAAGAAAGGAAGCACATCGTGTCTATTTAAATACATGAGCATCAAGAGAAATTGGCATAGAAATTGCTTGAAAGCAAGATGGGTATGAAGAATTGGAAAAATGGTGTTGGATCCAATATTGAAGAAAAAGTGATGCAACAAGTTAAATATGCTAAAAATATGTATGCAGAATATTATTGAGACTATCAGTTTTTAGTGCAAACTAGATGTGGTGATGTCATAATTTATGTTAACGTAAATCTTGGTGCACACAAATGCACATGTTTAGCATGAAAAATGAGTGGATTACCTTGTGCACATGCATGTGCAGCTATTAAGCTATTTAATAGTAATATGTTCACATTTGTAGATGACTGCTTTAAATTGTCTATGCATGAGAAAATATATGCAAATAGCATGAGGCCAGTTGCAACACATGATTGTCTACGTCTTGATGCTCCGATGGTGACACATATGCTGACTCAAAGCCGCTAAGGAGGCCAAAAAGAAAAAGAAAGGAATCTCAGTTTCAAAACACAAAGATTTATCATTGTGGGAGATGCCATAAGGCTGGACATACAACGAAGACATGCAAAAATCCAAATCCCAGTTGAAAAACAGTTTGTTCTTGTACATACTTTTGATAATGACTTTTTTTGTGATTATGTCTACATACACCTAGAATTTAGTGACTTCTTATTTCATTTTTTTAAAGGGTCGAGAAGTTGGTATAATTACGGTATAGACATGGACATCAAGCTATATTTGATATTTGGAAATGATATGATATTAAGTTATATGAGTAGTTGCAAATAGCCACACACTCATATAATTTAATATTTAGATATGATATGATATTAACTTGTCAAAGTAGGCAGAGGAACTTGTCAAAATTGGCACACAGGCTTGTGAAAATAGCCATATAAGCTTGTCATTTTATAACTTGTCAAAGTAGGCAAATGAAATTGTCAAAATAGGCAGAAAAACTTGTCAAAATTGGCACACATGCTTGTGAAAATAGCTACGCATATAAACTTGTCATTTTATAACTTGTCAAAGTAGGAAAATGAACTTGTCAAAATAGGAAAATGAACTTGTCAAAATTGGTACACAAGCTTGTGAAATACAAAATAGACACATACATTTGCCACTATATAAGTTGTCAAAATAAGGACATATATCCTTTTTCAATCCAGGCACATAAACTTGTTAAAATACATAATATCATTGGAGTCTATTGCATTCCAAATTACATTAGATGATTAATTTTCTAGATACATAATATAACTACTCTAAAGTCTCTTTCTTCCTCTTCCTTTGTTGGTTGTGTGCTACTATGAACAACACCTTTTTGCGCATGTATGTTCTTCTCATACGTGACAAGCACCATAAGCATTCGACCTTCATCTGGCGGAGTTGATCATGTGATAACTTTGGCATGGTATACCCCTCTTTGTCATGGGTAGAGTCATCCCATCCGGTAACTATGATCGAACATGGACACCACAAGAATCCTGCAATGAAAATGTCATATATACATACTTGTCTAGTTCAAAAAACCTAATAATACACAAAACCTAAATATCAAAGTGACGAGCTACAATCAACAAAAAATACTCATGTATCACATTGGACGTGCACTTTTGCACAATTCACTTGGTTAGGTATTTGTTTTCCTTTAGCAAATAGTTGTGGTTTAACTTTACAAAGTATGCTATGGAAGCAATCTCTCTTTGCATGAACAAAGAACATACAATTTCATATCAAAACTATGCAATGACAACTTCACAACTGTCATTTACAATTTTATAAGTGGAATTGACAACACAATCCATTTAGTTAACAAGTACTGCTTAAACAGTGGCTTGCCAAGAGTTCCTTGGCACGAAACTCTTCTTATTGCTTTCTATTCTTTTTCTTTGATTTATAAGTTTGTTGAGCTCCTTTCATTGCATCTTCTTCCTGGTTCTGTAGCCTTAGATATGTAAGGTAGTCCCCACCAATGAGTCAAGGGCATAGAAACACATTGTCTTAATCTCTATAACATAACCAGTGATCGAGGCACAGCGTAGGAACAAAAATGAAGTCGCAATCACCAATGTTATATCCAATATGTTTAGGTAGGATCTCTATTTCATACGCTTCCTATGACTACTTTTGGGGATTGGCCGACATTTTTTGCATCAACTTTGCAGAAAAAATGTGTCTACCCACGTGACCATATTTCTCTATTTTATCCCCCACCAACATCTTGTCAACCATTAACCTCAATTGTGAACAGTTAAAAAAATGTTACTAATGAGCAGAATTAAAGTAACTACTTACATGTTAAATTATACATGTCACTAACCCTATTACTTATCCATCCTCTTTCATGTAGACAATATAGTTCACCATGGATGACAAAATAATCATACATAACTACAAACTCCCTAATAGACAAACAAGTATAGTAAATCAGATTTCATGGTTAAATTTGATATAGATTGAAAGAGTTCAATGACTTCCTCCTGGGCCTGCTCTTTATTACATCTAGTCGTGCACAGCTAAAATAAAGCTTCCTTGTCATTGTCATTTTTTGTTCTCTTCTTACTCATGGTTGTTATCCATGGAGACCCAATAGCATGTTTTTTTGACTCTTGTAGATTTTCTCACTTATAATTGTTCCTCCACTTTTGATTCGTCTTCATTTAAGTTATCTTTATCCTCACATTCCTCTCTTTCTGCTACCATGAGGCTGGAATTTTTGGAAATGGCTTCTCTTCTTTGCTCTTAACATTTGTTGCCATCCTTTTCTCTTAAATTGCACCGTTTTGTGTGCAAAATTATTGATATTAATCATTTTTTTCAGCAAAATTGTTGATTGCATGACAAATGTATTTTCACCGCTTTTAAAAGCTTACATTACTATTTATTAAATAATCAATTTTTTAATTTTTTTTTTCTGGAGTAAAATTTTTTCTTAGTGGAAAAAAAAAATTGAATAGTAAAATTTGTTTACTAGACTTCTCATAACATGCAGGGAACTAAAAGGCACACCAAACTGATAGCTATAATGAAATATAAACTATCCAAAATTTGATCTTGATGGTTCATATATAAAATTTTTAATCTGCAATTTTTTCAATAATAAATTATTTTTAAGAATTAGTGGTTACAAAATTATCTTTATTTTTAATTATGTATATATTAAAATAATTTTTTTAAATGAAATTAAATCTCTATCATCCAAAATCATTCTGTTTCCAAGAATCACGGTTTTTTAGCTAGGAAAAAAAAAATTACTCAGCAAAAGCTTCTTATTTAAAATTGATTATTTAATCAATAAAAATTCAAACTAAAATAAATAAATTTTTTATGCTATCAGTAATGGAAAGGAGAGATCAGTTAATGGCAGAGGAAAATGTGCACACATAATGGTGAACCTTTAAATATCAATAATTTTACACACAAAATGGTGCAGTGCTGCAGTTTAAGAGAAAAGGATGGTTAGTGGATGTTGATAGTAAAGGAAGAAGCCATCTCCGGAGATTTCACATGATTTAATTTGTGATGACAAAGGAAAACTTCAACCTATATTAATTAATGACTCCTCTTAATCTTTTATATTGGACCTATTT
Source organism: Acacia melanoxylon (assembly GCA_019022615.1). NCBI lineage: Eukaryota > Viridiplantae > Streptophyta > Magnoliopsida > Fabales > Fabaceae > Acacia > Acacia melanoxylon. The sequence continues at coordinate 8,796,635 of JAFJYJ010000004.1, read as the reverse complement.
GGAGAGAGTTTTAAGTAGGGATGTCCATGGATCAGACTGGACCGGGTTGGGGTTCAACCCGAGTGCAGTCCCTGGAGGACTCTCGGTTTAGGACTTGATGCAGTTCGGTTTGCATGGCCACCAGTTTGATCGATCCGATCAGTCGGGATTTGATCAAAGCAATCCAGGACTTGTTTATTTATTTATTTTAGTTTTTTTTCTCACTTCTTTGGACCAATAATTAAACATACAAACATTCAAACATCTTAAATCCAATCATACACATATAAGAATCTCCAACAATATTGAACAAAAATACAAAATAACAACATTCTATCGGGTCAGACTGAAAAAGAAGGGAAGAAGAAGACTGAAAATGAAAGAAGACTCCGGATATTTTTTTAGCCAAAGAAGAAGACTCACTAATGAGTGATGAAGAATCATAAAGAAGGACAAAGGGTTAGGTTAAATTGTAATTTTTTTTTTTTTTAAAAAATATATAATATATATCGGTAGAACAGACCCAGGTCCGGGGGTCTTAGCCCCTGGACCGAAGTCCGGTCTGGTCCACCTCATATGGTCTCAGACCAAATTTTTTTTCTAGAGACCGGGTTGGGTCGGACTGGACCACCTAGACTACGGGTTTTTTGAACATCCCTAATTATAAGTAGCGTAAAGCCAAAAAAAGTCAGAAGTGGAGTGTTTGGGTTGAGTTTTAAGTTCACTGGACTTTTTTGAAAAAAGCTTCTAAAAGTCAGTTAATGAAAAAACTCCCTGAGATAGTTTTTTTTTTTTTTCATTCTAAAAAGCTCTTAGTTTTTCGACGTGGGCCCCATCACTTCTACCACCATCAATTCAAATACAAATCATATTTACAACCGTTCCCACCGTTAACTCAAATAAGTCCATTATTAGCGGCCCCTAATTTTTTTCCAGTCCCTTTATTAATCTACGGCTTGTTTGGTTCAATGAAATTACAGGTGTGCAATGACAATCTTTATTATATATTGACGTGTTTGGTTACGCTTATTGATGGTAAAAAAGACTACATATTTTTTTGGTAATATCTATTCCTATGTCTGAGCGAAAAAAAATATCTATTCCTATGGGTCCCTCTATAAATACTCATTGCAGTCTGCAATCTTTCATAAAATGACAACTTTATCCTCAATAATATAGGTAAAAAGACAAAATTTGCCCTACACAAAAAAATCCTGCTCGATCGACAAAAACCCAAAACGCCTTGTCTGCCTATCATCATCTCCTTCACCTCCCTCCCTCTCTCCATTACCATTGTCATCTCCATCGTTCATCATCAATTTGTATTTGTTGGAGATCACATTTGAACTCTACAAATGCGTATTTACATAAATTAAGATAAAACTCTATAGTTTGCATATCGTAAATCACTATTGAAAAGCTGTATTTCAAAACTCTCCTCGCTATTTCGAACAATGTGAAGCCGTGAACGCTTAGTTCTCTATCTCCCTCTCAAATCTTCTGTATATGAATCCCTTCCTCTAGATTTTCTCTCTCCATAGATTCAGATCTGTTTTCGCTGTGACCATCCTTAGATTTCCCTGCTTTTCTGGTCTACAATATATAGAAAATTACTTTTATTTTTTCCCTCTTTACGGTGTGAACCAACATCTATTGATTTATCTATGACTTTGCTGCTTAACATCTGTTCCAGACCTTTTCACTTTCTGATTTTCATCTGGGTATTGCCTTGACGCCGATTTTTGCTGTTCTTGCCTGAGGAAGATGACGACCAGGCGAAGAGTTTTTACTTTTTTTTTTTTGGAAAATTGTATTTAGAACTAAGAGAAAATACAATAAAATAATTTATTAAAATATCAAAATTGTATTTAAATTTTGTAGTTTTTCCTTTTTTTTTTGCAATAAATTCTATTTGTCAAACTTTCATGGACTTGTTATTATAGCGCCCGTAATCTTATCTTTTTGGACTTATTAATGAGATTAGAATTTATTATAAAAAAATCTCACCAGACTTAAATATAATTTTTTCTTTTTTTGTTTGAGGGACACTTTGAACTTTTCATAATTCTAATTGAACATAAAAAACAATTTCTCCACACCTTGTTAATAACAAAACAAACATACTAATAATAATAATCATTTACAACCCATTACATTACATTAGTACGAGTCCTATGTTTCTATTAGACTCTCCATCTAATCTTACTTATTAACCATTCTATTTTTAATAATGATTAATTAATCAACTAAATTATCTGTTTCCACACGTGTCGCCCACCAAAAATGTTGGATTTCCACTTTTGTTGGATCCAAGACATATAATTTATACATTTTCCATAAGTTTTATTAATTTTTAATTAAGTCATGTTACTAATATTTGAAAATCAAAGTCAATAAATAAAACTTGTATTTTTAGAAAGGGGTTTAAACTTCTCATGTTGCATGAAGAAGAAGAAGATTCCTACCCACACATGAAATGGTGGGACCCACATATATATAGCATTATATATATGTGGGTCCCACCATTTCATGTGTATGTAATATGAGAATATATTTCTCCTACAACATGAGAAATGTTTTTCCCTTTTAGAAATACACAATACTAAAAAAGATCTAGAAATATCTGTGGCCACTAAAAACACGGGTGAGATCGATTGGGGACGCAAGCAGGACAAGTTGGTGGGACTTGTGGGTAGAGCCGGGAAATCGGAGCCCAGTCAGCGCCGCCGGCCGTTTAAGCGCAGGCCTGCGCTCGAGGCTCGAAAAAAATAGGTCGAAAATTTGAAATTGGCCACGGGCCGGCCTGTAGCCGAGCTGTCGGCCACCACTTGTAGGGCTCGGGCGGCCCTACAGGCCCATTTAATTGTAGTTTTTTTTTCAAAAAAAAAATAATTACTTAGATTTCCACTTAATAAATGTGTTTATTTGTAATCACTTAGATTTTTTTGGTTTAAACTATAACCCTTTTTTTTATGTTTATTATTATTCTTTATTAAAACACATAATTAGTTATTATAAATTTTAAGGAAGGAATGTTTTCATATTAAATAAACACATACTTTGATATTACAATATTATATAAGTAATAAATTATAAATATATTTGGTGTAAAATAAGTATAATTATTTTTACGCATCGGTAAAAAAAATCACGCATGAACCGAAGGAATCGTAAACACACATACAAAATTACAAAAAGGAAAGACATTTTGTTGTGGGCGTATATAAAACAATTCCTTTGTTTAATATTTTTTGAAAAAATAGAAAAAAAAAACATATTATTTTGTTTATTTGTTTTTTATTACGAATTAATGAATGTGTTTATTTGTTTAATGATTTATATTGTTTAGATATTAATGTTGATAACATTTATTTGATAGATTAGAACTTTAATGATTGCAATTTACTAATTATATTTCAAAAAAAAAAATCAAAGGAAAAATAGTTAAAATTTGGAATAGTAATTTTCGGGCGCAGGAGGCGTGGCCCTGCTTCCTGGTATTATCGGGTCGGGCTTTGAAAAACAGATGTTTTCCTTACCCCCAGGCCTTGTCGGGCCGGGCCGGCCCTGATTCCCAGCTCTACTTGTGGGTGTGGTGGATCCTCACTTGCATGATCAACTATGGTGGTCCCCACCTGCGCTTTTTGGGCCACGTCACCACTTCCCACCTCTCTCTGTCCCCCTTCTCTAATTCATTATTTAAATAAATCCCTGCATTGTTTTTTATTGGAGGGTAGGGATGTCCAAAGACCGGGTTGGAGGTCAACCGGAGGAGTCCTGGGCTCGATATGACCTCGGCCGGTGGAAAAATCGCCCGAGTGCAGTCCGGCTCTGTACTGGCTGAGCTCGGTGGCCGGGCCGGTGGGGACGTGGACTTCCTGGACCAGTCCAAGTAGTTCAATTTTTTTTTCCAATTTTTTTTTTTTTTTTGCCTTCTTGGGAGGCAATATTTTAGATCTGGTTCCCAAAGTAATAAAAAGTGACATGGTGAAAAGTGATTGTTATAAATTAAAAAGCACATTATGATGTTCAGACTCCAGTGAACGACTCAGTGTGGTGGTGATTTACAAAAAAAAAAAGACCTCGGGTCAGAATGGACCAGTCCAGGGGGTTTAAGCCCCTGGACCGAAGTCTAGTCCAGCCCGAGCAGTTTGGTCCGGTTCAATCAAATTGTCTTGGACCAATTTTTTTTACCCCAGACCGGGTTGGGTCGGACCGGACCAACCATACCTCGGGTTTTTTTGGACAACCCTACTGGAGAGGGTGTCCAGAACTCATTCTTTATTTGCTTTTTACTTAATATCTCAACCATTAGTTTAAATGTGGCTAAATAATTGGTTGCTTAGAATTTCAATTACATTTTGATATGTTGTTTTCGACATCTAAGATACCTGTACCATATTTACATCCTCCCCGCGGCCTCTAGGACAAGATCAAGTTCGTCCGCCCTGATAATGTTAGGCACCAGGTTGAAGCCATGAATGAAGATGTAAATCAATCTCAAGCAAGGTTTATGAGGGATGAATTCATTAGGAGGGCGCCAGACATAAGGGGTACTTACTTCTTGGTGCCTTATATTCAAGGGTGAGTATACATTAACTCTGCTTAAATTGGTTTTTATTTATTATGTAATTGTCGTGTTGGTATGATTTATTATTGTACTTAGGGAACACTGGATGCTAATAGTGGTAAACCCATTTAGTAAAATGATTTGGTACTATGACTCTTTGAGCGGAGTTCTAGATACTAGACATACATGCAGGAGACATTCAGCGAGTAAGTAGTTAACCATTTATCATCTCTTATAATTTAGTTAAGCTTCCATGTTTATATATTGTATCTTTTCATAGCGGTGTAATATTACTGCACGCAAAATAGTCTCGACTACACCTAATACAACCTCATTGATGGTCGCTACAAATGCACCTTCCAATGGTTGAGTCTGAAGGTATATATATTATTCACCAATGAATGCAATATTAAATTAAAGCACACATATAGTTTATAAATCTAATTGACAAGCAAATTTTTCTTCTTATTTCTATATAGTACCCAAAGCAACCAGACAATAGCAATTATTTTTGTACTTCGTGATAAAATACTTGAATGACATAGTCACGCACAGTCTTAAAAATATTGATCCAAATAAGGTGTATTATATGCTCATGTATAAATTCGGTCAGCTATATATTACAATATCTAACTTCTATCTATTGTTTTCTTTTATGCACAATATTTTGATGCTTTTGCACAATGTTTAGCAAAGCACAAATGAAAGAAGTGGCTAAAGAGTTGGCAACACCTTTGCAACATTCATGGCAGAGTGAAACCTTCGAATGATTGTAAATTTCTAACTACTGATTTGTTTGTTTTAAATTTTTGGTTTTAATAGGGTATACATGTACATGAATGAATGTAAATATATTCTAATTTGTTGAATTGTTTTAAATATAAATGAATGTAAATATATATTCTGATTCATTTTGCACAAATATATATGCAGGAAGAATATAATATGAAGGCAGGACCACCCCCCTCTCATTTGTTTTTTGTTTTTTTAAATGGCTTTGATACATCATGGTTGTTAGGTAACAATCGCCATTTATGTTAATTTTGTTTAAATAAATCCATTGACATTACTATCAAACATATAACGATTGTTTTGAAAGAATTGTTATATTTGTTAATACATATATAACGGTTGTTAAAATGGAACCGTTATGTATTATGCAAGCATTATCATATATTATAACGCCTGTTTACGTGTGCCCGTTCATGATTATCATAACAATGCGCATATCATGGCCTTACCATACCTCAAAACATAACTGGTTTTATATTGTAATCATTATAATATGTCCAAAATAAATTAACGGTTTAGAACCATAATTTATCTATGCAGAACATATATAGCACTCACATATGCATCGGTTCAGAACCGTTATATGTTACGGATAATAATTGTCATAAAAGGCTTTTCAATTAATGATCTCCACTCACAGGAAACTTCTATGTTATTAGACTATCTGCCTTTTGGCAAAAGCTTTCGTTTAAAATTCATAAAAGAGCATTTGCGCGCACGTTCGTGTGCGTGTTTGTGTGTGTTTTTAAATAAATAAAAAATTTAAATAAAAAATGCCCATTGTTCAATGACAAGATTAAGTGATTAAAAAATGGCCAAAAGTGTACAAGTTTCAATCCCACTTTGTCTTTACCCACTTGTAAGTAACTAGTAAACATAGCTTTCATGCCAACTTTGGTTGCTTTCCTTCATAAGAGATAACATTTAAAATTGATTATTCTTATTAAAAAAAGAATCAGTTAACTTTCATTGATTGCTTTCAAGAATTATTTTGCCAAATAAAGAATGAATAGCTGCGTGATAGATCTGAAAAATTAGGTACCATTAATGATTAAAACCTCAAATATTTGTGAGCCACATATTCTCCTGAAGGTTTCTGGGGAACGTTAGTGACTCTTGGCTGAAGAATCTCTAATCCCCATAACTGACATTATTAATTTTAATTTGTTCACATCACAAAATATACACTTTGAAGGGAATCACATGAGTTTACATAGATTAGATGCTTCTCATCAGGACCCAGAAAATTATAGAGGGGGCATAATTGGTGGAGGGATTTGGGGGTTCAGGGGTAGCGCCCCCGAAATTTTTTTTAAAAGAAAGTTTTAAATGCATTAAAAAACAAAAGAATATAAACAAGAAAAGAAAAAATATCAAAAAAATATTCATGAAATCAAGTGAATACTGATGATGTAATAAAAGAGACAGTTATTTTACAAACATGTCATTTATAAAAGTAAAGCTAAGTACGGTTAGAAATGCAGCTACATAAATAACAATGAAGGGTGGGTACTCAATAAGTTCAAGTACATATATTTTAATAACAAAAGTATATTACAATAAAAATAATTATAATGTTACCCTTCTAGACCTTATTTTTTGAAATTTCATCATAATTGTCTTATTATCAATGTTATCAAATACATTATAATTTTAATTCCCTTATTTTATTTTATTTTAAAAAAAAAACATAATTCAGGGGGGGAACCTTCTCATACTTTTTCTTTAATATAGTACTGTTTTCACACATAATTTGAAACATCGATTGGATTTACCAATTGAGGAAGAAAATGATAGATATCTCATCTTTAGTTTTGAGTTATTTTTAGCATAAATTTCAGACTCCAAATATTCTAAACCTAATTCAAGCACAATCTTACCCAAACTAGGATAAACTCTTTTACTAGTTCAAGCATTGTTATGTTTAAGTAATTGTTGGGATCAAATTGACGAAGATTGAGCCTAGTGGGAAGGATCAATGCTTTACAACATTGGAAACCAAGATTCAAATTTTTATTGGGAGAGGTGTTGAGATTGATAGTGCATTGAACAAGATTGTCTTAAATAAGAGGATGTTGGTGCTTAGGAAAAAAAAGATTAGGATCAACATATGTTAGTATGATAAGTTGACTTAAACAAGCTACTATAGTATATGAAATTAGTTATTCTTTTCTATCCTTAATATAAAATATATTTACATAATTTAATTAGATTAAGGAAATTGGTTTAGTTAATTAATATGATATATATTTTCTGAAACATAACTCTCATCTTCCTTATTTCTCTTTATTCCTTGACTATTATTGATGGAGTATCAATAGGGATATATTAGGAAAAAAAAATATGAAAACTATATCTTATATTTAAAACCAAATTCAACTATCAAAATATGTCTTATATTTAGAATCACTGGGAGTAATCAACTATTTGAATGTACACGTACAAGATTAATTTTTATAAATAGAAAATGGATCATATCAATATAAACCGACTTTCCAGATGGAATAATGGGAAAAAAAACAAAATAAAAATCCCAGTTGGGGTATGGTATATATATATAAAACTCATTCTGATGCTTTTTATAATAGCTCAATAATTAAATTATGTGATTTAAGAAATCGGTTAAAATTAGTTAAAAAATAAGTATGTCTTAAGTTTTTGTTGTTGCAGTGGGTATAAAACTTAAACACGTGTCATTCAATCAGCTTCAAGTGCCACCTGCTAAACCCAAATCGCCAGAAACCCTCAAATTTGAAGAGCGTAGGCTTTTTTTCTCAAAGGAAAAAAATAAAATAAAAAAATTGGGAAGCGTCTTTATCAAAATTTTGTAGGAAAATCCCTTTAAAAATATCAAAAAAAATATTTAAAAAGTCTAACAGAAAATTCTAATATAAAAAAGATCTCAAAAAGTTGTTAAAACTTATAGATAAAATTGTTAATGAGACCCTTTTGATATCAAAATTTTTTATAAGATTTTTTGACATTTTTTTTTATCATTTGAGATTTTAAAGGATTTTTCCAAATTTTATTCACTGGAAAGGTCTGACATGTGTTTGTACACATAAAATATTGGAACTTTACAAGACTTTAAAAAAAAAATATCATATTTAAATTTAAGTCCTTCATGTCATTAAAATTTTAAAACATGGACCTTTTATCAATTTCTCCTTTTTTGTGAGACTTCTTCGAGAAGTAAGACTCGTAGCATTTGAGGGTCACGATTCATACCGAATTATTCATACACTAAAATTTAAATAAAAAAAAAAAGATTCCAAAATAAAGAAACATCTAAATTATTTTGTGTGCTTTGGATCTAAATAATATTTTGATTGTTAGCCATAATCCTAATATGGTCCTAATTGGGTTGGGCATAAAACCCAAACGCATGATGTACTTTTCTATCATCTTCACAAACTAAAATTGAACATTACTTGTTTCTTTTAAAATCATAAAGGCTGGATTTTATAAAACATTCTTATTCAAAAATATCTTTTTTGACCTTTAAAAGTTGATAATAAACAGCCCTTTTTTTTCAAACTTGAATAGATAATCCTCATATCATTAATTAATCTGTTATTTCATTAACAAATCTTGATTGGGGTCACTTTGTAATTTGCATCTCACATTCTGTTAATGAAATGACAAATTAATGATGTTCTGGTGTAGAACACAAATGTCTAGCTTTAGGTTAGCTAGTAAGTCGATATAGGATCTTTTAGTCTTCTCCCAGATATCTATGGGGGAATATCCAGATAGATAGGAGATCATAGAGCTTTAAACACAAGGGTTTTCACCCAAAGGCGTGGGGTGTGTGTTTTGTGTATGCGATATGTAGATAGGTTCAGAGAATGTGTGTACCGTGCACCTGTTGGATCCTTCCTATTTATAGAGGCAGGGTTCTCTTCATCTGTTGGCCGCTTTGCTCGGCATGTCCTCTCCCCATCATTCATGATGATGGGGATCGTGGGATCCGAGATCATGGGGTCATGGGTTCATGGGATCATGGGTCCTGTCCCTGTAGGAGCACGTTGGCGGGCCTTATCTTCCGAGGCCCATTTATCTCGGTCCATAACAGTTGCCCCCAAGCTCGGTCGTTCAGGTTTCTGATCGGCCGAGTTGATTTTATTGTGGATGAATCTGCCTGGAAGATTTTGCTGCTACGACCGACTTTCGGAATTGAGTAATCTTCGACCTGTAGCCTATGAATGCCCAACTTTACACTCGGGTATTAACTTTATACTTGGACGAGTTGCTTCCGCCCTGTCGATTAGCTAGGTTGACTGGGCGCCCTTTCATTTACCCGCGTAGCAGCGGATAACCTCTATTCTGACGCCTGCAGCCATACGTCCTCAAACGCCGCCTTCGGTTATCGTGCCCATTAATGGCCCCTGTCGTTTCACGTCATTCGACATATCTGTCATTATTGCCTTAGGGTTTACGCCTCGTTATTGTCATGACGGTAGGCGTTTTGGATTCCTTCGCTTGGCTCTGCCTATATATAGTTGGTGGACTTGGTCTCATCCTTTACGCACCCATCACTGCATTTGAAGAGCTTGAAAGAGAACCCATTTGCAGCTTCTTCACTCTCTGTTCGTTTTACTCCAAACGTAGTTCCATCTTCTTCCTTTCAGGTATTTTCTTTGACCTTTCGTTCATGCTCTTCCATTTGAACTATATTCCCTCGCTCCTATACACGATTAGGTGATTTCTCTATTCGTCGGTTTTTTTACGGGTTTTCTTGGTTTTCTTGGCGTTCTTGGTTTTCGGGGTGTTCGAGTTGAGCGTCTAAAGGTTATTTGCACGAAAACTCTTGCCGAAAATAAAGATGGATTCCGATCCCGAGATGCTAGACATGTATGGTAGACCGTCCCGGAGGAAGACGGGAAATTATTAAAAACACCCTTGGTACGGCCAAACAATGGCTATGGTCCCTTCTTCCTACTGAAGAAGAAAGGATGGCAAGATTACTTGGCCCCACTCGGGGGGTGGCTCTTCTCGGAGAGGTGGATCTCGGGTAGGTGGGAGAATTGGAGACATCTGAGGTTTTGCATCGCCATTTTTGTCTGCCGCAAGTGCGCCAGCTTTGTCTTTGGCAACGTCTTCTTCGACGCCCGTGGTCGATAATCCGTCAACCGTATTCCGAGGTTGCAACCCGTGCGAAAATTGCCGTGATAAGGCGATAGAGCGGCCCGTTACGGCCGAGATAGAGACGCCAATTTATTAATGGACAGATGTCGCTGTCTCCTCAAACCACAGACGACTTTGGCTGTTGCTTCCCAGATTCCTCCTGTTCCTTTGTTTTTCGATACTCGTCTTCACAATCCTGTTATGTCAGGTATACTTCATGATTCTGATTCTACCCTTCGCTTTTTGTTTATTATAGGTATTAGATGTCTTCCCTCTCTCACCCGTCTCATCAATCCGAGACCGGAGAATCTGCCCCTTCCGGGTCTTCTCGGATGGCGACGGTGAAGGAATGTGTCATTAGCAATGTTGCAACCGGAGTACGGAACAAAATGCCTGAAAGAGAGCTTGACCGAATCATCCGGGGTGGCCCGGGGTATAACGTAGTTTTGCCCTCATTGAACGAATCAGTAGCCTCTGGTCGGTTGTCTAATAAAGGTGGCCATTTCTTTTATTTTTATCGGGACGTAATTACCCGTCTTGGCCTTCGGTTCCCATTTTCCGACTTCCAAATGTGCCTACTCCGCCACTTGCACTGGCCCCCGCAATTACACCCGAATGGTTGGGCCTTTGCCTTGGCGTTTAAGAATTACTACAAAAAGCATGAACTCAAGTGTTCGGTACATGTGTTTTGTAGCTTCTTTTCACCTTTAGAAACCAATATGACGGTGGAGGAGGAAAAGATGTGGTATGGTTGGACGTCTCTTCGCGCTTGTCACGGACGTAAATTCTTAAAGCCGTTCACTGATTCGTGGAAAGGGTTCAAAACTTCTTTTTCAAAGTTGTTGCCAAAGTCGGGGAGGTACCTTGGTTTCTACGGAGGAGTCCGTCCGGGAAATTGAGGAACGCTTTCCTCTGTATTGGGGTGAAAGTCATCATAAGTTTCATTCCAAGGATTTCTTGCCTGCCCCTTCGCAGCGTTCTGATTCCGAGGATGAAGCCATTGTTACTTTAACATCTCTTGCTAGCAAAAAGGGGCCTTTGGTGGACTCGTAGAGTATATTATTTGTGATAGATCAAAACCCGTTTTGGGTATGATATTTCTCATTGGCTCAAATTTTGTTGTCTTTGCTTAGATACGTGATGTGTTTCTGTCTTCTTTTCAGGTGGGCAAATGGGGAAAAGGCCCGAGTATCTTGACATGACTTGCCGCCGGGAACTGGTCCATACACCCGCGGGTGGGAAACGAGCACCCCCGAGTGGAGAGCCTAGCGTCCCCCGGGTTTCCAAGAAGTCAAAAACTTCCAAGAACAAGAAGGCTAATGTCCCATCCTCTTCAGTTCTCGGGCCTTCAGTTCCCGAGTCTGAGACTCAAGGAGGTGTGCCCTCAGGGTCTGGTTCTGGTCCCGCAGTCCGACTTCCCGCTTCATCTCTCTGGGGCGGCCGTTTTCCTCCCGGCCTTCGCAAAGCTCTGCGTGCTCCCGCAAACTTTTTTGACGGGAAGAGGCTTGCCGACTCTGAGAAGGAAGAGCTTTTGCAGCTGGCGGCCATCAATTTAAAAAATGCCGGCCTCTGTGAACTTGCTGCCCACCTGAAGGATACGGTCGGCCTTCGTGAGGAAGAGATGGACTTGCTTGAGGAGGAGAAGAAGAAGGCCGAGGAACGGTTAGCCCAAGCGCTGGAGGACTTGGAGTTGGCAAAGGTCCGGAAGGAGAGCTTGGATGAGGAGCTCGAACGCACACGTGACGCCCCTTAACAAGGCTGAATCCGAGATTACCCGGAGGCTGCAGATTCACCAAGAGGACTTGAAGGCCCCGAGCCATCATAAGACTACGATTTCAGCCCTAGAGTCCGAGCTGGCTTTGTACAAGGATGTTCTTTCTATCTCTGATGACGATGTTGCCAAGCTGAAGAATGGTGTCTCGGATGCTTTTACCAATGCCCTGGAGCAGGTTCAATTTTTGAACCCAACGGTGACGTTGAATCTGGAAAGGGCACACATGAATGCCTATGTTGAAGACGAGAAATTTTTCCCTGCTCCTCCAGCTGTTGGTTCACCTGCTCCCAGCTCCGTGGTGGTTCCGGAGGCCGATGGGGAAGACCAATCTCATGGGGATGATCCTCCCCCGGCCTGATTGTCTTGCTTTGTAGCTATCACTTTGCCCGCCTGGGGTCTTGTAATAGACAATCTATTAAATAACATGCTTTTTTTTCTTTTTATCCGAATTGACTCTGAATTTCTCTTTGCACTTACTGCTTTTCTATTCTCGTTCTTAATAGAAGTCGGGATCCGACGTGATCAGCGTCGGGAAACCCTTCTCGATCGATACTCTCCTAGTCTTTTTAGACTTGGGGTATGTTTCTTCTTTGGCGGCCTTGCCGCTATGACAAATTTCGCGTAATCGGGCTTTGTACCCTGAGTCGCTAATGTCTTACGTTTATACCCGCTGTCTGTTTGGACTCGGGGTATGTTTTTTCTTTGACGGCCTTGCCGCTATGACAAATTTCGCGTAATCGGGCTTTGTACCCTGAGTCGCTCATGTCTTACGTTTATACCCGCTTTGTCTGTTTGGACTCGGGGTATGTTTTTTCTTTGACGGCCTTGCCGCTATGACAAATTTCGCGTAATCGGGCTTTGTACCCTGAGTCGCTCATGTCTTACGTTTATACCCGCTGTCTGTTTGGACTCGAGGTATGTTTTTTCTTTGACGGCCTTGCCGCTATGACAAATTTCGCGTAATCGGGCTTTGTACCCTGAGTCGCTCATGTCTATATTTATATTCGCCTTTCCCATTTCGAACCTCTATTCATACATTTTAGCGTTTTTATGTTCTCTTGCAGATTGCCAAATACGGGCTTCATGACCCTACGTTCTTTATTTCTTCAGTCGAGGAAGTTACATCATATTTGATTCACATGAGAATTTAAATGTACTTGCGACCGGTTTTCCTGAAAATAAAGCTGAGTGAAATGGATAAAAGCATAAAACAAACCCAATAGAAACTACTCTCCCCGAGTTTAACTATAGTAGGCTTTAAGTTTGTCCGCGTTCCAGGTTCTTTTGATTGCTTTTCCTGTCAGAGATTCCAGCACATAGGCCCCTTTTTCGAGTTCGTCTATAATACGGTAAGGCCCTTCCCAATTTGCGACGAGTTTGCCATCTCGAGCGTTTTTATTGCCGATGTCGGCCCTTCGGAGTACCAGGTCGCCCTTTACGAAGGAGCGTGGGATTACCTTCCTATTGTATCTCGAGGCGATGAGTTGCTTGGCGGCTAAATCCCGAAGGTGAGCTGTGGCTCTGACTTCGTCTATGAGGTCCATTTCAATCGCCAACCCTTGATCATTCTGCTCCCGCGCATGTAGCCTTCTCCATGAAGGTTCCCCGACTTCGACTGGGATCATTGCTTCGCATCCATACGTGAGTCGAAACGGGGTCTCGCCTGTTGAAGTCTGAGAAGTAGTCCGATGTCCCTATAACACTGAATGTAAATGTTCAACTCAACTACTTTCAGCATATTCCATCTGCTTCTTCAGTCCATCCACTATGACCTTGTTGGCTGCTTCGGCCTTCCCATTGGACTGTGGGTGTTCAACCGAGGCGAAATGATGTTTAATCTAAAAGTCGGCTACTAATTTTTGAAAGTTTTTGTCCACGAATTGGGTTCCATTGTCGGTCACCAACTCGGGCCGGCATTCAAACGCGAAATAATGCTTCTCTTGAGGAATTTCTGCACATTTGCCGAGGTGATGGTCGCCAAAGGTTCGGCTTCAATCCATTTGGTGAAGTAATCCACCGCAACAATGAGCCACTTCAGTTGTCCTTGTGCCGCCTTGAATGGTCCCAACAAATTCATGCCCCACTTGTAAAACGGCCAAGGGGCCGAGATCTCGTGTCGGCTCGGATGGAGGGTCCATATTATTCCGCGTGTTTACGGCAACTTTCACATTTCGGACATGATCCTTGGCATCTTGGGCCATGGTAGGCCAATAATATCCAGCTCGTATTGCTTTTCGAGCCAACGCCTTTGCTCCCATGTGTCTTTGTCCGTTTATTCCTTCATGGATTTACGCAAGTACGTCTTGGGCTTCAATTTGGTCGAGACATTTGGCCATCGGGGAGTGTAAGCCCCTTCGATATAACTGATCATCCATCATTGAGTAAGCGGCTGCTGTTCTGATCAGTCTCTTTGATTCCGCCGTGTCTTCTGGAATAATCCCCCTTTCCAAATAATCGGCAATTGGCTTTCTCCAATCGCGATCATCTGAAATAAGCATGATGCAGCTCGGTTCTAAGAGATTTTGTTGTATTACGGTCCGAAGATTACCTGGACTTTTAGTGCTAGCGAGTTTAGACAGGACATCGGCTCTAACGTTTTCAGTCCGAGGAATGTGCACAATTTCCACTTTATCAAACTCGGCAATGATATCCTTCACTTTTCGCAAGTATTTTGCCAACAACGGGCCTTTGGCTTGGTAGGTTCCTTGTATCCGGGAGGCCACCGTTGAGAATCATTTGCTAAATGTACCCGTTGAGCTCCATTCTCCTTAGCTCGTAGTAAGCTGCGATGAGTGCCTCATACTCGGCTGATTATTTGATGTCGGGAAATCCAGCCGAAGTGATAATTCCATTGCCACTCCTTCGGGGCTCTCCACTATGACTCCCGCGCCGCTTCCCTTAACATTTGATGAGCCGTCTACAAACACCTTCCATGGCTCATTTGGCGTTTCCTACATTGGAGTTGACGGGGTTAACTCCATTATGAAATCAGCCAATGCCTGAGATTTGATTGATTGCTTAGGCTTTCGTAGGCGATGTCAAACTCGGACAATTGGATTGCCCACTTGTCATTCGTCCGGCTAAGTCCGGTTTATGCGGTACTTGGCGAATAGGTTAATTGGTCCCGACGACAATAGAGTGCCGTGAAAGTAATGGCGCGATCGCCTTGCCGCAGATGAGCGGTGCAAATGCCATTTTCTCCAATTTCGATATCTCATTTCAGAACCTTGTAAAACCCTGCTAACGAAGTACACGGGCTTTTGCCCCTCTTCCAGTTCTCGGACGAGAACAGCACTGACCGCTTCTTCTCCTACTGATAAATATAGGATCAGTGTTTCTCCGGGTTCAGGTTTGGAAAGTACTGGCGGAGATGCCAGACAGGACTTTATGTTTGCAAATGCCTCCTCACAATCCGAGTTCCATCCTCCGTGTGCCTCTTTTTTCGAAGTTTAAAAACGGAAGTGACCTTTCGGTAGACCTAGGCAAAAACCTTGTCAACGCGGCCAATCGACATTTAATTGTTGGACTTCTTTTTTGTTGGCCGGAGCCTTCATTTCCAACACCGCTTTGCATTTTTCAGATTTGCCTCTATTCCCCGGTGGGTCAGTAAAAAACCCAAGAACTTGCCCGATGGTACTCCAAAGGCACATTTGGCCGGGTTCATTCTGATTCGATGTTTTCTCAGTTTTTCAAATGTCTGTCGCAGATCATCGACATGGTTTTTCTCATCCTTCGATTTGACTATCATGTCGTTGATATATACTTCTACATTCTTCCCCATTTGACTAGCAAAGACCTTGGTCATCATTCTTTGATAAGTAGCTCCAAAGATTCTTAAGGCCAAAAGGCATCACGTTGTAGCAGTAATTAGCGTTATTAGTGATGAAGGCCATCTTTTCTTGATCATCGGGATGCATGGCTATCTGATTGTATCCCGAGTATGCGTCCATGAATGATAGGAGTTGAAAACCCGAGGATTTATCCACCAGCTGGTCTATATTAGGCATTGGAAATGCGTCTTTTGGGCACACCTTATTGAGATCTTTGTAATCCGTACAGACACGCCATTTCCCATTTGGTTTCTTGACCATAACCACGTTGGAGAGCCATGTTGTGTATTGTATCTCCCGGATAAACCCGTCTTCGAGTAATTCCTCCACATGTGCTTCCAAGGCCGTAGAGCGGTCGGAGCCTTGCTTTCTCTTCTTTTGCGCCACGGGTCTTGAGCCGGGAGTGGATGGCCAAACTATGGCGCGGAACTCGGATCCATGCCGGGATTTCAGCGGCCTTCCATGCAAATACATCTTTATTTTCCATTAAGAATTTTTCAATGTCTTTGCGGATCTCGGGATCCAACCATTTCCCGACTTTAGTGATTTTCTCGGGGTGTCTCCCAAGACGTAGTCCTCGAGTTCATCATTTGGTTCCGCTCTTTGGATCTTGTCCTCCTCCCTCAAATCTAACTCCACAACATGGACCGCCTTGGCTTCTTTCTCTGGTTCGCCTTTCTTTGAATCTTTATTACCTTTGACTGTGTCAAAGTAGCATTGTCGAGAGTCTTTTTGGTCGCCTCTGACGGTGACCACTTGGTTACCCTTGTTGATGAACTTGAGTTTCTGGTGATTTGAAGACACCAACATATTCCAGTCATGAATGGCGGGTCGTCCCAGGATGATATTGTATGTGGAGGGGAAGTCAGCCACTATAAACCGAACCATCTCTCGTCTTAAAAGCTTCCTTGGTGCCCGAGTGAGTTTGAGATCAATGAATCCTTTTAGACGGGTATCTTGACCGTTAAAACCCGTTAACACGGTCTTACAGGGTTTCAGCTCCTCAGAATCAAACCTCATGCGTTTGAACGCGTCCCAAAGGATAAGATTAACGGCGCTGCCATTATCAAGAAAGATTTTCCTTACTCGGCAATTCACCAACATCCCCGTGATGACCAGGCCGTCATGATGACCTGGTATTACCTCATCCAGTTCTTCATCCGTGAAACCGAGTACTGGGGCGGGAGTTTTTCCCGATTCTCCCTTGAACTCGGGACGACTTCTCACAGAGAGGATCTCTTTCAAATATTTTTCCTCGACTAATCAATCTCCCCTCCGCCAAAACCTCCGACTATGACATTACGGTCGTACTTTGACTCGGGAAATTCGTCATCTCGGCCTTGCCCCGGTTTTCTCTCGTTCTCTTCTCTTCTTTTCGTGTCTTTGGGCTCCTACTTCTACCTTCCCGACGCTTGTTTTGCCGTCCTTGTGTTTGTATAACATAACGGCGCAGCTTTTCCTTCTCGAATGAATTTTTCAATGGTGTCCCGCAAGTCCCAGCACATGTCCGTCGTGTGGCCATGCTGATCATGGAACTTGCAATATCGAGATTTATCCAGAGTGGTCTCATTGCGCATTGGCCATGGTCGTTCTACCTTTTTCATTTCCGTTAAGGAGACTTCCTTCCAAATTTGCGCTTGCGGCATCTTTAATGGGGCATATCGATTGTATCTTCCTTCAGCCTTGTCTCTTCTTGATTTGCTATCCCTTACATGCGTCCGAGTATCCCGTTGATTCATTCCGAATTGTTGTTTCTCTCTGGGAGACGGGCTTTTTGCCTTACTTTGAGGCGCGTGGGTCATGATGTCCATCTGTTCTAGCTCTATGTCTTTTTTTGAGCGGTCTCGAAATCGACGAGTTTTGGGTCGACGCTTCATCACGGATTTTTTCAAGCGAGAATCCTTGTCTAAGCCTGAAATGACACAATGCAAGTGTACCTCATCCTTTAACCCGGGGACATGTAAGGCTACGTCCTTGAAACGCTCCAAATATCTTTGTCTTGTCTCTCCGGCGATCGCAACACGGTCGAGTTGAAACTCGGTTTTTGGTTGTTTCCGACTTGTCGCGAAGTTCTGCAAGAATTTCTTTTTGAAATCCTTCATGTCCGTGATTGACTTCATAGGTAGAGAGCTGAACCATATTTGAGCCGGACCTCGGAATGTTTCGGCAAATAGTCGGGGGATCACCGGCCCAGTAAACCCTTTCACCATTATATCGGTTTTAAAGTGACCGATGTGCAATCGGATCTTGACTCCGTCATATTTAGGAAAGTCTTTGGTATCCAAGCGCTTTGGATATGGGGCGGCCATTATTTTATCCACGAAAGGACTCGAATATTGTCATCATAGGCGTCGCTCGGATGAAGTCGGCGTCGCATCTTTCTTTGAGTGCTTGCGGGCCTGTAGTGGTTCTTTTGCTTTTTCACCGATTAACTTCTCTGCCTCTGCCCCATTTCGCCCTTCTTTGCCAATGTTTGCCCGAGAATTTGCTTCCTGATCGTGCTCACTTGGGTTCCTTCCGAGCTGTTTCAGGAATTCGATTTGTTCCTGCAAAGCTCGTATCTTCTGCGACCGCTCCTCGATGAATTACTCTTGATCTTCCCCGAGCATGGGGTCTTCTCTCAATTGTGCCTGTGAAGTTCCCGCCTTCTGTGACATGGAAACTTCATCTCTGCCGTGACCGACTACTTTTTTACCCGGGATCCGAGTATGGTTTCCTTCCTGTCCGAACATTCGCTCGAACATTCGCTTCCACTCTTCATTTCGACTGTTTAACTCCTCCCTGAACGCTCGGGCATCCTCTTCACGCAGTAGGCGATTCCGGGTTTCCATTGCCTCCATCCGGTTATAC
This sequence comes from Acacia melanoxylon, assembly GCA_019022615.1. NCBI lineage: Eukaryota > Viridiplantae > Streptophyta > Magnoliopsida > Fabales > Fabaceae > Acacia > Acacia melanoxylon. The sequence continues at coordinate 8,777,713 of JAFJYJ010000004.1, read as the reverse complement.
ATGGAGCCGAGTGCGGTTTGCATAATGCGAATGTCGGGGTCTACATTTTGGGACTCTGATGGGTGTTCTCTGCGGTGGAATCTGCGGATTGATTTGCTGGATGACGGCGTTCCCGAGAGCAGGGGAATTTGCCGTATCCGATGTCTCATGCTCGGTTTCTACCATCACATTTTCTGCTTCTGGGTTGGTAGAGCCTTCCTGGCGTGATGTTGGCTCCTGGAGATTTTGCCCCGCTCCTTCCGCGGTTGGTTGTGCCGAGTTTCTATGTTTTTTCTTCGGTGTTCGCCATGCTTCCGGTTGAACCCGTAGCTTTGCGGTATAGGATTCGAAATTTATCGTCCCCACAGACGGCGCCAATGTTCTGGTGTAGAACACAAATGTCTAGCTTTAGGTTAGCTAGTAAGTCGATATAGGATCTTTTAGTCTTCTCCCAGATATCTATGGGGGAGATATCCAGATAGATAGGAGATCACAGAGCTTTAAACACAAGGGTTTTCACCCAAAGGCGTGGGGTGTGTGTTCTGTGTATGCGATATGTAGATAGGTTCAGAGAATGTGTGTACCGTGCACCTGTTGGATCCTTCCTATTTATAGAGGCAGGGTTCTCTTCATCTGTTGGCCGCTTTGCTCGGCATGTCCTCTATGAATGATGGGGATCGTGGGATCCGAGATCATGGGGTCATGGGTTCATGGGATCATGGGTCTTGTCCCTGTAGGAGCACGTTGGCGGGCCTTATCTTCCGAGGCCCATTTATCTCGGTCCATAACAAATGAGAATAAATTATGTGTGCAAATTTGAAAAATTATGAACAATATAGGAAAGGTCATTTCTGGCCTTATTGTCTTGGAAGTTTGTAAATTCTGTCCTTTCTCGAGCATGTATGAATTGAAAATAAAAGATAAATAGAGAAATAAAACATTTTATAAATTTACCATTCCCCTCTTCGCCATTTACCATTCCCCTCTTCTCCATTTACCATTCCCCTCTTCGCCAATTACTATTACTCTCACAGTGTGCAATTTTGTTACTCTTCGCCAATGTTGTGGATTGCAAAAAAAATTGGAATCTAACCATTCCCCTCTTCGCCAATTACCATTACTCTCACAGGGTGCAATTTTGTTACTCTTCACCATTGTTTTCCCAAGGTGACATTGTTTACTCTTTGATGTGTGTGATGGATTCCAAAAAAAAATGAGACTTTAATCATTCCGAAAACGCCATTTACCATTCCTTTCAACTCCAATTATCATTCCTGATATGAGCATAACCATTCCTGATATGAGATTTAACATTCCTAATATGACAACAGATAGTGTTTCTACAAATCCTGACACAACATTCACATAACTACCATTACATAGTCTCCACCAATAGATAGTCATGTTGGTGTTGATAAGTACACAATTACAAAAAGTTTTAATAGGATGACAACATGTACAAAATAAAGTAAAATGACAAGTGAACATTACGATCCACATTGACGTAATGTTTACGTGTCATTCCCACTGAAGAACCTATTCTGTGCCATTTACACCAATTACATATTTAGTGATCTTATAAGTATAATAGCCCTTCTAGCCAAAAATATGTGAAAGGATCCAAGTCATTGCATATATACCAAAAGATGACTTGTCAAATATTTACCCCAACCAATCAGCAAGTTAAGTTGGGTTTGGATTTTTGCAGGTTCTTCTAGTGTGTCCTTCTTCGTGGCATGAGCTGCAATGATAAATCTTCTTGTTGCGAAATTGTGACTCTATCCTTTCTACTCTTGGCCTTCCGGGTGGACGACTAGTCTTGGGAGGTGCCGGGAGCACTTGACTTCCTATGTCATATAGGCTGATGTCATTTGGATTTGGCATGTCTATTGTGACAACAGGAATCATGGTTCGGCTATATATCTTTTTTTGGGCTGTTAACGTAAGGCATTCATCAACATAACTGTACACATTACCATGAACACCTTTGATGGCTGCGCAGGCATGAGGACAAGGAATGCAGAAACCCAACAACTGAATATCAACAATTAATGAGAAACCAAAAACTAATGTCAACAAAATGCAGAAACCAAAACATGGGGAATATAATACATGCAGCCTAAAACACGCACACTGATAGTAGAAAGGAAAAAACGAAACGCATACAAGAAAGCTTGAAAACACGCACACTGCAGAGACGCTAGTAGACGGGTCAGTGTTGTACCTCTTCTATCTCCTCGATCTCCACCCAGCTGACGGCGCCGGCATCCACGGCGGAGGGTGCGGCGTCCACGACAGAGGGTTCGCCGTCCACGGTGGCGCGTCAAGAAGACGAAGGCGGAGCTACGACAGGCAGGCACGGGAGATTGAAAACTTTAATGAATGAGTTTCATAACCTAACTTAATATAAGTCAAGGGCATGGTAGTCAATTGGCATGAAATTGCATAACCCACAAAGGTCCTAATCACCTCTGAGTCTTTTTGCAAATTCGGAGGACCTCAGGGGGTTTTGCAAATTCAGTTGGTATTTAAATGGAATTTTCCCAACTTATATTAAGAACAAGAGGAGTAGTGAGCTATTTTACCTTTTTATATCTTATCAACTCGATTAGGCTCAACTTACAACTTGACATAATTCTCTTATAACTCAATGTGAGGACTTGGGCCTGTAAAGGGTAGAGTGTGTTGTCCTACGTTGACTAAGGAGGGGAATAAAAGATGCATTTTAAAACTGTGAGGGGTAATGGGATTTAGGTCGGACAATATCGAAAAAATCTAAAATAAAGACAATATCTTAACTATTAGTTTTTCAAAAAAATGATTTTTTGATTTAAAAATTATTAATTGAAAATCTTAAATCTAAATCATTGAAATTTTATTTAAACTGTACAGATCTCATTACAGTAAATAACTTTCAATGCTCGTCATTATGATAAGCACTAAAACTAGTTCCGGTAACTAGTGGCGGAGTTGAAGGTTGGGTCTTTTGGAAAATTCATTCTGTGTTAAATAATCTCTCCATCTTTGAGGAGAACATTTTGGGGAGAAAACAGATGGAATCCAAGCCATTTTTCTCTCCCATATTTCCCTTCCCCCTATTTTCTCCTCCAATCCAAATAAGGGAAAATTCATTTTTCCCTTACTCTTCATCCAAATATAGTGTAAAAGTACAACAATGTTTTTATTCAAAAAAAAAAAGTAGAACAATGTTTTTGCATGAAAAAGGGGACCATTCATTACGCTTATAAAATGTAAGTGTTATAGAAACAAGAAATATTTTCGTGTGTTATATTAATCAATGGGTTTCTTTATTTTAAATTCTTAAACTTACATATTCATATATTAAATTGATGTGTTTATATTTTTGCTTTACCATCCAATTCACTTTATATTTTTTAAAAATTAGAAAAAAATTATAACTAATTTCCCTTTTTTATTTGACTATGTTATGTTTTTTGATATTATCAAAATAACAGAGTCATACACTAGTTACAAAACAGAAAAGAAACAAGAAAAATTACTAAGAGAAGAATGGGGAGGGGCCACATGAATAGAAAAGAAGGCAAAAAACTTCAAGAGAGAGTTTATGTCTCGATAAATGATGTTGGAATTCATGTGTTGCGAATTGTTGAATATATATAGAGAGAGAGATAAAGTTGTATGATTCTTTCCTATAAAATTGACAAAATTTTCCATTTTTTAATTTAACTTTTCTGTATTTGGTAAATAATTGTGTTAAAGATAATGTAAACATAAAAATAAATACAAGAAAAGTAAGAGAATTATATATATAACCGTCATGTGTTGCTTTCTCCTTTGTTTGCATACTTATTTTAATTATATTTTACTATGACTAGAGGTTGAAGCTCCTGTATTTAACATACTAATTGATATTAATAAAATTAGTTAAGTTAATCATTTATAACAAATTGTGTTGGCTTCTCTCTAACAATTTTTTCTAATAATGTGTATTATAATTATCCTTGATGAAAGTCCCTTACTATATGTAATCAATAGGGATACTTTGGGAAGAAGAAAAATTACTACCCCCGGTGCTTTATATAATATCTAGTTGATTAATTTAGGGAGAATAAGAAAGTTAAATAAATTATTTTAAAGTATTCATATCTATAATATTTCTCTAAATTGATTTACCTGACTTATAAATTAATATGTAATCTAATGTTGCATATAAGTATTTTAGAGAGATCAAATAATTTAATTACATTCCTTAACCTTCCCAAATTATTCAATTGCGTCTTATAAATTTAGGAGTTAAAGTAGACTGTGGTCTTGTATTTAAGATTAAAGTAAACTTATTGTCTAAAATAAACAAAAAATATGGGGTCACACCTACTTGAACCATAGAAGTAACAATATGTGTATGTGTGTGTGCATATTTTGATTATGCTCTTGCAGCTTTCATCAAAGCTTGATTTTTTTTGGTTGTCCACTCGGTTCATTGAATCTTCGGTTTAGACTAATATGGATTTGCCTCGAGTCGGGTTTTCAGCTGTGGGGGAAGAGCTCCCACACCATTTTCTCCATTTTCATGCCTTGAATCGAGAACGTGATTAAGGGAGAACAAGTTCTTCTCTCCATTTGCTTCCAACGGATTGACTCTTAACTTATGTATCATAACTTAAAAAGTTTATGCATATTTTAAAATAACAAAAAAGGCCTTTCCAATAATCCCAACTAAATGGCAACGACGGTTAGTTTGTATGTTGGCAAAGAATAGTAAATTAACAATCATAAAAGGACTATGTATAATAAATTGGGAAGATCATTACGCAACCACTTGGTAACCTTTTAACAATATCTTTCTTCCATTCCAAATATAAGTTTTTTTTTTGTAATTAATATGTATAGAGTTTTTAACACTTCTCTAAAATATACCCATATCATTTAATGATTAAAATAGAAATATTATGAGAGAAAATTTAACATAGGAGACAAAAAGGAACAATAGCTTGTATATTTAGAAATTAGAACTGAACTAAAACTCTTAAATGAATATTAGGATCGAAGGAGTGTTCTTTTGAGAATTAGATTTATAATTTGTGACTCAAAATATCCCTACTAAATATTGTACATAAAGATGATATTACAATGAAACCAATTACAAATAACTAATTTAATGTACTCAGTTCTTTAATATCTATGAATTAATTATCCATCACTGTGTAACAGATTATAAATTCTTGAAGAATTGGAGTAGAAAAAGTTTTAGGGCCAGCAAGGGTTTGATGAGTGGAATGGGAGGACCAAGGAATAGTTATTTATGAGGGAATATGTTCAAAAAAAAAGAGGAAAAAAGAAGGAAAAGCTTTGGTAAGAAGCTGAATTTAGTCTGAGGCATTGCTTGCATTACAATAAAAGTTAGATCCTTAGACCCACTTCCACGCACTCCATGACTGAGACTCATGTAACAATACAGAGCCATCACTTTCGCACGCACACAAATTCACTTTTCCCACTAATTTTGATTTACTTCTTCTTTTTTCTTTTTCTTCTTTACCACAATCATATGGTACTGGTGAGAAAAATATAAGGGACTCCTTCAATCCTTCCTTGATGTAGGACTTAAATAGATGTTTGTCATTTTTTTTTAAATTTATCTTTACTGATACTCCTCAGGAATAATCAAGTAAAAGAGAGGGCAGTCTAGTGCATGAAACTCTCATCAGGTGAAATTTATACACAACCTCACAATCGCAAGCAGAGAGATTGTTTTCATTGAACCTGTAACCTCATTGATCACCCAGTAATAACCTTTATCATTGCGCCAAGACTCACTCTCAAGAGAGATGGAGGGAATTAAGGAAAACGATTAGTGTGTTTTAGAAAAGAACATGTCATATTAATTAATTTAACTAACTTTCTTCATCTATCAAATTAGGTAAACAAGTCTTACATTAAGAACGAGGGAGTAATTCTTTTAGAATGAATTACATTACATAAGAGGCATCCACTCCCTTCTTGTTGGTTGAAAGAAAACGCACTTGCTCATTTTGTGAAAAAAGAATTTATATCATCATAAAATTTTAAGATGCAGATGATTTTCAAACACACAGAAACCTCACCCAAATGTATTTGCTTCTTGATGACAGAATTAACACTTCACCCAACTCTGATAGCACCCTCTTACCCATCAAAGAAGCAGAACATTCCCTTCTTTCTGTACCTGAAAAAAGTAAGCCTCACACTTTGTAAACACAATCCTTTCTTCCATATTACAAAGCTTGATGCAGTGTCAGAAGTGAAACAACTCTCTCGTTTCAACCGGAAGAAGAAGAAGAAGAAGATGGCTAAGAGATCAGATTTTGCACAGAAGCTGCTCGATGATTTGCGTCTAAAGAAAGAACGAATGAATGCTACTTCTCAGAAGTCAAGCCAATCCAAACAGCTTCCTGTAGGTAAGTTCATTGTGATGGTTCTCACTTTCTTTTCTTCTTTCTTTAATTTCTTTCGAGTCTGTGGGATGAAATACTTTTTTTCCCCAATGAAGCTGAAATAGAATTGTGTATGATTCTTCATTTAGACTTGTATTGATGCAATGCGTTGTATTCAAGCAGAAAAAAGCAGATAATTGAGTGTTCTAATCTTATATATGAAATGAAACATCTGAGCATGAGATATGTAAAAAAACATAACATCCTTGTGGTATGACATTTCAAATATATAAATCTTTTTGAGGTTTCCCCCATTTGTAAAAGTATTTAGAAAACTAAAATTTTAAAATACATATTTCTACCAGAGCAACTTCTCTGGGACTTGGAAATCAATATTTAGAACATCGGATGAGATGATATCATTTATTTATTTAGTATGATTCCAAATTTTCTTGTCCCCAGATGGGGATTACTTACTCTCTCTTTTTTTTTTTTTGCCTTCTCTCTTCTTCTTCTTTTTTTTTTTTTTTAAAGGATTTTTCCCAGTATTTTTTACTATCAGCTAGAAACAAGTTTAATAGTTCAGGTATTCTCATCCAGTTACTCAGCAACAAAGTTAATTGTATTTAAATGAAGAAAAAAAATTCAAATTCTTAAAAGAATTCTAAGAAAACTTAAGTAAAACAGAGCTATAACCTTACAACGTTGGATCCTTTGTAATAATTAGAAGACCATAACATGGTAAGAGAGAGTGACACAAAAAGATGAAAATATATATGAGATCCACCATTTTTTACCTCTCATTATTTATCTTCTTTTTATCTTTCCATCTCACCATAGGCAATAATTTATTTTCTGTAGACAATCAAAATCATAACTTTACAATTAGCTTTAACTTCAGACTTTGAAAACTAACATCCAAAGTTCATCTACACAAATATTTTCTAACCTGCACAGAACCCTTTGTGATCTAATTGTGCCAAACATGGTCATACAGATGCATATGCTTATTCCAAGCAAACACAAAGGGGATCCAGGAGTTATAAAGGAAGTGAAAATGTAAGTTATCTTATAAGTACTTTATGCATCCATTAAAGCAAATATCATGAAACTCTGTTGCTTACATTTGTTTCATGTGCTGCAGTTTAGTTCCAGAACCGGGACCATGACGGGTAGGTCTAGCAGAAGCCATAGATCGACAAAAGGTAGTGAAGTTTCAAATCAGATTGTTCCATATGGGAGAGGTCAGAGGTTGGAGCAAACTGGTGATATGTCCTTAGCCCTGGCTTTTCCATTTGAGGATGGAGGGAAACAAAGAAGAACTGATTCTTTCACAAGTTCAATCATGAGTTTCTTTAGCCAGCTTAAAAAGGGAACATTGAGCTTTGGCAAGATGGAACGACGAGGCCATTCAGGTCATGGATTAGCTTCGGCTGGTCAGTTCCCCGCTCTCTCTCCTGTACAGATAAATGAGATATACAAAGGTGCACAGAAATTAAACCAGATATTAAGTGCCTCCAACTCCAATGGTCTCACCATAGAAATAGAATTTGCAAAGGAGTTATTGCAAGGTGCTATTAATTTGGAGGAGTCCCTCAGGATGATAGTAAACCAGCAGAAAAATTCAGAGTTCATTATGACGCCGCAGAAGAAAAATCGGATCATATTATTAGAGGAGGAGGATGAAGATGATGAAAAAACCAACATTTCAGAGCAAAAGCAATTGGCACCACCAATTTTCTCCTTTGACAAGCGCCCTAAACATTCTCAAAACCTTCAAGGAAATCAAAACACAGGTCTCATTAAGACAAATTACTCCAGAGGCCAGAAATTAAATAACGAAAAGCAAGATGTCAACACATCAAAATTGCTTCCTCATCATAAGCGATCAACTAGCTATGGCTCTAATACAAAGAGTCTGAATGCTCTTTCTGAACAAAATAATCAGTTGGCCTCAGAACAATCTGATCCAGACATGAGTAGGATACCAAATGTAATTGCCAAATTGATGGGTTTGGATAAACTTCCAGAGAAACAGAAGGATTCAAGTTCTGCCCAAAAAATAGAAGGAATGACATTCAAGCATACTTCTTCAAAAGGAAGTGAGAAGAAGATGGAACTGAAGAGCAGACAAACAGAGAATTTGTTACCTCAGAAAAAGCAAAAAGTGACAGAAGCCAGTACCATGCCTGCAACACAGTACAAGGAGCTTGGTGTTGATAAAAATTTGAATATGCGGAAGGCCAAATCTGAGGCAGTTGTTGATAGTGGAATAAGAGCATTGAAAGGATCAGATAAGGGCAGCATAAAAAAAGACAAGAAAAATGACAGTACTATGAGGGTCAATATTATCAGAGAAAATCAAATAGGGGTTCAGGAGAAAGGAAGAAGACAGGATCACACAAATAACAGAGAACAGAAAGGCACAGGAAAAGGCAGAACTAATGATCTAGCTCTAAATAACACGCTGAATCAGAGGGAAGGAGTGCATGGAAGATCAGAAGTTAAATCTTTATTGCAGGAACAAAAGGAATCCAATGGAAGCATTCATCAATCTGAAAAGAGACACACAAACATGCACATCTTAGGCAATAAAAAAACGTCTCAGAATCATCTTGGAATTCAAGAGTCAAGCTTGGTCTTGAAGTATGGGCCTCAGGAAGAGAAACATAATGAAGAACAGTGGCCCCAGATGAGTGAAAAGCAAATGTTAAAGGCAAGGTCACAAAGAGGGAGTGAACCTCCATCCAATGATTTATCCAAACCCCCGCATGATTTGTTCAGTTCTCAGAAGAAGCAGCTATTCATAAACCATGCTGTATCACCTGAGCAAGATTCAGCAGAAAATTCTGGTGCTATGAATTCGGACAGGTCTTCGACTAGCTACTATGGTAATCTAGTCAGAGATGGAGTCTCCAATGGCTTAAATATGCAAATCAAAGAGATCATGAATAAGGAGTCAATTCAACTTTCCTCTCCAAGAGATCAAGTTAAGGGAAGGCAGGACATCCTGAAAGTGATGGTTGAAAAAAGTTTTCACAAAATAGCTGACAAGAAGGTAAAGAATACTAGAAAGCATAAAAATGATATGCCAGGAAAGATTGATGAGGTGTTGACCCGAAGAAATGCAAAAATGCTCCAAATCCCAAAACAAGTAAAGCAACAGAGTCCCGTTATGCAACAAGTGATACAAAGAACGTCTGACAAGTTCAATATCTCAAAAGAAGCTGAGCGAGATGGGGTGGGCATGTCCAAAGAAGCAGACACATGCATCATTAGCTCCAATACACCAGTAGCTATCACTGAACCGTCAGAAGTGAGATGCAAACCACATAAAAAAGATGAAATTCCTCATACATTGTATAATCCTGAGGGTGGGGGACTTCAAATCTCACAGGAATCAGAAGTTTTAATTTCCCACTCTTGGGTAAGCTCTAATTGTCTCATGGGAGCAAAGCAAATATATATATATATATATCAACTACTGATATTTTTCTTCCAAATCCTTGTTGGATATTTTGCAGCACCAAGGTGCAAAGTCAGTGATGACAAGAGATTTGCAAGATCAAGCTGCTCTAGCGACAGCAGATGAAGGATTGGAATTGGAGTCTAGACAAAGTGCACCATACACCATAAATGGTGAGTATAACTCTAAATTTCAGTGCAACTTCTCTTTCATGAATATCACAGTACCTGCAGTTAAATCATATAGTATGTTAAGGAATGATGATACTTTTGGGTTAGCTGTCATTCACCATCTTCAATTCTTCATTCATATTCCATAAGATCATGATGCTTTTCAAAACACCCACCAAATACTATTTTTCTTTCTGCTCATCACAGCAGAACTGTGGCTCACAAACGGAGGGAAAAGCCTCACCTACTATACACATAGATACTAGAAATCCAGAGATTACCTATCTCATTTATTTACTACTTTTTTGGTGTCATCATATTGACATTTTAGTTGGTTACCATAATTTTCAATATAAAGTAATGTTGAAGAAAATTTAGATTTTAGTTAACGTTTTCAATATCACAGGGATGCATGAAGACAAGATGTACATTAACTCTCACGTACAAGTGCAAGGCAAGAATATTTGTCCAAAACCACTCACAGAAAGTGAAAACCGCCTCAAGTGGAACTTGATCAAGAGTCAATTATTCCTCAACACTGCAGAAACACTTTTCAGATTTGACATGCCATTTAGCAATCCCCTTGGCAGTGGTTGGGATAATCAAGACTTAAGCAGCAAACTCATGTTAGACTGTGGATATGAAGTCATGAAACGAAAAGGGATAAGACAAGAGTTCAAAGTTCATCCTTGCTCAAAGGTGTCAGTCAGTACCATTAGAATTAGATCCTTAGATGACTTGGTTAGGCAGCTGAATGAAGACATGGAGAAGCTAACATTCTACGGAAGAAGCAGGATTTCCCAAGTTGAAATTGAAGACTACCTTCCTAAAATGCTAGAAAATGATATGTACAATAAGGATCCAGATATTGACTGTATGTGGGAATTGGGTTGGAATGATGACACATTTGCCTTTATTGAAACATATGAGGCTATAAGAAACATGGAAAAACATCTTCTTAATGGACTTTTGGATGAGATCACCAGAGAACTTTGGCATTTTCAGGGACTGAATATGGCAGCCGCTAACTCCGCTATATGAGACAGTTGCTACCAAAAGAAAAAAGGGTTTGTGTATAGTTTCTTTTGCGATTTTGTGAATGTAATTTATTGCAAGCATTTTACTTTATTTTTTTTAATATGACTTTTAGCCTCATATAAACCCATCAAGAAAATGGAGTATGTTCATTCCATTAAAGGTATTTCAATTTCTTGGAAGACCAGAGGAACACCCAAGTACGTGAGAGAGAGTGTGTGTGTGTTTCAGCTTTTATGTAGTTGGAACTTGGACGCATAATTTTTTTTGGCTATTTTTTTCCATGACTTTGTCCTTTAATTTTTGAACCTTGCAATATGCAGTAACAGGATAAATTTTAACAAATAAAGTTGTTTAAATTTCATGATATACAGGTGCTTAATTAAACTCGGGCAAGTGCTTAGTAATTAAACGCTAAGCCTATTAGATCCACCAAATGAAAAAGAAAAATAGAGAATAGCATGTACTTAAAAAGAAAACATCGTTAAAAAAATGATTTCGGACTAAAAATTGCTTTTCCTTTCCCTGAAATAAAAAAATTAAAAATACAAATTACTATTATATATTGGATATTCTGATTTTTGTTTTAAGTTCCTATATCCTAGCCAAACAAGACAAGTACTAAAAATTGGAAAGAATTTACCATTTTATAAAGTACACAAATTTTTGTTCTGGAGAGTTACTTGTTAGCATCAACTTACTGTCAGCACATGTCATCATGGATACTGTATTTCTGTTTGTTGATCTGCTGAAGGAACCAATGGCACAGAATGAACTCCTCTTGAAGTGGGATTCAAAGGCTAACCAAAAGTAATTCACCAATATTCTCCACAAGAGCAAACACCGTCTTTGAAATGATGAAAACGATTTGTATCTCTGACATAAATTTCTCTTTGTTCAAAGCTGGATATGAATTTTATAACAGCATGGCAGTCATCACAGATTCTCAGGTTCTTAATCACTTGAAGAGGTTGCCCAGGGCTTGTGTTCAGTAATCCTAATACTACAGCCAACTTTTCGCTGTGCCCACACAATATCTGTGCCTTATCTTGCTCCTCAACATCTTGCAGAACATTACTAGTATCAGGATAGTAACCAAACTTATTCATTTCAATACTCAGTTTATCCAACTTTTCCAGGATCAGTCCCATTTGTGGATGTGATTTGTCCCCAGCAAGAAGCATATGAACTCTGCGTCCTAACTCAATCCAACTGCAGCCTGGGTTTTTTCTCAATCCCATACTCTTCATCACACCTCGTATTCTATTTACCTCACCCCACATACCCTTTGAGGCATAGATATTGGACAGAAGAATATAGCTCCCAGGATTGTCTGGTTCCAGCTTGAAAAGCTTCCTTGCAGCAATCTCACCTAAACTCAGGTTATGGTGAACTTTGCAGGAACTTAACAAGGCTCCCCAAATACAAGCATCAGGTTGAAATGGCATTTTCTTGATAAGAGAATAAGCTTCATCAAGTTTTCCTACACGACTTAGCAGTGTCACCATGCATGCATAATGCTCCAATTTGGCTTCAATGCCATGTTCTGTGGACATGTTTGTAAAATAATGCCATCCTTCTTCTGTTAAGCCATTTTGGCTGCAGGCAGATAACAGGCAAGTGAAGGTAATAACGTCAGGTGTCTGGCCACTCTGCTGCATCATATGAAACATCTGTATTGTTTCCCTGGCATTACCATGCATAGCATATCCTCTCATTATCGCATTCCAAGAAACCAAATTTCTGGTTGGCATTATATCAAAACAACGTCGAGATAATTGTATCCTTCCACACTTGGCATACATATCTATTAAAGCACTACCTACATATACATCGTCAACTATTCCCTTTCTGATAGAGAAGCAATGGATTGCCTTTCCGTGCGCCAATGCTGCAATATTTCCACAAGCAGGAATCAAGCTTGGGATTGTTATAAAGTTAGGCTCCAAGCCTTCATCCTGCATCACTCTAAAGAACTCCAAGGCTTCCAAGTCTTTCCCATTCTGGGAGCAACTTGCTATTATGGATGTCCATGTTACAACATTCAATCCCATTCCTTGGGCTTTGAATCGCCTGAATGCTTCCAATGCAGTGTCAACAAGACCATTACGTGACAACCCAGTAAGAAAAGCATTGCATGAACCTATTTCCATTTGGTCAGATTCATCAAACACCTGAGACATCTCTAATGCACAGGCGCATCTTCCATACATGTCAATAAGTGCACTGACTACAAACTTGTCTGATCCAATGCCCTGTTTGTTCACATAACCATGAACCTGGGTGCCCATTACCAAGTCCTCCAAGTGTCCAATAGAAGGAAGAATGCAGGAGATAGAAGAGCCATCGGGCCGAAAGCCTTCAGAGAACATCGTTTGAAAAAACATCAACCCCTCAATATGTGACCCACTATTACAGAGCCCAGATATCATGCCATTCCATGACACCATATTTGGTTCCACACCCTTATTTCTCATCTCATAAAATAGTTCCTTTGCCTTATCCCCAAGTCCTTGACGAGAGCAGCCAGCAATCATAGCACTCCAAATAACAACGTCTTTCTCGGGCATTCTATCAAACAATATCTGTGCATCCCCAATCTTGTGACATTTCAAATACATGTGTACTAAAGATGATTCTACTACTAAATCCGAAGTCAACCCAGATACATAAGCAACCCCATGAACCTGTCGCCCGGCTTTCAGAGCCCGTAGTCCAGCACAAGACTTTATGGCACTAGGAAGAACATAACTATCCGGCACCAAACCCCAAGACAACATTTGAGAGAAAACACCCAAAACATGGTCAAACTGATTCAATTTCGCAAAAGCATGGATGAGAGTGGAGAAGGAGAACAAATCAGGTTCAGGAATCGAATCGAGGACAAGATTGACATCGCAAAAGCAGAGATTATTAGCATAGACTGAAAGGAGTCTGGTCGTGAGCTGTACATTGCCAAAGAGTCCAGCTTTGAGAATGTGAGCGTGAGCCTGTCGAACCTGCGATAGAGAAGCTGAGGCTGAACTGACGCAGTTGAAGATGGTTTGGTATATGTTATAAAACATATGGGAAGGTTTTATTATTCTTCACTGAGAACTGCTTTTTATCCTCAGTGAACGCTTTAGTGAGAATTACAAGAGAGTATAATTTGATAGTGAGTATCTTCTGGTTTAGCTGAATCAAGAACCTTCAACCGTGTCTCGGGACATTCTCACCCGGTTCCTTGTACGCGACTACGAGAATGATAGGAAAAAATTATAGAAAAATCCAAGTGAGAAAAGTATTTAGGCCTGTTTGGATCATTGAAAATCAAGCGGTGGAAAAAGAAAATGTAGATTTTCAACTGACGACGGCCGTTTGGTTTGACTTTTCCGGATGAAAGTATTTTTCCGCGGGCGTCCATTATTTAAATGAAAATGGGTTCCCATAAAAAATTGTGGGAACCCATTTTCCGGTGTTTAAGAAAATGACGGAAGTCGACTTTGCCCTTTCTCGCACCATGGCCCTTCTTAACGGTGTTCCCTGATGCATCATTCATTCTGTTCAAAGGAAATCAAAGGATGATTTAGAGAGAGAATTAAATTGGTTACCCCCAACGTTTATTTATGGCGGCGATAGCAATTTATTCGACAACCCACGACAGTGATAGCAGTTATGCATCCCCCTTTGACGTACGACGCATAATGCCTCTCTCAAGCTTATCCCTTCCAGTAACCAATGAGCATCAATACCTCCTCCAATTCAAAGATTGAATTTTGTTTTCAAAGCAATTTCTTGTTTTGTGCCGCTTCTTTCAAAAATCCAGGATGCAATTTCATTCTCCAAAATTGGTAAGCATAACCAAGCTTCCTTCAAAAATTGGTAGGCCAATTCTCGAGTCTCGAGAATTGGTCAGGTATTCTCGAGTATGTACTGTGCATGTGTGGTATAAAAAAAAAATTATCTGTAAAGATAAAATGGTATTTTGCCTCATTTTCCTACCTTATTTTCTTCCAACCAAACAAAAATTTTCCTATTAATCCATTTTCTTTTCCAGTGCTAAACAAACACATCGAAGCACAATATTTTTCATTCCATTCTTTTCATTTCCATTCCCACATTTTCTTTGATCCAAACGGGACCTTACTTAAAGGCTCCTGAATCAAGTTAATCACTTATATACTCATGGAACAATTTGTGTAGAAAACACAGTTAAAAAAACAGTACATCATAAATTTCTTATTTTAAGCTCGCAAATAAGAGAGGAGCAGTGGCGGACCGAGGTAGAAGGGGGGGGGGCAAGTGCCCCCCAATTAAACGACGTCGTTATTTTTTTTGTTTTTTTGTTTTTTTAGGGTAAAATCCAGAATCACATATTCACATTTCCCCCAAATCTTCATCTTCATCTTCGGTTCAGACTTCAAAGGCATAATCGTGGGAGGCGGACGCTGGTCGCAGGGTTTAAGCCGTAAAATCATATCTTCTTCCTCGCCTCTCGTCGGCTATTGTTGCTGTTCCGGAAGTTTATTCTTCGCCTCTCACAGTCGTTCGTCGTGCGTGCGTCGCCGTTCATCAATTCCTTTTTGGGTCTTCAGCTGTGGATCGCCGTGAGTTTTCAAGTTCACTCTGCTTTTATTGTTTAGTTTTCACCGTTCAAGTTCACTTTGATTTTATAATCTATGATTTTAGTTATCATATAAGGCTTGAGTTTTGACTAGATTCGATGAATTTTAGTTCACTTTGATTTTGGTTGATGCTATATCTAAGAATAGTATGATAGTATCGTTTAGACAGTATTACTGTTGTTAACTTGAAAGATTGTTTTGATAGAGGAAGTTTTGGTGAATTATTTGTTCACTCTGATTTTGGTTGATGAATTATCTGGTTTTGCAAAATTGCCATCTGGTTGTCAAGAAGTCTCTGTATTCGGGCACAACTGCATTTGGCAAACAACTCATGTTTTGGGATTTCATCTTGATGATAGTTGACACAAATTTGAAATCGTGCTGGATAATCTCTGCTAGGAAGACCGCCCCTTTCCCTTTCTGTTTCTCATTCATGTGAAATATATGCACCCACTCATGTTTATCCGGAGTATTTTTTGTTTGGTAAATAACTCATCCTGAGAGGTGCTCAAATTACTCTGCTGTTTCCTCTATTTTGAAGTCCTACACACCGCCACTTGAAATGAAAAGATGCACTACATTGACTTCCCATACAATGAAAAAAAAGCAACAATTACTTATATTTTGACCAAAATACCTTTATACTCCCTCCGGTCCTAATTATAGGACATATTTAACCGATTTTGGGGAGATTAAGGAGAGGAGTTAAATTAGTTAATTTTACTCATTTTCCTAAAATGCCCTCATATAAATTTAAAATGACATAAGTAAAAAGTAAATCAACAACTCCTACCACATACTTCTCCAACCTAAAATTGTTTTTTTTACACGTTTTCTAATTGAAATAATGATTTTGCTATATATACATATATGTGCATATATATATGAATATTATACACACACATATATGTGTGTGTACATATATTTACACACATATATATTGACAAACACACAAAGATATACATATATGTACACACACATAGATACACAAATATATATATATATATATAAACACACACAACATATATATATGTATGTATGTATGTACATACACATATATTGACAAACACACACAAATGTATACATATATGTATAAAAACACACACACACACACATTTATATATATCTGTACACACACACACACATTGACAAACACATACAAAGATATACATATATGCACACACACATAGATACACAAATATACATATATGTATAAACACACACACATATGTGTGTAAATGTGTATCTATATATATATATGTATGTATGTATTGAAAGATTAATATCAGCTGATTGATAAATAAATTAAAATCCAACAATTTAAAAGTTTTACTTACTATAAGAGTTTACGCATCAACATACATACACTCACCAAAAACCAAATACACTTGAGAGAATAAAATAGGGGTATTTTAGGAAGAAATTGACAAAAATAAAAATGTTGTCTTATAATTAGGACCAAAATCGACTCTCAAATATTGTCTTATAATTAGGACCGGAGGGAGTATCTATTTTCTATCAATTATACATTGCAAATGTTAAATGTCTTTGACCAATAGATCAAAATAAAGAACATTGTATTAAAAGGTTTAACAGAATATTAACTTATATTTTTAACAAGAAATCAATATTTTGCTTGGGGGCAAGTTGGTCTTATTTTAGCTAGGGGGTTTTGTGTATGTTATTATAACTGAGGGTAATCTAGACATCACTCAGTAAAATGGAGAATAATTTATCTTGTAAAGTTAGCATTAATTTTGCCTATAAGAATCAGATCTCATGGAAAAAGATTTTCAAATTATGAAATACATCAAGATCGACACTCGTAATCGGATAGGGATGAATGGTTGAATGATTGTTTTAGTGCATTATATTGAAAAAGATGTATTTGATAACATTGATAATAAACAATTATGATAGAATTAAAAAATAAAACCAGAAGGATGATATTGTAATTATTTTTATTGTAATATACTTAACTTTATTTTTTCCTTTATATTCTTTTATTTTTTTAATGCATTTAAAATTTTGCTTACTTTTTTTTTTTTTCGGAGGCGGTGCCCCCTTCAATAATTTTCATTTTCTGAGGAGAACCTATAAAAATCTGTGCCTACCTTGAAACAACCGTCGTCGAAATTAGCATTTGATTTAGATCCTTCATTTGAGAAGAAAATTCACAGGTATAACATCCTTCCTTCCTTCTTTCCTCAGAGTGACAAGTTGAAGCTTCCTTCTCGACGCAGAAAAACCGTTCACTTTTCAGATGTTAAAAAAATTTCCACCTGAGTTCACGACTTCTTCTATCCCGACGGCGAAGGACGGCGCTTTTTTTTTTTTTTTTTTTTTGCGTAATTGTCATTTGTAGGGATTTTTTGGTTATTTTATTAGTGTTATAAAACTGAAGAAAATGTAAAGAAAAGTAGAGAGAAGTCAGGAGAGAAATTCTGAGAGATGGAGGAATTCTCATTTTAAGAACTCTTGAATGTTTACACAAGCACTCATTTATAGGCGTTGACCTTCAAGCTCTACTTACGAAATGACATCCACATAATACATATATTTATAACACTCCCCCTTGGATGTCCATTATGAATATGCCTCATTAAAAACTTTAACTGTGAAAAAACCCAAATGGGATAAAACCTAACTAAAGAAAAAAAAAAAGACATCATCCATCGATACACTTTCTTATGTTGCCTCATTAAAAACCTTTCTAGGAAAACCCAGGTGGACAAAAAAACCTAGATAAGGAAAAAGAGACAACGCGTATACGCTCCCCTCTTAATTACATCGATTTTAACTAATCTTTGCATTAAAAACCTTTCTAGGAAAACCCAGTGGACAAAAACCTAGATAAGGGAAAAAGAGTCGCGCAGCGTGACATCAATTGCTCTACTAAAATACATTAGATTTACTCCCCCTGATGACTACATTACTTCTAATGTCTTTGTGTTGGTGAAGAATTATCTCATGCTAAGCATGATACATAAGTGTCATTCTTCAACTTCTTTGCTTGAGGTTGAAATTGTTCTTTATCCACCTGCAAATACTTTAAAATATATAATGGATAGTACTTATCCATATAAAATCAATTTAGGACCTCCTTTTGTATAAACAAAAGATCTCATTCTTTAGGTATTAAATCTGTAATCCAATACAGAATTTCGTTCTTCTCAAGTCATGAATTATTTCTAATTCTTTCTTTAAACAATTAATTGCTTTATTGAAGCTTTTTCAAATTTCAATAATATTGATATCATCAACATGACTTGCAATTTAAAACATTCACATCTAGATCTTTTCATAAAGATGCATGGGCATAATGATTTACTTTCTTTATACCCTTCTTTCAACATATATTTCTTGAGAAGATTATACCACACGCCCTAATTGATTTAAGTCATACAAAAACTTCTTCCCCTCTATGGTTTTCAATAACTTGAATTAAATGCTTTTGATTAGCATCCTAAGTCCTTCAGGGACTTGTGCTTCTAGCACAATAAATCATTTGATGCTTCTGGCACCTTTAGTCATTCTATTACATGTCTTCGGACCTTAAGTCTTTCGAGGACATGTACTTCTCGCACATTAAGTCTTTCTAGGACATGTGCTTTCAGCACCTTAAGTCCTACCTTACCACATTAAGTCCTTTTGAGGACATGTGCTACTAGCACTTTTTGATCCTTTGAAGATTCTTCTCGCAATCTTCATAATTTAGTAAGCCTTATGCATAGGCTATATAACAATATCTAATAGACGCATAATTTTCTTTCTTTCATAAATTGCGGATTAACAATATATATACAAAATTATTGTATCCACCACAAAATCATATATCACATCATAATCATATTATATTAGACTTTGTGAAAATCTTTATTCTCACATAAACATTCATATATCTCAATTTGGACTTGGTCCATAACCGTATAATATGATTATATTTGCGTCATATTCAATTTCACTTATTCTCTTGGCCAATCATCTATATGTCAATTTCTTGTGACATATCTTTATATAATATCCTTATTTGATCACGTGATATTATCTTTCAAAATTGTTGTCGACAACTTTATCTTTTCGGTTCCATTTTTCCAATTCGACATAACTTATCAATATAATTCGTGCACGAACCTCTCTTGAGGTTTTTACAATTAGTTATGTCTCGATACTCTTCTGGAGTATCTACCTCCTTAATATGATCATCATAATTATTGCTCCAATTTATCCATAACATTTATAATTGGAACCGAATAATTTTTCATGCATTGAGCATGCCACATTCATATTCATACAGATTGGAGCATTTTCAGCTGGAGTATGAGATTTAATAAATCTCATTTGAGTCGATAATATTATCCGGCAAATAATTCATGAATGCATAATCCGATGAACTTCCTGGTTCATACAATATTATTCGAGGATATATACTTTACTATAATGCATTCCATATATTGTCTTTTCCAAATATCCAATTTCTCCCCCTCATGGTAAAAATAATGTCAAACGACAAATTGACTAATCATGCGGATAAGTCTCCTAAATCCATTTGTTTCCTTTAGAAACATCTTTCATTTCATATAGAGACAAACAAGAAATAGAAGGTACTTATACAACATTTATCTCAAATATCTTTCTATATCCATCTATGTGCATTGTGGTGGGTTAATAATCATTGCACATTCAACCATTTTAAGATGGAAATTTGTCGCTTCGACCAAAAGCCATTTTTACCGGAGAATTCATTGGCTTATATAAGCACCGCTATATAACATCAAATATACTAACATAAAATTTTGTTCTCATAAGCATTCATCCAGCTTATTTATGGAGGCTTTAATTATGATTCTTAAATCATATCATCTGGAAAATTGCGCGCTTAATTTATTCAAACATTATTTCAAACTTCATATTGCAATCTCTTTTGCAAACTTCATGTTGCAATTATTTCTGCAAACATCATGTTGCAAGCAAATAATCTCACATGTAACCATCTTATAGATGCATCTATGGTTTACATGTTATTTCAATGGGCCCATATAAATCAGTTTGATATATTTCCGTAGAGATCCATTATTACCAATTATGACCTATGACATTTTCATAGTCATCTATATTTGAGAACAAGCGCTATTCATGAAGAATTTTCTGATTCTTCAATGGATGTCAATACAAATTCTTATTTGTATTATATATGACTTGGATGATCAAACAAGTCATGCCAACAAATAGAACTTTTATCGTAACATATATCTCATCTCGCAAACTTCGGTTTCATCGTAACATTATGATCCACAATCATAATTTATCATTCATTTTCGGGAGATCATATTTGTCATTATGTGGGAAGTATGAGTATGACTTTCTACAAATTAGCTCACACTGCATACTAACAATCTCCCCTCAAGTGTGAGACAAACATTCCCCTTAAAATTCATGGACTTTGTTCTTCATAAGAGAGGCTTAATGTATGAAGTATATAATTCTTCAAAATTTCACTCACACTTGTATTCTAGAAATCTCCCCCAAGTGTGAGTCCTTTAAAAATACTTCACAAACATTTATGGATTTCAATCCAAATGTGGGTTTTCACTTTCAAATCCTTTTATTCATTATCAAATGAAATTAACACCCATCATATATTCTTATCCTCCTTTGAGGACTATATTAGTGCATTATAATAGTGCTACATGCACTTCGCACACCCAATGGAAAATATCTCAAATATCTCCTCCTCAGATATGCTTTAGAAAAATGAAGATTCATTTTCAATTTTTCTTGTTGTTGGTCATGAATTTATAATATTTGTTTACACATTAAGATATGAATTCTCAATAATTTTTCATATCTTTATTAATCACTTATGACCTCACTAGTCATATTGTAAACTTCTGGTTTACAATGAATGTGTATGGTCAATACTTTTCTATATGATATCCATTTATGTAGATATCTTTGAAACTCAACAAGTTTCTTTCATATTTGGTAGAATAAAATGCATATTTAATGCATAATTTTGTTCCTTCAAGAAACAATACATTAGCTCTTCGTGAGCCTTAAAACAAATTTATACTACCAAATATACCGAACATTGGTCTTTCAAATGAAGTGGGTAAACTATGCTAATTAGTCTCCAAGACTATTAGCCTTTAAAATTATTACTCATGTGGCATAATTTCTATGCAAAATATTTGTCTTTAAGACAATAACTTAAAACTCTTTTGTATCATTCAATATTTGATACATATACTTTCGGTCTTTATATAATAATTTATAAAATTTTCTTGCCATGCCATTTCTTTAAACCAATATTGTTCTTTTATAAAAGAACAATTATAGAAATTGATAAATTTCTTAAACATCAAATAATAAGTTTATGGCAATAAAAATGATAAATTTCCTTGTCATAAAATCATAATATTATGACTACTTCTTGCCATAAAAACATAATATTATGGCTACATGCCATTCAAAAATATCAGATTTTTTTTTTTTTTTGATTTTTTTTCCGTGAATAGTAAATACTATTCATAAAATAATAAAATAATATAAAAATGTGGGTAGGCCAAAAATTTCTCCTGCCT
Organism: Acacia melanoxylon; assembly: GCA_019022615.1. Classification (NCBI taxonomy): domain Eukaryota; kingdom Viridiplantae; phylum Streptophyta; class Magnoliopsida; order Fabales; family Fabaceae; genus Acacia; species Acacia melanoxylon. The sequence continues at coordinate 8,755,480 of JAFJYJ010000004.1, read as the reverse complement.
TCACGTGGAAGCATTGAAAAATTTGCTTGGGAAAAATTACATAACTTGACCCCAAATTCTATGAATGTTATTTTACTACCACGTAAAATTATAAAATAATACCCAAATATTTAAAATTCCAAATTGGTCCTATTTTCCGAAAATCAACGCCTCATACTTTTGAAATTGATTTTGAGGCTGATTTACATATAATAATTATCTTATCGATAATTTATATCAAATATTTGACCTTTAACAAATATATTATGGCATATAATAAATACAAAACTAATGACCCTTGCCACCACAACAATAACATGAATTACTATCATGTTTATTATACCCAATAATATCTCTTATTATGGTTCTTATCAATAATCTTTCCTCACTTCCTGAGAATTTGAACCACTATAATTACAACCATGTCCATATGTAAACAAATTTACACACATATCCACAACCACAATTAATTCATTACTACATTCACTTCCTAACGTAGTTCATTCTCATGGAAGAAATTCGATCCTTAAAACAAAAACTCAATGTTTTGTTTGATCACGAACAAAAAATTAAATCAAAATATTTCTTGATTTTTTCACAATATTGCTACTTGAAAGCAAATCAATATTCCCATATATAATAAACTTTTAAGAAGAAACCATCTTCTCAGGTCATACATTCCCATTAATTTATTCTAAAGAACAAAAGAATCTTTTAATGCCAAATATATAATTTTGAGACTTTCATACAAATGATACCATACAAAAATTATGGATCAGGCCATGTCTCATAACTCTGCGCAAATTTATCTCTTTGCTTCAGCCAATATGTCTCACAAGATCGTGGCCAAATTATCATTTGGCTTCGGGCCAAATTATGCCTCTTCTTGCTTCTTGACAATTTATGCCTTCTCTTGGCTTGTCTAAATTATCGCCTCTTCTACGAAACTGCAACTTTTAGCTCATATCACAATATGGCTTTAAACCATTTATCTTCGGATAAACTTATATATATGGTTTAAATTATATATGACGCCTGATCATATAATAAGAAATATACTAATAATAATAATAATGAAAATAATAATAATAAAATGACAAATAATAAATTAAACATAAACAATAAATGTTATGTTAGAAACAATAACATAAATGTAAAAGTTATGTTAGCAAACATAAAAGTAAATGTTATATTAGATAACATAAAAGTAAATGTTATGTTAGCAAACATAAAAGTAAATGTTATGTTAGTTAACATAAAAGTAAATGCTTAAATTAAATAGCATAAAGATAAATGCTAAATATTAAATCAAGACTTAGGTTAGGAGGTTTAAGAGAGGTGTCGAAATTAAAATATAAATATATAAATAAATAACATAAAGGTAAATGCTTTGAATATTAAATCAAGACTAGGTTAGGAGGTTTAACCCCAAAGTAGGTGTCGAAATTAATAATAATTATAAAATATAAACAAATAAACATAAATAAATGCTAACATAAAAATAAATAATTAAATATAAATATATTAGCAATAATTAGAATAAAATGCTGAATATAAATATGTTAGCATTAAATAAAATAAAATATTATATTAAAACAATAAATGATTAAACTTAAATATATTAACAACAATAAAAGTAAAATATTAAAACTTAAATTTAAATAATAATAATTAAAAAAAAATATCAAATTTTATTTTTGTGAATAGTATTTTACTATTCATAATAAAATTAAAATAATATAAAATGAGCAAATAGTAATTCTCGCCGACGCTTTTTTTTTTTTTTTTTTTTTTTTTTGAAATTTACTATTTAAATACTATTTATAAAATATTAAAAACACGTGGGGCCCACCGACAATTTTTTCAAACCCGCCGTCTGTGATTTTTTTTTTTTTTTTTTGCAAATAGTAATATTAATAATAAATAAAACATGGGACCTACGTAAATTTTCCTTCTTCCTCCTCACCTCTACGTCTCGGTTCGATTTTTCTTCCTTTTTTTTTTTTTTCTTTTTCCGCTCACAGGCATCATATATCTTAAATCAACAATCTAAACTTAATAAAAACATACCTAAGTGAAGAGATCGCATAATCACCGATCAAAAATCAATTTCTCACTTAAACGCCTCCTTTTGAAAGCAATTTGAAATCTTCTCCCGCCATGAAGGTGAACGACGACGGTGATGATGGTTAACACAAGAAGGAGGCTCAAAACATTAGAGCGCCGTGCTGATAACGTGTTATAAAAGCTGAAGAAAATGTAAAGAAAAGTAGAGAGAAGTCGGAGATAAATTCAGAGATGGAGGAATTCTCATTTTAAGAATCCTTGAATGTTTACTTTACACAAGCACTCTATTTATGGCGGCTTCATTCTTATCTACGGACGACATCCACATAATACATATATTTATAACAATTAGTGATTTTTTGAATTTTAATAAAAATTACAAACTGTAACCCTGAAAAATAGTGGAACGGATGGATGAGATATCTCAAAATCAACGGTCCAGATTAGATTTCAATTTACGTGTCCACATCTTGACAGTACAAAAAGTGGACGGCTGGATGTCGAAACCGCTCTCGAGTTCCAATATGGGACCGGATTTCTCTTTTTAATCCATTTTCCCGCCATATGTCTCACAGTAAAATAGAATTTTCCCGCTGAACCCTCCTGTCAGCAGACGCAGACAGAGAGAGATGAGTGCATCGACGAGGAAGAAGGTTCAGCGTAAGTGTAAGATCAGAGGGTACACTCTCAAAGTAGACGCTCTTGATGAGATCCTTTCCTTTGTAAGTCGATTTGATGCCGCTGATGAAGATGAAGCCATCGATCTCCTCCTCGATCAGCTCGAACACGAATCTCGTGAGCTTCAACCTTGAAAGTTTTCTACTTGTGTTTTCGATTACAGCCCTCAGCTAATCCTTTCGGTTTTTAATTTCTTCGAAATGACAGTGAAATCTACAATAATCGACAAAGAACCGGTGCATCGAGTGGTGAGCCTGCTGTTAGAAGCCGAAGCAGCGGTTGAGGAAAGCTCTGATGCTGTTGGAATTGGTTCAGTCTTTCGCGTCGTTGATGCATTCTTAGTCCCTAAATTTCGATACGACCCTATCAAAAAGCAATTTTACGAGTAGGTTTCTATTCTAGGTGCTTTCCTTCATGTAGTTTACTTTTTGTGCTGAATAATTGCTGGGAATTTCAATACCTCATCTACAAAGACTATTGAACTGGACTCAATTTCAAAGCCTGTGACTCTGACCGGGACTCTAATTGTATAGACGATCCCTTCAAAGCATGCTATAAAGAAGTTTGAGGGTTGCCATAAGACTTGTATATCGTAAGTCAAAGTTTTGGCGAATGCTCTAATGTTTTGTGACTGATTTCTTTAATTCCAGGCATACAAGTAGCTTACCTATTCATGGGGAAGCATCGGCAAAAGCGGCTCTGTACAGGGACAGATTTCAGTTGCTGTTCCAGAGGCTCTCTCGTGACCAGCATTTTGCAAAGCCGGCTTTTGACTCTGAGTCTACGTATTTTGGAAGCTGTGAGGTACTACTTGATGCACCAACTGGTTGTAACGTCCAGTGATTCTTTTCGTTTGATATTAAAATTATTTGACAATTTTCTTTCATGCATTTAACATGATGAATATGTTCTTAGAGAGGATAAATATGATCTTAAAATGCAATGCTGTGTTTGGCAGATATCTCCCATCCAATCTCTGGTTGGGCAAACAGGTAGAAGATGGATCATGGGAGTGATATCACAGCTGGAGGATGGGCATTTTTATCTAGAAGACCTAACCGCTGCGGTTGAAATCAATTTATCTACTGCTATATCCTTTTGTTGTTTGAGAATGATAGTTTATTGGAAGAGCTCTATAATTGCTCAAAGTACATAAAGCAGGTTTTCTTGGGAGCAGAATAATACAATTGATAGTTTAAATTGCATCCTACTCCAGTGAATTAAATTGCAGCATATATGCTCCATTTTTTAATAAGGGAGGAAAGGGGTCCTTTTCCTTTTCCTGTGAGCAATGTCCATTATACATTTGCGGATATTACTAAATAATTTTATCCTATCTCCTTGTGTCACTTTTTTTTATATTTCATTTTCTTTTCTATTTCTTCGCAATTCAATTCTTGTTAGTCTGTAGTTCTTGACTCTTGACTAACTTGGATGAGGAACAATAACATCTGACAGCCTGCTTTTGTATTGGTCGATCCAAACAATGAGTGTAGTTTATGTCTTGTTAGCTTGTCACTAAGTGATTGGAGAACTTTGGTGCAAGTTGATGGAGATGGAATTGTTGTACATTCATCTTTAATCTTTTCTTACACTGAAACTTGCACAACAGTTCGATACTCCACTAAAAGGATTGCACAGAAGTATTGGTTTCTTTGACAATCAATACAAGATAACTACAGGATTCTTCACAGAGAACACCATAATTGTGGCAGAAGGCGAGATGCTGGTGGGGGGTGTTTTTCAGGTAGTTACCATCTTTTTTACAGCAACTTTATTTGTCCTTTATTGCCCAATATTTGATAAAACAATTTTCTGGTTTTGTATATGCTCGGCCATTGATTCGAAGGCTGTTGGTTTGCTAAGAAGTAAACAACTTCTTGATTTATTCTTATACATTCTTCACAAAGCCTTGTACGATTTGGTGACAAAAGTGACCAATATGTTTAGTTTTGTTCAAAAACGTTTAATCATGATTGCATTTGCATCATCTTGCTTTTCCTTGAAGAATTCATTAATATTGTCATTTTGAGTTTTGAATTATGGACATATTCCCCTTTTTTCATCAGGTCATCACATGTGGATTCCCCCCATTGGAGGACAGAGATAAGTCACTAAAATTAAGTGGGGGTCATGACTTTTTTGGAGGTGGCACTTTTACTAAAGAAGAAACTGTATCCTGGACACACCTTACCCTCACTTGGTTGTCACTGATATTTATTCCTTTCCTAATGTTTTGCCTACTATCTGTTAGAATCACCTATGAATTTGTACTTAGCCTATACCATTTCAATAGACCAGACTAGCAGAGATGGAAAAGAGAGCAGTCAATGACATGTTTGTTATACTGTCTGATATCTGGCTAGACAGCGAAGAGGTGATTGGAATCTTCAATACCTCATCTTTACTTTTCCCTCCTCTATCGCCTTCCTATTTACAAGTGGCTTGATATAATCTTGATGCTGTTTTTCCTTAGAGAAGGCTATGGAAAAGCTGAAGACTGTACTGGATGGTTTTGAGATTGTGGAAGTGGTCCCTTCCTTATTTGTTTTCATGGGAAACTTCTCTTCTCATCCGTGTAACCTTTCCTTTCATTCTTACTCAAGCCTCCGGTGAGTGCAACTTTGGGTTGATTTTGTTATTTCTTGCGAGCTATGATAAGAAAAGCAGCAAATTAGAATCACATAACCATGATGCAGCAGAATTAGTCTAGTGCTTAGAACAATTAGTTCTGAGTACTTTTGGCATTATTGAAT